>JANUYF010000005.1:21507500-22770833 GCA_026167975.1 Phrynosoma blainvillii
GGCAACTGCAGAGGGTTCCAGGGATTGTAGCTGTTCCATTTTCCACTTCCTGTACTGGCTGCACCCTGTTTTTCAAAAATGTCATTTTGGGTCCCCCTAAATGGTTTTCAACACCATAGGGGCTTTGAGGTGAAAGTGTCCATCATGGAATCCATTTTTTATGGAATAGTTCTTGATATGCCACACAATTCCCACCACTGGGTGACCTTGAGGAAGGCGATGGTAAACCCCCTCTGAACAAATCTTGCCAAGAAAACCCTATGATAAGGTCACTATACGTTGGAGGTGCACAACAACAACATATATAAAATTCAGAGATATAGCCATATTAGTCTGGAGAGGTCTTGTAGCACCTTTGAGACTAACAGAAAGAAATTGACAGCATGAGCTTTCGTAGACTTCAGTCTACTTCCTCAGATGCATCAGTGAGTGATGGGAATTAATTATGTTTAACTTACAAAATTTAGCAGCAAAATCACTTTCCAAACCTTAACCTGGGCAGCCTCTTGGGTATGATCTTCATGAAAGAAGGCTTAAGCTGCAAAAACATTTAGAAAGCTGGAAAGAACAATGTGAGGCCCCAAGATTTCTCCACATTGGTGGAGTGGTGAATCAGAGTTTTAGTTCAAACTTGGAAGGAGATAGTGGGCAGGACCTTGGTTAGCTCCTGAAAAGTTCAGGAGCAAATTCACCATTCTGCTGAAGTGATCACTGGACTTCAGTTTGTTGTGCTCCTTTGAGTCATTTTTGACTTATGGCATTCCTAAAGTGAATCTATCATATGGCTTTCTTGAATCAGAAGAAGGTTGCCATTGCCTTCCTCTGAGGCTGAGAGCATGTGACTTGCCCATGGCCACCCGGTGGTTTCATGGCCAAGTTGATAATCGTATCCTGTTCTTCAGAGTCAAAGTCCAACACTCAAAGCACTAGAGAGTAAGAAATGTATTATGTGCACTTTGATAAAGGGTGGCAGAATACTTGCAAAGTGCATGACTACACAAGCAGTCAGAAACAAAGCTATAAATCCAGCCCTTACTGCAAGAGGGAGAAGGTAGGTATTGTAGTTCCTTTATAGACAATTGACTTCATCCTACCCTTTAGCCCAAAGGTTGAATACAAATAATGTATGCACTTGTCTCCACCAATAACTACCATCCCCTTTGGCAAAGGTAATTCGTGAGCTGATGGTCTCCATGATTGATAGCAAAAGGCTGGAGGAACAAGCTTTTACTAAGCAGGAGACAGTCTGGCTAGTGCTGGCATTAGAAAAGCAATGCCATGTTTGAAGTTCAAAGCATGCCAACCCTTTGGCTAAAAAGGTAATCAATATGCTCTTATTAAGCCATTCCATCTATTGCACTGTGACTATAGATTTGCCATCTGACACTAGTAACACAAACACTTCTGTCTTATAGTAGACACTGATTGTGCAACTCAGAAAGTAATACTGGAGGTGCTACTGTATTAACATGGAATTTGTGATAGTTTCTCCTTTCCAAATGCAGAAAAAAAGTAACTGACACTAGAGAGAATACAAGGGAAGTGAATAAAAAGATGGTAGCTTCTGTGTTGCTTTTCTGACAGTTTGAAAGGAGGCACTTCAGCAGTCTGATGTTTCTTCCATTCTTTTTTGCTAGCCTTATTAACCTGCCACGTATTTTTACAGGCAAGACTATACATTATAAAACCACAACAGAGACTATAGTCTCTGTCTGTCTTGTTCCCAGCTCTTGCATTGATTTGCCTTTTCTGCAATAAGTATTCTATTCACACATGGTAAGTACTGTTAATGAATTAAGCTTGAACAGATGTTAAACTGTGTGTTTTTTTTCCTGTGGATTTGGAAAATTCAATGAACAAGGTCAGCATATCCTAATTACAATTACCCGTGAAGACTTGGCATTTAGCCACACTAATCACAGCAATTTGAGTTTGTTTGCTATAAACACTTTCCTACCCAGCTAACAGTAGGAAATTATCCCCTTGTAACAAAACTAACAATAGCCAAGCAGGTGGAAACTACTGCCGAGCTTAGCATGTCTTTATTATAACACAAGTTTTACTATTGTGTGCTGAAGAAAACAGCAGTATCAAAATAGCTACCTTGGCACACATTTACATTTGCTATAAAACAGTGTGCTTAACAGCCATTTTATCAAACTGCATAATCTTTTCAGTTTGTTCTTGGTATCAGGCCTCTGGGCACACAGCTAATTAAGTGTTTACAGTGGCTTGTGGCCAATAGATGTAATAATTGACTATAGCATAAGCTTAACATTTTCCTTTGTGTGTGTGTGTTTAATGTGCAGCTAGGATTCCCACAGCTTTTAAGAGTCATGGTTAGAGGCATAATTCCCAAATTGTGGGCTGATCCACAGTAGTGTGCAGTAACCAAAATGTTTTGTGCACTAAGAGAAATAAAGCATTATATGCTACTGCCTTAATTCCCCACCCACTCACCCCACAGGATCTGTTTCTTGTTAACTGCCTTCAAGTTGACCTGACTCATGGTGACCCTGTGGATGGGGCATCACCCAAACCCCCTCTCTGATTGACCTCTCTGATTGAGTTTATCCATCTGGCATGTGGTCTTCCTCTCTTTCTACCACCCCCTACCTAGCATTGTTGAACTCTAGTGAGTCATGATATGGGCAAAGTACGACAGCCTCAGTTTGATCATTTTGGCTTCAAGGGAAATTTCAGGCTTGATCTGTTCAAAGACCCATTTGTTTATCTTTTTGGCTGTCCATTGTATCCTCAGCACTCTTCTCCAGCACCACATCTCAAATTATTTGATTTTCTTCTTATCCACTTTCTTCATTGTCCAGGTCTCACATCCATACATGGTGATGGGGAATACAATGGCTTGGAGGATTCATACAGTATCCCAACCCTTGGTTTGAATTTCCGAGTTCCTAGATCTTGTGGAAGAAGTCTCTTATTCTTCCTTTTTTTGTTATTTTCTTCTCTCTCTCTCTACATTGATCTTACAATTGTTCTCTTTATCCTTGCACACTAGGCATTTTACAGTTGCATTTATGTTTTGTTCCTTTCTCCCTTTTCTTTTGTTTCTGTCTGATTTTTGTATTGATCATTTGGTGATGTCCAGATGGTCTCCTCTCTGGTTGCATGAAAAAGGTGTTTACAAGTAATAGGTTGTTGGCTTTACAGAATTCTATCAGTCACTCTCCTGCTTCATTACTTGTGCCTAGTCCTAATCTTCCTACTACTTTTGATTCTTCTTTATTGCCTGCTTTACTATTCCAGTCACCTATGATTAGCTTGAAATCTTGTGTATTTATGTTGTCAATTTCTTCCTGGATTCCTTCTTAGACTCTCCAAATTTCTTCCTTTGCCTCTGTGGTTGATGCATATGCTTGGAGAAGAGGATGTGTGAAGTGTGTGGGATGGGTTGCATAGATTATTCTTTTACAACTCAGTATAGGATTGCCAGTGTCATGCCCGCCCCTCTGCGCAGCAATCGGGGCAGGGTACAACAATATTAAAACAGAACAAAGTTAAAACATTCCCTCATCCCATTATCCCACCCTCCCATCCCCTTAAAACAAGATTAAACAACAAATCAATTAAAATACAATATTAAATAAATTAAAACATCCAAATTAGCATAAGGAGTCAGAATAGCGAATTAGGGACTCCTCTCTCAGCTGCCAGTTATTCCGGGAAGGCCTGCCGAAAGAGATCCGTCTTTACTGCTTTCTTAAAAGCAGCAAGAGTAGTAATAAGACGGATCTCGTCCAGCAGGCCATTCCAAAGTCTGGGAGCGGTTGCGGAGAAAGCCCTCTGGGAGGTCTGGGACAGCCTAGTTTTTATTGGCTGTAGCAGATACCTCCCAGAGGAGCGAAGGGCGCGGGGGGGATCATATAGGGAGAGGCGGTCCCTAAGATAAGATGGACCCAAGCCATGTAGGGCTTTAAAGGTTAAAACCAACACCTTGTACTGTGCCCGGAAACCAATCGGCAGCCAGTGGAGGGATTTCAGTATAGGTGTTATGTGCTCCCTCCTTGATGTTCCTGTAATTACCCTGGCTGCCATATTCTGCACCAGTTGAAGTTTCCGGGTTAGGCACAAGGGTAGCCCCATGAAGAGTGCATTGCAGTAATCCAGACGTGAGGTTACCAGGGCATGTACCACAGCTTCCAAATCCCTCACCTCCAGATAAGGGCGCAGTTGGCGTATCAGCCGAAGCTGATAACAGGCACTCCTGTTATCAAGGATGTCCCTTGAGGGTGAGTAAACATGTCACTTAATATAAAGGATGCCTGCAATTTGAGGCTGGGAAAGTTTTCCTTTTTTATGTGTAGACTGAACAAGATGCCAAAAATCCTGTATTTTTACATGTTGGCCCTTCATGAACACAGAAATGTGTCCTTCGTGTAATTTATAAACGTGGACAATGTGCTCATTTTGCAGAGAAATACATGGCTAAATTAACTGAAATAATTAATTTAGTGCTTAATTAGAACACAAACCTGTTAATTTCTACTTCCTGATTGTCTGCATGACTGTTCTTTATTGATATTTTCAAAGCCTGGCTCTGTATCAGTTTTGACTGGAGGGTTACAGCCATTCCAGATGGAAAGATGTGTCAGATTTACCTGCCTCCAAAGGAGTCTCTGTGTGTCACATATCTGAGCTAACAACCTTCTAAACAACAATCATTCTCAAATTATTGACTGACACAGAAATGAGGAAGGGGTTTATCTGGGATATTAATTTTAAAATTAATGAGTATAATGACATGATAGGATGATACTGAGTCCCATCACCATGATATCCTGAAAACAACAAATCATGTCTGGCTTTGTCAGTAAGTTAAGCAGGATCAAGCCTGGTTAATACATGAATGGTAGAACACCAAGTATCTCCAAGTAGAACTAGGAAATAATCCTAACTTGAGATATTATCTGTTACTTCTGCTCACCATACTTCCATTGCAACAGCATCCTGTTTCTGAAATGGAGGGCTGAGTGTACTTCCCGCTGAGCATTGTTCTCAAATAGACAGAATACTGTTGAATAGGACTAGTTATGGGGTCCTTAGGAATCTGACCACTGACTTTGCAGTAGAACAAGAATAGAATTATATAACATTAAGAAGTTGGTATGTAGAGAGATCTTGTAACACCTTTGAGACTCTCTCTACACACTGATTCTATAGACTAACACGGCTATATCTTTGAATTAAGAAGTTGGGTTATTTTCATGCAAAATGGTCATATCTAAAGTACAACTAGTGTAGGATGTACAGCATTTGCATTTCAATTCTTTCTTAAAATATGCAGAAATTTAGAGGGATTGGAACAACAAAGTATTAATTCTTGATTCTTGATTCTTTCTTTTAAATTGCATTGTTAGGAACACAGATGCCACCAGCTCTTTTAGAAAAACAACCTCTTCCTCTATTTTTTTAACTTCAAACATCCTGTTATTCAACAAGAATATAACTTGATAGTTCTTTGTGCCCAGAGTAATCACATAACAATATTGTCTACTTCTTGTTTAGGAACTTGCCATGACAGATGAACAGCAATTATTCATGTCGCCTTGAAGTGCATCCTATTTCATTCTCAACTTGGCTGGTTAAGCTCATTACTAAAAGCAGCAAAGCGTGTCTCTGACCATTCAGGTCTTATGCTCATCCATTCTTTGCCTTCTTTTTGACTCTTCCAATCTTCCTACAGGAGATTCCTATTCCCAAACTGAAAAGCAAAGCAGAAAGGAAAGCTAAGTATAATTCACTTCAGTGGTACTTGCTAACTTGCTATTTGTTATTCACCAGGGCATGGATTTATCCTAGAGACAGAAGATCAGATTGTATCTACCAATAGTTTAGGTTGGTTGGTTGTTGTTGTTAGCTGTCCTCGAGTGGTTCTGACTCTTGGCAACCCTGTAGATGAGACATCTCCAAGAATCCCTATCTTCCACTGCCTTGCCCAGATCCTTGCCCATAACCCCCCTGATTGAATCTATCCATCTGATTTGTGGTCTTCCTCTCTTTCTTCTACCCTTTACCTTTCCTAACGTTATTTTTTTTTCTAGTGAGTAATGCCTTCTCATTATGTGGCCAAAATATGATAGTCTCAACTTGATCATCTTTGCTTCCAAGGAGAGCCCTAGTCTGATCTGTTCAAGAAACCATTTGTTTGTCTTCTTGGCTGTCCATGGTATCCTAAGTACTCTTCTCCAGCACCACATTTTGAATTAGTTGATTTTCTTTCTCTTTGCTTCCTTCACTGTCCAGCTCTCACATCCGTATATGGCAATTGGGAATACAACAGCCTGAATGATTCTGATTTTAGTGCTCAGTTAAATGTCTTTGCTCTTCAGTATCTTTTCCTGTTCTTTCATAGTTGCCGTTCCCATTCCTAGTCTTTTTCTTTTTTCTTTTTTCTTTCTTGACTGCAGTCTCCATTCTGGTCAATGCTTGATCATAGATATAGGAATTCTTTAACTATTTCAATTTCCTCATTGTCTAGCGAGTTATCACACCATACTCTTAAAACAGGGCTAGGTAGCTTTAACAGCTCTGACTGCCTCCTGTTGCATTTTGGTGTCTGCAGTTCAGTGAGGCTTAAAGGCTCTCTGGCTGAATATTCTAAATGCCTCTTCCTAAGCTACAAGTTCCAGAATGCAACAGGAGGCAGTCAGAGCAGATAAAATGACCTAGCCCCGTTTTAAAAGTGTAGAGCAATAGTCTCCTAGATTGAATTTGTGTATTTTTTTCTGTTGTTATTATTTTTGTTCCTTTATGTTAAGCATCAGACCTGCCTTTGCACTTCCATCTTTGACCTTCCTTATTAACAGTTCCAATTCCTGAATGTCTTCTGCTAATATTATGGTGTCGTCCAGTTGTAACTCTTTTTTCTGATTCTAATTCTGCTTTTCTTATGATGTTTTCAGTATATAAGTTAAACAAGTAGGGTGAAAGGATACAGCCTTGCCTGACCCCTTTGCTTATTGGGAACCACTCTGTTTCCCCAAATTCTGTTCTGATGGTGGCCTCTCGTCATTGGTACAGATTCCTCATCAGAACTATCAGATGTAGTGGCACCCCCATGTCTTTAGTGCATGTCATAGTTTTTCGTGATCTATACAATCAAATGCTTTGCTGTAGTCTATGAAACACATGCTGATTCTTTTTTGGAATTCTTTGGGGCGCTCCATTAGCCATCGTATGTTTGCAATGTGGTCCCTAGTGCCCCTTCCTTTTCTAAATCTTGCTTGCACCTCTGGAATTTCTCTCTCCATATATGGTTGGAGTCTATGCTGCAGAATTTTGAGCATTATTTGGCTTGCATGTGATATTAGTGGTATTGTCCTATAGTTGCTACAGTCTTTTGTATCTCTTTTCTTGTGGATTGGTATGTATATTGAGCATTTCCAGTCTCTTGGCCAGCACTTTGTTTTCCATATTTGTTGGCATATTTCATTTAGCACTAAAGTTCGTCTTCATATGGCTCCTCATTCCAAATATAATTCATTCCCTCATCTCTTTTGTATAACTCTTCTGTGTATTGCCTCCAGTGTCTTTTGTTTGTTTGTTTGTTTTGTTCCCGTATTATGTTCTTTTTTTCCCCCTCCATAGAGGATTCCTGCCCTCGGTTTGAACTTGGCTTTAATTTCTCGGATTTTTTAATAGAGGTCTCACATTCTTCCCTTTTTGTTGTTGTCTTCTATTTCTCTGCATTGGTCATAGTATTTCTCCTTATCCCTGTGTGTCAGACATTAGACAGTTGTGTTCATATTTCTGGCTTTGTTTCTATCGCTCTTTACTTTTGCTGTGTCCTGTGGTATTGTGGTTTAATGAGGGTTTCTGACCCCCACCCTGATATTTAACAATTGCCACAAATAAAAAAGCTCAGATTACTGAATGAAGAATGTCTGGAGAAACTGGAAACTATTAAAAATAGCTGTTCATGAGCTATTGAGTTAAGCAAAAGCCAGCCCAGGAATTCTTTTTAGTATTAGATCTGAGCTTATAGTTCTTTCACCCACAAACCTGCTCCTAGGATGTATACACACTGCAGTATAAAAGCAGTTTAACACCACTTTAACTTCCATGACTCTATCCTACAGAATCCTAGGATTTGTAGCTTGATGAGGCACCAATGCTCTCTGACACATCAGGCTGTATACTTCACCAAACAACAAATCCCAGGACTCTGTAGGATAGAATAATGGCAGTTAAAGTGGTGTCAAACTACTTTGATTCTGTAGTATGGATATACTCTAGGCTAGGAGCAGGTTTGTGGGTGAAGGAACCATGAATTCAGATCTAATACTGAAAAGAAATCCTGGGTTGGCATATGCTCAGAGCCATCTTGTTCCTTAACTCTAAACCTGGCTCATGAATTGCTATTTCTGATTTGAGTCTGGTTAATGGATCTTGGGGTTCTAGGGGAAAAATTAAGCACAACTTGCAAACTTGATATTTGTGGAGTCCTGTGTTAGCAAGATCTTACCTAGAGGATGAGAAATAAAGAAAAAGTGCCACCTGGCATCTAAATATGTGCATCGCAACATCAACAGTTCATTTTGCACAGAGGGGAGAAAAAAAAGAGTGGTGCAGGAAAAGATACAACAGGAATTGTTTCCAGCATAGATTCACCTGAAAAGACTCAGATAATTCATATAAAGATAATAATAATAATAATAATAATAATAATAATAATAATAATAATAATTTATTTATACCCCGCCCCTTTGAGATCAATCTCAAGATCTAAGTTTGTGTCTATTGTTAGAATGAAGGGGGAAATGTAAGCAGTCAGATATGTGTCATATGATCTTAGGTCTGTTTTTCTTCAGAATTAAGTCCAGCTGAGTTCAATGCGACTGTTTCCAAGGAACTATGAATACAAAGTCCTGCTCAGTCATGGAAACCCACTAGATGACCTTGGGCAAGTCACATTCTCTCAGCCTCTGAGAAAGGTCGGGGTCAAAAGTATCAGCATCTTTTAGCTTACACTTGTTTTTGCCAGTAAGTAAGCCTCAGTAGTGGCTTACTTGTGAGAATGGTGAGGAATCATACAAAAGCTAGGAAACAATGGTATCATAGGGAAGGGATGTGGCCATCGAAGGAATTTCAGAAGGCTGATTTGGTTCCTCACTCTTGATTGTAAAGAAGACTATCATAGTTAGCCCAGTCATACAGGGATGGGCAACTGTGACAGAAGTGGGGATCAATTTCTGTTGTAGGGTGGGTGCTCTACTGCAACATTTTCAGCCAATTTTCAGAAACAGAAACCACTTCTGGTACTGACTTCTGGGTTTCATGTAATGTTTTGGAGAGTGATGGAATTTTTCACTAATCTGCTGATTTTGGAAAACTCCAGGTTCAACAATTGGCCCTTTGGGGCATTTTTCTACCAAAAATGTGTGGTTCCTCCCCCCCCCCCCGGATGCAAGGGCTTTGGGGTCTATTTGGTCTCCTCCCCCCCCCCCCCCCGATGCAAGTTGGGAGCCATATATACAGGTCACACCTTGCTTAACCCAGCAGTAAATCACTCTGTGTTTGTGGCAGGGGAAGGAGAAGGGGTGATTTCCAGCATCAAAATATTGCTTGAAAATCAGTCAGTAAATTGTCCAGATCAGTTCTATCTCAGGCATGTTTGGTGGGAACAAGAGAGAGGGCCTTCTCAGTGGCTGCTCCCAAACTTTGGAACTCCCTTCTTAGGGAGGCCAGAATGGTGCCATCCCTACTATCCTTCCAATGCCAGGTAAAGACGTTTTTTTGTGCAGTCAGGCCTTTTAAGCTGATAAGGACAGGGTTTTTAATGTTATGCTATATAAATTTTAATGGTTTGTATTTTTAACATGTTGTATTTTAATTTATAACTGTTTTAACTCTTAAAATTGTTTAATTGGTTTTAAATTTTTATATTTATATATTTTAATATAGTGGTGCTGTTTTTAAATTGCATTGTTTTATACTTGTTGTTCACCACCTTGAGTCCCTATATTGGGAGAAATGTGGAATATAAGAAAATAAAAGAAAATAACAATAATAATAAATCCCACATCCTCCTCCTCATTCCATTTTCTCAGATTATCTTCTTTGTTGCATCTGATTCTCCCCCTAGGCTTCAACCAGTTATAAAACAGAAATCACATCAATGAGCTGCCAGCTGTTTTCCCCTCAGACTTTTAACCATTCACTAGTGGCTACAGCTCTGCTCAAGGCAGCATTAGGACGAGAAAAGCTACACTTACTGAATTTCTCTACACAGGTCATATCTCAAACATGCAAGCATCTTATGATCGGCAGAGCTTGGAGAAGTTACTTTTTGCACTACAACTTCCAGAATTCCCCAGCCAGCATGAGCTAGTAGGTATGACCTTGTACCAAGCTTTGATGATCTGTCAGCTCATATGAGGTAGAAAAAGCTCATATCTGGTAGGAAAAAAAAACGTACAAATTTTCCAACAGTTTGCCAGTTTTCCTCCCAATATCTTGGAGAGAAGACTCTCATGTATAAATGAGATAGGGACATGCCCCATTCTTTGATAAAACAGTACAGCTGTGGCAGTGATACAGTCTTATCTTTTCTCCAGCTCACAAGTATAGCCTTTTCTTAAAATGGATCTTAATCCCTTTGGTTAACCACTCATTTCTTTGGGCAGAAGCCATCAGGAGACAACGCTCCCAATTTTGGACAGCATTCTCATTCAGTCACCAATGTTTTTGCTTATGCAAGACTTTCTTGTTCACTGCATTAAATATAATCAGGGAATTGTACATTTTAAAATATGAAAAGCTAGCAATCATATTATATAGGCCTAACATAAATGCTAGATTCCTTGACAACGTACCTCAAGTGGAACATGTGCAGCATTGTCAAGCAGGAAGTTGAAGAAAGAACAGGGCATATATTCATCATATCTTCTTGTTAAATAATTTTCTCTCCAACAACGTAGGAGAGGAAACACAACATGAACAATCCTGCAAGCTTTTCTAGCTCCATGTTTTGTGAGGTCCTCATGGAAGATGCACTCAGTGGACCTCCATTTCCCTCTGAGTCCAATTCTTGCTACTGCTTGGAGGAAAAAGGTAGGTCAAACAATCATTGCTCACCTTTGCTGTTTTCTGATTCAGAGGAACTGCAGAGGCAGCAATGGCTAAAAGCTACAGAGCCAGAGCCAGAGCCAGAGCCAGAGCCAGGATGATCCCTCTGCTGAGAACTGGGTAGTCTGTATCAATATGTCAGATCTAGCAGTACTCTGACGGCCAGGTTTTCTTTCCCCTCCATAAAGTGAATTGGTTTCATAGAATCATAGAGTTGGAAGAGACCACAAGGGCTATCTAGTCCAACCTCATGACATGCAGGAACTCAAAATCAAAGCATCCCTGACCGATGGCTATCCAGCCTCTGCTTAAAGACCTCCAAGGAAGGAGACTCCACCACTCTCCGAGGGAGTGTGTGCCACTGTCAAACAGCCCTTTCTGTCAGGAAGATCCTCCTAATGTTGAGGTGGAATCTCTTTTCCTGGAGCTTGCACCCATTGTTCTGGGTCCTAGTCTCTGGAGCAGCAGAAAACAAGCTAGCTCCCTCCTCAATATGACATCCCTTCAAATATTTAAGCAGAGCTATCATATCACCTCTTAACCACCTCTTCTCCAGGCTAAACATACCTAGTTCCCTAAGTCATTCCCATAGGGCATGGTTTCCAGACCCTTCACCATTTTAGTTGCTCTCCTCTGGACACACTCCAGTTTTTCAACATCCTTTTTGAATTGTGGTTTGAATTGTTCTTTCGTAATCAAGACTGCATCTGCACTACAGAAATAATGCAATTAAACAGCTGCCATGATTCAGTACTAAGGAGTTCTGGGATTTGTAGTTTGTGTGGCACCAGAACTCTCTGACACAAAAGACTAAGTAGCTCACAATTCCATAGCAGAATTCCATAGCATTGAGCGATGGCAGTTAAAGTGATGTTAAACTGGATTGTTTCTGAAATGCAGATGCAGCTTGTCACCCCAGTACTATACATTACAACAGGGAGGATAGCTCATGACAATGTATTGGAGTGGGGAAAATCCATTCTTGAGCCCCTGACCCATATAAACACACCCCATCACTGTACTGTAGCTAAGCTCAGAGAGGACAGGAAAGCTTGCTCAGGGTGCTGGGTGACCAGGGATTGTTGATGGGGGAAAGAGTTGGCTGGGGAATCCACTCTGGGTTTTAGTCAGAACTTCAAAGGAACTATCCAAATTGCTGAATCTATTCTAGGGACAGGATATAGCTCATTTAAAATTCATACTGGAATCAAAAGTGGATGCATTGCTTCACTAAGGGCCTTATCAAACGCTGGCCAGGAAGCGAAAAATAAGCGAAGGCTAACCGAAGTGGCTAACCTCCGCGGTCTTTCCATGGCCTTTCCGTGGCCTTTCCGTGGCCATTCTGGAGGAGGCAGAGGCGGCGGCGGGGGTTCCCTCCCGCACCTCGCCCTCCCTCCGACACTTGCCAGGCCTCCAGCCAGCCAAGACACCGGCTGAGAGGCGGCTCTGGCCGTGGAGGAGGCGGCGGCGGAGGCTCCCTTCCGCACCTCGCCCTCCTCCCAGCTGTACTTCCCCAAAAAACCGAATGTCAAAAGATCCCCTTTGACTCGGTTCAGGGGGAGAAAAAACGTTTTAGCTTTGGATTGCCTTCAGATATTGTGTGGACACAAGGAAAGGGAAAACGTTTTAGCTTTGGATTGCCTTTGGATATGTGTGGACACAAGGTAAGGAAAAACGTTTTAGCTTTGGATTGCCTTTGGATATCTTCTGCTTGGGACCCCGTATGATAAGGTCCTAAGATTGGAGCCACTAGCCGGTACCTTACATACTCTAGTATGGGAGGAATGTTCTGTTCTGGAACTGGATGTAGTTCCAGGCCTGCCCAAGACTTTGTTTGGTGCTGAACACCAACACATATTACTGATATAACAGTGATTCCTAAACTCTGGTCTTCCAGGTATTTTGGACTTCAGCTCCCAGAAGCCTTGGCCATCTTGGCCAACAGTCTGGGGTTCTGGGAGTCAAAGTCACATCTGGAAGGCCAGAGTTTGGGAATCACTTCACTATATGATAAGCTTTATTGATGGTAAATGTGCAGAGATGCATTCCAGCCCTTTTACTAATAGGATCTAGTATTTCCTCAAAGACAATTGTAGAATTGGGTTTCTAAACAATTAATTGTACCCAGACCTTCCCTGGCTGGCAATCCAATTTCTCATGGATGGCTATGGGGAGCCTGTGGCCTGGGGTTCAGCTCCTCTCCAGGGCCATGCAGATCGAAGATGGATTCCCAAGGACTATAAAATGAACAAAGAAAAACAGTGTGTAGGTGTGACTTATCGACCTCCCCCCCCATAGCTATGGCAACTGTACAGGCAAGTTGCTGAAAGGGGAAATTTATTCCCCCAGTTCATTCTCAGCATTTGTATAAGTCACTAAATACAAATCACCCCTTTCTATGGCACTGGAGTTGTTAACATTTGGCCATAATGCTAAGAAGAACTCCAGAACCCATCAGCTTCTTGTCAAAGGGCAAATGAAACAATGTTGGTTCCTATCTGACATGCAAGCTCAGTGATTTTGTTGTCGGGAGCTGGAGAGAGAGCAGAAGTGCAAAACGTCAGTGCTTAAACAACTTGAGAACTGAGCATCTTGTGCTCTCTTTTTTTAAAAACAAATCCTTTTGTACACAACCAATTTATTTTATGTCAAATGTGAAAATCAGAGCAGAAGTGGCACTTGGAAATTGTCTTCCTTTTCAGTGATAAGAGGTTTCCATTATCAGTTGGTTTGTTTATCAAGTTGAAGTATTGCTGGAGTTGCTTTTGAGCATTTTTTATCTTTTTGTTTCCATGGCACTTGGGGAGAGAAATCCCATTGTTGAATTACAAAAGCCTTGATCCCCTTTCCCTTGATTCTCAGTGACTGGAACTAGGCAGGCTTCTCAATCTCTTCTTTTTGTCTTCAAGTACATTGGAGAGGTGTGTGCAGACTCTTGAAAGAAAAGGTGCCTGCAGTGATGTGTTAACATTAAATTCCATTTAGTTTTTCACAAGAACTTTCCAAAATGTTCTAATTTCTTCATAAATATGGTGGAGAGTACATTGGGCCCTTCACATTTGCTGAGGTTAGCCACACATGATCCTGCAAATAAAAATCCCAAATGAAAAACTACTTTTTTCTTTAACCTGAGAGAACACCTCTCTAGGAATCTTTAAGTTCTCATCAACCACTGAGACAAACAACTGGGACAATGGTTGATCTTCTCTCCCTCTCCCTTGCGTATATTCCCTGTGCTTCCACATTCACTTGATCTTCTCCTTAGTTTGAGAACATATATTTACCAAAGTGTGGGGGGCTCCATCTTTGATATATATTCTGCACCTGTGCACAGCTACATTTGGCACTTTCTTTGGCAAATAGTTTGGCAGGAATCCTGCCTCTACTCTCAGATCAAGGAGCATGGCTCTTGCCATTCCTGTCACTGAACCTTATCACACAGAGGCAAATTGCTTAAATCCTGTGCAGAAAAAGGATTTAAAAATCCGACACACACACCCCCTCGCAAAAGCGGGTTGTTTTTCAGATGTATTTGTGTAAAGGAGTAATAACGTGACATTAACCCGAACAGAAAATTGCCAAAACCCGTTCCTTTTTACTTTCAGAACTTCCCGAAAGTAAAAAGGAGCCAGTTTTGTTGGCTTTCGGGTTATTTTCGCGTTATTTCTCTTTCATGCAAATGTCGTCTAAAAAATAACCTGCAATTGCGGCTTTTGTCTACTTTCTGTTCAGGTTAACCCCGAATGTCATGTGAAAAACAACCCGTAAAAGCAGGTTGTTTTCATTTTAAATCTAGTTTCTGCACGGGATTTGTCCCATGTGATAAACTCCACTGAGGATATATATGGGATAGCATTTGACTGTCAGTGGCTAAATCAGAGGCGAGAGTCATGCAGCCACCAAGAAGTTATTGGATTGCAACTACCAGCAGCACTGAGCAGCATATTCAGACATAAAGAATGCTGCAAATTGCAGCCCAATAACATCTGGAGGGTCACGATTCCCATCCCTGTGTCTAACTCGACAAAGTAACCCAAAATTACAGTCTTTTTGCTCAAGATGTACAGAAAGGAAATTACCAAAATACAAAAAGAGGAAACCATCATGAAATGCAAATGTAGAAAAAAACAAAACCAAGAGTTAGTCTATGTATTGTTTTGTTGCTGTTGTGTGCCTTCAATTCATTTCCAACTTGCGGGAGCCCTAAGGCGAACCTATCATGGTGTTTTCTTGGCAAGATGTTATTCAAGGGAGGTTTGCTATTGCCTTCCCCTGAGTCTGAGAGAGTGTGACTTGCCCAAGGTCACCCAGTAGGTTTCATAGCTGAGCAAGGAATCGAACCCTGGTCTCCAGAGTCGTAATCCAACATTTAAACCACTATGCCATGCTGGCTTTAGTCAGTATATACATAAAGATATTACATAAATGTAATTTCCTATCACCTACCCTTTTCTTTTTCTTACTTTAGCTAACTATGCCAGGTAAAATGTTGTTGTAGTGGTGGTGGTGTCCCTTCTGATAAAATGTTGTTGTGTGCATTCAATACTTGCTTATAAAACCAAAAGCACATTTTACAAAACAAATCTGAAGACATAAAGCTCTGCCATCTCGTGGCATTAAAATGTACTACAATTCAAAGACAACCGTTTTAGTCTGGAAAACCAGTATTCATAGGGAACTTGCAGGGCCTTTGAGAATAACTGATAGAAGTTGGTAGCATGACCTTTTGTAGACTTGAGACTACTTCCACATGTATCTAAGGAAATAGGCTCAAGTCTACAAAAGCTCACGCTACCAACTTTTATCTTTCAGTTAGTCTCAAAGGCCCTGCAAGTTCCCTTTGCAAAATGTACTACAGTTTCCAAGTAAAGTTATAACTTGTAATCATTAATTAACTACTTATAGGCAGGCATTTTTTTTTTAATTTTGATATTTTAGTCATTTAATTTTACAGTCTTTCCTACTCAGTGACTACTTTTAATTAATGTTTTTGACACTCATGATATGCTTCCTAGACAGACTTGAATAAATAGTACTTATTTCACTTCTCAGTCATTGGGATCAGTCATTAATCAGAAACAGCAGTCAAGAAATTAGAAGCAGACTAGGATTGGGAGGCATACCTATGAAAGAACCAGACAAGATCCTGAAGTGTAAAGATCATTCAAAACGATGGTTCATACTATTATATTTCCAACTTCTATGTATGGTTGTGAAAGCTTGGAAGTGAAGAAAGCTGACAGGAAGAAAATCAACTCATTTCAAATATGGAGGAGAGTTCTACGGATACTGTGAATTGCTAAAAAGACAAATAAATGGGTCCTAGAGCAAATAAAACCTGAATTCTCCCTAGAAGCCAAGATGACTAAACTGACACTGTTTAGTCAGTGAACATATGAGAAGACATGACTCACTTTGAGGTTGTCTGCACAGGCCAAAAGGCCCGTGTTCCCCCTAACTTCACATCGTCGGGTTCAGGCCAATCCTGCCAGACCAGACACAGATCTGGTGGATCTGACCCAATCCAGGGGTAAACAGCTTTTACTCCAGGCCAAATTTACCCCTGGTTTGAAGGCACGCAACAACAAACCATCCCATTTTCTCTGCAGGCTCAATGGCCACCAGTTTTCTATGCTCTTACGCCTTTCTGGAAGGAAATGTTGTCTAATTTTGCTTTCATTTTCCTACAGTTTAAAAATGGAGGTACTTCTGAAATCTATGGAGTGTCCATGGTGCAGACACATACATGCGTGAGCATGCATACACACACACATGCGCACAAAAGGCATTATTGCTTAATTTTGGGTTTGCTCAACTTAGCCTCCAAACCCATATGTATCTAATTTCACCATTAGAAGACGTAGTTTACAATTGTTTACAAGAGTTTCCTGAAAACTTGTTTGCTGCTGTTGGAATCTTGACATTTAAACTAGCCAATGAGGGCAGAACTGCAGCAATCTATGGCTTTTGACTAAAGGTCATTATAAAAACAACACAATTTTAAAAAAATAAACTTATTTATTGACAGTGGATAGCCCCTCTGTTCTCAAGGACTTGAGATCCGTGAACCTAAATATTCACAGAGGGGTGACCTCCTTTAACTTCAATGGGACATCGCCCGCAGGTGCATGCCCCATTTAAGCCTATGGGGCTTGAATATTGGTGAGTCTCCGTTTTTGCGTGGGGTGGTGGTGGTTCTGGAACAGATCCCCCACAAAAATGAAAGGCTGACTGTGGTCTAATTAAAAATAAATGACATGTTTCTGCTTCTGTCTCAGGGCTTGTTTGGGAGGAATTTTTGGTCTGCATTGCAGTGGAGGGAAAAGCTTTAAACATCATGAAATCTCTTCTGATTTGTGGTGGATACCAGAAATTACCTAAAAATGTGAGATGCTTCCACAGAGGTATTGTCTGCACCAGTGGCATCACTGGGGTGTGGAGTGCAGGGGCTCCAGACTGCACCAGGTGACACCACTCCTCCTCAAACATCTGCCTTTGGGCAGAAATGGGCTGTGGCATTTACCTGTGCCCCTTTAAAAAGGTGAAGAAATGGTGTGAGGCTTAGTAGGAGTAAAAGGAGAGACCCCAGATTTTTTAAAAAATACATTTTAAAAATTAAATTTTTAAAAAATTATTTTTAAAAAATTATTTAAAAGCATCACATTCCCAAATTTTATAATAATATAGTAATAAAAATTTAATTTATTCCCCGCTCCTCTGTCAACCAATCAGGGCGGCTTACATCAGTTAAAAATTCCATACAATTTTCACTTCAACCACATTAAATTATGTATATGTAACTGCATTTAGGTTGTGCGTATGATATTGTAATTTAAAGGTATAATTTAATTTTGCTTGTTGTTTATGTCACAACTATTACTATGATATTCAGGGATATAAGGAATTACAATCTATGAGGCCTGAAACAGATGGGCCAAAAGAAGTGGCTTCTGGCCGCTTCAGGGCCATGGTATTCAGATAATGCATACCCATAAAGTATCTGGAAGCCGCTCCAAGGCCACCTAAGGTGACCCGAAACTGCTGCCAAAAGTAGATTAAATCTGCTCCTGCTGGTGGCCCATTTGGGACCTCAGTGGCAGTACTAGTTACATTGGGTGCAGGAGGTGATTAGTCATGTCTTCCTGAAGTGCCCCACTCACCTGTGTCATAGATTTCCATTGCTTGGAGCATCTGCCTGGGCCATGCATTGTCTGAATTTTCAAGAAGTATTTATGTTTGTGGTAATAGTTACAGATCCATATTGGGGGGAGGATTGTTTTTTAAACTTATGTTCTTTTGACATTACCAATATAAGCATTTTTAAAAATAATTACACAGTCATGAAAAATTGAGGATCATAAAAACTTTTAAAAACAGGTTTGCTGGTTTTATTGGAATTTGGTATTCTGAATCCAAAAACAACCTTTGATTTGCTCGATAATATAGTTTTTCCCCAACTTGCTTTGACATTTCTATGTTGTAATATGTGACTGCATGACATGATCCTGCAAAAAGTAATAAAGTGGTTGAAGTCTTCTAACAGACTTTCAAAAGACTTTAATTTTCTGATGAGAAACACAAAAATCCATTCACAAACACTAAAAGAAATTGCACTGAAACATCAGCATCCACACTTAATCAAAACTGTGCAACAGCTGAATGGATAAAAATATCTAATTTGTGGAATAACTGTGTGTGGTATGACATTTTTAGTGGGTTTTTTTTAATTCAGCACCCCAAAATACATTAAACACAGCTGCGATATTGATTTTTTTTTCCATTGCAGGCTTGTATTGTGTTTAGGAAATTGCTCAGAAAAGAATATGCAATAGATTGCTCAGCTTGATCTATTTGTGAGTCATACATTCAGAAATGGCAAATAGTTAATGGGATGTGGTAGGAAACTACCATTTGAAGTAAGTACCACTGGGCACTATTTTTGGCATTTGTGGTACAGCTCTGGTAGTGCAAACTATTTCCACAGTTGTCACTGTGATGCCAGCCAACCAACAAAGCATCTTCTGAATGTTGTGTTGAAGATAAAACTGTTGACTTCTTCTTCTGGGCATTTCAGTTGATGTGCTGTCAACTGCTTTCAACTCCAGCTGCTAAGAGATAAATTATTTCTGGCTGATGTGTCATTCTGGGCTTAAATAATTCACATACAAATATATCTGAGATGATGAACTTCATGTTTTCTGTCTGTGTTCAAAATTATCTCGAAAGTTTCTGATTCAAATCTCATTTTCGCTTCACATTCACTGAATGACAAATGACTGAGCCTTCACTCCTTATTTATGATATCAAGGATGATGACAGTAACAGACATTGCAGGACTGTTGTAAGGATTTCTGAACTGACTGTCCACTAAGCCCTTTGAATTCTAAACTGAATATAAAGTATGACACTTATTTCATTATATCAAAATAAGTTTTACCATTGTCCCCTAAAACATCAGGGCTCAGATCAGGCAAAAACAATGAATTGTTCAGAGATGGTTCTGCTCCACAGCCTTCTGCAGAATTCTACAAACCAAGGCATCTTGCTTCCCTAGAAAGCTGCAAAACATAGCAGAATATATTTATTTATGTATTTATTCCTCTTCCCTTCTCCTCCACTTCTTTCCTTGCACAAGATCCAAGGTGGCTTACAACTGATTCAAAACAGGTTATGTCTAAAAAATTATATGTACAAAAGTTTAAAAAACAATTAACAAATTGGTTTAAAACACAAGGTTAGCACACAAACACAGGGTGTCAAGTTGATCATTGGAGATTGGAATACAAAATTGGAAGCGAAGAAGAATCAAAAACAGTAGGCAGATTTGGATTAGGCAAAAGAAACGAAGCGTCTGATAGATTTTTGTGAAACCAACAACCTATTCATTGCAAACACATTTTTCAAACAACCAGAAAGAAGGCTACACACATGGACATCAACAGATGGGCAACACAAAAATCAAAAGATTATATAATTGGAAGTAAAAGATGGTGGAACTCTATACTGTTGGCCAAGATAGACCAGGAGCCGACTGTGGCACAGATCACAAATTACTCATATCAAAAATATGAGTAAGATTCAAGAAGAAAACAAACCAGTGATTATATCAAAATATAATCTAAATAATATCGCAAAAGAATTTACTGACAACATAAGAAACAGATTCGCACTACTAAGCATAATAGACTCAGGACCAGAGGAACTATGGTATCTGGGAAAGCTGCCAACAGCTTGGCTGATAAGAACAATGTCCGTCTCAAGCACACAAACACAGATGTAAGTATAATACCAGTGATTGCTTCAAGCAGCCAAACAGTGAGTCTAGAGTTCAAAAGGCAAGTCAAAGAGAGCAGTCCGAGGTCTAGGGTTATCATAAGCAGATAGTCCAAAGCCGTTTCGAAGGTCACAATATCCAAAGCAGTCCAGAGTCAAGCTGAGAGTCAAGAGTCAAAAGCTTTCGCCGGGAATCCCAAGATAAGCTCTGACAAGGAACTCAGCTTTCCTCAGCTGCTTATATAGCACAGCTCCCACTCACAGCTGTTTGGCCTTAGCTGCGCATTTCTCTGATAACCTCTGAGAACGCCGGAGGCACGCCCTTTCTGTCCTCCTCAGAGCAAAGGTAGGTACCTCCGTGTGATGTCCAGCCTGGACTGTTTAAATTCTCCCCTGCATTTTCCTTCATTTTTAGTTCAATTCTTAGCATGTTTGAGCATAGGAATGTTCCACTGTGTTAGTTTGTGGGAGGAGCTGTAGGAATCCCCTGAATTTTTCTAGTTTTTGGTTTGCCCCTTCCCAGCAAGCTCTGCTTCAGCTTGGGATTTTTAGTTTTTCTTAGGCAGGCTTGTCTTTATCTGTTTGGTGGCAAACAGGTGCAGACAGTGGGAAAGGGCATTTCTTACACCATTTAGCCAATTTATTTACCATTTAGCTAGATTAGTTACCAAAGGCAGTTAATTAAATTGAATATCAACAATAAAGAAGTCAAGAGCACCAGAAGCTGAAATACCCTGCACCAGCTTCATTGAGTAGGATATCAAACCAAGATCATACCCAGAGAGATGACAACCCTGAAGATTGCTGAAACCTAAACTGTAAAGTACCTTTTATTTTAAGCCTGTTAGAGCTGGGGAGGAGAAATCTTTTTCTTTTGTTCTTCAAAATAAATTTCCCCCTTTTGGACTTTACATTCAGCTTTGGAGCCTTTTTGGGTAAAAGAGTTTGATCTCACCAGGGTACTGGCGTTGTACAGCCATATTTGCCACCACCTTTAGTTGGGTGTGTCTTCACACTCCGTGTCCTGCTCCTCTGTCTCTTCCAGTCCTGAAACCTCTGCTGGGGGGAGGCTTTCTGCTAGGAGGAGGCTAGGCTGCTGAGGCAGGGGCTGTGCCTCAGTGGGTCCCACAGAGCTAGACCCAGGTTCCACTAAGTCCATGGGAGCTGGTAGCACCAAGCTGGGATCTGGCTCAGCATCCTCATCCTCAGAGTCCTCCATGCCCTCAACCTGGCTGTCCCTGACATATGGTCTGAAGCCAGGGACATAATAAAAAAGCATGCAGACAATAAACAAATTCAATAAACAAAAAGAGAAAAAAGCATGGATGACAGAATAAACAATACAAGCAATAAAGAAAAGAAGAAAAACAAAAGGGAGATAGGAACAAACTAAGAATTATGAATGCAACAGTACAACAACTTGTGCGGAAAGATAAAGAAAATTACTACAAAGACCAATGAAGAAAAATAGAGGACAACAGCAAAAAGGGAAGAACAAGAGATCTATTTCACAAGATCCAGGAAATCAAAGGAAAATTCCAACCAAGGACTGGGTCACTCTATAACAATAAAAATAACATAATTCAAGACCAGGAAGGAATAAAAAGACATTGAATGCAATATA
The DNA here is from genome assembly GCA_026167975.1 of Phrynosoma blainvillii. NCBI lineage: Eukaryota > Metazoa > Chordata > Lepidosauria > Squamata > Phrynosomatidae > Phrynosoma > Phrynosoma blainvillii. The sequence continues at coordinate 21,529,486 of JANUYF010000005.1, forward strand.
CAGAAGAATAATACAAAAGAGATGACAAAATGAAGGACACATGGAACAAAGAGCCATATGAAGATGAACCCCAATTCTAAAAAGTGAGGTGGAAACGGCAATAAAAGAAATAGTGAAAAGCAAATCACCAGGAACAGATGATATTCCAATTGAATTGCTGCAATCCACATTGACAGAGTCAACTCTAGTGCTAACCAACTTATGTCAACAGATATGGAAAACAAAATGATGGCCAACAGATTGGAAGTGATCAATATAGATCCCCATCCACAAAAAGGGAGACACAAGAAACTGCAGCAACTATAGGACCATAGCACTGATCTGCCATGCAAGTAAAATCATCTCAAAATTCTGCAACATAGACTCCAGCCATACATGAAGAGAGACATCCCAGATGTCCAAATGGGGTTGAGGAAAGGAAGAGGCACGAGGGACCACACTGCAAACATACAATGGCTAATGGAGCACACCAGGGAATTCCAAAAGAAAATCAGCATGTGCTTTATAGACTATAGCAAAGCCTTTGACTGCATAGATCATAAAAGTCTATGGAATGCCCTTAAGGACATGGGAGTGCCAACACATCTGATAGTCCTGATGAGGAATCTGTACTCAGGACAAGAGGGTACTGTCAGAATAGAACACAGAGAAACAGAATGGTTCCCAATTGGCAAAGGAGTCAGACAAGGCTGCATCTTTTCATCCTATCTGTTCAACTTATATGCAGAACATATTATAAGAAAACAAGCTTGGACACAGAAGAAGGAGGAGTAAAAATAGGAGGAAGGAATATCAACAATCTAAGATATGCAGATGACACCATAGTATTAGCAGAAAACCTCACAGTCCAGGAACAACTACTGAGGAAGATCAAAGAAGAAAGTGCTAAGGCAGGCTTAATGCTGAACATAAAGAAAACAAAAATAATGACCACCGAGGACTTTCACAAGTTCAACCTAGACAATGAAGAAATAGAAATAGTAAAAGAATTCCTATACCTGGTATCAAACATTGATAGAAATGGAGACTGAAGTCTGGAAATCAGTAGAAGACTAAGGGGGGAAGCAGACGGCTTAAAGAGCCATTTTGGGGGCAGGGAAGGAGAGGGGCAGCCGCACGGTGGGTGCCCCAACCCCTTCCCCAGGTCGTCCTTGGAGCAGCCGGCCCTCTGCACGGCCGGCGCTCTGAGGAGGACCTCCCGCTGCAGCGTTCACACACGCTGCAGCGGAAGAGTCGCGAAGGTGCGCCGGCTGCCTTTTGCGGTGCACCTTCGGCGACTTGTGGAAGGAGCGCCAATTTAGCACTCCTTCCAGGGGCAGCGAAGCTGCACTACGGGGCCGAGGTGTGGGGATACCTCGGCCCCGCGGCGCAGCTTCCCGGGGCAGCCCACGGCCGCCCGTCTGCTTCCCCCCTATGAATGGGGAGGGTGGTTATGAAAGAACTAGAAAAGATTCTAAAATGCAAAGATATACAACTCAGCACAAAAGTCAGAATCATACAAGCCATTGTATTCCCTATTATCATGTATGGATGTGAAAGATGATAGGAAGAAAATAAACTAATTTGAGAGAATGTGATGCTGGAGAAGAGTGCTGAGGATCCCATGGACAGCCAAAAGGACAAACAAATTTGTAAAGACCAGGACATTTAAAGCCCATTTGCATCTCAACAAGGACTCCTCTCTTGCAATCCAATATGCCTCCATTCCTATGAGGTCAAAGGCCTCTTTGTAGGCATAGGAATGGAGGCATATTGGGTTGCAAGAGAGGAGTCCTTGTTGAGATGCAAATGGACTTTAAATTTCCTGGTCTTTGCAATCTCCCAATAGCCACATGGACAGAAGGAGGAGGGGCCAGCCTGCAAAAGATACTCTCCACTTACCATCTTAACCAAGAACAGAAACATCAAAATACAGGCATCTGACTAACATCTCCAATTTTTTCTCCAGTTTGGTTTGTAACATCATGCCTGATGAAGAAGCCAGTGGAGCTTCGAAAGCTTGCAACAAGTATATTGTGCATTTTGGTTGGCCAATGAAGGTATCACTGTTTAGTAGATTTTGGTTTGAATTTGCTAAATGGCCAATACAGCTATCCCTACATGCAAACTGAGGCTGTCATACTTGAGACACATCATGAGAAGGGAGGACTCATTGGAAAAGATAATAATGCTGGGAAAGGTGGAGGGAAGTAGGAAGAGAGGAAGGCCACATGCCAGATGGATGGACTCTATTAAGGAGGTCATGGGTATTAAGAGGTTGCAGGAGTTAAGCAGAGCAGTGGAGGACAGAGGGTCTTGGAGATGTCTCATCCATAGGGTCACCATGAGTTGAGATCAACTAGTGGGCAGTTAACAGCAACAACAAGAAAAAAGTTAAAAGCACAACCCTATTAAAAACCCGTTGACACAAACCTCAGCAATGCCACTAACAAGGGAACCTAAAAGGGCTGGAAGATGATGGCATCATCCTTGCTTACAAAAATTTCCCAGCATTATGACTCTATAGTCCTGGCTCTATTACAACATGGATTGCATCCAATTAAACTTGAACAGGAGTTAGCAAACTGACAGTTGAGATGCTGTCAGATCCTGCCAGCTGTCACTACCCTAAGAGTTTGACATGTAAGCAATGACAGGGATGTTTTCCCCATGACAGTGGAACATTTTTGACCAAACTGCCATAATTCTTTAAAGAATGTCTGATGTCACAACTCAGTGAATGAAAGAACTGAAGATTAAACATGTTTTTTAAAGAAACCATTAGAACATGTATTCCAAAAAAGGACTAGCGGCCCATTTAAAAACACAAAATGAGTATAAAATAACAATGCAGCAACTAAAATATTAGGCTTAGAAAAATAAATGAAACACATTATACAGTCATTAAAATTACTAAAGCATTAAAATACTATAGATGACAATAATCCAATCCAAAGGAAAAGACTAATCATACAGAAATTGAAATCAGATGCAGCTCTGGAATGTCAGCAGAGAAAGAATGGCATAATGGATCCAAAGGCATGTGAGAGATATTCCAAGTCAATTTTATCTTAGCACACAGCTTCAGATCCCATGCTTTCCCTAAAATGAAATGTGCCTTTGGTGATGGAATAATATATAGTATTTAATAAACTCCTCAAAATTTAAATTAAGCTGCTTGACATCATAAATTAAGCTGCCAGGCAACAATATCTGTTAAACAGGCAGAAGGAAGATGAAAGTAATGTCATCCTAGGCAGCTATTCACAAAATATGTGAAGGCAGAGATGATAGCAAAGCTTGAGATAAAGAATGGATTTATTATTAATTGAAATTAGACAAATAGGTGTTAAAAGTTAAATGTTAAAAGACATTTAGATGTTAAAAGACCTCTAGAAGTGTGATGGGCTCGGTGGGTGGTTCCCTAGGACCAGAGGTTTTGTATTCAAGGAACTCTTTCCCCAGAAACCTGTCTGGCATGGAAACTGCACTGCAGAAGAATATCTGAGGCATGTGCTGGGAGGTTACCATTGCCCTCTATGAACAGGCAACATGTACTTTAGGAACACTGGCTCCCAAATTCAGGTCCTCAAAAGTTGGCCAGACAAGCTGACTGGACCTTATGGGAGTTGAAGTCAAACAACATCTGGGCACTAAAGTGTGAGAAGCAGTGATCAGGAAATACTTAGTGCTCTCCTGGAGCTGCTCATTACAGGTGACACTGGTAGTAGTTTGTTGTTGTGTGCCTTTGAGTTATTTCCGACTTATGACAACTCTAAGGTGAACCTATCATGAGGTTTTCTTGGTGAGATTTATTCAGAGGTACTGGCAGTAGGTACTGGAGGATGCAGTGGCTCAAGTGGTTAAGATGCTGACTGATTGCAAGATCAGCAGGTTGGCAGTTCGAGGCCCAGGTGCTGCATGATGGGGTGAGCTCCTATCACTAGTCCCAGTTTATGCCAACCCAGTAGTTCGAAAGCATGCAAATGCAAGTAGATAATAAATATATACCACTTGGGTGGGAAGGTAAACAGCGTTCTGTGCAATCATGATGGCCATAGAAGCTGGCCCTTCGGCTTAGTAACAGAGATGAGCACCGCCACTTGACAACCTTGTCAACGGGGAATACCTTTACTGGCAGTAATAGCAGTTGTCTTTCAGGAAAATGTATTGGGCATTATTGATCTTTTCTTTGAGTAGCCATCTGGTAAGACACCCAAGAAAGTAAGGTTCCAATATATTCAGTTTGAAATCCACTGCCTTAAGAAACCCAGTCTGCAAATGAAAACGTGGGTTAGGGAAAGGTAAGGAGAATTCAGAATATGATGAATGCAATGATGTGGTTGTTTTCATCAGCCATGCAGTCAATCCATTCCTACAGTCTTACTGGTGCTAAGTCTATTTGCATCCCCTTTCTGTGGTGGAAACTAAGTGGAATCAGATAACTGCTCCTCTATATTACAGTCCAAATTGTATGCAGATTCCCACAGTTTATATTCTCCACATGACAGCTAGCTGTGATCAACTGGTTATAATAAATGTACATACATCCATAATGAAACATTTTTCTCTTTCATGGTACACAGTTATATACTATGACTACATTTTACAGAATCCTGGTATTTGTAATTTTGGTGAGGCACTAGAGCTCTCTGGCAGAGGATTCTAAGTACCTTACATGACTATAGATCCAAGATTATATAAGACAAAACCATGGCAGCTAGTCATATCAAATTACTGCTGTTGCGTATGTGAAAGAAGAAAGAAAGACCTGTAAAGAAACTTTTTATTATTTCCATGACTGTTTTGTATGAGAAACATGAGACCTAATCCACCAATTAATCTTTGTCCAGATAGCTGCATGAAAATTTCAAAAAGGACTCAGCCATTCTATGATTCCCTTCTATCTGAGGAAAATATAAATAAATAGTGAGACTATCAGTAGCATCTGACTAGATCATGAGACATCATGCCTTGATAAGCAGAGAACAAACATTGGTATAAATCTGCTGAAATCCTGTTATGATTCCGATGATGATGAAATGCAACAATCACACAACAAGAACAATGCTATGCAGAACAGCCCAGAAAATTGATCAGCACTCAGTTAAAAAGCATTGTTGTTGCCGTGCTGTCTTTGATTCATTTCAAAATTATATAGATAGGTTGATTGCATTGTCAAAAGATTTCCATACTAGCAATGCAGGATTGGAAAAGGCCTTCAAACAGCAATTCTCCCCATGTTCCTTAGGGTTTTTCACTAAACTGCATCACTTTCAGATTGCCTCATGATTAGAGCAGCCCGACTTGTAGAGCTTAGGAATTATTTTTAAAAAGTAATTACTTATAGTTCCGTATCCTCCTGTTGATAATTTCACTATAGCTGATTTTTTAAAAAAATCACCATTTACTTTCCTGTTTTTGCAGAAGAGCAGCAGAGTGCTACAAGCTCTGACTTTTTTCTTCGTTTTGCAAAACATATTTTCCTCTCCACCATGCCATTGTTTCAACATCCACATCATGAGGCAGAAGGTAAATGAGTACATGAACCCTGTGATATGCCTTCTCCACCATTTAGTCTGGTCACACCCCTGTAACTATAAAGTAGCAAAGCAATTGCAGTTGCACCACAAAGAAGTGACAATGTCTGTCACTCAGTCACACCCATAATGTAATGGTATCGCACATTACTTAGAGCCAACATGGTGTAGTGGTTTGAGTGTTGGACTACAACTCTGGGGAGCAGGATTTGAATCCCTGCTCAGCCATGGAAACCCATTGGGTGAGCTAAGACTAGTCACACTCTCTCATCACCAGAAGGAGGCACTTGCAAAAATCCCACTGAACAAATCTTGCCAAGAAAATTCTGTGATAGGCTTGTCTTAGCATTGCCATAAGTCAGAAACAATTTGAAGACACACGACACGTTACTTATTGGAAGGAATTAATTACAAATTGTTAATTGTAATTATTTACAGCGACTCTGCTTATGTGCACTGTTATGATGATTGGTTTGATATAAAGACCCCTTTGGGTCCCTGTAAGAGCCCTAGGCTAGAAGGCGCCTTCATCACCATAAGCTCAAAGCACGAGCCTCACATAGGCACTCCAAACAGAGTCACATCTGCATTTGCCTATAGAATTTTTTGGAACAACTCAGCAATAGTTTTCTTAGGTGTATTTAATTTATAATACTTCATTTGGATATCAATTCGGGGGGGGGGGAACATTTTTACAATAACAATCACAACAACATCCACTACCTACCTCTTCTGGATGGCTTGCTATTAAGACATGGATTTCCTTTTGCCTATCTTTTGACTCCTTTGAATAAATCTCCATCCTCCTCATTCATGTTTGTCCCATATTGTCCCACTGCTGCTTATATTTTTGGTGCTCAGTAAAAGATCTTGGGACTTTATACGTGCAAAGTATGCTTTGTCTCATACCTATGGGTCCTCACATCAATGACTCCATAGGTGTTTTTTGTATGTGGATGTGAACATGAAATTATAATACTGGTATCTTTACTTACTTGGGGCACCAAAAGATTTAGTTTTGCATTGTGATTACAAAACAAGGCCTGGTTTCTCCTCAATAAATGTAACCAATGAACATGGCTATTTCACTTTTAAACACATCTTCTCATAAATAATGTTTTAAGCTTTGGCGTGGAGAGCTTAATGGATCCAGAAGTACTGTTGGAGATTGCTTTAATGGAATTGCCTTAATAAACTTGTCAGCTTTGTCAAATACATTCCCTTTCTTAAGGCAGTTGTCTGCTCTCAATAGCTGTCTTCCAATGACTAAGGAATAGTTATAGAGTCCATCCGAAGATGAGAGCCATTTTAGCAAAAGGGCATATCTTTTCCCCCATCCTTGTTTAAGAAAGTGTAAGCCAGGAGTCTGTATATAAAGACTGGCTACAGTTTTGGACTGAATAAGAAGGACACAGAGAGCTGAATTATGAAATCTGTAAACTGATAGCATTTTTGCCAAAGGCGCAGTGCCAGGTTGTCTAATGGGAGACCTGATGTGCAAACACTGGACTTTGTTTATCTGTTTGAGTGCTTAGGTTATGCTTCCACCTATGCTCAACTGATATGCTATGCAGTCAGCTCTCCATATCCACAGATTTTTTTAATTAAGCATCCATGGATTGAAAATATTTTTAAAATATATACATTCCAAACTTTGATTTTGCCATTTTATATAAGGGTCACCATTTTATTTTACCACTGTATTCAATGTGACTTGAACATCCACAGATTTTAGTATCCACAGGGGCCCCTGGAACCAACCCTCAGTGGATACTAAGGGCCCATTGTATTTGTAAATAAAGCAAATATTACAAAATGCCAATAAGCCTCCAGTAACCTATTTTCAAAGATAATCAAATCTAGCATTGTCCCTGAAACTTCTTACCATTCAGAAAAGGTAGGTATATGAATTTATGTAGCATAAACTTCTGTGACAAATATCTATGACATTTTAAGAATCTGTTTAAAAGTAGGATTTAAGAAATTTGACCCAGATAATTGTGGCAGCCTATGCATGTCTGATCAGTGTGATACATCTACAAGTGCTTCATTAAAAATCTAAACAAAGGTACAACCACTGCTCTCATTTAGAAAATACAGCTGGTTGCTTCCCAGAAGATCTTAGAAAAGGACTCTCTAGGGGCATAGGCTGAAAAGGCTGAACAAAACAACATCCTACCCACAACTTTCTTTGCTAGAATGTACAATGTGTTCTTGTTAAACACTGGTGCTTGTTCTCTTACAGCTGCTGTTTCAGTTTCTTATGACTTGAGGCACATATTGGCAAAATTAGAGCTGTAATCCTGTTTACACTTATACATCTCACTGTAGAAATATTTTTATTTATTTATTACTTACAATATTTATATATTGCCTGCCTAATTTAAAAAAAAAAAGCTTCTCTGGGTAGTTTACAATAAAATAACCATCATAACACATAAAGACAATGCATACGCTGAAAATATAACAGAGAATAAAACTACGGTATATGGATTTCCTTGGGAGTAAATATTTCACTGACTATATGAGGTATATATATATATATATATATATATAGAGAGAGAGAGAGAGAGAGAGAGAGAGTATACATATGAAAGCCAGCATGGTATAGCAATTTGAGTATTGAACTAGGACTCTGAGAGACCAGATTTTGAATGCCCACTCACCACAGAAACCCAATGGGTGACCTTGGCAGGTCACACTCTCTCAGTCTTAAAGGAAGGTAATACTAAACCTTTTGTGAAGAAATCCTTCCAAGGAAAACCTATGATAGTGTTGTCATGAGTCAGAGTCAACTTGAAGGCACATAACAACAAATACACACAGAGCATTATGATTGGGTGCAAACCAACAGCAAAAATTTGTGCTATTATTTCTACAGACCAAGGGGCCTTTGAACTGCATAGATGCATACCTTTAGCTGAGAAGACTTTAAAATCCATTTGTAATGTCTGCTAAACAAACAAATTGGTACAGCTCTTGAATTGTACAGGGCAGGGGGCACCTGCCCTCTTACCTTTCATGATCGTTCTCTTAGCTACTTCTTTTAATGGGCTACATATGTGGTACACAATTTAGCTAAAGTGGCACAGGAGTTAGGGTGGAGCTTGCAGGTTTAATTAAAAGACCCTATACCAGGGGTAGGCAACCTTTTTGAGCCGGGGGCCGGGTTGCTGTCCCTCAAACAATTGGGGGGGCCGAAGCACCAAAAATAAACAAACAAATAAATAAATAAATATAAAATTTTTAAAAACAATCAAAATTTTAAAAAATATATGCATGCACACTCCCTCAGCCCCAGAAAAGCCATGGAAAAACCCCTGTGGAGATTTTACCAAGAAAACCCCAAGAACAAGTAATAACAACAATAATCAATATCATCATAGTGGGCGGCGGTAGTGGGGGGGCGGCGGCAGCAGGACCAGCCTGGGGCCGGTCCAAAAGCCTCGGGGGGGGGGGCGCATCCGGCCCCCGGGCCTTAGGTTGCCTACCCCTGCCCTATACCTTCCTCAAATATCTGAGATGTACACTGGGCATGTTCAAGACCTTGGGTTTTTCTAAAGTAGTTCTTTGGATCCTCTCCTAAAACCCTACATGACAATGTACTATTTTTGCCAAAGGTGCAATACACTTTGCCATTAGCAGTGCCTCTGTAAACCAGTACACAGACAAAACAGATTATCCTTTAGCTGTTGTTTCTTTTACTGTTTGGACAAATACCTGTGTTAAAATATTGCTTTTAACTCCAAGCACTGTTTGTCATAGAATAACACTACCATCTAGGTCTAGGACAATCATTTTAGTGCACAAGCATGCACTTTAGTGTGGTTTTATTTATCCTGATTTCTTTTTGCAAGAGACTGAAATCAGCAGTGATGTTGCTGGAACCTTATAGAAAAACGAATAATGCCATATTGGCAGGCTCGCTGTTCATCTGAATGATCTTTAAAGTGATTGCTCATTGCCTTTTTTTCATATTAAAAAGTGCCTCATCAAAATGCACACAATAAATTTGCCTTTACTAGCATAAGAAGGCTCTGCAGTTTGAATATAAAGTTCTATACATCAACAAAAGTAAAACTTGACTACAGTTGCTTCTAATGTTCAAGAGCTCTGACATAAATCTAAGGGAAGAGTTTTACCACATGGGAGCTATAATGATGCAATTAGTACTCCTAAGGCTTAGCGTTTGCTATATTGTCCTGATTTTACTATTGCATAGTTAAAGGTAATGGCAAAACAGTTAGAGAATATTGCCTATTCAGGTGTTCAGTATGCACAAGAAGGACAATATACCACTCTTCATTTTTGTTGGCAAATGTGAGAGATTGTACTGGATCTCTCAAGTTAAGCAAGCAACTTGGAAGGCAGAAGCTGAGCAGTAACCAGTCCCCCCTCCCCACACTGACCCACAGGTATAATGGAGAAATAAGTAAGCTGTCTTCCTGTAAACCATATAAAAGTAGCATTGCTTTCTAACACTTCTGCATAATGAAATGCATTGTCTTATGGAGAAGAGAAAGGGAATAGAAAAATGGCTGTAGGTTAGAGTGATGCAAAAGAGAATGGTTCCGGTACAATAACAATTTCCTGAAAATTATTTGCAGTCATTGAGTATAAGCATGGTGTGACAGATTCTGCTTCAGTACAGGGTTCTCTGAAAGCTTGCTGTCAGAATGCTGGCAATCATTAATCGTGCATCTGCTGTGTCAAGCTAGGTTTCCTTTTCCCACCAAGAATCACAACTAGAATGATGCTGTGACTAACCAGAGGATAGATCCTGTTACCATGCCTCAGTGCCTCCTGTTTAATATCAAGAAATAGGGTGAGATTCACCCCTCCATGACCCTAAATGTATCTGCCATAGATTCAAAGCAGAATCTATGTCACCTCGGCTAGTTTAGGGGTTGCCAGGGGGCTGTGACTGACATACACACTTCAGGGAAGGCAAGGAGAAGCCCATCAAGGAACAATACCCCAGTTTCTGTGCAATATTTGTTCCTGTCTATCAGGTCCTGCAGGATATCTAAAGCAGGAATCCGTCCATTTGCATCCCAATTCTCACCTCGGAAGTCCCCACCTTTGGTCCTATAGGGAGGCAATACGTGCAGCACAGAGAGCTTTCTCCTCTGCACGTATTACGTCTGCAAAGTCTCATCCAGCAGAGCTGTTTAGGGTGGTGAGGGAGATGACACAGGTACCTCCTGTACCAAATCTCTTACTTAACCCAACGACGGCCTGCTGTGGTGCATTTAACAACTTCTTTGCAGATAAAATCTCTCAGATAAGAGCCGACTTAGACGCCAGGGTTTTAACAGAAATCACAGACGATTTGTCCAGCGACTTCGCCGATGTAATTATACTGGATCAACTGCAATCTGTGAGTACCGATGACGTGGACAAGCTCCTAGGTAGTGTGAGGAAAACAACTTGCCCTCTCGACCCTTGCCCATCATGGCTGGCCGCCCGGGGGGGGATGCAAATGCATCCTTCAGGGAAGGATATATTCCATGATACTTGAAGGAAGCGGCTGTTAGGCCGCTTCTGAAAAAAAACCTTCTCTAGACCCCCTGGATATGAACAATTATAGGCCAGTCTCTTTATTACTCTTGAGCAAGGTGATCGAGCAGGCGGTTGCTCTTCAACTCCAAGCTGTCTTGGATGAAACCGATTATATAGACCCATTTCAAACTGGCTTCAGGACAGGCTTTGGGGTTGAGACTGCCATGGTTGCCTTGACCGACAATCTGCGTCTGAGCATCAACAGGGGTAGTGTGACCCTGTGGGTGCACTTAGACCTCTCAGCGGCTTTTGATACAACAGACCAGGGACAGGCAACCTTTTGGAGACCTGGGCCGGTCTTCCGTAGCCCAGGTCTCGGCTGGGCCAAGGGTGGTGGAGAATGGCGGCGCGCGCGTGTGCGCGCGCACCCCCCCCGCACACATGACCCCCTGCCGCCGCGTGTGACCCCCCCTGTGGCCGCGGCCACCGCGGCCACTACCACGGCCGCCGCCATACCTTGCACGGCCGCAGCTGCCACGACGCATGTCGCGGCCACCATTTTGGTAGTTCAAATCGCGGGCGTGATGCATTTGCGCATGCGCAAGAGTACTGCGCATGCGCAAATGCATCGCGGCCACCATTTTGACTTCCAAAATGGCGGCCGCAGCGAGCGCGGCCGAAAACGCACCCTGACGGCGGTGTGCGGTGGCGGCGGCAGTGTGCGGTGCGCGGCGGCGGCGGCAACCTTTTGCCTGGGCTGGTAAGTCCGGGGCCCAGGGCCTTAACCGGCCCCCAGGCTGTAGGTTGCCGGTCCCTGCAATAGATCATGGCATCCTCTTGGACCGCCTGAGGGGGTTGGGTATCGGAGGCACTGCATTGCAGTGGTTCCGGTCCTTCCTCTCGGGAAGGTCCCAGAGGGTGCTGCTCGGGGACAGTAGCTCGGCAAAAAGAGAGCTCACCTGTGGTGTTCCACAAGGTGCCATTCTGTCCCCGATGTTATTTAACATCTTATGAAGCCGCTGGGTGAGATTATACGGCGTTATGGAGCTGGGTGTTATCAGTACGCTGATGACACCGAAATCTATTTCTCTATGTCTTGTTCGTCGGCCTTGAATTCCGATGGCGTCTCCTCTCTCAATGAATGTCTTCGGGCGGTAATGGGCTGGATGAGGAAAAACAGATTGAAGCTGAATCCGGACAAGATGGAGGTGCTCACGGTAGTGGCCCCGAAACCAAGAATTGGGCTGCAACCTCCAGTCCTGGATGGGGTCACACTCTCCTCCAGTGACTGTGTTCACAGCTTGGGGGTGCTCCTTGACTCGTCGCTCCTGATGGTAAATCAGGTGAATGCGACAGTCAGGAGTGCCTGTTATCAGCTTCAGCTGATACGCAAGCTGCGCCCTTTTCTGGAAGTAAGGGATCTCAAGACTGTTGTGCACGCGCTGGTAACCTCACGTCTAGATTTCTGCAACGTGATCTACATGGGGCTACCCTCGTGCTTGGTTCGGAAACTTCAGTTAGTACAGAATATGGCGGCCAGAATAGTGTTGGGAACATCTAGGAGGGACCATATTACTCCAGTACTAAGGTCCCTCCACTGGCTGCCTATTAGTTTCCGGGCCCAGTACAAGGCGTTGGTTATTACCTATAAAGCCCTAAATGGCTTGGGTCCAAACTATCTCCGGGACCGCCTTCTCCCTTACAATCCTCCCCGCGCTCTCTGGTCCTCTGGGAGGAATCTTTGCAGCCACAAAGATCTAGGCTTTCTACTACCTCCCAGAGGGCTTTTTCTGTTGTCGCCCCCAGGCCTGCCGAATGAGATCCGCCAACTGACATCTTTAGACAGTTTTAAAAAAACTGTCAAGACGGATCTCTTCTGGCAGGCCTTTCTGGAATAGATTATCCTGGCCTCAAGAACTCCCTTCGGAGATTCCTCTGAGAGTCTCTCGTAATGTGGCTCTTGTAGCTGTGCCTTTGTTTTACTTTTGTTTTTGTTGTTAATATGATAGCAGCTAATTACTGCATCTCTGTATTCTGTTTGGTTTTAACCTGTATTTGATTTAATATTCTTTTAAGGGGGGTAGGGATGGGATTGGGATGTATTGTATTTTAATTTTCAGCCACCTCGATTGATCTCAGAGGGGCGGGGTATAAATAAATTATTATTATTATTATTATTATTATTATTATTAGGGTTACCTCATACAATTTGGATTATTGATCATGAGACACCTAGACTTTGCCCTAGGCTGAGTTTCCCTTATAAAAAAACCCAAATTTCCATTGTTCAGTGGACTAGCTGGTTTGCAGGCAGTCACTCTGCCACTTGAATCTCTGTTAGACCCAGCTTGTGGTTGTTGCTCTGAGCGCTCCAGAATAACCGAGTCTCACAACCCATCCATCAAGCCACATTTACAGGAGCAACATTGCTACTGATAAATATCTCCGTTAGTGAAGGTTCAATTCTATTCCAACCTGACTCCTTTGTTTCTTAGCTTCTTGTGTGCTTGTGTGTGAGTGTGTGAATTCTGTTTGTGTATTTAATTCCCTTAATAATAATAATAATAATAATAAGTTTTATTTTTAACCCGCCCCTCTGCAGCGCAATCGGGGCGGCTTACAGCAATTAAAATACAATAATTAAAGACAATCCAATATCCCAATCCCTCCACCCACATCCCTCCCGCACCCCTTAAAACAGAATTAAACTTGAGAGTATATTAAAAGAATGACTATATAACAATAAAAAGTAAAAACAACAAAACAGCAAAAGGCTGTTAATAAAATAAAACCTTAATAAAATATAGTTCCTAGAGAATCTCGCCACTGTAGTTCTTTGCCTCCAACCTCCATAGATTTAGGGGTGAAACAGACTGCCCCAATAGGCCGGCTCTGTACCACCCCTTTGAGTGCCAGGTCAGGGCCGTGGCAACCACACACTACAGCCTCAATCCGCTCCTTTTTGGGGCAGAAAAAAGGCACCCTTTTTGCCACCACAGCTTGTCCCCGTTTCTGCAGCACACCACATGTAAACACTGTGCCACAAGAGCATCACAATGCTGCCCGTCGTCTGGTCAGGCACGTGGTGTGATGCCGGCTTAGGAGCAGGGAATGTGCCATGCGTATGCCATACCCCAACGTCACCCCAAAGTGTTTCTTGCCAGTCTGCTTTGGACCATAGAGACAGACCCCAAGGCTGAGTAACCCAGCCATAATTGAACTAAATTAATATTCCTCTAAATTCCAGGTTACAATGCACAAATTAAAGTATCAGAGAGATGTCTCAACGAAGGTATATATGGTACCGTAATTCTTTTACTTATCAAAGTAAAAAAGAAATAAAAAGTTATATATAACATTATTAAGCACTGGTATTCCTATCACTACCTAGCTGTTTTGCAAGTAAATCACCTATGCTCATGTAGCAAAATACAAACTTAACAAAATATTTCTATAGCAGCAGAAAAGCCAGTGTGGCACAGTGGTTGGACTATGACTCTGGAGACTGGATTTGATTCCCAGCTTGGCCAAGAAACCCAGTGGGTGACTTTGGGCAAGTCACATACTCTCAGCCTCAGAGGAAGGCAATGGCAAACCTCCTCTGAACAAATCTTGCCAAGAGAATCCCATGATAGGTGTTTTGCTTAGGGTTGTCATCTGAAATTGAGAGCTTGTTGTATCTATGGTCATCTCCATGTAAGCTGGAATGTGGAAAAACTGAGATTATGGATAACTTGGAGAGTCCACAGATAGAATTGGCTCTCCATATATGTAATATGCTACTTTTATGTGAAGAAAGTGATGAAGCACCTGCATGCATATGGAACATATATGTTTACTGAATGCCTGAAGAAGGCTCTAATCTTTTCTTTAAAAATGGCCTTTTGGAAGACAGACATCTCAACTCTCCTGAGTAAATCCTCTTGGTGCAATGCACAAACAGTTAAATGATCGCAGCTCCTGGTTTCTGATGGCCCTTAGGCAAAAGACTCCCAATAGACCCACTTTCTCACTGACATTACCCTGGGTACTGTTCCTCTTCTTCCTCTTTTATTGTCATTTGTATGATCACCTGCTTGCTTGTGAGCAAGGAACCACCAACATTTATTGCTTTTCCCTTTCAGCACTACTGTCTTGGTCAGAGCGAAAGGCCTGTATTAGCACATGGTTCCTTGGTTTGGGCTCAACCAACCCAACTTCTTGTGCTGCCCCTCCAATGGGGGTGTGGGGCTACAACTGCAAACCTTTATGAAATGTCCTCCACTTCCTTTGTTGGGAGGGGGGGAAATCCAGAGGCAGCACAGTCCTGTCCCTAGGCTGCATGTGCACTCAATAATTAATACAGTTTGACACCGCTTTAATGACCATGGCTCAATGCTATGGAATCCTAGGATTTATAATTCATTTCAGCACTAGAGCTCTCGGACAAAGCAAGCTACATATCTTACAAAACTACAAATCCCAGCATCCATAGCATTGAGCCATAGCAATTCAAGTGGTGTCAAATTGCATTAATTCTGCAGTGAAGATGCAGCCCTAGACTTTTTGTGGCTTGAGGCAAGGAACAAGATTCCCCCATACAGATATGCCCTTCCCCATTCCACATACAGATACTGACTGATCTACCATTTGAATTTTATTTTAATACAGTTGATGAGATTGCATTCATTATCACATCTGAGTGCAGCAGGATAATTTAGGGGTTCAGGACAAGCCTTGTGGTACACTCATTTCTGTCTTTCAGCAGAAGGGAATGGCCAAGAGGCTTGGGCAAAACAACTAAGGAACTGGTATAGCTGCCTCCCAACATCTGCTGCCTGTGGCAGTTGTGTTTCTCTCTGCCTAATATTTGGAGCAGCCCCAGACAGTGGCATCATGAGGGTTGGCATCACCCAGTGTGGTAACTCATGGTGTCACCCCCCTCCCCATTGATCTCCTCCCATACCGCACCATAAGACTCCTTAGTAATGTTTTTTTGTACTAATGTTACTCATAAAGCATAGTTGGCAGCATGAGCTTTCATAGACTTCAGTCTACTTCCTCAGATTCATATACCGTAGTCTGAAGAAATAGACTGAAGTCTACAAAAGCTCATGCTGCCAACATCTTTATTTCAGTTTTTTTAGTCTCAAAGGTGCTACAAGATCTTTCTACATACTAATTCTACAGACTAATAAGGCTATATCTTTGAATTCTACCTCTTAAAGCATAATTCTTGTTTATCACTGAATGTTGTGGTAATAGTTGTGACATAAAGTAGCAAAACTAAAATTATACCTTTAAATTACAATATCGTATCCACAACCTAAATGTATTTACATGTACATAGTTTCATGTGGTTAAAGTGAACATTTTCTTTACAAACATCACATCTTACCAAATTTTCACTTTAACCACACAAAACTATGTATTATTTTTTGTGGGTTTTTCAGGCTGTGTGGCCATGTTCTAGAAGAGTTTCTTTCTAATGTTTTGCCAGCATCTTTCTCTGAAGATGCCAGCCACAGATGCTGGCGAAACATCAGAAAGAAACTCTTCTAGAACATGGCCACACAGCCCAAAAAACCCACAAAAAACTATGGATGCCGGCTATGAAAGCCTACGACTTCACAAAACTATGTATCCTTTTTTGCTTCTTTTAAATTTTTCTTTACAAACATCACATCTTACCAAAGGATTAATTTTTTAAATTAAAAATAAAACCCGGGGCCTCTCTTTTCTCTTCCCACTGAGCTGCACCCCACTCACATCATTTCATCAGCATTTTAAAGGGATGCAGGTGAACTCCACAGCTCATTTCGCCCAAAAGGCAGATGTTTGGGGAGCAGTGGTGTCATCTAGTATGGCCACATCCCTGCATCTTCCTAGAGACTTTGGGCAGCACTATACATTTTATTTCCTTTGCACAAAGACAATGGATACTTTACATTAAGAACAGCATTCTGGAAACAAATAGAAAACTGGTGATAAAGTACTAAATTCCTAAAGAGGAGGTCTGTAGATTTTCACAGCTTCTATGTTGTTTCTAATCCACTTGACTGGTGAATCCTGGGAGTTTCAGTCCCACCTGATTTAGGAATGTCACAATCAGCTTCTCCATCTTTTTTCATTATTGCTGTTGTTGTGTGCTTTCAAGTCATTTCCGACTTATGGGAAATCTATCATGGGGTTTTCTTGGCATGATTTGTTCAGATGAGGTTTGCCATTTTTCATCCATTCCAACAAAACTAACATCTCACAAAAGTAATACAAAAAAGAAAAAAACAGACTGGCTCAATAAGCAAACAAACTCATATGATGCCCTCCCCATGTTAGTTATATATAAACTACTGCAAGAAAATATACTGAGCATACTGATTATGTAAGCAGGCTTATTGTTCCTCTGTAACTTGTGTAACTTAATAAGGGGGAAGGGAAATATATATACTAAGAAGAGTTTTGCAACAGAGAGCACAGAATCTGGGTTCATTTTTAGAAAGATCTTTCTTGCAGATGAGTTATCTTTTTGCAAAGGTGGAACTGAAAGGAGTATCCAGCCTCTTGAAAGCCAGCATGTTGTAATGGTTTGTGCAGGACTACAACTCTGGAGTACTGGGTTTGAATCCCTGCTCGGCCTTGAAACCCACTGGGCCTCAGCCTCAGAGGAAGCCAAAGGTAAACTGCCTCTGAACAAATCTTGCCATGAACGCCCTGTTATAGGATCACCTTAGGGTTGCCGTAAGTTGGAAATGACTTAAGAGCACACAACCAAAACAATCCAGCCTCTGATTATTTGCCTTATCCTCTGATCTCCTCTGTTATGAGCGTTGTTGTTGTTGTTGTTGTTGTTGTTGTTGTTGTTGTGTGTTCAAGTTGTTTCCCGACTTATGGCAACCCTAAGGTGAACCTATCCTGGGGTTTTCTTGGCAAGATTTGTTCAGAGGAAGTTTGCCAGAAACCTCCAGAATCATAGTACAACACAGAAACCATTATGCCACACTGGCTCTCTATAAGTCATAGTAAATTAATGCCTCTGTCAAATACCTTGACAAGGCACCATTTCCTTGGAACAACCTTTTTTGGCACCTGTTGGTAGTGGTTCCTCTAGATCCATGGAATTTTTACAGGTATGCTATGACCCATGTGGTCAGGTGTACTCCAGCCATAACTGATGGAACAAACTCCTTTCCATTTACAGTGGGACACAATGACTGCACAATGATTCCACTTCAACATTCATGGTTGCATCCTTTGGAATCCTGAGTTTTATACTTTGGTGAGACACTACAGCTCTTTAGCAAAGAACGCTAAATACCTCACAAAACTACAAATCCCAGTATTCCAGAGAAGGGAGCCATGGCAGTTAGAGTGTAATTAAAATGGTGTAATTGTATAGTGTGAAACAGATCTCCGCTTATCTCCTGCCCACTGATCCAGGGATTAGGAGTGCTCTGTATGGATGAATTCCCCTACACACTTTCTATCAAAGAACAACATGATGAACAAACATAAGTAAGGTTGTAGTTTAAGTCTGCCATCCTGTGCCCATTTAGGGCCTAAGCAGACTGCCAGAAATAGTGCAGATTAAATTGAGGCACTGCCCTGGCTCAGTGCTAGGGAGTCATGGGAATTGTATTTTTTTCTGAGACATTGAACCTTCTCTGTCAGAGAGCTCTGGTGCCACAATAAATTACAGTTCCCATGATTCCCTAGCACTGAGCCAGGGCAGTGCCTCAATTTAATGTGCACTATTTCTGGCAGTCTGCTTAGGCAATTACTTGGGAGTAAGTCACAGTGAACTTGGGGAGACCTATTTCTGAACAAGTTAAAATTTGGAGGTTATGTGTCATGTTTATAGTAATGACACATGAGCATATAATGCCAAATGTCTGATAGCTATCCAATGCTTGATAAAAGTCAATTTACACTAAATGTGGTAGAATCCAAAGATATAGCCATGTTAATCTGTAGAATCAGTATGTGGAGAGATCTTGTAGCACCTTTGAGACTAACTGTAAGAAATAATTTCTTTCTTTCAGTTAGGAGATTATTGCACAAGCATAAAATCCCGGCTCACCTTTCCTGAATTCAAGTCTAATTCGACCTGGAGCTGGGTCCTATCGCATGGCTTTCCCCCAAAAAACTGCCATCCTAGTACAACCAGGCTCCAACATGGCTCCCTTCACTTGCTTCACAGCCATTTTTCAAAAGTCAGAAGCTTCCAACTTTGAAAAATGGCTGCCAGAACGAGTGAAGGGAGCTGCATTGGAGCCTGACTGTACTCGGATGGCAGTTTTTTGGGGGAAAGCTGTGTGACAGGACCTGGCTCCAGCCCAAATTAGACTTAAATTTGGGAGAGGTAAACCAGGATTTTATGCTTGGGTGATAATCTCTTTAGTCTTAAAGGTGCTACAAGATCTCTCCATACACTAAATGTGGTAATGCAAACCCATCAGTTGTAGCCAGCATAGCTACGACTGAAGGATACTGCATTAAAACAGCATTTGGAGGGCCATATATCCTCCATCCTCACAGACATGTGTCACTGATATAGCTTTAATTATGTTTCATAGGTTCTAAGGAAACTAAGCATTCCTTAAATATTGGTAAGGTCTGTAATCAGGGGGAATGGTTAACCCAGCAGAGTTGTTTTTAAATCAGGGTGATGGAAATGAATTCCGTTTGAGCCTGTATGTGCATCTGTACTGGATTAGGGTTAGTGCTAGGGAGTCATGGGAATTGTTGTTTTTTTTTCTTTTCTGAGACATTGAGCCTTCTCTGTCAGAGAGCTCTGGTGCCACAATAAAATACACTTCCCATGATTCCCTAACCCTAACCCTTAAAGTGGACTCAATTTGCACTATTTCTGGCAGTCTGCAAAGGCCTTAGTCAATTTTTTAAATATCAGATCAAACTTGCTGATGACAAACCAATTTTGAAAGGATAATTACATAATTATATAGCTACAGTAAGCCTCCAAATTGGCAGAATCACTGTACTATGTAAGCCTAAAGAGACAGTTTCTATAATAGACAAAAACAGCAAAACAAAAACAAAAAAACCCATAGATTTTGATTTCAACATTTATGGCACGAACTGAAGAAAGTGTGTAAGAATCTGAGGCTGCGATCATCTGCACATTTTAGCTGTGGAGTAATGACCTAAAGGCACAAGATCCCATCTCATCTTGGAAGCACTAATGAATACCAGGTGCTGCAGGCTAGATTTCAGAAGAAGGAACTGGCAAAACCACCTCTGAATATTCCTTACCTAAGAAAGTCCTATGAAATTAATGGGGTCACTGTAAGCTGACAGGTGACTTGAAGGCAGACACACAGGACAGTACTGGGAAAGCATAGGTCCACCATATGAATGGAGTCAGACTGAGCCTTTGCAGAAGTATGTTCACCTAGGTTCAATATGACTTACAGGATTCCACTGTTATTTTTCATAAAATGAATTAAACCCGTTCCTTATTATTGTTGGACAAAAATATGAACTTATCTAAAAACAACTCTTAGATTCCAATTGCAAATTTATGCATATATTCAAATAGAATGGGATATATACTCACAAAATATGATCCATTCTGACCAGGCTTCCAACTTGCTCAACCACTCTTCACCTCCACTGTCACTTGCAGGCCCACCACAGTTTTTACCTGGCAATAATTCTGGAAAAATTCCAGAGCATTGAAATTATGGGCATTGGAGTTCTAATTTCCTCTTAGCAACCAGAACAGAAGTGATTTAAAAAAACAAAACAGTTTTAACACTTAGGGGGGTTGCAGACTGCCAGAAATAGTGCAAATTGAGTCCACTTTTAGGGTTAGGGTTAGGGAATCATGGGGACTGTAGTTTATTGTGGCACCAGAGCTCTCTGACAGAGAAGGCTACATGTCCCAGAAAAAACAACAATTCCCATGATTCCCTAGCACTAACCCTAACCCTAAAAGTGGACTCAATTTGCACTATTTCTGGCAGTCTGTAACCCCCATTATTTAGGCAAACAGAACATTTTCATCCTCCAGGGTCATGTTTTGCTGCAGAATTCTCAAAGAACGAGACCTAGAAGATAGGCATTTTGCAAGAGTCTATAATAGGAATTTAACCTGAGCCTGAAACCCAAAGCAGTTGCATGGGTCATCAACCCCTACAAGCACACCAAATGTATATCTTGTGCCTTAAAACAAATGTCCCAAGAAGCAGCAATTCTGCACTGAAATAAAGCCTTTCAACCAGACACTGGAATAAGATTACTTCACCCAGAGATTACTCACACTCTTTTGCTTGTTAAAATATCATTTAAATAGCACACCTCCAACATTTCATCACTGTGTGAGCAGCCCCATCTCATTGCATACCATGAATGGAAACCAAGTGGATTAGTACAGTAGTTGTTTTTAACTATACTTGAAGGCAGCAGACTAATTTAAGGGGTGCAAGAAAGTACACAGGAGGCAGTGTGATGTAATAGTCTGAGTGTTGGACCAAAACTAAGGAAAACCAGGGTTCAAATCCCCACTAAACCATGAAAACCTACTGGTGATCTTTGTTGTTGTTAGCTGCCCTCGAGTCGGTTCTGACTCATGGCAACCCTGTGAATGAGACATCTCCAAGAATCCCTATTTTCCACTGCCTTGCCCAGATCCTGCAAGCCCTTGCCCATAATCCCCTTGACCAAGTCTAACCATCTGGTTTGTGATCTTCCTCTCTTTCTTCTACCCTTTACCTTTCCTAGCATTAGTGTTTTTTCTAGTGATCAGTGCCTTCTCATTATGTGGCAAAAGTCTCTACATGATCATCTTAACTTCCAAGGAGAGCTCTGGTCTGATCTGTTCAAGAACCTATTTGTTTGTATTCTTGGCTGTCCATGGTATCCTAAGTACTCTTCTCCAGCATCACATTTCAAATGAGTTGATTTTCTTTCTGTTTGCTTCCTTCACTATCCAACTCTCACATCCATACATGGTAATTGGGAATACAATGGCCTGGACGATTCTGACTTTAGTGCTCAGTTGTATGTCTTTGCTCTTCAGTATCTTTTCCAGTTCTTTCATAGCTGCCCTTCCCATTCCTAGTCTTCTTCTTATTTCTTGACTGCAGTCTCCATTCTGGTCAATGCTTGATCCTAGATATGGGAATTATTTAACTATTTCAATTTCCTCATTGTCTAGACTGAATTTGTTTTCACTTCTGTGGCCATTATTTTTGTTTTCTTTATGTTCAGCATCAGACCTGCCTTTGCACTTTCATCTTTGACCTTCCTTATTAATTGTTCCAATTCCTGAATGTCTTCTGTTAATAATATGGTGTTGTCCTCACGTCTAAGGTTGTTCTGTTTCTAATTCTGCTTTTCTTATGATGTTTTCAGCATATAAGTTAAACAAGTAGGGTGATGGGCCTTGCCTGACCCCTTTGCCTATTGGGAAGCACTCTGTTTTCCCAAATTCTGTTCTGATGGTGGCTTCTTGTCCTTGCTACAGATTCCTCATCAGGACTATCAGATGTAGTGGCACCCCATGTCTTTGAATGCATGCCATAGTTTTTCATGATCTATACAATGAAATGCTTTGCTGTAGTCTATTAAACATATGCTGAATCTTTTTTTGAATTCTTTGGGGCGCTCCATTAGCCATTGTATGTTTGCAACGTGGTCCCTAGTGCCCCTTCCTTTTTTGAATCCTGCTTGCACCTCTGGAATTTCTCTCTCCATGTATGGTTGGAGTTTATGCTGCAGAATTTTGAGCATTATTTTGCTTGCATGGTGATCTTAGGCAAGCCGTATTCCCTCAGTCTTGAAGGAGGACAATAGCAAACCCCTTCTAAACAAACCTTACCATGAAATCCCCATGGCATATTTGCCTTAGGGCAGTGGTGGTGAACCTATGGCACAGGTGCCAGAGGTGGGACTCAGAGCCCTTTCTGTGGGCACGTGCATCGTTGCCCCAGTACAGAGTTCACCAGAGTTTATTACTAGAAAGCCAGAGGGAAGCAGCACTTTGTGATAAATAAGTGGGTTTTGGGTTGCAGTTTGTGTAGTTGGTCTCTAAAAGGTTTGCCATCACTGCCTTAGGGTTACCATAAATTGGAAATGACTTGAAGGCACACAAGATGAAGACAGCACACTCATCTGTCTTCCAGCCAAAGGCAATGTTCAAGATTGTGGTGGCTGCTATTAATGGTGTCACCATTCCTAGAACTAACTGTTTGAGACAGCTATCTCAACCTACTCTTATATTGCCAAAGACTTCTCTCCATGAGCTGTGTATTGTATTTACTCTGCATTTAGTAGTTTCTTTGGCATCTAAATCAGAGTGTATCAGTAAAGTGATGATGAGTTTTAAATTTTGGAGCCTTAATTATGTTTAATCATATTACGCATGCATTACTTGTTTTATTAGTTTATATACTGTTTACAATATCCAGAGCTTAGAAAAGATAGTTTCTGGAATACAACTTGCAGAAGACCCCAACTATAGTGGCTATATCCTGGGAATTGTAGCCCCCCCCCAAAAATAATAATAATAATAATGACTTTTCAGAGCACTGGTATATAAAACTATGGTCCAAAGCACAATGCAGAAATAATCCAGTTTGAGACTACTTTAACTGCCCTGGCTCAATGATAGGGAATTCTGGGAACTATAGTTTTGTGAGACATTTAGCTTTCTCAGTTGGAAAGCTCTGGTGGCATAATAAATTACAGCTCCCAGGATTCCCTAGCACTGAGCCAGTGCAGTTAAAGTGGTCTCAAACTGGATTATTTCTGCAGTGTTTTTTGGAGCTATATGTCAAGATTGCTATTGTGCAAAATGTCTGTGCAAGACACTGCTCTGCACATGAATCTGCACATGACAGTGATGATTATATTTTATGTATTTCATTTAAAAGGAAGATGTGGACACATCTTTAGAATTTTGCATCTCATGAGAATCTTAGCTCATACGCCATCAAAGCACAGTGGCCTTTTAAAATATATGTTCACACCCACAGCCTAATGAATAAGTATTGCCTACAGCACTTCTGTGATTGTGACGTAGAGCTGTTTTTGTCCAGATTAAGAGAGAACACTGCTTGACGGCTTTAGCTGCATAGAGGAACCTGTTGCAACATGATCTTCACTGGGAAAACCAAAAACATGCTTTAGTGCACTGAGCCATGTTTCTTTGTATGTTAACAACACTCACACTTCAATATGATGTGAGATAACTAATGAACACAAAATTACCAACCAGCACAGGTGTTATCAAACTTAAAAGGTTTAAATCACATGGATCAGAGCTATGTGTCTTGATCTATATGCACATACACCTTTATATAGTACAGGATTGCACTACACAGTAAAACATCTGTACAGTGCAATCCTATGCACATTAGCTATTTATGTCAGTAGATATAGAACTGGAATTTACTTTTTCTTCTTTTAAAATATTGTTATATTTAATTAGTATATTATATATTATTTTAAACCACCACTGAAGCTCTGCTGTAAGGAGTGTATAAATATTTTAGTTAACATAAAATGTGCCACTGTGTCCATTGAGTCAGGAACGGATCCCCTGCAAAAAAGGAGAGGCGTCTGTAGTAACAGTTTTAAGAGACAGTAGTAGTAGGCAGGAGAAAGGCTGGATATAAATCCAATAAATAAATGATAGTAATGGTAACCTTTTTTTGCAAGAAAAGAAAGAAAGAAAGAAAAAGAAGTTAGACAAATACTCAGAATAAATGTTCTACCTCAGAACATGTGTTTTCTGGCTCTGGATCTTCGGATATTGTGCAATATACCCTTGATTCTCCACTCATAAACACTGTGGTGGACACGAAGTGATGGCGAACCTTTTAGAGACTGAATGCCCAAACTCTGTAGCAATCCTGCACTGGGTGTCAATGGGTGCTGGGGGCAGGACTTCCAGGCAAAAACCCAAGGCACACTCTCTCAGCCTCAGGCTAGCAATAGCAAACCCCCTCTGATGAAACTTGCCAAGAAAACTCCATGATAGTTTCACCTTAGGGTCACCATAAGTTGGAAATGACTTGAAGGCACCACACACACAAGTCATGCTCTCTCAGCTTCAGAGGATGGCAATGGAAATCTCCCTCTGATGAAGCTTACCCCATGATAGTTTCACCTTAGGGTCGCCAGGAACTAGTGCTTGGAAGGGAGGTAGCATGCTTTCTGGGCCCATAAGTTGGAACCTGGAAGGCACACTACCACCACCAAGCATAATAAAGCACAGAACGCACAGCACAAGAACAAGAACAAAGAGAGCCAGCGGTTTGAGAGGGCTTGAATCCCAGCTTGGCCATGAAACCCAATGGGAGACCTTGGGCAAGTCACACTCTCTCAGCCTCAATGGCAAACCTCTTCTGAAGAAATCTTGACAAGAAAACCCCATGGATGGCCTCATTACACCTCACAAAACTACAGTTCCCACAATCCAATAGCATAGCAAGGTGTGGGCCTTCTGGCCAGAAAGAACAGGGTTTGTGGCCATAAGGGACAGGGCTTCCACTCAGAAGGACCGCACATGGACCATCCTTGTTGCGGCTCAGTTTTCCACCGGAGAACCAGGCCATGGCAAGGAGCTGGCCTGGCCTCACGTGCCTTCCCGCCCCTCCTTGCTGCGGGCCAGTTCTCCCAAGATAAACTGAGCCACAACAAAGAGCCAGCCCCAGCCCCAGCCCTACTTATTGTGGCTGCTGCGTGCCCTCAAAGACAGCTTCAAGTGCCAGAGAGGGCACACATGCCACAGGTTTGCCAACACGGGCATAGGGAATTTCTACTATCTGGTAATACCTTGGAATTCTGATGGGATCAAAAATACCCCATAAGTCAATCAATGCAAGCTTTTTAAAAATCTGCCTGGACAATGATTAAAATGATACGGCCAATGCCATTATTATTAAGATTTCAAATGAACAGCATCTAACCAATTCTGGGGGGAAAAGAAGGGTACAAATAAATATAACAACAACAACACTAACCACTGAGCAAATTAGAAGGGTATACAATGTAGAACAAATTTCAGCAAAATCATATGCAATTCTACCTATAATCATAGCTTTTTAACAAAAAATGCAGATGCTTGGAGTGAAATGCCCTGCATTTTTTTTTTAGTCATTCAGAATGGCTCTGTTTTGCCAAGACAGAGCTTCTTTCATACATTATTAATGTCAAGCCCATTTAAAAGATGCTCCAACAGAGACAGGTGCCAAGTATGAGTGGCCTAAAGTGAACTCAGGATGTAAATATAAATTTGCATTTTGATTCATGAATAGGTTTTTTTTTAAATTTAGACAAGAACTATTGCTGAAGCAGATTCAATGAACCAGAATAATAAACAAATCTATGGAGAAGGAATAGTTTTGAGGAACTTCCTTTCTGCTGCTTGGCAAAACAAACGTTTGGCTCCAACTCCCAGATACCCTTGGATTGTGTAAATGAGAGGAAGAACATTTTAATCTCTGTGATGGGCCCAAGGAGCAAAGACTGCTGAGTAGTTTTTTGTTTGAATCTTTAGTCTTGAATGTCACTTGGTCAAAATCTAGGTGCACATCATGTCTGTCTGTCTGTCTGTCTATATGTACACACACACACACACACACACACACACACACACACACGCATGCATACTTTTAATTTGGATGTTTCTAACTCTTATCAGATAGTTTTATTTATTCACTGGATAGTTTTAATCCAGTAGTCCCCAAACTTTTTCTGGATACCACCCCCATTTCTCTTCGGCAACAACCCTAGAGCCCCCTCTATGTGTATTTCTTGAAATAAGGTCTACTGCCGAACTCCAAATTCAAAGCAACCCATCTTGGTTGCTTCTTGCTTTGCACCCAGTCACCTTGGGGGCAGCAGTTGAGCAGCTGGCTGAGCAACATCTGAGAAGTCTCTCACCTTTGCTGGCCTTGCAGCGAAGGCCGGCCTGGGCAAGAGGCTTCTCAGTTGCTGCTCAACTGGCTGCTTGGTTACTGCTCCCTTTGCATCTGATCATCCTGGAAGCAGCAACCGAGAAGCCTCTCTCCCATGCTGCCCTTTCAGCAAAGGCCAATGGGGGCAAGAGGCATCTTGGTCACTACTCAGCCAGCTGCTCAGTTGTTGCTCCCAAGGTGACCAGGTGCAAAGGGAGAAGTTTCTCCCTGCTCAAGGACTGTCAATCCTTCTTCATTGTGGCAGAGAGGGGCATAATAATAATAACAACAACAATAATAATAATAATAATAATAATAATAAATTTTTATTTATAGCCCGCCCCTCTGCGCGGCAATCGGGTCCGACGCCATTCGCACTCTAGTCGTTGTCCGGCTCGCTTCATCCTCCTAAGCTCCTCTGTATACCAGGGCTTACGGTTTGAAGCGGGCCGGAAAGGACGCTTGGGAGCGATTGTGTCAATAGCCCTGGTGAGATTGGTGTTCCAAGTGTCCACCAAGGCTTCGACAGAATCACCGGCGTTACCAACCATTAAACCCTCTAAGGCTTTCTGGAAACCAGTTGGTTCCATTAGCCTTCGAGGGCAGACCGTTCTAATGGGTCTGCCAGCCCCGGGAAGGCAGGCAATAGCCTTTAGTTCCGCCTTGATCAGAAAATGATCCGTCCATGACAATGCAGAGGTTTTTTTTACCTCCGCCCACGGATATTCCTGCTCCGTACTGAAGATCGCATCGAGGATATGGCCAGCACAATGCGTGGGCCCGTTGACCAACTGGGATAGGCCCATGTTTGCCATGGTATCCATGAACTCCCGAGCCATGCCAGTTAGGTCTTGTAAACTGGTTTCGAGTGGGATGTTGAAATCGCCCACTTTCCCTTACTAACCGAGTACCCAGCTGGGAGAGCCTGCGGCCATATCGCGGAGCTGGCATTCCCCAGCCAGGTCTCAGTAAAGCATGCGAGGTCGGCCGCCTCATCCACTAAGAGATCGTGGATGATATGGGTCTTGTTTTTGACCAACTTGGCATTGCAAAGGAGCAGGTTGAGGGTCAGTAGAATGGTTGGCACGCTCTCCAAGTTATCTTGGGAAACAGGGCAAACTGAAGGAGGGATAGGTATTAAGCATCGATCCCTCTTTCTTTTGTAACATTTGTTGGCTCTGTTACCGCCATACCTTCCCTGCCCCCACACAACCTGAATATCCGTTCCCAGACTATGATCAACTCCGCCATGAGGAGGGGGAGATGAGTAACCAACTGATTCCAGTCCCTAATTCAAGCAACGGCTGCATAGATGGAAAAAAAAAAGAGGCTGCGGGGGGAGATGGTCCACCACGGCCGTCCAAAACCGCCCCCAGGTAATGGCAGTCAGGCTGCCAAGTCCTCCAGGCGACTTAAAGTCCTCTAGCAGCCCGGAGCGCCCCGGAGCGCTGCCACTGCAGTGCGCCAGGACGAGATGGATCGGTACAGCCTTGCAGGCTCAGATGGTCCCGCCTACCACCACCTTGCCACACCGCGCCGCTTGCCGCCGCTTGCCGCCTTCCTCCTCCTCCGTGCCGCGCCACGCTGCTTGCTGCCGGACCTGGGAGCGCTGGGGCCTTTAACAGGCCCAGGTGGTCAGTCCTGCTCTCACCGCGGTGCGCCGCCGGGGGGGTAAGGCTCGGTGGGGCCTTTAGTAGGCCCAGATGGTCCCGCCTTCCTCCTCCTCTGCGCCGCGCCGCTTGCCGCCAGACCTGGGAGCATTGGGGCCTTTAACAGGCCCAGGTGGCATAGCATGTGTGTGTAAGGGGGTTTACACAGGTCACATACTCTGGATTGGAGATTGGTGTGGATGGGGAAAGGGAGGGATTTTAATTTAACTACAGGAGCCACTCCAAGAAGAAGGAATCTTTCCAAGAACTAACCCCAGATACTCCCCCCACTCCTTCCCCAGAGACTTGCCTTCGCGACACAGCTTCAAGTGTTCCCCACAAACACACACAGAGACATATACCAACATTGTTTCCTCTGCTACCTCTTCTCTCAGCCTGTCTGATGAAAGAAAGCAAGAGCAGCAGAGCAGCTCCAACCTGCCAGCCAAGCCCTGGCAAAGCTCACAAAGCATAAGCAGCTTCCTAAATTTGAAAGCTCCCTTTTTGCCACTGCTTCTCTCACACTGCCACATGCTCTCATGTCTTGCTCCAGTCAATCAGTCTGTCCCAAAATGGCACCACACTGGGCCACAGAAGCAATGCCCTGCTGTCGCACCCACAGCCTTCAATCATATGCATTTTGAAGTTATGTGCCTGTCAGAATAAAGTATTAGTGAGGACTGGGGGGGGGGGGAGATTGAGGCAACGGCATAGTGATTTAAAGAACTAAAGCAAAATCAGAAGGGAGCTGACATCCAAATGATGGGCAAATGGGAAGACAGACAGGCGAGAGGGGATGCAGTTTATGGCTTGTTTACTTCATAGGACAAGCTTTGATAGAGAATGACGTTTTATGACTTGGCTTACTAGGAGAAGATTTGATGGCAGATAAACTGACACCTTTCCTTCCTGGGACAGATGTGAATGATAGCAGAACTGAAGAGGAACAGATACTTTAAAGGCTCTTTTGAAGTCGACAGAAGCACCTGGCTGGTGAGCTGAGGCGAACGGAGTGTAGGATAGTTGTGTAGGATTTTAAAAGGGGGAATGGTTTAGGAAAAATCTAGATTTGTTGCTAACTTGTTTGTGTGCTGATCCTCTGTTTTGGATTCCAGAATAAATCATTAGTTACTTTTCACTATGGTGTTTTCTTGGCTTTTCCAATCTTGGGCCAGCGTTGCTGATACCTGCACCCAAACCTTGCAAGTTTCCTGACTATGGAGATTTTCACATGGGGGAAAGTGATGGGAGCATAGCAGGATTGTCCCCTCATTATTGTGCAATTGTGCAAAGATTTTCAGATGATATCATGATTATTGCATCATTATCCTGAGAATAAAGAAGAATTCTAGCGCTGCTTTTCATTCATGGGAAATAAATGAATATTTATGTGAATAAAAAGCTACACTGGAATGCCTGCCTCTTTATTTACAGGATAATGATATGATTATTGCAAGTCATGCAATGTCTTCTGAAAATCTTTGTGTAATTTCATGATAGTGACGGGAGCATCCCGCTATACTCCCATCACTTTTCTCAGAGGGAAAATCTCCAACCACTGCCATTATTAGTGAAATATGTGGCTATGGGAGTAAGCTCGCACAGACAGGCAAAGAGCACGAGACACCACCACACCAAGTGATTAATGAGGTTGTGCAGTGGTTTTAAGGGATGCTGAAAAGAAGTTTCATGCAACCCCCATCCCCATCATGGTCCTAAAGGCTGATGGTCTCCATTGTCTTTCTTGCAGATCAATACTTTGACTGAAGGCCCCTCTGCCGCCCCCTTTTCCCTCACTGACCCCCTAGATCTTTCCACCACCGTCTGGGGGGGCATGCTGTCCACTTTGGGAATCACTGTTTTAATCTTAATTTAAATTTACATTCTTGCAAAAATTACAAACATTTTGGAAACACTTAAACTCTTTCCAAAACAATGGAAAATAAATAATTTAGCACCAGCTTTGTGGCTGTTTTAAATGGTCTGCTGTTTTAGGGAACATACTGGAGGGATGTCAAGGCTTTGAATACTGTTTATCCAGAATCTTTCACAAGTTGCCCACTTTTTGTTACTACTGAGAGAAATTGTTAATATTTGGATTCAACACATAAATAAATATATACAGTTTGTTGTTGTTGTTAACTGCCTTCACGTCGGTCTCGACCCATGGCGATCCTATGGATGAGACATCTCCAACCCCCACTGTCCTCTCCTGCTCTGCCTAGCTCCTGCAAACTCATATTAGTAGTCTCTTTAATAAGGTCCATCCATCTAACAGGTGGCCTTCCTCTCTTTCTACTTCCCTCCATCTTTCCTAACATGAATGTCTTTTCCAACGATTCATGCCTTCTCATGATATGTCCAAAGTACAACAGTCTAAGTCTTGTCATCTTGGCTTCTAGGGATATCTCTGGCTTGATCTGTTCAGTACACACATATAGATATATACATATATAAGAAGCTAGTAGAAATAGAATCATGAGTTTAGACTTTAGTTGGGCCTCTAGAATAGAAAGGCAGAAATGGTTTCTAAAACACATACCGTATTTTCCGGCGTATAAGATGACTTTTAACTCAGGAAAATCTGGGGTTAAAGTCGGGGATCGTCTTATATGCTGGGTATAAGAGGATGAGGATGGAGCCGCGAGCTGCCAGGCGGCAGGGAGAAGCCAGGCAAGAGGATGAAGATGAGGAGGAGGAGGAGGAAGGAGCTGCGAGGTGCCAGGCGGTGGGGAGAAGCCAGGCCAGAGGATGGGGATGAGGAAGTGGAAGAGGACAGAGGAGCGAGGTGTGAGGCGGGAATAAGCCAGGCAAAAGGAGGAGGAGGAGGAAGAGGAAGAGGAAAGAGGTACAAGGTATAAGGCAGGAAGAAGTCAGGCAAAAGGAGTAGGAGGAGGAAGAGGACAGAGGCACGAGGTGGGAAGAAGCCAGGCAAGAGGAGGAGGAGGACAAAGGCACGAGGCGGGAGGAGGAGGAAGAGAGGAACCCTAAGGCGATCCTCTCCTGGGGTTTTCTTGGCAAGACTGGTTCAAAGGAGGTTTGCCATTGCCTTCCCCTGAGGCTGAGAGTGTGTGACTTGTTCAAGTTCACCCAGTGGGTTTCATGGCAGAGTGGGGAATCAAACCCAGGTCTCCAGAGTGGTAGTCCAACACTCAAACCACTACACCAGGGGTGGGCAACCTTTTTGAGCCGGGGGCCGGGTTGCTGTCCCTCAGACAATTGGGGGGCTGAAGCACCAAAAATAAATAAACAAATAAATAAATAAATATAAAAATTTTTAAAAAATTACAAAAATATATGCATGCACACTCTCTCAGCCCCAAAAGAGCCATGGCAAAACCCCTGTGGAGATTTTGCCAAGGAAACCCCAAGAACAAGTAATAACAACAATAATCAATATCATCATGGTGGGTGGCGGCGGCGGTGGGGGGCGGCAGTGGCAGGACCGGCCTGGGGCCGGTCTAAAGGCCTTGGGGGGCTGCATCCGGCCACCAGGTCTTAGGTTGCCTACCCCTGCACTACACCATGCTGGCTCCTATTCCCATGTACTACCTATGAAACAATTGCAGACTATTTTGTTGTTCTTGTGGGTCTTCAAGTCCTTTCCGACTTATGGTGACCCTAAGGCAGGGGTAGGCAACCTTTCTCCTTTAAGGGCCGAGGGACTTCAGCTCCCAGAATCCCAGGAACTATTGGCCAACATGGGACTATTGGCCAACATGGCTGAGGCTTCTGGGAGCTGAAGTCCCTTGGCCCTAAAAGGGGAAAGGTTGCCTACCCCTGCCCTAAGGCAACCTTATCATGGGGTTTTCTTATTATTATTATTATTATTATTATAGTTTATTTCTAAAGCGCTGTCAATATACACAGCGCTGTACAAAGAGAAAATCAACATAAAATAGAATAAAAACCTGCCAGAGGCGTACAATCTAACACAAACAATAGGTAAAATAATAAAAATCAATTAAAACAAAAAACAATACAATAATTAATTAACAACATCCACTGTCTACCCAAATGACAGAAAAGTATATGTAAATGTAAATCAAACATTTCTTGGAATGTTTCTTCAAATGGGGGTTGCCATTACCATCCTCTGAGAGTGTGTGACATGCCCAGGGTCACTTACTTGGCTGCAAATTGTACATACCCCAGAATGCATCACCTAGTATATTGACAGTCCTTCCCCCCAAAACCTTCTCATTTTCCCCCACCATCTCATAGCTGGGAGATGGAAATAAATTTTAAAGCAGCATTTAAATCTGGATTTTTTAAAAAAGTAAATCCAAAACACACCACAGAAATAATAAGGTCCAAATCGCACTGGAGAAATAAATGCTAGGGACCATGGGAGGTATAGTTTATTGTGTTTATAAGTGACAGTTTTCCTACTAAGTACCTGCATGTCATAAGCATTTGAATTAAAATTACCATATTGAAATCAAATATGATTTTTTGAAATTTTTATTTGGTGTGCGTTGGAAGAGGGGTAATCTTATATGGTGAGTATATCACAAACTATATTTTAGCTGGAAAAGTTGAGGGTCGTCTTATACGCCCATTCGTCTTATACGCCAGAAAATACGGTACATGACACGCACACACCCCCCCCCCCCCTGTAAAGGACTTTTTGGACCTTTACAGGATGGATGAAAAGGTGGTTATCTTTAGAGCCATCATTGCCTAGTCCTAGCAGCTGGTGAGGCATCTTCCCTCCATTCCAACTGCCTGTGAGGAAGAGAAGACCCATCGGGGAGAGACTGAGGACTACAGAGACCATCAGGGGGCTGTAGGAAGGAAGAGCCTGCTATATTTTTTGCTGCCTTGGACCTCTGTTTCCCTGAGAGGTCTTGCTCTTTGCAGGACCGAAGCCCTCACTCAGCAGGTACTGACTCCCACCCAGCACAGCTGCCTTGCCTGGCTGAACTATAAAAACAGGACCTAGGGTTGATGCAGATGGATGGAAAGGGGTAGCATAGAGTTGCCCCTGGGAATGGCAGATCAGGACTGTGGCAACCACGCACTGCAGCCCTGATCCTCCTTTTTGCTGCCCCCAAAAGAGCAGCAAAATTCCGCTCCTTTTGGGGGTGACAAAAGGCTGTCATTAGAGCCGGTGCTGCGGCTCTTTTGTGCCCTTTTGGCAGTGTGTGAGCATGCTGTGCTAAGAGGGTGTCCTGACACTGTGTGCTGTGTGGACAGGTGCATGGCATCAGGGTGGAGTCAAGGTGGCTGGAGTGTGGCTGCCCTGGCCCAACTCCACCCCCAGGACAGCCTTTTGTGCCGGTCTGCATCAGCCCCTAAAGGGAGGCATCACCAAACAACACCTAGCAGAAAGACTGAGGACCACAGAGACCATCAGGGGGCTGTAGGAAAGAAGAGGTTGTTGTGTTCGCTATTGCCTTGGATTCTGCTTTCTTCTGTGGTCTAGCTCAGGGGTAGGCAACCTTTCCCCTTTAAGGGCCAAGGGACTTCAGCTCCCAGGATCCCAGGAGCTATTGGCCAACATGGGACTATTAGCCAACATGGCTGAAGCTTCTGGGAGCTGAAGTCCCTCGGCCCTTAAAGGGGAAAGGACTGAAGCCCTGATTCAGCAGGCACTGCTCTTTAACTTGCACTTTATTCTTGCACTGGGTATATAGAGGGCAAAGGTTTGTCCTTTTGCTGGACAGATACAAGAGACTGTTACCTGGATTACCTCCTTGGCCTCAGAGGGAGAGAGGCAAGCTAGCTCCATTGGGCCTAGCCTAGATTAAGAAAGAGAACCCTCCCTCCAGTCCAGGGGTAGGCAACCTTTTCCCTTTAAGGGCTGAGGGACTTCAGCTCCCAGAAGCCTTAGCCATGTTGGCCAATAGTCCCATGTTGGCCAATAGCTCCTGGGATTCTGGGAGCTGAAGTCCCTTGGCCCTTAAAGGGGAAAAGTTGCCTATCCCTGCGATGGTCCAGGCCTCAGAGGGAGCGAAGAACTGATGGACCTGATCCCCTTCCCACCTCCATTCCCTTCTCCTTTAGAGTCTTGACTTTTTAGATTGTAAGTCTGAGGGCAGGGAACCCTGTCTAATTAAACATTTGTAAGCCACTCTGGGAGCCTTTGTGGCTGAAGAGTGGGGTATAAATACTCCAAATAAATAAATATCTTTTGAATTCCACACGAATTTTGTAGAGAAGCTAGAATTAGATAGACAAAGTCATCTTTGGGCAGAAAGAAGCTCTGCAGATGGCAGAAGAAGCTTTCTGGGCAAACGTAGCTAACAAGAAAAGATAGATAATGCAAACATGAAAGGAGGATGAACAGATAATAATGAGACTTTGGGTTGAAGTCACAGTTCACCCTTCAGTTAATTGCATAGGTTTCACTTTTGCTGAAAATCATGCCAAAGGTATACCTTAAAAGGGTACCTTAAATTGGATATTGCTGCTTCCCTTGTTTTATCCTGATTAATTTAATTGGTACTTTGTTACGGAGGGGGGTTGCAGACTGCCAGAAATAGTGTGAATTCAGTCCACTTTTAGGGTTAGGGTTAGAGTTAGGGAACCATGGGAACTGTATTTTATTGTGGCATCAGAGTTGTCTGACAGAGAAGGCTCAATGTCTCAGAAAAATAACAGTTCCCATGATTCCCTAGCACTAACCCTAACCCTAAAAGTGGACTGAATTCACACTATTTCTGGCAGTCTGCAACCCCCCTTAGAAAACTATCTCCCAAGATTTTCTAACCCAGTGGAACACTATCCCAGGGATATATGACTACACAGTTAATCAGTTTATTCTCCTGTCTTTTTGTTAACAAGCTTTTTCCCCCGTTTCCTTTTGAAAGCATTTTTTGGGGAAAAACAACCCCAAATTTTGTTAAATTTAAATAGTACTTTATGGGAGGGTGGAATAATGGCTGAAATATCTGGCTTATGTTGGGTTAGTCTGGGTTCAGAGCTTGGGAAATTTCCTTTTTTAAAAATCTATAAACCATAAAGCTATAGTGTTAAACAGAGGAGCTTACCACACTGCTAAAAAAAGCATCTTACCTCTCGAATTCAGTTCTAATTCGGGCTGCATCCGGATGCTATCGCAGGGATTTTGCTGCCGAATCCTCCACCCAAATACAGCCCAGGTCCCAGGAGTGCTCTGGCGCCCATTTTCTTAAGTCAGAAAACTCCCAAGTTTGAAACCTATGCAATTAACTGAAGCTTGAGAGCCCCTGGGACCCGGGCTGGACCCGGGTGGCGAATTTGGCAGCAAAATCCCTGCGATAGTATCTGGATGCAACCCAAATTAGAATTGAATTTGGGAGAGGTAAGGGCCTGAACAGACTGCCTGAAATAATCCAGTTTGAGACCATTTTAACTGCCCTGGCTCAATGCTAGGGAACCATGGGAACTGTATTTTTTTCTGAGACATTGAGCCTTCTCTGTCAGAGAGCTCTGGTGCCACAATAAACTACAGTTCCCATGATTCCCTAACACTGAGTCAGGGCAGTTAAAGTGGTCTCAAGCTGGATTATTTCTGGTAGTCTGTACAGGCCCTA
The DNA here is from genome assembly GCA_026167975.1 of Phrynosoma blainvillii. NCBI lineage: Eukaryota > Metazoa > Chordata > Lepidosauria > Squamata > Phrynosomatidae > Phrynosoma > Phrynosoma blainvillii. Next base: position 21,565,578 of record JANUYF010000005.1, read on the forward strand.
AAAGTGGTGGAAAGTGGTGCAATAAGCTCCAGAGCCCAGTCTCCATGTAGATGCACCCTCAGTGAAACCAACACCACTCATTTTCTCACCTTCTACCCATGGCTATCCTTCCTTCTAGACTAGATTTGAAGGTTTACAGGTCTGTACATAGTTTAATTTTTTGTTGTTTTGGGCTGCATCCACATTGGAGAAATAACCCAGTGTGAGATACAGAGTAGAATTTTCTGCTTCAGCCAAAATAGTTAAGAAGTTTTAATATTAACATGCCAAGAACTACTAGACTGTCAATATTGCTTTTTTAAAAAATTAGGACATAGAAATAGCTATTGAAGAGGTTGCAACAATGTCCACTCATCCCTCCAAATTTGCTAGGGTTAGGGGCACAGGACCTCCGTGAATGTAGAAAAATTGCAAGTAACAAAAACACTATGTTTTTACCTAAGAGAACACTTCCCTAGAAATCTCTAGGTCCTCCAATGCAACTCTGTGGTCAACATCTGCCAGACATTGACCATAGAATTGCGCTGGAGGAGCTACAAATCCCTAGTGGAGTGTTCTCTCTAGGAATCTCTAGGTCCTTCAGTGCAACTTTTGGTTAAAGTTGACCATAGAGTTGCATTGGAGGACCTAGATATTCCTAGAGAGAACATATTAATAAAATCTGTGAATAATCAAATCCGCAAAAGGCAAAGCCACAAATGTGGAGGGATGAATGTTGTACTTCTCAGGGCTCCGCTCTGGGCCCACAACAAACTCCAATTCCCAGAAGTCCATAGCCTTGAGCCAGAGCAGTTTAACCAGTGCCAAACTGGGTTATTTCCCCAGTTGCAGATACAAGCTCCTATATTTTTACCAGTTTTAATACATACTGCTTTTAAGCACTTTTGTCTTTTAAACTGCATTTTATTTTTAAAAACGAGTGACATATGTTAACATTATACTGATTGGATTCTATTTGAATACCCACTTTTGTATGTTTTTAATCATAATGTTGTTGTTGTTGTTTTAAATTTGTAAGCTGCTTCATGTCCCAATTGTGGAAGGAAAAAGCTGGATATAAATAAATATAGGTCCCAAACACACTGGAGACATAATCCAGTCTGAGACTGCTTTAACTGCCCTGGCTCAGTGCTAGGGAATTCTGGGAACAGTAGTTTTGTGAGACATTAATCCTCCTCTGTTAGAGAGAACTCTAGTGTCACGATAAACTACAACTCCCAGGATCCTCTAGCACTGAACCAGGGCAGTAAAAGCAGTTTCGAACTGGATTATTTCTGCAGTGTGTTTTGGACCATCATCATCATCATCCCAGCTCAGCCATATAAACCCCCTGAGTGACCTTGGGTGAGTCACACACTCTCAGCCTCAGAGGATGTGACAATGTCAAACATCCTCTGAAGAAACTTGCCAAAAAACAACACCAAAACCATGATAAGTCTTGCCTCAGGGTCGCCATAAATCAGAAACCTGAAGTCACACAACAAAAGATGTATTTTAATACTATGCTAGTTTAATTCTATTTTAATGCCCACTTTTATATGTTTTGAATTGTATTGGGTTTTGTTTTTGTAAGTGTGTAAGCTGCTTTCTGTCCCAATGGTGCAGGAAAAAGCAGGATATAAATAATATTAAATGGTTTATTATTATTATTATTATTAAGACACAGTGCAGAAATAATCCAGTTAGAGACCACTTTAACTCCCCTGGCTGAGTACTGTGGAGTCCTGGGAACTGTAGTTTTGTGAGATATTCAGCCTTCTCTGTCAAAGAGGCAGAGCGAGAAGAGCTCTGGTACAACAAACTACAATTCCCAAGATTCCCTAGAACATTGAGCCAAGACAGTAAAAAAATAGTCTCAAATTGGATTATTTTTGGAGGACGAAGGATAACATAGGGGGGTTGCAGACTGCCAGATATAGTGCAAATTGAGTCCACTTTAAGGGTTAGGGTTAGTGCTAGGGAATCATGGGAATTGTTTTTTTTCCTGAGACTTTGAGTCTTCTCTGTCAGAGAGCTCTGGTGCCACAATAAACTACAGTTCCCATGATTCCCTAACCCTAACCCTAAAAGTGGACTCAATTTGCTCTGTTTCTGGCAGTCTACGGGGGTTGCAGACTGCCAGAAATAGTGCAAATTGAGTCCACTTTAAGGGTTAGGGTTAGTGCTAGGGAGTCATGGGAATTGTTTTTTTTCTGAGACATATAGCCTTCTCTGTCAGAGAGCTCTGGTGCCACAATAAAATACAGTTCCCATGATTCCCTGACCCTAACCCTAACCCTAAAAGTGGACTCAATTCACACTATTTCTGGCAGTCTGCAACCCCCCCTACAACCCCCCATACTTCCCGCCTAAAAACCACCCACGCATGCGCACCACACCTCTCACCCTCCCCTCCTATTTGTTTTCCCACCTACGCGCGTGCGCACTACATCCGTTTCCCTCCTCGCTGATGCGCCTCTTGGAAGCCGGTTAACCGTTTTTTTAAATAGAAACCGACTTCGAATGTGACTCTGCGCCTGCGCGGTAGGCATCGTCGTCCTCCTCTGCAGAGGGTGACGTCACCCCCTCCCTGCCGTTGGCCCCGCCCCCCGCCCGGAGAAGGGGAGGGGCTGCGTTCGCCGGCTGCAGGTGCCGCCATGGCTGCCATATTGGAAAGGAAGTGAGGGAGGAGGAGGCCTGGGCGGAGTAGGAGCCCCAGCAGCAGAAACAGCAGCCGCCCTTCGGTCTCCTGAGGGTGGCGACCGGAGAGACCACCGGGAAGAGAAGGGAAAGGAAAGGAAAGAGGGCGGTGGGAGCCCGAGGCGTCTGAGGCGGCCGCTTGGCCTGAGCGGAGGCTGAGGGAGGAGACGGCGGCGGCCTAAGATGGCGGACCCGGCGGAGTGCAACATTAAAGTGATGTGCCGCTTCAGGCCCCTCAATGACTCGGAGGTCTCCCGCGGAGACAAGTACATCGCCAAGTTCCAAGGCGAGGACACCGTCGTCATCGCGGTGAGCGAGGAGAGGGCGAGGGATATGAGGAAGGAGCAGAGGACGGAGGGGCGCCGCTTGGCCTCCCGCCCCTCTCTCTCCACCTCACCTCACTTCATTATACACTACTCCATTCCTGTCAGACTCCCTCCACTCGGACACGGCTCTAGGCACGTTCATGTCAAAGGGGAAAGCTTGACTTGTTCATTTATAGGCCGGGGTTCCTTCCCCCCCTCCACCCGCGCCCCCCAGGACCTGTCCTCCATTTCAGGCATTTTGTCCAGGAAGGATTCCACACGGTCCTCCATTTTGGGCAGGGCTGAGAAGCAGGAGTTTACGTTTCTAGGAGGGTTTAATTTTGGTCGTGTCCTCCATTTCAGCCTTTTCTGTCCACAAGGTCCTCCATTTTGGGCAGGGCTGAAAAGCAGGAGTTTACCTTTCTAGGAGGGTTTTAATTTTGGTCGTGTCCTCCATTTCAGCCTTTTTTGCCCAGAAGGGATTCCACAAGGTCCTCCATTTTGGGCAGGGCTGAAAAGCAGGAGTTTACATTTCTAGGAGGGTTTAATTTTGGTCGTGTCCTCTATTTCGGCCTTTTCTGCCTCTATTTCGGCCTTTTCTGCCCAGGAGGGATTCCCAAAGATTTTGAGCAGGGCTAAAGAGCATGGATTTATATTTGTACAGGGTTTCACAGTTCTAAGAGGTTTTTCTTTTGGGCATGTCTTCCATTTCAGCCTTTTCTGCCCAAGAGTGGTTCCAAAAGGTTCTCCATTTTGAGCAGGGCAAAAAATCAGGAATTTATATCTATATAAATGTTTTGAGTTTTTATTTGGTCATGTCCTCCATTTCAGCCTTCTGTCTGGCAGGGATTCAAAAAGATCCTCTGTTTTGAGCAGGGCTAAGAAGCATGGGTTTTACATTTCTAGGAGGGTTTCTATCTTTGTAGTTTGTAATGTCCTACATTTTCCTTGAAGGTCCTCCATTTCCGTGGTGCCTTTATTCATACTCTGGGGGTGAGTGGGTAGGGTGACCCAGGGGTCCTCCTTTTTCCTTCCCAGGAGGTGTCCTCCATTTCAGGCCTCTTGTCTGGGAGGGATTCTGAAAGGTCCTCAATTTTGAACATGTTGGACCCCGCCCCCAAGAGACTTGATAAGAAAACCCCAGGAGAGGGTCGCCATAAGTCGGAAACAACAACAACAGAATCCGGATCATGCCCAATCGCAGTTTGTTGGATGTGAGTGGGGTGACCTGGCATCCTCCTTTTCCAGGACATACCCTTCATTTCAGCCACTCTGTCCAGGAGGGATTCCAAAAGGTCCTCCATGTTGAGCAGGACATGGTTTTATATTTCTATGCATGTTGTTAGCTTTTTAATTTGGTCACGCCCTACATTTTTCTTGGTTGTCCTTCATTTTGCAGTCCCTTGTCCTCCTTTGCAGTTATTAGGACTTCTGGTCACCTTGCCCCTCCCAGACATGAGGTGCATCTACACTGTAGGAATAATCTGCTTTGACCCCCACCTTCAACACGCCCTCCGTTCCAACTGTTAAACTCCCTGGCCTTGGACAGGGTGAGCAGATGTCCTCCTTTTGCAGGACATATCCTCCATTCCAACCATTCTGTCCAGGAGGATTTCCAAAAACTCGCCCATTTTGAACATTACGAAGAAGCATTAAATTATATTTACAGTGTATTGTTTGTAGCTTTTATTTTGGAATGTCTTTCATTTTTCTTGAACATCCTATGTTTTGCAGTGCCTTGTCCTCCTTTGCGGTTAGGCCATCTGGTCACCCTGTCCCTCCCCACCCTCGCAGTCATGAAGATGGGGCATCTACACAGTAGAAATAATCCACTTTGACTCCACTTTTAATTTTAACGTGCCCTGGAAGGCCAGGGCTGTAGGTTCAATGCAAGGTGACCAGAGGGCATGTTAACAGTGGGGTTAAACTGGTTTCTAAAGTGTGGATGCAGCCACTTTCACATCCTCCCTCCCTCCCTCACAGTGATGGAGTAGGGAAGCTGAGGGGAAAGCCGGAGGTCTTTTCTTTTCTTCCTTCTCTTGACTTTCCTCCCACTTTTAGACACACACACAGACTCCACAAAAGGGGAGAGGGGCAGCCTGAAAGGAAAGATGGCAAGTGACACAGAGACATCCATTGCCGAAGCAGGGCGACCAGAAGTCCTAACCACAAAGGAAGATAAGACACTGCAAAATTAAAGGACTTTCAAGAAAAATGGAAGATATTCCAAAATAAAAGCTAAAAACAACAGTATACTATAAATATAAATCAATGGTTCTTATCTTGTTCAAAATGGAGGACATTTTGGAATTCTCTTTGGATAGAAGGTTGAAATGAAGGCCATGTCCTGGAGAAGGAGAACATCTAGTTACCCTGGCTTGATGTGAGCTTGAATGGAATGAAAGCATTCAAGGGGGAGCTGCGCTGTTGTTGGGGTGCAAACTAGAGCTTGAGATTTTGGTGGGGTGGGTGTGTGAAACCTACTGGGTGATGTTGGGCAAGTTTCACTCTCACAGCCTCAGAAGGTGGCAATGGCAAACCCCCTCTAAAGAAATGTGCCAAGAAATGATAGTTTCACCTTAGATTGGCATGAGTTGGAAACAACTTGAAGGCAGACAACAACAACAAAAGTCAAGAGAGCTGGTGGTGCAGCTGCTTATGTGGGGCTAACCAAGGAATGGAGGCTGCATTCCAGAGAGGCTGTTGAAGAGGTTGGGCACTGGCTGTCTGGGGCTGCACTCTTTCCTCCTCCTCCTCCAAATACAATCAGCCCTCCATATCCATGGATTCAACTATCTATCCATGGTTTGAAAATATCACAGTCGGCCCTCAGTATCCACTGATTTGAGCATCCATGGTTTGAAAATATTTAAAAAATATATATACAAATTCCACAAAGCAAACACTGATTTTGCCATTTTGTATTTTGGTATCCATGGGGGTTCCTGGAACCAGCCCCTGCAGATACCAGGGACCCACTGTAATTGGATGACTTTGTGGCAGACAAAGTGACTGAGAAAGCTCCTATTGTTGTCTTTGTCGCTCTTTCTTTTTTGCTCAGGTCCTGCAGGCCCAGGTCTATGTCCTCCCTGATCTAGTCTAACCATCAGGCATGTGGTGGTCCTCTCTTTGTACTACCTTCCACCTTCCCTAGCATCATTGTTTTTTCTAATGATTCATTTCTTCTCATTATATGGCTAAAGTATGACAGCCTCAATTTAGTAATTTTGGCTTCCAGGGATAGTTCTGGCTTGATCTGTTGAAGGACCCATTTGTTTGTTTTCTTGACCATCCACAATATTCTCAATGCTTTTCTCCAGCACCACATCTCAAATGAGTTGATTTTCTTCCTATCAGCTTTCTTCACTGTCCTGCTCTGTTATCCGTACACGACAGGGTTGCAGGCCTAAAAACACTGTGCTGGAGAGGGAGAGCTGCTTTGCAAATGTACTTCAATAGCAAAAACAACAAAGTGTTGTCTAGTAAACTGCAAGCTCTCAAGTAGGGTAGGCTACTTTGTAAAATCCATAAAACCTTATCCAGTTTTTCAGTATATATGCAATACATGTGGTTGAGGAGTGGGATTGTAGGCAGCGATGCTTGAAAAAAAATGAAAAGCAGAAAATGCTGGCAGTGACAACTATGTGAACACTGACCATTCAACACTCTGTAGGAATTGGCTTGACAGTTTCACAGTTCACTTTCCACTCCAAGATGATGGCAGCTGGTACTTTTGTGCTAAGGTAGATAAGTGGTGGCTTAGTGGTTAAGACACCATTTCAGACGATTGGAAGGTTGGTAGTTTGAAGCCCAAGTGCTGCATGATGGGGTGAGCTCCTGACACTAGTCATGACACTAGTCCCAGCTTCTGCCAACCTAGCAGTTCAAAAGCATGCAAATGCAAGTAGATAAATAGGTAGCACTTTGGTGGGAAGGTAACAGCATTTGGTGCAGTCATGCTGAGCACATGACCACTGCAGCAGTCCTCGGAGAATGCTGGCTCTTCAGCTTAGTAACAGAGATGAGCACACACACACACCATAGTCCAGGGGTAGGCAACCTTTCCCCTTTAAGGGCCAAGGGACTTTAGCTCCCAGAATCCCAGGAGCTATTGGCCAACATGGGACTATTGGCCAACATGGCTGAGGCTTCTGGGAGCTGAAGTCCCTCGGCACTTAAAGGGGAAAGGTTGCCTACCCCTGCCATAGTCAGTTATGACTAGACATTCATGTCAAGGGACTACCTTTACCTCTACTTTAGATATTCCTGCTTCAGTAATACTGTGTGTATATGTCCTTCTGAGACACAGTTAATTTATAATAGGTGGGCTATAACAATTCCTGCTGGATGTAGAAACAAATGTTGTCTCTGGAATAATAACTTTTGAAAAATGATATAGCACATTTTGGTATTCAGATACAGTGTGTGTATGTGTGTGCCTTCAAGTCATCTGTCAACTGATGGTGACCCCATGAATTTCATAGCATTTTCTTATGCAAGGATTACTCAGAGGTGGTTTTGCTACTTCCTTTCTCTAAAATACAGCCTATAATACCTGGTATTCCTTGGTGGTCTCCTATCTTAAGTATTAATCACAGGTAAACCTGTTTAGTTTCCAAGAATAGACAGGAGCTGGTACCTTCAGATAATTAGATTGTTGAAAAACAACAAACCATACACCTGAAGAGCATCTGTACACTGAAGTGGTGGCCAAACTGTAAAACAGTATCTGACAAGTTGGCTTGAAAACATACTGCAGATATTTAAGCAGAAACTGCATTGGGTTAGATCCAGACTCAGAGTAGATATATTAAAATCAATGGGGATGAACTTGAGCCTGGCAGACTTGTTTCAGTCTATTCTAAGTGTGAATAAGTCTGGATTTAGCCAAATGACTGATAATCTAGTATCATCCTTTAAACCTGACAGGTACAGTTTAAACAAAACAATTTAATAAGTTTGTTTGCACATTGTAAAGCCTTAAAAAAATCTAGCACATTATGCAAGTTATTCTCCCTCTATCAGTAGTAATCAAAACACAAGTCTCTTCCCATTAAGTTTTTATGTTTCGAAACATTGATGAAACTGACACACAAGAATACTTTAAAAGCATTCTTTATTAGTATTTTTCTCCCAAAGGAAATCCTTGTATTTTGTAAGAAAAGTGTTCTGGTGTGACTGAATAAGTGGTTGATGAAAACAAGCCATCACTTTATAAAAAATATTCAGGATAGAGAATAATGACAGAAACTCTGGAGAAATGGATTGCATTTGTAATACAAATAGTGTCAATTTGACAGCTCACTTAATAGTTGTTCTCTAACAAAACTGTTAGGTTAATGTCCAGTAATTTTGGGGAGGTATTTTTTTTTAACTTTTTCCCTTCTAAGGGCAAATACAGTGGACTCCTGGTATCCACTGGGCTTTAGTTCCAGGATCCCCCTAGGGATACTAAAACCCATGGATGCTCAATTCCCATTACATACAGTGAGGTAATAAAATGACGTCCCTTATATAAAATGGTTAACCAAGGCTTGCTATTTGGAATGTATATATTTTTAAATTATTTTCAAACTGTGGATGCTTGAATCTGTGGTTTAAAAAAATCTGTGCATATGGAAGCCTGACTGTACTGTTACAAGCCTATACTGTCATCCTAAACCTGGAGGGTTTTTTTAATTGATTCTAATAAACTTTCTTGTCAGTCTTTAGGCTGTGTCTTTCAGTCCCACATCTGATATCTCAAAAACAGTATTTGGCATCTCCCAAATAATTTTGTTAAACAGTTTTCTGAACTGAAAGATTACATTTACAATTCAAAACTTCATAAGATGGTAGACAGTGTTTCTATTTCCTTGGCTGAATATAATTTTGCTCGTCTGTACTGAGATAATGCTCTACATTTTTCATATGAGAATGGATCAGGTTATTAGTAATTGGCTCACTAAACAGTGAATAGGTTTATCTGTAATAAGCCATTGCAAGCCTCCATAGACCAAAATACACTGCAGAAATAATCCAGCTTGGGACCACTTTAACTGCCCGGGCTCAGTGCTGAGGAATTCTGGAAACTGTAGTTTTGTGAGACATTTGGTCTTTTTTGTCAGAGAGCTTGTGCCAAAATAAACTACAATTCCATGGATTCCCTAGCACTGAGTCCGGGCAGTTAAAGCAGTCTCAAACTGGATTATTTCTGCAGTGTGTTTTGGACCCATGTTTCATTTCACTGAAGAGGCCTAGTATGCCTCTTCAGTGTTTTTGGATGCCTTGGCTATAAACTTGTTTCTTTTTGCAGAAGAAGTAGTTAGAAGTATGGTGCAGGCTGAAACTAAATTTTGGTTTGAGTGAGCTATGCAAAAAAATAATAATAAAAAAATAAAAAAATGGAATAGCAGTATTACTAGTGGCACAAAAATGCTTGGCCAAATATTACAGTTTTATGGAAGGGATTTGCTGCTGACTGTGTTAGGCTTGAGCTTTGATTCAAATCCCATCTCAGCTGTGGACTGTAGAAATCCAGTATCTCTTTTCTGTTACTATATGCAAAACATGACTTACAGTAACGTTATTTCCAGTGGCTGCTGTGAAGATGAGCAATATAAAGGCTGTAAAACATATGGCAGCCTTCTAAGGGATTAAAGAATACATTGTGTCATCCCCAAGCCTTGGACAAGGAAGAGTAATTTCATATAAGTCATACTTATTGGCATCTAGTCCATAATATAGCCTCCAGATGATGAGGGAGATGATGAGGAGTGGTTGAAAAGGTATCTTGATATCAGCAAGCAATAAAATAAAGACTATTTGAGCTTCTGCAACTAAGAATTGGGATAGCAATAGAGAAGCTTGGGTGTGAGCCAGTAACCTATTGCTCTAGGGCAAGATAAATCTTTATCTCTTTCCCTTATCTGAAATCTATTGAACACTCTTGTCAAAAATATTAACCTTCCTTGTGCAGACTCTGCTCAAATATCTGTATTTGCTTTTCTGTCTCTTTCTACACACTGTTCTTTGCCCCTTAGTTTTAAAAAAAGTTTCCATAATGTTGCATCTATCTCTTTTATCATATGTCTGTGCTATGTTTGTGAAGGAGGTGTGCTTTATATCAGTTCTAACACTTTTAATTTGTTCCATCCCACTTTGCAAATTGCTGTTTAAATTTTCCAGTGAAATACAGAACTTAAACTTTGTTGTTGTTGTGTGCCTTCACGTTGTTTTCGACTTATGGTACAACCCTATTACGGGGTTTTCTTGGCAAGATTTGTTCAGAGGGGTTCACCCTTGTCATCCTCTGAGGCTGAGAGAGTGTGACTTGCCCAAGGTCACCTGGTGGGTTTCACACAGCCCCAAAAATCTCAAGCTCTACTTATCGTCCTGACAGAAAGGCATAAGTTTTATTTGTTCCGTTTATCTTCCAGTGAACTAAAGGTAGTAATACACACACACACACACACACACACACAGAGTTGTCCTTTCTGATTCACAGGGGATCTGTTCTAGACTGCCCCCATGAATTGGAAAAATCGCAAATATTGGAGGCTCATCGATTTTAATGGGTGCGCACACCATTTGGTCCCTCCTCGCTTGCCGTCTGTGAGACCGCAGACTCCCAAGTCCGCGAACGGGGAGGGACAAGTGTATACAGCACATATAATATATATATATATATATATATATATACACAGAGAGAGAGAGAGAGAGAGAGTCTTCCTTATTCTGAAATCTGAAATGCTCCAAAATTGTCAACATGGCTGGCTAAGATAGTAGCACCTTTGCTTTTTGATGGTTTATTGTATGCAAACTTTGTTTCATGCACACAATTATTAAAATATTGTGTATAAAATTATCTTCAAGCTATGTCTGTAAGGTGTATATGAAACGTGAATGAATTTCATGTGTAGACTTGGGTCCCATCTCAAGATACTCAATATGTATATGCAAATATTCCAAATTCCAAAAACATCCAAAATGGTCCCAGGCATTTCAGATAAGGGAGACTCAAACTGTGTATATGTGTCCCCTTTCCCCTTTTATCATCAGGTCACCTCTGTGAGATGGGTCAGACAGAGAGAAAGTGACCGATTCAAGGTGATTGAACCATTTTCATCGTTCAATGGAGACTTGGACCTGGATCACCCAAATCCCAATCCAGGATTCTAACCTCTACATCATACTGGCTCTCAGTGGGCTTAATGAGGAAAAAAATTAAAAGTTGATAAACCAGCTTAGTTCTACCATGCTGAAGTTTTCAGTATAACAGGATGAATTAGAGAATTTTGTCAAATGGCTTGATATGGAAGTGGTAAAGAAAAGGTGCAAATAGGCCCAAAACAGTGACCCAAAACATGGTATCCATTGCCTGGCTAGATGAATCTCTGCTCTGTAGGCCATCTGATCATTCTGAGATTACTGAAAAAAAGAAAAATTACTTTAATCTCATAATTAGAAAATGAGAAGCCAGAGCACATGTAGGGATCGAGATGCCCAGTAAGTACTGAATCATTATTGCAAGACAGTTATTTCAGCCAAGTGTGCAGAAACATATGGAAGATGTCTGTGATGCTTTGAATTTTGAAAATGATTTTCCCCCCTGAGATTGTTTCTTATATTTTCTTTACATCTTTCCCAGAAAAAATTGATTTTTCTCTTTTGGAATTTTGGTTGGCTTGTTTCCAACATCTTGTTACAATTTTCTGTCATGTGCTTTTTGTCTCTATCCTATAGTCTACTCAGATCTGCCAAAGTATGTTTTTCAAGTAGTGAGTAGTATGTTGTGACTGGTTACTGAAAGAGGGAAACTGGTCTAGAATTGAAGCTCACCCCAGAAAGAATGGGAGCAAAGCCAGATGGGAGGTCTGAGAAACAATTTATTTCCTGTTGCACCTACAAGTTTTCACAGAACAAGTAAACCAGTGCCAGGCAGACACTTGAAATATGGGATGCTTGCAAGAAATCTACCAGCTAATTGCATGTTTCTTTACCATACTTAAACATGTCTAACACAAGGCATGAAGAACATCTCATCTTGAAAACTTAATTTGTATTTTTTGTATAGCAGACAATGCTGCACAAAGAAAATGTGTTTCCGCAGTTTATGCAGTTTGCTAATACTGTTCATGCTTGTTCTGAGAAACAGGCTATAGAGTCTTTGTACTTCAGAGATGATTGAAATTATTAAAGGTATGTTTTATGAGCTCAGACTTTCAGGTCGTAAAACATGTATTATACTGCAAAACCTGTTGGGAGCTTAGTTTGGGCATTTTTCAGAATAAGTGATCCCTTTTGGTATGCCAGTTTTGTGATGCTTACTAGATAATATGACTTAAAAGCACATTTAGATAAGTTTTGTAAGGTAAGGTCTGTAAGTCAAGTTTTGTAAGGTAAGGACAGCTTTTAGGTACACTTGCACGAGGCCTTGACATAGAAAGGTCCCCTTGCATTGTGTTAAACAGATTCAGAAAGATTTACAGTTGCTGCTGGCAATCTGGTAATCATATGTGTGAATCTTGGATAGCTACAGTTGGCAGTGATAAGTCTGGTAATTCCTGTAGATGAAGATGCAGAACAGATTCAGCGGCTTACCTTACATCTGTGGTTGGATAAAGGATCTGGTCTGGTGGTGAATGCTTACACAGAAGTTTCATTATGCATCTATAACCATGCTTCCAGATGTTACCTTCTCTAACAGCTGGGAATGTTGGCAAGTGATCAATCCACTTATCTTCTAGAAACTTGCAAGCTAGACATAGCTGTGCCTGTTACGATGCTGATTGTTGCTAATCAAAGTATATTAGCAAAGTAATGCCTGTAGAGCAGGGGTAGGCAACCTGTCCCCTTTAAGGGCCGAGGGACTTCAGCTCCCAGAAGCCTCAGCCATGTTGGCCAATAGCTCCTGGGATTCTGGGAGCTGAAGTCCCTCGGCCCTTAAAGGGAACAGGTTGCCTACCCCTGCTGTAGAGGAAAGAGTTTGATTGGGTTAGATCAGTGGTTCCTAAATTTTAATTCTCCAAAGGATTTGGACTTCAGCTTCCATAATTCTTGATTCTTGGTGAAATTCGCTGGGGCTTTTGAGAGCTCGCGTTCAAAACAAATGGAGGACCAAAGTTTGGAAACTTCCTGGCTAAGTAGATGAGACACATAAGTACAAATACTGTCAGTTTTGTTTGCTTCTGGGATTTGGAAGCCTGTTGTCATGGATGGGAGGAGTTCACAGATCAAGGAATTTTATTATTATTATTATTATTATTATTATTATTATTATTATTATTATTATTATTATTATTATTATTTTATATCCTGCCCCTCTGCAACACAATTTATTACCACATTTGTTATTTTATTCACTTATATTCCGCATTTCCCTCAGTGTTGGGACTCAGGGTAGCTTACATGTTATTAAAAGCAGTACAGATTAAAACCAAAAGAAGTGTGTGTGCGTGTGTTTAAAAATCAATTAAACAATTTGTGGGACTTACAAATTTGTTACAAGCCAGGCTGTAAAACAACAAAACAAAATAAAAAAACATTAACAGGCCATTGGCAGTCAATTCCTAAAAGTCTGTTGGAATAGGAACCTTTACACTTGATGGTGGAAGGAGGGAACTTGAAAATGAGTTTCTTTTTAAAAAATGTTTTATTCCTTTTATTATAATAATAAAAAAATCAAAATATACAATAGTACAGATGAAATCATGACAAGCAATTAACATGTTTTCTACTTTATATGTACTTCTCTTGATTCTTCATATTAGATGAGAGTGATAATCTAATAGTGTTCTAGCCTTGCTTGAAGATTTCTAACATATTATGCTCGCTTTAACTGTAAAATACTTTGTATTTACCATATTTTACCTTTGTTATATGAGAACTTAGAGAATGAGCTTCAAAGTTTGGAAGCAGCCACTGTGAAGGCCTTCTCCCTTGTACCCACCTTGGAAATTGGTGGGGTTGAGGGAAGAGCCTCCTAACATCTTACAGCTCAGGTGGGCTTATATAGGGAGGCATAAAGCATTAGATATCCTGGACCAGAACCATATTGTTGTGTGCTTTCAAGTTGTTTCCAACATATGCCCTATCCCAAAGGCAAACCTATGACAGGGTTTTCTTGGAAGGATTTATTCAGAGGGGATTTTCCCTTTCCTTTCTCTGAGGCTGAGAGAGTATATAATTTGTCCACAGTCACCCAGTGGTTTTCCATGAAAGAATGGGAATTTGAACCCTGATCTCCAGAGTTGTAGTCCAGCTGTCAAACCATAGGGCTCTAGCATTTTGAATTGTGGAAGTGGACTAACAATTAGTGGAGCTATTGCAGCAGGGGAATTGTATGCCCCCTGTAGATAGCTGCAGTTAACAATGTAGCTGCAGCTCTTTAGGCCATCTGAAGTTTCTGAGCACTTTTCAAAGATAACTCCATGTAGAGTGTACCACTAATTCAAATGGATGTAAATAGCCATGTAAAATATTTGGTTAAATTGAACATGTCCAGGAACAGGGGCAGTAATAACCATGGCTTTAACTGTACAAATGCACTCCTTGTCACCACAAAAACATGGCCCTCCAGGCTTAAGTCTGAGTCTAAGAGTATACCCAAAGTACAAAACTGTGTCTCAAAGCAGGTGTAATCCCACCCAGCACAGGCTGAATTTCTATTTCTAAATCTGCTGTTTGACTGACCAGGAACACCTCTGTTTTGTCTGGCTTAAGCTTCTATTTGCTTTCCCTCACCTAGTCCAGTCCAGAAATTGTGCATTGGTTCAGCATAGAAGCAGCATTCTTGGAATTAGGTGAAAAGGAGTAATAGAGTTGGGTGTTATCAGTATCCTGGTGACACCTGACCCCAAGCAGTAAGACTGCCTCTCCCCCTTGTGCCAGCCCCAAAAAGGCAACCTCGATTTGTGTTGCCCCTGCAGGAGTCACAGTAATATCTTCCAGCCCAGGGAAACCTACTGGAATATTTTGGCTTGCTCCTCAGTCCTGTTAGAGGCACTCAGAAGTAGTTGAAGGAGTCTAGAGAAAAGGAAGGAATAAGACTTTCAGCTTGTTTAATTGTTAGATATTCAGTTGTAAATCAAGAATAAATAACCTGCTATTCTCTACAGATTGAATTATGGTTCCCACTGGCCCTAAGTAGCATGGCTGATGGTCAGCAATGATGGAAGTTGTAGTGAAAAATATGACAGGCACTCAGGTTGCCTGTGTAAGTTTAAATGGCTTGAATATGACCATCTAGAGCTGATCACTTTAAATCCTATATATTATTGAAAGACCTCTAGGTATTTCATTTGTTTTTTAAAAATCATAATGTGTGGGGCTTGAAGTACATTTTACTTGGCTGTGTTAGATCTTAAAGAAAAAAAATGTTAAAGTGATACCTGTGGCAGTCCCTGGTTCATTAGTTAAGGAATCTTTTCAGATCAATCATCAAGTAATTATTTGACTATGTAGACATTTAATATATCAATGTTTCATTCTGGTGTCAGAATAACGGTACGGTATTTCATCAAGAGGGTGTTCCAAGGAACGACAAAATAGTTGTCATTTCATTGTGTTGTGATTTTTGTCTGCTTGTTGAGTGACTTCATTGTTGAGATTTTGTGGTATCTAAGGCATTTGTCAGTTTCTAGAACTGTATTCAGTACTAAGATTCAAGTTTAATTTTGCTTTGAGTGGGCTTGACTATGAATTTCAGGAAACTGAGGTATATAGTGGTTTGTATATAGGTTTGCTTGTAAAGATCAAGTAAGGTAGTAGACTTTTTAACTTGGATAAAATGAAGGAAAAGATGAAGTAATAATTATCATTCTTTAAGATAAGAAACAACAGGAAGCCACTTTTAATAAACAAGCTCTATTTGGCGATTGAAAGCTGTACAAGGGCGTAGTAGTATCATAAGGAATTGAATGTCATGTATTAGTCAGTCATGTAAAACAAGAAATAGAAGAGATCAAAATTGCTTTGGATAAGCATGGTCCCCCCCAGCTGACTACTTTAATATTAAATTGTGTAAAATATTCATATCTCCTCTTGTGTATTCAGAGAATTGTCTAAAGAAACTACTTGAAATGTTAATCTCTGAATTTCAAATGTCACATAGGCAAAGAGAGGTGTATATTGCTTTGATTAATATTGGCATGTTACATATTTTTAGAATCTTTTTGTTGAAAGTCAAACAAAAATAACAACCTTGGAGGCTGTCATTCTTTTCTCTATATAGTTTAATATGGTTTGTTCATCAGCTTATCTTCAGACTAGAATCTGTTTCAACAGGTTGAAAAAAAGAAAAAGAAAATACAGCCTTTTTAATGTACTTTGTGAATGTAAGAGAAACCATACTTTATTTTAGCTGGAATCATTAGGGATACTAAGACCCACATAGACTGGGGTGCTGTAAAGGTCTGGCCTAACTGTGCTCTTCTTTTCCCCCCCATAGTCTAAGCCTTATGCATTTGATCGTGTGTTCCAGTCACATACATCACAGGAGCAAGTATATAATGACTGTGCAAAAAAGATTGTCAAAGGTGAGTACATAACGTGTGTGTGTGCACATGCACATGTGCATATATAGAATGAGTGACAAATTGAGTTTTGTGGACATAATGCTTCATCCATTTTATCTTTCACTTGTGATTTTGAAATAATTCCAGCAAGGACAGAAGGCAGTTACAGTTAGCCCTCCACTTCCATGGGGGTTAGGGGCGCAAGACCTCTGCAAAAGTGGAAAATCCGCAAATAAATGGGGAAGGTGGAAAAGGTGTGTGTGTGTGCACCACTCCCCCCGCCCTTTAGCAAGCTGAGGAGTGCATCCACACATCCTTCCTGCCTTCCCCATCCTTTACCTGGCTTCCTTCAACTGGCTAAAAAGTGGGGGGAGGAAGAGGAGTGTGCATGCGCACCTCCCCCACCTTCCCTGTCCTTTAGCCGGCTTCCCTCAGCTGGCTAAAAGACGGAGTGGGGAAGAGGAGCGTGCGCCCAAAAGCCTTCCTGACTTCCTCATCCTTTAGTCAACTGAGTTGTGGAAGGCGTAGTGTGAAATCAATTTAGTATTGGTAATTAAAGCAAATATTGGTGCTGAGCAACAGCCCCAAAGTAAATGAATGTCTTTTTCCATCTGGCTTTATTTGGTGGATTTCAGGGATGTAGTAAGACATAAAGTACAGTGGGGCCTTCTTATCCGCAGACTTGCCATCTGTGGATTAAGATCCATGGATGGCAAGCCCACATTGTCCCCAATGGCAGCGTGTGCATGTGGTTGTACTGCCATTAGGGTCAGCCCTCGTCCCTAGTGGTGGCATGTGCAGGTGGCTATGCTGCTATTAGGGACAACGGGGCTTCACCTAATGTCAGTACGGCTGCGTGCACACACCGCCATTGGGGACAGTGGGACTTACCTTAAGTCCCATTGTCTCTGACGGCAGTGTGGCTGCGTGCACATGCCCCCATTGGGGACAGTGGGACTTGAGGTCCTGCATATTTTGGTATCCACGGGGGGTGGGGGGTCTGGAACAGATTCCCCGCAGATACCGAGGTTCCACTGTAATTGTAAAGTCTGAAGTCTGCTTTCCCTGTTCTAATCCTGTGTTGGCTCAGTGTATGCCTATACTCACCTAAGTGCAAGTTGAAGGATTACCCAGCTATGCCTTAATTAACCTGCTTCTGGAACTCTGATATGGGATACCAGCACAAATTGGAGGAAGACACAGTCTTTCTATCTTGAAGGGGAGCAATCCACGAATGGGTTAGACTTTAAAAATACTGAGAGTTGTCCTGTGTTAAGCAATTCAAGATTGTTGTCCAAACATATGGGTAGAAAACACCGTATGAGAAATATCTGTGATTTCTTTTTTTTTTCTTCCACAATTGTCCATGATATAAATCCAGTTGCAGTCCATACTAGATCAGTTTAATTAAATAAAGGATTTATATGTCTATGTTTACCATTCAGCAAGTGATTCAGTGGGTCTACTCTAGTTGGAATTAGAAACTGGGTTAGGACCCTGGGTACTGGATAAAGAGTTCCTGTATTGTACATAGTATACTGAGGTCCTTGTAGCAAGACTTGTCAGAAAGCTCTGGAAAACCATTTCTTTCTTTCTTTCTAAATTATTTTTATTCAGTTTTCATAAATAAAAAACAAAACACAAGTAATCATCACCCCTCATTCGTACATTCCATAACACTACTAAAAACAACAACACAACCATATGGTTCATACACTTCTAAAACATAACTTCCTTAATCCAAGTTTGCGAGTTGATACTATTGTTCTGTCTTGTTTGTTTAACCTTATTACTTTGGCTTATTCTTACAATTATAATTCCTCACCTTGCTTGTTGTTAAGAGTGGAATTTACTCTTTACAAAAGACAATTTATCCTACATTATTCCTATCCACTCACATTATTGGTACAGGGTTTAACATCAACCCTATCTGAAATATGTTCCAGCCATAATAAGCTAACTTTTCCCCAATTATTTTCAAAGAGTTTAGTTGTCTTATTCCCTAAATATGTCATCAATCTGTCCATTTCATACATATCAAGTAGTTCAATATACCATTCTTCAACTTTTGGTGTGTCTGTATTTTTCCATTTCCTTGCATACATCAACCTGGCAGCTGTATACATATATAATAACATTTTACCATATTTATTCTCTGTTGGCTGATCTGATATATTCAGCATGTTCAAGAGATATAGTTCCAGAACTAGTGGATAAGTTATTTGTAATGTGTTTTTTATCTTGTTGTGAATTTCGTTCCATTTGTTTCAAGAGGAGATACTTCATAGGACCTCTTAGGAAGTATTGTCATTAGTGTGCATTTTCTTTCATCCTAGATGTGCTTGAGGGATACAATGGTACAATATTTGCTTATGGACAAACATCATCTGGGAAGACTCACACTATGGAGGTAAGAGATTGTTCTCAGTTCTCTCTATACACCTGAAACATCTGTGTCAAGGGTCTCCAAGTGGTTGTTGCTGTTGTTGTGTAAAAAGGTAGAGTTAAAGGTATTGACAAGATTGTCAAGTTGTGTCCGACCTTAGGGGGCAGTGCTCATCTCAGTTACTAAGCCGAAGAGCCAGTGTCAGAGACTACTCTGTGATCACGTGGCCAGCATGATTGCACAGAATGCTGTTTACCTTCCCACTCAAGTGTACCTCTTTATCTACTTGCATTTGCATGCTTTCAAACTGTGTTCGCAAGCTGTGTGCTTTAAAGTAATTTCTGACTTATGATGACCCAAACCTATCATATTCTTTGGGGGATATGATTTGTTCAAGGGAATTTGCCTTTGCTTTGAGGCCAAGAAAGTGTAACTTGCCTAAATTTACCCAGTGTGTTTCCATGGCTGAGCAGGGATTCAAACTGTTGTCCAAAGGCATAGTCCAATGCTCAAACCTGTAGAGATACCATTTGGGAGTTGGGGGGAAAAAGATGTGGAAAGAAAATGCTAATACCAGATAAAAAAGTCTTTTGTCATAGGAACAATGATTAACCCTACTCCTTTCTACTATGTAGTGGATTGCTTATAAGCGCTCGATTCATATTTGTTATGGTCAGTTAAATCTTATGCATAAATGTTACATATAAATAACATGAATAACAATATATGCTATATGTTACCTGTGGGAAACTTACCTGCTTTCCAAGCATTCAAAATGCATATAGATTGAATGATTACCTTTTTTTGGTGACATCAAATTAAAATTGGAATACTTTTATTCAGTAAACCAGTCCTTTTTAATTTAACACAACTTTTAAAGCTAAATTACAGAATGTTACTGTTGATTACAACTATCTTAGATGTCATTTTCACTGTAGTGTTCCACTACAAAAAGTAATTTTATGTTCAGTTTAATTTGTTTGCCTAGCATACTTCTAAGAGTTATGGGCTTGATAATATTAATTCTGTAGAGTCCTGTGCGTGAATGGAGGATGCTTTTGTATGTGCTGCAAGTTTTGTTTTGGATAGGCAGTGGTTTATCATATTGATGTCTGTTTTGTAGGATCCCTAACCTTGAGCAGTAATGGCAGTGGAATGGGGTAGCCAAGCAGAAGTGAGGGAGGAAAGAGTAATCTTGTTGTGCAGAGTACTGCTTGTGGCCAATACACCGTTTTATTTCTTAAAAAGTACCTTTATTTCTTCAGATTGTTCATGGATAACTGTTTCTGATACAGAACTTTTCCCCAAATGTTCTGGCTTTTTACCTTGCCGGACTGCTGGAGGCAAAATAATTTAGTGATGCATTTAGCTGTCTTGTGTGCATCATATACATCTGAAGGTCTCCCAAATGTTACCCTTGCATTTTTCCTTTTGATTTTTAAGCCATTAATTGCTAGTAAGTTATTCTCTGATCTTGGAAGTTAAGCACAGTCAGCTCTGGTTAGTACTTGGATGGGAGACTGCCAATGAATTTCAGGTGCTGAAAACTATATTTCAAAGGAAGGGGCTGGCAAACCCAGCTCTGAGTATTCCTTGCCTAAAGAAACCTTATGAAACTCATGGGGTCACCATAAGCAACTTGAATAATGATGATGATAATGATGATGATGATGATGATGATGATGATGATGATAATTTATTTCTTATATCCCTCCTTTTGCCTGAGCAATCAAGGCGGCTTACAAACATACGATGACAAATTAAAAACATACATTACAACAATAACAGTAATACAATACCCCCCCTTAAAAGACTGAATACAATATTTTTCAGGCTAGGCCTGATGGAGTTGGCCAGCCTTCTCTCCCTCCTGATGATAGTAATATAACCATGTTAGTTTGGAATATGAGTATGCAAAAGGCTCTTGTAAGGCACATACACATGCACAATGTGTATGAACCACTCAGTGTTGAGTGTTTTAAGACTCTTATTCTATGTGCACTATGTTGTAAGTGTAATTTAACTTGGTAAACCTAAATTCCGGACTAAATACATAAACTATTGGCTTGCATCCCATTAATATCCCTGAGAGAATTAACATGTGGTAATCTTCCCAAAGTTAAAATGACTGTGACAATTTATTACATTTTGACTTCATCCTGTCCATTAGTTTTGGCTATGAATTGGTGGTAAAAATAATTTTAAAAATGTTCCTCGTTAGTATATTTTGAATGTTAGGAATATGCAGGCTTTGCAAGAATTAAGCCACCTTTTTCTATTTTAAGGGGAAACTACATGATCCAGATGGAATGGGGATCATTCCAAGGATAGTGCAAGATATTTTCAATTATATTTATTCTATGGATGAAAATTTGGAGTTTCACATTAAGGTAATTTTTTTTCAATCCGCACTGAAAATAGTTATAATGGGCAATAAATGTGTCCAATTTAATTTAATTTAGAAATTCCACAATTGTATACAGTTGGCCCTCCGCCCCCTCCTGTCCAGGAAATGGCTTCTCCAAGCCATTTCCAGGGCAGGTGGGGCTCGGGGCAGAGGGGTGCTCCCTTCCTCCGCCCCCTCCTGTCCTGGAAATGGCTCGGAGAAGGCATTTCCAGGGCAGGAGGGACTAAAGCAGAGGGAAAGCCTGAGAGGGAGGAGGAGAAATGCATGCCAGGTTTAACATTTGTGAATAACCAAAACCACGACCGTCAAAACCACGAAAGTGGAGGGCCCACTGTAGATTGCACAACCTTTACCCCACCAGATGCTGCAGAACTGTGACTTTCTCAGTTTTCATGTGCATAGCTAATAGAAAGGGACGACGGAAGCTGAAGTTCAACATCCTGTGAAGGGCCACAGGTTACCCAGCCTTGCTATAATATATTTTTATTTGTATACAATTGGCCCTCCGTATCTGTGGATTCATCCATCCATGACTTGAAAATATTTTAAAAAATATATAAATGTGAAAAGTAAATCTTGATTTTACCATTTTATATAAGGGACACCATTTTAATTCACTTGAGCATCTATGGATTTTGGTATCCTTGGGGGGGTCCTGAAACCAAACCCCAGGAGATACCAAGGGTCCACTGCACTGTTTCAGTTGTAATGATTCTCGGTGTGGTTGACAGTAATAAAATCAGATTTTCAGGTGGGTCATAGGTTCCACCACATTAATAGTTCCACAATAGTACCATTTGTTGCTGAGTTGTCTATCTGTACAAGGAGTAGAGTAAGTATTAAGTTGTCCTAAGGTTTTTGTATTCTTTCAGGTATCTTATTTTGAAATTTATCTGGATAAAATAAGGGACCTTTTAGATGGTAAGTAAATGTATTTTTCTTTTAAGGGAGAATTATTGTTATTTGTATGGCTAATACGGTGTAATGGAACTGAATGTGTTCAGAAACAAAGGGAAGATTGAGAGCAGGACATGATAGTGAGACCACCTTGAGGGCAATATTTTAGTATGGAGGAAGGCATGAGATGCATTTCTAAGTACTCGAAGAGCTTCATATACATCAGCAGAAATCTTTATAACAAATTTGTAAGGCAGGTCAAATTATCAGATTATTACATAAATAATTATTTATTGTAGCCTGTTGGTAGGAATATCAGTAATACATTCTGAAGGTTTAATAGGTTTTGTTCAGTGCATTAGCTGCCTTGAATTGGGAATATATTTAATATAAATAGCATGAATTCTGTACTCTGTATGTCAGAATCTGTCAAATTGTAATGACATTGCACAAGTACACACTTGAGCAAAAATGTCTTCACTTGTAAATCATCAAATCTGTATTTACTGTGACTACCTGTGAAAGAGAAGTTGATGCTCTAATGGAAAGTTCACTGAAAATGTCAGCTCAGATATGCTATAGCAGTGAGAGGTTACCACAGCAGTGTTAGAAAGGGAAAATTAATATATGTGGCTGATGTTGTAATACCACCCTATAAAACTATGCTGCAGCTGCATTTTGAAGAGTAGATGCTCCTCTCACTACTGCGATATAAGGATACTGAGAAATGTACAGAATTTAAAATATATATGACTGGAACATTTTCCCTAATAAATCACATGAGAAGAAGCTAGTAATTTATATGTTCATTACCAGTAACTTTGAATACTATATGTAACTCAAAATTGCATTATAGAGGTGTTGCCACAAAATATGGTGATGGCTACTAGGTAGCTTTAAAACAGGTCTAGACAAATTTATGAGGCATAGGTTTATTTGTAGCTGTCAGTGAGGACAGTTAACCAAACCTCCATATTAGGACAAAGTATGTTTATAGAAAAAATTTCTGCTTAGGAACAACATTGTCCTTCTGAAGAGAAATTTAGTTGTTCTAATATTTTTTTCTCTGTCAGTCTCGAAGACCAATCTTTCTGTTCATGAGGACAAAAACAGAGTACCTTATGTGAAGGTGAGTATAAGAATTAGGCAGATACCAAAGCACTTTTGAAATATCTTATACCTGTAACTCACATGATGTTTATATTTTCAAAGGGCTGTACTGAACGTTTTGTATGTAGTCCAGATGAAGTTATGGATACTATAGATGAAGGAAAATCTAACAGACATGTAGCGGTTACAAGTAAGTGGTAAATTTTGCAATATATATTTTGACATAAGGACATTTGTGTTAGTCTTCTGAAAAAGTACTAAATTTTCTGTTTGCACAGCTTTGTGAAGTTAAAAGCACAGGCAACAGATCTAAATAAAGCAAGCTCATTAAAAAAATGTTCAGTATTGTCTTTTTTCCAGAGTAGGAAAGTGTTTTTTTTAAACAGCCAAATTTCTGAGTTGGGGTATGAGGAGTTGAGTTGGGTTTGTCATCTTCAAGCTAACTAGAGCCTGGAGATGCACTGTCAATTATACATCTTCTAGGAAGAGTGCAAAACTCATAAGCTGAAATTTGTTAGGCCCCTTCTGCTGTTGGTGGGAGTTTCCCCTATCAAGGAGAGATCTTGGTGTTGTCTAGGGCAGCAATATGGGGCTTCTGGGGCAGTCTCTCATGGAAGGCGTAGTGGCTACCATTGGGACATATGGGTTGATAATCTACTGTTCCTTATATGAAACTAGAAAGCTTAACATATTACCAGCTAATGCAAAAAGTGAGCTCATAGACAATGGTACTGTGTTTCCCTGAAAATAAGACATTGTCTTATATTTATTTTTCCTCAAGAAGACACAGTATGGCTTATTTTCAGGGGATGTCTTATTTGTCCCAACTCCGCCCTGACACCATGCGCCTGTCTGCAGGGTGTGTGGCGTCAGGGAACCCTCTTTGCGCAGCGGGCATACACGCTGCGCCAAAAGGGCACAAAAGAATTGCAGCGGCGGCTCAAAGGGTGGCTTTTTAGCATCCTCAAAAGGAGAGGCATTTTGCTGCTCTTTTGAAGGTGGCAAAAAAGAGGATCGGGGCTGTGGCGTGTGATTGCTGCAGCCCCGATCCGCTGCTTCCAGGGGCGGCCCAGAAAAGCCGCCCCGTCTGCATCGGCCCTGTGTCTTATTTTCAGGGTATGGCTTATATTGTGCAAATGCTTACAAATCCTGCTACGGCTTATTTTGTGGGTATGTCTTATTTTCGGGGGAACACAGTAGTACATGACAGCCTGCAGCCTTGTTTTGTAGGTTAGTTTGCTTAATAATTAATTCCTTTCTGTAATACTGGACGATTCATGACTTCCACTTATCAGAAGTGTTGTATAACTCTTGAATGACTTTTTGTGATATGGTGCTTTTCAGGTGTGTTGGACTATAACCTCATCATCTACACTCAGCATAGTTGATGATCATATTGATTGGAAATGATGTCGGTTGTCGTCCAGCACATCTGAATGGTGCTATGTTAGTGAAGGCTCCTGAGTACCTGTTTAGTGTAGAACAAAGAGAGAGCAAAGAAAATCACCAGCCTCTCTCACTTGTGCTACTGTAACTAAATAGAGGCTCCCCATTCTTTTCTGTGCTTCCACTAAGGGCCTCGGCAGACGGCTAATAGGGCCGTCTCCGAGACCCGGAAGAGGAGGGGCAGCCGCACGCGCGGCGTCCCTTCCTCTTCCTGAGGTCGCCCTGGAAGCTGCCGGCCCTCCGCACGGCCGGCGCTTCCAGGGCAACCTCCCTCCGCAGCGACCGGACGCGCTGCGGAGGATAAGTCAGGGAAAGTGCGCCCACCGCTTTTAGGGCGCACTTTCCCTGAAATCTAAAAGGAGCGCCAATTTGGAGCTCCTTTTAGATTCGCTGCAGGAACGCCGCGGTGCGGAGGCTGAGCTCCGCCGGCGCTCCGACCCGCGGCGTCTCCGGGGCCTCCGTCTGCCGAGGCCCTAAGAAAGATAAACATGGCTATAAGGATCTACACAAGTATAACAGGTAGGCCTGTATCAGTTCCCTTTGACTAGTTCTCAAGAGACTATACAGGGAATTTTTTTGTACATTTCCCAATTGGCTTGTTCTGTTTTGATGATTAGGTACTCTTACTAAATTAACTGTAGATTTTTTTTTTGCCAGAATGCATATTTCTACAATTATAAAAAATTTCTGTTGCAGACATGAATGAACATAGCTCTCGAAGTCATAGCATCTTTCTCATTAATGTAAAACAAGAAAATACTCAAACAGAGCAGAAATTGAGTGGAAAGCTTTACCTTGTAGACTTGGCAGGTAGTGAAAAGGTAATACTTTTTATATTTTGAAACAATGAATATTTGAATAAATTGTATTGTTTTTCAGTTTTTGATCTCACCACAGGCCATAGTCTGCTTTTCCCATTTCTGAAATATATCAAAATGTGAATCTTCTTTATGAATATATACATAATTTCCCCCTGGCATCTGGGAAGAAGCAAGCAGTGCACAAGAAACCATTTACTCTGAAAAGTGTGGTTCAGCTTTATAGAAAGTTATTTTGATCTTGCTCCAACCAAGTTGAATGATACAGTGATAAATCAGGATAAAAATGAAATGAAAAGTTCTTACTGGTACTGTGTCTTGATTCAGAAGAAAATCTGTCTTAATATGTAACAAAGGGATGGTAATTGGTAGTATTCAGCTCCATATTAACTACAGAAATAATCCAGTAACTGCCATGGCTT
This sequence comes from Phrynosoma blainvillii, assembly GCA_026167975.1. NCBI lineage: Eukaryota > Metazoa > Chordata > Lepidosauria > Squamata > Phrynosomatidae > Phrynosoma > Phrynosoma blainvillii. Next base: position 21,591,544 of record JANUYF010000005.1, read on the forward strand.
AATGCTATGGAATTCTGGGAAATGTTGTTTTGTGAGACATTTAGCCTTCTCTGTCAGAGAGCTCTGGTGCCGCAATAAACTGCAATTCCCAGAATTCCATAGCATTGAGCCATGACATTAAAATGGTAACAAATTGCCTAATTTCTGCAGTGAAGGCGTATCCATGGTGCTGTTCCTTCTTCTGTAAGCAGATTCTTTCATATTGGAAAATGGGACCAATGGTGATTATTTTCCTTTCATTTACATATTTTAGAGATTGTTTCTGTAAGTCAGGGGTCGGCAACCTACAGCCCCCGGGCCGGTTCCGGCCCAGGCCGCCAGACTTACCGGCCCAGGCAGGCCCCTGCTGCCGCCGCACGCCGTGGCGCGTTTTCGCCTCCGTCCGGCTGCGTGCGCCGCTGCCACCATTTTGATTTTCAAAATGGCAGCCATGACGCATTTGCGCATGCGCAGGAGTACTGCGCATGCGCAGACAAGTTGCGGTCACCATTTTGAAAAATCAAAATGGCCACGACATGCGTGGTGACAGTGGCCGCAGCACGCGCGCACCACAATCCCCCCCCCAGCCCAGTGGAAAGGAGGACTTCGGAGACCGGCCCAGACCTTAAAAAGGTTGCCTACCCCTGCTGTAAGTCTTGCTCATTTTTCATATGTGTGCCCAAGAGTATCCAGTGGAATTTATGTCAGTGTTGCTGTTGGCTGTATAGATGCACTCAAAAAAGATTGTTATAATTCTGTGAGAATTCGTACTCTATCAAATCATGTGAAACTCAAACCTTACTTCATTCAGTCTATCAATTTTTCCTGTCATTTGCAGTTAAGGTAATAGGATAATGCAGAGTAACCTTGTGTATATTGGCTAAATCCAAGATCTGTGACAACTTATTAAACCCTTAAATATTCTGATTGAAGAACACACAACTTTTAAGAATTTCCATAATAATGAGGATGTATATCAGGAAAATATTGTGATTTAGATTTGACTTTGATAGAACAAAATGGCATAAAATTCTGAGAGTTGGTAGCATATAGATTGCAGGATATTAATTGACTTAGGACAGTGATCCCCAAACAGTTTAGGGCTACCATCCCCGTTCCTCTTGGGCAACAACCTAACACCCCCCCATGCCTATTTCTTGATATTAGCTCTACTATTTGAATAGCAGCCACCTGGACAGCAGCATCTGTCTCACACACACTCAGCTTGCTAATGTCTCCTCTTCCATCTCAGCCTCTCATGTGCGAATACAGCGGCAGCAGAGGCCTAGGCCTGGTCATCTGTCTTGGCTGCACAAGCCTTGTATTGCACATTGCCTGCACAAAAGGGAAGCCTGCTGGCTGGCTGCTTGATTACTGCTCCCAGGATGACTGGGTGCAGCAGGAGCAGAAACCAAGCAGCCTCTTATCTATGCCAGCCTTTGTTGCAAGGTTAATGTGGGAGAGAGGCTTCTTGGTCACTGATCCCTTTTCACCAAGTCACCCTGCGAGCAGCAACAAACCAGTGACCAAGGATGACTGGGTGCAGCAGGTCTTGCTCATGCCAGCCTTGCGAAATCTTTGTGAAATCTCCTTTGGGGATTTTTTTTATCACATCAGCAGATATTAGATACTCAAAAATATTCCTATGTTGATAATCCAAATCTAGACAAATACATTACCTATAAGATGCCTTTGTTTGCATCGCTAATTTAGAAAATGTGTGTACATGAAGAATATGTCAAACAAATTGCTATTTCATATTGAAGGAATAATTTAACATAATTCAGTGTTTTTCATAAGAATATTAACATTTTGAGTCCTTAGTCTTGTTACTGAAGCATAGCACAGGAGGTTTGATTTTATAATTACATCTGTCCATATACAAATTATTGCAGATTCATGCCTCTTAGTGAACTCCATATTCTAAAAAATGAGGTGGAAACTGCAATAAGAGAAATAATGAAAAACAAATCACCAAGAACAGACGACCAGTTGAACTGCTGCAATCCACATTGACAGAGAGAACTTTAGTGCTGACCAACATATGTCAACAGATAAGGAAAACAAAACAATGGCCAGCAGATTGGAAGTGATCAATATACTTCCCCATCCACAAAAAGGGAGATACAAGAAACTGTAGCAACTATTGGACCACAGCACTGATCTCCCACACAAGCACAATTATGCACAAAATTCTGCAACATAGACTCCAGCCATACATGGAGAGAGAAATCCCAGAGATTCAAGCAGGGTTCAGGAAAGGAAGAGGCACTAGGGACCACATTGCAAACTTACGATGGCTAATGGAGTGCAGCAGGGAATTCCAAAAGAAAATAGGAACTGGAGTCAGGAAATCAGAAGAAGATTAAGAATGGGCAGGGTGGCTGTGAAAGAACTAGAAAAGATCCTAAAATGCAAAGACATAGAACTCAGCACAAAATATAGAATCATACAAGCCATTGTATTCCCTATTACCGTGTATGGATGTGAGAGCTGGACAGTTAAGAAAGATGATAGGAAGAAAATCAACTCCTTTGAGATGTGGTGCTCGAGAAGAATGTTGAGGATCCTGTGGATAGCCAAAAAGACAAACAAATGGGTGCTAGAGCAGATGTAGCTGAAACCTCCCTGGAAGCCAAGATGACCATACTGAGGCTGTGGTACTTCGGACACATCATGAGAAGAGAAGACTCATTAGAAAAGATAATAATGCTGGGAAAGGTGGAGGGAAGTAGAAAGAGAGGAAGACCACATGCCAGATGGATAGAGTCTATTAAGGAGGTTATGGGTATGGGTTTGCAGGATTTAAGCAGAGCAGTGGAGGATGGAGGAAGGTCTTGGAGATGTCTCATCCATAGGGTCGCCATGGGTTGAGATCGATTTGAGGGCAGTTAACAACAACAAAATACCTCTTAACCTGATCTTCAGGAATAGCTTTTGTTGTAGGGGTAGTTTTGTTTCAGTAGGAAGGGGTTTAGGAAAGACCACTCCTCATTCTTTAGATCTCAGATTCAGTTCATCCAATAAAAAATAGCTTGTTCAGACTTTCTTAGAACTTCCATTTTATGTTATGTTCTTTTGATAGGTTAGTAAAACAGGAGCAGAAGGTGCTGTACTGGATGAAGCTAAGAATATCAATAAGTCTTTGTCAGCTCTTGGAAATGTCATCTCTGCTTTAGCTGAAAACAGTGTAAGTATCTTTCTGTTTTGAGAATGCCTGACTCAGATTAGATAATTTCAGTCAGTAATTTAGTTTTAGTTTTAGTTTTTTAATATACTGAAAGGTAAATTCAATGCATATTTGAAATGAAGTGTAGAGCACTGTCATAACTGCACTAATAAAGTGACTATATAGTTGATTACAGAGAAGCATTTGTATTGAAGTGTATTGTTTTGTGTTTTTGTGTTCGTAACCTGGCCTGAGGGCATTGCCAGTTAGGCAGTAGGTAAATAATTCAAGTAAATAATTTTAAAAATGTGCAGACTTTGCTTGAATATGCCATTCTAAACTAGAAATTCAGTGTATCTCATGTTTATCATATAAAATGTTGTCCACTGGCCATAGTTGGACAAAACAGATGGTTTAGCTAAAGTCTAAACATATATTCACAAATATATGTTTTTATAAACTAAAGTTAAGACTATTTTTTTCTTACTTACAGACATATGTTCCATATCGTGATAGTAAAATGACTAGAATCTTACAAGATTCATTAGGTGGCAACTGTAGAACCACAATTGTCATTTGCTGCTCACCATCCTCCTATAATGAATCTGAAACAAAATCTACACTATTGTTTGGTCAAAGGTAAGTAACAAGCTTAAAAGTGTAAATTCATAGAACCCAATCCAGAAACTTAAATGTGTTTCCATTGAAGCAAATGTATCATAGACATCTCTCAAAACAACAACGAATAGACAGCTATTCATATTGGCAATCCATCTGTTTACTCATTAAAATAAATCTTCCCTAATGACAGTTTCTCTAAAGATGTTATTTAAAAGCTTATCAGTATTTAGGCTGAGTTATTTTTCCCTTCAAAATGCAAGCTGTTATGGAGCTTAATAAATGGAGGGATGATATATGCTTTCTGGGATGTTTTACTGCAGATTGATGCATGATTTGTCTACAAAATTGTTGTTAAAAGTGTTTAGTTCTATCAGTTAAATCTACTGCATCTGGACTCTTCTGTAAAATTAACATTAATGTTTCCTGCTATAGGGTTGTTTGCCACTTAGTATATAGTAATGGTATAGCTTTCTGGTTCTGCATGGAGGTGACAAGGCTGGGTTGCTTTAAAATAGTTAGGGACTTTAGTTTAGATCAGATGTTAGCTCCCCTCTGAACTGGTGAGTAAGCCTATATCCACTGAACATGACTGATTTCTAATCTGTCTTTTTAGAGCAAAGACTATCAAGAACACAGTATGTGTTAATGTAGAATTAACTGCAGAACAGTGGAAGAAAAAGTATGAAAAAGAAAAAGATAAAAATAAGACACTGCGCAACACTATACAGTGGCTTGAAAATGAGCTTAATAGGTGGCGTAATGGTGAGTTATGTCACACACATTCACTGTTTCATTGTTCATTGTTGTGGATTTTGGATGTTATTGTACTTTGCTATATGGCCAACATGGCTACCCCTGGATGTATATTCAAACCATGTTTATTTTCAGTCTAGTATGCCATAACATGGCAGATCGATCTAAAGTTGCAAGGCTAGAAAAATCTGGCAAAGCTTATGGCTGGATATATTACATCATGCTTCTGCCTGGGATTTTAAATATTTTCCAACTGTTTCTTAATTATCTCATGCAAAATAAATACTGCAGGACTTTGCCCAATATAGTAGTGAAACAGACATTTCTTCTTCATGGTCTCTGCAAATCACACAAATGGGTTATTCTGCGCTTGCACAGCAAACTTCGGAACCTTCTTAGAGCTTTTAGAAGCGTTTTGGCAGTAGCCCCGCCCACTCTCCAACTGCCTTATTGGCCGGTTTCCTGCTTAAACCCTCAGTTCCTTTTATCCGCCGCAGCAGCAACATCTAGAGGAACTCTTCAGAGATTCATTTTCCTCTCTCACTTTAAAATTGCCTTTTGACAGGATCATTTTGCGTTTTGGTGGTAAAAAATTTTTCTAAAATGGCCACTCGCCTTTCTGGTGTGTTTGGCAAAGCTCCTTTATTCCCAGAATGGGGACAATTTTTCTTTTGGAATTACTCCTGAATGAAATCTGTTTTAACGTCACCCGCCTCTCTGGCGTGTTTGACAAAGGCTGTAAGGCCATTTTTACTGCTAAATATAGATATAGATATATAGATGTAGATATCTATATATATATAACTATATATAGATATAGATAGACATAGATATATCTTTTATGGCCGCTTGCCCTGCTTCATGCTCAGCTAAGGTCCATTGCTCTTCTTCATATTTTAAGAGGAGCGCTGCGATTTCTGTAAGAATTGCAGTCTTACATTCGAATTTAATTTCTGAGGTGGAGTTTTTTCACCACCGCTGAGGTAAAAAAAATATTAAAAAATTCTAAAATGGCCACTCGCCTTCTTGGCAAAGCTCCGTTATGCCCTAAAGGGGGACAATTTTTCTTTCAGAGGGTACTCCTGGAGGAAAACTGATTAAACCTCACCTGCCTCTCTGACTTGCTTAACAAAGGCTTTAAGGCCATTTTTACTGCTACATATATATAGATAGATATGAATAGAGATACATGGATCTCCTATGGCTGCTTGCACTGCCTCATGGTTGGCTAAGGTCCATCATACTTCTGAGAGGTTTTTCTGTGATCGCTGGCCCCCGAACCCCCGGGGGTCAATCCGACTAGCTTGGAGCCCAACGTGGATACTCCTCGGTCCCTGACTCTCCGGGGTCATACCGATTGGCTTGGAGCCCGACGTGGATACTCCTCGGTCCCTGACTCTCCGGGGTCATACAGATTGGCTTGGAGCCCGACGTGGATACTCCTCGGGTCCCTGACTCTCCGGGGTCATACCGATTGACTTGGAGCCCGACGTGGATACTTCTCGGTCCCTGGCTCTCCGGGGTCATACCAATTGCCTTGGAGCCCAACGTGGATACTCCTCGGTCCCTGACTCTCCGGAGTCAAACCGGTTGGCTTGCAGCCCGACTTTGATGCTCCTCGGTCCCTGACTCTCCGGGGTCAAATCGATTGGCTTGCAGCACGACTTCGATGCTCCTCGGTCCCTGACTCTCTGAGTTCAAACTGATTGGCTTGCACCCCTGCATCGATCTTCATTGGTCCCTGACTCTCTAAGTCAAACCAATTGAATTGGAGTCCTGCATGGATACTCATTAGTCCCTGATTCTATGGAGTTAATCTGATTGGCTTGCAGCCCTGCAACAATCCTCATCGGTCTGATTCTCTGAGGGCAGACCGATTGCTGAGATCAAACGGATTGGTCCACGATTAGTTTATATGGTGCTTTCCCCTACCATCGGGTGATAGCCAGGTTGGCATCATGATGTTGCCACAATCTGGTTTGGATTTGAGGCTGTGGCTGTGCCCTCCATACCGAAGTCAACTATTGCCAAGCTTTTGGTTAGGACCATGATTATTCCCTCTATATCCCTCGGGGGGCTGCTAGTAATCACTCATTCAGCCTTCGAGCTATGGTCACCTTGGCACACACTTGGTTGGATTCGAGGCTGTGATTATTGCCTCTATACTGAAATCTACAATTGTATGCTTCATTCTGTCTCTCATTTCATTCGAATTTGACCCAGGTTTAAAGTTGCTCCCTCGATACCGAGGGATGGCAGAGTCAGCCAGATATGCAGATTCGACTTTGTTTCCATGTCAAGACCTGGTATCATGGCTATCTTGTATAGCTGTTTTGGAAGATGTGGTGCTCCCTCCTTATTGAAGTGGGCACCACCATTTCCATGTTACATTCTTGTGAGGATGTGCTTTGTCTCTGTTCACCAAGGCACTCTCGATACGAACAGTCCTCCACTCTCCACAGGACTGGAGGATCAGATTCAACAATTGGTTTGCTTTTTCTATACCTAGGGACACTACCATTATTCACTTGGTACCAGCACGATTGGAATCGTCTTGTTCCCCTCCTTGGGGGGCATTGTTACCATCACTCATTCTCTAACATCAAACAATATTCTTGTATCACTCACTTGATACAGATATATTCTGGGATGTGCTTCTTCTCCACGTACTGGGACCAATGCCATCGCTTCCTTTAGACTTCCAAGTCGAAGGCATGATTACGCTTCCATCCTGAGGGCCATTACCATTCCAGGTTGGCTACAACCTACTGGGGTGGTCATACCTCCTTTTTCCCCAGACTGGCATTAATGCCTTCATTCCTCCCTATTGGTGGCTTTCAGAATGTACTTGTTCCGTCCGTCTCAGAGGAGGGTTTTCACTTCCCCTGTGCAAGTGTCAGTGAATGCAGTTGGTGTCTTCTTCCAAAGGCCACTACATAGGACAAGGAATACAAGCCTATGCTCCATACACACACCCCTTCCAAGGGGTTCTTATAGGTGTCACATCTATGAAACATGTGACAGGCTACCTACTGTTTGGTCTCTAGCTGGGATGAGCTCATCTTGTATACTGACCATTGATTTCAGTGCAATCTTCTTGGGCCCCATTTCAGTTGGGAACTTTGTCAGTTCTTCCCCAGAAAAGCCCTTTGGGGACATCCCTGCAATCCGACCCTCTATTTCACAGATTTGTCCACCCCTGTGGACACTTCATGATCTTAGGACATGCATACCTGTCCCATCCCTCCAGGCTGACTGATGTCATAATGTCTGGTTCTTCCGAGCCTCTGGTCTCAGGGTGTCTTTTGGTGAGGTGGTGATAATTCAGGTCGCCATCTGCTATCCTGCCAAGGCTAACTATGCACTTTGCAGATGTCCTGGAACTTCTCTCTCTTTACAGGGAAGCTTGTGCTTCCCCCGTTATAGTGCTCCATCACAGTACACTTCACGCTTCGTCATGCACCCCAGATCTATACAATAAAGGGTTTCGCACATATCTAGGTGCTGGGCTTGTGGCTTTAACGTCTATTCCAGCTCTTGTGTTTTAAAATTCTTCTCTCATGAACCACTCATGACAAGTCAACACCATATTGCTCCTTATATATATATCGTTGCTTAGCAGTTCTCACTGTTCCTGCCAAGTCATGTTATCCTTGATACAACTTCTACAGGACATCACGGGATGGGATAACATTCCCACAGGGATCTCTTTCTACATACAGTGTGAAATTCCTTTACTTTTATAATGCTATGACTAATCTTCTAGTCATTACTCAAACCACTATTGTTTTCTCTGGGATTTTCACCAAGAACTACATGTTTCATGTTGACAGCCTGAAACATTAAGTTACACACAGCATGTCTTGTGGGTCATAACAATTGGATATTGTGATATTCTCACTCTCACTGTTGTCAGTGTCTTTACAGTGACTAGATGAGGTTCTGTTCCTCCTCTCTGATGTCCACCAATATTCTAGAAACTGTTATTGAAGTTTCCCCAGTTCGATGCCATCAGCTCTCTCTGTATAATGCAGTATCCAGACATCCTACTGCCCACTTTGTAGTGCAATCACTTGTTTTCTGCTGTTTTTGCTGGTGTTGCCCAACCATCTCATTGCTGGGCACAGATGGTCTATTTCACATTGTATGTGAGTGCTTAGCCCTAGATTGTTTAGCGTTCTAGGTGTTATCTGTCGATGCCATAATCTTGGAATGATAGCTTAGAGGCTTTATCAGGTCACTGCCCTTTTTCATCTTGAAAGATTCCCTTTGACACATCTTTAATTTTGAGGGTTTGCTAAACCCTCTTTTTCCTGTTTACCAATGTCATGTCCTGGGCAGCCTCGCATTGTTGCAAGTCTGTTGCCCTTCGCATTGGTTTCCATTCATCTCCTGGATCAGACAGAGTCTGTAGTCCTTCCTCCTTGTTGTGGTATTTGTCTAATATTCCTTGTCCATTTGCAGTAGTGAACTTCTTTCACTACTTACTGGATAGCTTTGGCATTATTTCCATTGCTAACAAGTCTAGGTCAGAGATTCTCCCTTGACCTTAACCTTACTTCTGCCATGCTATCACAGACCATCAAGGTCTATCAACAGACTGTGCAACATATGGGTTAGCTGGCAAGCCTATTTCTTTTTCTGCCACTGGGCATGTTCTTACCTGCATTGGTGACTGTTTCCATTATGTCTCAGTATTGGAATTTCAACTTGTCTCATAGAGTCATCATTTTAGCGGGACTGTTCGTCCCTATATTTACATACCTAGGGCTCACAAATGGTGATTTTTGTTTGAGGCAATGTGCTGTCTCATGTGCCATGGCACTCCCTCCTCCACTGACCAAAGCTTCTCAGTCTGATTAACCCATTTGTGTGATTCGCAGAGACCACGAAGAACGAGGACAGGTTGCTTACCTGTAACAGTATTTCATCGAGTGGTCATCTGCGAATTCACACAGATCCCGCCCGTCCTCCCCTCAAGTCGTGCCCTGCCTTTTCTTCAGTCCTGGGCTGCTGCTTTGGCGTCCATGGAACTGAGGGTTTAGGCGGGAAACCGGCCAATAAGGCAGTTGGAGAGTGGGCGGGGCTACCGCCAAAACGCTTCTAAAAGCTCTAAGAAGGTTCCGAAGTTTGCTGCACAAGCGCAGAATAACCCATTTGTGTGAATTCGCAGATGACCACTCGAAGAAATACTGTTACAGGTAAGCAACCTGTCCTTCTTCATGTTAATTGATGAGCCATAACAGACCAAGCTGTTAATAGCTGTCATTACTGAATACTACACTGTTTAAAAAACCAGGTTCAGGGGGCAAAAAACAAAACAAAAAAACCCAGGTTCAGAACTATATCTTTGCTGAGCTATTCAAGTCAGCAGACAATTTTGTGGTTATTTGGTTGCTGTACAGATGTAACAAATGACTGTTCAATTAATTTCTCTTGCTGTCAAAGCTAACCTTATGTGTCTATACAGCTATTTCCAGCAAGTTATGTATTTGGAAACTTTTGTTTTAAAGGAGAGACTGTACCTGTTGATGAACAGTTTGACAAGGAAAAAGCTAATTTGGAAGCATTTGCAGTGGATAAGGATATTACTATAACTAATGATACACCAACTGCTACTATCGGAGTGATTGGCAATTTTACGGATGCTGAAAGAAGAAAGTGTGAGGAAGAAATTGCTAAATTGTATAAGCAATTAGATGATAAGGTATGCTTTAAACTTGAGTGTATTTTAAATTATCTGACATTTCTAGTTTCTTAGAATCCAGATGTCTAAACCTGGAATTCTGAACACTTAATTCAGAAGCTCTATTGAAGCAGAATTATTTGCATACCCCTTTTCAAAAAAAGTCTATCACTTTCCCTTAAATTTGAAATAGGGTCCATACTTTAATACTTTCTTTAATCAACTGTATGATTTCTGGAAAAGTGCTATTTTTTCTTTTAAAATTCAGGATGAAGAAATTAATCAGCAGAGCCAGTTGGTAGAAAAACTAAAAACACAGATGTTGGATCAGGAAGAGGTAAGTGCCATTATTTTATCTTTTTGTTACACAGACCACAGGGTGCAGTGTACAGTAATGACAATACAGTGGTACCTCTACTTACGAAATTAATTCGTTCCGACAGCCATTTCGTAAGTAGAAAATTTCGTAAGTAGAAGCAAATTTAACATTGAAATGCCCTAATCCGTTCCAGGCCCCCAGATTCAAGCTACAACTCAATACAAATGTATAATACAGGGTTATTAAATACAATCCTGGAGATCAAAAGCCAAAAATATCACAAGCCAATAATACAGTCCTGAATATCAGAAGCCACAGAAGCCAAAAATACAGTCCTGGAGATCAGAAGCCACAAATATCAGAAGCCACAAGCCACAAGTCCTACCTTCCTGGATCTCAGAAGCCACCAATTTCGCTAGCCACACTTCCTCTCCTCTTTCGCAAGCCCAAACAGTGCTGCCTAGCTGAATTTCGCTAGGCAAACACTTCCTCTTTCGCTAGCCAATACAGTGCTGCTTTGCTAGATTTTGCTAACCAATGGCATGCCACGAAATTCGGAGAGCAGCTCATTCACGCCAATTTCATAAGTTGGAACGCTTTCTTAAGTCGAAGCAATTTTTTTCGGGAGGCGTTTCATAAGTCGAATTTTTCGGTAGAAGAAGCATTCGTAAGTAGAGGTACCACTGTATATAAATGATTCCACAAGTCACTTAGTGTTGCTTTTATAAGTACAGTAAAATTGTGGTTTTTGTTATAAAAGTATGAGAAATACAGCTCTTGTTATCAATATTCTGCAGCTTGTTTTTAAAACACTTTGGGAGGCCACTGACTTCCAAGTAATCTTTTAATTAGTTAATCTGTATTAATCTGTATTTACTCTGTAGTAATATTAATCTGTATTAATCAGTAGACTGACAACCAGCAGAGGATATAGGATTTGAAATGGTGGCCAGTGAGTCTTGTTAAAAAACCCTTCAGTAGACTGACTAATTAAAACCTGTAGTAATTGAGTATCAGCATTAGCAGTAGCATCAAGATTTTTGCCTGCTTCCTCTTTCCCCGTTCTGTAGTGGAGAAAATCTGCTCTGGAGCATTTCCCAGTCCTCCAAAACAGTTTAAGGTTTCTAGGACTACAAGAGAAAGGAGGGGTTGCATATCTTCTTCTTGGTGCTCATAATAACTTGTGTGGGGGAATATGAACAGAATTGGATGCTGCACAAATATATTTGGAAATGTTAAACTATTCAACAAGAACAAAAGGACAGTCAGCAGTTGCAGATAATTGCATTAACATTTCTGGAAGGAATAAACTTTACAGTCATTTTTAGATATAATTGAAAAGCTGTTTTAAAGTACACCATTGATATGTGTTTTGTGTGTAGCTTCTAGCCTCCACCAGGCGGGACCAAGATAATATGCAAGCTGAATTAAATCGCCTTCAAGCTGAAAATGATGCCTCTAAAGAAGAAGTAAAAGAAGTGCTCCAAGCCCTTGAGGAACTTGCTGTCAACTATGATCAAAAGTCACAGGAAGTAGAAGACAAGGCAAAAGAATATGAGCTGCTTAGTGATGAATTGAATCAGAAATCGGTAAGAAATCAGGATAAAGAATGATAAGTGTCAGGATAAGGAATGATAAGATATATAACTTCTTTGATGCTAGGTGACATAAATGAATGAATCTCTTGTAAGGTTAATTTTTGGAAATTTAACTGGACTCCATTTTAAATATATTTGTACAAATCTATATGCACAGTTACGTGCCATTAATAACACAAACTTGTTATCTCAGTGCTTTATATGTGTTTTCAATTCATTCTGTGTTCAAACAGTAGGCTCTCTTTCGTCCCTAGATAGTTTATTGCCAGTATATTGTCATCCATTACATTTGAGTTAGGGCACTAGCAAAACAAGCAAACAAAAAAGTAAAATACTGATAATGAAAGGTAGTTTGTTATGTAAAATTCACAGGAACTATGTGAATTAGGTAGTTGATCTATTCTCCAGATTGCTGATTAAGAAATCCTCTGACCATTGATGAAAGGGGAAGAAGGAATTGCTCACAATTACAGGCAGGAAAAAAATCAACACAGGTTGAGTCTCCCTTATCTGGAATTTCGAAATGCAAAATATTGCAAAAATCAAAACTTTTTTCATGGGTGGCTGAGATAGTGACACTTTTGCTTCCTGATGGTTCACTGTGCACAAACTTTGCTTTGTGCACAAAATTATTAAAAATACTGTATAAAATTACTGTCAGGCTATGCATATGACACTTAAATGAGTTTTGTGTTTAGACATGAGTCCTATCTTCAAGATATCTCATTATGTACGTATATAAAAATGCAGATATTCCCAAGTCCAAAACACCTGTGGTCGCAAGTGTTTCAGATATGGGAGGCTCATCCTGTACAACAAAACCAAACTAATATAGCAGCTCATCCCTCTCCATTGCGGATATATTGCCTTACTCTCCATTTAATGCAGCATTTTGTTTGGAGGGGGACCTGGGTATAAACCAAGGGAAAAGTGTTGTGTGTGCCCCCTCATGTAACAATAAGCCATCTCAGTTAATTAATGGAAATTCCAGATGGTCTTCAAAAATAATTAGATTCATACACTCTTGCAATCTTTGCAATGTTGCATAGCATAGTGTTGCATAGCTAAATAGTTGTCATTCTGTAGTCTGTGCTATCTACTGTAGTGAATTTTACTTGATTTTACATTATGGCATTGAGTAAATTGGTTGCTTCAGGGAATTGTTCCTAATTTTCTTCATATTAGTGGTATTATGGTTAAAAGCAAGCTGAAGGACCTTAATTTAAACAGGAAGTATGTATTTGGCATTTCTGCAGCTTTCTAATAGGCAAATATGCTAGGACATGTTTCTAGTGTTACTCATTACTGGATGCAAATTAGACTGCTGTCTGCTTTTAGTTTGCCAAAAAGTGTTTTGCACATCCTTGGAGGTAAGCTGTATGTCTTTTGGATTTTGCATTTATGGATGCAAGTTGTATGTTTGTCCACATTTGTGCAATTGCCCAGTTAAATGCCTGTGCATTTAAAGATTTTAATAATCCTATTTCAAGATATCCATGTGGATTTATACCCATAGTGTACAAGTTCCCAGAGGACTCTGATTAATTATATGCATCATACCATGAACCTGCTCTGTCTTGTTTGACTTTTGTTGACATGTTAAAGAGCCTAGCTATGCAACAGTGTGGAAAGGAGGATTAGGAGGTTTGGATTCTGCATCCAGAGCTTGTAATATTGAAGAACTCCTGTCATTCTTACAGTTTTACACATTCCCAACAATGTTGTATGTTAAAGTTGTCAACTTCAAAAAGGAGGTGTTTTCTTTCAAGGGCTTAATCATGAAAGTTGAAACCGAATAGGTTTAGATTCCTTAAAACCTTAAAACCTAACTTGTTTCTCAGCCTTATTTGTCATGTTTTCAAAACCTAAAGCTGTAATAAGCTGGAACCTGCATAGGTAAAGTCTGGGAGAGAATTTCAGGGTCAGTTGCAGCTTTCACAGTGTGAGGGGAAAAAGCCACTTATATTTTGTCTTTAACAGTGTTGGCAGGTTGGTTGCAAATGCTGAAGGGCAGTAGCAGCCAGGAATCTGGGTACTGTAGGAGCTGAATGTGGGGTATCACTTCAGGTTTTTGCTCTGGGAGTTGGAGCATGTTTGTTAAACTGTTGTGAATAATGTTGTCAGGCATTAAATGAGATAAAAGCTGCAAGAGAAGTCTTTTTTGCCTATGCAAAAAGATGGTGCTCATCATAGTAGGGTTTGATGGGAGTTCATGGTTTAATTGCTGCTTTAATTACAGTGGGCCTTTCCTATATGTGGGGGATCCGTTCTGGAAAAAAAACACCCACGTATGGGGAAAAATGCATAAGCTCAAAGCCCATTGATTTGTATGGTGGTGCACTCCTGTGTGCTGTGCCGTGCGCTGCCCCCACAGCACACACACCATTTTCTTCTCCTGGGCTTGCCGTATGCGTAAGCTCAAAGCCACAAATAGTAAGCTCGCATATGGCACAGGTGCGCTGTGCTTAGCCTTTCAGGAGCATTTGTTCACATTTTTCTTCAACTGTTCCCAGTGAGAAGACTTTGGCAGGCTCAAGGGGCAGAGTGCAAAAATGGCCTTGGGGCCATGTATAGCCTTCAGGAATCCCACCCATGCCCTAATGCAGGGGTAGGCAACGTTTCCCCTTTAAGGGCCGAGGGACTTCAGCTCCCAGAAGCCTCAGTCATGTTGGCCAATAGTCCCATGTTGGCCAATAGCTCCTGGGATTCTGGGAGCTGAAGTCCCTTGGCCCTTAAAGGGGAAAGGTTGCCTACCCCTGCCTTAATGACTTTCTGTTGTTCAGGAATGTATTTCAGTGGAATTTTAGGTCCAAAACATGCTGCAGAAATAATCCAGTTTGAGACCACTTTAACTACCCTGGCTCAGTGCTAGGGAATCCTGGGAACTGTCAATTGTGGCACCAGAGCTCTCTGGCAGAGAAGGCTAAATATCTCACAAAACTACCATTTTCAGAATTCCCTAGCACTGGGCCAGGGCAGTTAATATGGTCTCACACTGGAATATTTCTGCAATATGTTTTCGACTTTAGACTACATAAGTTCTACTGATATTTGTGGTGTTGAAATATGTGTTCAGAGCATTTGCTTAATGACAGTGGCTTTGACATTTTGGTACTTGTAATCTGTTATATATTGTATGGCTTTTTTTAAACTGTGTGTTTTGTTCTTTAGGAAGTCTTCAAGAGTCTGTCCTAATAAAATCAGTTTTGCTGGGGTTTGAGGAGGGGGTTAATGGTCTGTCTCATCCTAGAACTAAACTGGATGTTACTGTGGTCCTCTGTGTTTGGTTTAACATAATTGACTTGACATAATGGAAGGCAGCTGCAGCCCCCTCCCCCTTGGATGTTTTTAAATTGTCTTTTAAATTAATGTCTTAAGATTTAATGGGATTGATTGTTGAATGCTTTTCAAATTTTGTACTGCTCATTTTGGGGAGAAGATAGGTATATCAGACAAATACATTTTGAAAATTGACTTGCGGGGCCAGCATAAGGACCATAAACCCAGGTTGTGCCTGGAAACATTGCTAGATTAGTTTTACCTGAGCTAACAAAAAACAAAACAAAAACTTGGCATTTCTTTACCTTGATATCCTCAAATGCAACTTCAATGAGCATTGTCATTTTAATAAGGTGAAAAAACCTCACTTAGAATTATTTTAGTACATTATTAGCCGTGACCTATTGTTCATTAGCATATCTCATTTTAAAAAATACCTAATTTTAAATTTTGTTTCTTTATAATTTTCTTTGTATCTTTCTCTGTAACAGTTTCTAATAGTAACTTATCTAATAATTGCTGTAGTTATTGATTATACCACAGCTAATGTTATATTGTACAGTAGGTCCTTGGTATCTGCTGGGATTTGGTTCCAGGACCCCTCGTGGATACCAAAATCCATAGATGCTCAAGTCCTGTTAAACATAATGGCATAGTGAAATGGTGTACATATATACAATAGCAAAATCAAGCTTTGCATTTTGGAATTTATATCTTTTTGGAATATTTTCAATCCATGGATAGTTGAATCTGTGAATAAAAAAACCCATGGATATGGAGGGCCACCTGTACTGTTATTTCAAATGCCATTGGATTTTCATTCAAATGAGACCAGTTTGGCAAGAATACTAACATTCAGCTAAGTCATTTTCCCTCAAGAGATCTGCAAGTGACTTGCTAGTCTCTAGTTTTCCATGTGAGGATGAGAGCCTACATCTTTTGTGGAAGATTAATATCTCTGTAGACTACAAACATATGACTATTTAGGATACTCAAATCTACATTTCATGGGTATTCCAGTGGCAGTTAGTATTAAACACTGGGTGGTAGAACCAGAATCTAAAGAAAGATAGCATGTGTATGAGATGCTAATTTATTTGCTGCTCCCTGCTAATTGTATATACGGCATTTTCTCTTCATAGTTCATCACGTGCCTCTCCTCTGGGTTACATTGTGCAAAAGGCTACACTCTGTGGGTTAAGCAGTAAGCACATACATTCCTCACCAACAGCAGCTTTGAGAAAAGCTGATGTTCTTGAGTTTCCATCAGATGCAATTCTGAAAATTGTATACTATATACTAACTCTACATTAATATTGTTTCTGTTATGTATTCTTCATTTGATAAGTATTTTTCTTTTGTCTCCAGGTAACATTAGCTAGTATTGATGCAGAACTTCAAAAACTTAAAGAAATGACCAATCATCAGAAAAAACGTGCAACAGAAATGATGGCATCTCTGTTGAAAGATCTTGCAGAAATAGGAATTGCTGTAGGAAATAACGATGTGAAGGTAAATGGTTATTGAACTGTTTTAAGATGGTATAGTATGTATGTAAATTTGGAGTGTACTACTGAATTTTAGTCCCTTTATGGCTGCATCCACACTGCAGAAATAATCCAGTTTGACACCACTTTAACTGCCATGGCTCAGTGCTATGGAATTCTGGGAATTGTAGTTTGTTGTGGCACCAGAGCTCTCTAACAGAGAAAGCTAAGTGTGTCACAAAACTACTAATCCCAGGATTCCATAGCATTGAGCATGGCTGTTAAAGTGGTGTCAAATGGGAATATTTCTGCTGCCTTTTGCCCACCTACTCAAATGCCCATGGAATGATGTTGTCAGGTAGCATTATCCTGAAATATCTTCTGTTTTAAATCAGTGCTGTTCTTAGTAGGACAGCCTACTTAATAGTTTAGAGAGATTCTTTTTATTATAATTATTTTTAAAACTGTATTCTGTTTTTATTTGTGTTGTGAGTTACTTTGGTTCCCATTTTGGACAAAGGCCAGATATAAATTAAGTAGCTTCTTTTTAAAAACGAAAAGCTAGGGGAATAATGCCAACCGGTAACCACAAGAGCTAGCCAATAGCCTGAAAAGTTCCTCAGTTTTTTAAAGGATAAACAAGAAAAGCTGCTATGTGCCACCAATTTTGACTTTGCAGAAAATTAAATTGCCCTCCTTTTTGGTGTTTCACTTCCAAATGAGATGGCAGGGAGAGGTTAAATTTATCATAATCCTAGTCACTGTAATTTAGAAATGACTTGAAGGTGTGTGTACCTAGTCTGAAGATGATGTGGTGGGCACATGATAGAAGAAAATGCTTTGTTCAGTAAAAATTAGAATTTGTTGTGGGATAAGTTTCTAAAATTTCAAATGACTGGAATTATACACTAGTTTTTCCTTCACAGCAACCAGAAGGAACTGGCATGATAGATGAAGAATTCACAGTTGCAAGACTCTACATCAGTAAAATGAAATCGGAGGTGAAAACCATGGTAAAACGCTGTAAGCAGTTAGAAAGCACACAAACAGAGAGCAATAAGAAAATGGAAGAAAATGAAAAAGAGCTAGCAGCATGTCAGCTTCGTATATCACAGGTAAATGTGGTTTGTCTTTGCCAGTTAAGTCTTTTCTGCTTGATTTCAGATAGTTTATTTTGTGGTAGTGGGACCTACAATTCACTGTTGTACAAACAACTGTAGTACACAATTCTAGCCATTCACATTTCATTCTTTCTGTCTTTTCCCTCTGGTCTCATGTCCCTTCCCCAAAAGAAGGTTGGTTTTGAGGAAGGGCTGTTTGAGGGGGCTGTAAAGATTTCAGGGCTCTTCAAACCTTGGCATTCCATCAAATCTGTTGACTATTTCCTTTTTCAGAATGATAGAGTTGGAAGGAATCACAAAGGCCATCTAGTTCATCTCTTTACCATGTAGAAATACACAGCTAATGCACTCCCGAAAGATGGCCATCCAATCTCTGTTTAAAGACCTCCAGAAAATGGAGGTCCTCCCCTCTCTGAGGCAGTCTTTTTGTGGGGATGTTTCAGCATTGGAAACAGAGGACTAAAATCAAATTTACTCCTATCTAATGTAGACCAATTAATATTAATGGCACTTGTTAGTTGCACTTTGCCTGTCCCCTTGGATTTAACCAGAGATGCAGGTGGTCATGCCCCATATTGTTATTATTCAGTGGGCGGTGCCCTGTGCACACCACCATTGAATCACATGAGGCATGGTGAACCATGGATGCTCCAATCTACAGACTGCTAGCCTGTCAATGCAATGGGCCCACTGTAATTAGCTGTGATGCAATACTTTAACTACAGCAGTACTTTAACTACACCCTGAAAGTATTAGAATTAACTTGATTGAACTACAGAAATTCACTTTGCTTTGAAATAATGTAATTCATTGGGCTTAGAATTTCATGCCTCTTATATTGGGCATGGTTGTTCTGCTGTAGTTAAAAGTATTGTATCACAGCTAATGTATATGCCAAACTGTTGTCATTTCAGAATATGTTATCACTATTCATGTACATTTATAGTAAATAAAGGTATATAATAATAAAGGCAATTAGGATAGCAAATTGCTTACCGATTGACTGACTTCTCATAGATTCTGGTTTGCCATCTTGGCTTTAAATATTCACTGCTATAAACAGTTAATATATCAAAGTTAGATCGGTGACATATGCAGACTACTGGCACTGTGACAGTAGCAGAGAACACAAGTACTAATGAGCTTCAGAAGGCAGATGTGAGAGATGCCAAATACCAAGTTTCCATATGGTGACTTCCATATTTCTCAAATGTAACTAAGGGCTTTTGCAGACTGCCAGAAATAGTGCAAATTGAGCCCACTTTAACTGCCCTGGCTCAGTGCTAGGGAATCATGGGAACTGTAGTTTATTGTGGCACCAGAGCTCTCTGTCAGAGATGGCTCAATGTCTCAGAAAAAAATACAACTCCCATGATTCCCTAGCACAGTTAAAGGGCCAGGGCAGTTAAAATGGACTCAATTTGCACTATTTCTAGCAGTCTGCAAAGGCCCTATGTAAGATTTTTCTCTGTCAGTCTGCAACATTCTTCATTAGTTTCTTTTAAAGTGCAGTTAAGGTTTTTTCTGACAGAGCAAGAGCAAGCTAATTGTACTTTAAACACTGAAGAAAAGAGAAACTGATCAGATTGATTGTTTTGGAGAAATATATCCCTTGAGATTATTTTGGTTTGATACAAGAAGTATAGTTTAGCAGTGGATTTTAAAGGTTATGCTATTTTCCAGATAAAATAAATGTACCTCCTCTTGTATTTATTTCGCTAGCAACAAATTTTGATTTTGTAGTTTAAAAGTACCAGTTTCTCAAGACTCTTGAGCTTATTTGTATCAATTTCTTGTAATGTTAATATTTTCATCCTGAAAGCATGAAGCCAAGATCAAGTCACTTACAGAGTACCTTCAGAATGTGGAACAGAAGAAAAGACAGCTTGAAGAATCTGTGGATTCCCTTAATGATGAGCTGGTTGAACTACGAGCACAGAGTATGAGTTAATTTTATTTTTATGCCTTAACAAGTATAACCTTTAAGAGTATAAATTGTGGGCTGGGAATTCCCAAGTTCATTCTCAAGACATGGATGTTCTTAAGAGCTGTTTCAGTTCAATAATATAGGCATGATCACATATTTCATAGTAATAAGGATTATTAAATGTGCATAGGATACTTTGATCATTCATAAGAAGTTATACACATTCTTATTGTATGTGTGCACATGATTCACTTGTGAGCTTCTGAATAGTATCTAGCTGCATTTGGTAAAATAATATTCAGTAGGATCAGATACTACTAGCCTGGTTCTGCTATACTCTTCCATTATTTGTGTAAGGTGTATACTATTTTTATAAGGTACATGCTGTTTTAGAATGGCACACCGAGATCTTTTGGCAAATTGAGATTGAATAAATTGAGATAAACACTTGCCTGTGTCTAATACCTGAAAACTTCTTTTTCCTCACTAGAAAAAGTTCATGAAATGGAGAAGGAACATTTAAACAAGGTTCAAACTGCAAATGAAGTCAAGGCAAGTAAACTCTCTTAGCATGTTCTAATGCATGATTTTAAAATGTAATTTATGATTATAATGTACAGTAATCAGAATGTTTGGTTCTTTAGCAAGCAGTTGAACAGCAGATTCAAAGTCACCGTGAGACTCACCAGAAGCAGATTAGCAGCCTGAGAGATGAGGTTGAGGCTAAGGAGAAACTAATTACTGAACTACAAGAGTAAGTTTTGCAAACTGCTATATGTGATGCTGTGGGAGGGTGTGGAGTAACATTCTGAATCTTTTTCTGAACTGAACAATCTCTTTAATTTTACATATTTAAATTCATGTTATATAGAGGGCACTAAACTGTGATCACAGAGATGCAGTGCATTGTACCTGTGGAAAAGTAGAAATAGGTTTTTGTATCAGTTAGTCTTGATTCAGATTTCGCAACCTTTTCCTAAAATTATAGAACCTTAATGTTAGTGTCATAGAAATTAAAATGTTTAATTCAAATCAGCGTGGATTTACCGTTTTTATAAAAAAGTTTTTTATTGGAATTTCCTTAAATGTCACTGTTGGTTCTAGATATTGAGAGCTGAATTGGTTGACAGTTCTAAAGCTACATGATGTGTTCCAATAGAATGTTACCTAATACTTACATTGGCTTGTGATCTTGGTTATTGGCACACAGAGAGCCATCCATCCGAATATGACCGTTTGAATGACCTGTTCTGTCATTCTCAAAGCATGAGGAAGTGTAAATCTTTTAGAATGTTTTTCACTTTATTTCTCTCCCCCCCCCCCCCCCCCCGGTATCCAGTCAAAATCAGAAGATGATGCTTGAGCAGGAACGACTCAGAATTGAGCATGATAAATTGAAAGCTACAGATCAGGAGAAAAGCAGGAAACTGCATGAACTTACGTGAGTAGGAACAGTTAGAACAATTAATGGAGACACTTTGTGTTTTGGAATGTCTAATAATGATGTGTGGAAATTCTTATGCAGGTGACATAACTCATATACTGGTAAAATATTAGTGTTCTTTGAGCATTTTATATTTTTCTGCAATGAGAAACACAGCTAAGGGTATCAAGATACTGTAAGAGCAGCTGCTCTTTAAATTTAAAAAAGAAGCATCTCAAAGGTCTGAATTGGATTTGTATGAATGTGTACTGAAATGGGGTGCTGGACAGATTTATTATTATTATTATTATTATTATTATTATTATTATTAGCTTTATTTATTAAGCGCCGTAGATGTACACGGCGCTGTACAAAACCAAATAAAAAATCCAGAATATATAAAAGGCCTGCCTGTGGCGTACAATCTAAAAGTAAAACAACAAATTAAAACATCATAAAAAACAAGTTAAAGCATCAAATATCCAAATTAGGTCACGCAAGAATTTACTCCTGTGTGACTTGGGCTTCTGAATGTGGACAAAGACTATTTGTTCCATTTGCTGTTCTCACTTTTCAGTTCTTGATGTGAAAACAGCTGGTCTATGTCTGCGTTAGTGTCTGGTTTCATATTTCATAGTCCAACTATTTATATTTTGCATCATCGTAAGTTTGAGTTAACATGCAAGGGAAAAGCGGGTAGTATAATTTTAATGATTTTTGTGTATGTGACTTCAGGGTTATGCAAGATAGGCGAGAACAAGCAAGACAAGACTTGAAAGGTCTGGAAGAGACTGTGGTAAGCTACTTATATTTATAACATGTCTTTGAGATTGTTGAGTTTTTCAGTTAAGAACTCTGTAGTTATGTCATATTTATGTTTTTAGGCCAAAGAACTTCAGACCTTGCACAATCTTAGAAAACTGTTCGTTCAAGATTTGGCTACAAGAGTTAAAAAGGTAACATGAAACTCAGTTATGGCTTTCAATTTGTGTTTTGTGAACATTCTTGATAAAAACTTAGGTTCTGTATCTTTTTGCCATAGAGTGCCGAGATTGACTCAGATGACACTGGTGGCAGTGCTGCCCAAAAGCAGAAGATTTCTTTTCTTGAGAATAATCTTGAACAGCTCACAAAAGTCCACAAACAGGTAAATTGTAATATTCTTACATATTTACTGTTTCTGTAACCATAAAAGCTTGTAAAAGCTTCTATAATTGTAGCATTTAAAAGACTCATCTATTTGGTCGACCCTAAAGTACTTTGGCTTATGCATTGAAGTCCTTGAATTCCCACAAGAAATTGTTGATACATGACTTGTAAAAGTCAATAAACCCTTGGCCAAAGTTACCCAACACTGGCTATTTGGCTTAGTAACAGAGATGAGCACTGCCCCCCACAAGTCGGTCATGACTTGTCAAGGGAAAACCTTTATGTTACCTTTACTTACCATAATGCTTTCTTTGATGTATTTTGCCAGCATCTTACTACTGCTCCTGATATATTCAGAGGAAAATTTAGAGCAATGAATTCCAAGCACATGTTACAACAGTTAGATTCCATGTGTCTGGATAAATCTCAAGGATGATCATGCTATGAAAGAAGTAGATTTTAAAACTGCTATGGAGGAAGGACTTTTTTCCATTTTGCTGCACACAGCAGTCTATAAGAATTTTAGGATGCTGCAACTTTGTACTTTATTTTTGTGTTAACAGAACATACTATTTAGAATTCCAGTCACAATTTTTAGGTTATGAAAGGATCTAGGAATTTTATCTTCCATAAGATAAATGACTAAATGTGTGTTTTACAAATATCTTCCACATATACTGGATTGAATTTCAGAAGCAGTATGTTGATGGTTGGTTCGCATGCATCAGCTATAGCTATGGTTAGTACTGAACACACTGCATATAGATTCTTAGGTTAAAGAAACATCTGGGATTTTTCTTACTTGGTTCAGGCTGTGCTATATTCATTTTGTAAAATAAGAACATAGACCAAGATCTTGTATAAAGCTGTTGGATCATAAAGATCCACCAGCATACTTACAGAGAGTCTTGGTTGCCAAGAATGGAGGATGAGAGGCAGCAGCAACATGAGGGCACTTTAAATCAGGGTATGTGGAGTTGGGCCAGGCACCACCTGACAGTCATTGTACCTCCAGACAAACATCTTACCTAGGAGAATAGAATATGCCTCCTATATAGTACAGTAAAGAAGTGTATCTGCTAGCATAACTCCTGATTACACTTTGATAAAGCCTCAATAGGATTCCTACCATGAATGATTATTTGTTACAGTAGTATTATTGTGAACATGCAGTTGTATTTGTTATGCAGATTTATAAAGACTCAGAAGACTTGACTGAAATTTATGTGCACATACATACTTTCTTTCTAGCTGGTACGAGATAATGCAGATCTTCGTTGTGAGCTTCCAAAACTGGAAAAACGACTTAGAGCTACAGCTGAAAGAGTTAAAGCTTTAGAGTCAGCACTAAAGGAAGCCAAAGAGAATGCATCTCGTGATCGCAAACGATATCAACAAGAAGTAGATCGTATTAAAGAAGCTGTGAGGTCAAAGAACATGATCAGAAAGGCGCATTCTGCACAGATTGGTTAGTAGAGAAAAGAAAGCATTAGTACAACTGTGACATGCACTTGATTCTCAGGGCCTAGTTTTAGGGTCACTTAGTGGTACACTTGTGTTTTAGAAGGATGAAAGAGCACAAGCCTAACTGTAATTACTATTGGTGTGTCAATCCATTAGTTTACTTTAAATTCTTATTGGAGTTTGTATTTAAAAGAATTAGTTAAGAATGATTACAGAGTACTAGTTGTTGGCTACATTAATAAGTACTGTATTTCTGCTGAAAGAATTTGTAGCTCATTCCGTGGCTGAAATAGCTCCTAGAAAAGCTTACAGAGCTCAGAAATAAGCCAGTGCAAGATTACCACTGAGAGGGAAAAACATTACTAGAGGAAAAGGCACTGTGAGCAGGAGAATTGAAAGAAAGTCAAATACTACCGTATTTTTCGGCATATAAGACGCACTTTTTCTTCCCCAAAAGGAGGGTGGGGAAGTTGCTGCGCCTAATGAAGCGAATATAAAAGCTGAGGGCAAACTGCCGAGGCCTAGGCTAAAAGTAGGCCTCATTTCAGCCTGAGCCTTGGTGCTGCAGTGGGCTCCTCCCATCCCAGGAAGAGCCCATTGGAGCAGCCAGGACGGGGGTGGAAAGAGTCCTCTTTTCCTGGCTAGTTGAATGTGCTCCTCCTCTTTCCACCCCCATCCTGGGTGCTTCAATGGACTCTTCCTGGGGTCAGAGGACATCCTCCCATCCCAGGAAGAGTCCATTGGAGCACCCAGGACGGGGGTGGAAAGAGTCCCCCCCTTGAAGAAATCTGCCAGGAAAACGCTCATGGTAGGATCCAAATGATCCAGAAATTACTCCAAGGCACTGGATTAGTACCCTGGCCAAGTTACACTGTCTCAGCCTCAGAGGGTGGAAATGGCAAACTCACTCCTCTGAAGAAATCTGCCAGGAAAACCTCATGGTAGGATCCAAATGATCCAGAAATTACTCCAAGGCACTGGATTATTACCCTGGCCAAGTTACACTGTCTCAGCCTCAGAGGGTGGAAATGGCAAACTCCCTCCTCTGAAGAAATCTGCCAGGAAAACCTCATGGTAGGATCCAAATGATCCAGAAATTACTCCAAGGCACTGGATTATTACCCTGGCCAAGTTACACTGTCTCAGCCTCAGAGGGTGGAAATGGCAAACTCCCTCCTCTGAAGAAATCTTCCAGGAAAACCCTCATGGTAGGATCCAAATGAGCCAGAAATTACTCCAAGGCACTGGATTATTACCCTGGCCAAGTTACACTGTCTCAGCCTCAGAGGGTGGAAATTGCAAACTCCCTCCTCTGAAGAAATCTGCCAGGAAAACCTCATGGTAGGATCCAAATGATCCAGAAATTACTCCAAGGCACTGGATTAGTACCCTGGCCAAGTTACACTGTCTCAGCCTCAGAGGGTGGAAATGGCAAACTCCCTCCTCTGAAGAAATCTGCCAGGAAAACGCTCATGGTAGGATCCAAATGATCCAGAAATTACTCCAAGGCACTGGATTAGTACCCTGGCCAAGTTACACTGTCTCAGCCTCAGAGGGTGGAAATGGCAAACTCACTCCTCTGAAGAAATCTGCCAGGAAAACCTCATGGTAGGATCCAAATGATCCAGAAATTACTCCAAGGCACTGGATTATTACCCTGGCCAAGTTACACTGTCTCAGCCTCAGAGGGTGGAAATGGCAAACTCCCTCCTCTGAAGAAATCTTCCAGGAAAACCCTCATGGTAGGATCCAAATGAGCCAGAAATTACTCCAAGGCACTGGATTAGTACCCTGGCCAAGTTACACTGTCTCAGCCTCAGAGGGTGGAAATTGCAAACTCCCTCCTCTGAAGAAATCTGCCAGGAAAACCTCATGGTAGGATCCAAATGATCCAGAAATTACTCCAAGGCACTGGATTATTACCCTGGCCAAGTTACACTGTCTCAGCCTCAGAGGGTGGAAATGGCAAACTCCCTCCTCTGAAGAAATCTTCCAGGAAAACCCTCATGGTAGGATCCAAATGAGCCAGAAATTACTCCAAGGCACTGGATTATTACCCTGGCCAAGTTACACTGTCTCAGCCTCAGAGGGTGGAAATGGCAAACTCCCTCCTCTGAAGAAATCTGCCAGGAAAACGCTCATGGTAGGATCAAAATGAGCCAGAAATTACTCCAAGGCACTGGATTATTACCCTGGCCAAGTTACACTGTCTCAGCCTCAGAGGGTGGAAATGGCAAACTCCCTCCTCTGAAGAAATCTGCCAGGAAAACCTCATGGTAGGATCCAAATGATCCAGAAATTACTCCAAGGCACTGGATTATTACCCTGGCCAAGTTACACTGTCTCAGCCTCAGAGGGTGGAAATTGCAAACTCCCTCCTCTGAAGAAATCTGCCAGGAAAACCTCATGGTAGGATCCAAATGATCCAGAAATTACTCCAAGGCACTGGATTATTACCCTGGCCAAGTTACACTGTCTCAGCCTCAGAGGGTGGAAATTGCAAACTCCCTCCTCTGAGGAAATCTGCCAGGAAAACGCTCATGGTAGGATCCAAATGATCCAGAAATTACTCCAAGGCACTGGATTAGTACCCTGGCCAAGTTACACTGTCTCAGCCTCAGAGGGTGGAAATGGCAAACTCCCTCCTCTGAAGAAATCTGCCAGGAAAACCTCATGGTAGGATCCAAATGAGCCAGAAATTACTCCAAGGCACTGGATTATTACCCTGGCCAAGTTACACTGTCTCAGCCTCAGAGGGTGGAAATGGCAAACTCCCTCCTCTGAAGAAATCTGCCAGGAAAACCTCATGGTAGGATCAAAATGAGCCAGAAATTACTCCAAGGCACTGGATTATTACCCTGGCCAAGTTACACTGTCTCAGCCTCAGAGGGTGGAAATGGCAAACTCCCTCCTCTGAAGAAATCTGCCAGGAAAACCTCATGGTAGGATCCAAATGATCCAGAAATTACTCCAAGGCACTGGATTATTACCCTGGCCAAGTTACACTGTCTCAGCCTCAGAGGGTGGAAATGGCAAACTCCCTCCTCTGAAGAAATCTGCCAGGAAAACCTCATGGTAGGATCCAAATGATCCAGAAATTACTCCAAGGCACTGGATTATTACCCTGGCCAAGTTACACTGTCTCAGCCTCAGAGGGTGGAAATGGCAAACTCCCTCCTCTGAGGAAATCTGCCAGGAAAACCCTCATGGTAGGATCAAAATGAGCCAGAAATTACTCCAAGGTACTGGATTATTACCCTGGCCAAGTTACACTGTCTCAGCCTCAGAGGGTGGAAATGGCAAACTCCCTCCTCTGAAGAAATCTGCCAGGAAAACGCTCATGGTAGGATCAAAATGAGCCAGAAATTACTCCAAGGCACTGGATTATTACCCTGGCCAAGTTACACTGTCTCAGCCTCAGAGGGTGGAAATGGCAAACTCCCTCCTCTGAAGAAATCTGCCAGGAAAACCTCATGGTAGGATCCAAATGATCCAGAAATTACTCCAAGGCACTGGATTATTACCCTGGCCAAGTTACACTGTCTCAGCCTCAGAGGGTGGAAATGGCAAACTCCCTCCTGTGAAGAAATCTGCCAGGAAAACCCTCATGGTAGGATCAAAATGAGCCAGAAATTACTCCAAGGCACTGGATTAGTACCCTGGCCAAGTTACACTGTCTCAGCCTCAGAGGGTGGAAATGGCAAACTCCCTCCTCTGAAGAAATCTGCCAGGAAAACCCTCATGGTAGGATCAAAATGAGCCAGAAATTACTCCAAGGCACTGGATTATTACCCTGGCCAAGTTGCACTGTCTCAGCCTCAGAGGGTGGAAATGGCAAACTCCCTCCTCTGAAGAAATCTGCCAAGAAAACCCTCATGGTAGTGTCAAAATGAGCCAGAAATTACTCCAAGGCACTGCATTACTCTGGCCAAATCACACTCTCTCAGCCTCAGAGGATGGAAATGGCAACCCCCCCCCCCCTTGAAGAAATCTGCCAAGAAAACCCTCATGGTAGGGTCAAAATAAGCCATAAATTACTCCATAAGACAATGGCCTAAAAACTCCAAAGGTACCAGTCCATCTGATCTTGGAAGCTAAGCAGGGTCAGCCCTGGATAGTCCTTGGATGAGAGACCGCCAAAGAATCCCAGGTGCTGCAGGCTGTATTTCAGAGGAAGGAACTGGCAAAACCACTTCTCGAGTCTTCCTTGCCTAAGAAATCCCTAAGAAATTCATGGAGTCACCATAAGGCGACAGGAGACTTGCAAGAAAGTTGGGCAGGGAATTTGTGCAATACCTGGCCCTGCTGCTGGCTTAAACTTACATTTACAACTTAAAATTGTTCTTAAACTGCTGTTAACTTTATAAAGTTGATATAAAATATTTTACTACAGTATTTGGTTAAGAATCTTTTTTTTCTAGATTTTCCTCCTTTAAAATTGGGTGCGTCTTATATGCCGGTGCGTCTTATATGCCGAAAAATACGGTAGTTTCTTAAAAAGTATATCAGAGAGCTTTGTTTTATAAACAGTGGTGCCTGTCTTTTATGGCTTTGGTGATAGAACTCAGTATCTAGAACAGGGATGGGGAAAGTGTAAGCTGTGGTTGGTATATGGCTCCGCAAGACCGTTTTTGTGGCCTACTCATGGCCCTCATACATGCTCTCAGACGTGCCCCCTAAAGAGTAGAGGGTGATATGCCTTTCCTGGTGGCGCAGTGGTTAAATGCAGCCACTTACTCACAAACCACAAGGTTGTGAGTTCAATACCAACCAGGGGCTCAGGGCCGACTCAGCCTTGCATCCTTCCGAGGTCGCTAAAATGAGTACCCAGCTTGTTGGGGGCAATTAGCTTACACATTGTAAACTGCTTAGGGAGTGCTTAAGTGCACCGATAAGCGGTATAGAAATGTACTTGGTATTGCTGTTTCCTCTGGCTCGTTTCCTGTTGGGAGAAAAGGGCCTCTGTTAGGCCTAAAATGGCTCACAGTATGCCAGAAGCACAGCAAAACTGTCCTAGTGGGCATGGGGGAGATTACATGGGCGGTGTGGTGGGGAGGTGCAGCCCTCTAAGGGTCCCTCTGGAGCAGTGCAGTCCCCTGACCTCTAACAGCTGCCCACCCCCGATCTGGAGGGAGTTGTACTCTCAAGTGGAGCTCTTTCCAGGCACAATTCAAGGTGCCAGTTTGCTGCCTCCATTGGGTATCAGTTACTGAAATAGCACAGCTTGAGGATGTAGCTGCCTCAGCAGTGAAACCATGTGAGGTAACGAACCTTTCACAAAACTAAGTATGCAAGGAGTGTAGTTGTTAACATTTATTGGTTGGATCCATAGATGTCAAAAGCTGAAATCCATGAACTGGATGTTGGGGAGAGAGACGTTTTTTGTTTGTCTGTCTGGTTACCCATGTAGTTTCTGTGGTCCCATAAATTTGCTCTGAAGGGTTGGAAGATAGCCCTTTTTGGGGAGAGAGCCCTTTTTGGTTTGTTTATTTGTTTGGCTAATTACCCATGTAGTTTCTATGGTCCCAAAAATTTGCTCTGGAATGCTGGAAGATAGTGCTGAGTGTGAGATGGTGCTAAGTGATGAAGTGGAAAGAAGAATAATTGGTAATTTCCCCCTCACTCTTCTCTCTGTTGGGAATGCTTCGCTGAATCCCAGATCCCTCTACCAATAGAAGGAAACTTTCCATTTAGAGACTTAACTGTGGATTGAGCTCTTATTCTTTATATGTTTCTTATATTGCCCTTTCAGAATACAAATCTTTCCAAAACAGTTTACAAATACATCAGAAGAAATTAATAAAATGACACTGAAGTGGTATCAAAACATAAGTTTTTGAGATAATGCACACAGGAACAAATTCAAAAGAGATTAATAAAATGACACTGAAATGGTATAAAAACAACAGGTTCTTGGGATAATGCTCACAGGAGAGTTGATCTTATTTAGCTTTAATGAGTGTAATTGAGGTACAGCTTAGCCAGTGAAGGCTCTGAGACAACATATGTATGGGATTATATATAATATAAAATTGATAACTTCATTTCCCACATGACTGAAAATAGCTGTCTCGGCACTTCAGGTTTTGGTTTTTGTGGCTAGGAATCTAGCTCAATGTCAGAAGCATATTTTCATGCAACTGCCCTATTTTTAAGTAAACTTTCTGTAAGAAGATTTCTGTCAGCAAGATAGGAGCTATCACCAGTGCTGTACTTCTGGAATCAGAGGGTTGATAATCTCCCCTTTTCACTGTAGCTTACTGTACACCCCAAATCATTTTCCAGATAACTGCAGCACTAGTGCAATGCTGGATTTAGTTCCAGCTTCCAACAGTATAATAAAAGTATCACTAATAATAAACAACAAATAATCTTTAAGATGGCACAAGGTAAACAGTGATGATGGAGTATGATTTCTTTGGCCAGAGTTTGCTTCAGGAGAGGTGTTAAGTAACATCTACAAAAGCTTATGCCATAATAAACTTGAAGGTGCCAGAAGACTCTCAGGGGCTGTACAAACATCTGAAGCGGGGCGGCGTGAAGCCGCCCCACCCAAAGACGGATCAGGGCTGTGGCAGCGCATGCCACAGCCCCAATCTGCTGTGGCACCGGCTGAAAAAGCCACCTTTAGCAGCTCCTCCACAACCCCGCAGTGGCTTCCTGACATGTTGGAAGCTTGTGGCATGTAACCGCCATGCCCCCAAGATGCCCAGAAGCCAGCTGACATGCACCTGCTCTGGATGCCTTAAGGCTTCATGGGGGACGTGTGCACTCCATGTCCCCAGGCCACCTGCAGCTGCCCAGAAGGTGGCTTTTAGTGCCTATCTGTATCAGCCCTTAGTCTGTTGTATATCTCCCCTTATGGAAATAAAACAATAAAATATGGATAATAAAGTTAACACAGCCTGAAAAGTTTGTAAAGAGTTTTGGCAAGCTAGTCATAAATGGTCTTGAATAGAAATGTGTGTCAACACTTTCTGAGATCTTCAAGTATTTTTTTTTGCTCTCATATTTTATGTGACTTTACGCATCTTCAAGCAATATGGCAAGTGCCTTTGCCTTTGGATTTAACACTGAGGTTTGTTTCATGCAGCTAAGCCTATTCGTCCTGGTCAGCATCCTGCAGCTTCTCCAACTCATCCAAGTGCAATTCGTGGAGGAGGCGCTTTTACTCAGAACAGCCAACCAGTTGCTGTACGTGGAGGTGGAGCACGCCAGGAGAAAGTGTAAATTTACATTACCAAGGTTGGCCTTCTATTTATTAATTCTGTTAAATGTGCTGTTTTAAACTTATAGTTTATAGTTTTTTTTTAATGAGAGACATCATAGTGTAGTGGTTTGAGCATCGGTCCAGGACTTTGGAGACCAGGATTTGAATCCCTACTCGGCCATGTAAACCGATTGGGTGACCTTTGGTAAATCGCACTCTGTAGCCTCAGAGGGAGGAAAAGACAAATCCTGTGAACAAATCTTGCCAAGAAAAGCCCATGATAAGTTCTTCTTAGGGTCGCCATAAGTCAGAAACAACTTAAAGGCGCACAACAATAACAATATAGCTTTTTCTTGGCAGACACAGGATATAAATCTTTATTGTAACATCAGATAGATGCATGAGTGTGGGAGAATGTTTATGGGGATTTGGGGCATCTTCAGATAAAATCTGAAATTGACTAGGTAAAATCTAATTTGTTAAGAAATAAAGAGATTTTGCAACTGTCCCATATAGTTATTTAGTATTTCTTTCACATACTGATCATTTTCATGTGCTTGCCATAACAGCAGCATGTACCTAACTAAACAAGATTAAATTTGGTCTTTGGATATTTTACAAATAGCATTGTGTGTAAAAGCAATTAATACTATAATACTGAATTAAAAGATTAATTCTAATCAGTTTAGGTGGGAATTCTTCAGAATGTGTGAATGGTTTTATATAAAGAGTGGACTAACTAATTAATGTGTCTGGGTTTCTATAACTTAATGTGCAAAAGTTTACCAAGCAAGTAAATGTTTAGTAAAAGATCATTATTCCTGAATTTTGTGTAAACTCTGGTTTACATCATCTTTACTAAAATCACAGGGGAAAGATGGGTTCTGAATCGTTATGAATATGTGTAAATGGCTACAGATAATTGTGTTAGGAACACAGTCCATATTATTAGATGGTAATTAGATTATTATGTTTTTTGTGATGTTATTTTTCTGTCTATGCATACTTTTCTGTGGCTTTTCTTAGATGCTGAAATATACATGCAGCAAGAAGAGGACTGGATATCGCGCAATGAGAGTCATTCCATGGCAGTGATCTCTATTTGTCTCTCCCTGGGAACTTTAGGATTATTTTTTGGAAAAAAAAATATAAACTCATCTGGTCTGTACAGCTCTCCTCAGTTAATGAATTCGGCTAATAGATTCCCAACAGAACTAGGAATAATCTTGTTCCTCTTGGAAAATTGACGTGTAACTTAAAATGTAGCTCTCATTACATGATATGTCCTTCACGTCTTAAATTTAGTCTGCACTGTGCCAAGTTGAATGTATGTTAAGCAACATCTTAGTTTAAAAAATTCGCTTAATTTATGTATATTTAATGGTCTTAGGGGTGTGGAACAATGTTGAAGTAAGTTTCAATTTTACCACTTTTAATAACACTACTTGGCCCACTCTTGAAATACAGCAACACTGTACATTAAATTTGCCTAAATGGCTGTATAGCATATGAGACTAAACTTTTTTGTACAGTATGCAATTACTGTGGGTTGATTATGATGACTGCCTTTAGGCACTGAAGTCTCAAAAAAGATGGAACTAAATTTTTTCTGTTGGTGAGGCTACTTAACTTTGATTAAAACTCTGTTATCAGAATAACGAGTTAATACTGTATAGCAAGTAGTAAGTGTAAGTTTATATGGGAAGACTTGGCAATGACTTTCATCTGTCCTGTTCCTGACTATACACAGAACGGTGTGATGAGGTGAAAACATTCTGCTTCATCTTGATGAGCCTGTTAGTGGTGACCAGAGCTGTATAAATTTGGTTCACTGCTGTAGTAAGAAATCGGGACACTGTAGAACACCTTTTGCTTTACTAATGCTTCATATTCTTATAGTTAATTCATCCTAGAAAAAGAGAATGTAAGTTGATAGAATAATAGGAACAAACTCAACCAGATAAAAAGAGCAAAGTGTTTAACATGGCCAGAAATGTCAAATGATTATGAGAATTAAACTACACTGAAATTGTTCTGTAATATTTTTTTTGTAAAAATAGAGTTATTTAAATATCCATTTCTCCAGAGATCTTGTCAGATTTCCTGCTGCCTTTCAAATTGTTTTGTAAGCACCATCCTTTGTCCTGGTTTTAAAAGTTGAGTTTTTCCCTAAAAGCGCACTTGAAACTACATGAGGTTCAATTAATGCCTTTGATGTGGAGTTCCTGCTTGATAAATTCCAAAGGGTTAGAATGCTTTCTTGTTAGTCAGTAGATTGGTAGGAGGCAAAAAAACAAACTGCAACAGTGAAGACATTCTGAATAATTGCTTTTCCAGAGTAAGTTGATGCCAGTTTTATATCTTACTACTGAACATTCACAGGCACTTGGGGGAGGGGAAGGTTTTCTGTAGCTCTTTGACTAACTTTTTTACAAATGAAAGTATTTGTACTATGGAAGAGCTTAGAAATAGAAAAGTTAGTTTTTTTCTATTCCTTAACTTCTGATGTGTCTTTTTTTTTTAATGGTAGTCTTTAGAAACTGAATTTTTTAATCAGTCAGACCCTTGCTAGTTTAAATGGTCATAATATAGGCCTGCTCTTTTTGTGCTTGAATTAATAAACACTCCAAACTTAAGATGAAACACTTCTGAAAAGTAAGAGGGGACATGTACAAAGGGAAAAGGGTATTTAAGAAATATTTGTGTTTTCATTTGCAAAGGCCTATGTCAGTTTTCTTAACATTAGCCATACAGTTTCAGTCCCGATTCATTTTACACAGTTCCAGATCTGGTTTCCTGACATTATATTCAAATGAAGCAGGATATTTTCTCATGGTTGTTTATGGTAGTGCATTCCTGTAAGTAATGTATCACGGGTTTTGGTGCTGACATGGCTGTGTAATTAAGCAGTTAAATAAACTGTAGCTAGCATGTAGCTCAAAATGTACATCAGTTTTATACTTGTTTTTATTTTATTTTAACCTTTTATGAAGTTTACCAAGAACTGCAACTTAGACTTTAAAAAGAATTCCTATTTCAGTTTCTTGTCTCACCTGTGGTAGGTTGCATGGTCAGGACAGCACCTGGTTTTGTACATTTAAAATCTTAACTGCAATAGAATTTTAAATGCATTGCTGTTCCACTTTAAAGTCCTTGAGTCTTTCATTCCTCCAGGTCATTTTTAAAAAATGGCTTAGGGTGGGAACTGAGTGACAATAAAGAACTCTATTTATTCATGGTG
This sequence comes from Phrynosoma blainvillii, assembly GCA_026167975.1. Taxonomy (NCBI): domain Eukaryota; kingdom Metazoa; phylum Chordata; class Lepidosauria; order Squamata; family Phrynosomatidae; genus Phrynosoma; species Phrynosoma blainvillii. The sequence continues at coordinate 21,625,970 of JANUYF010000005.1, forward strand.
ACCAGCTAAATTATTTGCATAACCTTACTGATAAAATACTTTTTACTCTAATTTAGACTTAAAATGACAAGCAGCTTTCTCTGGAGACAATTGTTTGTGCTGAATTCATGAGGATGCACTGAAGAGTAAATGGTTTGGAGAAGATGCCATACAGTTAACAACCTGCATGCTGTAAATGTTTTTGTGTGTTAAATAAAGAAAATCTTTGAATTTTTAGCAAACTTCATTGAGAAGCCCCATCACCTTTGAAAATGGTATCTGTGATGTTACATAAATTATGGTTGTGTTCTTATGTTTTGTTGTGAGGTAATATAAGAGGGTAATATGGCCAGGATAGTGCATGAATATGGAGTGAAAATAATAGAATGTTTGATGAATTTGTATGTGTTTGTTGAATGTGGAGAAATTAAAAGTGGCAGGTGCTGTAAGCATAATGGGAAAACAGAAAAAGGATGAGAAAACAGGATTAGGATTTGGATGGAGACACTTCAAAAGGGGGAGCAGTCTGAATGATGGGAAGTGAGACTGTGAGGATGGATTGTAGATTGTGTTAACACTAGTTGCTTCATAGTTGTTAAAATAAAAGATCCATAACCATATTAAATTGTATTTAAGAAACTTATTTTATTTGTTCAACATAAGCATGCTTACTTCCTGGTTACTGTACCAGTGTTTTAGCAAGGTTAGAGCCTTAAAGCTAAAACAACAGCCACTATAAAAAGAAGAATGGCCTGAAACACACAGAACAAATAAAGCAACTTCCACGTTGTGGGGGCATGGCATTCAAATGACACATGCCCCCAAAGTGGCTGGAAGCTGCTCTGAGGCTACCTAAGGTAGCCTGAAGCCACGGCACAAAGGAGCCAGGTGGTGGCCTGCTTTGAGGGCAGGCCATGCAGTCACCACAGTCCTGGCCCAGTCCTGGCCAGAGCCCACTCCTAGCCACCCATCGACTTCGCCCCAGCTAGATGAATTGGATCCGTTGGAAATCCTGATGACAGCATATTCTTGGAAAGAATGTAAGGATTTTGAGGTGAGATCATTCCTGGTAGTGGGAGCAACATGATCAGAAGTGTTAGTTAGATGTGAGATCACCATAGAAATAAAAATGTCACAGTATCTGTCCAATAGCATTGCTCCTGTTATTAACATCATAGAAAGATCTATCATTGATCAGTATATAATTCTCCTGTTAAGGATCGGTTGTATACAATACCCCACTCTGTGGCCACTACACAATAGTGAGTAGGTATGAACTTGAGTAGTTTATGTCTTCATATGTGAGTACGCTGCAGTATATAAGTGGCCAAAGAAGAGTGAACAGATTGTGTGGGTAAAGCGTGTTGATAAGCCTTCAATACATAGAAAATATTCATCACGTTGTGTACAGATTTGCAGAGACTGATTTGTAGTCCCGAGCCCTTCCATGCTTAGAGAAGACTGTATTGATTTGACCAGGTCATGCTTTAGCTGGCCTTTACCATGTTTGGGAATGATTCATAAAATGTATTAATTTCATTTTAACTGAAACTGTTGTGTTGATACCATTTATTCATGGTTATAAAATCAGCACAAGACCTAAGGCCTGAGTCAAGCAAGATATCTTTTGATGGAATAATTTGAACTGCACTGATGCATCTTCAAACATAGAAATGTGCTGGCTCTTGAGTACAAAAATTTACAGGCTAGTTCACTAGTACTAATGTGTTGGGTCTTGACTTGGACAATGCCAGTTACTTTAACCCAGAAAATAACTGTCAACTCTGAAATTCATAGTTTAAATGTTTGCAACTCATTTGCATGTACTCAGTATTTCTTTTTTCTTAAAGGGACTTCTGTTGAGGACTTTGATCCTGCTAATAGAATTACTGAAGCCTTACAAGGAATTAAGCTAAAAATATCACCCACTAGAGCAGGGGTAGGCAACCTTTTTGAGCCAGGGGCCGGGTTGCTGTCCCTCGAACAATTGGGGGGCCGAAGCACCAAAAATAAATAAATAAATAAATAATAAAAATTAAAATAAAAATTAAAATAAAAAATATGCATGCACACTCTCTCCACCCCAGAAAAGCCATGGCAAAACCCCTGTGGAGATTTTGCCAAGAAAACCCCAAGAACAAGTAATAACAACAATAATCAATATCATCATGGTGGGCGGCGGCGGCGGCAGGACCAGCCTGGGGCCGGTCCAAATGCCTCAGGGGGCCACATCCGGCCCCCGGGCCTTAGGTTGCCTACCCCTGCACTAGAGGGTGCAATGATCCTTCCCATTAATGATACTGGAAATCATTGTTTAAGCCATTCACTGAAAATGATGAAAGTGAAGATTGGCAGCATGGATGCAAATTTAGGGGTTTGTTTGTTTTACTTTTATGTCTTTGTAGCTAGAAAAACAATGAAGAGAAACTAACTCAAGGCATACTTTTTATAATGCATAGCCTTTTGAAACCTCTGAATAGCAGTTGATGTTGGTTGGATAAGTCTGCAACTGATTACACAAAGTCCACTTTCAACAAGTAGGTTGCTAGCTGGTTGAGCAAATGTGACCAGAATTCCTTCAGATTTCACCCTGGCTTACTTGAAAGCCTTTTAAAATGTCAACCCAACAAGTGCAAATGAATAAAGTGTGAAAAAAAAATTATTGGTGGAAGGTGTACCAGATGGTGTTTTCCATCTTGAGTAGTGTAGATGTTGGCATCTAAGGTCATTTTGAATCAAAGAGAAGGAATTAGCAATTGCCAGTATTAAGTCAAAAATGGAAGAAATCCATTAAATTAAGACTTGAGCTGAGAGTTGTGGAGAGCCAAATTAATTGAGACTTAAGGTTTCTAGGCTGTCACAAACAAATGTAGCTGTAGATTTCAGAGCCACTGAAGCAATAACAGTGGCACTGTCTTCTGGAAAAAGCAAAACTAGCCATGTTGACCAAAAGAAAATGCTAAATCTGTGTTTCTCTATTTGTAATATCATGAAAGTGACTAGCATTTGGCTTCTCCGTAACTCTTTGTTGAAAAACATGTTAAAGAAATCAGAGTGGGCATGTAGGAGAAGAAAGGATAAAAACTGACTGATCTTAAGTCATGTAATTTGCATCTGATTATGGTCTTAACAGTAGATATGAGGAAGGTACAGACATTCAGATTAGGCTGTACTGGGATGGTTTCTGGTATCTTGAACCCCACCTTCTGATGGGAAAAAGAAAAATAGTAACTGCCTAATTTTTCAGAATATGAAACCCAGGTGTTGCCAAAACTCCCTCCATCCTTAGCTGAATGTGAGTTCCTTGATATTGAAAAGTAGATAAACTGGTCATTTATTGTATTTACAAGTCTGGAAATAACTGTAAGTTGTGCACTAGATGCTCATTTTGGCTTGTATTGATTATTTTTATCTGAGAGGGAGAATAAATTTCCAGCTTTATTATAAAAGTGGATTTTCATGAGTGTTATGCAGCATATGTGCACATCAGGGCATGGACAGCCTTGCTTCCAGCCACATCCAATACCATCTAATTCATAGCCCTCTGGAATTATCCCAAAGATTCTCATTTTGTTTTTTTGGTTTGGTTTTTTAAAATTATTTTAAGCATTGCTTTACACTCTTCTTTAGTTTAAAAGATGCCTAGCTTGCTTTACAAAAGTCAGTATTAATATAACCCCTGCCTGCAGGCCTAGAGTCTAATCTAAAACAACAGCAGAAAAATGGATTGGAATATGATTGGGGGAAAATGAAATTTCGGCATTAGTTCCTACAATGACTAGCTAGAGTGGTCAACATGAAAGGTAGTCACAGGTTACTTTTTTTAGCAGAGCTGAGTAACCCGGCATTCCCTCTTGTCTTGCCTGATGGAACGAATTGCCACTGCTAGGCAGAGGTTGATGGAAGAGGATGATGGAATGACTTTTCAGCAGACTTTATGGCTAGTCGAAGTGCCTGACTTCAGGAGGCATCAGGCATGTTTTATTGATTATAAACTCTTCTGGGTTCAGGCAGGTCTTTGTAACCATAGAAACAGAATTTTCTTTAATTCTGGCTTGCATCTTTGGAAAAAGCAGGCAGAGGAGGAGAAGCTTATCTAAATTATTGAAGAAACTAAAAAGCATGTCTTTCATGTCTACTTCTTACCTCGTGTCTGTCTCTTACCTAATTGGAGTGATAAATAATGCATGTAAACAAAACATTTGAGTCTTGCAAGCTGCTAAATTTCCTATCAGAGATTTTGAAAGATTTCTGCTGGATCTTCAGAAGACTATCTAGACTACATCTATCCATAAAAGGTAAAATGGATGTGGTGAGGATTCCACTACCCTGGGGCAAAGCTTTTGTACTTTTGACATCTGCCTGACAAACAGAAATCCAGGGACTAGGACTTATTCCATCTAATGCTGGGAAGGATGAAATTTCAGCTACACAATCCCAGTTTGAAGGACACAAATAGAACAACCCTGATTCAGAGCAGGCCTTAAGTGTAAGTACATTTCTAAATCTTTATACTAAAAAGGAGTTATTTCAAATGCTGCAATTTCTAACGGTGTCCACTATGCGTTAGTTGCTGTTTCAATTTGTCATCCTTTGGATCTTGTAATCACCTTCTCAGTGCCTTGCAATAATGGCATGGATGGAGTATATAGGGCCCTCCATATGCCTCTGACTCCAAACTTTCTTAATACAATGGAGATCAAATACAGCTTTAGCTCAAGGATGGGCAAATTCCTTCCTTTCTTCCAATATTGTTAAAGTGCAGCTCCCATGATCTCTCATGGTTATAGTGATTAGGATTGATGGGAGTTATAGTCCAGCATCATTTAAAGGGCCACAAGTTACCTCTTGCTTCAGTTGGTAAACAGAATGCTTCCTTTCAACTGATGAATACCACACTCAACAAAGTTTGTAATCCTCCCATCATTTACCTTTACCTCTATTTCCTTTACTCTCCAATTTTTGATTGTAAGTCCCTTTACCCAGGGTTCTGTCATCTCATACTTCATAAAGCACCTAAGTATATGATGGACTCAAGCCAAAAAGGTGTTCAGCTATTGACATGGTCAGAGGTGAGAGGAAAGTCCGAAGTTGCACCACACGCTACAGGAAAATAGAATATGAGAAGTATGAATTGGGAAGCTAGACAGTAAAGCAAGAAATGGAATGTATAAACCAGGGGTAGGCAACCTTTCCCCTTTAAGAGTCGAGGGACTTCAGCTCCCAGAAGCCTCAGCCATGTTGGCCAATAGTCCCATGTTGGCCAATAGCTCCTGGGATTCTGGAAGCTGAAGTCCTTCGGCCCTTAAAGGGGAAAGGTTGCCTACCCCTAGTATAAACACTAATACATGGGGGAGGGGAGTAAGCTAAAGTGGATAGAAATCGAACATTTTGAGTCTGATAATTACACAGTGTTTTACTCAGGAAATGAAAATCTAAGAAGAAATGGGATGACATTATTAGTGAAGAGAAATATAGCAAAAGTGGTCAAGGGATAGAATGCAAAATCTGAGCCAATAATATCAGTAACAACCATAGATCCAAGTTTATGCTCCAATTACACAAGAAGAAGAAATAGAAAAATTACATGCTGAAGTCTAGGAGGAAATTGATGGCACACTGGAATGGGACTTGTTAATCATAAATGAGTGGATTGCAAAAGTAGGAAATGGAGCAAAATCTAAGATATTAAAAATTGATTTAGGATTAAGACATTTGGCAGGAGGACAATTAATTGAGTTTTGTGAGACTAACCATTTGTTCACAAACCCATTCCTCAAGCAAGCCAAGAGATAACTATGCCTGTACATCACCTGGTGACTAATGTAGAAATCAAATAGATTTGAAGAGCTTCAAGATGGAGGAGCTTCATTTTCTGTGTAAAAACAGACCAGGAACAGATTGTGGCACAGACCATTAATTTTTGAGTTCATGGTCTGTGCCACGATCCTGTTCCTGGTTTAAAGAAGAACATTAAACTAACCATCATGCCAAACTACAATCTGAAGAACATCCCTATAGATGTAAAATAAATAAGTGCACAATTAAGCCTAATTGATGGAGACAGAACAATTAGGCTGAAATCAGTGACATTGTCAGGGATGCAGCATGACACTATCTGCAGTCAGAAAGAGAAGCATCAATGGATGACAAACTATTCAAGCAGTTAAGAACAGAGGAGAAGCAAAAATAAAAAGGTAAATGTTCATTGACTTGTGCACATAGGCAAAGAGAACTATCATAATAATAAATGCAGAAAAATAGAAGATGACAACAAAAAAGGAAGAACAGGCCTCTTCCACTAAATCTGAGAAATCAAAGGGAAATCCAAACTAGTGAGGATGCTGTGCAACCAGCAGAGGAACATATTACATGATTGAGTCAAATAAACTTACTGTTTCCATCAAATAAAAAACTGATGGAAACAATACACTGGAGAACTACATGAGAGAGATGAAAGGATGACAGATTCATTCAAGGAAGAATAATTTGAAGATAAACCCACAGTTTTAGGAAGTGAAGTTGAAGCTGTGCTCAGGGCACTTGTGAAAAATAAATTGGCCTTCCCTTTGCCAGAATAAGTGAGAAATAGGTTTTTTAAAATGAACTAGCTTATATTTATGTCCTCACATCTGTTAGAGAAAACAGTATAATGCCTTAGGTTATGAATTTATTCATGATGGTTTAAGTTTAAACATTTTTGTGCCACTCATGACCTGGAAGGACTTCCAAAGTAGCATGTATACAAGCAGTAAAACAAGACAGCCCTTGTGCATATACTTAAAAATTAGAAGCCATAACATGAGGGGGAAAAGAGAAGGGGAAGATGAAGAAAACCCAACTTAAGCATCAGTTCTTAAAAGTTTAATTCACACAGTGACATTCTCTCTTTTTGCATCTGGGAAGCTTTTAATAATAATAATAATAATAATAATAATAATAAATTTTATTTATAGCCCGCCCCTCTGTGGACCAATCGGAGCGGGTTACATCAGTTAAGATACAGAAGTTAAAAACATTCACGTACCCATCCAACCCTCCCACCCCTTAAAACAATATTAAACTAATTATTAATTAAAACAACATGCTCCGAAATACAACAGATAAATAATAATACAACAAATACAAAATGCAACTGAGTGGACCTTAGTTTGGAGCAGGGGTAGGCAACTGCCCATCCAGATCTTTTTTAGTTTAAAACTGGCATCAACCCTAAGTGGTACAGCCAATGTTGAAGGGTGATGGGAGTCTTCGGCCCAAGACAGCTGGAGTCCACAATTGCCTACACCTGGTGGAGAACGTAAATAGTACATAAAATTTAATAGCTTTTTGCATGACCCTCTATAAACTCTGATTTGTGTAAACACAACATTATATTAGAATGATTATACATTGGCATGTGCGAAGTCCTATACAAACAAGACATTTGTTTATTTGATTTGATCATGTACAGTTGGCCCTCCACATTTGTGGCTTTGACTTTTGTGGATTTGATTTTTTGTGATTTTGATTAATATGTTCTCTCTAGGAATCTCTAGTTCCTCCAATGTGACTGTACCAGAAGCTGACCATAGAGTTGTGCTGGAGAACCTAGACATTCCTAGAGAAAATGCTTCTCTAGGCATTTGTAGGTCCTCCAGCATGATTCTACGATCAACGTCTGGCAGATGTTGATCATAGAGTTGCATTGGAGGACCTGGAGCTTCCTAGAGAGGTATTCTCTCAGATAAATAAAAAGAATAGTGTTTATTTATGTTTTTTCCACATTCATAGGGGTCCTTCACCCCTAACCCCAGTGAATGTGAAGGGACCACTGAAATGTGTTTTCTTACTTTGTGTGAAGGAGTTCAGCCCATTTATTCAATGTCTCCTATCATTGCTAAAAACAATGGCTCTTCAACATTTCAGTTTCTTGCTAATTTCAGATCTTCTGTGTCAGCAGGGTGTGTTTGTATATGTGGAGGGGCGGAGAGTAATAACCAAAGAAAGGGTTGTGTCCAGCATAGCAGCTGAAGGCCAGTCCTGTTGGCCTTCTCTGTCTGCCCAGACAGCATCACCCATTGAGGGGAAGGAGCACAATGGAGTTTAGTGAAACAGTCATTCAAGCGTGTTAATCTTTGCCTCAGGTCGCTGAATGGAAACAAGGCAAGCATTGTTCCTCTAGGGGACATGAACAGCTTAGAGAGAAATGCAGGGAATAATGATCAAAACCAAATCATGCCCACTTGGGTGAAGAGGCAGAAAGGAAACTATAACATTCATCCCTCCCCTCCCTCCCCCGGTTTAAAACTATCACCTTAAAGCTTGTAAACACAACTTCTTTTATCACCAGATGACGTAAGGAATTTGTGGATCCTGCAGAGATTTTTGCAGAACAGAGCATAATTTCACTAAGGACTTTTGGGAGTGTCTCAGGGAATTAGGTCTGCACAGATTCACACTATCAAGGGGTTAAAAACTTCAAGGCTGTCCGTTGCTGTATTAATTCACCCCAACCAGCATGTGCTATGTTCAGTGGTGTCTATTGGAACGTACACTCATTTGCAATATTGATTGTGACCTTGAAGTGCCTTATATCACAAACTGGTTCTTCATATTTTTAGATGTATGTGTATAAACACTAAGAGTGGTAGATGCTCGGCATCATCTTTCATTGCTGCTTTTGAGAAAGGACCTTGACCCACCGTTGGTATTTCTGCTGCCTTGCAGACTGCTTTTAAATCCTTCAGTGATGTGTTGAAACATGATGGTCTGCGTTCAGTGAGGACTTAATTCTAAGTAAGTATATGATTGTGACATAAGTTAATGTATTTCCTACAGTAAAATAATAGGAAATGAATTTATTCCGTATTTCCATGGTAAGTTTCTAAGGTGAAGGTGGAGAAAAGAAGTTGTGACTAGGGTATTATGGAAGGCTGGGGCACATTTCTGTGAAGTGCTATGAAGACCAAAGCTGAGTGTATGTTCTGAAAACACCAGCAGATACATTGTGTTAACAGTGTGCACAGTTAAAGCTTGCACCTTTCTGCAAGTTAGTTTGCTTGAATAAGCAATCACCTTTCTATAGATTGTAGGAAACCATCAGATTTAAGAAAACAAGAAGCAGATAGTCTCTTATGACAAACCCAAGTAAATGCATGTGAAACTGTTGAAAGTGGAAGGAGGGATGGAGAAAACTGGAAAATGCTTTACTATCATTTCATCTTGCTTGTTTAGCTTTGGCTACCATAGGACATGAGGTCTAGGGTGCACTGTGTCAGAGATTCAGAAATGCTTCTGTTCTTCTGAAAGCACATCGGTGCAAAACTGAAAGCAAAGCAAGCAATGAAGTAGTAGGCCATGCCCACTTTAGTTCATAGCCAATGTTTCTTCATCTCTATTAAGCATTATTGAAAATTGCTCCTAAGCAATAAAATTGTCTTATACCGTTCAGTAGGCCAGGTGTTTTAAAGACCTAGACCTAATGTTGTCTTATGTCATTCTGTAGACCAGATATTTTAAACATTTTGAACGTGGAACGTCAAAGCCTCAGTGCCAAACACAGCAGGATTGATCTAGACTAATACTTAAGTCACATAGATAGTAATGTGAAAAATTAGTTGTGCTATCATGCCCATTGAAATCAAGAGGAATTAAATATAGTTAAGTCTAGTTCCAGTTTGTTATCTCTTGGCTTGGATGCAAGTATTATAGACCTAAAAGTGATATAGGTCTAAATTCTATTGTTACTGCTCACAGAGAAAAACCCATTGACTTAATAGGATTTAACTATATGTTGACTCACATTCAACAGTTGGGTCTACTCTAGTTGGGACTAACCATCAGGATTCTCATTTCAGTGTTACCATGAAAAAGCAATTAAATACACACATTTCGAATAGGACATTTGTTATGAAGTCCAACAAACAAGAAATTGGAAGGTAAGCGTTACTCTAAGAATTTGGATTATCGGGATTTAAATGGGATTTTAAAAAAGAAAAAAATACAGTTGTGAACCACAAGGGGGAGTAGAAGTTAAGGGACTGAAGTTAGGCAAGGACTGTCAAGTCCTGAGATGCTGCGCTGCAGGAGACAGCAGTCCCAGAGACTGAGGATAAAATGCTTGAATTTTATTACAGCTCTGAATGAGCAAGTGCATGGAACCCGGTTTTAATTACCCTCCTATTCATACTCTCTGGTGTTGTAATAAAAACGCTTTCTTTTAATAACTGTACAGATATATCTTGAACTATCAGGATTAATATGCAGTCTATGGGTTTGTGTCTGTGTGCCTGTGTTAAATGAGAAAAATAGCCATCCTTAAATATGAAAGTGGCATGCATGTTCACTAACTGGCACAGTTCTTTCAGTCTGAATAGGTGTCTGGACAAGAAATCTCTGTACCAAGGGGAAAATGTCACTAGAGTAGAGCTGACCCTTTAGATGTGGTTGGACTGTTGGTTCCCAGCAACCTTAACAAAGCCAGCAGAATGCAGGGAGTTGCAGAAATAAATACTGTAGTCGAGGCCACATTCCTTGTACATCTTTAAATCTGCTTTCTCTCCACCAAACAGTATCTGGAAAATCTGGAAAACTGTGGAAAATTAGCCACCTCTCTCTTCTGTGTAATGCAGGGGTAGGCAACCTTTCCCCTTTAAGGGCCGAGGGACTTCAGCTCCCAGAAGCCTCAGCCATGTTGGCCAATAGTCCCATGTTGGCCAATAGCTCCTGGGATTCTGGGAGCTGAAGTCCCTCGGCCCTTAAAGGGGACAGGTTGCTTACCCCTGGTGTAATGGAAGGGTTCTGGGTCATACAACAATCATACATTGTTAGAAACCAAGCAAGCCTTGTCGAATAGCAATGTTATTTCTGTGGTGTAGCTCTCTCCCCTCAAAGCAGCACATAAGAATTTGGTGCAAGCCAGAAATGTACAACCTTTTCTGTACCAAGAAGCACATATTATGTGGTTCCAAGGATATCCACATATATGTATTTACATGCATGAAAACATGTTCCTTTTTCCCGCACCTCTTCACCCAATGTGGAAAGGGCCATCTGTAAGAGAGAATATCTTAAAAGGAAACAATAGTCTTCCCAGTAAACCTAGTGAGAAATCGCAAAGGGAAATGTAGTAGTTGGACCACACTTATTGGCCTCAAGCTATTAGCCATTTGACGTTCACTTCTGTCAAATTCAGCCACAGTATTGGAAAATAAACACATTTTGGATTTGAGAGTCTCTCATTGGATGGTCCCAGGCAATTCCCCCATTCTGCAGAAATTAAATGCAAACTAAGGAACCCATTATCAATTTTCTCAGAAATTCATTCTGTTATTGAACATCCTGCTTTCATATAGTCTCACCCTTGCTCCAGATTTTCAGATAATGTGATAAAGCAATTAAGCTGGTTGATCTCAGCCATTTCAGAGTTGTACAGAAGATGGGTAAGAACCTGAAGTTACACAGGAGATGAAAATGCAACAAAAGGCATCACTCCAAAATTGAGTGGGAGAGTTCATTTTGGGTTAAATGAGGTACTGCTTTTCATTAGCCCAGGAGAACTAGTGCTTTTCATTTAGACAGTGATAGAGCAGCCCTCAGCTGACAGATGTGGGATGTTATTACCAGGTGGCAAATGGTCTATTTTTAAATTATTATGGCTGAAATCCTACATCACAGTCTACGTTTTGTAACTTTACAGATCTGTAGCTGTATTGCAGAAACACGATGAAATCCTGTTCAGGATCCTGACAGATTAAATTGTCGAATATGCCTAAAGTGACCGAGATGGGCAGTGACTGATGAGGATTTTGTTTTTAATGTAGTATTATATTATATTATACACTCCCTCAGAGAGTAGTGGAGTCTCCTTCCTTGGAGGTCTTTAAGCAGAGGCTGGATGGCCATCTGTCAGGGATGCTTTGATTGGGAGTTCCTGCATGGCAGGGGGTTGGACTGGATGGCCCTTGTGGTCTCTTCCAACTCTATGATTCTATGATTCTATGATTCTATTTTAGTATTTTATAGGGTTGTGTTTTATTGTTCGTTTTTTATTATATACATCTGGCTTTCTGCCCTTTGGTCAAAAGGGAGTTATAAATAAATGTTATTATCACTGTTAGTGAATAGTGGAGATATGATTCCAGTCACTGACAATATGCTTCGGTCACTTCTGATGCACATTGAATGTGCCTCTTGTCATCCCACATTTCCTAACTGGTGTCCTGATGCTCATTATGGAATGTCATGGCATATCACTCACTCCACTGGCTACCATGCACCATGGATGCCCAAACATTGCAATGGCACAACAGCCCCTAGGTGAAGACAGACATTGCAAAGCTATTTATTTTTCCACACACATAAGGACACTGGTCTCATACTGAATGCCGGCCAACATTTTTCTCACCATAGAGCTAGGATGCTTGAGAAAACTGCTGTTTGAATTTCCTGTATCTGACACCAAAATGCTCATGTTCATAGCTGCTCTTTTAAGAGTCTCCAATTAAGATGTTTTCAGGTACCATCTCTGGACTCACTGTAAACAACTAATTGGTTCCAGACCAGGAAGAGCAACAGTATAGTCCAGCATTCTTTTCATGATAAAGGGTTGTGTATATCCCAAGGCAGGCATCTTTATGAATCTTTCTATGTAATGCCTTCCTGCTTGTGACAGAAGCTTTAACAGGCACGAGGACAAAAGGGAAGTAATTTTACTTGCCCAAGAAATGCAATGAACTCCTGATGCAATAATTTTTTCACAAGTTGGCTGAGTCAAAGAGGAGCATGTGCTTTTGGAATCAGGAAAAAAATAGCATGGCTGTGATTCATAAGAATGCTCTCCTGATCTGCAATGCAATACAGACCCAAAACAGGTTGGACTGGAGGACTGGCTGGTTTTGGATTTGTTCACTGTCACAAATATGAGCATAGTCATTCTTTGCAGAGTGAAGCTGTCTGAGCTATATTTTAAAAGAAGAGCTAGCCAAATGGGATTTTTGACTGGCCACTGGGATTTGCAGGATCTTGGAGTAATCTATTAACAAGGAATTTGTTACCTGTAATTCATTAATTTAAAAAACAAACAAACAATTGGTATAATAGTTACAAATATATTTTAAAAAAATTATTTCCCCTCTGTTGTTTCAATATGTGATGGAAGGAACTGGCCTTCTTTCAGCCATTTTTGATCATTTTAATAATCTTAAAAGATTTAATACCAGCACATTACTACTTTGGAGACTAGGACTCAGAGCAATGGATGCAAATTACAAGAAAAGAGATTCCACCTCAACATTAGGAAGAATTTCCTGGCAGTAAGAGCTGTTACTGAGTAACATTAGTAAAAAAATTACTGTGTTAAAACCCCCACATATGTTGAACCGGCTGGAAATATCTGCAAGCAACAATCCACCCAGAGAGCAATACAGTAAATGTCAATTAATAATTCCATTGTCAGTCTAATTTTCAGAGGATTGTGACTTGTCTGCATTGAAAAGCTTGTGATGTATAAGGAAGTTGAAACTGGTCCTGAAGTGCTTCATGTTCTGTATGATATTCCCGACTCTGAAAATAACAAGAGTCTTTAGGGGATAACTGATTGTCATTCTTCTATATTTGAGTGAAGTCTACTGCTCTTTCTAGTTCATGATCCTGCACAGGTCATTCACTGTTTCAAATGGAGAAGTTACTCTGAGAACTCTATTCCCAATCACTCCACAAAGGAAATAAGATCTCTTCTCTGGCCCCTTCTCCTGAAATTATAAAAGTTACAGGGAGTGGGTTATTGTGTGACAAGATTGTGAGCATATTTCAGTTCTGGTATTGATTCCTAGGCTCCAAATTCTTTAATTCAAAGTGTGCATATTTTGTACAGATTCCGGCTGATGGCTCTTGGGATTCTCCTGACATAGACAGTAAATACCATCTGCCTTTTCCTTCAGGTATGATGGAGGAAACTGTCCATTGCCAGTGCTAAAATAAGGTTCAGCTGCTAGTTGGGCCACTTTTGTATATAGAATGGAGGGGAGGTACCTTGTCCTTCATATCAGGTAGCCAAAATTTCTTGGGCTAGCTTTGCTGCAAAGATGCGGTTCTCCTGGAGAACATTTTGGGGTATGGTGATAGAAATCCATGTGCTGCGATCTTCCTGCTGTTTTGGGAGAGCAGAATGGGTAGGATTTATAACAATGTTCTCCTAACTTACAGTTTTTGCAGACTGCCAGAAATAGTGCAAATTGAGTCTACTTTAACTGCCCTGACTCAGTGCTGGGGAATCATGGGAACTGTAGTTTATTGTGGCGCCAGAGCTCTCTGACAGAGAAGGCTCAATTTCTCAGAAAAAAATAAAATTCCCATGATTCCCTAGCACTAAGCCAGGGCAGTTAAAGTGGACTCAATTTGCACTATTTCAAGCAGTCTGCAAAGGCCCTTAGTCATGCTGGCTGGGGGACTCTGGGGATTGTAGTCCAAAAAATAACTTCCAATTTTTGTCCTGGGTCAGTTTGCCTCAACCAAGTAGTACAATGATTCCCAAACTTTGGTCCTCCAGCTGTTTTGGATTTCAGTTCCCAGAATTCTTGACTGTTGGCCAAGCTGGTTGGGCCATCTTGGAGTTGAAGTCCAAAACACCTGGTGGACAAAAGTTTGGGAATCACTGAAATAGTACTTGGACATAGGGCCCTTCCATATCTTGATATTTAAGAGAGCTAAAGGGACCAGTTTAGACAATGGACCTATTTCAAAGATTGTTCTGGTAGATATCCATGTTAGCAGTTAAGAGGTGACCTCTAATTTCATAGCTCCATATCAAAATCACCTCATCAGAGAGAGTGAGGGAGCACTCTGGATCACATAGCACACTCTCGTGCAGGAACTTTGGATTGGGGTGATGTTACTGAAACAGCTTGCCCCTGCAATTGTGATGAGTTAAGTAAGTGTGAGGACTTCACCATCTCAGAAATGATACCACCAAGTGACCAGTACAATAGCAAGAAAGCTTAACTATCCCTCATCCCCAGCTGTAGGAATGCTGGTCCCTAAGCCACCTTGAATCCCATTTTGGTAGAAAGACAGGATATAAATCCAATAAATAATAAGAATCTTTGCTAGATGACATGTCTGGAATGGTAGTTGGTTTCTGCCCTGCTTCACTCCTCAATATCTCTCATATGTGTTCTGATAAGTTGGAGAGCAGCTTCTCTGCTCAGCAGAAGACATCTTCTGGTAGCACACTAACAATTCATGTCTATGTGCTATATAAGCTTTTGAGTGTGCTTGTGTGATTTCATGATTAGAAGGGAAACAGAATGGGATTGGGGTCTAATGTTTCACTTCTGTTGAATTATATTCAATAAAAGGTTTATATTTGGTGAATGGTGGGAAGAAGAGCAGTGAGGGTGGATTTATCAGTGTCCTTTAAATGGATTTTCCCAATTTCTTGTGTTGTTTTGACATCAGCCCCTAACATTTGTTCACTTTGTCCTCCATCCACATCTCTATCCCCTTTTGTTACCCTGAAATTCTTACTGATTTTGCAGGTGTCCCCAGCATGTTCTCCAGGTGGTGTTGGGCTTCAGCTCTCATCATCCCTACTCAGTCTGAGTGATGGTTAAGGGTAATGAGAACTGCAGTCCAAAACTTCTTGAGGACATCAGCTTGCTCTCCGGGACATCTCTCAGATGATATCAGGTATAAGCCTGCCCCGAAGGTTGCCCTTGACATCATCATGATGTTTTTCTCAGTGCAGGAAGAGATAGGAAGTGACTGTTTTGTGACCCTTTCTGCATGAGGAAAATGATGCTGCATTTCTTTAGGCTCCCCCCCCCCATGGAAATAGGCATGGGTAAAGAACAGCTACATTGTCTCCTCCCAGATGTGCAGTCCGCTTTGGTTTCCCCCCCCCCCTTGCCTACCCTGTATAGAGAAGTGAAATGTAATTAACCAGCTCCTCAAAGTCATGGCCAAGAGTGGATTATTATTGATGCAATTGGAGCAAATGTTCCAGGAGACCCATGGTGCTGCTGGCACTACACACATACAGCCACAATGTTCTTGTACAGTGATGCACCTGCAAAGAGTTGTTTGTTTTTACCATCCACTCTGGCTCCATTTCCCAGCTGTGGAGAGAGTGAAGAGATGGGTGGTGAGTTGAAGTCACTGCCTTTAGGACTCTGGCTTTGGTCACACCATCTGGACAAGGCACTGAGAATGCCTAGAGCCATCACCTCCCATTGGCATTGGACCCCAGGGCATGGCTCACCTTGGCCTGACAACTCTGCTAAACTTAATCTGGCATAATATGGCGTGAACACACCATCAGCAGAACTCATATGTCTGCCCAAAGTGGACCCAGAAAGGGGCTATAGGGCACTAAGAATATGGATTTGAAATTATGAATTTACCGACGAAGCAGATTGCTGAAATCATCACCTACATAATGTTATAGCAGACATAACAGAATTTTCATTCAGTCAAGAGTCATATAAATTTTAGCATTCTCTGATCTTTCTTGATTATAGGGCAGCTTTGATCCTCAGAACACAAGGAAACTCCAGGAAACCAGATGTGTCAACATAGTGAGAAACACATTAAATCCCTTTTTAATATGTTTCTTATTAATGTGCAAACATATTACTTATTCCTTCTGATGTATGGATGCTTGATTCCTAGTGGATTTTGTAATAAGCTCTAGCAACAGTCATTCTTTAGCTCCCTTGTGTTTTGGAGTTGCATATGTCAGAATCTGTTGCCTCTGACCAAAATTGCTCAAGCAGTTATCTCACTGCCATGTTTTCTGTCCTTAAGATCACAAGAAAGTTATCTCATTTATGCATGTGCCCAGAGCCCTGGATTTTTTTTTCTAAATTAACTGTTTCAGAGAGATCTTTCTAATCAGCCATTGCCAAGGCTATTCATCACTAGTGTGTATATATGAATCCCTCAAAGGCATGTACAAGATATGGGCCTCATTATTTCTTCCATCACCACTACCATCATTCTCATGGGTTTGGAGAAACCTCCTGACATTGCTTCCCCAAATTTAAAACTGGAATAAAATTATTTTTATTAACCAAGAATAGCACTGAAGAAATTGAACTCTGTCAATTGTTTGTATCTAATTGTGTACAGTTTAAGTGGTCTGCTTTCCTAGACAATTTTTATCATAGTGGCTTTTGAACTTTGAAGTCATTTGAACACTGCAGTCCAAAATGAACACCAGTGTTACTATAAGAATCAGGATCCAGTTGAGTACATCTGTTGAAAAAACTGCTTCTGTCACTGGTTTAGGGAGCGTTGATCTCCTTCTGCACTGAATTTTTTATTCTCTTTTAAACTTCGGAATATCATAAATCAGTTTCATACACCATTTGCTCCTGTGTGACATTTTGTTTAGTGAATTGTGTATATCAGCATTTTGACTATTCTGTCAAATTGAAAAGAATGTCATTTAATGTTTCCAAGACTTTCTGTGTCTTTCACTAAAGAGGACTTGACATTGACAGAAGCTGCAATCTGTATTTACACTGAGCTGCGTAGATCACTAAACCTGCCTCTTAAATCCTCAACATTTATTTTGCTCAGTGTATGTCCAAAACCTATCCCCCACACCTGATACTTGTGGCTCCTGTGTTAGCAAATTCCCATGTGTTGCTCACTTCTTTCATCAAAGAGCCTTAGAATTAATTCTAAGCCAAAGTTCATAGGTAGCTTAGGGACTCACATCTATATATAGTTCCTGTGCCTGAAAGAGTTATAGATAGCATGATGAGTAGAACAAGGGATTGTCCTACAAACAGTAAGTGGGACAGGGAGATTGATGAGTTATATTTTTGAGGCCATGGCTTATAAAATGGCAAGAAAAGAATAGGTGTCTACAGCATTTGGGTGGTACTGTTTTCTGTTAGAATTGAAAAGACTCATAGCCATATTCTGGTTGAGGATGGTGTCAGTCTTAAACCTCTAGTGAACTCTTCCCCCCCCCCCCCCAATCATGGAGAATTTATCTAAAATAAATGATTGAAATATATATATATGAATGATTAAAAATCTTTAGTAATCCAGAACAAAATGGGGGAAGGTGGTGGTGGTTGGTAACATTGCATGGCCCAAGTGGATTGTTTTAAATGGAATTGGCAGGATCTGGAACCCTCTTGGTGCACCACAGTGGTGTAATTGTTCAATGTACAAATTTTCCACAACTGCACAGTGGTAGAAGCTGGGCAGAAGGAAGAGAAAACCATCTTTGTCTCCATCCAAAGAGAAAGCTGTCATCTCCTGAGCAGCCTATTTACTCAGTACTTGACTTGAGTGGGTCCTTCATGCTTACTGCAGTCTGGGAATACTACCTTAGAAAACTGCTCCTTCAGAGAAGAGTTTGCAGATATCAAGTGTCTCTTTGGATGGCAGCTCTCCCTTCTCTTTCCCCCATCCCTGCCACCTGCTGTGCCCTTTTTACTCTGCCTATGACTTTGTCACCACCGCTTATGCCACTGGAGTTACACCAGCCTACAGGGTCTCAACCAGTATCTCCTACTACCTCCCTCACCCTGGTCAATCTTTTCTGTTAGGTAATTGGTTAGTTGATTTGGGTATATTTTTAAAGGCTAAAAACTATTCAATGTCCTGGAAAAAAGGTGAGACTTCTACCTATTGCCTTTCTGGGACTGCTCAGTTGTGTGATAATTGTGGAATAGGAATTGATGAAGGTAGCTTCCTGTGTTTCCACTTCCAACCCATCATTGAACAAAGGTCACTAGAACCTATTGGCCAGCACCTGTGACATTTCCATTGATAAGCATCCTCCTTTTCTATGATATGCCCTACTTTTAACCTTCTGTCCAGGTAGTGTCCCCCACCATGGGGGGTGAGGCCAAGGTGATGGCACCAAGGTGTGTGTGTGTGTGTGTGGGAGGGAGGGAGGGTCAAATTCCTTAGTGCCACCATGACATTCTCCTCAAGGTACTGAGGAGAAAGAGGCGATGGCACCAAGGGAGGGAACCAGGTGTCACCCCTCTTCTGGGGTGTCACCTGGTGTGCAATGACTCCCCCACACCCGTAGTGATGCCACTGTGTCCAGGAGGAATTCCAAAATGTCCTCCACTTTGAGGATGACTAAGAAGCATGAATTTATATTTATAGGAGTGTTTTTAGCTTTTTATTTGGTAATATCCTACATTTTTCTTCAATGTCCATCATTTTGTGGTGCATTGTCCTCCTTTGCAATGAAGACAGCTGGACACCTTGGGGAAACCCTTAGGGCCTAAATCATGTTGGAGGTATGTACTGAAGTAGCTATTTGCACCCTAAGGATTCAATAAGTCATATAGAGCTGCCAAAATTGGAGCAGGGGTATGGGAATGCAGCCATTCAAGATACCAGGAGGGAATGCATCCTCTAGTCTTCTCTAATTGTTGTTATTGTTGTGTGCCTTCAAGTTATTTCTGACTTATGGCAATCCTAAGGTGACTTATCATAGGATTTTCTTGGCAAGAGTTGTTCAGAGGATTTGCCATTGCCTTCCCGAGAGGCTGAGAGAGTGTGTGACTTGCCCAAGGCCAGCCAGTGGGTTTCTTGGTCAAGTATGCATTTGAAGCTTGGTCTCCAGAGTTGCAGTCCAACACTCAAACCACTATGCCATGCTGGCTCTCAGTCTTCTCTAAACCCTGCCTTAAATCTTTCATCAACACAGAAAATATTTTTCTTGAATAGATGCATATCAATCTTGTTTCTTCCCATCGTCTTAATATCTCTAGAGTATATCCACTTCCTTATGACCTCCTGACCGCCTTGCAAAAGCCTAAGGAAAGGCACATTTTAAGCTTACTGGGAGGTTCCCAGACAATTACATTTAATCAAAACCTCTAATTTGGCTGCAGCTTACTCTTGTCACCACAAGAGCCCATTTATGAGTACCCCACGGGTGTGTGCCCTGTTCTGTTCCAAAACAGTAAAGAACTAGACTCTCCTAGTGTAATGTAATTCAACTCGGCCCACCTATTATTTCCCCAGCATATCAAAATAGAATCACTGGAAGTGGTGGGGGGAGGAATTCCTATGACATAGAAAATGCAATTTTTCTTAATAAATATCATTTTCTTCTCACAGCTTCTCATGGGGATTAAAAATTAATTGTGAGGTTCCAAGAACTTTCACAGATAAGTGCCAGATTATGAGAGCAGATGTTCAGGGAAAAACACTCTGGGAAAATAGGCTGTTGAAAGAGCCATTTGTCCTCTTGCTTTGGAGACTGTGAACCTGAACTTAGACAGTGCTGAGAGAAAAGACAGGCCCTATAAACTCCATTCTGGGTAAAACTCTAAATTTGGTGGAAAGCGCTACCAATTTTGAAAGAAAGCGGACACATTCTCCTGTAACTGTATCTGTAGGACTAGTTTTTTTTTAATATCACTGATGTCTTTAATTCACCATTTTAATGCACTGTTAGCACTGCTGTTGAATCAAATGTTCAGATGCCTGAAGCTTGAGAATGCTTCCCCAGGCAAGTGTTTTCAGCTGCATCCCCCTTGTGCCAATTTATCTGGCACAATGCTTTAATATCCAAGTTCTGCACTGAAGGCCTTGTCTTGAATACTAGATTATACCCTGAAAAACAAACCTGGGTAAAAGCTTGCACATTTATTTATTTTTTTACAAAAATCTTCCATTAAAGTCTTTGGAAAATATTCTCAAAGTTTTAAGGGTTTTTTTTTTTTTAGTAGTATAAAATGAATAAAAATATTATGCAAGCTGAAAGTTTTCTCAACAAAATGCTTGCTTCATTAGGATACCCTTTCTAGCTGAGAATGAAAAAAAATTGTGAGTCTTCTTTACATTTCTTATCTGTGTACACATTCAAAGAAGCAACAAGTTACAAGCAATGAACTTATTTGTAACTAATTATTTTGATATCGTTTGATATTGCTTTAACTGCCATAGCTTTGTCCTATGGAATCACAGGATTGGTGGCATATTCAAAACTCTCCCATTAACTATAGCATTAGATATCTTTAGCAGAGAATTCTCAGTACCTCATCAAACTGCAGATCCCAAGATGCAATGGAAGGGAGCCATGGCAGTTAACTGGTACCAAGGCACTATTATTCTGTAGTACTGGTACACCTAGACTGCTGACGTGTTTCACAAAATCTGCATTCCTATTGTATTTGAAACTTTACACCAACCTATCTTTAGGCAGAATGAGTGACATCCTAATAACCACAGAAACTATATTATTCAAACCTACATTGTCTGGGCTAGTTATGCAGTGCTTGCTTCAGTTCAGGCAAGACTGAAAACTATGAAGAAGCATTAATTCAGTGAAAGGTCTTTGGGAGAGATTTTCTGCCTTCCAGCCTTATTAAACTGTAATGTGCTATGATGAAAAATCAAGCAGTGACCCCATCATTCTGGCAACATGGGTGTTTTTTTGTGAGTCACTCATAGCCCCGGGGGACGTATATATTTTTCAGTTGATGTGGCAGATGAAGTCAGCTACCAACTCTCTGGCTTGCCAAATGAGTGTGTGTGTGTATATATATGTATATGTATATGCATGCCTGTTTGTGTGCACCTTTTTGTTGGATTCCAGTTACGTGACTTGTTGACTTGTGAACAGCTACTCACAAAATTGGAATCCAACAGAGAGGTGCACTCAGAGGCTATGTTCTCCTGTATATCATATTTATATTTTGAAACCGGGGTGACAGGGAAAGGAAAAAAATAGATATGCATTCATTTTGTTTACTCTTTGTGATTTTACTTCCAGGAATCTTGGAGCTATTACATGATAGCTGACTTTGTCTTTCCGGCAGATGGCAATAAGTCGTAATGGATGAGCAGGACAAATGGAATGTTTTGATGGTGTGTGTGGGTAGGGTGTGAACATTATAAGGAAACCATGAGCTCCCATTGCTGTAACAGGGGAGAATAGTGAGGCTATGTTCCAGGAGTGACTGTGATATGGAAGCAATAAATATTTGAGTGTCAAAAGTATTAGAGCCATGCATGTACCAGGGAAGGAAAGAATGCATAATTCATCTATAATCCTCTTGGTGGGAATTGCGTTGGGCATACTTCTTTGTCTTTTTGGCCATTAAAAATGAGAGGAGATGGAAGCATAACAGTGTGTTATTAAGATTATTTGTTGGGGATCTAAAGAATCTAAAGAACCTGAAAAACATGTTGTTGTTTTTTTGCTAAGATTGTTAACCGATATTTGCTGTTGTGCTAAGGCCATCTGTTTGGGTTTGGGAAGAGACAGTGCGAGAATCACACATGAGGGAGGCTTAGAGAAATGAGTCCAGAACATATTTACTAAATTGTGCTTGTACTTCAGCATTTTAAAATTTATTTCTTGATTGCAAGGAATGGCAATTATTGAGAAATGCGTTGTACACTTAAATTGCCATTTTCATATAGGAAACATTTTTGAGGTGTCATACTGAATACAAATATAAGAACAGTGTACACCAAATGTACCAAGTCTGGGCTGATTTGCTTCCATCTGTTCTTTTAAATATTTCTGGCCAGCTGACCTCCGCATATTTAGAGCATGATAACTTGATTAAGTACAATACCAGGCTATACAGCTGGATTCTGACAGAGCCAGCACCAAAGGGAGAGTACAAGTGGTTCAGGAGTAACAATGTGCCTTGCAGCATGAACCAGTAGCTCACAGAGCTTCTTCTTTGTTGGTTTGACAATCTCAATTAGACTGTTTGAATAAGCACAAATTTAAAATAATTGCTTTGCATTTTGAATAATTACCTATTGGGCTAGATCACATTATTTAATTTTAAACTTTCCAGAGGAATAGCCATGTTAGTCTGATGCAGCAAAACCAGCACAGAGTGTTGTGCATCTTTAAACAGTAGCCAATTTACTGTATTATGGCATTAGTTTTCATAGATTAAAGTACCTGCTTCATCACAGGAAAGGGGAATGTGTGGCTCTCCAGATGTTGTTGGACTGCACCTCTCATGGTCTCCAACCAACCAGTTGCTGTCTAGGGCTAATGGGATTTGCAGTCAAACAGTATCTGGAAAATCCACATGTTCCCCACACCCGCTTCATCAGATGCAAAACTTGTGTCTACACAATAAATATGCTAGTCTTCAAAGAGGCACAACAGAGCCACTGTGGTGTCATGGTTTGAGGGTTGGACTAGGTTTGCATCTCTGCTCAGCCATGGAAACTGGGTGATTTTGGCAAGCCACACACTCTCAGCCTTAAAGGATGCCATGGTAAACTTCCTCTGAAAAGGCTTTGCCAAGAAAACCTTCTGATAGGGTTCCCATAAATGGGAGTTGACTGAAGGCAAACAAAAAGAGCTGCAATGTTTATATTTTGTTTTTAAACTTCAAAACTATTATTGCAGAGTGAAGTCTAAGGCTTTCACGGCTGGCATACATAGGTTTTTGTGGGTTTTTCAGGCTATGACGCCATGTTCTAGAAGAATGTATTCCTGACATTTCACCTGCATCTGTGGCTAGCATCTCAGAGAGTGGTGGCATGGAGGTGTGTGGGGTATATATAGTGTGTGACCCTTGGTTGAGAGGATTAACATGTAAATCTGTGTATTGTTCTGTTGAGGCAAGGGCTCTGGGTGGAAGGATATGTGAAGAGGATTAGTGTCTATTTAATTAATGGTCCATTGTCTGCTGGGAATTAGTACATAAATTAGCATGTAAATCTGTGTATTGTTCTGTTGAGGCTGTCCGAGAGGAGAAAAAAGAGGCCCCAAGTTTTAAAAACAATTTTAAATTTTAAAACATTTTTTTAATTTTTTAAAAAAATCTTTTAAAAATTTCTTTTAAAATATCATATCTTACAATTTTTTAAACTTTAACAACATGAAATTGTGTACATGTAAATACATTTGGGCTCTGCATATGATATTATAATTTAAAGGTATAATTTAAATTTTTCATGTCACAACTATTACCATTACATTCGGCGATCTATGAGGGGGTATTGTAAAGTAATAATTATCACCTGGAAGTTATTATGGTATATTGATGAAATTTTGTCAGTGTCATGATCACCAAGTGACTTTTTCTTTTCCTAAAATATGAAATGTCCATTGTGGGGTCACCAATTTGACAACACAAATGACGTCATTCATGAAGTGGAAGAATGGTTTAAGGTGCAATCTGCAGGCTTCTAAAACAACGGTATTCAGAGGGTCAAGAAACGCTGGGGAAAATGTGCAAATCTGGATGGTGACTACATGGAGATAAGTTGACAACTACAAATCAAAACAAACTTTCTATTAATTTTTTTTAAAAGGTGATAATTAAAACTTTACAATACCTCCTTGTATGGGAATTATGGTTTATGAGCAACATTAGTAGAGAAAAACTTACTAAAGATTCTGTACGGTGTAGTATGGGAGGAGGTCAGTGGAGGGGGTGACACCATGAGTTACCACACCAGGCGATGCCAACTTTAGTGATGCCACTGCTGCATGCGACTGCGTTCTTTTTGTCTTCACAACTGTCATCACTGCCCATACGAGATTTATTTATCTTGTATACTTGCTTCTTCTCTTGATCCTATCCACACTATCTCTCAGAAGAGAGAGGCCAGGAGAGTGAAGTGTGATGGTCCTGCCAATTTTCAATGAGTATCAACAGCAAGATATTGAGAACAGGTATCATCAGACATTGATCAGAATGGTGACTGCAGCCAAGAAATAAGAAGAAGACTAGGAATGGGAAGAACAGCCATGAAAGAACTAGATAAGATCCTAAAGAGTAAAGACATACAACTGAGCATGAAAGTCAGAATCGTCCAAGGCATAGTATTCCCCATCACCATGTACAGATGTGAGAGCTGGACAGTGAAGAAAATGAGTAGGAAAAGAATCAATTAATTTGAGATGTGGGGAGTGCTGAGGATACTGTGGACAGCTAGAAAGACAAACAAATGTTTCCTGGCACATATCAAGCCTGTAATCTCCTTGGAAGCCAAGATGATCAAGTTGAGGTTGTCATACTTTGGCCACCTCATGAGAAGGCATGACTCACTTGAAAAGACATTAATGCGTGGAAAGGTAGAGGGCAGTAGAAAGAGCAGAAGACAGAGAAACTCAATTAGGAAGGTCACAGGCATGAATCTACAGAGCAGTGGAGGATAGTGGGTCTTGGAGATGTGTTATCCACAGGATCGCCATGAATCAGGGCCAACTCAAGAGTAGATAACAACAACAACAAATCATCAACAGGGAGATGCAGTTATAAGGAGTGGAGTATGATCCTTTGGCTTGGCTAGGACCTGAAAATGCCAGCTGTTGCTGCTACTGGCTTAATTGCTAGTCCACCAAGAGGAGGCCTTTTAAATCAGTTGCTGAATTATAAGTCAGCATGTATGTACATTTCATGGAATCTGTGGGTTTACTCTAGTTGGGACTAGCAATTGGATTTAGGCCAGCGGTTCAGCTGACAATAACAGGAGACCATGTTTTCATTGCAACTAGGGGTGTTACCACACTGCAGAAACAAAGCAGTTGGACACCACTTAAACTTTCATAACTCAGTGCTATGGAATTCTGAGATTTCTAGTTTGGTGGGAGCACCAGAGCTTCCTAACGGGGAAGGCTAAATGTCTCACAAAACTCCAAATCCCAGAATTCCAAACCATTGAGTCATGGCAGCTAAAGTGGCATCAAACTGTTTTATTTCTACAGTGTGGCAGCAGTTTTGGTTGCCTTTAGTATGTGTTTTGATTCAAGAACTGATCACATTTTCCTATGCTAAGACAATCAGCACATGGCTTGATGTTAAACATTTTACTTTTGAGGAAAGTATTTTAAACATGTGTCTTAACATAAATATTCTTCTTTTTCATGCTAGACTCCCCTGCTTGTACCCCCATGGGATTAGGCATGTTCTCTTTACACGCATTGTAAACCACATTTTGGTCAAACAGTAAACAAGAATGGAGAAGAAGGCTGGAGTCTCTGCATATCTAATGTAACAAAAACAATTCTGCAAGACATTCCAGGGAAAGGAACACTGCAAATATACAAGCTGGCAAGAAGATGATATTCCTCTATGTAAGCAATTATCTCTTTTTGCCTGGTAATAATAAAAATAACATTTGGTCAGAAAGTACAGCCAGCTGTGTGGTCTAGAGGGAATAAACTTCCACAGGTGCATGTGAAATATTTACGAAAGTGCCTCTCGTCCCCTTTGACACCAGCACTGTTTAGCTTCATATTTTCTGGTGTTAAGACAACAACCATGAGCAGATATCAGCTGGACAGATTTTTTAGTGACTGCCATTGTTTAGCAGCCAAACAGATCTGCACAGAATGATCCTTTCCTCTTTCTTTGGCCCCTTGCCTCCTGTACCACCCTCGTTCCAGATATTCAGTTATTTTGATGTCTTATGTACAATGTTTAAAAGCTGTAAACCAATAAAACTGTTGTCTTGGAAAGTTTCTGGTCAGATTTTTTAAGCAGCGCTTGGAAGAATTAAATTGGAACGATTACAGATCCAGCAATCCTCCTGGGAGGTGCAATCCAAAACCATAACTTTCCCAAGCCCTACTTATCTTCTAATGCAGATATCTACCAAATTAAATATGGCTTTGTATGGAAATATTCTAAGGCTGCTGCCACACTGGAAAATTAATGCAGTTTGACACTGCTTTAACTGTCATAGCTCCATCTAAGGGAATTATGGGATTTGTAGTTTGTTGTGGCACCAGAGCCCTCTGACAGAGGTGGCTAAACATCTCACAAAACAACAAATCCCAGAATTCTATAGAATTGAACCACAGCAGTTAAAGTGGTGTCAGATTTGCATTAATTCTTCAGTGTAGATGCAGCTGAAGATAGGAACCAGCTTTCAGACTCAAAGGAAATCTGGCATAAAAGAAAGACAGCATTAAAGACGAGACAATACCACGCATGGTGGAAACACTGATCAGAATTGCTAAAATATGTACACTTTAATATCACTATTAATCCACAGTCCACTGCACAGAGTCACACAGAACCAACAAAACTCGTGTGTCATTCCAATATGTCATTTTGAACAGAACTGCTATTGCTAGAGAGCCATTATTAGCCATCCTGTCTCCTTAATAAATATTTTCTCTTCTCTAAAGGTCGTAGAGCCGCTTTCCTGTTTTAAATATGAGAAAGAAAGCTGTTTTTATTTACACAAGTGACCAAGTCAGAAGCACAAAGAAACTTGGTGGAGATAGGAGAACAAGATAAATTATACATCAGAGCTTATGATAACATCAAAATGAATTATGCATCACAGCTATGATAACTAGAACTCCTGCAGGGGTTCCTCTAATTTGCAGTGTTCCTTGCGTAGCTTATGTAGAGCCATCATATAACTCACAGCTTGTGATGTACAGCTGCAACAAAGCTTAAGACTGGTTTCCAACATCAGTACAAAGAAATGGCCCCTTCTGGAGTGTTGGTGGGGTGCCTTTCCCTATTGGATTGACCACTACTATGGCTGTATCCACACTGCAGAAATAATCCAGTTTGACACCACTTTAACTGCCATGGCTCAATGCTATGGAATTCTTCGAACTGTGGTTTGTTGTGGCACCAGAGCTCCCTGACAGAGGAGGCTAAATGTCTCACCAAACCATAAATCCCAGAATTAAATAGGATTGAGCCATGGCAGTTAAAGTGATGTCAAACTGAATTATTTCTGCAGTGTGGATGCAGCCTATATCAAGGAAGATGGCTTCACCAGAATTGGAGGGAAGCTCCAGGATCAAAAGCAGCAATTTGACTGGCTAGTCACAAATTCGTAAGTGGGCGGTGTTAACAGTAGGAAGCACATATTTGAAGATGAAACTCAATTTTATATAAATGAAGCACCCCTGAGTGAAAATGGTTGCTGCTTAGATAAGGAAGGCAGTTTTCGTTTTGAACACAAGGCAAGAGAAAGCAATGAAATGGCCTTCCAACTGTCCCAATTTGACAGGGACAGTCCTGATTAATTCTCTGTAACCCCACTGTTTCAGTTGCTTTAAAAATGTCCCAGTTTCTTGCTCCTTCTCCCACTTTCTTCCTTGTCCTCAGCGTACTTCAGTTGCTGCAAAGTGCAAAAATAGTTTTTGTTGTTAACTGCCTTTGACTTTGACTCATGATGACCCAATGTATGTGAGACCTCCAAGCCATCCTATCCTCAGCTGCCCTGCTCAGCTCCTGTAGACTCATGGCCGTGGCTTATCTCATTGAGTCTATCCATCTGGAATACGGTCTTTCTTTTTTCCTATTGCGCTCTGCTTTCCCAAGCTTTATCATTTTTTCTAATGAGTCCTTTCTTCTCATGATATGGCCAAAATATAACAACCTCTGTTTAGTTATCTTTGCTTACAGGGGGAGTTTGGGCTTGAACTGCTCTAGGACTCATCCATTGGTCTTTTTAGCTGTCCATGGTATTCTCAGTGCTATTCTCCAGCACTGCATCTCAGATGAGTTGATTTTCTTCCTGTCAGTGTTTTTCACTGTCCAGGTTTCACAACCATACATAGAAATAGGAAATACGATGGCATGGACCATCCTAATTTTGGCATTTAATAATATATCTTTACATTTCAGGATCTTGTCTAGTTCTTTCATAGCTACCCTTCCAAGTCTTCTAATTTCTTGATTGCGATCTCTTCTCTGATTGATGATTGATCCCAAGTATGGAAACTCCTGAACTATTTAATTGTCTACTTGAACATTATGTAGATCGTCTTTGGTCATAATTTTTGTTTTCTTGATGTTCAGCTGTGAACCAGCCTTCACACTTTCTACTTTTCTGTTTTCTTTTGCTTGATTTCACCAGGAAAGGTCACATTGCATCCCTTTCCCCTCCTTTCCCCTTTGTTGAGTTAATGGAGTGTAAGGGGGGGGATGCAATATTGTCTTCCTGGTGGATTCAGGCAAAAGCAAACTGCTGCAGCCTCTCTTGGATTGTCTGTTAGAAGTATAGAATCATAGAGTTGGAAGAAACCACAAGAGCCATCCAGTCCAATCCCTTGCCATGCAGGAACACACAATCAAAGCACCCCTGACAGATGGCCATCCAGTCTTTGTTTAAAAACCTCCAAAGAAGGAGACTCCACCGCTCTTCAAGGGAATGTGTTCCACTGTCAAACAGCTCTCACTGTCACGAAGTTCCTCCTAATGTTGAAGTGGAATCACTTTACCTGTAACTTGCATTCATTGCTCCATGTCTTGGTCTCTGGAGCAGCAGAAAGCAAACTTGCTCCACCCTCAGTATGAAACCCCTTCAAATGGGGCTATCATATCACCTCTTAACCTTCTCTTCTCCAGGCTAAACATACCCAGCTCCCTAACGCTCTTCCCATAAGGCATGGTTTCCAGACCCTTCGCCATTTTGGTTGCCCTCCTCTGGATACGCTCCAGTTTGTCAACATCCTTTTTGAATTGTGGTGCCGAGAACTGGACGCAGTATTCCAGGTGGGGCCTGACCGAAGCAGAATAGAGTGGCACTATTACTTTCTCAATAATAACTTTTGCCACCTTGACCACACTCTGATCTTGCTTGGCCACATGTGTCCCAGTTTTCATCTGTGAAATGTTAGAGGGAAAACCCTTTAGGTGCAATTAGATTATGCAAGCTTCAATCCTATTGTTTAATTCCAACTATATTAGACCCAATGAATCAATTACAGATGCTGATACAGATGCTCGTACACCTATGTGTATCCCATTGATTCTATACATCTAATCTAGCTGCAACAACCAATAAGATTCAGGCTATATTGATTCAAAGTACAATGGGCCCTTGGTTTCCACTGGCATTTGGTTCCAGAACCCCTCGTGGATACCAAAATCTGTGGATGCTCAAGTCCATTAAATACAGGGGCATAATAAAATGGTGCATCTTACATAAAATGGCAAAATCAAGCTTTGCATTTTGGAATTTATGAATTTTAAAAATATTTTCAAGCTATGGATGCTTGAATCTGTGGATAAAAAAATCAATGGCTATGGAGGGATGACTATAAAAGTCAGACACTATTCAGTGCCAGTTTTATTTTAATCAGTTTAACTATGCACCGGAGATACCAAGAATCAAAGACAATTCTTATTTTTATTTTACTGTTTGTCTCCTTTAGTAACTGGATGTTGCTCTTTCCATAATTTGTTTCTGCAATAATAACAAATTGTTATTGGCTGAGAAATATTTCCCGTTAAATTTTTTAAAAAGGGTGTTACCATAACATCTGCTGACCAAAGGATTTAGAACTATTTTTTCCCTTTAGACAAAATCTGTTTTCAAAAATTGCATGGATAGGCTGAGGCCTTTCCCAGAATATTCAGGAAAAGAACACAACAACAAAACTAAACTGGGGAAGGAAGCCTAATGATGTCAGTCTTTGAAGGACAGTTCTTCTCATTATTGACTTAGTTCTGGAAAGGCATTTTCCCAGTTGAAAAGAACAACTGTACCCTTTGCTTTTTTTGACCACAGCATCCAACATCTGCTTATGTTTTAAAGGTCCAGTGGGGTTCAGCTAGAGCATGGCAGTTGTGCAAGCAACTTGAGGATTGTTGCCTCAAGGGACACAGGACTGGCTTTTTAATCAGCTAATTCATAAAAATCATAGAGTTGGAAGAGACCCCATTGGGCTATCCAGTCCAACACCCCTGCCATGCAGGAAGACATAGTCAAAACACTTCCAACAGATGGACATTCAGCTTCTGCTTACAAACTTTTAAAGAAAGAGGCTTCATGCATGATGATTTCTCGTGTATTCTGTAAGACAGGATTGGCTGGTATACCAGTCGGTTCACACTTGTCTTCCACATTTATATAAAAAGATGTCCAGCTAGGTTAAATAAAAGGCACCTGCTAGCAACAGAGCCTTTTCTACAGTGGCAGCTTCTCTTTGAAATGCTCTCTTTTATTAAGTCCAAAGGGCTAGTTCTATCAGAGTTTGCTGGTATTCAGGTAGCAGGGTGAAATCCTGTTCAAATGTCAGACTATGTGGGTACAAAGGTAATTCCTCTTGCATATTACATAATACAATTGGAAATCCACATTTGTGGCTTTGACTTTTGCAGATTTGATTATTCATGGATTTGATTAATATGTTCTCTATAGGAATCTCCAGGTCCTCCAGCGTGACTCTATGGTCAATGTCCACCAGAAGTCATGCTGAAAGATCTAGAGATTTCTAGAGAAGTGTTATCTCAGGTTGAAAAAAAAGTTTGCTTGTTTTTAATTTGTGTTTTTCCCACTTTCATGGGGGTTCTGCACTCCTAACCCCAGCAAATGTGGAGGGCCTGTTTCTAGTTTCAGTTTAATTGTTGAGTTTGTTCTTTAAAGCCCCAAATAGCTTTGGGTCTCACGGATGGTATTCTTTCATAG
Source organism: Phrynosoma blainvillii (assembly GCA_026167975.1). Classification (NCBI taxonomy): domain Eukaryota; kingdom Metazoa; phylum Chordata; class Lepidosauria; order Squamata; family Phrynosomatidae; genus Phrynosoma; species Phrynosoma blainvillii. The sequence goes on from JANUYF010000005.1 coordinate 21,657,296, forward strand.
GAGCTGGCAAACCAGATAATATTGTAGTGTCGTAACTCGCCCCATGAAATCTGAGAAACTAATGTCCAAGAATTATATATAGAATAGCCTCTGGTTCTAACTGACAGCTCCCATCACCAAATCTGAGTAGCTAGTGGCTGATGCCTGGGTGCTGCATGTCACTAGTCCCAGCTTCTGCCAGTTTGAAAGCATACAAATATAAGTAGATCAATAGGTACCATTTTGGTGGGAAGGTAAACAGCGTTCTGTGCAATCATGTTGGCTCCATGATCACAGAGTAGTCTCTGACAATGCTGGCTCTTCGGCTTAGAAATGGAGATGAGCACCACTCCCTATGGTTGGACACGACTTGACAACTTTGTCAATGGGGAATACCTTTACCTTTACCTTTACCTGATGCAGCTGATGAAGGGTAGGCCTCCAACTCAGCTGGAGTTAAGGGACACAGAGGAGAAATCTCTTGTCATTTATGGAACATCATCATGACAAAGAATGATGACAAAGGAGCTAACATCTCTTAAATAGGAAACACTGAGCAATCAAATACCTAGTGTCTTGAAGTTGGGCAGTTGCTGAGAGTTTCTCTTGTTTAAAACTGTTAATTTTCTCTGGCTTCTGTGCACTTCCTGAACATGGATGTATTTGGATTCTTGACATCTGGATAGGCTTACAGCTTACATTTGTGGAGTAATTTAAGTTTCCTAAGGCTTCAGCCTTTTTAAGGAAACAAAATATATTGAAATATCAAAATATGAAAGCCAAGCCTGTTAAGAGTCTGGCTTTAAATTAGCAGAGTAGCAGAAATGTGACTTTGCCTAACTATGCTTCCCTAAGAACTGAAACTGACTCCAAAAAACAACAAACACATAGTTTGTAGTTTAAAAACAATGGCTTTAATCTATATTTACATAAAAGGCTATATCCTAATCTAACTAGTGAATAGTTCAGGTAAAGAGAAATATTTATCTCACCATCTTTCCAAACAAAGTTGAGAAAGCCAGAAGATGGGAACAGCTAAGCTGAAAATCTTTAGAGAGAAAGACTGTTAGTCCTAAAGAGGGAGTCCCAAAGAGAGAATGACCTAAATCACATGGTTAGTTCGAATGAGAGAGAGGGAGGAGTTTGCAAGCAGGAAATTCCTATCTATTTAAGGAGGGGGAAACAGAATGCAAAAATCTTACAACAACATTTCATTGTCTTTCACATGTGACATCGGTTATCATGACTCCTTGATTCTGGAAAGACTGAGACTTCTGGATTTATACCCTCATCATAAAATATTTTTTTTAGTGTTGGATTTTATCACCCACAACCACATTTAGCACCTACATTTAGCAGTTGAAGGGAGTGCAGGGGGTACCAAGGCAGCATTTGACTGAGGTGCTGCCTCCGAAAGAAAAGAAGCGATGCTGGTCTCCTGGATCTCAAGTGAGTTTGTTGGATTTACTCTTGTGTGTGCCGGAGATATGGAAGGACAACATCCATTCTTTTTATGCCAGTAGTATAACAACAACCAGATGATCATCTTGCCTTCCCCCATTCAATAATTGGTTAGGGAGGTGTGCTCCAGTGTTGAAAAGGCCGCTGGTACTGGGTGGAGAGAGGTTGTAGTGAACGGAGGTATTGAATACGTCCTTCAACAATGAATAAAAAGCATATACACTGGTGTAACAGGAAATGAATGCATGTCACCAACAGGATTCTGGTCATATTTACTTTTAATTTGTTACTTTCAAACAATGTAAATAACATCTTCAGCCACTGACACATTCTCAGAAATATCTACTGTGAGAAAACTAGATGTCTAGAGTGGCCCAGCCGAGAGGCAACCTTTTTGAGACCGGCCCAGGTCTCAAAAAGGTTGCCTGTCCCTGCTTAAAACCCACTGGGATTCTTGGAAGAAACGACTGCTTACTGCATGGATCCCTCCAGTCCTCCCTTGTCCACTAAATATTTATGGAGAGAACCCAATTGCAGAACAATAATATAAAGAGGAGAAGGAGTATCATTACACCTGGTGGAGATTTACACACAATCAATGCAATCTAGGATTTTAGCCAGTGGTGACACATGTATCACAAGGATGCAAGTCAGGTAATCAAGATTGGCTGGGTAGAGATGGTTATTATTTTGTATACCCCTCGTCTTTTCGTATAGCATTATTTTAAGAATGTATTCTACATCATCTAGGAGTTTTGTTAACTTGTAAGAAAGCACAGGAGTGTCTTAGATTACTTCTGCTGTTTCGACAGCACAATACGAAGAAGTAAACTAGTTTCACCAAGTAAAAGTTGCCTTGTTTCCTGTTCTTTTGTTGGTCAGGTTAATAATGGTTGCAAGCTTTGCTGTTTACTGTGCTGATTCAGTAGAGAAGGGATGGGATTGCTAATACTGTACAAACAACATTTTATACCTTGCACTTCTGTGGCATTTTCCCCTTTCAGAATTTCAAAGTACTTATGTAAATAATGGCAATTGTTGGATATGAAGAAGGTAGGAGAAACCAGTTCCACGACAGGGGAGTAGCCCAAATCATTTTGATTAATTTGCAAGGTGAAGAAAGAGAGGCTGCTGGTGATTTAACATAACTTTTTTTCGGAGGGGGGGGGGAGTGAATTATATGCATTTTGGCTTCCATGCAAACAGCCATATATTCACCACTATCTTAATTAAAGGTGAGAAATTTTGCAAATTCAATTAGAAGAGAAGTAACAATATGTTAACTCAAAGGACTTTGTCACTCATTCAGGGTTTAACTCCAGCCCATTCTTTGATACTTATTAACCAAATATTTGCTATGGGTGATACCTCCCAAATCCAGATCAAACTTTGTACAGGCGTGTGTATGTGTGTATGTATACACTTATTAATTATGCCCTTCTGCATCGAAACCTGTTAGCTAAGACAGTCTGCTCCTTCGCTTAATGTGCAACATGTTGCTTGTTAGACGTACAAATAAGTTTGAGTCACCAAACACATTTTAGCTTTACTCTTAGAAAAAGATCCAACTCATCCACATCTAAGGTGTGACCTATCTGGTAAATTTCCTTGGACTCTAGACTGTCTCTTCTTCACTCTTCCTTCTCTCTTTGCATTCCTTATAATTTCCTTCCTTTAGGGATTTAAATCTCTTCTCATCCACTTTCTCCAAATATTTATCTAGCTACAGTCATTCAACCTGGCATTAAGAATTTGCAGCAGTGCCTAACCCAGACTGTACCAGGATGTACAATGCCAGCAAATGAAATGGAGACAAATCTCTGTAGTGCTGTAAGCTTGAACAGTCTGAGCTGAATTAGAGAGGTCCACCTCTCACAGTGAGAGAGAAAAATGCAAAGATTTTGTATGGGATGAGATGGGAGGTCTCAAGGAGATGGAAGCATGAGACGCTTCTTGCCAAAAACCTCTGGAACGAACATTAGGGACTCAGATCCTGGCACTATGGCTGGGCACTAGTACAGCCGGACCTCGCTATTCATGGATTCTTTATCCATGGATTCAAGCATCTGTGGTTTGAAAATGTTTTTTTTAAAAAATATATAAATTCTTAAAAGTGAACCTTGATTTTAAGGAACCCTGGTGCTTCAGTATTTAAATGCTGGCATTGCAGCCACAAGGTTGTGAGTTCAATCGCAGGGCTCTAAGGTTGACTCAGCCTTCCATCCTTTTGTAGGTCAGTAAAATGAGTACCCACCTTGTTGGGGGCAATTGGCTTACAGATTGTAAACCACTTAGAGAGTGCTGTGTTCACTATGAAGTGGTATAGAAATGTAAATGCTAAATGCAATTGATTTTGCCATTTTATATAAGGACACCATTTTACTATCCATTGTATTTAATTGGACTTGAACATCCATGGGTTTTGGTATCTATGGGAGGCCCTGGAAGCAAACCCCAGCAAATATCCAGGGCTCACTGTAATATTTCTTAGTTTTGACTCTGGTTCTAACTCTGGGTATGATTTCTGAGCCCTCCTTTTCCTATAAAGTCCTATTGACTCACTAGAAAAGTTAATTACAAGCCACAACTGAGTGGGTGGTGTCTACAGCAATGGTGACTGGTGGCTTCAATATCAATGGGGTGCTAAATTCACTCCGAAGATCAGCCTGAACTTTAATGTAGCTATTCAAGGTGTTATGCTTATTTTAGGATCAGCACCAAACGCCTTACAGTTTGGACTAAAACTTGGTATGGAATCACCACTTTACTGACAATGATCAATAGTACACTCATCCCTCCACATTTGCTGGGGTTAAGAGCACAGGACCCTCGTGAATGTGGAAAAAACACACATAACAAAAACACTATGTTTTTACCTGAGAAAACACCTCTCTAAGAATCCCTGCTCTAGGTCCTTCAGTGCGACTTTTGGTTCAAGTTGACCATAGAGTTGTGCTGGAGGACCTAGATATTCCTAGAGAGAACATACTAGTAAAACCCGTGAATAACCAAATCTGCAAGTCAAAGCTGCAAATGTGGAGGGATGAGTGTATGACATAGCTCCTTCTTTCCTCCTTTGCTATCCCATCTTTTTCATCCCTCTCTAACAGCCCTTGCCTCTCCATCCAGTGGAAATGGAAATTATTCCCAAGGGGATTGTCTGGAGAAGAAGACTGGGCCTGAGGCATCCAGAAAGGAGGAGATAGCCACAGCAGAGAGTAGAGTAGTTGAAATCTTTCAGGAAGGTATGCTTCTTCCTAGAAATGTTTTCTTGTACTGTTTGAGGGAACTCAAGAGGGAGGAGATGGTTGTATTGTTTTATGTTTGGAGAGGAAGCAAATGTATTGCTCTAAAGAAACTCAACATGGTGTAGTGGTTTGAGCATTGGACTAGGACTCTGGAGACCAGGGTTCAAATCCCGGCTCAGCCATGGAAACCCACTGGGGGCAAGTCACACTCTCTCAGCCTCAGAGAATGGCAATGGCAACCCCCCTTTGAAGAAACCTGCCAAGAAAACCCCATGATAGGTTTGCCAAGTCAGAAACGATCTCAAGGCACACAACAACAACAACAACAACAAAGGGAGAAGGAATCCAGCAAAGAAGCAGACCAAAGAGGTGTACTCCCTCACAATGCTCATGGTGACATATAATGTTTAACAGATAGATTTAAAACAACAACTATAAAGACTTACTTTAAAATAAATACAATTGAAATCCCTGGATAACCTTGTATTAGGCCACAAAGCCATCAGGCCAAGCCTTTCTTACTGGGGAAAAATGATCACAAGGATGAGTGGAATTAGCCTCATCGCTGTTTTGAATCATCCTCTTACTATTAGTTACAAAACACTGCTTCAATTGCTGGCTTTAGAAATAATTAGGTGTTAAAGTCCTATCACATTTTGTTAAATAGATCTGAAATAACCAATTCGCAATAACATGAGGGATGATTGTCTTATAGCTTGAAGTCATATTTGTATTTCCAGTTGATTGAAATCTATGTCACCTTTTTTTCTGGCATATGGGTGGGATGAGTATCACAATATATGCAATGGCTAGTTAAAATCCACTAAAGTACCCAGTGCATATAGGAGACAAGGGAAGCCCAAGATGGTATAGCCATGTAATTAAAAGATGGTGCAGTTTCATAGCTATTTGACCACCAATTCCAAACTAGATATTTTTATACATGAGAGCCAACATGACATAGTGGTTTGAGTGTTGGACTAAAATTCTGGAGATCAGGGTTCAATTCCCAGCTCAGCCATGAAACCCACTGAGTGAACTCTGGCAAGTAATACACTCTCAGCCTCTGGGGAAGGCAATGGCAAACCTCCTCTGAACAAATCTTGCCAAGAAAACCCCATAATATGTTTGCCTTATGGTCGCCATAGGTCAGGAAAATGCTTGAAGGAGCACAACACATACACATGCATGAGTAATGGAATTGATTCAGTTCAACCTTTCTTATTCATATCTGTCAGATGCAAGATATTTCCTGTTCAGAATTTCCATTAACTTGCTTACCACTAAAAAGAAGCAGCACAAATCCTCCTTTATCATGAAAAGAGGAAACGTATTCTTTACTGAAGAAAAAGAAGTAATTTCTTGCTGCTGACTCATAGCTGGTTGATGCCGACTTGCCTTTCAGCAGCTGATGGCTGTGCTGCTCTAACAGCAAATGCTGGCAAGGACAGCATGGGGCAACCCTACACAGAAAGCAACCCTTCTGTTTGTATTTTAAATGCATTCATCACCTTTCCATTAGGCCAGTGGGACCAGGTTTTTTTGTTAACTGCCTTCACGTCAGTCTCAACCCATGGTGACCCTATGGATGAGACATCTCCAGGCCCCGCTGTCCTCTACTGCTCTGCCCAGTTCTTGCAAACTCATATTCATGTCTCTTGTTTAGTAAAGTCCATTCATCTAGCACAGGGGTAGGCAACCTTTCCCCTTTAAGGGCTGAGGGACTTCAGCTCCCAGAATCCCAGGAGCTATTAGCCAACATGGGACTATTGGCCAACATGGCTGAGGCTTCTGGGAGCTGAAGTCCCTCGGCCCTTAAAGGGGAAAGGTTGCCTACCCCTGATCTAGCATGTGGCCTTCCTCTTTTTCTACATCCCTCCACCTTTCCCAGCATTATTGTCTTTTCCAATGATTTGTGTCTTCTCATGATGTGTCCAAAGTACGACAATCTAAGTCTTGCTATCTTGGCTTCTAGGGATAGCTCTGACTTGATCTGTTCTAGGACCCATTTGTTTGTCTTTTTGGCTGTCCATGGGATCCTCAGCACTCTTCTCCAGCACCACATCTCAAGTGTGTTGATTTTCCTCCTATCTTTTTTCTTGACTGTCCAGCTCTCACATCCATACATGGTAACAGGGAATACGATGGCTTGTATGATTCTGACTTTTGTGCTGAGTTGTATATCTTTCCATTTAGGATCTTTTCTAGTTCTTTCATAGCTGCCCTCCCCATTCTTAATCTTCTCCTGATTTCCTGGCTGCATTCCCTGTTCCGCTCAATGCTTGATTCCAGATATGAGAACTCTATTTCTATTTCCTCATTGTCTAGGTTGAACTTGTGAAGGTTCACAATAGTCATTATTTTTGTTTTCTTGATGTTCAACATTAAGCCTGCCTTTGCACTTTCCTCTTTGATCTTCCTTAGTAGTTGTTCTAGGTCTGTGAGTTTCTCTGCTAGTATTATGGTGTCGTCAGCATATCTCAGATTGTTGATATTTCTTCATCCTATTTTCACTTCTCTTTCTTCTGTGTCCAAGCCTGCTTTTCTTATAATATGTTCTGCATATAAGTTGAATAGGCTTAAAGGATGCAGCCTTGTCTGACTCCTTTGCCAATTGGGAACCATTCTGTTTCTCCATCTTCTGTTCTGACAGTAGCTTCTTGTCCTGAGATTCCAGTGCTTGAATACAGGACATCATTAGAGATGTGCACTTCGGAGTTCTCTCAGAACCAAAATAAACAGCAGGAATCTAAGCAATGGATCCATGTTATCAGTATTTGATTTGATCATTTGATCAATTTGATTAAAGTTGACCATAGAATCATGCTGGAGGACCCACAAATGCCTTGAGAAGTGTTTTCTCTAGGAACATATAGGTTCTCCAGCACAACTCTATGGTCTACTTCCAGCTGGAGGACTTAGGATTCCTAGAGAGAAAATATTAATCAAAACTGCAAATAATCAACTTTGCAAAAGTCAAAAAATGTGGAGGGACAGCTGTATAAAGACACTAACAAGGGAAGAAAAGCCATTGAGAAAGAAATCATGTCATTTGAAAGTTAAGATGAAAACTTAAAAGGGGGCGGGGGGAGAGAGGAAGCCATTAAAAATCTCTATAAAGATATCCCAGCAGAATTCCTTCTGCAGTCTTGTATCTGATCCTTCGTAACCTTCAAAATGACACCACCTTTAATTTAAGCAGCACTTTTCATCCCAAAGGGCTTTAAACTTAATTTATGCAATCCTTGTGGGAGTTCTGTAAATGGTTTGAGGGCATTAAATAACTGGGTGTCGACACCTGAATCGCTTTGCCTTTTGTTCAGGAACAGTCAGAACTCAGGAATGAACTTGGCAGGCGTTCTTCGTTTTTAGAATTATTTTATTATGCCATTTTCATTAGATGCCAGGAAATTAGATACATACACATTATATACCACAATAGTTGAGTTGAGGGAAGACACTTTTATCCGGGAAGTAGTGGCTGGTATTCATATCTTCTGGTCTGGGAAGTAACCTGTTACAAATGTCTACTTATTTCTGATTAATTTCTTAATTAATTGAATTAATCTGTAACAAAATGATAACAATATTAATTTATGATAGCAATGTAATGAGCCAGTGCGGTGTAGTGCTTTGAGTATTGCCCTAGGATTCTGGAAACCAGGGGCTGAATCCCTGCTCAGCCATGGAAACTCAGTGGGTGACCTTGGGCAAGTCACACTCTCTCAGCCTCAGAGGATGGCAAAGGCAAACATCCCTCTGAACAAATCTTGCCAAGAAAACCCCATGATATGTTTGTCATAAGTTGGAAAAGATTTGAAGGCACACAACAACAACAACAACAACAACAACAACTGAATGAGGGAGAAGTCGACTTCTTTTGTATATAACTGGAAGATAAATATCTCAGGATTCACATACTGGTTTGCATTATGCCTCATACTTTGTTGTGGATGTTGAGGTGACAACACGGCAAATGAGAGAAAACTATGCTTTGTACCACAGACTAGTGACTTGTATCTTTTTTTTTATTTGCATTTGAGGAACAGAAAAATGAACAGCTATTATAAATAGTCACTATCAATGCTAACTGGTGTCTTTCACACTACACAGTTGCAGCACTTTTAACCCACTTTAACTGCCATGATTCCATCCTGTGGATCCTGGCATTTGAACTTTGGTGAAGTGCTATACTTCTCTAGCAGAGAATTCTTAATAATTCACAGAACTACAAATCCCAAGGTTTGACAGGATAGAGCCATGACAGTTAAAGGATTGAAAGTACTACAGTCATGTACAGTGGGTCCTTGATGTCTACTATGGTTAGGTTCCAGGACCCCCCATGGATACCAAAATCTGTGATGCTCAGAACCCATTATATACAATGGAGTAGTAAAATGGTGTCCCTTATATCAAATGGCAAAATCAAGGTTTGCTTTTTGGAATTAAAAAAATGTATATTTTCAAGCCGTGGATGACTGAATCTCTGGATGCAAAGTCTGTGAAAGAGAGCTAACACCCCCTTTTTGGACACTGGAAGTATAATGGCAACCAGTTCATAATATAAACCAATTACCCAAGTTTTCTTTCTGGTACAGTTAGCAACAAGGGTGCATAAAGGCTCTACAAAGGGTGACCAGATGTCCTAACAGCAAAGGAGGATATTCAAGAAAAATGTAGGGCATGACCAAATAAAAGCTAAAAACACTGATAGAGATGTAAATCCATGCTTCTTAGGCTGAAAAAGGAGGACACTTTGGAATTCTTCCTGGACAGAAAGTTGAAATGTAGGACATGTCCTGGAAAATGAGGACATTTGGTCGCCCTAGTATCAGAAACCTCAGCATTGCTCCTCAGGCATGACATGACATCTAGGCAGACACAATTTTTAGACATGCATTTTGCAAGATGTTGTTGCAGGATTGTTTCAACACTCACCTTATCACTACTTAACATTTTCAATAAGCTATATGCACATTTTCCCCCCAGAGCACTGCACACTAACCTTTTCCACACTACACAGCTGTATCACTTGCATCACACTATAGTTGCCATGGCTCCATCCTATGGAATTCTGGGGATTTGTAGTTTTATAGGTATTCAAAATTCTATGTCAGATTACTCACCAAAATGCAAATCCCAGAACTGCATAGGTTGGACCCTTGACATTTATGGTGTCATCAAAATGCTATAACTGTGAAGTGTGAAGCAAAGCTAAAATGTCATCCTCAGGTCCTTTTCATACTATACTATACTATACTATACTATTGTTATTGTTATTGTTGAGTGCCTTCAAGTCATTTCTGACTTATGCGAACTCTATCATGGGGTTTTCTTGACAAGATTTGTTCAGAGGGGTTTGCCATTGCCTTCCCCTGAGGCTGAGAGCAAGTGACTTGCCCAAAGTCACCCACTGGGTTTCATGACCGAGTGGGAAATCGAACCCTGATCTCCCGCATTGTAGTCTGCCATGGCAACAACCGATGCATATTGCTGGTGCTTTTAACCTGGTGGGGCACTAGAGCTCTCTGGCTGAGATTTCTAAATATCTCTCCTTAAAGTGAAAATCCCAGGATTCCACAGGATATTGCCATAGAGATCAAAGTGGAATCATAGCGCAGTGTAGTGTGAAAAGGCCCATGGTGAGTATGGTGAAGGAAATGCTTGGTCCAGCATGTACCCATCTGTAAAGTGTCTCAATACTTTGCAAAACTTACTTTATTGGGCTACAATTCTCAAGGTACTCAAATAATGCTGTCTGGGAGATTCTGGAAGTTGTCTCGCATTATCTGAGAGAGAATTTTAAATACCTACAAAGCTACAAATCCCAGGATTCCATAGGATGGAGCCATGGCACTTACAGTGGGAACCAAGTGCCTCATTGCGTTGTGTGTAACAGCTTAGTGTGCAACAGTTTGAGGAGGAAAAACCATGATTTTCACGGCTTGTTGAAAATGTTGAAAAGCCACCGGTGAGGGTTGAAGCAGTCCTATTGATCCTGGGAGTTATAGTCCCAGAAAGTAACTTTGCAAGGTCTGGTATTTTCTATTTCTAGTGTGCCACATTTCATATAAAGTGGGGTAAAATAAATTTAAAACCAATTCAAAAACAAATTAAAAATGTCCCAAACAAATTTAAAACAAATAAACCGTGTTTTGCCTTCTATCTTTTCCTGCCTGCTTAGCTATCTGAAACTCTGCCTGTATTAAGGTGGCTTCCTGAAATCAGGAAAAGTCCTTTTTGTAAGGACTGAGTAAGGAAAATTGCTTTGAAATGTGGGATTTACACATGAAACGCACGAGACCTCAAAAGCCTATTTCAATAAATTGCTTCTTAGCATGGATTTGGGTCATCTCCTCATTGACTTCCCCAGGGAAGACAAACCCAGATTTCACAGAATTAAACACAAAGGGTGCGGCCATTTTAATTTATACTGATATGCTTCTCTTGCATATTATGAAGGAATCATGCTTCTCCCAACTTGTTCCCCCAGTTCTCTGTATTGGCCCAGATATATCGTACTCTGTTCTTGAATCCAAACCTTTTTGCTATGCAACACTCTTGAGTAAACTGCTGCTTGGAGAAAGCAGTAGCTTTGGGAGGAAAACAGCTGTGGGGGCAGAAAATTGCTTCAGGAAACTTGCACCAGCCACAGTCCATACCAGATTGGAGCCTTGCAGCTGATCGTCATTCAAAATAATAATAAAAAAGGGGGGATGTAAACTAAAGTACATTTTTAAAAAAAGCATGATTAATTTAATACATAGCATGGTCCTATATTTGAGAAATGGCTATGACAAAATTGTCAGGCTAGATATGTGGAGAGAAACACATCACCCCCCCCAGCAGAATTCAATTCATATCATTGTCAGTGGAACAGCTGCACAAAAAATGAGTGTGATGAAATTAAACATGCATTTTATTATTTTCCGCAACAGTATTTAGAATATTTACTGAGGAAGTTTGCTCACCCTTATGGTCCTTACAATTGATTTTTGGAGGTTTTTAAAAAAAAAACCTGGTCCGTCTCTCTTGCAAAGTGATTTATGTGTCTCTTCTTGGCAGTGTCTTTTGTAAAACGCAGCTGTCACCTTCAGTGGATTCTGTGCCTTCTTTCTTCATTGGCGATCATGAGTAATTGCGATGTTAATGATACGGATGGTGTGATGAGATTAATGGAGCATGTATAGTTCAACCCCTTTAATTTAATTGCTTTAAATATCTCAGAGCTTTTGTACTAGCTTTTTTTTATCCATTTTCTTAATTCCACCATTTAAATACTCAATATGATTTCAGTCTTTCCAACTGGACCACCTAAAGTCTCATGATGCAAAAGAACAGCAGTATAAGATTAAGCAAACCAGGAAGGTCCTAAGATTTGCAATTTAAGCAAGTTAAGAAATTAGTAGTTCATAAAACTTTTTTTTTTAATGATGAGGAATAAGTTCTGGAGATGTTGCTTTAAATATTTATTTTCACATACCACTTTGTTTGAAAGCTATCAGTATAAATATTTGATTTCTTGAACAAGAATATGCAGCAGATGTAATACAAAATTCTGTTTAATGTAGATTTGCCTCCCATATGTAGATTTATAGGTACGATAATTAAAATGTAACCAAGATTATAGAGTTTGAAAGCTCTGCACAATTACATGGTTCTCTGTTGAACTTGAAACTACTTGGTGGTTTGTTTTGGTGCCTAACCAAAACCACTATGCATATTTCTATCCTCTTTCACTTCCTATGTCATAAATTACTATTGATTTTGGTCTGTAAAAAAGATGAAGAGATATTATATTATACAATAAAGTGAATTATACTTGTCTGTAGTAGGATACAGTGTCACCATGTTATACACACTAAGTTTAACCTCCCACCAATAAAACAATTCACAGAAGTATAAGCAGCAGTCACAATGCATGCAGAGAAAATAATGTGCCTTGCTTGAATGTAACAGTAAAGTATGACTTATTACAAACATGAGTCTTGACATTGTGTTTCACCCCTTTCCTTCCTTCTCTGAGGAAGCCAAAAGTACAAAAGTAACAGATTAGAAAGTTCAGCTTCTGCTTTTTAAGTAGTCACAGTTGAAAGTTATGTCTGAACCTGGGTAGATTTTGTTTACTATGAATTGTGGCTTATGCAAACAAGCCAACTTCCTATTCAAGCTGCCTCATTCTTGCCTACCAGAGCTAAGACAAGCTACTCTTTAGCATTTGGATTTATGGAACACTAAACTGTGGTTAACTGAAACTGGAAGCAAAATGCATGCCAAAATTGCCGAAGGGCAAAATAAATTTACACGTCATTCTATGTACATTCAAGTGCTTATAACAGGGTCAGAATCCATGGCTGGACAATACATTATTAGGACTAACACCAAAATCACAGAGCACTGAGTACATTTTAGTAACTTCCAGAACTTTAGCCTGAATAGTAAGCAAAGCAGATGGTGAAAACAAGAATAAAACTTGGCTTGATGACAACTTTGGCTGCATCCCCACTGCAGAAATAATCCAGTTTGACACAGCTTTAACAGCTATGGCTCAATGGAATTCTGGGAATTGTAGTTTTGTGAGACATTTAGCCTTCTGACAGAGAGCTCTGGTGTCACAACAAACTACAAATGCCAGGATTCCATAGCACTGAGCCATGGCAGTTACAGTGGTGTCAAACTGGATTATTCTGCAGTGCAGATGCAGCCTATGAAGATTCCCCCCCCCCTTTTAAAATGAAATACTGGGAATTTTGTTTACACAACCTTTCATCTTGAGATATTAGCTTCCGAGGAATGTCAACCATAAGCACAAGATCTGTGCTTCTTGATTCACCTTAGAATAGATAAGCTACCTAAATAGTAGCACATTATCTGTAATGGGTGGATTTCTTGATCCTAAAAAACAGAGACCTGCAAATGACTTAGGATAGTCAGCAAAAGGCTGGTGGTGAAACATTTTGGATTCCCTTGTTTGTATAGGCAGCAATTTTTATTTCTTGATTAAAAAAACACAAAGATAATATTTGAATTTTGATTGAGAAAACAGAAATATCATTAGCAGACCTTGTGTATTTACCTATATACAGACAATCACATATGTGTTTGCGATGTTGATAGTAGCAGAAGTATTCTCCAAAATGATCTTCTCCTTCTTTGCTACTCAGGAAAAGTTACATGTAAATACAGTATTTAATATGTACCAGTAAGATATTTTATTTTAATATAGCATTAGGAGCATTTAGAAGATGATTATTGGACTAAACAGAATATATGTATCAGGTCAGCCTATTTTGCTAGTTTTACTATGTGATGTTGGGTGAAATTAAATATACAAGGTAAAAACTGTGGGCAGAGCCAAAATGGCATAATGGTTTGAGTATTGGACTATGACTCTGGAGACCAGGGTTCAGTTCCCCATTGGGTGATCTTGGGCAAGTCACATGCTCTCAGCCTCAGAGAAAGGCAATGTCAAACCTCCCCTGAACAAATCTTGCCAAGAAAACCCCAGGAAGTCTGAAAGGACTTGAAGGCACACAACAACAACAAAACTGTGGGCATTGTTAAGAAATCATAATGGATTAATGTGAAAGAGATTGTTTTAAATGGTCTTCAGTGTCAGTGGGATGCTGAGTCTTAGGTTAATGTGCTAGAGCAGAGAATGTGAGTGAGTAGGAGGGAATTTAATGAAAAAGAGAGGAGGAGGTGACGAGAAAGGAATGTTAGCATTTGGAGGTCAGAGTTGTAGAGAAATTACATGGAGCAATGAGAAAAAGTACATTAAAAAATTCTGCTGTTAGGATATTTTGTTCCTCAAAAACAGATGCTGTCTTCACATATTAGCCTTCATAATTTCCTGCCTGTGATCTCCAGTGTAAATGATAACAGAAAAGCATATGGATGGAGTAGGAGGGGAAGGAGCTTTCAGTTCAATAGATGCCAACACCCAACTATGGGAAAGGAAACTGACAAAAGACACTCCGTAAAAATAAATAAATGGAAAGGAAAGGAAAATGAACACATCAGAGAACAGAGACCCAACACAATGAACCATATATGGCTCTTCTGGCACCAGGGTTACACAATCATTACTCTCCTTTGAAGAATTATGCAATAGTTGCAAGCCCAGACCCACTTCATAGATTCATCCTGTTGATGATGATCATCTTCATCATGATCATGTATATGGCATCTTACTGTTATATATAGGCAACAGAGGCAGCATCCTAATCTCAAGGAGGTTTACACTCTAAAACAGTTGGGAAGTGACAGAGGAAGCTGATTTATACCAAATCAGACCTTTCATCTAGACCTTTATTATGTACAATAATGTCCGGGGTTTCAGACAGGAGCTTTTGCAGCCCTGCCAAACCTTTCCAGCCCTGGACTTTTTGCAACATATCATCCTAGCTTATCACCGAATTAACATAAAAAGGCAGTGAGAGACAAAGGGAAGACTATGAGCAAACTGCTACATTTACCTACATACAGCTCAGTTATAGTTGGGAATGAGGACTGATATGAAGTGTCCGCATGTTTAAGACTTTGACCCAAAATAAAACTCCATATGAGCCTGCTTGGATTTTATAGTCTTCAGCAGGAGGCCCTTCTCCTGTTATTATCTCAGGAAATTTGGAGGGGACACAAGATATGGGCCTTCATAGTGACTGCTCCCAGGCTGTGGAACTAACTCCTTCCCAATTGAGGCTAGTTTGGTCCCATCCCTGTTGTCTGCTTGTCTGTTTATTCTTGGGCAGGTATACTTTTGAATTGGTTTCTTGACAAATGGATGGCTGTTGAGGAAGAGGCTTTTAATGGGAAGGATGTGCTGTACCTCTTCTTTCACCCTGATATGCTTTTAAATTGTTTTAAGGCTGCCTTTTAATATGGATATTGTTTTAACATGATAATCTGTTTAATAGCTATGTTTTACTACTGTAACTTACTGTATTTTTAGGGATTTAAAAAATTATATGGTGACACATGATTAACTGGGTCCCAGTGTTGGGGAAAAGGTGGGAATCTCTTTCTCTTTCTCAGTTTCTCTCTGAGTTGCCTGGACAATGTATAGGTACACTGACATAATAATTGGGGAGAACTTTTTATTGTATAAATTTGTACCTGCAGCTTCAGTACAATATTTTCAGGGCTGTATCTGCACCACAGAAATAATGCAGTTTCATGCCACTTTAACTGCCATGTCTCAATGTTATGGAATCATGGAATTTGTAGTTTGTTGTGGCACTGGAGCTTTCTGACAGAGAAGGCTAAATATCTCACAAAACTACACATCTCAGAATTTCACAGCATTGAGTCATGGCTGTGAAAATGTTGTCAAACTTTATTATTTCTGTAGTGCAGATGCAGACCAGGGCAACTTACTATAGGTAAAACAGAGTTAAATCTTTTTTGAAAAATCCACAAAACGGAATAAAATAGTTGATGAATTTGTGGCATTAAAACAATTTCACCAAACATTAAAAGGTCTTGAAAAAATCTTTGCCTAGTGCTGAAAACAAATGCATTTCAAATGTTGTTCGAAACACACATCTATATCTACACTGCTTTCGTCTCATTTAAGTCAAATTGCATTTCTACCTGCCTATTCAATCAGCTGTACTTCAATAGTACTGACAGCAGCGTAAGTATTTCCTTTGGTTACACTTGTGGACATGTCGATGAAATAAGAATAATTTATTCCACAGTGAAACAGCAGACAAAACAGTCAAAAAGGTAACTTATTTACTGCTCAGATTATTGCAAGAGTAAACTGCTACTCTTTAAAAGGGAAAGCCTTAACACATCCACAGTAAGATTCTACCAATTGGGATGAAATATGAGCAGTTAAAACACCTTGTCATCCATACCATGTAGAAGACATCTGGGGAAACAAAACAGAATTGAATATGTGATATGTGCAAGAAAGTAAAAATGCCAGGAATCTCATAATTCTTTCTTCCTTTAACTTCCTTCCACAAGTACTTTCTCAGACCTCTGCTCCACATGACAGTATTGTAATAAATGGAAATCAAAGTATTTGTGTATTTTGTTGCAAAGCAATCATTGTACTTCATATGGGAAATCATGTGGTATTACTTCATCCACACTTCTTCCTCTTCCTCTCATAATTCTGCTCTTCCTGCTTCTCTTCCATATAGGATATTTTAATTTTCCATTTTCCATTTTCACACCTAGTTCTTATTGAGTCACTAAATCTGTAATCTGGGAAGTTTGTGATGTTCCAGCATCCACAAATTTACCCACACATCGCCATATGCATGCAGGACTCATGCTAAGACATATCAAGGAATATGTATAGATCAAGAACAGATTCTGCATTGCATCCATTCAAAAAGCACGATCCGTGAATGTACCTCTCTGTGTACATTCATAGATCATACTTTTTGAACAAATGAAGTAGGTTTCTGTGAGGAATGTTTTGCACAAGGAGATTTTAAGCATATGAACTCACTTGTAGTCTAATGTGGCACAACACCCACACAGATACATCACCTCAGGGAAATTAGGCACAGTTCTTCTGACTCACTTAAAAACAAATGGTATTATTCATTTGTAATAGCACAAAAGAGGCAAATCACAGCACCCTAAATACTGAGAAAATAATCCTGGCCTATTTAAAAATTACACAGACAAGGAGGTTCTCAGCAATGACAACTTTAACAGCAAATTTATTAATTATTATTATTGTTTTATTTTTTCTTGTCTCTCCTCAAGGCTTAAGGCGAGGTACACGTTAAAATACAAAACATAATTATAAAACACATAAAACCAACAGGTAAAATACATTACTATAAAGCGTGAACTTCATAGACCATGAACTCAGGATACTCCCTAATCTCTTTCTGAAATTTGTTTAAAATTAGTGACAGAATGTTCTGGGAGGCTGAAGTCAGTTAAAAACCAAAGCGATACCAAAGTGACAAACTGGGTACAGTTCAGTAGGAAGTTGCTCTTTGCTTTCACAGATTTGATTTGGGATAATGGTTTATTAACCCACAAGAGGTGTTGATTGTCTTACCTGTTGCTGGATGCTTGTATATCTGTGAGAGTTTCCTGAAACAATGGATTAACAGTGTTAATAATGTAATTCTCATTGTCAGTACATTCTGCATTTTATTTTTTCTCTGGCAATACTATCTACTTACTCCCTTCCTTCCTCTGTGTGAGAGAGATTAAATTCTGAATATACACCGACATCTGATGTTATAGTCCATAAAAGCTTATGCTATAGCAAATGTGTTAAGTCTTTAACACAGAACTCTTTGTTGTTTTTGCTAGAACAGGCTAACAAGGCTAGTTACAAATGGTTACAGCTACAAGGATTCAACCGTAGCTACAAAATTTAAAATCTTCACTTATAAACTTGTTTTGAAACTGCAGAGATGCCATTATTCTAGACAGGAGTTTTCAGCACAGTAATTTTTAACTGAATGTTGCTGGATTAATTTCAATGTAAACATGCATAGTATTGTACTTTAAAAAGGTCTTTGGCTGCAGTGTGTACAGTATGTTCAAGGACTTGCTGTGTGTTTTCAAGACTTATGGTAACCCTATCACGGGGTTTTCTTAGGATGGGTGTGTGACTTGTGCAAAGTCACACAATGGGTTTCCATTGCTGAGCTGGGATTTGAATCCTGGTCTCCAAGTCATAGTCCAGTGCTCAAACCACTATACAATACTGTCTCCTATTCAAGAATTTATTCTTAGGTGACTGGGCCCAGAATTACAATCTGAGGCTGCAGTTTTAAATGCATTTAACCAGGGACTAAACCCCTTTGAACATACAGTAGAGTGATTTTATTTGCAGTAAATCTGAATATGATTCTGTTGCTTATAGCCCACCTCAGCTGATTACAGCTTGAAGTACAAGCACTGATTAAAGATGTAAAGGGGATTAGCAAACCACCAATTGAATGTGAAGTTGAAGGCTTTCATGGCTGGCAACCATAGATTTTTGTGGTTTTTTCGGACTATGTGGTTGTGATCTAGAAGAATTTATTCCTGATGTTTCACCTGCATCTGTGGCTGGCATCTTCAGAGGTTGGTGGCATGGATGTGAGTGGGGTATATATACTGTGTGACCCTTGGCTGGGAGGAACTGAAAGTAAACAAAGTTTGGCTACCAGCCCTGAAAAACACCAACATCAAAACTCATCACATGCAAATGAGCATCACCCAGGGTCAGGGGGTTTCCTTGCAGACAATGGATTGCTAATTAAATAGACACACATATCCTCCCACTCTGAGGCCTTGCCATTCAACAACAGACCAACACACAGATTAACATATAAATCACTTCTTCTCAACCAAAGATCACACAGTATATTTACCCCACTCACTTCCATGCTACCAACCTCTGAAGATGCCAGCCACAGATGCAGGTGGAATGTCAGGGATAAATTCTTCTAGAGCATGGCCACAAAGCCCACCCCCCACCCACAAAAAAATACCAATTGATTAATTAATGGGAAGAAAAAGTCACCCCTTGCAAGGTTCAAAAGCTTCTGCCCAAAATGCCAGCCTCCCTGCACCCATGAGGCAGTTGATAAAAAATAGTGGCTACCTTAGATATATCACAATTATGGAATCATAGAGTAGGAGGAGACCCCAAGGGCCATCCAGTCCAACCCTCTGCCATGCAGGAATATACAATCATGGACAGATGGCCATCCAGCTTCTGTTTAAAAACCTCCAAAGAAGGAGGCTCCACCACTCTCCGAGGCAGATTCTTCCACTGTCAAATAGCTCTTACTGTCAGGAAGTTCCTCCCAAAGTTTAGGTGGCATCTCTTTTCCTGTAGTTTGCATCCATTGTTCTGCGTCCTATTCTCTGGAGCAGCAGAAAACAAGCTTGCTCCATCCCCAATATGACACCCCTTCAAATACTTAAACAGGGCTATCATATCACTTCTTAACCTCCTCTTCTCCAGCTAAACATACCCAACTCCCTAGGTCTCTCCTCATAAGGTATAGCTTCTAGACATTTCACCATTATGGTCACTCTCCAGCGTGTCAATGTCCCTCTTGATATTGCAATATTTCTTGCATTTTTAACACCACTATTTATAATTTCCAATGTTTACACTTTTGGATGACAGTTCCCAGAATACACCAGTCAGCAGGGGGATTATAATTCTTCCAAGCACTGGGATAGATTCTCTTTCTGTGTATTTCTTGTTGTTTCTGTGTATGAGCTGATGTTGACTCATGGTGACCCTATGGATGAGACCTCTCCAAGACCCTCTGTCCTCCACTGCTCTGCTTAATTCCTGCGACCCCTTAATACCTGTGACCTCTTAATAGAGTCCATCCATCTGGCATATGGCCTTCCTCTCTTCCTTCTTCCCTCCACCTTTCCCAGCATTATTATTTCTTTCCAAAGAGTCCTCCTTTCTCATGATGTGTCTGAAGTACGAGTCTCATTTCAGTCATCTTGGCTTCCAGAGAGGTTTCCAGTTTGATCTGCTCTAGGACCCATTTGTTTGTCCTTTTGGCTGTCCATGGGATCCTCAGCACTCTTCTCCAGCACCACATTCTCTCAAATGCATTGATTTTCTTCCGATCATCTTTCTTAACTGTCCCGCTCTCACATCCATACATGGTAATAGGGAATACAATGGCTTGTATGAGTCTGACTTTTATTCTGAGTTGTCATGGCAGAAAGGTGGGATACAAGAATAAAGTTGTTATTATTATTATTATTATTATTATCTTTGCATTTTAGAATCTTTTCTAGTTCTTTCATAGCCACCCTCGCCATTCTTAATCTTCTTCTGATTTCCTGACCGCAGTCCCCATTTCTATCAACGTTTGATCCCAAGTATGGGAATTCTTTTACTAATTCTATTTCTTCATTGTCTAGGTTGAACTTGTGAAGGTCCTTGATGGTCATTATTTTTGTTTTCTTTGTGTTCAACATTAAGCCTGCCTTAGCACTTTCTTCTTTGATCTTCCTTAGTAGGTGTTCCAGGTCTGTGAGGTTTTCTGCTAGTACTATGGTGTCGTCAGCATATCTCAGATTGTTGATATTCCTTCCTCCTATTTTCACTCCTCCTTCTTCTGTGTCCAAGCCTCCTTTTCTTATATGTTCTACAAACAAGTTGAACAGATAGGATGAAAGGATGCAGCCTTGTCTAACTCATTTGCCAATTGGGAACCATTCTGTTTCTCTGTTTTCTGTTCTGACAGTAGCCTTTTGTCCTGAGTACAGATTCCTCATCAGGACTATCAGATGTGTTGGCACTCCCGTATCTATCTTTAAGAGCATTCCATAGCCTTTCATGGTCTATCTATGCAGTCAAAGGCTTTGCTTTCTGTGTATATATATATATATATATATATGTATATATATTCGTATATAATGAGCCATTATGGTGCAGTGGTTTGAGTGCTGAACTAGGACTCTGGAGACCAGGGTTGATAGAATCATATTGGAAGGAGCCATGTGGGCCACCAGGTCCAGCCCTTGCTCAGTGCACTATCCCCAGCAGGAAGATGCCCCACCTCTTTCTGAAGGCATCCAGAGAAAGAGACAAACACTATCACCTCCCTAAGCAATTGCTTCTGTTGCTGACCCTCTCTCACTGCCAAGAAGTTCTAACGTGGAATTGAAACCTACCCTTTCCTGCAATTCAATACTTAAAACAGAGGAGCTTTTGCTATTCCCTTCCCCTGAGGCTGAGAGAGTGTGACTTGCCACCCAAGGTCGCCCAGTGGCTTCCATGGCAGACACAGGAATCGAACCCTGGCCGCCAGAGTCGCGGTCTTACACTCAAGCCACTGCGGCTCCACACAACAACCAACAACACCCCACAAGCCAGGCCCTGGTCCCCTCAGCCCGACCCATTTCCTCCCTGCTCACTAGGCCCGCCCCCTCGACACGTGACGGGGACCTCTGAAGCCAGGCCCTCGGCTTGGAGGGGGCGGGGCTTTCCGACAGCTCCAGCAGGAGGAGGAGGAGGCGGGGAGGCCAATCACGAGTCGAAGGGGCGGGGCTTTGGGACAGCGCGAGGAGGAAGAGGAGGCGGGGAAGCCAACCGCAGTGTCGACGGTGGTGGAGGAGGAGAAGGGGCGGGGCCTTCGGACGGCGTGAGGACGAGGAGGAAGAGAAGAGACGGAGGAGGGGCGGGGCTTTAGGTGTGGGCGGGGCCTTCGGGCAGCGCGAGGAGGAGGGGAAGCCAACGGCAGTGTCGGAGGAGAAGGAGGAAGAGGGCGGGGCCTTCGGACAGGGCGAGGAGAAGGGAAGCCAACGGCAGTGTCGGATGACGAGGAGGGCGGGGCTTTCGGTGTGGGCGGGGCCTTCGAGCAGCGCGAGGAGGAGGGGAAACCAACCGCAGTGAGGAGGAGGAGGGCGGGGCTTTAGGGGGCGTGGCCTTCGGGAGGAGGAGGAGGAGGAGGAAGCGGCGCGAGCTCTGTCCGTCCATCCGTCGGGGAATCGCCGCCCGGGGGCTCGAAGAGGCGCCTCGGAGGCTTCCCATTCCGTTGAGGTAAATCTGAGGTGGGGGAGTGGCAGGGTTTTCCCTTCCCCCTTTTGGGGAGGGGGCGGGAAATGGCTGAGGCGCCCGGAGGGACGGAGCGCCGTGAGGTGAAGCCTGTTTCCCCCCGTTTCCCTCCCTTTATCTGCCGAGGAGGCGGAGGGAGGAGTCCCTACCCGGCCCCCGCCGCTCAGCCTTGCTTTCCCCCTCTAGGCATGTGGTGCAGGTGGCCGTGTGCCTTTCAAGTCGTTCCCGACTTATGGCGACCCTATCGTGGGGGTTTCTTAGCAAGGTTTCTTCAGAGCGGGTTTCCCATTGCTTTCCCCCTGAGGCTGAGAGAGTGTGACTCGCCCAAGGTCACCCAGAGGGTTTCATGGCCGAGAGCTGGGACTCGAACCCTGGTTTATAGGATTGTAGTCAGACCACTACTCCACGCTGGCTTTGTTTGTTTGTTTATTTGTTGTGTGCTTTCAGGTCGTTTCCGATTTATGGCGACCCTATTGTAGGGGTTTTCTTGGAGGCTTCTTCAGAGGGGGGTTGCCGTTGCCAGTTCTGAGGCTGAGAGTGTGTGACTCACCCTATGGGTTTCCATGGCCGAACCAGGACTCGAACCCAGGTCTCCAGAGTTGTAGTGCAACATTTAAACCGCTGCGCCACGCTGACTCTGCCACTCCGAATTAGTTAAACCGGAGTTAAATTAGCATGGCCTAGTAGTTTGAGAGTTGGACTAGGACTCTGGAGACCAGGGCTGGAAACCCACTGGGTGACCTTGGGGCGAGTCACACTCTCTCAGCCTTCAGAGGGTGGCAGTGGCAAACCCCTTCTGAAGACTTGCCAAGAAAGCCCTGCAATAGGGGCGACTTGAGCAACAACAAACGCACCACCAACCCCTTGCCATTTCCTTGTCCCCAGATATTAAGGAAGGCGACCATTTGCAACCAGCTGCAGGTGGAGTAACTAAAGTTGTGTGTTTATATAGAGAGGTCTTGGGGCACCTTTGCGGCTAACTGAAAGAAAGGTGGTGGCAGCATGAGCTTTTGTAGACTCCAGTCCACTTCCTCAGGTGCATAAAGCTGTGTCTGTGTGGGTAAGAAAGGGCTGAAATCCACCTCTCTTAAAAATACTTTTAGTCTCTTCCCCCCCCCCCCCCCCCCCGCCAAGTTGGAAGCATGCTGGACGAATTTAAAGGACACTTTGGGGTATGTTAGATGTCTTAATGCTTTTTTGTTGTGATGATAATGGTGGATTGTCAGTGATCTTTCTTGCTCCTTAGTTGTGTCAGGTTGTGCTTGCTGGTTCAAGTTGGAAAGGCTTTAAGGATCAAATCAAGGAAGGGTGTGTTGCTGCCTCTGGCTTTGTGTAACAAGGAAGTTGGGGGGTGTATTTAAGGTATATTTATATCTCTGCTAGGAGATTTATATTTGCTGGTCACCCTCAGAGGATGGCAATGGCAACCCTTCTCTGAAGAAACTTGCCAAGAAAACCCTTAGGTTCACCTTAGGGTCCCCATAAATAGTAAATGACTTGAAGGCACACAACAGCAGCAAACACACCTCTTGATGTTTTTCTTGACATTTTAAGAAAGGTGACCATTTGTGTACCAGCTTTAGGTGGAATAATGAAAAGTGTGTGTGTGTGTGTGTGTGTAAGAGTGGGTTTTTTTTAAACCCACATATGTTAACAATAATTTTAATTTAATTAATAATTTTAATTCCCCTAATTGGAAGCATGCTGGGCAGATTTAAAGGAGACCTAGTGAGACGTTGGGTGTCTTAATGTGTTGTTGTTGTTGTTGTTGTCATGATGGTGGTAGATAGGCGGTTATCTTTCCGGTTCCTTAGTTGTGCCAATGCTTGTTGGTTGGAAGGGCTTAAAGGATCAAATCAAGGTCCTGTAGAGGAAGGGTGTGTTGCTGCCTCTGGCTTTGTGTGGTGAGGAAGTGTGTGTGTGTGTTAAGGTATATTTACATCTTTGCTAGGATATTTATATTTACTAGTATGTTTATATCTTCGCTAGGAGAGCTAGGTGTTTGAACATTGGATTGTGACCCTGTAGATCAGGGGTAGGCAACCTTTTTGAGCCGGGGGCCAGGTTGCTGTCCCTCAGACAATTGGGGGGGCCAAAGCACCAAAAATAAATAAATACAAAAATAAAAAATAAAAAAAATATGCATGCACACTCTCTCAGCCCCAGAAAAGCTATGGCAACCCCCCTGTGGGGATTTTGCCAAGAAAACCCCAAGAACAAGTAATAACAACAATAATCAATATCATCATGGCTGGCGGCGGCGGGACCAGCCTGGGGCCGGTCCAAAGGCCTCAGGGGGCCACATCCGGCCCCCAGGCCTTAGGTTGCCTACCCCTGCTGTAGATGGCTGGAATCCCACTTTGGCCATGTGAACCTACTGGATGACCCTGGTTAAGTCTCACTATCTCAGCCTCGGAGAGTGACAGTGGCAAATCCTTTCTTTCCTATGATAGATCTGCCTTAAAATCACCATAAGTTTGAAATGACTTGAAGGCACACAACGACAACATCTTTGCTAGGTCATTTTAGGAAAATTCTCTTGAACCTTGTGGATCGTTGCATGTAAGTGCGGATGACTTCTTGGTTTACTGTATTGTGCATAATTATCTGGTAAGTTGTGCAAGTGTCTTTTGCATGACAGGGCAAAAGCTTTGCAATCCTAGCCTTCTGGCTGTTTAGGCCCAGTTTTAGTTGTTTGCTGTTTTCCTGCAACTAGTTCAACCTGCTCCTGGAAATATGTTACTGTTGAGACGTCCCCGCAGGGAGATCTTTTTATTTTTTTGGCTTCACCAGCCAATGGTTGGTTTGTATCCGGAAGCATTAGTGTGTGTGGCTCATGTGCTGCTCTTTGTCAACCTCCTGCCTTTTCCTAATACATATTGAAAGGAGAAGGGATCTTGTGGGGTGTGTGTGGCTGTAGTATTTTTCACTTTTTGAGTAAAAACATGCTTTGGTTTGGAGTTTTCTGTGTTTCTGTGCCCCTGTATCGTCTGCATAGTATGGACCACTGCTTCACAGGCTATCTGATGTGAAAGACTGGCAGTGCCCCCCCCCCCAGTGTAGCAGGGACTGACACTAAATTTGTGCCCCTTGTGTACAATTGTTTCTTTACTGGAAGCTTGCCAGGGACAGGCAGCCAATGGCTCAGGGACCAGCACTGGTCTAGGGACCACCACTTCAGTAGCACTAGTATAGGTGACATTTATCAATTGCTGTATAGTTGACCAAATAATAATGTATTCATTTCTATGCACAGTGAGGTAAGAATGCTTTGCACATCTTCATTCCACCAGTAAAGGTACATTTTGAAGTCTACACTGGTGTGTGTGTGTGTATGCATATGAGGGTGGATGGGAAAGAGCTTAAGGACTTGTTTGCCGAGAAGTTGGGGGAGTCTTCTTCCCTCCCCTCTGTATGTATATAGCTTTCAAATCACCAGTTGACATATGGCAGCTCCATGAATTTCATAGGGGTTCCCTAGGCAAGGTGTACTTGGAGGCCACTGCCTTCATCTGAAATATAGTCCTTGACAGTCTTCCATCCAAGTCATCAGGGTTGAGCCTGCTTAGCTTCCAAGATGAGATGGGATCTGTTACCTTCGGGGTATTTACGTCCTTCAAATGATTTCAGCCTGCCCTCTATTTTGAGTCAACTACAGTATATTAGCTACAGATTTTTTTCTAGCTATTTATAGTTGTTGATTGTAATCAGCTCCCTAAGTAGCAGGTGTTATTGCTGCCTGCTTTTAATTGTTATTTGATTTGTGAAGAGAGGTTTTAAAAATCTTTGCACAGCATGTTTAAATGTCATTTAAAAATTGGAAAACTTCCATGGATGTTAATTTGGCTTTCATTTTGAGGGAAGGACGTGGTGTTGAGGAAAATATGGCTGCCCAGGGAAGACTAGACCTGTTTTTTTGTGAGTTGCTCCTGCTGTCTCTGCTTACAGTATGCATTTTTAATTCTTTTAAAAATAATTTTGAAATAATTTCATATCAGACTAAAAATAAATGAGTCATACAAGCTGTCAAGCAAAAATATTCTGATGAAATTTCAGTGTGTGAAATTGATTTCCCCCAGTAAATCTGGAGAGAATGTTATTATGAAAACCATGGACTTGGCTTTGCATTATGTGTTTACTTTTCTGCCATGGTGACTAGAAATGTTGCTATTCTTTCTCCAGATTAATCCTGTGTACTTTATTACTGTGAGAAATTTTGATCTTAAACACAGAGTAATGCAGTGGTTTTTCTTGAATTCCTTTGCTGGAAAAAACCCTGGGCCAAAGTGAGAGTAGAAGATATAGAAAAATCAGAGTAAAGGACAAAGTTGTTATGCCAGAGGAATGCATTTTGTCCTCGTATGATATGCACCCAGAAATTGTTGGTTTAACAGAAATGTGCTTGAATTAAAGCTTGTTCCTGAGATACCGACAAGCGACAACATTACAGAAAACATCTATTGTATTGAGGACAGTTGGCTGGATTTTACTTCATCTGGTCTTCAGTTGGTAAGGACGTATGGCAGTGGGGATCCAAATGTCCTCCAACAGAGCTTCAATGACTAACTTTGTTTGTCTTATAACATCATTAATGTGTTCATTGCAGCTGTGAGGAATGATGTTTGCCAACACAAGAGAGTCTGTAATATAATAATGAGACAAGTGTGTATGTGCTTTTGTGATGGAAGTTTTCATAAAGAGTATTAAACTTGCTTCCTTTTTTTATACTAGACTTAACATAAGGCAATGCTAAACCATATTTATCATTTCTTGAGAAATATTGCTGGTAAACACTGATATTAGCCACTGTAATTGGCTTTAAAGGGCTTTGATTTTAAATGAAGGGCTTAGTTGCAAAAGAAGTAAACCAGAAATACATAAGATGGTAGGGGTGTGCTCTGACAGAATCATAGAATTTTTGAATGTGCTAAAGCTTTTTTTGCTACTCTTCTAATTTTCTACTCTTCTGATTTTCTGTGTTGAAAATCAGAAGAGTAGTTACGGATTTCAGATCTTGCTCACCCATCTTTGACCTGCATTAGTTTAGTGAAGTGTGTGGGTTTTAATGTATTCGTATTGTGCTTTCATTGCCTCCTACATTCCATCTACACTTTGAAAGTACAAATCAGTTTATAATGCAGCTTACTGTATCAGGCCCTCTTCTGATTCATGCAGAACAATCCTATGCATGCAGACTTAGAAATTAGCACAATTGAGTTCAATGGAACTTTATCCCAGTACTGAGACCTTTAGGATTACAGTTTAGAATCCTCATATTATTGATGATGCATGCCTCTTCTTTTCCTGTCTGCAACCAGCCTGGTCTAGTTCTGTCTTTTGAACAATGGCTGTAGGTGTGTTCCAGGAAAAAAAGAGGCTTTTGAGAAACAACATTTAAGAAATGCTTTTTATGACATCAGACAGTAAATGTAAATGTGTGAAACTACATGTTAATTCTGGAAATTTGTCCATGCCTGTTGAACCAGTTGTCAAGTGCTTCAGTATTACAAGTGCAGCAAGAAAGAGGTCTGTATGCAACAACAGACTCAAGATATAGTTAAATGAAGTTTATTGACAAGATATTTCCCCAAATTTCAATTAAAAGGCAATATGTATGAAAAATGAGAGAGTGTAGGAATGCTAACAAGGAAGCTAAAATTATTCTGCTATGTGTGAACTATGCTTGATCTTGGATAAGTAAGGATTTGTAAATCTATTTCAAACTGTGGTTTAAAACTTGCTTATGAATCCTGATTTGTTTATAGCTAGTAAACCATAGTTTGACTTTATATGTGATAGAAAGTTAGAAATGATTGCAGCTTCCAGAATTTTGGCTTGCACGAAGGGAGGAATGAAGTAGGAATGTGCATTGTGTGCAGATATTACCAGTATGTTTCAGGCATATATATTTTTCACTGCTCATCAAGTGAGTCTTAATCTAGAATATGGCTTTTGTTTAAAAATAAAAAGGACCCTCCAGATTACAAAGGAAGATGGAATTCAAAGATATAGCCATGTTGGAGTATAGGGAGTTGCTTCATACTGTCAGACCATTGGTCTTTCTAGTCAGAATTGTCCACGTTCACTGGCAGTGGCTCTGTTGGTTTTTGTTGGTTTTTTTTGGCAGGATCCTTTTCTAACCCTACTGGATATGCCAGGCCTTGAATGTTGGAAATTCTAGTATTTCAGGTATGAAAAATGAGATTGCTGATGGGTTCGATTCCACACTTGCTCTATTACAAGAGGAAATAATTGGAGCAGATTGAATTTAAAACACATACTGGTGTGATTCTTCTTCGCTACTAATGTTTCTTATAATTATAATAGGACAGAGATGTCTTGTTTTATTTATGGAGGTTTTTTTAATCCCTCTTCATTTGCAAAGTGTAGTCATAATCCAGCAAGGGTCTCTGTATGGTATTGCTGGCTTATGGGACTTTCCCTCCCAACACTAGCATTTTCTCCCGTACTCACAGCTCACATTTTAAATGTAAGGATGCCTCAAACTAATAGAATAATTTTCAGCATAAGATGTTAACACAAAGGAAGCTGGTGATATAAGGACCAGGTGCAGATGGATGTATAAATCAAGTGTGTATTTTGGAGGTGGATGTCTGCTGGTTATTCTCCATCATGTTCATCTATGCATTTCCATCCTTGAACGGCAAGTCCTATCTGTATAGAGCTGGCTTTGTGCGCTTATCTTTTCTTGACACACTCAACACTTCTAATTAGTTCTCTGCTTCTAATCTGTTCAAACAAAACACCGATCCAGGATATGCAAATGAGCCTTTAAGGATAGTGGAGATTGTATGTCCCCTCCATCCTCATTCTTCATGCTTCATTCCATTTCTAGGTTAAGAGAGTTGTTTGATTCAAAGTAGGAAGCTGTCTTTTGTAACACCATGTGCACTATGTTTGTAGTTCAGTCTGAACCAAACCATTATAGCTTAATATTTCTTTACACTTTCCATTAAATTAAACTGTGCATTGATATTATAATTAATCAGAAAAGAAATATGTTAAGATACAAGTTTTTGAATCTATAAAATGGCTACTTAATGTCTATCGACCTAAATAGGAACAAAATATTAAAATGTTTCGCAGCAGAGCTATTCAAAATGATGGTTCCTGCACTGGTGCTGGTCCCTGAGCCCTTGACTGTTGGTCTTGATGAGTTTCTAGGAAAGAAAAAAGTAATCGTAGCCAATATGGAGCTGGTCCCTTGCACAGTGGGGAAAAAAGGGGGCCTCCCTACCTGAGAGGCACTGATATATGACTTTTTTTCATATAGTCCAATTATGAAAACATAAAAACCGCCCTTTAATTTGTGACTGAAATGTAATGGGAACCACACATTTCGTTTGTCTGCATTTGGGTGACCAGAATGTGAGTGAGCGAGTGAACAAGACAAGAGGTGAAGTGGTAAGAGAGCAGCAGATAAAGGACTGGACTAGAGCATCAATAATAATGCCATAAGGTATAAGCAGTGGCAGTCAGGAGCAGAAGATGGTGAAAGAGATCCCAAGGGATTCCATTGTGGTCTCCTGTTGGGGGCAGTGGTTTCACTTTGAATTATGGCAAGGCTGGCTCTGTTTTGTGTAGCTTGGAACCTGGGTATATAAAGGAACGCATCCTTTCATATCAGTTTGTCTAGGCACTGCAGTAATCTTTGGAGTCTCCATCCAGATGTCTTCTCTGGCGTGACTCTGACTCCTGCTGTGAAACATAGTTCCCAAGAAGGCTGGCTTCGTGCCTCCTTTAATATATTTTTGATGATCTTTCTGTTTGGGGGGGGGGGGGGAATTCGCTACTTGAATCCTATATAGTTTATTAATTAAAATATTTCTTCTCAATCTGTCAGGCTCCTGAAGCAGTGAGTCTTTAAAAACATATCTAAACAAAACAATATTTTAAAATCCATTTTGGATACAGTTAAATGGTCGAAAAGCTAACTCTGATTTTAGAGAACAAAGACCACACAAAGCAAAGTTAGCTTGCCTGCCTACCAAAAGCTGAGAAGATTTGGAGCCAGTTTGATTTCTCTTGAGGGGAGAGTGCATAACCAAGGTGTTGCTGGAGAGCCCTGCCTCTTCTTCACTAATATCTAGTTTTATTGTGGCTTTCATTCTGCTGAATGATTTGTTTATGGCTATTGTTGTTTTATGGCCCTGATCTAGCTACTGGTCCCAATTAGAATATTTCTTTTGAATCAGTGGAATTTATGTAAGTGTTGAGACTTAGCAGGTTCTAATAATTGGGACTAGCAATTGGATTTGGGGCTATCATACTATTGCAAACAACCTGGTAATGATTACAATGAATAGTGGTTTAGAAAAGTAAAGGATGTTAAAGCACAAAATGCATCTGCCTTGCTGAAGTGAACCAGATTAGTTGGTGTATGAGCGAGAGACAGACTGGGAAATACACTGCCTTAAGGTCACTGGAAGAAAGGTACTATAAATAAATAAAAATTCTGGAAGTTAAGACCCAAATGCCAGGTTCTCTTCTATTACTTTGAGTAAAGTCGTCTAGCTGGTGACTGGTTGATCTATATATAACACCTCTGATCTCTCTAATCCTTGTTAAAACAGTGTAGCTCATTGTAGTTTTGAGAACTTGTTCCTATATCTGATCACAGCATAAAACTAGATTCATCATTATTGTGCTAAAACCTTTCCCTGGATAAGTATGGTTCAAGAGAGTAAATTTATAATCCCAAGAAGTCAGGATAATGTTAAACATACAATCAGTTAATAGAATTCCATTACATTTGCTAATGATTTCTGATGTATTAACTTGAAGGAAGATGTGAAATTATAGTAGAAGAACTAGTTATAATTAAGGTATGCTGAAGGGACCTGTGGGACCAATGAGTCCTTGTGCATATATTCACCTTGAAAAATGGTTGGGGGAAACATTCCTATGGTTAGTCCATGAAGCATCCTTGCTTTATGAACAGAAGACAGAAGGCAAAATGAAATAATTCCTCCCCTCCCGCGATTTAGTAATACCTGTACTAAATAAATCCTCGACGTAAGCAAGAGATTGTCTTGGGATAAAAAAAGACATGATCCACTTTGCTAAGTAACTGAAACAATAGGCTTAGCCTTTTGCTTTTTGCCTATTGCTCACAAACATGCACATCCAGAATTGTTTAATTTATTATTTTAGACCTATAAAATGAAGAAAAATAGCAGCCCTGTGTATGTCTTTGGCAGAATACATATTAACTTCCTGGAATTACTATTCTCAAACCATGGTATATGCAGTAAGAGAAGATCCAGTAGTTCAGGAACATTTACTAAATGGGTAGGATGTTTCTTAAACTGGATGGTAATTATTGATATATTGTATGAGGGGGTATCATAAAGTTTTAATTATCACCTTTTAAAAAATGACAGAAAATTTGTTTTTATTTATAGTTAGTTTATCTCCACATAGTCACCATCCAGATTTACACATTTTTCCAGCGTTTCTTGAACCACTGAATACTGTTATTGTAGAAATCTGCAGATTGCTCCTTAAACCACTCTTTGACTTCATGAATGACATCATCTCTGTTGTCAAATGACCCTGCAACGGATATTTCATTTTTGGGGAAAGAAAAAGTTATTTGGTGATGATGACACTGACAAAATTTCATCAATATACCATAATAATGTCCAGGTGATAATTATTACTTTACGATAACACCCCCCCCCCCACTTCCATCTTACACTTTAGTCACTTTTGGCAAAACCTGTAACAAAAATAAAGGATACAATGAGCTGATTTTCTCAACATCGTGCACTTAGGGACCACAGATGACACTGACAAAATGTCATCAATATACCATAATAATTCCCAGGTGATAATTATTACTTTATGATACCCCCTCGTATGTTTTTCCCATGGAAATGCCTATTATCTTTAATATTCTGCCTGAATGCAAATTCTTCCAATGCACTTTACAGGTAGGATGAAATATATTGTAATAAAATCATAGTAAAAGTATCAAAATACAACAATGTGGATGGCAGTTGATTACAGGGAGAGGGTAGTCAAGCTTATACAGAAACATAGGCCTGACCCTTCCCTCTGTTTCTGCCGTTTCTCTGCAAATATATTTTGCCCAGGATTTTTTTTCATAATTTAGAAAGGATGTCTTCTTCGTGGTCTCTGTGAATGCACACAAATGGGTTATTCTGCACCTGCGCAGAAAGCTTCGGAACCTTCTGGAATTGCTAAGGAAACTTTCTGGCAGTAGCCCCGCCCATCCATATATATATATATATCCCCTAGCGTTCCCACTCTTTCTCCAGTTCCTTTCGTCCCCAGCACTAGCTGCTAGAAGGAACCTCGCTCTTGGAATCACGACTTCGTTTTGAAAATTGGACCGTTTTTGACTACTCTTTTGCCTACCAGACTTGTTTTTTAACATTGGGTGTATTGGATTTGACTCAGACCGCTTCACGACTTCTACTTTGGATCTCCTTCAGGTACCTAGCCTAACCATGGCCTCTTGCCCCATATTGTTCAAGAAATGTATTGAATGTGGGGCTAAAATTCCAGGCCAAGACATGCATCTTGTTGTCTTTTGTGCCTTGGGGAAGGCTACAACATCTCCACTTGCTCCCATTGCAAGGCCTTTACATCTCAAGCCCGAAAAAAATTGGGAGTCTTGCCTCCGGGCAGGCATTGCCAGGTTTTACAACCAAAAGCTTTGGATTTTGCACGTCAGGGGGTCCCACACACTCAAAAGACTAAATCTATGAGTGAAACCCCTTCTGAAGTCCCCAAGAAATTGGCTTCTAAGTTTACCCCAGACTCCAAACCCAAGGACAAATGCTCTGCTAAATGTAAATATTCGGATCCATGTACTTCCCCTCATAAGCATAACAAGAACCATCCGAGGTCTCCTGGCTCTTTGACCATCCCAGGCCAAACTCAGCAATTGTTGAGGCTTCCCAGCTTAACTATACCGTGAAGACCTCAACTTCACCCACTGACAGCGAAGAAAAGAAAATTGAAGACATGGCTTGGAAGTTTTATGCAGTTGCAGTTTTAGACCTCAAAGTCACCAACTATACTGCCTGCATGGAGGCGTATCAGCAACATCTTTGGGAAAGGATGCTGCCCCTCATCGACAGCCTCCCAGACGATAAAAAGCCTCTGGCCCTGGTTTTGCAATCTGAGGCACATTCCTTAGCAGGCCAACAGATAACCTTAGTCCGCCACTTGGCAGATTGTGCATCAAAAGTCCTTTCAGTTTCTGTTGCTCTCTGCTCCCATGCCTGGCTCAGGCTTCTGATTTGACCCACCAAGCTCGAGCAGCTATAGAAGACATGCCGTTCGATGACTCAGGCCTGTTCAACAAAGAAACTGATGAAAACTTGACTTCAAGAATAAGATGAGAACTGCAGCTAAAAAATACGGTATGTCCGCATCTACCTCTCGCTCCACCCCATGCCGTCACTCTGGCTGGCATTGGCCTTTTTATGCTCCCTACCAACAAAGGCAATACCAACAGGACCAACCACGGCAGCGTTACCCATTGCAGCCCTCCTCCTCTTTGGGCAAACACCAATCCTCTCAGCTCATATACAAACAACCCTACAAGAAAAGGGAGGCTGAACAGATCAAGAAGAGCTGTGATGTTCCCCAGTACACTTCGCCACATCCCAACTATTTGGTGATAGGCTGGCCCTCTTTGCCAACTCTTGGGCTGCCAGAACTTCCAATTCTTGGGTTCTCTCCATCGTTTGTCAGGGTTATGCTCTAGAATTCATAGAGCTCCCACCAACTGGAGCTATACGTCTAACTAACCCCTCAGACACCCTATTTGATGAAGTGTGTTCTCTCTTGGAGAAGGGCGCTATTGAATCCATTCACCTCTTTTGGATTCAACAGTGTTTCTTTTCCAGATACTTTATGGTTCCTAAAAAGGATGACGGTCTCCAATCTGTCTTGGACCTACACCTTTTAAACTCTTTTATTGCCTATAGGCATTCCCGTATGGTAACTCTGTGTTCTATTCTCCCTCTACTACAGAAAGAAGACTGGTTTGCCACATTGGACCGCAAAGATGCCTACTTTCATATAAGAATTTGGAAGAATCATAGCAGATTCTTCATGTTCTCCATCGGCCTGACTGTTTTCAATTCTGAGTTCTACCATTTGACCTTTCCACCACTCCACGTGTGTTCACCAAGTGCATAGCTGTCATAACGGCCTTTCTTCGGCAACACAGAATATGCATCTTTCCATATTTGGATGACTGGCTGTTTTTTGGGCCCTCCAAAATCAACCTTGTTTGAGATGTCGATTTCACTTTGTCTCTTCTAGACTCATTGGGATTCCTGGTCAATGACTCAAAGTCTGTTCTCTCACCATCCCAGGAGTTGTGCTTCATAGGGGCCATTCTCAATGCCAAACAAGCCACCGCCTACCTGCCTCAAGACAGGTTTGCCTCTTTCTCGTCGGCAGTTTGAGCGTGCATGGCACACAGGTGAATTTGAGCACCGACTGTCCTGGTAGCCTTAGGACACATGGCCTCTATGATGTACGTCACCCCATGGGCAAGACTTTTTCCATCCTCTTCAGTTTTGGTTCCTCTCAAATTTCAATCTTTAGCTAGACCATCCTCAAAAATGGCTCACGATCCCCAGACCACTCACCAATTCTCTCTGGTGATGGCTCACCCCAAACAATGTGTGCATTGGGATGCTCTTTCTTCCTCCCCGACCAAACACCACACTTACTACGGATGCCTCACTAGATGGCTGGGGGGTGCACATAGGCCACCTCACTGTCCAGAGCAGATGGTACATTCAAGAGAAGTCACTTGACATTAATGCCTTGGAAATGCTAGCAGTGCAGAAAGCACTCAGAGCCTTCGAATCTGAGCTGTCCGACAGAACTGTACAGCTGTTAACAGAAAACACTACAGTAATGTACTATATCAACAAACAGGGTGGAACAAGACCCTCAACCCTTCTCGATCTCACCCTACAGATCTGGGACTGGTGCCTGGACAGACGAATTGTCCTTCAAGCCCTGTATCTTCCTGATGAAGAGAACGACTTGGCAGACCATCTCAGCAGGTCCTTGGATCTGTGCCACAAGTGAACACTCCATCCTGATGTGGCCCAGGCTCTATTCACCAAGTGGGGCTCTCCCCAGAATGACCTGTTTGCAACCTCGGCCAACACTCAATGCACTCAGTTTTCCTCCAGATTTTGAGCCCAAAGATCTTGAGGGGACGCATTGCTCTTTGACTGGAGTGGGAAGTCCCTCTACACCTTTCCACCATTCCAACTCGTAACCAAGGACGTCTTGAAAATGAGGAGAGACCGCTCCAACACAATCCTCATCATCCCTTGGTGGCCCTGGCAACCCTGGTTTCCCACCTCCTATGCCTATCTAACAACTGCTAATTCAGGCTTCCAGCCCGACCAGACCTACTCACCACCCATGGGAGCAGAGTCCACCACCCCAATGTCGAGCCCCTTCACATGATGACCTGGAAGATAGGCCCTGACTGCCTTACAGCCGTCAATTTGCAATGTCATACTGGTAGCACACAAGCCTTCTAAGCCTTAAGTGGCTCAGATTCAACACGTTTTGGACAGACAATGGACTTTCCCCATCCCAAGTACAGGTATCCCATGTTTTGGATTTCCTGATGTCGCTTGCTGATGTGGAACTTTCACTTTCTTCATTGAAGTGCTACCTTGCCGCCATTTGTGCCCACTGTGAGTTCACCAGCACTCAGTCCTTCAGACATCCCTCAGTAAAGAAATTTTTGAAAGGTTTCTACAACCTCCACTCACCATCTTCATTGCCCACTCCTATGTGGAGTTTGGACCTCATTCTCTTCTATTTGTCTACTAAATCCTTTGAGCCGATGGCTTCCGATGATCTCAGACTCCTTTCATGGAAAAGGCTTTTCTTGTAGCCATCACTTCAGCGCATCGTGTGGGTGAACTCTGTGCACTCCATAGGGACCAGCCCTATCTATGCTTCCACACAGACAAAGTGGTCCTCCGTCCTGACATTTCTTTTCTGCTCAAAGTGGTGTCCCCCTTCCATATGAGTCAGGATATTGTCCTATCTACATTGACATCGAATCCTACCACTGATACTGAGACTCCATACCCTAGATGTTTGTAAGGCGCTTGCATTCTGTTTTGATAGGACTTCAAATTTGAGCAAATCCCAACAAAAATTCAGTGCTGATCAGATTCAAAACGGGGGTTTACTAGTCTCACCTCAGCACCTCTCCAAATGGATTGCTGCTATTATTCAT
This sequence comes from Phrynosoma blainvillii, assembly GCA_026167975.1. Taxonomy (NCBI): domain Eukaryota; kingdom Metazoa; phylum Chordata; class Lepidosauria; order Squamata; family Phrynosomatidae; genus Phrynosoma; species Phrynosoma blainvillii. The sequence continues at coordinate 21,693,792 of JANUYF010000005.1, forward strand.
CTCTGTTATGAATTCACTAGTAAAATCCTCCCACTCAGGGTGGTAGCCACATCCTCTGCTTTGCTGAATGCTATACCCTTGGAGGATGTCTGCAAAGCTGCCGTCTGGTCCTAGCCATCGACTTTCATCTCACACTACAGGCTGGACACAAGAACTAGATGAGACAGAGCTTTTGGAAGAGCCGTTTTACTTTCTGCATTACACTAAAGCATGTTATGTCAACTCTTTACCTTTTAATATATAAGTTATGACTCACACAAGTTGTTTTTTTTTGGGGGGGCAATCCTTTATTTCAGTGATCAACTGTCATGTTACATGTGCTTATGTCATGACATTCTCTCTTATTGGCACTTAGCTTGCCAATCTACCCATTTGTGTGCATTCACAGAGACCAAGAAGAATTAGGACAGGTTGCTTACCTGTACCTGTAGTTCTTTGAGTGGTCATCTGTGAATTCACACAAAACCCACCCATCCTCCCCTTTCTGTCATTTTCCGCACCATCTACGCTGCTAGGCAGCAGAACTTAGAACTGGAGAAAGAACGGGAACACTAGGGGATATATGTACAGATGGGTGGAAGTACTGCCAAAAAGTTTCCCTAGCAATTCCAGAAGGTTCCGAAGCTTGCTGTGCAGGCACAGAATAATCCATTTGTGTGAATTCACAGATGACCACTCGAAGAACTACAGTTACAGGTAAGCAATCTGTCTTTTTTCCAAATAATCAGAAGAGACAGTTGGAATGGATGCATCACTAATCAAATCCAAGTGCAGAGTAGTAATCTCTTCCTATGATTATTCCAAGGAAACTCACACATGTGTGGCTACATCTCTTCAGGCATCCTAGTATTTTAACATTGTTCTATCCTTTAATTTTTCTTAAAATCTAAATAACATGGGGGAAAGATACACTACTGAAAAACTCAGTGAAAATAACTCCCCCTCCCATGTCAAATGTTTCAGTTCAGCTACTTTTGGCTATTGGGAAAGACTTTCAGTTCTGTTTGTTAAATCTAAGTCAAACATGCAAAATAAAGTTATTTTGATTTTGGGTAGTGGGAAAACTTATTCATAATATTCTCTACACATATCATTGATTCTAATTGTGGGGACTTCTGCAAAAGAAATAGGTGAACGATTTTGTTAGTTCATTTGAAATCAGGGACTGTTCAACAAATACTTTATAGCCAAAATTTTAATAGGTGATAATATGGTAATATATGTGTTTTCCTTACAGCTTGCTGAGATACAAGAGGAAGAAAAAACATAATGTGGCTAATCATTCACCTAGAAAGGTGAATATAGTTTTTAAAGAGAAATGGCTGACAAGAGTGGAAAAATTCTTTCAGGTCCATTATACATTGAAGTTGAATATGACTATGAATATGAAGCAAAAGACAAAAGGATTGTGATAAAACAAGGAGAGAGATATATCTTAGTGAAGAAGACTAATGAAGACTGGTGGCAGGTGAAAAAGGATGAAAATTCCAAGCCTTTCTATGTGCCAGCACAGTATGTCAAAGAAGTAACTCGCAAAGCACTAATGCCACCTATTAAACAATCAAGTGTGCTACCAAACAGCTCCCTGAAACTTATGCATGGGTTACAGAGGTCAACAGAAAATGTGAACAAATCTCCAGAGCTTTCTAGTTTTGGAAAATCATCTCCGGTACAAATGTCGGGACTAATCCGGGATGCCAATCAGAATCTGGGACCAAACAGTAGCCCAGGTCAGAATACTGGCCTGAGCCTGGACCTTGCACAGAATAATGGGAAATTTAATGAATTCCAGTTTCCTAAAGTTTCCAATCAGAACAAGACTTTCCCTGTGTCTCACTTGCCTTGTTCTGAATATATGGAAATAGAAAAGACTAGCTTCTTGCAAGAGCTATCCTGTGACTCCACTGGAGAAATTTCAGAAAAAACTCACCAGGATTCAGAATCTGGAGATGAACTCAGCAGTAGTTCTACCGAACAAACACAGGTAAGATGAGATGCATTGCAGTACATCTTCTTTCCTCTTGCATGAAAAAACCTACTATGTACATACATACTGTATATATTCATGTATAAGTCTAGAAATTTCAGTTAAAAACTGACTCAAAAAACCCAGATTGACTTATCCATGAGTCAGTGTAAGTAATGTACATTGTAAGTAATGTAAGTAATGTACAATGTATGTAATGTAAATCTAAAATACTGTACTTTAACTCTTTATCAAAAAAGGATCCTTCCACTTCTCTGAGTTGAATGGTAAAAGGCAAGAGCTTAGTTCATCCCAGGAGAATGTAAAAGAATCACTGGGCTTTCTACTCTCTCCATTGTGGAGCCACCTCTGGCCTTTTGAATGGGAAAATAGCAGTGATTGTTCCCTCTTCATCCATCCAGTCTTTAGGGGGAGCAGAAACCATTATGCCTGTCAAAACTTTATAAGGTCTTTGGCATTCTTTTCCTTTGTTACATGCCCCTAAGTTTTAGCCTCAACTCATCCACGGGTCATATCAAAATGCATAATTTTGGCCACAAAACCTGCCCTCAACTTATACATGAGGTCAACATATAGTTGAGTATATATGGTAGTACTCACTGCTTAATTTATATACCAAATGTAAAGACCAGTGAGGTAGAGCTGTGATGCTTTGTCAGAGCCTGTTATAATAACATGGGTAATGAAAGTAAGTGTTGCTAGTCTTTTGTTTTGATTTTCTTCTTGTTCTTCTGTTTTTCCTATACTGATTGTAATACTTGGAGTTCGTGGTTGGCTTGTATTTTGCAGTTATCTTCTGAGATACAGTTTCTGGGATATTAACATTTCTTAAAAGTATGTAATATTGGGCAGACATATTTTCCATATATCTTAAAATTTCCAGCAAGTTTATCTTAAACTTCCAGAAGTTTGAAATTGTCAATACAAAATGGATGGCATCGATACCGTGTATGGACAGTGTTGGGACACTTGCTAGATAGACTACTTTGGTTTTATTTTGTTCTTAATTCCCAAGGGTGTATCCACACAATTAAAGCAGCTTTACACCATTTTAACTGACATGACTGTATCTTACAGAATCCTGAAATTTGTAGTTTATTGAGGCACAAGAGCTCTCTGATGGACCAGGCTGAATACCTGGCAGTCATGGCAGTTCAAGTGGTATCAATCTGCTTTAATTCTGTAATATTGTTACTCAAAGAAAGGTGTGGAACTGGGGGTGGTAGAGTCCAAATCAACTATCAATGTTACTTTAAACATTGGAGAAAGTACCTTTGCAAGAGACTGATAACCTTTAGAACCATTTGCACCTATGTATACTGATAATAATTGAGGAGAATTCCAGGTTTTGGTGAATTAAGAGGAATTTATTAGAAAAATGCAATCACACACACATGATAGCAATTCAAACAGACACAGCATTCGGAACTCACCAAAAAATGAGCTTTGGAAAGGGGATAACCGAGTTTGAGGGGTTTAAGGAGAGCAATAGTTACCTGTCTGAAGAAAAATTTTATACCTGAAAACTGGCCTCTGGGGATGAGGCTTAAATTGACAGTGTGATTCTGGACTGGTTGATGGCTTTAATTGTGGTATGACAAAAACAGTTGGATCAGGATAAATCCAATATGGATAAGCAGGGAAGCTTGGCTGGGAGCACAGCAGTGAGTGGACAGAACATGTTGGCTGACTTCTTTGGTGTAATGAGACCTCCTTTGTCTCTTGGTGCAAGAGGAAATTCGAAGGGCTTGGTGGAAGGAGAGAGCAATTAGTACACACATTTAGATTTGATTGTCTTATTACCTGGATCATCCAGTCCGCATGCCTCTGGTCTTCACTCCTTTTCTCCTAAAGTTCATTGTGACTGCTCAAGAGCATGCTGGCTCCAGCTGTGAAATATGAAAATATGGGGACCTCAAATCAAGTGCGGAGAGTGCAGGGTGTACTAACAGTGTGGAAATGCCCCAAGGCTTCTATGGTGATAGATCATAACTACTTACTTGTAGGAGTATCTACTGACCTATAATACAGATGTATGCAGTAGACATAGGCTGTCTTGTTTTCCTCCTTGATATTAATGCCCCAAAGCCCTTAGGTTCATTTAATTAATTAGGAGGTACTTGATGAGACAAAAGCCATGTAATAGCTGACTGCTGAAGCTGTGCATAGCTTTGGCATATGCATGTTCCAAAACCTGTTTTTTCTGATGTAATGCTGCAGGTGTTATTTACAGGAGGGAGTTGATGGACAGGAGGACTGGGTACTCTCCTGCTGGTTCTCTCTTTAAATCGGGGTAGGCAACCTTTCCCCTTTAAGGGCTGAGGGACTTCAGCTCCCAGAATCCCAGGAGCTATTGGCCAGCATGGGACTATTGGCCAACATGGCTGAGGCTTCTGGGAGCTGAAGTCCCTCGGCCCTTAAAGGGGAAAGGTTGCCTACCGCTGCAAATGCACCTCTGAAGTCCATCCCCCCTTCATTGTACTGCTTTCATCCTTGGAACTAGGTTTGCCGAAGAAGGCAAGCTAAAAATGGACAAGATAGTTATTTGCATTGGAAAAGTAGATATGAGAAGGGTCAGGTACTTCTCCTGCAAATGTTTGTATCCTTCATTATCCTGATGATGCAAACATGTAGTTTAAAAAGGAGGAAGGAGTGAGGAGGGAAAAAGAAAAGGGAAATGTGACATCACCTTTAAGGCTAATTGATTTTTATTTTCACACAAGCTTTCATGGCTATAAACTCACTTCTTTGAATGCAGTACAGAGTGAACTGGAACTCTTGTTTACCTTGTACAATTTTTCTCTTACATTAAAACTTTTGTTGAAGATAAAACAGAAGTTTTAGCATACTACATATTCTTATTTGATCTTTTGACTCAAAAATAGTTATTCTAGTGTGTAGTTTTGTTCTATATTCATGAAGACATACCTTTTTCTTATTAAGGATATTTATAGCATCCCACATTTTCTTTGCTAAATGCAGTATGCTATTAAAGAGCCTTAATAGTGATTCTATAGCATGTTCTCCTCAGCAAAATAAAAACTATTATTATGGACAATAGTTCAAGTTCAGGAAATTAAATCAAGCCAGAATGATACTGAGCCTCTCCCCTGAACAAAGCCAGAAACATTTTTTGAAAGTCTGAGCTTGAAACAGAATGAACAACAGAACAAAACTTTATTTTACTAGGTTATAAATAAATAAATAAAATAATGAATCCCCACTAGATTAAAGAGGCCTAGAGATTTGAGCACTTAGATGCAGTGGTACTAATGCCACACTTTCTATAAATCTTTCAGTAATGGCCATTGTTTGGTAGAAATCAGCTGTTCAAAAATTAAGGGCTTAGCAAGATGTTCTTAGGGCTGTTTGCAGCTAGAACACAAAGTCCCTAGTTGAATATTCTTACCTTGAAATTGAACACTGTGCTTTTTTTCTGTGTGAATAATACAGTAAATTTCAGATCATAATTGTCTTTTAGGTAGGTTTGTATTGTATATCTTTCTACCACGCATGAGATGCCAGTTACATTATATTCAAAACAGAGTAAACCATATGTTAAAATTCTGTCTTTTTAAAGGGCCAGCTATGGCCAAGCATGGCTAGGATCCAGTAGTGGAATTCTGTATCCTGATGTGTCTGTCAGAATCAGTGCAGCCTAAAACCTGTACCAGAAGCCCTGGAAGCACTCTGAAGTATTTTCTCCAGGTATTCAGCCTGATCTGTCAGAGAACTCTTAGCAATGCTGAGAGAGAAGAGGAAAATTCCAGTTCTTTTGACCAGATAAATTAAGATCATTGTGGAGATGGTACAACGAGAAAGTTGCTCTGGAGTTCTGTTTCTTAGTGCTAGAATTCCATTTAAAGGTAAATAATATTTACTGTAGTAATGTGGTGATATAAATATACTCTAGGGGTTGGGCATGGGTTAACATGGATGGGGCGTTCTCTATAGGATGGATAGACAGACACAGACCCTTCCATTGCAAATCCCTAAACATGCTTTCAGTAGCATTCTGTTAATGGTGTAACAATGTCAGAGCTCTTAGCCAAGGTTTCCAGCTCCCATGTGAACATTTGCTGGCATGTGTCCATTTTGGTGTCTTTGCCCAAAAAACTTGGATGGGGTGAGTGAAAATTCAGTAAATATTGCAGCAGTGTACATGACTAGACATCTTTGGAATTTGGTCTGATCCAAGCCAAATTTTAATTACAAGGATTATTCTGCCTTTTTAAATTTTTAAATTTAAATTTAATTTTTTAAAAAATGTTTTATTTGCATTAGCCAATTGAAAGCCCATAGATACAAATATTCCTGCAAAGAGCTTGTCAGCATAACTGACAAATAATCTGTTGTCAGAGTGGAAAACCTATAGCAAATTGCAAGAAATATAGTGAGCACTGTGACCTATATCCTTTCAAAACCATAAATACTTAATAACAGCGACACACCACAGCAGTTTCAAGAAAGGCAATGATGCCATATTAAGTATTAAAAAGTGATTGGATGTTTCCTTGTCGTCTCTTTATATACTGTTTGTTAAAATTCATTCACTTCATTTACTCCATCTTATTATAATATTAGGCAGTTCAGTGAAACTCCATTTATTGTGAAAGCCATAAATGAGCGGAGTTAGTCTGGAATGGATGTGTATGATGTGACTTTGGGTATATCATTTGTGTGTTAAGGCTTTATTGCTACAGCTTTGGTATTAGAACTTGGGGAAAAAATCTTTTTGTGTGTGTGTGTCTCAATCTGTAAAGAGGATTTAAGGAGCTTTTGCTACACAGACTTATGTGAATTTTGGGACTGTTTGCCTATGTTAGTGTATAACTGTTAGTGGCCTATGAGTGTATAAATGCCGATGTACAACTTTTGAGAGGCAGCACAATAGTTCCATTTCTTCTGGAGGCATTCATTCACTTCCTTTTTAATTCATATTTAGGAAGGAGGAGAAAGTATTGAAATTTCAGATTAACTAGTCTGGATTTGCACGAGGAGAGTGGTAAATCCTAGATTTCATGAGTTGGCTGTCACCATCTTGAAAGGGCTGCAGATTTGATTGGTGTTTTCCAAAGTACAGAAAACCTTGCCTAGAGATGACACTTTTCTTTCCTGCCTTTATGCATGCATTTCAGTAACATTTTGGCCTTGTGCAAATGCAGTGCTGGCTGTAAGGAAATTGTGATTTATGATTTGGGAATTAATCCCAAGAACAAGTAAACTCTGATTCTCAGAATGACTGTCCTCCATTTCAAAGCCTTAACTGTTGTATTCTAGTAAACAATGCAAGTCTGTGATTAACATCTTCATTATTTTCTCCTGTATGATTTTTAACACCTTTGCCTGATGTAGAAGCCAGTGGAGCTTTGAAACATGTATTTTGTGTGTTTTGGTTGGTCCAATAACTGTTTTGTGGATTTTGGATATTATTGTATTGTTTTATTCTAAGCCCGTATAGTGCTGCAACTCATGTTTTCCCATAATCAATAGATTGGGACTATGGCTGAAAGTGGTTTCAGAGGAATATGTTCTGCCTAACTATGGTTTCATATAAAAGGTGCATTGAGGCAAAGTATGTTTAACTTTGGAAAAGAACTTGTGTGTGTTCCTAAGGTTTGGTTCACATTTGCAAACCATCATTTACTTAAAAATTCTTGTTATATTTGCCAAGCTCCCAAGTCTATGACCTGAATGCAGTTTTACCATCAAGAACTCCCAGAGTATGGCCAGTGGCATGGCCTGGATACCCACTGGCCTCTGGCAGTGCTTTTTTCTTTTATGTTCTTCAGTTGGGCATTTAGGGTTTGATTATGATTCATTTTCGGAATGGTATAGTTACCCTTGCAGAGCCAGCATGGTGTAGTGGTTTGAATTTTGGACTGTGACTTCAGAGACTAGAGTTTGAATCCCTACTAGGCCATGAAAACCAACTTGGTAGCCTTGGCCCAGTCACACACTCTCAGTCTCAAAGGAAAGCAATGATAACTCCTCTCTGAACAAACCTTGTCAAGAAAACTCCATGATATCTTTGCCTTAGTGTCACCATAAGTGAGAAATTGCTTAAAGGTACACAAAAAGAATAGTTGTCCTTTGGATTCACTCAAGGAGTAATTAGGTCAGCTTTATTTAACATTTTGTTAGTCTTTGAATATACAGAATGGTATAACTAAACATGCATTTTTATAACATTTCTAGTTATTTATTTTTTCCACAAACTATTCTGGGGGGAGGGGGAACAAATGCTGAATTTTCCCACTACCAGCTTCAGTCAGTCCTCTTTGCAGACTTTTCCTAGGGAAAGACCATAATTCAGTGGCGGAGCACTGAGACAAAAATCTGAGACAGTGGTCTCACATTTAGTCCCTGGCATTTCCAGTTAAAGCTGTATGAAACTCTGGAGACCTGATGCCAGTCCTGTAACTGGTCCTGAGGTACATGGGACAGTGATCTGAGTTGGTATAAGGTGGTTTCTTGTTTTCTTTCTCTAGCATATGCAAAGCAAGGGCTCAGGAATTAGCTCAGTTTGTCTGTACTGATCTTTTCCAGACTTCAGAACAAGTGAGGCAAGCACACTCTGTATGCTCAAGAAGGGGAGAGGAAGTATATAAATGGTGTAGATTGCAGGTAGCTTTTGGTTTTAAAGAGCTCCTTTTAAAAATCATGGTTTCTTTTTGAATACAACTCAGTCAATTCTAAAATAAGTCTCGTTTTTCTCACTGTAGAGTATTCTTTACAACGTCTGTAAATGGAATTCATGCATGATTATATGCTTGGAATGACTTGGATCTAATGCTTTGATGATTGCCTACTTTTTTTTCTACTTAGAATGCCTTTGGAATTTGTTCATATATTTAAGTGAACCAAATGATTTCTGCTTCCCAAGCTACTGTAGGATGACACAGCTTGTAGCTTTAAAATCACACAAAAATCTGTATTTTAGGACAAAATATATAGTATAATATATATAATACTATAGTATGTGTTTGTGGAAAATGTATTCAAATTTAATACAGTTTTTTGTATGATTAGAGAAAAATTAGGTTTGAATGGGAACTGGTTGGAACAGATTTGTGAATGAACATACACAAAACTGACACATACCGGTACTAGAAGTAAACTGATCTATTCAGTCCTAATTTTGTAAGGTGTTTACTTGTATTTCTGTAAAAACTAACAATTTGCCATGCTAAAACATTACTTTTTCTGATTTATAGAAAAGTTATTACTAGTAGAAAGCTGTGTTAATCAATATAAATATAGACACTGACCTATTTGCAAAGATTGTTCTGTCTTCCATCCTCTTTAGTAATTGACTATTGCATAAACTGTGAAGCACTGAAGGGGATTATCACTAGGAGGACTGTGTCTTCCTTTGATGAAATTTGTGTAGTAATGATCTTGCAAACAAATGCTTTCCTCACTGCAAGCTTACCTTAAAAATATGCAGTGTGCCCTCCATATCCACGGGTTTGGTTTCAGGACACTTTGCGGAAATGTGGGTCTTTAAGTCTTATATTGTTAAATGGTGGCAACATGAATGTGGATCAGTGTGTCCGCGGATTCATGTAGCTGCTGTTTAATAATATGTGACATTGATTTGTGATTGGTGAAGTTTGTGGAACCGGAGGGGCCCACTGTACAGCTTTGCTGTACATATTTTAAGAGAACATGGACAAAGAGTGACTTATCTCAGAGGAATTCCTGTTTTAAAATTTAATTTTAAATACTCTGAATATTCTCTGAGTAACTTTTTCACAAGTTTCTTATAATGGCTGCCTTGCAGGACATGTATGTTTAACTTGCTACATCACTAATAAAGTGGAGAGGGAAAATGAAAGCAGCACATGTACTCTTAATTCCTTCTGAGACACAATTAAGTTTATATTAGGTGGGCCATAAAAATCCTTGTTGGATGCAGATTCTCATTAGAAATATAGTTCTTTAAAAATGATGTAGCACATTTTGGTACTCAGACAGTTTGTGTGTGTGGCATCAAGTTGCCTGTCGACTTATGGAGACCCCAGTTCCTTCCTCTGATTTACCAGTTCCTTCCTCTGAAATATAGCCTACAGCACTGGTATTTTTTGGCAGTCTCCCATCCAAGTACTAACCAGGGCTAACCCTGCTTAGCTTCCTAGATCTTAAGAGATCTGGTGCCTTTAGGGTATTTGGGCATTATGAGTATTAACATTTGGTTGTTATGTTCAGCACTTGAATTTTGTATACCAAGTTCACCTTGAATTTTTTCTTAGTTGGTTTTTGATAATAATCCATGATGTTATTGCTGTTTCATAAAAGCTGGTGCTCATTCCAATATCATTTTGTATATGTGTTGTTTCCTATATATGAATATGGGTACAGTCTTGTGTTCTGAGCCAACAAGATTGCTAATTATGATCAAAACTGTAGATGCTGACATATGGCTTTGAGGAACGGAGATGAGAACCATTCTTTATCTTGTATCAAGTGGCAGATGGTAGTCCCTTTCTGTCACAAATAATAATATGGATAAAAATGATGGCTTTGAAAGCCAAGAGATTCCATATATCATTGTTGAACTTCCATTCTGAGTCAATTTTTTAAACTATTTTTCACCCTTTTATTAAACTGGAATCATCTGTCACTTTCTGCTGGAGAGAAGTAAAGTAAGATAGTCATCCAAAGTTTTGCGGTTTATATTTATTAATAAAATGTTCATTATTTTGTACACTGTAGATAGAGAACATTACAAAAGAGAGCCCTTTTGTTTTGTTTGTAATGTCTTACAGTTTCCTTATAGTGTCATACAGAATTTATGTCAGGAAAAAGATACACTGAACAATATGCTACCCCCCACTCCCCAATTTACTGCATTAGTGATCTAAAGCTCATTTGTATATCTTTAAAATGAAATAATTTTGATTCAAAAATAGTTATGTGAAGTATAAAGAATCAATGTGCTGTATTAAATTATTCTTCTGATGTAGTCTATTGGCAGCATCATTTGATACAACAGTTTGAAGAATTAAGGCTCTTAATTCTCCTGTAGGCTATTATTTATACTTATTAGTATTACTTGATTCTGTCTTCCTTGTGCGCCAACAGAAATGTTGCATATGAAAGCTGGGACAAGTGTCTACTTAGGAAAGGAGATGAAGTGTTAACTGACTCCCTGAAGTTAAGCTGCTGGAAAGAAGGAAGTAGACTAGCCTAATTTTTGCTGATAACAGATGTTTCATTGAGTGCAGTTAAAACCATTGCTTTCCTAGTGTATCTGTATTAATAAGGTAGGATTCTCTCTCTTTCCCAAATGTATTTACAAATGCCTCTGAGAGCTTTTGTGGATGAAGAGTGGGATATAAATACTGCAAATAAATAAATAAATACTCCTTTTTGTAGTTGATATCGTTGAATTGACCAAAAAAAGTTGCTATAGCCAAGACAGTTCAATTTGTAAAGCTTTCTAAAGTGGATGATCCTGAGACAGGTTTTCTTTTACTTGAGTACAATTCGGTGTCTTCACCCAATGCCAGTCTTATTGTGTATAGTTAATATTTTATCCAGCTTTTTTTTTTTTTTTGGAAGGACCTTAGGATGGCATGTGTAGAACTATAAATTAGCATTAAGCAGCTATAAAAGCTTAAGCTGAAACAGTGCTGCTGAAAGTGGTGATTCATGGACTGTCCATGGTAAGTTTCCAAGAAAAAAAGAAACAGATATGGTACTTCTCCCTAGCACATCAAAAGAGAAACATTGCCAGTACCTCACATCAGATAGCCAGTGAAGCACAGTGTTGTGTTGTTGTTGTGTGTCTTCAAGTCGTTTTGACTTATGGAGACCCTAAGGCAGGGGTAGGCAACCTTTCCCCTTTAAGGGCCGAGGGACTTCAGCTCCCAGAAGCCTCAGCCATGTTGGCCAATAGTCCCATGTTGGCCTATAGCTCCTGGGATTCTGGGAGCTGAAGTCCCTTGGCCCTTAAAGGGGAAAGGTTGCCTACCCCTGCCCTAATGTAAACCTATCATGGGGTTTTCTGGGGCTGAAGTCACCCATTGCATTTCCATGGCTGAATGCAGATTCAAACCCTGATTTATAGAGTCCTAGTCCTACGCTCAGACCACTGCACCATGTACAATAGTTAGAATATCCAGAATTTCAAAATCTGAGATACTCCAAAATCCAAAACATTTTTCATAGTGACACCTTTCTTTCTGATGGTTCAGTATTCATAAACTTTGCTACGTGCACAAAATTATTACAAATATTGTATAAAATAATTTTATTTTAGTCTAGGTGTATTTGAAAGATAAATGAGTTTTGTGTTTAGACTTGGGTCCCATGTCCAAGATATCTCATTAAGTACTTGTATGTGAATACAGGTATTCCAAAATCTAAAACACTTCTGGTTCCAAGCATTTCAGATAAGGGAGACCCAACCTGTACTAAAAACTTTAAGCATATTTAACAGCATTTGTTGAATGGAATATCATAGCTATTAAAGTTAGTTCAGTACAAGAAGTCTATAAAAATAATGTGCATTGGGTGACTTCATATGATTCATATGGCTTGAACATGAGATTAAGGCAAGAGATACAAGCGAAATTGCTGACACACACATATTATTTTATTATGTCTAATCAGGCACAACCTTTTCATATCTTTAATATACTGAACATGGTAATCTTTCTCATTGTCAGTGTTTTCTAGGGTTACACTAGCAGCCAGATGATTTTTATGTAAGAGTCCAAGGAGCAGACTTCTTGAACTTTGGCTCTCAATGTGAGTATTAAATGCTGTTGGCTAAGTGTTCCTCTTCCAGTAAAATAGATTCTTGCTGCATTGTTGGGTATATATCCGTTTTCTGCGTATGCTTTCTTTAGGAAGCATTTATCTTATTTATTCATGGGATGTTTTGACTCAACAAAAGTGAATTGATGAAAAAAGAAGGTGTAGCAATGTTAGAAATGCAAACCATTCAAGTAAGTCTGCTGACTAAGTTTTCCTGTTTAAACTTCCTGTTGTGGTTGAACATGTTGGCAGTTTGGTGACTTTTGTATGCATGCTAATATAAATTTAAATATGTGAATTACATACCAATCATTACTATGTTCTATTTGTCAGTCAAAAATGGCACTTTATTTTGTAGAGAAGAAATAAACAATTGTTTCGCTATTTAAAAATGGCTACAAGTGGAGTTACCGATATTACAGAGATACTTGACCTAGTGACACAACTGTGCCAAACTTATGAGGAACTTGTGTGTGTTCAGGATAATTAGGAGTTACCAGGAGTAATAGTCTTTTTGTGAAACCTTTTCAGATATTTCTGTGCTGTTTTGTAGCCCTGCTTTTTGATCCCATTTCATTCCTAAATTTTAATATTTCATTACTAGAACAACTGTAATATTATTAAAACTGCATAAAATGTCAAGAGGAAATTGTATTTTTTTGAGACTGAAACTTTGCTTGGTCATTGTGTAGAAATTACGATGTTCCATTTTCTTTGGTATGTCAACGTGTCTTTTATATTCTTCTGTTTTTTTCCAAGATCAGTGTGAGTTTGTGTCCTGTGTACTTGGTCCTTCCAAATTCTTTTCATTAATTATGGTTAACAGGATATCTAAATGCTGATGAGGCATCTAAAATTTTTGTTCCTTGACAAGAATTTCTGTAATAAAATCTAGCATGTAGTGTGTCAGTTTTTTTCAGTACTACTCAGTGCTGTATTATAGCAATGTATTTTCATGTGTGATTTTTTTAGTCAATATTATAAGCCACTTAGCAGTTCCTCAATTTGCAATGCTGAAGTTGCTGGTAATGTTGCCTATTTAAAAAATAACACAAAGTTGGGGAATAAGTAACATCAGAAATGGAAAACTAAGGGGGGAAAAACAAGTTAGTAGCCAGAAGTTAGGCCAAGAAACATTCAGAACAAGAACAGCTGTAGGTTAGTGGAACTGAAAGACAACTCTTCTGTTGCTGTGCCTTAATTTAGGCAGAGTTAAATATCCTAAAGGCACCAGATCCCATCTGATGTTGGAAGCTAAGCAGGGTCAGCCCCCAATAGTACTTGGAAGGGAGACTGGTAATGAATACCAGGTGCTATAGGATATATTTCAAAGAAAGGAACTGGCAAAATCACCTCTGAGTATTCCTTGTCTAAGAAAAGTTTGGTTAAGACCCCTCCCCTGCCATGGATACCAAAATCCATGGATATTCCTGTGCCATTACAGTTGTCCCTTTCTCGTTCGCAGACTTCGAGCCTGTGGTCTCGCTCTTCGCGAGGAGGGACAAGTGGCTATGTTTCTTTTTTTAATTACTTTTTATTAATTTATAAATATACATAAAATATAACTTATTTATAACATTTAGTCATCTTCATCTAATACTTATATACATTTCTATACACTTCTCCTTAGTTCTTCAAAAGTAAGTACACATTTCCCCCCCCTGCAAATTTGACAAGTGGCTATGTTTCAAATGGCCATGAGTGCGCCATTAGTTTTAATGGGGCTCCAATATTAGCAAGCTGCCATTTTTGCACCACCCCCCTCCCGGAACAGCAACTGTATATACAACAGTGTAATATAATGGTGTCATTTGTATAAAATGACAAAATAAAGGTTTGCTTTTTGGAATTTATTTTTAAAAAATATTTTCAAGTTGTGGATAGTTCAGTCTGTAGATATGGGGGCTGACTGTAACTTGTTTCTATTATATTAAAAACTCAGTAAATACTGTACCAGGAAAGAGGGGAGAGGTGATATGAAAGGGTCTGGTTATTCTTTCCATCTGCCTCCAGATTTGTGTTTGCAACAGCTTCCCTCAAGGATTCACTGAGAACACTGAATGAAAATGAATATGGAAGAAGACAAATTGTAATTAGTATTTTTAGTGCTAGATAGTATAAGATTTTAACCCCATTTTCAGTCACAAATTCACAAACAAAAAAACTATCACCAGTTAAAGACAGCTTTGTTAATCTCTTCAGCGTGTATTGCAGGGGTAGGCAACCTTTCCCCTTTAAGGGCCGAGGGACTTCAACTCCCAGAATCCCAGGAGCTACTGGCCAACATGGGACTATTGGCCAACATGGCTGAGGCTTCTGGGAACTGAAGTCCCTCGGCCCTTAAAGGGGAAAGGTTGCCTACTCCTGGTGTATTGTGTGCCTTCAAGTCATTTCTCACTAATGATGGTGACCCTGTCATGGGGTTTTCTTGGCATGTTTTTCAGGAAGGGGTTGCCACATTGCCATCCTCTGAGGCTGAGAGAGTGTGAGTTGCCCAAGGTCACCCAGTGGGTTTCATGGCTGAGCTGGGAATTATACCCTGGTCTTCAGAGTTGTAGTCTAACATTCAAACCACTACAAAAGGATAAAGAAATCCAATAGCACCTATAAGTCTGATTGGAAAAAGGAAATTTCTAGCATAAGTAGAAATGGACTGTAGTCAATCTTATCAGATACAACCTATGTGTTGGTCTGTAGTCCACAAAAGCTTACGCTAGAAATGTTTTTTCCCTAGATAGTCTCAAGGTGCTGTTACCATATATAATTATGCAATTGGATCAACAACCTATTTCTTTGGGCCTTAGTTTCCTTAACATAGTTATAAAGTCTTGAATACTTTCTGCTGTTTACTTGGTAATGTTAACAGCAAGCTGTATGTTTATGCAGCAAAGAAAAATGTGTACAACTTTATTTTAGTTTTGATGTTAGGGTGGAAAGGTCTTGTTAAGGTTGCTGCATAATGGTTTGCAGAAATTCTTTTTGTAGAGAGAAAATAAATTTAAGCTTGCTATTATGTTTTGCTTGTGCTGTTGGTTGTGGGCACGCAGAGAGATTATTGTAACTGTAGAGCTGTGCCTGATAGAAATGAAATGCATGTCCTTGTTATCAGACACAGATCAATTAGATAAATATACTGTATATATGATAAAGGACATTTGAAGGAGAACCTATATTAAGTGGAGTAAGGTAAACAATTGTTTTAGAGTAGGCAGGTTATATCAAGAAAGATTTAAATATTAAGTCTAGTTGATATGGTTTGTTTTATTTTTAAAAAATATATATTAGTAACTGCTTCTGTTTAAAAACCCTTGCACAGCTTGGTTTAAATGGACTCTTAATACAAATGCATATAAGCTATTGTGTTTCTCCAAAATCTTTATATTTATTACAATGGTATTTCATTGACCTTTACTTTAAAGCAATCTGCATTTGGGGCTGAGCATTATGGATAACAGATAATGCACTGGGTTATTACAGGCTTTACTTTGTGTGTGAAAGAGTAGCAAATCTTACCTAGATAATAGGATGCAGCTAATGGCTCTAGGAGCTACCATCCTGTACATTACTGGGATCAACACTGATGGTGCCTGAATGATTTTAATATATCTGTTTTATTTTCCAAGTGCCTGCCATTTCCTGTCAGTCAGTAACTTTATATATATCCCACCTTTTCCCCAAGATAGGAACTGATGATGGCTTACAAGACTGAACAAGCTAATAAAATCATATTAGCTAAAAACAAAAATTAACATTTACAGCCAGCCGTCCATATTCACATATTTTTTATCTACAGATTCAAGCATCCATGATTTGAAAATATTTTTAAAATGTATAAATTCCAAAAACCAAACCTTAATTTTGCCATTTTATATAAGAGACACCATTTGACTATGCCACTGTATTTGATGGGACTTGAGCATCCAGGAATGTTGTTATCCACAAAGGTCCTGGAAGCAAACCCTAGTGGATACCAAGGACCCATTGTATATCGGATTAAACTACCTTGCTCTGTAAATACCCATCTTTGTTTCTGAGCACTTAAGCTAGGTGTAGGGTTAAGACTTCCTGATCTCCTAAGTACAGTTAGTTTTGGAGTGCCCCTTTGACTTACATGTTTCCCAATTTCCCTCTTCCAACTTAATTTTGCACCATTACTTGAACCATAATTAATGCTGTTGTCTCTTAACTATAGTTAATGCAGACTCGCATAAATAATAAAATGGAGGCTGGGGGAATAATTGATCAAAAGGAGAGAAGCACAGAAGTGCACAGATTGTTTTCATGTTATAGGTAGGAAAGTTTGTTTTCCCATAAAGGTACAGAGAGGGATAGTCAGAAAGAAATTGTTTTCATCATTAAACAGGGTACTGTGCTGCAATACAAAAATGCACATGGATTGTTTGACAACATTTTGGGTCACTGACATATGTATGGCAAAGGCTCTGTAATATGTAGCTGGCTTAGTAGCCAGCTGTTATTAATTTCTTGCCTCCTTAAATTCTAGGCATTCTGAGAAGTTGCAGAGAAGACTGTACTTTGTATTTTTGTTCTCTGTCCTAGGCTGACTCCCAAACTCTGCTCTGTAATATCAGGAATGTCATCTCTCATTCCCAGTTGGGAAGCAGGGACTTCACTCAGCAAAATGAAGAGTGGATTTGTGCAGGCTTCTAATGTTTCTGGTTAAATATTTCTCTTCGGTCTTTCCAGTGAACTCAACAACTACGTGGTATTCTAGCCACAGATTGTGATTGAGGAAAAAACAACCCCAAACTTTTTTTATCTAGAGATAAAATAATTTTTATGGAGGGGTTCCCTGAGACCTGAAAAATATTTCCAGGTACCTAGTGCAAAAAGGTTGAGAAAGGGTATACTAGATGAACATAGTGGGATGAATGTGTCATGGTACTTCTGTACATTTAAAGGACACTTTAGCATGGGCATGACCAAATGTAAGTGAAGAATTTATCTGCTGTGATTTCAGTTGTCAAAGAGTGTAATTAAAAGCATTGACTGAATTATAATCTGTGTTTTGATGGCTTGTGTTTCACTTTTATTTAAGGAATATATGAATTACAAAATGGAAACCTTGTTTTAAAGGCATAACTTAGATTTTCTTTTTTGTTAACTGCCCTTGACTTGACTGCGATTCATGCCGATCCTGTGGATAAGACCTCTCCAAGACCACCTGTCCTAAACCTCTGCTCAGGTCCTTCAGGCCCAGGCCTGTGCCCTCCCTGACCGAGTCTAACCGGCTGGCATGTGGTCTTCCTCTCTTTCTACTGCTTTCCATCTTTCCTAGCATCATTGTCTTTTCTAATGATTCATTTCTTCTCATGATATGGCCAAAGTGTGACAGCCTCAATCTAGTCATCTTGGCTTCCAGAGAGAGTTCAGGCTTGATCTATTCCAGCACCCATTTATTTTTCATCTTGGCTGTCCACGGTATTCTCAGTATTTTTCTCCAGAACCATATCTCAATTGAGTTGATTTCCTATCAGCTTTCTTCGTTGTCCAGCTTTCACATCTGTACATGGTGATAGGGAATACAAGGGCTTGAATGATCCTCACCTTAGTGTTCAGTTACATCTTTATGCTTTATGAGCTTGCCCCATTATTTCATAGCTGTCCCTCCCAATCCCAGTCTTCATCTGATTCCTTGACTGCAGTCTCTGTTCTGATCAATATTTGAATGAAAAATTCTGACTATTTAAATTTTCTTATTATCTAGGATGAATTCTTGTAGATCTTCTATGGTCATTATTTTTGTTTTTTTAATGTTCAACATTAAATTTAACTTGGCACTTGCCTCCTTGACCTTCTTCATTAATTCCTCCAGGTCCTTGTTGGTTTCTGCTAGTAGTATTGTGTTGTCTGCATATCTTAGGTTGTCAATGTTCCTTCCTCTGATCTTCACTCCTCCGGCCTCTGCCTCTATGCCTGCTTTGTGTAATATTTTCTGCATACTGGTTAAATAAATAGGGTGATAGTATGCAGCTTTGCCTGATCCCTTTTGCCGATAGGTAATCATTCTTTTTCTCTATTCTGTTCTGACAGCAGCCTTTTGCCTGAGTACAGTACGCATCAGGAAAGTCAGATGCAGTGGCACTTGCATTCCTCTAAACACAAGCCATAGCTTTTCGTGATCTATGCAGTTGAAGGCTTTGCTGTAGTCAATAGAGCACATGCAGATTTTCTTCTGGAATTCTCTGACGCAGTACATTATCCCATTGTATGATTGCAAAGTGATCCCTAGTGCCTCTTCCTATCCTGAATCCTGCTTGCCCCTCTGGGACGTGATGCTCCATACATGGTAGGAGTCTTTGCTGACGAATGTTTACTATGACTTTGCTTTCAAGAGAAATTAGTGTGATGTTCTCTTATTACTGCAATCTTTTGTGTCTCCTTTTTTTTAATGGATGGGAATATATATTTATTGTTTCCAGTCTGTGGGCTACTGCTATGTGGGCCATTGCTTTGTTGTCCATATTTGTTGGCAGATTTTAGTTAGAACTAAGCTTGACTCTATCTCTGTGGATTGTAGCAATTCTGTTGGTATGTCATCTGCTCCTGGTGATTTATTCTTTCCAATATCTTTGAATGTGGCTTTCATTTCGCTTTTCAAAATTTGTGCTTCATCTTCGTATGTTTCTTCTTCACATGTGTCATTCATACCTTCACATTTTTATATTTTTTTTCTCTCCCCCCCCCCCCCGATTTTTATAATTTAGTCCTATGTTTCAATTACTTTACTGTTGTGTAGTTGCTATTTGAGTTTCTAGTTTCACTTGTAAATGTATGCCCCTCTTAAACTTTGGGCCTTTACAGACTGCCAGAAATAATGCAACTTGAGTCCACTTTAACTGCCCTGGCTTAGTGCTAGGGAATCATGGGAATTGTAGTTTTTTCTGAGACATTGAGCCTTCTCTGTCAGAGAAGTGGCACAATAAACTACTCTGGTGCCACAATAAACTACATTTCCCATGATTCCCTAGCACTGAGTCAGGGCAGTTAAAGTGGACTCAATTTGCACTATTTCTGGCAGTCTGTAAAGGTCCTTTGTTTCATAAGAAGTTTTATATGCTGCCTTTTGAAAGAGCTTATTCCAAGAGTTGATAAGGCAACAAATTTCCTGTGTTCATGCTTTGTGCTTAAAAATAAATGTAAGACATTTTATTCAGGGCTTTTGATTTTACTGTAGGTGTATTTAGGATGCTCAACTAAAGGCCATTTGAGGGGAAAGGGGGAAGTTTTAGTAGCTAATCTATAATCCTTAAGAAACTTAATGCTGATTATTTTTTGAGGGTGCTTTAATAAATCATCATTAATCCCCAGTCATGCTCATATCAAATATCAGACTACTTGAGAGCGGGATCAAATAATATATTTCAGCACTTTATTTTGAGCTATATTTCCCCATTAGTAAATAATTCTGTCATAGTATGTTTTGTTCCATATGAAAAAATAACCTATGGCACTTATAATATCTAAAAACTTTGTACTGGTGGGAATTTTAGTTCCTACTTTTTGTTGAGGCTTGATGACACCTGTTACTCAAGATATAATATGTTTAGCAAATCTAAGGGCCATTGTAGTTAACTGCAGAAATGTAATTGCTGAGGTAGGCAGCCAGTTTTTGTATGTCCTTTGTATGTTGTGGGTAGGTGTGAAGGAGATTGCTGTTCTTGTGAAAGCACAAGATTTGGGGCTAAAGCTTATCAAATTACCCAAAACTAGAGAATTTTTATTAAAAGATTTGTATACTGTAGGCACCAGAACCTGTCTGATCTTGGGAGATAAGCAGGGTCAGCCTTGGTTAGCATTTGAATGGGAGACAGCCAACAAATACCAGGTGCTGTAGGCCATATTTCAGAGGAAGGAACTGTCACATAATCTGAGATTCTTCCTTGTCCAAGAAAACCTATGAAATCTATGGGGTCACTATAAGTTGACAGACAGTTTGAAAGTGTGTGCGTGCATACACACACACATAGAATCTATAAAACTGAGAAGCAGTTACAGTTTAGTAGTACTACTAGCCACCAAACATCAGGCAATACTTTAACTTTTTATGTACTAATGTGCTAAGAAATGGAAAGCAGTGATATTCACATTATAGCTTTAAAAGTGTAAGGATCCTTTGAGGTGCTTCATCACTTACAACTGAATCATATGCCTACTCCCCCCTCTCAAAAAAAAGTCAGAAAAGTAAACTGTCAGTTTAAAGCAGGATGTGGTCACTTTCAGTGTTGTGGTAAGGAGACTTACATTTCAGTTTTCAGTAAACCACCAGAACTACAGTTACTTTAGCAGCTTGCTGCTCGGATTCCTTCCATCTCTGGCATTTTTTTTATTTCAGTTCCTCATTGAATATTTGAAGCCTTAAAAGGCACTAATAATTTTAAATCTTCTAGTCCTCCCTTTATAAATTGAATTAGTATTTGTGCTTCCTTCTTTTCTTTTCTTTTTCTTTTTTTACAGTAATTGCAATTCTGGGGAAGGACCTTTAGACAAGGAGATGCAGAGCTTACAGCTGATGGGCTGGGAACAACTTTCAAGAAGTCCCATCCTGTCTTCAAGCTTCCCTTGTGTCTTGTATCATATAGCAACAAGGCTTTTAAAAACTTGGGGGAAGGCAGAGTTACCCTTCCCAGTGCTGTTACTCCTCAGCCACTCTTCCCCTATTGCATTGAAGCTTTAAAAAGATGAATCCAGTTCATTTCAGATTGGCTGAGGCTTTTAAAAATCTTGCTTCCAGGGATGTGAGAAGGAGAAAGAGAAGCAAACATATCAGCACTGACCACTTAGGTTGTTCAGCTCTACCTGTGATGTGATTGTCCTTTGGAGATAGAAGTTACAATTATTTTAGACTTTGTCACCATTACTTTAGACTGAAACACATTTTAGTTGCTTTCTTTATTAACATGTTCTAGAATGCAGAAGCTTTTGAATGAAGCTCTTGGATAGTATTGAGTGACCTAATACACAAATACTTGAACGAGGATGTGTCCTGCTTTATTATCCTAAAGGAGGTTCAATTATTTTAGGTTTTAAATGGGAATGTTCTAGAGAGTTGCTGTTGCAGCTGATCCTCTGAATGCTGAGTGTAGTTTTATAAACGAACCATGTGAGTCTATGTGAACTGTATGGCACCCAATTATTGCATGTTGCTTTGTCAGCTTTGGAAAAGTAATTGTCATCTCAGCTGTGGAGTACTGTTTGTCTGATATATTTCTTTACTGATGAGGCCAAAAAGGAACAATGATTCTGGATAGCCATTCATTTATACCTTGTCTTTTGGGGCAAAACCTTAGTTGTTAGTTTTTCTCCCCAAGTAATGAAGCATAACAGTAATACTGTCATGTAGAATCTGTAGTTCATTTTTTAACAAATTCATTGACTAGGTCACTGTGTTGAAATATTTTTGTTGAAATATTGTAGTTGTGGGTGCTAGCTTTGTTGTTGTTATGAGCTGCCTTTGTGTTGACTTCAACCTGTGGTGACCCCATGAATGAGAGATCACCAGGTTACTCTCTCCTCAGCAACCCCTCTCATGTTCTGCAGACTCATGGCCATGTCTTCCCTGATTGAGTCTATCTATTTAGAGTTGTGTCTTCCTCTGTACTGACTATCCACCACCTTACCAAGCACTGTCTAGTAAGTTCCTTCTTCTCATTACATGGTCAAAGTATGACAGTCTCTGTTGAATCATCCTAGGGACAGTTCAGGCTTGATTTGCTTTAGGACCCATTTATTTGTCTTTTTAGCAGTCATGGTGTTCGCAGAACTCTTCTCCAGCACCATATCTCAAATTAATTGATTTTCTTCCTATCAGCTTTCTTCACTGTCCAGCTTTTACTCCCATAAATAGAAATGGGAAATACGATGGCTTATACTAGCTGGTGAATGAAGAATAGTGGACCAGATAGACATTTAGGTGACCTGCTAGAATTTGCTGCTAGCCTCTTTTTGCTGGTCTTAAATTTTCGTCCAGTACATTTCCTGATTGATTAAAATAATGGCGGTGTGACATGTGTGCAGTTGCTAGCATGGCCATGTGCATGTGCTGCCATTGGGGACAACGGGGCTTGCTGTCCGCACATGCTTGAATCCGCAGATGGCAAGCCCATGGATAGTGAGGTCCCACTGTATAGGTGCCAGACTAGTGTTTCCCAGTTTGTATTTGAACACTTGATTTTTGTTGGCTCAGATGCAGTAACTTGCATTTACTCTTTTTGAAACAGATGTTGTTAGTTTAGGTATCTCTCTATTCTGTTAAGTTAATTCTGAATCCACATTCTGTCTCCTCCAGACCTATCTCACTTTTTGCCATTGCATATTAACTACAGCAATAGCCTGTCTTTTATAGAGTAACTCTGTGTTGTCTGGAATTTTAAAGGCTTCCATTATCTACATAATGGAGTTGCCTATTGTTTCTCATTTGCACTATTGCAATGCAGAAAAAGACTGGATAGTCTTGAAATCTGAAGGGCATGTGTGCACATGAACTAATTTTCTACTGTGCACACAACAGTTGAAATGCATCATGGTTATGCAAGGAAGCTGACACTTGGATTATCCTGTGTACAGATCACTGATCTGATGTAGCAGAGTTCTTCCTTCAGGCATTAGTTTTTGGTCGTCACTTTTTTTCCAAATAAAGATTTATGTATTGATTTCTGGCTTTTGGCTTGCTTTGGTATATCTTGTTTTGGATGGCAAAAATAGAATTAGTTCACATATTTACTGATAGCTTTACAGAAGTATGTCAGCATTGTTGACTGTTCATTTTCTGTAGCAGAACTGGAATAGCTTAGTGTGGAGAACAAATCATGTTGAGGAACTGGAAATCATGTAAGAGGAACTGTGCTGCTAGAAGGAAGAAAGCAGAACAAAGGCCAAGGCTGTTGGGCAGCAGCAGGACAAGGGCTTCTTCAGGATCCTGTCTTCCTCACTCAAAGCAGAGAAAGGCACAAAGAAGGATGGCTTTTTATGTGTGAGTGGTTTTTAATGCACAAGGTTTGGATTGGGGCTTGGAGATATGAGACTGCTGTGGGGGTCAAATCCTTAATGTCTGTTTTATTTATGGGGGCAGGAAAGGGGAAGAAGCTCTCACAGAAATGACATGGAAATTTGGGTCCCATCCCCCCCCCCCCCCCAACCAGTATGGAATATCAGATGCAGGGGTCCCACCAGGACAAAATTGTAAGCAGAGGGTAAATTCCCTATGGGTATGCCAGGATCTTGATCTGGATCAGCCCCTTATGCCTGCAGTCTTATTTTTAAAGGCATTCACACTGTTGGTGAACATGTGAACTTTGTTTTTGTTTACTTTGACTAAGGGAAGAGAATATTAGGTCTAAGGTGAATTTTGAGTAAGCAGTAAGCTGAGAAGCAGAAAAAAGTAAGGATGAGGGGAGGAGAGGGGAGAGAGTCCAAGGAGGCAGAAAGTTGAAGAATGATAATTGAAGAAAGAGTCAGCATATTAGACTGCTTTGCTGGCTGCGCTGAACATTGTTCATGGCATTTGTGCTGTTCCTGATAGACTGATAAATTGCTCATACATGCTGGTAAGGATAGACTGTGCTGATAAGAGAAATATAGCACTAGTAAGAAACATGTAGGTGAGGTAAAATAGATATACAGTTGCCCCCCTCACAAAATGGCGGCTCGTTAATATTTGAGCCCCATTGAAACCAATGGTACGCACAGCCATTTTAACTATAGCTGTTGTCCCTCCTCGCGAAGAGCGAGGCCGCGGACCCAAAGTCCGCACACAGGGAGGGACAACTGTATGCCCAATTGTTATTGTAATGGATGCCCATTAAGATGCTTATGGATATAACAGATGCTGCTAAGATATAGCGGAGTTCAATGATATTAAGTGCTTGAATGTCTGTGTGTTCACAGATACCTGTATAGAAATGTGTAGTGTCTCAACAGATGAGATTGTTTGTACAGTGGACCCTCTGTATAGATGGGCCAGCAATCTGCTTATTTTACTGCCCACAGATTGCAACCTAAGAGCATGTAACAATAAAGAAAAAAAATTGCCAAAGAACTTTAAAGTTAAAGTAGTTAAAGTATAGTACATTGACCCATGGATAAGTTGACTCAGATTTTTTGGATCATTTTTTGACTAAACATTTTTTGACTAGACTTATGCATGAGTATATAAAGTAAATATCCTGAAATCCCAGAACTTAAGAATGTTTAATTGGAGTGTTGATTTTAATTCTGCTTGTCTGGTTTAAACCACCATCACAAATTGGTTGCTAAGGTGGCTAGAAAATAAGAACAAAACCTGACATAGTATCCAGTATCCAGATTAGTTGACAAATGGCAAGGACCCTCAATCTCTCTCTATAAAGAGATGGGGTGGGAAACAGCAACTGTTTCACAGGTGTGAAATCTGGATTTATAGATTTGGTTAGAAGTGCTATGCTTGTAAAAAATTCTTATCACTGACAAAGCAAAGAAGAAGGGGTGGTATTGGCCTGACTCCTGATTTTCCTAAGCATATTTTACAGAAGGGTGATCAACTGAAGCTAGGGCAAAATTCATTTTCCAGGTTGTGCAAGTGCTTGAGTATTTTTTTAAAAAAAATTAAACTTATTATTTAATTTTATTAAATTTCATTGGGGGTTAAATTTTAATTACATTATTTCTTGACCAAATTAACAATAACTGAATACTTTAGTTGTTGATATTTTAACTTGACTCTTTGGCAGCCAACACAGGGAGCAGCAGGAATCTCGAAAGAGTGATCTATGGTTGGTGCTTGGTATACACACAGTGTGTGGTGGAGGGGCACTTAGTGAACTGCACTTTGCTGACCTCTGTTTTACAGTGAGCTAGCATTGTATCAATATGTCTTGGTAATTTTTAAAAGACATAAAACCTAGTTCAGAATGTTCATTTGAGATACCAATAACAATAGATAAATGTTAACAAAAGTTGTGTCTAGTGAGAGCAGTATCTCATGGTTGCAGAGTTGCAAAAATGGTAGTAAATGTACATTTGTTCAATAATCTAGATGGAATACTGCTGGTAACCCATCATACAAGAGTAGACTATAACTAGAATAAGATTTGTTCTTGATGTTATGCTTGCAGAAGTTTTCAGAACTGAAGTTCAGAACTAGCAGATTGTTCTGTATATTTGATGGATATTGTGATACTGGCTATTGCTGTAGTGACACTTAGATGTAAACAAGAGGACTCGTCCAGATTGGTGCAGAATAGATTTGGAAATGCTATTATCCCTGTAAGGTAAAAATGGATCCCATATTAAAAAATGAAGTTGCCTGATCACCAGTGCTACGAACAAGTAGAACATTCCCTCTTCCAAGAGTACTTTTTTACTAGACCCATAGGTAAATCAAAAATTTCAGAAATTTCACTTCAGAAGGAATTGCCTTTTAACTCCTCCAATGCTACTTCACTTTCTCTATCCTGTCACACTTTCTTCTCTCTCTGTGCTCCACTATTTTTGATTCTCCTTTCATCCTTTTGCTCTGCTCAGTCTCCTACTCCCACTTATCAAATAGCAGAACCATTTCTACCTCAGCGTTCTGAAGAGTTCAGGGAATCTGCAAAGGGAGGCAACATGACTCCTGTCTCACCCATTTTTCCTACTTTGCTTCTGGCCCATCTGGAACTGCCTTGGAGGTATGCTGAGATGAGAAATGAAAATGCCAGGTTCATCACTAGCTTCCTTTCTGATGGTTAGGAAAGCCTACCATTCTGTGGTTCAAAATGTACTGCTGGTTTCATACACATTTACATCAGTAAAATTAATCAATCCTCTTTGAAAACCAGATAACTGAGGTATGCACTTCTAGGATTCCCTTAATATGCATGGCACATTTCAGGTACCGTATTTTCTAGCGCATAAGACGACTGGGCGCATAAGACAACCCCCAATTTTCCAGTCAAAATATAGAGTTTGGGATATACTCGCCATATAAGACGATCCCTCTTCCAACGGGGGAAAATGAGAAAGTGTTGGGGGGGAAGGACTGCAAATATACTAGGCGATGCATTCTGGGGTATGTACAATTTGCGGCCAAGTAAGTGACCCTGGGCATGTCACACACTCTCACCCTTAGGGGATGGTAATGGCAACCCCCATTTGAAGAAACATGCCAAGAAAACCCCATGATAAGATTTCCTTAGGGTTGCCATAAGTCGGAAAGGACTTGAAGACATACAAGAACAACAAAAAAGTCTGCAGTTGTTTCATAGGTAGTACATGGGATTAGGAGCGAGCATGGTGTAGTGGTTTGAGTGTTGGACTACCACTCTGGAGACCTAGGTTTGATTCCCCACTCTGCCATGAAACCCACTGGGTGAACTTAGACAAGTCACACACTCTCAGCCTCAGAGGAAGGTAATGGCAAACCTCCTCTGAACCAGTCTTGCCAAGAAAACCCCAGGATAGGGGTTCACCTCTTATCCGCTGCTGCTTCCTCCTCCTGCCTCACGCCACCCCACGCCACCCCTTTCTCCCCCCTCCTCCTCCTCTAACCTGACTTCCTGTCTTCTTCCTCCTCCCACCTCCCACTGCGCCACACCTTCTTCCTCCTCCTTCCTCCACCTGGCGCATAAGACGACCGCCAAAATCTCTGGAGAAGATTTTCCTGGGTTAAAAGTAGTCTAACTAACATTGCTGCTACACTGTGTTTGATAACATTTTATATTAATGATAATTGATGGTGCTTTATGCCTTAATTTAGGCTGAAAAATACTATTTGCTCCTGGATGTTTAAAATTTTAAGATACATTGGTGCAGTCTAATTTAATTTTCAGCCGAATATAGACATTACTAACTCTGAAGCTCACAGAGAAAAATACTGAAAAATTACTGTAGTTTTCTGAGGATTTGGAAAAAATAATATAATCAACAGTACTTGTTTCTGTCCCATTTTTGAAATTCTTGATCTTATAACTCTTGAAAACTTGAATTTGCAACCTTTAAACCTGAGGCTAAATCCAAATGTGTCAGTTTCAACTAGCATGGACTTTTTAGATCAGTGGGAACTTGTTAAGTCATTACTTCCCACTTAGTAGTGGAAGGGGTATTCTGGTTGGAAACTAACAACAACAACCACCACCACAAAAAGACATAATCCAGTTGCATCTTTGGCAGGGAAGTAAGGAAGATCTAACTGGGAAGAAAAAAATTCCTTACTTGCTACTTAAATTCCTTTATATCTTTTTGTAATAAATTATATAGCAAAACATGCATTATTCATAGATCAAATAGGCAAGAAAAGCTTATTCTGCCAAGCTGCTTTATGGACCAACCCAAAGCTGACGTACTTGAAGTGATGTACTGTTGGAGAAGTCAATCAAAGATTTTTTGATTACAGCATTTCTTGAACAGTTTATTCTGCTTCTGAAGTATGATAAAAAGCATCATATACTTGTGATGATATAAAAAAATGATAATTCTATCTATAAATGCTTTCTCATATCCATATGAAGCTGATTTTTTATGTCTCACAAAAGCAGAGCCTGGTTCCGATGCTAAAGTAAGATGATTGGCAAAGACTTGGAAATTTACAGCTATATTGGCTACGATCCTTTTCCTACCAGATTGAATAATTATTCATTTATAAAATTTAACCCCTCACATTGATCTGTTTCTGAATTATTAGGTTCTATTGCATTTATCATGCCAACACAGTTTCTCTGTTTATTGATTGACAATATCATACAATTAATACCCTGTTTCTTACGTTATAGCCAACAACACCACCAAGCCAAGGAAGACCAGATTCACCAGTGTATGCTAATTTGCAAGAACTGAAAATATCTCAGTCTGCACTCCCACCTTTACCTACAAGTCTTCCAATCCAAATTAATGGGGAGTGGGAGACCCATAAAGACTCAACAGGACGTTGTTACTATTACAACAAAGGAACACAGGAAAGAACCTGGAAACCCCCACGTTTGACTCGGGATCCAAGCATAAGTAAAGGAGACTCCCTGAACCAGGTAGATCAAGAGGTAAGTTTAATTGATGCTAATTAGGGAGAGCAAGTGAATTATATGCATGCATAATCAATGGAAATAATTTTGGTTTCGGTTAGTCCCCCCCCCCCCCCCCGCCCTGTGACTTGCTGAATTAGTTCTTTGAACTGGCCAGTGCTACCATCACTTACAGAGGTGATGTAAGTTCTAACTGTGGTGAGAGAGGTGCCAGAGCAAAAGATTGATTACTTTGGGATGCAATGTAATATGTAATGTAAACTTCCTGATTTACTGAAGGTTGTATGCTTTTAAACTAGCTTTGTTTGTCTAGAACAGAAGCATTGAACCATATGGAAGTAAGAGTAGCAAAAAGCATTATACAGTTGGCCCTCCATATCCACAATTTTTTAAACCTCTGATTCACGTCTTGAAAATAATTTAAAATCTGTATAAATTCCAAAAAACCCAAACCCCAATTTTGCCTTTTATATAAGGAATATCATTTTACTATGCCATTATGGTTAACGGATTTGAGCATTATGGTATCCATGGGGGGTCCGGGAACTAAACCCCAGTGGATGCCGAGGGTCCACTATATTTTTCAGAATTCCAACACTAGCGAACTTTGAACAGGGACAGCTGTGTAACTACAGTGCAGTGGATACCGTCATTAATTATGCGTTAGTTTCTGGATCTCAAACACCAACTGTGTATATCCACCTTGAAAATGGGTACTTTGTTGCTTATTAATGCTGATGAATAATACTGTGCCCTACAGAGTAACTTGAGGATTCATGGTGTATTGAACTCTATTGCTATAAATCACAGATGATCACCTTTTGTGGGCCAGGAGGCTCCAGTGAACCTGCTAGAAGTCACAGAGGGCCAAACTACTGCTATTTCTGAAATTCAGTACTAGCTCTGGTGGCTCTCTGTGGTGCCAGTATGCCCTCCTACACCAGAGACCAACCAGTTGCCAGGGCAGAGAGTTTCCTTCCTTTCTAGAATAGAAGAAAATGTGTTGTTCATTTTCCTGTGTCAACATTCTGCTTGACTGTCAACATGATTTGTTAGTGCTATCAAATGAGGGAATGTGTGGGACATAATTACTGAAGGGGGTTTCCATATGGTTCACAGGCCATGTGTTGTCCCCTTCTATGCTTTGACAGAGTGACTACGCCATGGCTATTTACTAATTTGCATAGTTAGATTAAATGCAGTTCATTTTAGGAACCCTGACTCTTTCTTGAAAGTTAATTTTAGTGTAGAACTTGTTTTAGACACAGCATTTTACCTTTTCCATTTTTGAGAGCCAGCTTTTCTTTACATGATGCTTGTTGCATTATTTGCTATAGTTTTGGGGAGTGAAGCAGTTGCTGTATTGTGTGGGATGTTCAGATTATGCAAGTAGGGTTCTCTGTGGTCAAACTCCACACAGCCTCTATATAGCAGTTAGTTTATGCGACTGTGGTGGAATACCTTTCAGAAAGTTTTAGGATTTGGTGGCTGTTTGACTTTTTTCTTTTTCTTTGAATTGATATGAGTTGTCCATCTTTGTTGCATTATTCAAATAATAGCCAGTCAGAAGTTCAGGCCTAAGATTGTATGTGATGTGCTCTGAACACTTGGAACCATTAATGGTAAATGTTCAGTATTTTCTCTTTATTTTAGTTTTTTTAGCTGTCTTTTATCAACAGTTCATTTAACTTTGCTAGGTATATGTTTCAGCTCAAACGTTGGAACCATATATGATTTATACATTTGATTCCAAGTCAGCTTTGTTTTAATCTATATTGCATTTAAACCTTTTTAAAAGTTCAGAAAAGCCTACTTTCAGAATTCTGTAGAACTGTATTTGATGGTATTTCATACTTGCTAATTTAAATTATTTTGTAAGCTTTTGTAAGCTTCATGTCTTACTTTCAGTCTATAGCACTTAAAATATATCTCCCCCTTTTTTGGTAACTTTAGTAATACAGTTTCTTCCCTATTGTAAGGCCATTTCAAGATTTCATTGAGGTTTCCATTGAATTGCAGTTTTGAGTTCCTGGAATGCTAGAGGTAATTTCATGTATAAATCAGGCTTTAGAGACAGGGTTGGCAAATAGTTTCCTCCATAGGTTTTCTCAGGAAAACAAGGGACAAATTAAATATAGAAATTAAAGTTCTAGAACACCTGTTGAGAAAAAAAAGATTAAAATGTCTGTCATTGTGAAAGTTACAGAAATGATTTGACTGGATGTGTAAGAAATATTCATTCCTTTCTTGTGATTTGTCCTCTGAATGTGCTTTTCTGTATCCACATTTGTCCTTGGAGCTAATTATGGTATAGTTCAATTGACAGAGCCAGCAAAGTTTGCTGTTGACTTCAGCAGGATTTGTGTTTTTCTGTAAATGAAAGTTAAGTAAAGATTATTCTTTTTCATATTTGACAAACATACTGTGTTTCATCTTATCTGTCTACTTTGAAAGCTTACTATTCAGCAGCCAGGTTTTTTATTTCTTCTGAAAGTGTTGCTATTTCCACTTCTTTTCTGAAAAATTCAAATTCATTCTTCATTTATGGTTTTGACTTCTAGACAAGTTCTAACCCCTTCTGGAATTTGAACTAATACCACTTCTCAATACTTCTCTGTGTTTGACCATTTGTAGACATTTTCATCACAAGAAAACTCCCACAGTTCTTGTAACAGCCAGTCAGATAGTCAGTATGGTTCTCCTCCCAAAGGGTGGTCAGAAGAGTTGGATGAACATGGCCAAATGCTATATACCAGTGACTATACTAATGAAAAGGTACATACTTTTCTTCATCACCTATCTTTTAAGCTGGTAGAAACATAAGAACTCAAATAGGTGTGATTTTTTTTAATGTCACTAGTTGTTGAAAAATTATTTATTCCTGCCAGCTTCTTCCCATTCCTTTTTATTTATTAACTTATTGTTTATTTCTAGTTACTATTTTTTTTGCAAGAATTATTCTGTTTCTCTTGAAAAATAAATTCTATGAAGTCTTGTCTGTGTTCATTATTTTCTATGTCTGGTAGACAATCTTATTTTTTAATATGTATTGCCAACTCAGTTGGCAAGCTGCTGCATTTTCATCATTTTTCTCATAAATATATGAATAAAGTTATCAACGGTAATTTCCTCTCTGACTATGCTTCAGGAGTACTGTTGATAAGTGTAATTCTAAATGTGTTGTTTGAAGGAGGTACCTAATTTCCTCTGTCAGAAATAAAAGGGTCCTGCTACTTCACTTACAGCTATAAAATTTAATATTGAAACCTGAGAAACAGTATTTGAAAACTTGTCAGGTGGCTGTGGACCGGTATCAGATCAGCCTTGAGAATAACAGCTTCCCTGGTTGTCTGGGCCTTTTGACAACAAGACAAGGCAGACCTGTGTTCAAGTAGATGGTGTAATTCTTGAAGCATTTGTGAGACTGCTTCTCTCTCTCATTCCTCCTTGGAACAAGAAAGGACTGCACAATCTACCTCCAGAATAAAGTTCTTTTAGCCTAGAGCTCAGTGTTTTTAGGATTTCTGAGGATGTGAGTGTGTGATCTGTAGGGACTGAGCTCTATACTACATAGTTTCTTTTGAAAGTCTTCTGATTGGCATTGACCTAATTTTCTACCCACCCTAGCAGTGGGTATACAAAAAGCAGAAACTTGTTCCACTGTGTCCACCCTTCCAGTCAAGCTGAGCAGACATCGCTCTTGCCTTTCTTTCTTTCTTTCTTTCTTTCTTTCTTTCTTTCTTTCTTTCTTTCATAAAAGTAGGGGAACAGAAAAGACAGTGAGAATGAGCTATGTATTTTTATAGTGGGTTCTTCAAGAACCACATGTCATTAAAAGGCTATGAGAGACCTCCCCCTCTCCTCCTGAATTTTGAAGTGGTTTCGGGAATTAAAGGAATAGAGGTGGTGAAGGAATGTATATAGGATTCTACTGATTACAACAGGAGTAGGCAACCTTTCCCCTTTAAGGGCCGAGGGACTTCAGCACCCAGAAGCCTCAGCCATGTTGGCCAATAGTCCCATGTTGGCCAATAGCTCCTGGGATTCTGGGAGCTGAAGTTCCTCGGCCCTTAAAGGGGAAAGGTTGCCTACCCCTGGATTACAAGAATGTTTGTGTCTTTTGCTGGTGCATAAGAAAGTATGCGGCCTTAGGGACTGAAATATAGAAGTATACATAGCTAAAGTGTTTGGCTGTAACTGTTTGGAAAGGAGGGATGGGAATGCTTTTCCATTTCCTGCTGAGGGAAAGCTTTTTTATGGCTTTGTCTACAGCAGCAGCTGTAGTGAGACCTTCATCTTAGAGTAAACTGTTCCCCCATCCAAAGAAAGATGGGAACTGACATCTACATTTTCTTGCAGTATGTTAATGGTAATGTTCAAAGTAGCCAATGTTACATTATTTCATGTCATTTACAGCAGTGTAAAACCAGTACATCTGGAATCATAGCTGCTTTTCATAAAATGTTTTGTTCTATTCAACATGTTCAGTGCACATATGGTATGGTATAATAGTTTTGCCCTCAACTTTCAGTGAATAACTTAGCATCCCAGCTTGGCATCTGTGGTATCTTTGTAAAATTCTTTGGATTGTACAGGAACTCCATGCAACCTTAGAAACATAAGTAATTTTTGTCTTCTAGCAGATTAGGGCAGAAGGTAGATAGCTGTTCATTAGGAAACTGGTGGCCAACTTTTGGCATTCTAAGGTGCTTTTTGGTATGTGGGGGTATCAAATAATGTTGGGCTGAGTGAAATTGGAACTGATTCCACAAGTCCTTTTCATGTTCTTAAGCTACAAGGGGGCGTTGTAAAATTTTAATGATCACTTTTAAAAAAAATTGATAGAAAGTTTGTTTTGATTTGTAGTTAACTTACCTCTATGTAGTCACCATCCAGATTTACACATTTTCCCAGCGTTTCTTGACCCTCCGAATACCATTATTGTAGAAGTCTGCAGATTGCGCCTTAAACCACTCTTCTACTTCATGAATGATGTCATTTTTGTTGTCAAATCGGTGACCCCGCAACGGATTTTTCATTTCTGGTAACAAGAAAAAGTCACCTGGTGTGAGGTCAGGAAAATAAGACAGATGCTGCAAGATCTCAAAGCCACATGCCCTTGCTTTATTAACTGCAACTTGAGATGAGTGAGCTGGTGCATTTCAGCTAGGAGACGAATGCTCTGGAGAGCATACTGCGTCGTTTCTTTTTCAGAACATCTTGCAAGTTGTCCAGAAGATTGCTGTAGTATGTGCCAGTGATGGTTTGTCCCTTTGCAAGGTAATCTGTGGGAATGTCTCCACGACAGTCCCAAAAACCTGAGAGCATGACCTTCCCTGCTGACTTTTGCACCTTTGCCTTTTTTGGGGGAGGGGAATCGGCATGCTTCCGCTCCATGCTCATGGTTTTGGTCTCTGGATCATACTGATAGATCCAAGATTCATCCATGGTTACCAGACGACCAAAAAAAATCTTCTTCATCCTGTTCCAGTGGTGTCAACATCTATCTTGAAAGGCCATGCCGTGTTTTTTTCTGGAAAGGGGTTAGCAAATGTCGAACCCAGTTTGCAGACACCTTAGACATGTGCAGTTCATCATGAATAATTTCCCATAACTGAGACCAGTTTCATTCATGATCACTTGGATGGTTGCTGGTCTGTCTTCCAGGATTAAAAACTCCACTTTCTTCACTGTGGCTGCATTGTCCATCAATGATGGTTTTCCTGGTCTTGGCTCATCTGTGAGGGACTATTACCTTTCAAATACAGGAACTTTATCATGCTGCAAGCCTCAAACGTCTGCATCTTACACTTTAGTCACTTCTGGCACAATCTGTAACAAAAATAAAGGACACAAAGAGTTGGTTTTCTCAACATCATGCACTTAGGGATCAATGATTACACTGACAAAATTTCATCTATATACCATAATAACTTCTGGGTGATAATTATTACTTTACGATTCCTCCTCGTATAATGTTTATACAGGATTAATTAACATGATTGGTTATGTCTTTATCTTTGAAGAACCCTCAGGTATACACCTCTGCTTTGTGAATGTTGGTGAACTATAAGGATTCTAATGAAGTACACCACACAACGGATAAGTCAGTTCACTCAGTAACACAGAATTCAAATGATATATGCAACTTGCAAATCCAAGATAACCATATTTTTGAGTAAAGAAGTGATGATCCTTAGAAGCTACCATATATACATGATGTATAATGTCTAGAAATTTCTAGACTTAAACTCATGTATAAGTCTAGAAATTTTAGTCAAAAAATTGACCCAAGAAACCTGAGTTGACTTGATGTTCAAAAAGTCCTGAACTAAAGACAAGAAATACAAGACATATGTTAAAAACGAAAAGGGTTTTCTCATCTACAAGCAGTCAGACAATTGGCATTTCTTCTGTTAACTAAATGCTTTAGAGCCTTAATTGTTCTTGAAGTATATATTGATGTTGTATTAATTTTTATTTCTATAGTGGATAAAACATGTAGATGAACAAGGTCGGTCATACTACTACAATTCAGATGGATCTCGATCAGAATGGTCATTGCCAAAAGTGAGTAATAAAAATAAAGCACATCAATATTTTTAACTCTTAAGAGTTGGGTATTGCTGCACAATACAAAAATACATGATTTATTTCTGAAATTTATTTAATTATTTCATATTTCTGATAATCTTAATTTTGGTGAAGGAAGTCATAACATAAGTCACATTTGTGTTGAAGATCTTAGCTTGAGGAAAAAGTACTGTATATACTCATGTATAAGCCTAGAAATTTTAGTCAAAAAATTGACCCAAGAAACCTGAGTTGACTTATCCATGGGTTAGTGTAAATACTGTACTTTAACGCTTATTTAAAAAGGAACCATCCCCTGGTGAAAGGCAAGAGTGTAGCCTGTCCTGGAAGCACCTCCCTCACTCTAGTTTCTCATTCATCCAGCCTTTAGTATGAATGCAAACAGTTATACCTGATGGAATTTTGCAAGTTCTTTAGCATTACTTTCCTTTGCTTCACCCTTTAGTTACACACCCATAGGCTTTAGCCCTGACTTATCCACAGGTCATATCAAAATCCATAATTTTAGCTCCAAAACCTGCCCTCGACATATACATGAGGTTGACTTATAGTCATGTATAAATGGTAGTTTATGATGACCCTGCATTGTAATTTACACTGACTGCTTGCAAGGTCACATTCTCAGTGGCTTGCAATAAACCTGCATTTACTGTTTAGATACTGGGATAAACCTGAGAGGGTAGCTTAAAACAACTCTGTAGTTTCATCCATCATATTTTGTTATGTTGCAGATTGGCATGTTCAGTTTAGAATAGTACACAGTAATCTAGCTTGCATCTATGGAAACATATTGAAATCTACAAAAGCTCATGCTCCCAGCTACTTTCTTTCAGTTAGTCTCAAAGGTGCTACAATATCCCTTTGCGACATATAATTCAGTTGTACCCTTTTTGCAAGCTAGTGCTGAAAAAGTAGGTTATGGAAACCCTGCAGTGTATAAGGCTGACCAAAGGTCAGGCTAAGGGAGAAAACACTCAAACTTTGTAGGTTTCAGCAAAGGTGTGACAGTCAGACACTGCAACCTTTTGTTGCTGCTCCATTTGTACTTTCTAATCTCTTCTATTTGTGTGCGAATGTGGGGGAAGAAGAGATGGGAATGTTGGGAGCCCAAGACTTGTTGCACTCATGCTTATAACAGCAAACTCATTGTTTGTTAAATCTGCACTTGGCATTGTAATGTGTTTGTTGAAAGAAAGGGAGAAATGACAGATAATCCTTTGGTACTTTTTTAGGTCTTGTATTCTTAAACAGCTACTTTTTAGCAAAACTAAATTTCAAATAGGCAAAAATATGGTCATTTGGTGTCCCGTACAAGAAGCAGTTGAAGCAAAGGCTTCAACAGGCATTATCTCTGTGTTTATTGATATGCTAGAATTGTTTTTATTTGCTTCCTGTAATGTCAGCTCTCCATGCCCACAGATTATACATCCATGGATTTAACCATCCATGGCTTGAAAATATATATTTTTAAAAAATCTAAAAAGCAAACCTTGATTTTACCATTTTATATAATGGACACCATTTTACTATGCTGTTGTATACTTAGTATCCATGGAAACTTGAGTATCCATGGAAATCAGTCTAAGTCCGTGTTGGCGAACCTATGGCACAGAGATGGCATGTGAAGCCATTTTCCCTGGCATGCAGAGTGGGGAAGAAGAGGAAAAGGCACGCGTCTGTTCCTCCTCCTCCCGGCCATCCCAGGCTTTCAGCTGCCTCCAGAGAGGTAGCTGAAGGTCTGGGAAAGTGCGCATGGGGGGAGGGGGAGTCTCACCCCGGATGTCCCACCCTGGAAGTCCTGTTCCCCCTTGGAAGTCCCGCCTCCAGCACAGGGTAACAGCTGATACTGGAAGACTGCTTAGCTTGGGCACTCAATGCTTAAAAGGTTTGCCATCACTGGTCTAAGTTTTCTGGCCTGTTAGTAATTATAATTAGTTTCAAGTCAAACCATTTTAGTTGATATCTGATTTGAAGGGGAAAGAGTAAAGTAATCATTTTTGCAAAATGACTTGCACATTTTAATTTTGTTATTCATCCAATTCCTTAAAGGAACCAAAAGTAGTGTAGGTTGGATCCCCCAGGTGCTCTCCCATATAGATACTGGCATGATCTAGAACTATGTATTTTCAGAAAAGGAACTACATTATGCCCATTCAGGCCACTTTCCAGAGCAGTGCTACTCACACTGATGGTCCATGGACTGGGGCTGATCCATCAGCTATTGCCTGCTGGTCTGCAGCAAGTTGCCAGGAAAGAAAGAAACATTTGTAGACAGTGGGCACAAATATGATGCTGGTCTGTGGCACATTCAAAAAGAAAAAAAAAACATGTTGGTTTCCCACTTCAGCTAGATTAAGAAGCATTGTTTTAGGGCTCTCAGAATGTAAACAAGATATTTAATTCTTCTTGACATTGATTTTTGTTTTGTTTTGATTCTGTCCAGATTGCTTGTTAAAAATTTTGAAAATAAATGTTTGTATAATTGGAGCTCTTACTTTGGAAGCTACCTATACCTGGCTAAAACATTTGGATGTTATGTGTAAGAGTTAATCTCAGCTAATAGCTTTTTTTAAACTTCTGATAATAAAATATTGGTGCAGACCTCTCTTATGTTGTCATGAAATTTTGTCACTTGATGGCATGTCACTAGTTTAGAAGTGAAGATATTCAAGTAGCATAGTCCTGATGAGGAATCTATACCAAGGACAAGAAGCCACTGTCAGAACAGAATTCGGGGAAACAGAGTGGTTCCCAATAGGCAAAGGGGTCAGGCAAGGCTGCATCCTATCACCCTACTTGTTTAATTTATATGCTGAATACATCATATGAAAAGCAGAATTAGAATCAGAAAAAGGAGGAGTTAAGATAGGAGGAAGCAACATTAACAACCTAAGATATGTAGACAACACCCTAATATGAGCAAAAACATTCAGGAATTGGAACAGTTAATAAAGAAGGTCAAAGATGAAAATGCAAAGGCAAGTCCGATGCTGAACATAAAGAAAATAAAAATAATGACCACAGAGGTAATACACAAATTCAATCTAGACAAGAGGAAATTGAAATAGTTAAAAGAATTCCCATATCTAGGATCAAACATTGACTAGAATGATGGAGACTGCAGTCAAGAAATAAAAAGAAAGCTAGGACTGGGAAGGGCAGTTATGAAAGAACTGGAAATGATACTGAAGAGCAAAGACATACAATTGAGCACTAAAGTCAGAATCGTTCAGGCCATTGTATTCCCAATTACTATGTATGGATGAGAGAGCTGGACAGTGAAGGAAGCAGACAGAAAGAAAACCAACTCATTTGAAATGGGCTGGAGAAGAGTACTTAGGATATCGAGGACAGCCAAGAAGACAAACAAATGTTTTCTTGAACAGATCAGACCAGGGCTCTCCTTGTAAGCTAAGATGATCAAGTTGAGACTGTTGTACTCTGGTCACATCATGAGAAGGCATGATCACTAGAAAAAACACTAATCCTAAGAAAGGTAGAGGGTAGAAGAAAGAGAGGAAAACCACAAACCAGATTGATAGATTCAATCAGGAGAGTTATGGGCAAGGGCTTGCAGGATCTGGGCAAGACAGTAGAGGATAGGGATTCTTGGAGATGTCTCATCCACAGGGTTGCTATGAGTGGGAGCCATCTCGAGGGCAGCTAAAAGCAACAATGGGGATTAACCTTCTTTGGAAAATGTTAGACTTTAAAATTGGCAAAGGACTTGATTTTTCCCCATTGACAAATTGGAATTATTGTCATTTTTTTTTTATAAATTTTATTGAAAGATTAATACAAAAACAAATACATAAATACATAAACTCAAATACATAAACATACATACATAGACACAACTACATCAATGTAAATAGAAAATATAAATACGACTAAAAAAGAAAGGATCTAGACTACAAAACAGAAAAAAACAAAACAGGAATGAAACAGAAAGAAACCGCAAAGAAGACAACAAAGAGATACTTCCTAGCTGTCACTGTGAGGATGTATGATCTATCTGTCTTATACTTTTCCAAAGGGGATTTATATTTCATGATGATTTCGTATATTCAAATAAAGACCATCCTTCCCTTTTTCAGGAATTACTGTCATTTTTCTGAAGCTTATCACTGTTCTCTAATGCTAGTAGTTTCTTGGATTTACTGCTTGTTTTGAGAAACTTTAAATCATTCATGATATACTAGAACCAACCTGTGACACATTGAGCTCTAATACATATTACCTAAGCATATGTTTTCTCCTCTATCTCATTCTTTTACCTTAT
Source organism: Phrynosoma blainvillii (assembly GCA_026167975.1). NCBI lineage: Eukaryota > Metazoa > Chordata > Lepidosauria > Squamata > Phrynosomatidae > Phrynosoma > Phrynosoma blainvillii. The sequence goes on from JANUYF010000005.1 coordinate 21,733,414, forward strand.
TGTAGACAAAACAGGCTTGGAGAAGGAGGAACAACCTTCTCCCTGTTTCCTCACCTTGGACAGAAAGTCACTGAATAAACAAGTCACTGGTTTTAGTTTTTATCAGGATATAGTGGAACAGTTAATAATATCCCTTGAATTGGAGGGAGGTAGAGAACTGCAACTGTGGCATATATGTGGGTTGTCATCCATTTCCCCCTTGTCCTAGTTTACAAGCAAACGGTAATTTTTTTCTGATTTTTCTAAAGCAAGGTTTTCTCAAAAGTCTGGACAACTTATACATTTAACTCTGGTGTCATATTGGTTTCAGCCACTACTAGAGTTTGAAGTAGGTGTGGGAATAAAGAGATAGTAAAATTTTCATTAAGTTTTGTAGAAATGTTGGAACAGCCATTTATTATTTCTATTGTTTTGAGTGGAAGTAAGTACAATGTAGTATTTCAAATCTAGCAGTATCACTCCAATAGAGGAACTGTACATTCAGAGGAATCTGGAGGAAAATGATTTATAGACGGACTTGGTTTTTACCCCAGAGGCATGTGGTGATGATCTGTGATCATAGACAGTAACCTATTGGAAGTGGCTTAAAATGTCTGCATTTTAAGTTGTATATAATCTCTCAGTTGCTGTTCTGAACTAAATCCAGTTGATAGTCCTAACTATAGTACGGTGTGCCTGCATCATCTGGGCTTGCCATCCGTGGATTTGAGCCTCCATGGATGACAAGCCCCAGCTTTTAAAATGGTGGCATATGCATGTGCCGGCGTGCGCAGGAGTCCTGTGTTTTTTACTATCCATGGGTGTGTGTGTGTGTGTGTGTGTGTGTGTCCAAAATAGATCTCCTCACGGATAGTAAGGGCCCACTGTATATTGATTGATTCAAGTTCCCATTAATTAATTAATTGTGTCTGCCCTAGTTGAGACTAGCAATTGGATTCAGACTTTTACTTTTCATAGCACTAATAAAACCCTGTAGAAGCAGCTCTTTCATCTTGGTAAAATGGTATTCCAAAAGCTTTGAGTGGCAAAGATTATGTTAGTCCACTATATAAAGTACAGTGTATAAATTGCTTGGACCAAATGGTAATAAGGCCTGATGTGACTTCACTACAATTGTCATTCTGCTGGACCTGTACGCATTTGAAGGATTGCTTGGGTGAGCACTGCATGGGCAGAAAACGTCTTCTGTGTGTATCACAGGTTCATATTCAGTCTACCTGCTGCAGTCATTCATAGTACAGGGAGAAGATCAAATGTGGATCTAATTGCTACTGGGGTAGAAACAGGGCAACTTGTACCTCTCATACTGCAGGCAGGGAAGTGAAGATTGCTTACTCCATAATTTATGTAATACTAGAGTGAAGAGAACTGTAAAATTATAGCTCCCCACCTTCTTAAAAAACACCCTAAATCACAGTTATTTTATTGAACAATTAAGGAGTAAGAATCAGAGCTTGTGACTTTTTAAACATAAAGCTTTTTTTTAATTAGTATTTGCTCCCCTAATGTTTTAATTAATGTTTTAATTAATTATTTTGAGAGTTTTTGTGGGTTTTTCGGGCTGTGTGGCCATGTTCTAGAAGAGTTTCTTTCTGACGTTTTGCCAGCATCTGTGGCTAGCATCTTCTGGTAACTCATTACTGGGCAAGTTTACCACCATAACAACGTACACTTAAAATAATAAAAAAATGTCCCCCAAACCCCCAGTGATATTTGAAAAACAGTGTTTAGAAGTAATATGTAAATGTCATTAATGACACAAAAAAGGGAATGATGCTGCAAAATCCTACAATGTTTTGCAAAAATAACATCAGTAACCTTACAAGTAATATATTTTGGGTAGTATTACTTGAAATGTGCTATTTCCTGACTTTGGTAAGAATCATAGAATCATAGAGTTGGAAGAGACCACAAGGGCCATCCAGTCCAACCCCCTGTCATGCAGGAACTCCCAATCAAAGCATCCCCAACAGATGGAACAAGGTCCATACTTCTTACTCACCTTCTTATAAACCACAAAATAGCACATAACCCCATAAAAGAAGTTCCATGTCTACATCTTGACTGTTCATAACATCTTGGAAATAGAATTCAGTAACAATTATGTATGCATGTTTGCTTGTATGCTGATTTTTCTCTCCATGCCTTCCTTCCTTCACCCGTTATCTTTTTTTGTGAAAACCATGGACCCCTTCCCAGAAAAATACACATAAATACATAGGAAAAAAGTTGCATAGGAGTGATTTCATTGGAAATTAATTTCCGTTACATAGACTAATTTGTGGTGAAGAAATTACAGCAAACATTGAAAAGACTGGGGTTTTTTAACCTTACAGTTTACTATGATAGGAAAAATTCAAAGTAACAGGAAGGAAATCAAAGAAAAACATTATTTTGCACACAGTTAATGGATACCCCGAAACTCATCCACAGTTCCTAAGTTAGGAATCCTTGGTTAACTGCTTTAACCAAAGCTTTCTGATCACAGGGATAACAGTGAATATAATTTCATGGGTTATATTAATTCACATAATATTATTACCTAGTTCAGCCTGTTTTGAATCCATAGAGACGTGTTAATTCCTACCTTGTAAGCAAATCCTTTGATAACTGACAAACTAAGAATAGTGATATGGTGCTGCCAGTTTATATCAGACATAGTTAGCATTATATAGGGCTTTTCTAGTTCAGTTCTCTTTACAACAACCCTCTTTACAAATCCTTTATGAAGAGTTTTATTATTTCCATGTTATGAAGTGTAGATGGAGACTGAGAGATGGTGGCATGCTGAGGCCACCTAGTGAATGTATAGTTGAGGTAAGATTTAGATCAGAGGCTCCTAGTTTGTATACTTCTTGCAGGATGTGATGCAGTTTTGCTTTGGTTAGACCATTCCCTTCTAATGTAGAACCTAGTCAGGCCTATATGTATGTTGAAATAATAATTGCAAGAGCTGACAAAATGAATTATATTGATTTTCCTGCTTTCTTTCTGTTGTTTTTACCAACGCATGTTTAAAATTATCTGTGCAATTACTGATTCTATAAAGTTGCTTCCTTTAAAATAAAATGTAGGGATATTGGGACTTGAACAGGATCTACATGGGATGGGGACATTAATATGTTCCTGACCTGCATTCCTCCAGCCCTTGCATGCCTTGGCACTGCCTTCAGTCTAGTTCTCCTTTAGCCTTCATTGTATATGCTTCTGTTGCATAATCAGGCTGTTACATGGTAACTGGAGAGTTTTATAGGAGTATGGGCATGGCTTTTTAAGTTTGGTTGGTTTCAAGAGAGTTTGCTGTACCCTATTTAGGTCATCTCCATCTCCAAGATTCTACTCAGAGCTCTTATGGTCAGCTGATAAAATAATATTAAAGCTAAAAATAGTGGCATCCTGCTCAAGGTCATTAGGTTTTCAATAGTTCTATTAGAAACTCGTTACAGTAGCTTCTCAGGTTCTGGTACATTTTTCCCCATTGTAGAAACATTTTGCAACACTTCCTCAAAAGAAAATTAAGTGAAGGAATGGAAGTAAATGCAGGCCACGTTTCACATGTAGAGAGTATTATGCATATTTCACTTTGGTTTTGTTGCCAGCTCAGGTTTAAGTCTATCTACTCTACAGTGTGTGGTTTTTCATTTTCCCCCCCCATCTTTTTTTTAGTATAATGCTTCACCACAGCAACAAAGGGAGATAATTAAAAGTAGGAGCCTGGACAGGAGGCTACAGGAACCAATAGTTTTGACAAAATGGAGACACAGCTCAATTGTGTTAGACACAAATGAAAAGGTAGGAAAATCTTAAAGATGCTTTTCTGTTGTCCTGTTTGTGACATTGCATATCCTTTGAAAATTAGCATGCACTAGAAATACAAGATCCCTGGTGCCAAATTATTAGCTCGTTGCTAATCCATGTAAGTGAATATAGTATATTCTGCACATGTCTGCTTACAAGTAGGTCCTGTACATTTCATTGAGTATAGATCAGTGGGTATAAAATTTTGACCCTACCATACTCTCCAGCTGATTTGACAAAGACAGCCCTGATTAATCCCTTTTTTCATTTGTTTTTAAATTAGTCCTCCACTTACTTCAGTTGCTGAAAACTAAGTTCAGAGTGTAAAGGTATTTTGCACTCCATTAACTCAGTGGGGGATGGTGGGTGATCTTGCCTTTCCCAATAGACTTAGGCAAAAACAAACTGCTGCATCCTATCCTAGCTTCTTTCTTATTAATAACCTTTGCTATCCAGACTACACTCGTGATGCCTGGCCACATGTGTTACAGTTTTCATCTATTAAATGTTGGAGAGTATACCACTATGCCTCAGTGTTATTCTACAAACTTATTGAAAAGAATGTGCTTTACTTAACATTGTGCTTCTGAATCATAATCTGTTTTAAACTGCTCTTACTAGAGTACACTATGGCAAATTGTATTTGATTTTTCCAGCAAAAATTGGTGGAAGGTGTTAATTTTCATGAAAGTCAAAGTGGCTATAGAGTTGAGGGAATATCTGAAATGGGAGAGAACCACACCTTCCCCTGCCCTTATACTGGATTTGTGATAATTGGGAATGGGGGAACCCGACTTTAATGGCAGCTACTTTACTCTCCTCGCCCCACCCCCCAGAACTCGGTAGTTGCTATAGGAGAATTACACCAAAAATAGCATCTACTTATTTGAAAATATTTATATGCCACTATTGGATTTTAAAATGCCTTAAAGCAGCATATGCAAGATCAAGATATAAACCAGGGGTAGGCAACCTAAGGCCCGGGGGCCGGATGCGACCCCCCCGAGGCCTTTGGACCGGCCCCAGGCTGGCCCTGCCACCCCACCCCCTGCCGCCGCCACGATAATATTGATCATTGTTGTTATTACTTGTTCTTGGGGTTTTCTTGGCAAAATCTCCACAGGGGTTTTGCCATGGCTTTTCTGGGGCTGAGAGAGTGTGTATGTATATTTTTTAAATTGTTTTTAAATTTTTATATTTATTTATTTATTTTTGGTGCTTCGGCCTCCCAATTGTCTGAGGAACAGCAACCCAGCCCCCGGCTCAAAAAGTTTGCCTACCCCTGATATAAACCAATTCCAAATAATCTAAAATCATCAGAAAAAGCAGTGGGAGTAACAGTTAACAAAAATGTATATATCAGCAGATTTAAGGTAAGAGGATGGAATTTTTTTAGTGAGCAATTCTGTAACTAAAGGGCGAAGCAGATGGGCATGAAGGAGCATTCTCTGGCTGTTCTGCCTGTGATTGGTCTGTAATTGGCTGGGGACCATGACGACTGGACAGCTCATTCTCAAAGCGGGCTGCTGCCGTGGTGCCAAACAGGCTGCCACAAGGAGCAGATTTTTGCCATTCCTTTTGCCGGTGGCTTCAGGATGCCTTAGGCGGCCTGGAGCTGACTTAGACGGCCTCAGAGCGGCTTCCAGCTGTACTGGGGCATGCGTTATCTGCACACCATGCCCCCGAAGTGTCCAGAAGCTGCTCCTTTTGGCCCGTCTGTTTCAGGCCAAAGAGCCAGTAGTGAGAGGGCCCTCTGCTTCTGTTCTTTACTCAAACCAGGTTTGAGAGTGTACCACAGGAGTGGCCAATTGCTGTGGTTTGGGGACAACATTGGTCTCATGTAGGAGACCCTCAACATTTTGGAGTAAAAAAATAATAAAAAAATCAATTTTGGAAATTACAATCTTTTTCACCTACATGGTCAACAGCATACTGCAAGCCCTTTATGGAATGTTGTTGTGTTTTACCACATTTTTGGCCACCACCACTCTCCTTAAAGGCTTATACTGGCCTTTAAAAAAAAAATCAGTCATTTCTAGTTTTGCAAAAATGCCTGCACATGTTGAACGTGACCTGTGCAACCCTCCCCCCACACACTCAAAGATTATGATTCCCCAACACATGGCAAAAATCCAGTAGCACTTCCGCTCTAGAATTATGCAAGTTCTGCTTACCATTTGGGAGTCAGGCAGTTGGGGACTGTGGGAGGCTGCAATTACAGCCTGAGGGATTGCATGCCTACCACGAGCTGCACTTGACCTACTCCAGGGGTCCCCACACTTTTTGATTCGGGGGCTGGTTTGCTGGCCCCCATATTTTTGGGGGGCTGGAGGCACGCATGCATGCGCACTACTCAGGTGCCATTTTGTGTTCTAAAATGGCGCCCGGCATTGCACGTGCATACACATGACTCCGTGCGCCATTTTGGAACACAAAATGGCACCCAAGTAGTGTGCATGCACGCGTGACGCCGACCATGGGCCGGTTCAAAAGTCTCGACGGGCTGGGTTCAGCTCGCGGGCTGTAGTTTGGGGACCCCTGACCTACTCCTTGATATAGAACAAGGTCTCAAAAGATGATCAGAGCCATTAGTGGGTTCATAACTTATCATAGCCTTATATTGTTTAGGGCGGGAATACAGATCCTTCTATCCATCAAGGTCTGCTTCCCTTGGGGATATTCTGTTTGATGGTAGGGTCCAGAACTAAAGGTGAGTTGTGTCAGAGACAAATTGTCTCTTTTTCTGCAAAGTCCCTTTTTATTTCATAAAAAGGTAAAGCTATTCCCCATTGACAAGGTTGTCAAGTCGTGTCCAACTGTAGGGGGCAATGCTCATCTCCGTTACTAAGCTGAAGAGCCAGCACTGTCAGAGACTACTCTATGATCATGGGGCCAGGATGATTGCACAGAACACAGTTTACCTTCCCACCAAAGTGGTACCTACTTATCTACTTGCATTTGCATGCTTTCGAACTGCTAGGTTGGCAGAAACTGGGACTAGTGACAGGAGCTCACCCTATCAGCATTCAAATCTAAACATCAGAAGTACTTGCACTCCCCCTGATTTTTCCAAATTGTGTTGTGTTACAACCTGGAATCGAAATTGATTTAATAGGTACTGTTACCACATGATGTACACAAGATACTCAATACTGCAATGAACTTTAGAGAGAATGCTCTTGTATGTCTAAGTTTATTCAAATAAATCATATATGTGAAGTGCATTTAGCACTCAAAATACAGTGCTAAGATTTTTGATGGTGATGAGTATTCTGTTTTTGAATTTCAACAAATCTTTAATCAGTCATTAAGTTGAAAGAATTTCTACTAATAAAATTTTTATTTATTTTTATTTGTTGCATTTACATTTTGCCTTTCCCTCAACTAGTTTAATATGGTACACGTGGCTTGCTTTTCCACTTTGTCTTCACAACTACTCTGTGAAATAGGTGAGGCTGAGAGGTAGTAACTGGCCCAAGGTCATCCAGACCTATACTGGTCAGGGGCTGGACCAGTCTTAGATCCAAAACACACTGCAGAAATAATCCAGTTTGAGAGCACTTAATGCAAGGGGATTCTGGGAACTGTAATTTTTGTGAGACATTTAAAATGCCGCCTCTGCCAGAGAGCTCTGGTGCCACAGCAAACTACAATTTTCAGAATTCCATAGTATTGAGCCAGGGCAGTTAAAGCGGTCTGAAACTGGATTATTTCTGCAGTGTGTTTTGGACCTTAGTATGTCAAAGAGGGTAATGATTCAGTCAGACTACAAACGTCTTCCAAGTTCTGGTCCAATACACTAGTCCCATAATCACACTGGCTCTAGTTGACAGCAGTGCAATGCTCCCTACTCCCAAAAGGGAAAAACTATTAACTATGAAATGCTCATTTTTTTTCTGCTATTACTGCTCAAATAATACTCTAGTTTTTAAAAATAATAATCAGTTGCCTGCAGAAAAAATGCCCGCTTGTAATTTATTTCCAGCATCCATAATCCTTTGAGAGCAGGTTATTAAAGTGTATGGGGATGATGGAAGACATAATTTATGTTTAATTGCAAAAACTTGATTCTCATCTGAAATTATGCAAATCAGTTTCTTATTGGATTTTGTAAGATAAATTTGTGTATGAAACAGGAATGATATATTAAAATAGTTTTTATATTTTTACAGTTGCCAACTAATTCTTCTGAACTTCTCTTGCCTAATCCTGCATATTTGTTTCCATCATCCCAGGAGCAAGTTAGTATCTGAAGCATGATTTATTTATACACAATATTTATTATTAGTAGCTGCTTAAAGTTGTCCTATAAAGGAAATATCTTTACAAGGAAATTGTTGTTGAATTGTCAGTGCTAGTTTAATTTGCACATGGTTGTTATTCCCCTCTCTTGGTATTGAGCAGTCTTTTTCAATCATTTTCTTGAAATAAAGTGAATCTTGAAGAGTATTTGTTTTATTTCCATGATATAATTATTTCAATGCATCTTATTTTATAGGATTCTCAAGTTGCTTCAAAGACCATTTTCCCTGAAAATGATTCCTCTCCTTCCTCTCCTTCCTCACCAAAGCATCAAGCCACAGTCAGTATAAAGTTTGTGTTATTATATAACAGCAACCATAATAAAACAACCTGTTATTAATATATTGAAGGCATTTATGTATGGTGCCATCTCACTGTAAATCTTTCTGTATCAAGATGTAAACCTTTTTTTCTATGTCAGCTTCTCAAATTAACTATTTTCAACAAATTAATTTAAAATGCATCTAGATTAGTAATTAGAAGATGTATGTCTTCTATATACATATGAAGATGAACCCCAAATTCTAAAAAGCGAGGTGGAAACTGCAATAAGAGAAATAGCGAATAACAAATCACCAGAAACAGATGATATTTCAGATGAACAGCTGCAGTTCACAATTGGCACAGTCCAACTCTAGTGCTAACCAACATATGTCAACAGATATGGAAAACAAAATGATGGCCAACAGATTGGAAGCGATCAATATACATCCCCATCCACAAAAAGGGAGACACAAGAGACTGCAGCAACTATAGGACCACAGCACTGATCTCCCACGCAAGCAAAATCATGCTCAAAATTCTGCAACATAGACTCCAACCATACATAGAGAGAGAAATCCCAGAGATTCAAGCAGGGTTCAGGAAAGGAAGAGGCACTAGGGACCACATTGCAAACTTACGATGGCTAATAGAGTGCAGCAGGGAGTTCCAAAAGAAAATAGGAACTGCAGTCAGGAAATCAGCAGAAGATTAAGAAAGGGTGGCTGTGAAAGAACTAGAAAAGATCCTAAAATGCAAAGAACATACAACTCAGCACAAAAGTTAGAATCATGCAAACCATTGTATTTCCTATTATCATGTATGGATGTGAGAGCTGGACAGTTAAGAAAGATGATAGGAAGAAAATCAATGCATTTGAGATGTGGTGCTGGAGAAGAGTGCTGACAATCCCATGGAGAGTCCTAGAGTAGATCAAGCCAGAAATATCCCTAGAAGCCAAGATGACCAAACTGAGGCTGTCATACTTTGGACACATCATGAGAAGGGAGGACTTACTGGAAAAAACAATAATGCTGGAAAGGGTGGAGGGAAGTAGGAGGAGAGGAAGGCCACATGCCAGATGGATGGACTCTATAAAGGAGGTCACAGGTATGGGTTGCAAGAATTAAGCAGAGCAGTGGAGGACAGAGGGTCTTGGAGATGTCTTATCCATAGGGTCACCATGAGTCAAGATCGACTTGAGGGCAGTTAACAACAAATGTCTTCTAAAACTTGAAGGCCACACAGGAATTGGTCATTTCTCCACCTTTGGTCAACTAGAAACTAGAATCACTGTGGGAGAAGAAAAAAATAGTATTGTTTACTCCTTGTTAAAATGAGGCAGTTTTCTTTGGAGAAAGAAATAGTTCTTTTATTGATTCCTGTATTTTCAAGAATTTTCATTATTATCTTAATAGAGGGAAATGAGATTGCAGGAAGGTTTCAGTGGGCTTTTTGTTGATAAAAAACCATTCAAATCTAAGTTGCTTTGCAGAGCTGAATATTATGTAACATATACAAGATGGAACTTTTGGTTATGGAGCCACATCCCTGTAGTTCAGGTTCCATTGATGTCTTCTTGAACATATTTGTAATGGGAAAGAGATTCTTTCCTATTGTAAAGAAACAAGGTTTTTCTTCTTTAATGCTCTTCATTCATTGCCCCTTCAGGATCAAGAGAAGTATGGATTATTAAACGTGACAAAAATTACAGAAAATGGGAAGAAAGTTCGGCAAGTATTCTTAAAACATTTCTATTTGTTGAGTCGAGTCTTCATTGTTTTTTTTAAATGCCTTAGCTAAAAATTGATGTACCATTAGGCCTCAGTCCTATTGGTATTCTCAACTGGAGTAAATCAATTGCTTCTTTGAATGTTGATTCAATAGGTCATCTCTGGTTGGGGCAGCTATCTAGAATCTAGGCTTAACCAATCTTTATTTCAGGATAAATTCTGAATATTTGGTATGAATTTAGGTAAATAGTGGCTGTTCTTTATTTATTGATTAGTCTAAGTCAGGGGTAGGCAACCTTTCCCCTTTAAGGGCCAAGGGACTTCAGCTCCCAGAAACCTCAGCCATGTTGGCCAATAGTCCCATGTTGGCCAATATAGCTCCTGGGATTCTGGGAGCTGAAGTCCCTCGGCCCTTAAAGGGGAAAGGTTGCCTACCCCTGGTCTAAGTTTCAGGCTATCAACAAAGTGATACAGGGTTGTAAGCATCCTTGTCAGTTCATCTGTGTCAAAGTTAGTTCTGTTGATTTCAGTAGAAATTATGCACTTGTTTATTTTAAATCATTTTGAGTTCCTGACTACTACCAGTATTTATTACTCTTCCTCAGTTTTTCTTCTATGTTTGCAATAGTACTGATATTAAAGATGTCTATGGTTAGAACTTAGTTCTGATGGTTCTTGGAACCTGTTAGAATGTAGACTGAACATTTTAAATAGAAGTTGTTAGTGTGTTCTATAACTATGAGCTATTGCAATGTGTTAGGTTATTATTTAACATTGTTTTTACCTACCATTCATGTTCATATGGTGTGAGACGATCAAATTGGCACTTCATTGCCAACAGGTATTCCCGGAAGGACAGAAAAACAAAGGATGGTTTGTCAAGCAGTATTAGTTGATCTCAGGACTTGGTTATTTACAGATCTCTTTTTCTTCCACAGAAAGAATTGGATGTCATCATGGGCAGTATTGCAGGGTTCTTCATTGCTGTTTACCAAGACTCAAGGAAGTGGGACTAGTTGGGTAAGTACTTGAAGATTATAATCTTTTCAGAAGAATGCACTATATTATTACAGAAACTACTAGTAATAGCTTTGTGGAGAAACCATCTGGATTGACCACCTGGAGTGGGATTAGCAATTAGTAATATTGGAAAAGTGATTATAGTAGGTTAAAAATACAACTGCGACTGTGGAAATTACTATAGCTGTCCCATTATAAACAGCTGGTTTAACAGACATTATCCATCTTATGGAGGAACTATTCCTTTATGTGAACTGGCTCATAAACATAGCATACCTAGGAAGTGAGTCTTCAAGCTGAACAAACTCAGTAATGAGCTTAATGAATTTTCTTGAGTCATCAGAACTGTCCAGATTTCACAGGGATGGTTAAAACAAATCAAAAATAGATCCCTTGTCCAAGATTGGCAGCTCCCTTATCTCCATTGAAATGTCAGTCCCACAGTGTCCGAATAGTGCAAAAATTGAGAAAAGATTATAGTTAGCTTCTGACAGATTTAAACTAGTGTTCAGTGCTCTTGTCCTGACTAGACTGTTAGAGCAAGGTTGCTGGATTTTTTTAAAGAGTTGCAGGCAAGCAAGATGGCTCTGTGTAGCTATGCTTCATTTACCTTATTTAGGGCTTTACTAATAACTGAAAGGAAATACAGATAAGACTGAACTTGGAATACTAGCACAGTATGTGGTGGTTTATGTGTTGGACTAGAACCCCACTAAATCCCCACTTGGCCATGGAAAGCCAATGAGTGGGCAAGTCACATTCTCTTGGCCTCAGAGAAAAGCAGAGGCAAACCCCTCTGAACAAATCATGCCAAGAAAATCTTGTAACAGGCTTGCCTTAGTGCTGTCATAAGTCGGAAATGACTTGGAAAGTGCACAACAAAAACAGTGGGGTCGAGTTGGCATTCCTTGATATTGGAACAGTCACTGCATTTAATGCATTGAATTTTTGTGAGCTATGGCTAAGATATTTCTATTTCTGCATTAGTCACTGAAGTAATAGCCAGGAATGTATTTCAAAAGTTTCTGTAAACTGCCTTGAAGTCTTTAGTGGAATGTGGGGTAGAATTTTTAAGTGCTTTCATAATCTTAGAAGTGTGATTCTCTTTACTATACATAAATATGGCATGCCACTTTAGACCTCTGGAAGTCTTGTTTTTGGAAGAGAAAATAATCTTTCTATTGTCAGCAAATTAACTAACACATGTTCTGTGCACGCAGTCTCTGTTCTCTTCATCCACCCATTCCCATACCATTCAAGAAGGAAAGTGGTTGACAGGTGGATATTTTCTTTTCTTTTCTTTTTTTTGGTATAAATCATGTTTATTGATTTCCATATACATAAAATTATGTTTTAAAACATTAAAAATACAAACAGACAGATATCTCAACAAACAAAACATACATCCAAACTAACAAACAAGTCAAGCATTCTAATGTAATAACTTCCTGTTACTTCAGATTTCTATTTACTTTTAACACTTAATAATATATTTTGTCATGTACAGAGCCATATTCCGGAAAGTCTCACCATCAACTGATAAATTTTTATTTCTTTTAAACTTTCTTCTTTACTGTAAAACCTTTGTATCCAATTGGGATTTTTTTCTTTACAAATATGTCTAATAATTTCCTTAGCAATCTTCCTTTATCAGTTTTTGTAGGTTCTTTCTAATTGCATTACTACCATTTTTCCTTTTTTGTTTTCTCGTACATTATTCTCAAATTAGGCAAATTTCATTCTAATCCCAATTTTTAGTTATTTTAAATAGTTTTGTTGCTAAATGTCCCTATTTTTGTTCTGAATATATTAGTACTTTATTCCAGTCTTCCAAATATTTGTTTGATTTTTCATTTCTCAGTTTCCTTGTCATTTTATCCAGCTCCAAAACCTTATAAAGCTTCAAAAGCTGTTCCTCTATATCAGGAACTTTTCTATTTTTCCATCATCTAGAACAGACCATCCTAGCTGATGTAATCATATAGAACAGTATAAACCATATTTTCCCCCAAATGTTCCTCTAACATATTTAACAGAAATATCTTAGGTCTAAGTTCTAATTTGACCTGTAATATTTTACTTATAGTTCTTTGTATTTCTGTCCAATTTTTTTTTGCCTTTACACATGACCACCAAGCGTGATACAGTGATCCTTTTTTCCATGTACCGTATTTTCTGGCGTATTAGACGACTTTTGAACCCTGGAGGAGTGTCTCCAAAATTAGGGGGTCGTCTAATACGGCAGATATAAACGGAGGAGGATGACGACGAGGCAAAGGAAAGAGAGAGAGAGGCAAGTCCCTGGGAAGAGACAGAGGGAGCAGAGAGGCTGAGGAAGAAAGGAGGTGGGGGAAGCCAGAGACGACAGAGAAAGAGGTGCCTGGGAGGAAAGAGGAGGAGGATTGCCTCTCTCTCTTTTCCTTGCTTCGTCGTCATCCTCCTCCTCTTTCCTCCTCTTGCGATTGGATGAGGCATCCTGCCCCCATCGCTCCCCCCAGCACCTTCCCAGCTTTGCCCAGGCTTTCCCTCCTGGCCCCATCGCTCCCCCCAGCACCTTCCCAGCTTTGCCCAGGCTTTCCCTCCTGCCCCCATTGCTCCCCCCAGCACCTTCCCAGCTTTGCCCAGGCTTTCCCTCCTGCCCCCATCGCTCCCCTCACCACCTTCCCAACTTTGCCCAGGCTTTCCCTCCTGCCCCCATCGCTCCCCCCACCACCTTCCCAGCTTTGCCCAGGCTTTCCCTTCTTTAACAAATAATACTGCACAATGAGAGAGAAAGAAAGTGTACCCTTGAAGATTTATCTAAAGAAGAACCCAGTTCCTTACTTGGAGGTTATATGTGTATTTTGTGTGCCTTCAAATTGTTCCTGACTTAATGGTGATGATGGGGTTTTCTTTGCCATTGCCTTCCCCTGAGGCTGAGAGTGCGTGACTTGTCCAAGTTCACCCAGTGGGTTTCATGGCAGAGTGGGGAATCAAACCCAGGTCTCCAGAGTGGTAGTGCAACACTCAAACCACTACACCATACTGGCACCTATTCCCATGTACTACCAATGAAACAACTGCAGACTTTTTGTTGTTCTTGTGTGTCTTCAAGTCCTTTCCGACTTATGGTGACCCTAAGGCAACCTTATCATTAAAGAATGTTATGTTTCTTCAAATGGGGGTTGCCAGGTTGAGAGTGTGTGACATACCCATGGTCACTTACTTGGCTGCAAATTGTACATACCCCAGAATGCATCACCTAGTATATCGGCAGTCCTTCCCCCCAACACTTTCTCATTTTCCCCCAACCATCTCATAGCTGGGAGATGGAAATAATTTTTACAGCAGCATTTAAATCTGGACTATTTTTTTAGAGTAAGGTCCAAAACACACTGCAGAAAGAAATGCTAGGGATCTGTAGTTTGTTGTGTTTATAAGTGACAGTTTTCTTGCTAAGTACCTGCATGTCATAAGCATTTGAATTAACATTACCATATTGAAATCAAATCTAATTTTTAAATTTTTTTATTTGGTGTGTGTTGGAAAGGGGGGTCGTCTTATACAGCGAGTATATCCCAAACTCTATATTTTAACTGGGAAAGTTGGGGGGTCGTCTCATACGCCCAGTCGTCTTATACGCTGGAAAATACGGTACATTTCCAACATCGATTGTTCATGTTTCCATATATCTTGCATAGTTTTTCGGGAGTCATGTGCCACCTGTAAAATATCTTGTATTAATTTTCTCTTATTTCTTGACCTAATGTGTATTTCATTCATTAATTCAACAGTTGGATATTTTCTAACAGTATCCCATTTGCACTTCTACTGCCTGAAACAGATGGGGCCAAAAGGAGCGGCTTCCAGCTGCTTCGGTGGCATGGCTTGCAGATGACCTAAGGTGGCCCGAAGCCTCCAAAAAAAGAAGCAGTAAAAAACTGCTCCTGCCAGCAGCTTGTTTGGAACCACAACAACATCCTACTTTGAGAGCAGGTTGTGTGGTCATTGCGGCCCCAGGCTGACTGCTGCCTGATCATGGCTAGAGGGCCAGAGGCTGCTCCTAGCCACCTGTCTGCTTCGTCTCAGAGATTCTGGATTGTTGAATGTGGCAAAAACCATTTGTTGTTGATGTTATGTACCTTCAAGTCAACACTGACACATGGCCACTTTGTCCTAGGATTTTCTTCTCAAATTCCTGCTGGCTCTGATCAACCTTTTTTCCCATCTTCACAGTGATGTCTTCATGGACTTTCTCTTTTTATTACATCCTTAGCCAGTGTAATGTACCAATAGGATTCTGGCCCCTAAGCATTTGTGGGGGGATTGCACTGCTTTATGGTGACTCAGTTATACAAATCTCTAAAAAGAAGTCACCAATGCTTCTCTTTTTCCCCTAGCCAATTCCCTAGTAGTGCGCCAGGGCAGCTAAACCGGTCTCAAACTGGATTATTTCTACAGTGTGTTGGACCACTGTGTACCTTTGCTCTTTTGAGGAGTCATGCAGTAGTAGTGGGCAAAGGTACACAATGGTCTAAGACACACTGTAGAAATAATCCAGTTTGAGACCGATTTAGCTGCCCTGGCGCATTCCAATTCTGGGAACTATAGGTTTGTGAGGCATTTAGCCACAATAAACTATAATTCCCAGGATTTCCTAGGCCTGAGCCAGGGCAGTTAAAGTGGTCTCAAACTGGATTATTTCTGCAGTGTGTTTTGGATCAAAGTCTTAATTTTGTTGTTAGTCCTGACCGGAAGAGAGCCATTTTATCAGTTGGATTTATCTGCATGTTGACTCACCATTCAATGATTGATTCAATAGGTCTACTGTAGTTGGGACTGAGCAGTAGGATTCCAGCCAAATTCCTGCTCGCTCTGAATAACCTTTTTCTCAATCTTCACAGCTGATGTCCCCATGGCCTTTGTCTTTCTGTTGCATCCTAATACCAGTGTAATGTACCAGTAGGATTCTGGCTTCTGAGCTTTTGTGAGGGATTGCACTGCTTTATGGTGATCTTATAAGCAGATGCTCAGTTATACAAATCTCTAAAAAGAAGTCACCAATGCTTCTCTTTTCCCCCTAGAAGTTTGGGGTCAACCAATCTAAACCAGAGTTCACAGTGGATCTGAGAGGTGCATTTATTGACTGGGCTTCAAAGGAAAAATCTAGCAAGAAAAATGTGATTGAGGTGACTGTTTCCCCTTTTACCATACTTTCTTTTGACTGCTATCTTGACTACAGAGGTAAAGGGAGTGGTGAGTCAGACATTAGCATCTGGTCTTTTTTAAAAACAATAGATATTTACATTGTTTTTGTAGTTATTCATGTTCACTCTTATTGCTGTAAAATATATGAAAAAATAGAGGCAAAAACCAACTCAGTATTTTAGAATACAGTTGCCCCTCCGTTTTTGCGGAGGATCTGTTCCAGACCACCACCACCACCACCCCCCGCAGAAACAGAAAACTGCAAATATTCAAGCCCCATAGGCTTGCATGGCAGTGTGCCCCCCATTTTGTCCCCCTCCGTTTGCTGCTCACGAATGGGTGAGGGACATGAACATGAAGTTGTGAAAATGGAGGGGCGACTATAGATAAATACAGTGATCTTGTAGACTAACAAACAGAAAGAGATTGGCAAAAAGAGTTTGTAGATTGGCTTTACTTCATCAGATGCATCAGAAGTAGACCCAGTCTACAAAGGTTTGTGCCACAAGCTTCTTTGTCTCAGACTCAAAGATGCTATAAGATTCCATTGCATTCTGATACACACTAATATGGCTATGTTTTTGAACACTACTTAATATTGGGGTATATTTGGGAATTGGGGTATAATGAGGAAGCATTGAATGCATGTATATTAATTCTAACAGTGATTTATTTTATTTTAAAGGTGAAAACACGGCATGGAACTGAATTGTTAATTCAGTCAGATAATGACATTTCTGTTACTGAATGGTTTAAAGTTCTTAGCTATGCTATTAGTAATCAGGTATGTATTTAAATTCAATCTCCAAGTTATTGCCCTCCCTTTTGTCCTGTGCTTGAAGATGTCTACTCCATGTGTGACAAAACTTCAGCTTCAAGCACCATTTAAAGTATTGTTGGGCAGAATGCAGGCTGTGAGCTGCATAAGTCCAGTGGACCCCAAATTCCCATATGCCCCCACCCTATAATATCTTACCGGGAACCCATTTTTGTTCCCTGTAATGGCTGTGGAGGGAAATTTTTTCTCATTTGACCTGTTTTATGTTAGATTTCTTTTTCCAAAACCTAGAAATAACATCTGAACAATTCAGTATGTATGTGTATGTATATATGGGTGTGGACAGAGGTCCAGCCATCCAAAGTCTTCTGCTGCCACAAGATAGATGTTGTTTGTTGTGTGCTGTGAACTGCAAGATTACACACTTAGTAATGGAATTGTGGCATATATATTTATAGGCCTTTCACTTATACTTTGTTGCTCAAAATTTGTTACTTTTATTGCAGCGGGTGGGAATCATGTGGCTTTCCAGGTATTGTACTGAAATCAAGGAACTACTGCATGTGGCCAGTGGGAAGGCATGTTGGAAGTTACAGTCTAACAACATCTGGAGGGCCACATGATTCACATCCTTGCTCTGTTGTAAACAACAGACTCTCCAAGCAGGAAATTTTGAAGGAATATGTTTTTTCACTTGATCTAGGCTGTAAAATGCATAATTAAGGTGAATTGCCTGTGATTCACTTTAAAATGAAATGGTGATTAGACATGGATACTTTTAAAATATTGAGATAAACTTCTGTATGGTTCCTTTCTATTTTTCTCTTCAAGGTTTATATATTATGTTTTAAGATCTGAAGAGTAAATTGGATAAGGAAAAGAGGTTTAGGATTGACTTTCATCTTTCTAATAGAGAACTAGTCACTGTTTAGACTTACACACAGTGTATCTGTGGGCTCAGAATAGCAAAGAGTGACATTGGGCTATTTTACTTTAAAAAATACTTTAAAAGAACAAAAAACTTTTACAATTTAAGAAAGATTTTATTTAAAAAATGAGGAATTATATTGTTTACTGCTAATATTAATTCTTTAATACTGTTTACTGAAGCTTTAATAAATGGCTCTTCATTAAACTTGCAGTAATCCCAAAATACTGTCCCATGATTCAGCTAATGATTCAGCTAAATATCTGATATTGAGAGAGGAGAGCTTTCAAGATTTGGCAGGTCATGGTGTTAGATTGACTTAACTGCCTAAATCTGGCCCTCTGCCTGAGAAGTCTTTAGTCAGCAGTTATTTCCAGTCCCACATAAGACTGTGAAACTATCAAGAATCATCTTTGTTTCCTATATAGAATGACAAAGATGCATCATCAGCCAGTAGTTTGTATTCGGCCTGAAATCTCACCACTTTGTTTCCCTACATCCCTGTAGTTTGTTACAACTCTTTCGTACAGCTTACTAAGGGCCTTTACAGACTGCCAGAAATAGTGCAGCTGGAGACCACTTTAACTGTCCTGGCTCAGTGCTAGGGAATCATGGGAACTGTATTTTTTTCAGGGACATTGAGCCTTCTCTGACAGAGAGCTCTGGTGCCACAATAAACTACAGTTCCCATGATTCCTTAGCATTGAGCCAGGACAGTTAAAGTGGCCTCAAGCTGCATTATATCTGGCAGTCTATAAAGGCCCTAAGTCTTTAAGGATACTTATAAATCGATTCCGCTGTTTTTCCTTCCCCCACCCCTTGGTTTTATTTGGAGAGCCACAAGTTCCCCACCCCTAGATTAGGGTGTTGTGGGATAGATGGCAATACTAAGTGCAGTCCATGTTGTGGAGGACAAAGCCTTTATTCACTTTGGCTAATGCAGTGCTATTGCCACAGAATAGGTGTTTGGAGTCCCCAGAACCGTGATACAGTAGCTGAAGGCAAGCTGCTGTGTTTCACCTGCAACTCATCTGCAGACTGGCAGTATGGAGATAGTGATAATACTGTGTTACGATATTGTTTAGTAGGAACACTGAGATAATGTGTGTGAAATATTTTGAAATAATTGCTAGATGAAAACTAGCCATTCCACTCACTGAAACGCTGACATAAACACACACTTCTGTGTAATCCATTTCACCAACACACATGCATACATGGACCACAAAATGGGATGGTGGTAGGCAGAAGGAGGATTTAATATACTAAAGAAAGGGTTTCTAGCCAGTATAAACAGTACCTTTGCTGTTGTTTGGTACACAATAAACTTTTTAAAAAAATTTATAGACTATTTTCCTCCTCATACGGCTCCCAGAGCTGCTTGCAATAGAATTACAGTTAGCCTTGCACAAGTGAAAGGTTTCCTGATAGAGGCCATTCACTGATAATGTGTGCATAAGTACTTACTGAAAGTTAATGTTTAGTTCAGGGGTAGGCAACCTTTCCCCTTTAAGGGCCGAGGGACTTCAGCTCCCAGAATCCCAGGAGCTATTGGCCAACATGGGACTATTGCCCAACATGGCTGAGGCTTCTGGGAGCTGAAGTCCCTCGGCCCTTAAAAGGGAAAGGTTGCCTACCTCTGGTTTAGTTGTTAAATAAATTGAAAGACTTTATAACAGGGGTAGGCAAACTGTCCCCTTTAAGGGCTGAGGGACTTCAGCTCCCAGAAGCCTCAGCCATGTTGGCCAATAGTCCCATGTTGGCCAATAGCTCCTAGGATTCTGGGAGCTGAAGTCCCTCGGCCCTTAAAGGGGACAGGTTGCCTACCCCTGCTTTATAAGACCATGCAGCTGAGTTTCAATATGTGGTAGCAGTTTAATTGTATTTACTGTTACTCTAATACTTTTAAGAATATTAAGAAAATTTAATCTGGGGTTAAATTTTAACAAGAAGACTCATTGAATCTTTTTATCTCAATAGACAACAGAATCTGATGAAGCATTAGATGATGAAGTGCCAGATTCTCCTGGGGCTGAAAAACAGGACAAAGAAAAGGATCATAAAGACTCCAAAAAACTTCGTTGTATGTTGCATTTTCTGTTCTTTGGCTTATTTTACACAAATTTTATTTCTGGACTCTGCACAGTGATGAGAACTTGCTTGTAGGTGATATCTTGTTTCTGGAAAACATTTCTTGATAATTAGATAGTGCACATATCCATCCCAATTTGTCTCTGTCCTTGAAACAGGTATCTATCATTTCCTTTGGTCATATTTCAATTGCTGACATATAAGGATGTAGTGTTGCAATGTGGCTATCAACCAGTGTCCATTTACACTAATTTTATGTATTCGGGTGAAGCAGAAGGCTCTTTTAAATCAGTTATTAATATTTCTTTCAGGGAAGGTGATGTTTCATCAGGTTTGAAGGCAAGACTACTAAAATAATTTCTTAAGAAACTTTGTCTAAGACTTCAACATCTTAGGGAATTTTCATTCAGAACAATTAAGCAGGTAATAGTAATGCGGCTATTTCCCAGCTTCTGCCAGCCTAGCAGTTTGAAAGCATGCAAATGCAAGTAGATAAATAGGTACCACTTCGGTGGGAAGGTAAACAGTGTTCAGTTCAAGTATGCTGGCCACATGATCACAGAGTAGTCTCTGACAACACTGGCTCTCCAGCTTAGTAATGGAGATGAGCACTGCCCCCTACGGTCGGACATGACTTGACAGCCTTGTCAATGGGAAATACCTTTACCTTTTTTTTCAGAACAGAACACGGAGAAACAAAATGGTCCCCAATTGTAAAAGGAGTCAGACAAGGCTGCATCTTATCACCCTACTTGTTCAACTTATATGCAGAACATATTGTAAGAAAAGCAGGCTTGGACACAGAAGGAGAAGTGAAAATAGGAGGAAGGAATATCAACAATGAGATATGCGGATGACACCATAATACTAGCAGAAAACCTGGAACAACTACTAAGAAAGATCAAGGAAGAAAGTGCAAAGGCAGGCCTATTGTCGAACATAAAGAAAACAAAAATAATTACCACAGAGAATCTACACAAATTTGAATTAGACAATGAAGAAATATAAATAGTAAAAGAATTCTCATACCTGGGATCAAACATTGATAGCAATAGAGACTGAGCCAGGAAATCAGAAGATTAAGAATGGGAAGGGCAGCTATGAAAGAACTACAGAAGATCCTAAAATGCAAGAATATACAGCTCAGCACAAAAGTTAGAATTGTACAAGCCATTGTATTCCCTTTGTATGGATGTGAGAGCTACACAATTAAGAAGGAAGATAGGATCTCATTTGAGATATGGTGCTGGAGAAGGGTGCTAAGGTTTCCATGGACAGCCAAAAAGACAAATAAATGGGTCCTGGAGTAGATCAAGCCAGAAATCTCCCTAGAAGCCAAGATGACAAAACTCAGGTTGTCATACTTTGGACACATCATGAGAAGCTATGAATCATTGGGGAAAAAAATTCTAGGAAAGGTAGAGGGAAGTAGAAAGAGAAGAAGGCCGCATGCAAGATGGATGGACTCTATCACAAGTATGAATTTGCAAGAGTTGGGCAGAGCAGTGGAGGACAGTGGAGATGTCTCATCAGCAGGGTTGCTGTGGGTCAAAATCAACTCGAGGGCAGTTAACAGCAACAACAAAGTCATGTGGCTCCAAAGTAGCAGAGTATCTTCTATATCTTTTTCGTTCCTGCTTCTGAACTAATACTGTTGTGCCTGGTCCTTCATGATTTTGACAGACTATCAAGTCTTTTTTATCAACTTACAGGCTTGAAGTACTGTATGTAGGTGGGTTTACGGGTGCTGTGTTGGTCAATTCTGTTTCTAGTTCTTTTCAAAACCTTCACAAAACTGCTGTAGGATTAATCTGGAGTGAATTATTATCAGCATGTTGACGGAATCTAGATTTGTAATTACCTTCTCTCTGAGATTAGCAGTTGCATCTCTCATTGTCTTGATATGGAATAGAAAAGAGTGAATACATTGAAGCACAATCTGAAAAAGGCAGAGCTGCTTATGGTGGGCAGTGCCAGGTTTAATGATGTATAGAAATGTCCATTCTAGAGGAAGTGGGACAGGTTTATAGCTTAGTATGAGAGACTTCTGAGTCTGAACTTTTGTCCACATTCCCAAGTTGTGGTGGTGACTCAAAAACATTTTATGATTTCTGCTCCCACTTGAGACAGAGAGGTTTGGCTATTTTGGTATTCCTGGTTACCTCATCTTTACATTAATCTAATGTACTCTATGTGGGACTGCTCTTGAAGATGATTCATAAGTTTAAGTCATTTTGACACAGAGCTGCCAGTTTATTAGCTATGTTACCAGTGCATATAACAGAGAGCACTGAACACTACTACTGTTCTGACTTCCGGTTGGTAATGGTGCCCTGCTGAGACGTCCTCAGAGGTTCTCCAGAGAGGATATCTCATTAAATGCAGTAGTCAGATTGCTTGAGATATTTAAGAGATCTGAAAATATCTTCTAGGTATAGTAGATTCAGAGGGGGCCCATTGGAGGCTCGTTTCTGCTTTTGAGACTAGAATTCCAGGGAGAAAATATTTCGCCTGGGATTGACGAACCGAAAGAAACTGAGGGAGCCAGAAGGGAAGCTACAACCGCATTATAATCAATACAGGGGAACCACACAAGGGTGCCACCAATTTTAATAATTGTAAGTTTTAAAAAACACACAACTGAATTATACCAGACTTCTTGGCTTTCTTGGCAAGCAACTTCCACAACGTAACTCCATATGTTTGGATTTAAAATATGAGAGACTAAATCTGCTTATCTAATAATAATAAAGCAAAAGAAGATTAATTTGTGGTCAGTAAACTTTATTGGATTGAGTTGGTGACTTATACAGTTCAAAAGTGGAAAAAAAGGAAAAGAAAAGGACATTAAATTAATTGAAGAAGGTTTGAGAAAACAGACTACAGTTATACCATTACACTAATTATACCAATTAGGAACCATACTATTTGGACATTGTATATATTTGGTGCTTTTCCATTTTGATGGATTAAGACAAAAGACAGACTAAATTGAAAAAAGGTTGAAAAAGGGTTAAAAGAAGATTAGATACCTATTTTAGAAGAGCCGCACACAACTCCGACCTTGAAAATGCACAGAGAGATACAGTGCATGTGTGTAGATGAAGAGGACAGGAGGAGAGGATGACAAGGATGAGTGGAGGGTGTGACGAGGATGGGAGGAGGAGAAATTACAGTGGTGTGAGGAGGTGGAGTGGATAGACTAACAGCAACAACAGTCTTCCAAGAAATCCTCATTTTCCAAATCACACTTTTGACACATCTACAGGGATGACACCTTCATCCATATCTCCAACCCCTTCTCCACTGCCACCTTATCATTTTTCAAAACTTTGCCGCTTCTACCACAACTGGTGGCAAATCACCATGGATACCTGGGTTCTCACCATCATATGCCAGGCTTACGCCATAAAGTTTGCAAGTTCTCCACCTCTAGGTGTTTTGCGCTCTACACCATCTCTCCCTCCTTTTCAAGAGAAGATCTGCTCCCTTCTTGACAAGGGTGCCATTCAGCACATTCCAGACAGGTGCAGGATGGCTGGCTATCTTTCCAAATATTTCACTGTGCCGAAGAAGGATGGCAGGCTCTGTCCCATCCTTGATCTCAGGGGTGTCAACCGCTACATCATGCCATGCAAGTTCAAGATGGTGACTCTTCAATCCATTCTCCCCTTTCTCCATCACGGGGATTGGTTTGCATTGATTGATGCTTACTTTCACATTGCAATTGAGCCTCAACATCTCAAATACTTTCACTTCGCATTGGACGGAAATTTCTATCAATATACCTTCCTGCCCTTTGGCCTCTCTACTGCACCCCAAGTGTTCACAAAATGCATGGCAATAGTCACCTCTTACCTACGCATCCAAGGAATATTTCCTTATTTGGACGATTGGCTATTGGTGTCATCCTGCACACAGTTGTTCCAAGATGTCCACATCAGTCTCTCTCTTCTCACCGACTTGGGGCCTCATAGTAAATCCCTCCAAGTCCATCTTGGAATTGGTCAGGGTGAGAGAGAACATCAGCAACAGAAGGGCAGAAAACCTCTGGGCCCACCTTCACTCTGTTCTCCTCATGAACCACCCTACAGCGAAGGATGTTCAATGTTTTCTTGGTCTTATGGCCTCAACCACAATTGTAACCTACTTGTTGCGTCTAAAGTTCCACCCTCTACAACAGGGGTAGGCAAACTGTCCCCTTTAAGGGCCGAAGGACTTCAGCTCCCAAAATCCCAGACTACTGGCCAACATCCCAGACTATTGGCCAACATGGCTGAGGCTTCTGGGAGCTGAAGCCCTTTGGCCCTTAAAGGGGACAGTTTGCCTACCCCTGCTCTACAAGAATGGTTTCTTTCTGTCTTCGACCATCTGAACGACAGACAATCCAAGAAACCGACACTCCCTCAACATGTGCACGCATCCCTTCTGTGGTGGCTGGTCCCCAGGAACATCCTCAGGGGGGCTCCTTTCCAACCTCCAGAACCTTCCAGGATGGTCACCACAGATGCTTCGATAACGGGTTGGGGAGCCCATTAAGTGGATCTCTGCATCCAGAGTTAATGGTCCCCTTCGGAAGCTCTCCAAGGCCTTGCACTTCCTTCTCCATCTGCATGGACAAGGACTGGGATTTCATCCCTTAAGGTCTACTTGTCAGTCCTTGTAGCCAACCAGCCCCCTGGTTCACCATTTGCTAAACTCTTCACCTTGTCTACTCTGAAGAGGTTCTTCAAGAGTCTGTATCACTCTTACCCTACGCTACCTCCGTTGGCTCCTTCCTGGTCACTCTCATTGGTGCTTAAGCACCTTACTAGGCTGCCCTTTGAACCCCTGGGCTCGCCCTCACTATGACTACTTATGCTCAAAGTGATATTCTGTGTAGCCATCACCTCAGGTCAGGAGGTCCTCTGAGCTGACTGCTGTATGCTCTCATGAGCCTTTTCTGTTCTTTCATAGAGAAAAGGTGGTCCTCAGACCAGACAAGGTGCTATCCCCTTTCCACCTTTCTCAAGACATTGTGCTACCCACCTTTTATCTGGATCCTTCCACGCCTCTGAAAAAGACCATGCACGTCCTCAGTGTTCGCCGTGCCTTGGTGTTTTATGTTCAGTGTTCTGCTGAGTTCAGGTTGGCCAACAAGTTGTTTGTTTGTTTATGATGGACCTAAGAAAGGCTACCCTATTTCTTCTCAAAGGTTTGCAAAGTGGATTGCCCAGACTATTTTGCTGGCTTATGAACTTGCCAAACACCCTCCTCCTGTTGGTGTGCGCCCACACTCAGTCAGGGCGGTCTCCTCATCTGATGCCTTCCTCAGAGGCACCCTGCCTGTTGTTTGCAAGGAAGCTATGTGGTCTCAACCTTCCATGTTTGTTTGGCACTACTGGCTTGATTCCAGGTCTTGTTGGGATGCCAGCTTTGGCCATGCTGTTCTCTCTTCTATTCTGCAGTGACTTTCCCACCTGCCACAGGTAAGCTTTTTAGTCACCCTATTGTGTGAGCCACAGAGAACAGGAAGAATAGGTTGCTTACCTGTAACAGTGGTTCTTCGAGTGGTCATCTGTGCCCTCACACAAACCCGCCCGACCTCCCCTCAGACAAGTCCCTGCTTTTTTTCTTGCAGTGGACACAAACTGAAGCAGAAACTAGATTGGCGGGACTGGGCATGCTCATTACACCGGGGGGGGGGGTGGGCTTCATACCAATCTGATCAGCTTTTCAGCTTCTGAATGGAGTCTTTGCACAGGCGCAAACCCTATTGTGTGAGGGCACAGATGACCACTCGAAGAACTACAGTTACAGGTAGGCAACCTGTTCATCTTCCCATAAATATTTCAAAATTGATTGTTGAAAATTCATGAAGTTGATAGCACAAAGCATATACTGTTCATATTTTTATGTGACAGGTTTTCCTCTCTGTGTGGATTTCAACTTCAGCACTGGCTGTATTTTATAAATTAGGGCAAAAAAAATAATTAAAGTATAATGCAATATACTTATTTTTCCTTTTTCAGCAATAAAAATGTCTGGCAGCATTGATTCTTCAGAACAGAAGAAGACCAAAACAAAATTGAAGAAATTTTTGACCCGTAGGCCTACGTTACAAGCAGTCCGTGAAAAAGGCTATATCAAAGGTAAACACCCTCCTTCCGTTTTCTTATGATACCTTTGGTGAACAGCTAAATTCCTAGGTCTGAGTAGTACAGCAGTTTTCCTAGGAAAATGATCTTATAGTCTGGTACAGGTAGTCCTCTTTATCCACGGATTCTGCATTCAATCATTCACAGCTTGAAAATACCCCTCCCCCCCAAAAAAAACAACCAGAAAACAAACCTTGATTTTGCCATTTTATGTAAGGGATACCATTTTACTGCTCCAATATATATCATGGAACTTCAGTATCCATAGATTTTGATATTCGTGGAGAGTCCTGGAACCAAACCCCAGCAGATTCCAAGGGCCCCCTGTATTTTTAGATATTGACTAAATAGTCACTGAAGATCTAGTTCACAATGTGAAAGATGTAAAATTTCATGATAAAGACTTATTTACATTTAGAATTGAAATAATAAGGGAAGGGCAGTTGCTGGGTAGGTTCTCCCATCTTCCTTTCCTCCCCCACCTGTGCAGAAGTTAATTTATGTATGCACACCAAGCATTCACTCATACCCCACAACACCATTCTCACAAGCACACATCTTTCTGTCCCACATGCAGAAACACCATTCTCAATCCCACCATTCCACTCTTATACATGTGCACTCAAAGAGAGCCAGATCTCATACTAGGCAGAGTTAAGTGACTGCCTTTGGAAGCGGGAAGCCAGAAATTTCAAAAATGCAGTGGTCCCTTTCAGCAGGAGGGTTCCATTGTTGCTGTCTTGACTCATTTTTTTCTCAATCAAGTCTACCTCATCATTGGTTGCTGTTCCTCTTCATTGTCATTGTGCATGCTCATCACTTCTTTCGTCTCATGCTCCATCACTTGAACACTGCTAGAATTAAAGACTGAGAGTTTTTAATCTGTAACTCAGCACTGGCAGTGGGCCCTGGTGGACCTCTCTTCACCCAGGCTGATTTGTGGAGACATTTGATTTAGCACCACCCTGACAAGCTGGGAATAAAAACTACCCTGTCCAATGCTGCCACTTCTAGGCACCTTCTGATGTGCCCTACTTAGCACAATATTTGGATCTGGCTGAAGCCATTGGCAGAAGCTTCCTCTTCAATATTTAGAAGTCGGGTTTTTTTTAAGTGAATTCAATCTCCATGTCTAGGGGTTATGGGATAGGGCTTTATTTCTGGGAACTATTTTATTTGTTGTAGAAATGCCAATAAGGAGGGATCTTCCCTTCAATGCCCAGGCCAAGTCTGTAGGATGGAAGAAAGTCTTTATGAATAGAACTTCCATGTTAAAGAAACAATATGAAGCCTTTGATATAAATACACTAAGAGATGTACATTGAAGGGGGAAAGGTTATTTAACTGGATCCATAATATTTAAGTCAGATGCAGAAAAGCACATAAATAAATAAATCTGAGGGGACCAACTCATACTTCCACCTATGATTCTGAGTTTTTCCATCTCTCCTTTATTTCTGATACATGGGATGACATCTACATTACAGAACTCTGATGAAGCAAACTCCAAGCTAACTTTATTCACTTGCAAACTTTATTTCTTTCCCTCTTTTTCAGACCAAGTATTTGGTTGCAATCTAAGCAGCTTGTGTCAAAGAGAAAACACCACTGTGCCAAAATTTGTGAAGCTATGTATTGAGCATGTTGAAGAACATGGTAAGGGGAAGATACCACTTACTTCTTAATTCTGAATTTTGTTATTGGTTTTACTAAGCTTTTGCATGTATAGCAAGTAAATTCTGTTTGGGCAGAATACTGTACTTGTTTTGTATTAACTGTAAGAATAGTTTGTTTCAGCTCTTGTTCCTCCTTAATGTCTAGATATTTTTCATCTAGAAACTTTAGAAAACCATCTCAAGTATTCCTATGCATTTGTGAATGTTAACATATTGGTATTTCCAGGAATCGAGTATATGTAACAGGGTTATGCAGCCATGATTATGCTATATATTTATTGTTCTCCTGTTTCAGTATTTCACAGTGTAGCCTTATGAATGTCTACTCAGGATAAGTTCCATGTGTTAAAAGAGGCTTACCTCAGAGTAAATATGTAGGATTGCAACTTGTATGTTTGATCATTTTTGTTTTGTTTTTTAAATGTTGAGTGTTTGCTTGCTTTAGTACTACTTGTAAGTGGGAGTAGTAACACTGAAGGGTAGGATATAGATCTCTAAATATGTCAAGGTTTTTGTGAATAAGGACACTATAGTAATTTCACACCAAAGTTTGCTTCAGATGAAACATACATTCATTTAAAAATAACAACTATATAGCTCGATCATAAGCAAAGTTTTTGCACATATCATATTTTCAGAGTTAAGCCTTGGACCACATTATAATATGAGAATTAAGCATGCATACGCCTTTAGTGATTTTAAGCACACCTCTCAAGGTTGAGACAGAAGGAATTGACTGAATATTTATCAGATATGCACAGGTCTTGTTACCTTTTTATTTAGCCTATGTTCAGTTTTTAGGATGCTGGTAGATGGAAATCTAATATTTGTGATCCATTAATCCTCATAGTACCTTTTTCTGGTGACAAAAGGCTGTGAATAGATGTTAGTCTTTGTAGAGCTGTTACAGATTGTGGCATCACAAACATTGATTCTGCTTTGCTAGGTGTAATTGAGGGCTGATGCTGCCAGTGCCAGTCCAGTGAAGAACTATTGTTGGTGTGTTCCTTCAAGTTGTTTTCCACTTATGACAACCCTAAGGTGAACCTGTCAGGGTGTTTTCTTGGCAAGATTAGTTCAGAGGGTTTTGCCTTTGCCTTCCTTTGAGGCTGAGAGAATGTGAATCTCCGTGGCTGATTGGAGATTCAAACCTTGATCTACAGAGTTGTAGTCCAATGTTCAAACCACTACACCACACTGGCTCGTTGGGGCTTACTTAATTAAAATATCAAAAATAGATGTTGGCATAATATTCAGCAGGTTGAATATTCCCTTCCTGTTTGGTGGCCAGTTATGTGAACTAATTTCTCTTGAACATACACCACCCTGGTGGTGGTGGTGTGTGTTCCATCATGCATTTTATGGCTAGGGACATGTGTTCCAAATAAAATGGCACTACCTTCATGAAATATAGACAGGACAGATTTTTTTGCAAGAGAGTATCACAAGAGCAAGAAAAATGGAAAACTCTGGGCCTCGGCAGACGACTAATTGAGTCGTCTGCGAGACCCGGAAGAGGAGGAGCCACTGCACGAGCGGCGCTCCTTCCTCTTCCTGAGGTCGCCCTGGGAGCTGCCGGCCCTCCGCACGGCCGGCGCTTCCGGGGCAACCTCCCGCCTCAGCGACCGCACGCGCTGCGGCGGAAAAGACAGGGAAAGTGCGCCCTACGCGTTTAGGGCGCACTTTCCTTGTCTTCTAAAAGGAGCGCCAATTTGGACCTCCTTTTAGGGTCGCCGCAGGAGCGCCGGGGTGCGGAGGCTGCGGTCCAGCGGCGCTCCATCCGGCAGCGTCTCCGGCGCCTCCATCTGCTTCCCCCCTCTGGTAATTATGTTTGGTATCTCTGTGGTCTTGCTAAAACAGTTCCCAAATGGATCTTGAAAAGCTTGCTTCCTCTGACACTTTGAAAAGTTAGGTCCAGAAAAATTGAAATCTCTGTGGCAAAGTGGAGGTTAAACAAGCAATGTCATATTTTAATTTAGCTTATATTACCAATTTACATTTCTTCTTGATGCCTTAGATTTCTTGTATTACCCATAATTTTACATTTCTTCATAAGGCTTTAGATTCTGAAAAATGAAAATTTAGATATCTTAAAATATTAGAAAATACTGTGTGTGATGTCAGAACTAAACTATGGAATAATCACTTACTGAACATTCTTAATTTTTTTTACTGAACATTTTTTTTTACAGGATTGGATGTTGATGGGTTATACAGAGTTAGTGGCAATCTTGCAGTAATACAGAAGTTAAGATTTGCAGTTAATCATGGTAAGTTCCCCTCCGTAAGAACTAAAGAAGAGAGACAGTGATTTAGCTTTTCATTGATAAAAAAGAGATATAGTGATTTAGTTCCTGATTTATAAATGCTTAAACACAGTTCCTGATTTATAAATGCTTAAACACAGCAGATCGTAACACATTATGTTTCCATTATAAAATACAGAGACTATATTCATTATGATCTTAGCAAAAACTGAATTGCACCTCAGAAAGTTTTAAATCTTTAGCTTTAATATTCTACCACTATCTTTTGCTAACTTCATTGAAACAAGACCCTAACCATGTCAATGGGAACTCATTTTAATTTTCTCTCTCTTTCAGATGAAAAACTGGATTTGAATGACAGTAAATGGGAAGACATCCATGTTATTACAGGAGCTCTGAAAATGTTTTTTAGAGAATTGCCAGAACCACTATTCACTTTCAGTCATTTCAATGACTTCGTCAATGCAATCAGTAAGTCTTTTGTGAAAGAAACTTTTCCTCCTAAGAGAATTGTCTAGTAATTTTAGAGTGGTGGCTGTTGTAGAAGTTAGTACAAAAAATCTGGCCCTACTAAGTCATAGTGTATTAGGTTTACCACCTCCACTATCACCATGCCAGCAACATTGAGATTATTGTTAGAATGACAAGTATGTGAAATATAAATATATAATCTATGTGAAATGCTTTTTAAAAATGCTGTCAGAGTAACCTAATAATGTATTATTTAATCAGTATAGATTTCTTCATATGTATTCTACCTGTTTGAACATTTACATGTTTGTAATTTTTTACCTTGTTGTTTGCCTTCAAGTCGTCTCAGTTCATGGGGTTTTCTTGGCAAGATTTGTTCAGAGGGGGTTTGCCTTTGCCTACCTCTGAGGCTGAGAGAATGTGATTTGTCCAAGGTACCCCAATGGGTTTCCATGGGTGATGGGGAATTTGAACCCTGGTCTCCAGAGTTGTAGTCCAGCACTCAAAGCGCTACACCACACTCACTCTTATCACTTGCATACCAGTTAACAATTAAACTATATGATAACAGATTTGCATAGAATTTGCATGTGCTGATTTATAATGCTCAATGCACATTTAGAAATGTTGTGACTGAAATAGAAAAATGTGGTTCATCTCACCATAATGGAGAAAGCTGTGACCTGGGGAGCATTTGGTGCAATCATGCTAGCCAAATGACTACTGGATTTGTCTTTGGACAATGCTGGCTCTTCTGTTTAGTAACAGAGATGAGCACACCCCCCCACAGTTGGTTATGACTAGACATTCATGTCAGAGGAAAACCTTTACCTTTACAGAAAGTCTTAGGGAACTGCAATGCAGTCCAACATGACTTTTATCATTTCTTTTCTTGTCTGCATCCACATTCTTTTATTTAGAAACAGTGCTCTGTAAAATGAAAGGAGGCTATTATTGCTAGCTTATTTACAAGGGGGTATCGTAAAGTTTTAATTATCACCTTTAAAAAAATTTGGCAGAAAATTTGTTTTGATTTATAGTTGTTAACTTATCTCTTTGTAGTCACCATCCAGATTTATACATTTTCCCCAGTGTTTATTGACCCTCTGAATACCGTTATTGTAGTAGTCTGCAGATTGTGCGTTAAACCACTCTTTCACTTCATGAATGATGTCATCTGTGTTGTCAAATTGGCAACCCTGCAATGGATTTTTCATTTTTGGGAAAAGAAAAAGTCACTTGGTGATGATGACACTGACAAAATGTCATCAATATGCCATAATAACCTCTGGGTGATAATGATTACTTTACGATACCTCCTCGTACTTCTCCATCTTACACTTTAGTCACTTCTGGCACAACCTGTAACAAAAATAAAGGACACAGTGAGCTGATTCTCTCAACACCATGCACTTAGGGAGCAATGATGACACTGACAAAATTTCATCAATATACCATAATAATCTACTTTACGATACCCCGTCGTAGATATTATTATGGGTGTGGAATAGTGGTTTGAATGTTGGACTATGGTCCTGGAGAACTGGGTTCATTTCCCTGCTCAGCCATGAAACCCACTGAGTGATCTTGGGCAAGTCCCATGCTCTCAGTCTCAAGGGAAGCCAGTGGCAAACCCCCTCTGAACAAATCGTGCCAAGAAACCCCTGTGATAGGTTTGTCTTAGGGTCGAAATGACTTGAAGGCACATGACCAACAATAAAAATGAAAACTACATTTTTTAAAAAACAACAACAGTATTTTCCTTTTTTATACTTATGTTGTAATTAACAGTCTTTTTAGTTGAGCACTTCATGCATCTAATGAAGTGTGATATTTGCTAGCAATTATTTATAAACTGTTAGTCTTATGCTGTAGAGCAGGGGTAGGCAACCTTTCCCCTTTAAGGGCCGAGGGACTTCAGCTCCCAGAAGCCTTAGCCATGTTGGCCAATAGTCCCATGTTGGCCAATAGCTCCTGGGATTCTGGGAGCTGAAGTCCCTCGACCCTTAAAGGGGAAAGGTTGCCTACCCCTGCTGTAGAGATGCTAAATCATCTTGATGGTCTTACCATTTAATGCTGCAGTAGCCCTAAGGGCACCAGATCCTGTCTGATCTTGAAAGCCAAGCAGAATCACCTCTGGTTATTTCTTGAATGGGAGACCATCATTGAATATCAGGTGCTGTAGGCTATATTACAGAGGAGTATTCCTTGCCTAAGAAAACCCTATGAGATTCATAGGGTTGCCATAAGTCGACAGATGACTTGAAGGTATGAGCGCACACCCCCACGCCAAAAACAATTATTTGTTGTAAGTAATTTTAACTTTGACCACCAGGTGGTAGTGTACATTAGCTTATGTCTTCACAATCTCACCATGAACAATGAAAAGGTACACAGAAATTGTCTTTTCCTTTACAGAACAAGAACCTAGACAGCGTGTTCATGCTGTAAGAGAACTGATCAAACAGTTGCCAAAGCCAAATCAAGATACCATGCAAGTACTCTTCAGGCACCTCAAGAAGTGAGTAGTGCTTGGGAAGGAAATGTAAATTATGTTACCTTTCCTCCTGCTCCCCCAACCCAGCTCCTTGCATTTAACTTCTACAAAACTGAGTGCAAGCATATAGTGTACCTCAGTAGAGTGTAAAGTTGTGATGGGTGGGTGGGGAGGAAACAGTGATATAAAGGAAATTATTTGTTGGGAAATATATTGAACTGCATTTAGGTGCTGGTGTGTGTGTTTGCATATCTCAATACTGATAAATTACAACTTTGTAATCAACCATTCTGTGATGTACCACAAGGCTGCAGTGCAGCTATGGAGCTATACACTAGCTTTGATTTTGCCATTAATTTTATGTACTGGAAATCCTCCATATGAGGATATGCTTTGTGGATTGGTTTTTCAATATACTTGATTTATCCTCATAAAAATCTCAGGGCAGCTAGAGATGTATGTGTACACATCAGAGCTGTTGAAACAGCATACCTATATACAGATAGCTATTAGGAAAGTTATCTTGTTAACTGCTATGTTGTTGTTTTTCATTTTACTATCTGAAGTGCACATTTCTTTCTTTTCAGAATTGTAGAAAATGGAGAGAGGAACCGAATGACCTATCAGAGCATAGCCATAGTCTTTGGCCCAACCTTGTTAAAACCAGAGAAAGAGACTTGTAATATAGCAGTTCACACAGTGTATCAGAACCAGATTGTAGAGTTAATTCTACTAGAACTGAATTCCATCTTTGGACGCTGAATTTCTCCAGTGAAATTGGCCTTAGCAAGACAACAGCAACCTTTTCTGGCAGAAACTGCTCTCTCGTGTATGTGATGTATTTGTGGACCAAGCAGCAACTTGATGTTTTTGCACTTTGTGGGAGAGGGAAGAGTGTGTTTTGTTTTAGCTGAGTTTTTATGGAAAGTACTGAAACTCTGAATTCCCTTACAGCTAATATTGTGACTGTTTCAAAGTTTATACGTTTTTAGTAACACTTAAGCTTCGGATCTGATATAGGTGTACACACTGGAGTCCATAGTGAGAGAAGCTAAATCTGAATGTCAATCTGGATTATCTGGAATAACATTTTACATTTATTATTAACTTTTGGTTTCACCTTGTTTGGGGGAAAACTCATCAACTGACTTGGAAGACCAAGGGCATTTTTAGTGAATTTCAGTGTATGCTTATATGTTAAGCCTGTAAGATAATTCTGTCCACAGGGTTTCTTCATTTGACAGATTTAAATAATTGCTAATAGTGGCCAGTGGAAATTCCTCGCATGAGGTCTGCTTTTTTGTTGTTGATGTTATTTTAACTTTGTTTCACAGATTCTTTCTGGTTCTCTTGAATGCACACTAGTATTACTTCTGATATGAACTGGTACATATATCCAACAGAGGATATACTGTGGTCTGTGATGAATCAGAGCTTTCAACTAATAAAGTTCATTTTTTCCAGGGTATGTTTGAGCTACACTTTATCTGAATGAAATCATACCAAACAATCCTACCTAAAGATTGATTTGAAGAGTGCACTGGATTCCTGGTATGAACCTGTGGTAGTGAATTGGGATGTAAATACATATTGAAGGACTTTAGTGTGTTTGGCTTTTGTAATATTTATATACAAAATGGAACAGTCTCAGAATACTTTCTAGTGTTCTATTTCTAATCATGTGCAGATTAATAATTGATATTGTTATACCACCAATGATTTCTGAGTTTCCACAGAGTAATGAACTATTTTGAAAGCTGCACTTTTAAAAAGTAATTACATATGCAGGTAATTGTAATGCAGCGGGTACTGGAATAACACTGAGTGTGTTTGCTTAAATGGTTAATGCACTACAAACAGAGCCTCTGGTATTATTTAATATAAACAGGAGATACATTAGGTAAATGTATTACAAATTCTAACATCTATAAATAGCAGAACCTATGTTTGAATAGATGGATATCTGGATATTTGCTAAATTTCAAGATTCCTTTTTACATTAATATTGTAGATTGATTTGTAAAATTGGTTTCACAAGATTTTGTTACAGGAAACATGGTCTGTGGAAGTTTTTTTAAAAATGTATTTTTCTAGACTAACTGCTGTATCTGACATTTGCTACATGGAATCTGAATAAATAAAACTGTTAGCTGTTTTGGAATTTTTCACTCCAGATTTGGGTAGTATTATGTCCTGTTGAAACCGTGGATACCAACTAATCATAACCTTTTTCTTGATACTTTCCTACTCTGGTTATCTGTGGAAGGACTGTTGTCTTTGCCTTTTTATTTGATTATCTAACTCCAGAGTTGTGGCTGCATTGCCTTATGACAGAGGTGTGTATGGAAAAAAGAAATACTGAGACCAGGTTGCTGGAGGCATTTATAATTTGGATCAAATCTGGCGGCCAACTATAACTGCTCCTGCTGAGTGAGGATCTATGTAAATGCTTTCTACTTCAGTCTTCAAGATGATTGTAACATTACACTTCAAACAAATTCAGAGATGATTGTAACATTCTGCTCCACCTGCAACTTGTTTTTGTTTTTGTGGGGTGGAGGACAGTAACTAAGGTTATCAAGGCATGAATGACATTGGAAAAATTCTTATCCTCCAGAAGGTGCATGGCTGCTTTGTCTGATAAAAGCACTTCTGACTGCCCAAGAGGTTGTTGTTAAGAACAAGAACAAGCCAAGGGACACTCCCAGAATGTAAATTGGCTTAGTCAAGGGAAATGTGCTCCCATTCCACAAACTGATCACATTTTTTCTGTAGCGGCACAACTTGCCAGACATCACTACCTTTGTTTTTAGTACAGAAAGTACTCTGTGTTTCCACATGTAGAATTGCTCACAGAAACAAAAATGAAAGGCAGTACTATCAGAATCGGTCTCACTCCTTCAATGGAAAGCTGGACTAAAGTTCAACCATAATTTAAACCCTTTCAGACTTACACTGGGTTACTTTCTGACAGATGCTGTATCTCAGCTTAACTTACTTTACAGGGTTATTGTGAAGATTTTAAAAAAGGGGGAGCAGTGAACTTCTGGAAGGAGGTAGGATATGAAAGTAAAATTTGTAGCAGTTTCCTGTTCTTCTGGATAGCTTGATAGGATGATCAATAGCATCAAAGTGCCGAAGCATCCAGATTACTACCAGTCATAGCAGACTGTAGTGGTATAGATGGACTGCATAGATGGACTAATAGTCTAAAATAACATAGAAGGCGAGGTTCCCTGGATGACAGAGAGGAATGGAGTATAATAACATCCAGATTTCACAAAACTGATACCTTTGTTGGCCAACCAAAATGCACAAAATGAATGTTGTAAGCTTTTGAAGCTCCAGTGGCTTCTTGCATCAGGCAAAGATGTTAAAAGTCATACAGGAAGAAAAATATGTTGGTCACAACCCTGCATTTTGTAAAGATGTGGCTGTTCTCAGTTCAGGTGTTGTTGGAGAGACATTCATGCAGACCAGCCCCTTCATCTGGCCATGTGGGTACTCAGGGAAAACTGAATGGAGTTATCCCCTACACTGCCAAGAAATCAAGGCAAGAATCATATTTTAGGAACCTTTCTTTTGGCCCAGCTTCCTGTGAACATTTGCAGTGTGTTGCAAAGTGCTGCATATTGTGCCAAGTATTAACAGAATCTGCAACCTTTACATTTTCCCAGTGGCTTTCAAATTTATTTTTTTCATTTTAGCACTACACTAATAGGAAGCAATGGTAAATACATAATTTAAAGTTGACAACGAAGAACTTTTCTAAGTCCCAAACTGGATTTACAAAGTATAGGTATAAATGAGTATCTTTTTTAAAAAATTGAGCATAAAATTGCAATTAGCATATCAAAGCCATCAGGTCTAACAGATCAGCATCTATTGTCCTGAAGTGTGGCTATGCCTCCGAACAAATGATTTTGCTAACTCAGGGTTTGTTTTGTTAGAAATAGCTGCCTTTGTTTTCCTCAGGGAGCTGGAAGTGAGACTGCTAATTAGTGACATTCAAAATAACTTGAGCTTTGCAAATTAAGTTTATATAGTCACTATGGATTACTGTGGACATTTGGTTTAAAAAAGCTGATGCTTTTTTTGATAATTCAAAAACCTATCTTCATTTGGATTTGTATTGCTTAAAGCAGCCTCTTGAATTGTATTATGTTCCGTAAGCTCCTGTGGTATTTCTACATTGTGCTTTGGAAGCCTCTGATAACAAATATCCTTATCCTTGCCTATATTGTAGTTGTGTAGATTCATGACTTTGAAAATGAGGACAGGTTAGAAGCAACTGTATAGCCAGAACTTAAGTTTATAAGAACTAAGTTATGGATAAAGATAAGCATGAGTATTGTGAGTGTGCGTGAAGCCAGCATTGTGCCAAGGCAGAAAAGAGCAACAATCTGTTAGGATCACTTATTTATACACCATAAACTTTGGCTAGGACCAGCTGGACACACTGCTCTGAAGAAAGGGCTGTTACTGAATGTCTAATGAGGAATTCCAAAACCATGCAGGAGAAGAGAGCTGCTCCAGGGAATCTTAATGAGTTTCCACAATTGCAAGTCTGCATGAACAGGCAGCTGTTGAGACTGTTTTTCACTGGATCAAACCTTACAAAACAGTCTACCCTAAGAATAATAGAGCTTAAGTGAATATTGCCCATCTTGCAGTTTTGCTTAAAGGGAGCATTTGGCAAAGCAATTCATTGAGAAGGGAATCTGTCTCTGTCCTTCAGCTTCTCTTCATGCCTGCGTAGGAGGAAGAGAATTCCTGTGCTAGAATTTTACATTTGATTGATTTTAATTGCTTCACGGAAGATAACCTTTTAAAAAGTAGACTTGGATTTTACCACCAGTTGCACTTTCCTTGCAAAATAATCAGAGGTGTACTCATCTTTTGAATGCCACAAAACCAAATCTTGTTCCATGTGTATAGCTTGCCAACTAGTTCTCTTATATAGTCCATTAATCTTTTTCTTTTAAAGTGGCTCGTTCAAAAGAAACCATATCTTTTTTTTTGGGGGGGGGGGAAACACTGGTCTTTTGATACCTTGTCCCTTCTTCCAAAGAATGGAAATGAGATGAAGTGAGCATTAAGAAGGCAGCTGTTTAGATGCTACTGACTTCTTGAAAGTTATTTGCTGGTGACTTGGTAGAGCAGGTGGTGCTTGAAGCATGCAGACAGTAGAGGGCAATTTCCAAAGTTGCAGTGTGCTGCAGTCTAAGTCTTTTACTGCAAAGGGGGAAAAAAGAAAAAAACATACCTTTTCTTGGAATTATTACTATTTTTAAAGTTACCCAAAAGGAATGCCTCCATAACTACTTGTGCAGTTTGTTTTGCAAACTCACAGATTTTTAAAGAAAAGCTCCAGAAGCTCAAACCATCACCCTGCCATTGTGGTGATATCCCTACAGCTGTTTCATAAAAAATATTTTTCAGTTAAAAGTCATCTAGAAGGAAGTTATACCAGTGATATGGTTAAGAGACCTTTCAAACACAACTTAAAACTATTGAGGGAGGATTAGGTTTGAGAAGTCCCATTTTCCAACTTTTACTGGCATAACTTTTGATTGCTTACATCAAGGACAGGAATCATCCACCCCTTCAAATACTGATGGACTGCAATGGTATTTCTCACCATTGACTGTGCTCACTAGGACTGCCAGGACTTTTAATCCAAAAACAAGCTTTACAGTTCTCCCACTTCACTTACATAACAGTAATGCATCAAGTGTGTAATGGCTAGGCACATTTCCATTGTGCTTGGGCTTTGGCAGTGGCAAAGACTTCAAATTGCCACTGTTTTGGCCACAAGAAGAAGAGCAGCCAGGAACACCTCCATTATGCTAGGCAATTATACCCATCCCTTTTCTGTTATGTGCCATGTTTTAGACCAGGGGTAGGCAACCTTTCCCCTTTAAGGGCCGAGGGACTTCAGATCCCAGAAGCCTCAGCCATGTTGGCCAATAGTCCCATGTTGGGCAATAGCTCCTGGGATTCTGGGAGCTGAAGTCCCTTGGCCCTTAAAGGGGAAAGGTTGCCTACCCCTGTTTTAGACTGTCAGCCTGAGGATAAGGACTGCCCAATTAACCCTTTACAATCTGCTTGAGTGTAATGTTTTAAATAAAGTGGAGAGTAATGATAGCAACATTTTAATACACAGCAAGAACTAAAAATACACGGACAGAATGAGGGGTTTTTGAAGCTGTTACATAGAGCAGTTTGTCACGCGTGTCAGATGTGCAAGAAAAGTATCAGGACAGGCAGAGAAACAGACATTTTAATTTTAAGTGACATATAAGCTAAAACAAAGGGAGTTTGTTGTAGCATAGGAAGACAAAGCTCGACCTGGGTGAAAGCTGAATTACGTGTTTTTTAACATTTCTTTATATTTGTGCATGAGGCGGAAGTGCAATGCCAAGGTTTTTGAATTTGGTTAAAAGTCAACCCTTAGGTAAGTTACTCAATCTTGAGGGCTAACGCCAATCAGGAACTCTTAATTCAGTAAAGTTAATTTTCATACTTACTACAGCATTATGAACCTCTAGTTCCACTGCTGTCAGTCTCAGGCACTGATAGAAATGGTGCCACAGAATTGGCAAGCAGTCTACATTGGATTCCCTTAATTCTGCAACGGTTTTTGCAATGATTGCCTTGTTGTTAACTGCCCTCGAGTCATGGCAACCCTGTGGATAAGACTCTGGAAGATTCTCTATCTTCCTTTGCTCTGCTCGTGTCCTGCAGGCTCAGGTCCGTATCCTCCCTGAATGAATCTATTGATCTTGCATGCGGTCTTCCTCTCTTTCTGCTGCCTTCCACCTTTCCTAGCATAATTGTCTTTTCTAATGATTCATTTTAATTCATGATGTGGTCAAAGTACAACAGCCTGAATTTAATCATCCTGGTCTCCAGAGAGAGTTCAAGCTTGATCTGTTCTAGAACCCATTTGTTTGTCTTCTTGGTCCTCCATGGTATTCTTGGTATTCTTCTCCAGCACCACATTTCAAAGAAGCTGATTTTTTCCCCTATGGATCTTTTGGATTCCTCAGTCACTGGGAACCAACTAGACTACATTTTGGTAGGAGGTGTTTTATGATGTGGCTAGATGTAACATCCTCTTTGTTTGAGATATTTTTTCTGATGAGGTTTGAACAGGTTCATTTGATACTTTAGTATGATACTGCTCTCATATTGTTCTCTTAACATTGAATCATAGTTTAGGTAGTGTTAAATTGGAAAAAAATTGTCTACTATTTAAGGCTGTGTATAGATGCTAAAATAATAGGCCTGTATCTGAGCTTATTTCTGACAAAAAATATACTTATTCTGGGTATTGTAGAGTGCTGTCAACTGAAAATGGTGTATTGCAGCAGTGATTATAATGATCTCTTGCTCTGGAGAAGCTTTGTGACAAATACTTGAGGCCCAACCATGCATGTTATGGAATTTAATTTTGTTCTTAAACCACTATTTTTTATTACCATTCATTCCTTTCCACTCTTTGGTAAGCACAGATTCTTCTCCTCTCTTGTATCCTCCCACCTGTTATTTGCCTGCTCTGAAAAGTCAGTGTGACTGGAGATTGTTTGCTTCCTTATTTGTACAATCTCTTCATTGAGAATGTAAGAAGGAATGTACACTGCCTGGCAAGCACTCTGGGTTTGCTGCCTGGCCTGCAGACAGTGTGAAAAGGACTTGAATAATTCCTGCAGTTGCCTTCTAATGAGCCTGGACTGCAAACGAGAGTTGCTTAACTGATCAAAAGTACTTGGAGCAGAACAATTCTCCCTCCCTGTCTTCAGCTATTAGAACCCTATGCATGTATAGCGAGAAGTAAAGCTCATTGTATTCAGTGGCGTTTACTCTCAAATGTGCATAGCACTGCAGCCCAAAGGTATTTACAGCAGAAAAAGATGAATGAGCAGTTAGCCCAATGGGGGGGAAATGTCAATGCAAGTTCATTATATATTCACCTTGTATATACCATTCATATTGTTGTTGTGTGCCTTCGAGTCATTTCTGACTTATGGCAACCCTAAGGCGACCCTATCACAGGGTTTTAATTCTGCTGTCAGTAGGTTGTACTCCTGTATTTATTCCAAAGAGGTGTATAGTGTCATATACTAATCATCTGCATTAATTTCTAACTTCACCCCACTCCATCCCAAGATCCTCGGGGAGGAATGAAAAATCTATTTAGTATTGCTTGGTAACCAGTAATGTAAAATGCTGTATTTCAGATACTGAAGAAATTCTGAATTCAAAAACATTATTTTGCTTCTTGTATTCATTGGATACAAGACTGGGCAGTGAAGAAAGCTGACAGGAAGAAAGTCAACTCATTTGAGATGTGGTGCTGGAGAAGAGTGCTGAGAATACCATGGACTGCTAAAATGACCAATGGAAGGGTCCTAGAGCAGATTGGGCCCGAACTCTCCCTGGAAACAAAGATGATTAAACTGAGGTTGTCATATTTTGGCCATATCATGACAAGAAAGGGCTCACTAGAAAAGACTATAATGCTTGGTAAAGTGGAGGGAAGTAGGAAAAAGAGGAAGACTGCATTCCAGGTACATAGACTCAATCAGAGAAGCAAAGGCCATGAATAGCTGAGTAGTAACTGAACAAGGCGGTGGAGGATAGGATGAACTGGAGGTCTCTCATACATAGGGTTGCCATGGGTTGAGGTCAACTCGAAGGCAATTGACAATAAATTCATTGGATAGTTTATTGGCTAAATCTCAACATAAAGTTTGAAGAAACTTATTTATATACTGTCATTGTAATTGTGTGTTGGCTTGGCAGAGTATATAACTGCTAAATGTACTCCTCTTGCATGCACAGCTGATCTCACTCAACAAAAAAGATTTATTAATGAATAATGGGTCTTTGAAATGAAATTAGATCAATACTGTGGGTCCTTGTTATCTGCTGAGGTTTGGTTCCAGGAAACCCCCCCCCCCCCGGATAGCAAAATCCGTTGATGCTCAAGTCCCATTAAATACAATGGCATAGCAAAATAGTGCCCCTTATATAAAATGGCAAAATCAAGGTTTGCTATTTGGAATGTATACTTTTTTAAAAATATTTTCAAGCCATGGATGCTTGAATTGGTGGATAAAAAAATCTGTGGATAAGGAGGGCGTCTGTAGTACAGGATGCATCCATATTGGGGTAGTTTCATATTAGAGCTTTTGAAATTTGAAAAAGTGGTAACAAATAGCCTCTGTGGTGTAGTGGTTTGAGTGATGGGCTATGAATTTGGAGACCAGGGTTTAATACCCAGCTTGGCCATGAAACCCACTGGATCGCAATCTCTCAGCCTCAGAGGATGGCAATGGCAAAGGCAAACCTCTGAACAAATCTTGTCAAGAAAACCCCATGATAGGTTCACCTTAGTTTCACCATAAGTCGGAAATGACTTGAAGGCATACAACAACAAATAGAGATTAAAAACTAGTTATTAAAGATATATTGCATTTTGTAACATCTAAATCCTCCAAATGGAAAATTCGTGAGCATGATCAAATACAAGTAATACCCTACCTTGAAGCTTACTTTGTGGCACTGATAGCAAAGAGATCTTACTTTGTCACTGATCCGCATCTGTACAATTTTGGCCAGTGAAAGTGTTCCTGTTATTCTCTATTGATCAAAAAAATGGACATTGTATGCTTGGTTTCTGTGTGGGTTCTTGATGGCGAGAAGGTGGTGAAAAGGGACTCTCCTTTTTCAGTGATCTGTGTAGACGTGATGTGAGCCACTCCTGGCAGAAGAGAATGGGCTCCTTTGCATGGACACCTCAACAGTTAACTTCATCATCTGTGCCCACTTTCCCCCATATTTCAGATGTCCCCTGCAAATCAGTGGGGAGGGGAGAGCATGAGGAGCTTGAAACCTACTCTTCTGTCATCTCTCCCATACTCATACTCAGAGCTAACTAGAAAAAAGCTAAGCAACTGCGGGGGGGGGGGGGGGAGGATGGGTCTGCAGAGTAGGTGGGTTTTGGTTTAATAAGATTGATTGGGGACAACCACATTCTACTTCTGGCCCATGAACTTGCGATTTCCCCCTCATGTTTTAGACCAGGGCTGGAAACTGCATACTTTGTTGTTGTTGTTAACTGTCTTCACATCGATCTCAACCCATGGCGACCCTATGGATGAGACACCTCCAGCCCCCCCATCATCTTCTGCTCTGCCCAGCTCCTGCAAACTCATATTCGTGGTCTCTTTAATAGTCCATCCATCGCTTCCTCTCTTTTTACTTCTCTCCACCTTTCCTAACATTATTGTCTTTCCCAACAATTCATGCCTTCTCATGATGTGTCCAAAGTACAACAGTCTAAGTCAGGGGTAGGCATCCTTTTCCCTTTAAGGGCCGAGGGACTTCAGCTCCCGGAATCCCAGGAGCTATTGGCCAACATGGGACTATTGGCCAACATGGCTGAGGCTTCTGGGAGCTGAAGTCCCGCGGCCCTTAAAGGGGAAAGGTTGTCTAAGTCATCTTGGCTTCTAGGGGTATCTCTACAACTACTTAGTACTTAGTAGAACATACTTAGTGCTTACTTAGTACATACATACATACATACTTACACATACATACTTAGTACATCCTTAGTAGTACATACTAAAACGTACTAAAGTTGTTGTTTTATTTTAATGGATAGCTGCATCTATTTTAAGGTAAAGAAAACGTTTCGTATCTTCTGTGTTTGTTTTCACTAAGGCTAAAGGCCAAAGCATGTGTTTATCAAACACTTCTTTAAAATAACATCCAAGTGATTTTGATGTCTTATGATGACATGGAAAACTCAGCACTTTTCTGCGATCCATATTGCCCACTATTGACAAACCTAATTTGACAGCACCTTCTTTCACAAGGGACTGGCTTCTTTCCTTATTCTGCAATTTGCCTGTCTATTTTAAGAGAACTGGCAGATCTGTGTAGTCTTGGTTTTCATTTCTACTTCCCTGCTTCCCCACAATAGGGTCTGGATCCAGAGCGTGTCGCCAGATATTATGGAGTCATCTCATTGCCTGCCCTTAGGTATGTAACCTTTTTGGCAGCCCAAAAAGAATGGCATTCTCTATACCTTTTCAGTGGACCTCATGAGGCTCCCATCTTGACTGAGCATCTTAAAATGATCCAAAAATGTTCTTGTGGGATAGA
This sequence comes from Phrynosoma blainvillii, assembly GCA_026167975.1. Lineage (NCBI taxonomy): Eukaryota > Metazoa > Chordata > Lepidosauria > Squamata > Phrynosomatidae > Phrynosoma > Phrynosoma blainvillii. Next base: position 21,777,735 of record JANUYF010000005.1, read on the forward strand.
TTCAGCAGTTGAACTACAGCTTTCAGCTGAACGTATATGTTGTTACAGAACATAAGGCAGTCTCCAAGGCATCCCATGCTTACTGAGGGATGATAAATCTCCCGAAACCTGTGTTTTCTAAACTTCAGATGCATCTACACTGCAGAAATAATCCAGTTTGACACCACTTTAACAGCCATGGCTCAATGCTATGGAATTCTGGGAATTGTAATTTGTTGTGGCAACAGAGCTCTGACAGGGCTAAATGTTTCACAAAACTGAATTCCATAGCATTGAGCCATGTCAGTTAAAGTGGTGTTAATCTGGGTTATTTCTGCAGTGTGGATGCAGCCTTGCTGATTCAACCCTGGTTTGCTTTGGGTTAGTGTTCAGTTAAATATCTAAAATTTCATTTTGGTTCAAATCTGCCACTTTTAGATGTGTATAGGAAAGAACTTGTGCACTCTGGTTACTCTTTTTCTTGACTTTTTTTTTTTTGCATAATCATAATTCATTATAATTTGAGCAACTAGTTTGGGATGTTCTGGAGAGGGTGCAAATTTATTGAAAAATTTACCTGGCGATGATTTTTATGAGACTGGCTAACTATTGGCTGACTTTGCCTTCTGTGAAATTTAAATAACCCTCATACCTATTTCCAGATTTGCATATACAGTGGTCCCTCGGTATCTTCCCCCACAGATACCAAAATCTGCGGATGCTCAAGTCCCATTGTCCTCCATGGTGGCGTGGCCATGCGGCCACACCACCATTGGGGACAATGCGACTTCACCTGATGTATCCTCCCTCCCTCTCTGCTTTTACTTGAGGCAGTGGGCGGCAAGGGACCTCCACCGCCTCTGCTTCCTCCTGCTCCTTCTTCTTCCTCCTCCTCTTCCTCAGTGGCTTTCTCCCACCCAGTGGGGATCGCGCGGGACTGCTGGGATCTGGGACTTCCAGGGCTGGGGAAAGCACCCACGTAGCTTGGGGAAAGCTGTCCGGGCCATGGAAATATATCGATATATAGATATATAGATATATATGAGCATGTGCAAATTTAATGCAGAATTCTGCCCTTTGCACCTGCAGGCTTCCAATCTTTAAATAACAGCAATGCCCTAGTTTGCATGTAAGGCAGCAATTAGCACTATAACATAAGTAAAGAGAATGTTTGCTATTAATGTTTTATCTGTGGAAATACAAATATAGAACTATCAGGTTTTTCATACAAAAAAAGGTAATTTGCCACATACTCCTGATTCCATGCTGCTGGGAATGAACCAGAATATGGTAAATGGCCTTACCAGAGGAGAGGAGGAATCATCTTTCACGTAGCTCTAACCTTTTGTTTCCCTAAAGGGTAGACAAACCCTTTTTCAGAGGTATTGCTAGGTCCTGAATGCTGATCTGTTTTTCATAGCATAATTATTCTTTTGAAGCCTCAGATATAGGAGGTTCTTCTTGCTGCTGCTTCTCACTGCCTCCATTACATATGCGTAATGCCACCATGTGTTCAGTGTAGCTGGGATATAAATGTCAAAAATAAGTTACTGATTGTGAACCTTTCTGTAAGTTTACTGTAAGAGGGAAATGACAGATCTTTACATGTGAATTGTAAGTTATTAGGAGTTTAGGTGGCATAGTGTAAAGATGCATTTAAAGCAAATTTTAAATCTGGTTTGTCAGTGATTTGACATTTGAAATTAGGAATCAGTTTTAACTGCTTAAGGTGTTGTGCACTGATCCTGTAGTCAGCACAAAAAGCCTTTGCATTAGTGCAACATTGTGGGTCATGTTGTGGGCAGTAAGAACCATGCAGTATTGTCCATCATGCCATTGGTTCAATGATACAAATGCAAAATGCAAATACATGTTTGATTCTTGTAGCATGTAAAGGCATAGAATTCTGACCAAAAATGAGATATTGACCAGGTCCTACTGATTCAAGCATGACTGTTTTTGCAGTCATTTTGCCTGCATTCCTAGTACTAGGCTTTAAGTTAAGAACTGAATTACAGTTGCCCCTCCATTTTCCCAGAGGATCCATTCTGGACCCCCCCCCCCGTGAAAACGGAAAACCACAAATATTAAAGCCCCATAGGCACGACCCATTTTATCCCCCTCCATTTGCCTCCCACAAACGGGTGAGGGGCGCGGACTTGAATTCTGCGAAAGCAGAGGGGCAATTGTACATTGTTTTATGTTCTTGAACCACTTGTTTCATTATGAAATGGACTCACAGTAGCTATAGTTAGCCCTCTGCATTCACAGATTCAACCACCCACAGCTTGAAAATATTAATAAATCATCATCATCGTCATTCCAAAAAGCAAACATTGATTTTGCCATTTTATATAATGGGACTTGAGCATCCTCAGACTTTGGTATCTACCAGGGGTATAGCAAGGGCCCATGTTTTGTTATGGTGTCAAACTGAGTTGGTATCTCAGAACATGGAGTCAATGGGCTGGATGTAGATTTAGTTGTACCTACTGAAATAAGTGGGATTTAATTTCTAGAGAGGTAGCTGTGATGGTCTGTTGAAGCAAAACCAAAAGTCTTGTGGCTCCTTAAAGACGGAATAGAAATCATGTGGCTCTCCAGATGCTGTTGGGCTGCCAGTTCCAGCAGTCCAATCTACCACATTCAGTGGTGAGTGATGCTGGGAGATGCAGTCTAACAACATCTGAAAGGCCAGAAGAGTCCCACCACTGTTAATTTTTTATTACAACCCAAATTTTGGTGACTGATGTCCATCAGATATTCAATAACTAATATAGGCCCCCTAAATCTCAGTGGATCTGCTCTATGCCTTTGGATCCAATCCAATAATTCTCACTCACTTCTGGCAAATATTGGAAGCTGAAGAAATATATACAGTTGTCTAAAAGCTGCTTAGACAAGCTGATGGGAAAGTATTGCTGCTGCGTGAAGAAGCCTTACTGAATTCAGCAGGGAATCGGGCCCAGAGGAAATGTCTTAGAAGTGTGTGTCTGAAGATGAGAAGCTGGAGCATTCTTACAGTAACCGTGTACACTGTGCTGTATTAGCATAGCTCCAAATGGAAAATTGGGTTAAATGTAGAAGATAATTGCCTAGGGAAGCGATTCTTATGCTTGAAAACACCCTGCTTGCTAGTTATCCTTGTTCATGCAAAAGCCAGCGTGTCTACTCAGAAATTAGTCTCCTGGACTTCAGTGGCATTTACTCCTGAGTAAGAAATATTAAAATAATTGCAGCCTTAGCATTTCTAGAGAAACTAGATGTTGTTCGATCATGGGGGGGGGGGATCACTGCTCAGTTACATTACGTAGGAAACCCCACCGAGGCTGCAGATGAGAAGGCTATTGATTTTATCCATCACTGTCCAAGGGAAGAATAAGTATGATGCTGCTTTTGCGAAGACAGAGAAGAAGGGGGGGGGGGGAAACTCACCATCAAATTCAAATTAGCCGGCGACTCTGCACCCAAGTCGCTAGGGCATGAATGCTAAGCAGCTTGCTCCTGGTTCTGCCTGTTCAGTGCCTAGCTAATAATTATTCTCCAGAGAAACCCTCCAGGACACATTTATTCTTCTCTCCTCCCTCGCTTGCTTCTGTGCTGTATTTATACGAGATTAAGTAGTCTTGTTATGTTCTTTACATTTCTGATTGGAGCTCATTTTAACCTCATTTAAGGCACCAGCCCAAGCTTTGCGGTAGACAGAGCAAGAGCCCCTTATTTCATTTTTTCTTGCACTGTGATTTTCTCCACCTTTTGTATGAAAACGGTTTCATGGATTGGCTACTTTGGGGCTTGCCTCGTGGCAGGTGACCAATGAAAGACACTAAGGGAGGATAAATGGTGCCAGACTCCCAGAGGTGCTGTGGCACTGGGTAATTATTGCTCCAGACAGCTGAAAACAGCAGGGTTTCTCCTTCCCTCTGCTTCCTTTCAGCCTGCCATGATTGCTGGCACAGAAAGATGCTGATTATAAGTAAACATTAATTATGCCCCTGCTATCGTACTCCCATGTGCTGTTGTTACCTGAACGGAGAAACAGTCCTATTGCTTGCCCTGTTTTTAAAAAGGTAGACATGTATTTTCAGATCTGCAATCAATGGGATTTTCTTGTACGATGAGCAGGCACTCAGGCTGAGTTTGGAGAAACCTTGCTCAAGGAAGGGACTGCACATTTTGGACACTTTTTAAAAAAAGGTTGGTTTATTATGGTGTTGTCCTTCAGTTCCTGCCTTTTCTTTCTTCATAAAGAAAACAATAGCCACAGAGAACTTACACACATTCAGACTAGACAATGAAGAAATAGAAATAGGGAAAGAGTTCTCATATCTGGAACCAAACATTGATTGGAACGGGGACTGCAGCCAGGAAATCAGGAGAAGATTAAGAATGGGGAGGACAGCCATGGAAGAACTAGAAAAGATCCTAAAATGCAAAGACATACAACTCAGTATAAAAATCAAAATCATACAAGCCATTGTATTCCCTATTACCATGTATGGATGTAAGAGCTGGACAATCAAGAAAGAAGATAGGAGGAAAATCAATACATTTGAGATGTGGTGCTGGCGAAGAGTGCTGAGGATCCCATGGACAGCCAAAAGGACAAACAAATGGGTCCTAGAGCAAATCAAGCCAGAAACCTCCCTGGAAACCAAGGGACAAGACTTAGACTGTCATACTTTGAGCACATGAGAAGGCATGAATCGTTGGAAAAGACAATAATGTTAGGAAAAGTGGAGGGAAGTAGAAAGAGGAAGATCACATGCTAGATGGATGGACTTTATTAAAGAGACCACAAATATGAGTTTGCAGAAGCTGGGCAGAGCAGTAGAGGACGGGGGGCTGGAGATGTCTCATCCATAGGGTCGCCATGGGTCGAGACCAATGTGAAGGCAGTTAACAACAACAACAAGGAGATCAAGAGAAGTAATAGTACCACTCTATTTTGCTTTGGTCAGGCCTCACCTGGAATACTATGTCAAGTTCTGGACACCACAGTTCAAAATGGATGTAAACAAGCTGGAGCATGTCCTGAGGAGGGCAACTAAAATGGTGAAGGGTCTGGAAACCATGCCTTATGAGGAGAGACTTAGGGAACTGGGTATGTTTAGCCTGGAGAAGAGAAGGTTAAGAGGTGATATGATAGCCCTGTTTAAGTATTTAAAAGGGGTGTCATATTGAGGATCGAGCAAGCTTGCTTTCTGCTGCTCCAGAGAATAGGACACGGAACAATGGATGCAAACTACAGGAAAAGAGATTCCACCCTATCTGAATTTCACATCATCATTTAGGAGGCATAAGTTGTAGAAATTGAGTAGTACTTGCATAGTCCTAAGGAAGTTGGTCTGGTTTACTAAAAGTTTTTATTAGAGTTCATTTTGAGAGTATGGCCACCTGAGAGAGGAAGGATTCTTTGTGTATGTCACTGCCACTTTCCTGAAACTTTCCTTTGGGGGTATAAAATTTGAACATATTTTGCGATTTGCAAGAGTAGCATTTTGAAAGAGTGTAATGTCAGTCTCAAAGGGAGAGTGACCTGAGTCAGAGATGGGGTTTGCATGCAGGAATTCCCTATCTAAGCAGGGAGAACAGCACAGCAGCAAGAAAATTATAAATGTTTTAAATTATAAATAAATAAATAAATAAATGTCCAGACCTAAGGGTAATTGACTAGTGCTTACGTAGGCTCTCTCACAATAGTAGTGTCTTATGGGGATATTTTGTTTTGGTTGTGCAGTTGCAGTGAATGAAAACATTAATTCTTTTCATTGCTAGCAACCAAAGTTAGATTAGAATGTCATCTTTTTAAAAAAGACAAGAGCACTGTTTTTCTGTTTCCTTTCCCATCCTCTTCCCAATACGCAACACTGCAAACAGGTAATGGCCTAGTTATATTTTACAGCACTAAATGTTTTAAAACCTGCACACAGTCTTCGTGGATGGTGCCACTGCACACATCACTGGAGTAGACAATTACTGTAGCTTCAGAGTCTGCTTGAGAAACAGCCTTTAACAAGGATGCAATTCCAGTTTCTTGTGATAGCCTTGTATTGCATTGGAACAGTTTCAATTTGATTATCTGGCTATTTCATTGCTCCTATATTTACAGCCTTCCTGACCTCTCGGAGAAAGGGCAAGGATGGCTGGCCAATCACACTGGAGCTATTTCCAAAGGTCAAAGCCATAGAAAAGTCACTCCTATAATTTGCAGACAGGATATCTGCAAACCCTGGTCTCTATGACAAAAACTGGCGGAACAACACAAGCTAATCTGGGATATTTATCCATTTCAGGGGCAGTAGTCTCAACACAAAACATAAACCTCATCCTTGCTTCATGTTTTGAGACTACAGGTTAACGTGTTCTGATGGGATCAGAAAGACACCTGATGCTTATTGAGCAGCAATTTTGAATGCTTTCCATTTTCATTTGGAAATATAGCTTAAAATAAATTCACTGAAAACGTTAATCTGTGACAATATGATCTGACGTTAGACCATGCTAATGGCTTCATTATCACTGTAATTGTACCTAGAACTGGGAAAAACTACTTAATAATAATAATAATAATAATAATAATAATAATAATAATAATGTATTTATACTCCGCCCCTCTGTTAAAACAATCAGGGTGGCTTACAACAATTAAAATTACAGCAAATACTTTTTGAAGGTACAACTCCTAGAATCTGCAGACAGCCTTGCTAATGGCTATATTCGGCTGGAAGATTTTTACTTTCTCCTTCCCCCTCCTTAGATAGGAAATTCCTGCATGCAAACTCTTCTCTCATTCAAACTAACCATGTGATTTAGGGCACTCCCCCTTTGACATGCTATCAAAATATTTTCAACTGATCTGTGTTTCCATCTTCCTGCTCTCTCAACTTTCTTTGGAAAGATGATGAGATAAATATTTCTTTTACCTGAACTATTCACTAGCTAGATTAGGATATAGCTTCTGTGGAAATATAGGTTAAAGCCATTAGTAAACTTTTGTTTTAAACTACAAACTATGTGTTTGTTGTTTTTTGGAGTCAATCTCAGTTCTTTGGAAAGCATAGTTAGACAAGAGCACATTTCTGCTACTCTGCTGATTTAAAGCTAGACCCTAACAGGCTTGGCTTTGACATTTTTGATATTCAGTATTTTTGTTTCCTAAGCAAAGGCTGAAGCCTTAGGAAACTTAAATTACCCCACATCTGGGTGTTACAGTCTAAAACTAACTTGTTCAGGTTTAGTCATACCTCTCCCCACCCCATTGTACATTAAAACGGAAATAGATTCTGGGGAAACATAGATAAAGTATATTTTCAATGGATCAAGTATGCTAGGGAGGCATTCCTCTAAAAGTACAGATGTTGCTTCAAGCAAGCAAAAACTAAGGCAAGCAATCAAGTGAGGTTTATTTGCCATTTGCGCCAGGAATGATAAAGAACAGTTACTTCCAATAATACAGTGGAATGTGCTAAAGAAAATAAGGCCAAAAAATTGGTTAGTACCATTGCTTTGTGCATCAGCAGCCTAATCACAGACGTCACTTCCTTCCCATGTGCTTCCCCTTGCTTGCAACATTAAATCAGCCAAATGCAAAAATAAAATAAAATAAGAGCGATGCTTGAAAGTGGCATCTAACAAGATACTAACAGAAACCATTTGCTAAAACTAAGATGAAATATAAAAAAAAGTACAGCATTTGCAAGGAGAGAAACTAACAGCTTAATACTGAACATATCTATTGAGATATAAATCCCTTTGAGTTCAACAGGGCCTAATCCCAGATAAGTGGGTAGAGGATTGAAGCCTAAAATGTAAAGGTGCATTAAAAAAAGCTGGCAGGTGAGGTTTCTGTAGATGAGACAGTGTAGTTAAAAAAAAAACACCAAAAAACACCACCTACATCTTCAAACAGTGACAATGGATTTCATTTATTGTGATGTAATCTTAAAAGTCATTTCATCATAGAATTGTAGAATCATAGAGTTGGAAGAGACCACAAGGGCCATCCAGTCCAACCCCTTGCCATGCAGGAACTCAAAATCAAACCATCCCTGACAGATGGCCATCCAGCCTCTGCTTAAAGACCTCCAAAGAAGGAGACTCCACCAAACTCCGAGGGAGTGTGTTCCACTGTCGAACAGCCCTTACTGTCAGGAAGTTCCTCCTAATGTTGAGGTGGAATCTCTTTTCCTGTAGCTTGCATCTGTTGTTCGGAGTCTTAATCTCTGGGGCAGCAGAAAACAAGCTTGTTCCCTCCTCAATATGACATCCCTTCAAATGTTTAAACAAAGCTATCATATCCCCTCTTAACCTTCTCTTCTCCAGGCTAAACATACCCAGTTCCCTAAGTCGTTCCTCAGAGGGTATGGTTTCCAGACCCTTCACCATTTTAGTGGCCCTCCTTTGGACACGCTCCAGTTTTTCAACATCTTTTTTGAATTGTGGTGCCCAGAACTGGACACAGTATTCCAGGTGGGGCCTGACCAAAGCAGAATACAGTGGCACTATTACTTCCCTTGATCGAGATACTATACTTCTATTAATGCAGCCTAAAATGGCATTGGCCTTTTTAGCTGTGGCATCACACTGTTGACTCATGTTCAACTTGTGTTCCACTAGGACTCCTAGATCCCTTTCACACGTAGTCTCGGTAAGCCAAGTGTCCCCCATCTTATATGTATGCATTTCATTTTTTTTTTTTTTTTGTCCTAAGTGCATTTTCATCCTGTCTTCTGGGGTATTAGCTATTCTTCCTAATTTGGTGTCATCTGCAAATTTGAGAAGCATGCCCCCTATTCTTTCATCCAAGTCATTGATAAAGATGTTGAATAGCACTAGGCCCAGGACTGAACCCTGTAGCACCCCACTGGTCACTTCTCTCTAGGATGAAGAGGAGCCATTGCTGAGCACCCTTTGGATTCGGTCAGTCAACCAGTTACTAATCCACCTAACAGGTGTATTGTCTGGCCCACATTTTACTATCTTGTTTGCAAGAATATTGTGGGGGACCTTGTCAAAAGCCTCACTGAAATCAAGATATGCTATGTCTACCACATTCCCTTCATCTGGCAAGCTGGTAATTTTATCAAAAAAAGAGATCAGATTAGTCTGGCATGACTTGTTTTTGAGAAACCCATGTTGATGTTTAGTGATTATGGCATCCCCTTCTAAATGTTCACAAACTATCTGTTTAATGAACTGTTCTAGAATCTTTCCTGGTATTGATGACAGACTAACTGGGCAATAGTTATTGGGATCCTCTTTTCTCCCCTTTTTGAAGATGGGGACAATGTTTGCCCTCTTCCAGTCTGCTGGGACTTCTCCTGTTCTCCAGGAGTTCTCAAAGATTATTGCCAGTGGCTCTGAGATTACATTTGCCAGTTCTTTTAATATTCTTGGATGTAGTTCATCTGGTCCTGGAGACTTAAATTCATTTAGGTTAACCAGGTATTCCTGTACTACTCCTTTATTTATTCTGTGCTGCATTTTTCCTATTGTGTCCTCTGCTCCATTTTCCTCAGGTTGAGCACCCTTTTCCTTTTGTGAGAAGACTGAGACAAAGAAGGTGTTAAGTAGTTCTGCCTTTTCTCTGTCCCCTGTTAGAATTTCTCCATCTTCTCTGCGCAGTGGCCCTACCATTTCCTTCTATCTTTTGCTACAGACATACCCCAAAAAGCCCTTTTTATTGTCCTTAACCCAGGGGTAGGCAACCTTTCCCCTTTAAGGGCTGAGGGACTTCAGCTCCCAGAATCCCAGGAGCTATTGGCCAACATGGGACTATTGGCCAACATGGCTGAGGCTTCTGGGAGCTGAAGTCCCTCGGCCCTTAAAGGGGAAAGGTTGCCTACCCCTGCCTTAACCCCTCTAGCAAACCTGAGCTCATTCTGTGCTTTGGCTTTCCTGACTTTACCCCTACATGTGCTAGCTATTTGTTTGAATTCCTCTTTAGTGATATCGCCCCCTTTCCATTTCTTATACATCTCCCATCTTTTGTCATCCAACCCGGTTTCTTGAGACATCTCCCATTTTTCATTCTCATTGGAACAGTTTGAGATTGTGCCTTCAGTATCTCCCTTTTGAGAAACTCCTATCCATCCTGAACTCCCTTCTCCTTTAGTATTCCTGACCATGGGATCACTCCCAGTGTTTCCCTAAGTTTGTTGAAATCAGCTCTCCTGTCTAGAATGAGTGTTTGACTATGCCTAGCTTCTCCTTTCCACTGTATAAGAAACTCCAGGAGAGCATGATCACTCCCACCTAAGGTTCCCACCACTTGCACCCATTTACCAGGTCATCCCTGTTGGTTAGGATCAGATCTAAAATAGCTGATCCCCTTGTTGCCTCTTCCACCTTTTGGACAAAGAAATTGTCTTCAAGGCAAGTGAGGAATTTGCTAGACCTTGAAGTCTTGGCTGAGTTTGACTTCCAGCAAATATCAGGATAGTTGAAGTCACCCATCACTGCTACATCTCTCCTTTCTGAGTGTGGTCATCTGTTCTAGAAAGGCATCATCCAATTCCTCAGTCTGACTTGGGGGTCTGTAGTAGACTCCCACAATAACATCCCTGTTGTTTCCTTCCCCTTTAATTTTTATCCAGATGCTCTCTTTCCAGGATTTAAGTCCTGGATCTCTTCACAGGTGTAAATATCCCTGATATATGATGCTATTCCTCCTCCTTTCCTGTTTGGCCTATTTCTCTTAAAAAGGTTATACCCCTCTATTCCTACATTCCAATCATGAGACTCATCCCACCAGGTTTAAAGATGCCTATTATATAGTATTTGCTTTGTTGTGCTAAGAGTTCAAGTTCATCTTGTTTATTTCCCATGTTCTGTGCATTAGTGTAGTGACATCTAAGAGCATGTGTCTTCCCCACTTGCTGCCTGTGTGAGGTTTTTTCCCTCCCACTGTTGGGCCCTTGCATCATTTGCCTTGTTCCCTCTATAACACTTTGACTATTATTTCCAGCCCATGATGTACTCCTGCCTTCCAAAATACCTTCCAAGATACTGTCTCCCTCCCCAAAATGACTCAGTTTAAAACCCTCCTGATCAAATGTTTGAGACTATTGGCAAAAATGCTTCTGCCAACTGGTGTGAGATGCAGCCCATCTCTTGCTAGAAGTCCACCCTCATGGAACCACTGCCCATGATCTAAGATTCCAAATTGTTCTTGGCAGCACCATCTACGGAGCCAGTTATTCATGTCTGCTATCTTCCTCTCCCTTCCTGGATCATGCCCTTCAACTGGGAGAAGAGATAACAACTTGTGCATCCAGCTCTTTCAGCTTCCTACTCAAAGCCTCATAATTCCTTCTGATATTCTGAAGACTGTGCCTTCCAGTATCATTGGTTCCCACATGGACCAAGAGGAAGGGGTAATGGTCAGTAGGCTTGACAAGTCTTGTCAGCCTCGCTGTCACATCACGGATTTTTGCCCTAGGGAGACAACACACCTCCTGGGACATCTTGTCAGGCCCACAAACCACTGCTTCTGTACCCCTCAATAAGAAGTCCCCAATTACAACCACACACCTCCTTTGAGGCTTAGCAGTGGCTGTACTCTTAGGGTCCCCTGCACTGTCCCTGAAGACAGTCCCTGCTGCTCTTCCTCTTCATCTTTGATAAGGGGGAAAGCTTCAAATCGATTCTGTAGCTGCAAGCTCCCAGAACGATGCCTGGTTTCCCTACTTCTGTGTGTGACGTTCCTCCAGGTGTCTATCTCCTGTGTGCATGAAATGACCTCCTTCTCAATAACTTCCTCTTTGTGGTCCCCATCCAAGACTGTTCGTTCCGCTCTGTCCAGGAAAACCTCTTGCTCCCTAATATGCTGAAGTGTAGCTACCCAGCTCTCCAGCTGCTTGACTTTCTCTTCCAGGAGGGCTATGAACTTTCACTTGGTGCAGGTGAAGTTCTCCACATCTCTTGGCAAGTAGACAAACATCCCACAAGTGTTGCAGGTGACTGCAGCAACTCCCTCAGTGTCCATCTTGAGAAATCTTAAGTAAGCACTGAAACAGGACTGTGTGGTTCTCCCTGAAAAAATCCCCTAGTAAAGACCCACCTAAAGGGCCCCTGTTCTCTTGGTCTTCTCACCAGGCTCTGTCAGTGAGCTCAATCAACTGGGTTTCTAACTCTCCTTCCTGGCAGTATGAAAAGAGGTGGAAGAAGACTGCAGTGGTGCAGAATTGATATTCACATGTATTTGAGAGGAATAGGAAAATATAAATCCCAGTGTTAATGAGTTTGGAGGAGGAAAGGCAAAAGCATCAATCAAAAACATTATTCAGGGCCATACAAGGTAAGCATACCTATATTTGCATGCTTAGGCCCAATATATGTTTTAACATGGAAAACAAGCTTGTGGACAGGGATGCATTTTTGTGAGTAATCAGGAAGAACACTACTTGGGCTCCAGTGACTTCAACCTTGTTCCATTCAAAGTGACATTAAGGTGATTTTGGACTATGCTCTCACTTTGGTTGCATCCTTAATCCAATGGGGCCTTGGGAAATACCTGGCTTTATTGCTAGGAGCTAGCAATGCCTGAAGTACTAACTCTTCTTCCCTCACTGTAACTTTCCTCCATTGTTCTTATATGTCGAAGCTCTCTCCTGAATGTTTGCCAAAATTATGAAAATAATTTTGTTGATGTATTTGTTGACTCTCACACAACTTTTGGAGGGGTCCATGGGCCCCAACTATTGTTCAGGTTTGGAAAACCTCTAATATAAATGTCTTTCACCTGATCTTTAACCTCTCTGCAGAAAACAATGGGATTAAACAGGAATTTTTCCAAACTGATTCCTTGTACCTTTAGATGCCTTATTAAAATTCAAAGTGTCCACCAAAAGTACCTCCCCACAGATACCTACCCTTAAAGGTTAAGCCTCCCTTATCCAAAATTCCAAAACACTCCAAAACCAAACCATTTTTCATGGGCATTGAGATAGTGACACCTTTGTTTTCTGATGTTTCAAAGCACACACATTTTGTTTCATGCAAAAAAAAAAAAAAAAAAGGATTAAAAATTTGTAAAAGTACCTTCAGGCTATGCATACAGAGTATATATGAAACATAAAATGTATTTTGTGTGTGTTTAGATTTGGGTCCCATTTTCAAGATATTTCATTATTTACATATATACAAATACAAATATTCCAAACTTTAAAAAAATCCCCAAATCCCAAACACTTTTGGTCCCAAGCATTTCAGCTAAGGGGGTCTCTACCCGGATAAGCTTAGAGATGGCTCTCATGGCTTTCACTTGATCTTTAACTTCTGTGCAGGAACAGGGATTAAGCAGAATTTTTTCCCAAATTGATTCCTTCTACTTTTAGATGGCTTATTAAATTTTAAAGTGTCCACCAAAAGTACCTCGCCAGCAGCTATTGCTTGCATGTGTACATGTATAAGAGAGAGAAAGAGTTTGAATGACAAGTTGTGAGCAACTGTGGTTGGCGCTTAAAGCATAATGCTCAATGACCAAACCAGAGGCCATCTTTCTATCTCAGGTTGTGGCTCAGAACCTGAGATGATCCTGAACCAGCTAGTTTTGAAGAAGGCACAAGTTGCTTTGCAGCTGTAGCCAGCAAATTCTATTTAAACTTTGTTCATCTTGAAAGAGTTCCTTAAAGTGTCAGCTAAAGCATTCTGAGGAAAGACCCCTGTTACAAAATAAGGACCGTCTTGTGCAAAACGGGGAGGACGCTTTTGGTAAAGCTCTGTGAGCGAGATGGCATCAGAAGCCCTGAAATCAGTTGGGTTATCACTGCTGTTGCAATGACTGGCTTTTTTTTTTTGTAAAAGTAAATTGTGGGGTAAGAGAAAGGAGAGAAAGGAAAAGAAGATGGTGCGTTTTCCCATTAATAGGAAGTTACGGGACAATTCCGGGTTATTCAGGGGAGAAGAACTTGGATGAGTGCAACGTCATGTGAAAATCTTCACATAATCACACTATAATGACAGGAGCATTCAGTTTTTCTGCTGTTTTATAATCCCATGTGATAATCCCCAAAGATGCATGCACACACACACACACACAGATGCACACATATCAAAATATGCAAAGCCATTGTAAGGTACTTAGAAGAGAAAGTAGAAATTAAGATACAAGCTGGATTTGAGAGGTAAACATTATTTCATTTCATAATAAATAGAAGTAAGATTAAGTTATGTATAATAATGTGAATAATGAATAAATTAATCATAGGTTAAAGGTTAGGAGGCAGCAAGTCATTTTTAACCATTATGGTTGTAACAAATGTCAATTTGTATGGATGACTGTAGGTTATCTGTGTTAGGTGTTTGTGCTTTGGTTGATGTTATTTTATTTTTAACTTCCCATTCTGCCCTTTTCTCTCTGTCTTTTTTCCTCTCCTTTTCTGTTGGCGTTGGTGCTATTAATCTTAGTTGTTCATTTAATTTTGCTTACTATTATATGCTGGATGTGAATGGATGTTTTATTGTATACTGTTTTTTAATTATTAAATATTAATAAAGACATTAAAACACGCAAAGCAATCTTTCAATTTCAATTTCAAAGCATTGAAAATCTTCTGTGTTGGCTTGCTACTTGGTACATGAACTAACCATTATTGTATAAGACTGGATTATGATGTAATTCACATTTTGCTCAGCTATTAATCTGAGCTGGGCAGGGCAGAGATGGCATTGTACCGTTCAGCCTCAGTAACTATATCCTTTCCTGGCAAGAAAACAGGTTAGCATTCACCCTGAGGAACTGCAAGGAGACAGAATTTTGGGGTTTCCTAAGTGACAGAGACGGACAATTACAAAACACTTTCTGGAAAGGCCTGGTCAGGGAGAAAGGTGTGCCCCTTTTATGTATGACCAAATAGATTATCCAAAGAAAATTCAACACCGTATACTGAAGTGCGGGGAACTGGAATAGTTTCTTTGCTACAGCCTAGAAGGGGCATGGAGGAGCGGGTATGTCTCTTTTAAAACAGTTGCTAAACTACCAAGTCTAAGTCAGGCTGGGATCATCATACAGCCAGAAAATAATGTTTTAACATGTGTTATCTATTACCAACAATCTCAATTTCTCCTCCAAAGTTAATCAATAGTTCCAAGGCAGTACTAGAACATTGTCACCAGCATCTCAATTATTGAATTTAAGGTTCAGATGTAATAGCCTGATTTTTAAATAAATGCTGAATGTCTCTCTGTAAATTGCTGGCTCTCATAATTTATAATTACAGCTCCTTGCTTATTCTGCCACAGTTTACAGCAGTGGCGCTCCTAAGGTTGATGTCACCCAGTGCGGGAACTCATGGTGTCACCCCCCCCATTGACCTCCTCCTCTCATTTCACACCATACAAAATCCTTAGTAATGCTTTTTTGCACTAATGTTACTTGTCAGTCATAATTCCCATATGCCACTGTATGTCATGCTAATAGTTGTGACATAAAACAACTAGCAAAATTAAAATTATACCTTCAAATTACAATATCATACATGCAACCTAAATGTGTTTAGATATACATAGTGAAGATTTGGTTAAAATGTAATGTTTTTAAAGATTTTTTTAAAATCATTTTTAATTTTTTTAAATTAAAATTTTGAAAATTGAAATTTTAATTTAAAAAAAAATTCTGGAGATCTTCCTTTCTTCTCCCACTGAGCCTTCACCTCACTCCCACCATCTCATGAAGCATTTTAAGGAGATACAGGCCCCCTCTTAAGGTGTCAACCCCCTGCACCCCTAGTGACACCACTGGTTTACAGTACCTGTATTAGGTTCTAGACAGCCAGCATAGTAGTGGTTTCAGTTATGATTCTGGAGACCAGGGTTCAAATCCTTGCTCAGCCATGGAACCTCACTGGGTGACTTTGAGCAAGTCACATTCTCTCAGCCTCAGAGGAGAGCAAAGAAAATCCTGTGATAGGGTTGACTTAGGGTCGCCTTAAGTTGGAGAAAATTTAAAGGTACACAACAACAACAACAACAACAATTAAGTTCTACCATCTAATAATTCAGTGCAGCCCACATATAGCTCATATAGACATTGTGAACTCTAAATTTTCATTACCTAGAATGTTTCAAGTTGTCACAGCCTCAAAGAAATACTTGAAAAAATAAAAGCCATGAGCCAAAATACAAAACACTTGCAAATCTGAGATCTGCTTGAGATTTTGCACTTGCAGCCTGACTGTCCTTTTTGTGACTAACTTGTCCTTTTAAATCCCAAAAGCTACAGCTTCTCTTCAAAAATGGCACACAGAAAAGAGAATTTTGTAGCAGAGAAACAGTGGTTCAGAGAGAAGCGAGAACTGGAGCGGGAAGACAGAAAGTGCTATTTTCCCCATACTTTGGTTCCAGACACAGAGAACTGCCTTATACCAGCTCTAACATTTTCGCATCTAACCCAATATTTTCTTCTCTGACTGTCAAGTGCCCTGCAAACCTGGGGGCTGAAATCTTGTCTACCACCTGCTATTTGATCCTTTTTAAACTCGAGACATCAGGATTTGAACTTGGCATTATCTATACTTAATTAATCAGTTAATTAAAAGGCAGCTTTTCTTCCATATGGTGATAATAATAATAATAATAATAATAATAATAAATCATCCACAAAAATAATAATAAATCCATAAAAAACATCTTCCAGGGGATATGGAGGCATGTTCATGGGCCTTCTTGGGTGCCTAGCGGGCATTTGGAAGCAAAAGAAAAGTTTTTGAAAATGTTTGCATAACTTTATTTTGACACTTGGGAGGCTTCAAATATGGTGAAAATTTCCCTCGATATCCCCTATAGATTATATTTGGGCATTTTGGATTAATTTGTTTAACCTTTGTGTTATGGGGGCCACAAAAAAGGCCCGGGGGAGGGCCTCATGTGGCCCACAAGCTGCATTTTGTCAACCCTTGCTATAGGCAAAGATCTCCTTGTGCCACTGATCAATAAAGCAGTATGGAAAGATTTTTAAAAAACAGTTTTAAATAGTTCAACATAATCAAAATAAAACCAACATTCCCATAGTCCAATAGACCAAGCTATCATCACTGAGTCCTGACTATATGGATAAATAGGCAAATTTTAACATGGCTTTGAAAAGAGCAATGCTGGCACCAGTTGGGATTGCAAAGGGAGGGCATTCTGCAACTGGAGAGCTACAGCCAAGAATTCATGTCTCTCCCAAGTCTTTCTTTCACAAGCACAGGTCCCCAGTACTGTTGAATGGGACAGAAGCTGCAGCCAGCCTTGGAGGCAGGAGAAAGTTTAAGCACTCCCACTGCCCTGCTACACAGAGGCCTCTTTAAATGCCATTTTGCCATGGAGCAGCAGCATGGAATTTTACATTGTAAACTATACACGCAAACTTAAAAAATTGTGACCTAGGGCTACGATACTGCAGATTATTTCTTCGGTCCCTTTAAGTCTATGACTTGGAAGTAGCGATGTCAGGACTTTGGTTACCCAGCTGCTTGCAAGACTTGGCCGGTGAGAATGGATTTGTAATACTTTCCAGCATCATCAAAAGATTGGTGGCTTCATGTAGAGAAAATGCAGCTGGCATTAGAAGAAAAGCTGTCTTCTTTCAAAGAGCAGCACATGAAAAACGACCTGCTATTTACTGACCATCTTGTTATATCATCTAAGAGGCTGGTGACATTTCTTTCTAACTACTTCACTGCTCTACAAAATGTATTCCTAAGGTATCCCAGTTCCTTCTCTCTCCTTGCTGTTTTTTCTGTCCACCCAATAGGTCAATGTCTTCACATCACAAACCATACAGGGACCTGCTTTCTAGATACAGACAAACAACAACAACAGTAAAGATCGGTAAAATTATTTTTCCAGTTTGAAGAAGTAAAAAGCTATAACTCCTTTATCTTTATTTTGGAGGGAGACTATGCTTAGATTGTTCTATTATTTCATTCATTTATTTATTTCATTTGTATCCTGCCTTTCTCCCAGAGAGGGATCCAAGACGGCTCACAGATGAAAAGCATTTTTAAAACTTTACAAAACTTTTTTTACTGCTTTTTAGGGTGAGCAAGGCTTTTATTTCCTTTCTCTATTAGAAACATCATTACTAATCTGCTGAAGTCGCACTGTCTTTCATTATATTATTCACTTTCATTGTTATTAACTCTATCTGTTTCATATTATATTTGGCAGGAAACTTTGCTCTTTGGTTCCTCCAACATCTGCATTTTCTCTTTGACTAGTAAGGCATGCTCAGGCGTGTGATTCCAAGGAACTACTGGCCAAATTTTCAAGGAAAAAGTCTTTAACATTTGAAATTCAAGTACAAAATGAAGTTTTAAAAAGTTTCAAAATCAGAGCAATGCCGGGACAGGTGAACACAGATCAACAAATGAACCAGGAGAAAGCCACTCTCCAAGGAGCAAAGAATTTATGCAGGAAAAACTCTTTTCATCTCCTTATTGTTGTTTGGAGTGTTTTTTTGTTTTTTTTGTTTTTGTGGAAAGGAGACCCATGAAAATGTTGAACAAACATGTCCTTGTGGCGAAGATTTTACAGCTTTCAGTTTAAATCTCGTTTTCTTTATTCTCTGGAAGAAGGTAACATTTTTTCCTAACCTGCAGGTGGTGGGGAAAAGAAAACTTTTATCTACTTAATGTCATCCTGCTATACAGTCATCACTGGAGCTACTCCATGGAATAAAATGTCCCCCTCTGTGCACATTTAGTTACTTATTTAGCTGCTCACTTTCTTTACTTACTTATTCACTGTATTTTTATATCTGTCCCATAATCCAATTTATCCAGGCATTTATACACAAATGCAGCATTCAAAGACTGTACAAAATGATAACACCTATTAAAACTAAAATGGAGGCAAGGTATACAACCAGGGATTCCTTTTACACTACAGAATTATAGCACTATGATGTCCATTCTAACTATCATGGCAACATCCTATGCAATCCTGAGATTTGCAGTTTAGGCAGGGGCATTTAGAATTTTCAGCCAGAGAGTTCTAGTACCTCACCAGACTATTTCTTGTAGTTGTGGTCCTTAATGCAATTGAGAGGAAATGTGAGTTTTCTCTCACGTTTCCATATATCTTCTGATATCCCTAAGAGGGCACCAACTAAAACCATGTCCTTATTAATTTATAACCCTTGATTTCAAGGTGTATTTTTATACTATACTGACATCTGCAGGAATGTAATAATGGATATGGTTATTATAGAGAATCTATGGTTTTAGATCATAAGCCAATATTGCTCTGTGGACAACTGCAGCATCAGTCTGTCTCTATGAAGCCTATTGGACACAATCAGTTTCCCTGAGAAGATGCTATCTATTTTAACAGTTAAACCTTACACTTAAAGCTGTGCTAATGCTGTATTAGCAGACTTAATTACCTCTTGCTGATGGAATTGTTCTCATGCCAACCTGACACAGTGGGCTAAAGGAGCACAGCATTCTCCATCCGCAGACATTACTCAGTTGGATCAAGGTTAGGGGGAATCATGCTTACAAGAAAATTAACACAAAACGTGTACAGAAGAGGGTTGATTTTTGTTGTCGTTGGCTACAAGAAAAGAAAGGGTTGTACTCGATAGTTCATGCCCAAAATACAAATGACTGCCATGTATCTTACTTGCATGCATATTTATCTACAGTCAGCTCTCAATATCCACAGATTTTTTTTTAATCTACAGACTGAAGCATCCACGGCTTGAAAATATTTTAAAAATATATAAATTCCAAAAAAACAAATTTTGTTTTTGCCATTTTATATAAGGGATACTTTTTTATTGTGCCATTTACTTAATGGGACTTGAGCATCCATGGATTTTGGTATCCATATGGGGTCCTGGAACCAAACCCTAGCAGATACCAAGGGCCCAGTATATTTATTATAAGCATGGCATCCTTCCCCCCACCAACACAGCCATTTCCATGTTGTCAGAGTATGGGAAAATGAGTGGGGATCTGTCTAGCTGTTTTCCCATAGTTGGATGTGCTGTAACAGGCATCTTGAGAGATTTCTTGGGTCCTTGTGAACTCTCTGCAGATTACATCTTTGCCGTGCATCTAAGGAAAAGCTACGTGCATCTAGCTGCAATAAAATAGCTGGCCATATCCCTGTTTTCCCTCCACTTTCCAACAATATGGAAATGGCTGTGTTGAGGTGGAGTTGTCCTGCTTAACCAGGTGAGTTTGAGGGGAAAGATTTTTGTCATTATGTGGTCAGAATAGGATTCCAACCTATGCAACCACCATTAAAAATGAGATCCAATGGTGTAAGTCTTATGCCATCATAATTCTCTAACAGCATGCCACCCCCACTCCCCCAATATATGGTATTCTACCAGTGTCAAATTTAATTAACCAGCAGTTCAAAGATTTTCTAGAGGTAGGACTAATTAACTTGATTATGAAAACGGAGGTCTTAAATATTCGTAAGAAAACATGTAATTGTTTTGCATTATATAGTCTTCTGTTTATGGATCATCACAGCTTCAGGGAAAAAACAAAACAAACAATGACTCTTAAAATATATATATATTTTAAAAAATCTCCTTTTATAAGATGGAGCAGCATCTAGATAGGTTTAAATTCTGCCGTTGCTGCCAACCTGTATGAATAAGTAATAAAGAGATCCAGGTCTCAGTGCCTTTCACAATGTTACATTGGTTACTATATTTATCCAGATACTGGCTTAGTCCAAGACCTTTGAATGGTCAGAAATTCAGAGAGATGGGAATGATATGACATAAGGTTGCAATGACACAGGATCGTGAGAGAACTGCTAATTTAAGATGTATGCATGTGATCCTACACTCAAGCATTTTTCTTCTTCTGTGTATTCCTCCTATACAAGCATTCATGGAAGTTCACCCAGTTCCCATTTCATAAGAGAGATGAGAGTTGAAATACCTTGTCTCTGCAGAAGTTTTTAAAAGTTTAAAAGATTTATACAATAAATCTGTACAGAAAAATCTAAATAAATCATGGAGGCTAAAATTATAGATTAAAAGTATGTACAACAATATAACAGTAAAATGCAAATTAAGTAAGAATTGAAAACTGACATTAATACTATTCCATCTGTAGCAGCTTGTGGTGCTTAGGAAATCATCACAGCATGAAATTATTTTCAAACGTTAGGAATCTACACTATGCAGAACAGATCTTGAAAATTTATGTGTACCTTGGAAACCTAATACTCAGTTTTGTGATACCATCAGCACAGTCCAATTTAATTATACACTAATGCAATAATTTGCAGACATGCATGCATGTTCATATACCGTATAAAGACGCTCCGGCATATAAGACGCACCCAATTTTAAAGGTGGAAAATCTAGGAAAAAAAGATTCTTAACCAAATACAGTGAACCACTGAGGCTGTGGCTAAAGGGAGGCCTCCTTCCACCCGCGGCCTCAGTGGTTCAATGGGCTGCTCCTGGGATCGGAGGACGTCCTCTGATCCCAGGAGCAGCCCATTGAACAAACGAGGCCGCGGGTGGAAGGAGGCCTCCCTTTAGCCATGGCCTAGGTGGTTCAATGGGCTGCTCCTGGGATCGGAGGGCTTCTCCAATTCCAGGACCGACTCAAGGAACGTCCTTGGCTGCGGCTAAGAGGATGCCTCCTTTTAGCTGCAGCCTCGGTTCTTTGAGCTGGTCCTGGAATCCTCCGACCCCAGGATCGGCCCAAGGAAAGCTTTCCTTGGACCGACCCTAGGGAGGGAGGTGTCCTCCGATCCCAGGAGCAGCCCATTGAACCACTGAGGCCGTGGATAAAGGGAGGCCTCCTTCCACCTGCGGCCTCATTTGTTCAATGGGCTGCTCCTGGGATCGGAGGATGTCCTCCGATCCCAGGAGCAGCCCATTGAGCAACCGAGGCTGCGGCTGAAAGGAGGCCTCCTTTTAGCTGTGGCCTCAGCCGTTCCTTAGGCTGGTCCTGGGAGCGGAGGTACCAGTATATTCACCTTATAAGACGCACCAACTTCCCCATCCCCGTTTTGGGGAGGAAAATACAGTATATGCAAAAAGCATGCATACATACAACACATGATAGCCCGCACACACTCGTCCATGCACAACAACATGACCTCCCTCTAAAACTTTATCTGATCTTTACCACTTTAACTGTCCTGTATCATTTCCCCTCCTGGGAAATCAGTATTTGCTGTCTGATCTTCTACGCATCACTTAGATACTGGCCTGGCTCTCTAAGATGCCAGGAGGGGAAATTAATTTTAGGATTTCTTTTCCTTTCTGGTAATCCACAAGGTATGCACAAAAGTCCTAGCCTCCCCCATCACATACATGTGTGTGCCTTCTTGTTCCTGAGAATCTTGATGCCGATAAAATTCTTCAAGCCGCAAGGAAGGGTGACTAACTCCAGAGATGCCATCCATATGCCTGGGACCCTTCCAAGATGTCATCCCTTCCAGATGTCCCCTTTGCTGCTCCAGCCACCCTCCCAATGTCCTACATTTGGTACATTTGTTCCAGTCCAGAGACCCTGATCAAGACCTGATTTGTTCCACAATCGGTGTCTTTCCAGACAGTCCTCCTCTCCTGCGCAGGTGTCCAGCTCCACAGCTTAGTTCCAGTGGTCCTCTATGGTCCTCCAAAGTCACAAATTGCTTCCTGACATCACCAGGGTCCCCTAGAGACATCCTCCCAGCCCCCCCCGACTGTTCTGTTTTCCCAGGCAAAATATTGCCACATCGTTCCATATAGGGAACTACTTGCCAATGGATTCCTTGATGCAGTAACAGTTTGATCCATACCGTCATCTTATAGACACTGCCTATACCACCCAGGTGACATACAGGCACAGCTCAGCTCAGTTCTACAACATGGACAAAAATACATTGCCATACATTGACAGGGCTTTTGTACACATAATGCCTCTTGGTTACCACATTTCCTAAAGTCCTCATTAGGAAAACAACAACACAAAACTTGATTTCATCAAATTGACTATATTTTACTTTGTCTGTTCTGGACTTTAGCCTGAACTTTTGCACAAACTTTCTTTAGTATTGCTCAAATTCACTGGACAGTTTACTATAGAACTTGTTGACCAATACACAAGCTATTAGACACCTTTTAACATTTAAACTTTGTTTTCTACTTCACGTGGACATGCCTTGGTCTATTGAGATTTAACCAAATTCGATAGACTCAATCTGGTCTTAGTAAAAGACATTTAGACTTTTAACACATATATACCTCATGCTTGATATTGATACATAACATGCTGTTACTTTGATATAGTCATAGTTAATAATTGATATGCTTATATTTAGTGATTACTATACTCATAGTTAAGGATTATTGATACTTATTAGATAGTATTATTTGCATTGTGTTTTTCCCCAATGTGTATAATGGTTTGTGTGCATTTTTCTATGAAGGAGGAAAAGCGTGGCAAAACCTAGATAGCTTAAAGCAGGGGTAGGCAACCTAAGGCCTCGGGGGGCCAGATGCGCCCCCCCCAAGGCCTTTGGACCGGCCCCAGGCCGGTCCTGCCACCGCCCCCCCTGCCATGATGATATTGATTATTGTTGTTATTACTTGTTCTTGGGGTTTTCTTGGCAAAATCTCCACAGGGGTTTTGCCATGGCTTTTCTGGGGCTGAGAGAGTGTGCATGCATATTTTTTTAATTTTTAATTTTAATATTTATTTATTTATTTATTTATTTATTTTTGGTGCTTCGGCCCCCCAATTGTCTGAGGGACAGCAAACATAAAGTCCTTAATAAATGTTGTGTAACAGACCAGAAAGATATGTTTTTACAGAGCCAACTGCATACAGATAATTACGGTAACGAACTACCAGAATTCTTTACTGAAAATCAGAAGACATGCAGTTTTGGACATCAGGCACAGATGCTTCTAAGAAAACTTAGTAAATAGAATGGAAGAATTCTACCCTGATATATAACCTAGAGAAAGTACAGCTGAAGATGTCTGACAAACAAAATCACACACAGTGTGGTAAAATAATTACATAATAAAACTAAACAGTCAACAATTTTCTTTTTAATTCTTTTTATTAAAGCATTTTCATACATCATATAAACTACAATCACATATCATACATAACAAACAGACAAAATTATCACGTACTTACACCTGTGAAAAATCATAAAGTTTGTAGGAACTAGAATATTTGGAAAACTGTAAAAATCCGACAGTGGACTTTAAACATTTTAATTTTAAAATTCTTTAGTTATGAATTCAATAGAATAAAGATGGAGAGAAATCATATTATTTGTTTAGAAATTAAGATCATTAGGAAATATATATACAGAGAAACAGCTTAAGGTCAGCAATAGGAAGTACTGAATGATTGAGGAATGGATGTTATGTCTAGACTTTAATTTGTATTGTCGTGGTGTATATAATTGTTAGAATTATTTAATTTATGTGTGTTATTTGTGTTTGTTATATAGTTTATTAGTAACAGTCAACAATTTTCTGACCTTTATGGTAACTCCAAAAATTTATTGACACAGATGGGCTCCAATGGTAGGCCCAGCATTGACTTAAGTCCCACAGTGTCAAGTTGGCAGTTGATGTAGTTGGAAGAAAAACTGAATTTTCCCACAAATTGGGTAATCAGTGATTGATTTATTAAAATCTCAATTTTTTCAGGACACAGACCCAAGACAGATTGCAGGTAACATAATGATGAAGTTGTGTGCCTTCAAGTTATTTCTGATTTAGGGTGAACCTGTCATGGGGTTTTCTTGGCAAGTTTCTTCAGAAGGGGGTTGCTATTGCCATCCTCTGAGGCTAAGAATATGTGACTTCCACAAGGTCACCCAGTGGGTTTCCACAGCCAAGCCAGGATTCAAATCCTGATCTCCCAGTGTCTTAGTCCAATGCTCAAACCACAAATAATAATAATAATAAATAAAAAATTTATTTATATTTCCCGTCTCTCCCTGCGGATTGAGACAGGATTACAGCATTAAAAACCACAATATACAAATAGCATCAATAAAATAAATACAATAATAGTGATAAATCAATGAAAAACCCAGTCAACATCAACTTCCAATGCAGTGGAATCATACATGTTTGACAATTAATGTTTGACACTAGACCATGCTGGCACATAATGATACATTAATAAAATCAAAATAAATATTATTATATGTAAGGCTTTATAAGGATTTGTCCCACAGGGCAGGTAATGATAGAAGATGGGATGGGAGAGGAGTCCAGTTGGACCAAACGCCTTACGTTGTCTTGGTTGGTCTCCCAGATTGATAGATAACTGGTGCACTTCTTTGTTTGCATAAAACAGACGAGAGACTCTGAGGGTCGTATAAGTGCTCAGTGCTATGGAATCCTGGGAATTGTAGTTTATTGTAGCACCAGAGCTCTCTGACAGAGAAGACTCACAAAACGACAGTTACCAGAATTCTCTAGCATTGAGCCAGGGTAGTTAAAGCAGTCTCAAACTGGATTATTTTCTGCAATGTGTTTTGGACCTTTGTACATATAACCTTTGGGAATGAGGTGTGGTACGTTAGGGAAAGCAGTTTGGATCCCAACAACTGAGAAATGGTAGTGCACTTTTGGTATTAAAAACAAATGCTTAAAATTATTCAAAGTCTGGGATAAAGGTCTCTGAGTTCTGGGAATCTATTGTGCAGCCAAATTTACAACAATGAACAATTCTTGGGCAGTTCTAATCAAATGCAAAGAAACACAGCAAGCCCTTTATTCCCTCACCCTCGAAGTCTATTTTTAGACTTGTCATTCAAAGATTCCAGAATCCGGGATATCGTACTACTTCCAGCTATTGTAAGCATTTTTAAGGCAGCTAACGTCACTAAATTAGTTTTGTTCAGGAGCCTCAAATGGTTTCTTTGTTAAGGGGATTTAGTCAGTAATAAAAAAAGCAAAATCATACACTTTATACAAGGGTGACGGGCATCCTGTTCAGTAGTTATGGGATCATAAAGTGGACTTACAATCTTGTAACTGCTGGAGATTCATGTTTACAGTTGTTTTTGACCAGACTTGACCCACCTTTTCAGCTTAGCATCTCCCCAACCAAAAGGTTTCCAAGATTCTGCAGTTTGGACTACTGGGAAATGATGTCTGCCATGCTCTTCCAGTCATACGGTGCTTTGATACAAGCATTTGGGGTAGGACTCCAAGGGGCTCTCTCCAGTTGCCTGTTCTTGATACTCCCTGTGATTGGGACAATGCAGCAGATATCATTTCCCATCACCTTGATATGCAGTTTCTCAAACTCTTTGACTATCCAATTCCTGCCAAACTGAAAAGGTAGGTTTTGGGGGTTTCGTCATCAGTCATAAGTACGGTAACTGAGCTCTGTCATTATAGTTATGTCTAGTTATAGCATCTTGGCCACCATTTTCTTTCTTTTCTAAAATTAATTTTAATTGCAGAAAAGCATAATACTGTATAAACATTTAACAATGCACCAGGAAAACTGGAATTTAGATAGCTGATATGTGCAATTAGTACAATTATATAGTAGAAATGAAAGCATTACAAAGTTGTTGTTTGTAGTTGTTAACTGCCCTCAACTTGATCTCGACCCATACTGGCCCTATAGATGAAACATCTCCAAGAACCCCTGTCCTCCATTGCTCTGTTTAATTCCTGCAAAATCATACCCATGACCTTCTTAATAAGAGTCCATTCATCTAGCACAGTGATGGCGAACCTTTTAGAGACCGAGTGCCCAAACTCAGTGGCATTCCTGCACTGGGTGCCAGCTTTAGGACTATCAGGGGGCAGGACTTTGGAGGCAAGACTTTTGCCTTCTGGGGGCAGGATTTCCAGGGGTGGGACTTCTGCCTTCTGCGGGGGGGGGGGGCAAGGCACATTCTCTCAGCCTCAGGCTAGCAATATAGCAACCCCCCCCCCTGACAAAACTTGCCAAGAAAACTCTATGATAGTTTCACTTTAGGGTCGCCATAAGTCAAAAACTACTTAAAGGCACCAAACACACAAGTCTCAGCCTCAGAGGATGGCAATGGAAATCCCCTTCTGATGGGTCTTAGGGTCACCAGGAGCTGTCACTCAGAAGGAACGGAGAGTGCTCTGGGCCCATAAGTTGGAAATGACTTGGAGGCACACAGCAGCAGCAACAACAACAATAAGCATATGAAAGCACAGAAGGCACAACACAGTAACAAGAACAAAGAGAGCCAGTAGTTTGAGCATGCGACTCTGGAGACCAGGGCTCAAATCCCAGCTTGGCCATGAAACCCACTGGAGGACCTTGGGCAAGTCACATACTCTCAGCCTCAGATGAAGGCAATGGCAAACCTCCTCTGAGGAAATCTTGCCAAGAAAACCCCAGGATAGGTTCATCTTAAGGTTGCCATAAGTTGGAAACAAGGAGTCACAATCTGACAACTTCAGGGGAGGGCGATAGCAAAGCTCCTCTGAAGAAACCTTGCTAAGAAAACACCATGGAAGATCTCAATACACAGCCGGTTCTCCTGAGGCAAACCGAGCCACGACAAGGAGCTGGCCCAAGCGTGCATGCCCAGCCCCACCCCTACCTACCTGTGACAGGTGCGTGTCCTCAGGGACCGGGCCAGAGAGGGCATGCGTGCCACACATTCGCCAAAACAGATCTAGCATGTGGTCTTCCTCTCTTTCTGCTTCCCTCCACCTTATTTAATTTAATTTAATTTAATTTAATTTATTTCATCTATATCGTACCTTTCTTCCCGGAGGGACCCAAGGTGGCTCACAGATATCCACCTTATTGCTTTTTCCAATGAGTCCTTGTTAGGATTTCTGGGTTTTTAATAAAAAGCCCAACAATAGAAGAGGTTGGTTTAATCTCATCAGCAGAGTAACTTCAGCAGAATATATGTGAGAGCAGGAAACTAATCCACTCTTTTGTTCTCCCAAACCACATGTCTTCCCCAATAAAGAATTAAGACAAAGTCTTTAATTGAGAGTAATATAAAAGAAAATTTACTTACAAAATCATGTGCATGTTTATACACAGGCTCACCTTCATGTTGAAAGAAAAATGAAGTAGAAAGATGTTTACACGCTTCTTAAAGAAAGTTTCATCAGCATCCTAAAAAGGACATGCTTCTTGGTAGAGGGACAAAAGGTTAAGGAATAGCGATTTTCCCCAGGGACAAAGGAAAGGTGCGCTCTTAAACAGGAAATGAGGAGGTGCATCAGCAAAACATTAAATTATCATAGACATGTATCTGGATTCCTAGGAGGTGTCATTGTGGGAAGTTGCTATACACAACAGTCCTCCCTTCTCATGATGTGTCCAAAGAACGACAGCCTCAGTTTTGTCATCTTGGCTTCCAAGGAGATTTCTGGCTTGATCTGCTATATAGGATCCATTTGTTTGTCTTTTTGGCTGTCCATGGGATCCATACACTTCTCCAGCATCACATTTCAAATGAATTGATTTTCCTTCTATCTTCCTTCTGTCCAGATATCACATCCATACATGGTGACAGGGAAAACAATGGCTTATACGATTCTTTTTGTGTTCAGTTGTATATCTTTGCATTTTAGAATATTTTCTAGTTCTTTGATAGCTGCTCTCCCTATTCTTAATCTTCTGATTTCCAAACTGCAGTCCCCATTTCTATCAGTGTTTGATCCCAGGTATGAGAAGTCTTTTCCTACTTCTATTTCTTCATTGTCTAGGCTGATTTTCTCTAGATTCTCTGTTGTCATTATTTTTGTTTTCTTTACGTTCAGCATTAAAAAGTATTAATGTTAAATCTAACTAAAACAATCTAAAACTTAAAAACCAATAGAGTAAAATAAGAAAAAGCAAATGTTCCCACAAAGAACCAGAAAACTAATTCTGAATCTAGAAACTTTCTAACGGCTAATAAATGCATTGTGAAAACAGGTAACTAGCACACAGAACAGGTGAAACAAATTGATCACAAAGGGTGAGAAGACAGATCTATAAAACATTCACACCAACTTAGCTGAGCATATTTTAATCATTTGGCAATTTGCTGGCTACCAGATTTAAAGATAAGCAAACAGGTGAACATCGCCTAGTCCAATTTATCTCCTTATAGAACAATTAATTCACATGTATTTTTTATGTAACAAAGTTCTTATGCATTGACACTACGAGGGCGTACTGTAAAGTTTTAATTATCACCTTTAAAAAAATTTGAAAGAAAGTTTGTTTTGATTTGTTGTTGTTAACTTATCCCTACATAGTCACCATCCAGATTTACACATTTTCCCCAGTGTTCTTGACCTTCCAAATACCTGATATTGTAGAAGTCTGTAGATTGCGCCTTATGGGGGATATCATAAAGTAATAATTATCACCCGGAAGTTATTATGGTATAGTGATGAAATTTTGTCAGTGTCATCATTGATCCCTGAGTGCATGATGTTGAGAAAATCAGCTCATTGTGTCCTTTATTTTTGTGACAGGTTGTGCCAAAAGTGACTAAAGCATAAAATCCTCGTAATGCACAATTTGCAGACTTCTACAATAACTGTATTTGGAGGGTCAAGAAATACTGGGGGAAATGTGTAAATCTGGATGGTGACTACATAGAGATAAATTAACAACTACAAATCAAAAACTTTCTGAATCTGGCAAAGCATTGGTAGAGATCAAAACAGTATGAGTTTTCTCTGATTGTTAAATTTTTCTGTTGAAAAATTGCACTCCCAGCATAGAAAAACAAGAAACAGTATTAATATACTGTAATTTGCTTTGCTTTACTTTTGTCAATAAATAAATAATGAGAATTGGCCATTAAAAAGAACTGTACACACACAATGAAAAAGAAAGGTACTAGGTTTTCCCTCCTCTCCTTTGCAGTTGTCAAAAATAAATTGAATTTAATTTTATAGGTGTCCAGATGACAATATCGTTCTTTGTAACATTTCCCTGCTGTTTCTTCCATCTTTTGTCTTACCGCAGAAAAGCTGTTAAAGAGGAAAAGATGAAATTGCCACACAGGGTCTTCTGATCAGGAGTGTCAGGAGCTGTGCAATAATCTGGAATCACCCTGGAATTTTCTGAGGCTCAATATATTGTCAACAAGGGAGTTTTGTGCCAGGAGTTGTTTTCAGAGATCATACAGACTTATTCAGTGCTCTTGGTCCCTGTGACATGAATGTATTTTCAGCTAAGACCCATGTGACCCCAGAACGTGGAAAAAGTACTTCTTTGAACATCTCCTTTGACCACAATCCCCCCCCCCCCCATTTAGAATGGCAGTGTACAATTCTGGGATTTTTAGGTTAAAAAGGAGCTTTTCTAAGCTCTGTTTTACACTGGGGCCTTCTCCTATCTGTATGCCATTTCTGTATGACTGAAAATGCTAGTTTGTTCAATACTATATTATACTTGCATTTTTGAAAATGTTCTCCCAATGTTCTGACTTGTGCTAAATCCCAGAACTGGGAGCAGAAGACAGTCCCTTGTAAGAGAACCCTTGATTCTCAATTTTACTGTTTATATGTGGAACAGACTTTAAAATTATTTCAGAACATATTATCCACCCAAGGTGAGATGATATCATTCACATACAGTAATTTGTATAATAACAAAAACATTTTTAACAATACCCAGAGACCAGCCTTCTAATACCCAGAGACACCAGCACAATCTACCTCAACCATAAACAGACGTTGGCCAAGATTCAGTAATGGGAGACATACATTTGCCACATAGCTACGTCTCCCACTGTTCACCCTGTAAGCACCACAGCCATTTCTGTGTTGTTGGGGATTGGGCAAGGATACATCCAGCTATTTTCCTGTAGCTGAATACATTTTGACCAGCTTCTGCAAAGATCTCTGGATGTCCTTGGGATATCTCTGCAGATGATGTCCTTGCAGTGTGTCCCATTACAAGAATATAGTTGGATGTATCTCCACTGATCCTTCTCCTCTTTGACAACATGGGAAGGACCATCTTGTGGAGCAGGGCTGTGTAGTTTACAAGGTGAAAAGCAATGTCATATGTCCAACTTAGGCTATGGACAGAGTGCCAGCCACTATTTTAATGTTAACAGAGAAAAAGCCAATTTGAATCTGACCCTTTCTATTTCTGCTTCTGAATTAATAATATAATCACTACATTTTCTTATATGAACATGGCAGAGTTTACACAAGAGATCCTTTCACTTGTAAAGAACCATGGTATCAGCATCCACCTCAGAAGCAGTTATTGCTCATTTGCACATGTTGAGAAATACAGCTCACTATGAGCAGTGTTTGTAATGTGATCAAGTGTGACACATTGATTCATGGTGGTATAATTATGGGAGAAGTAGGAAGAATTTGAGAGGTCATGCAAATGGACAAGAGAAGTTCTCGTCATGTAAATATTTGCCACATGTCACTTTCTACTGCCTGTACTCTACCAGAAATGGGAGGTGTTCAGGTTTTGTTTTTATTTGCGTAATGTAGAAATGGTGACCTTTAGGCCTTGCAGATGTTTTAAATTCCAATTACCACAAACCCCCCATCAGCATGGTCAGGATTGTAGGATTTTGTAGTCCAAAACAAACCTGTGGAGGACCAAAAATTGCCCATCCCTGACACAGTCCACCAACAAAGATCTGCATGACTTTAATTGGATAAAATAATTATTGTTGGTAGTGTTTGCATATAGCCTACATTATGCTGCTCTGTCTCCAGTCCTTCAAGAAGACAACAAAAGAGTAATATTCTTCCCCTTTTTCATGTCCTAGTCCTGTTCTATTTCAAGCAGAGTTTCCTTTTACTTTGCTTAGGTAATTAGGAAAAAAATGAAAAGATATTCCAACTGTTATCTTCTTCAAAGGAGACAGAGGACGTTATCACATGGGGCTCAATCCAAACAGAATCCAAACGAAATGGCGAACGAATCCAGATTATTTGCCCGTGTTTCCACACGACGTCGCACAGAACCCCGACAGAACCCCGACAGAAAGTGGAAAGAACCGAGATCTTTTGAATTTCGGTTTCTTCAGGAATTGCAATTGCGCGACGGGAATCATTTCGCATTTACCGTAGGTCTGATAACCAAATACGTATTGTGGCGCATTTCCCCGCTGTTGCCATGGTTCCAGCGAGCATTCCTCTCTCTGCGCATGTGCAGGAGGCTCATTTCGGCTACATTTACGGGTTTTTTTCCTCTTGTGTGTGGACGTTCGATACACTTACTGTAAATGTGCAATGAAGGTAATGACGTATGCAGAAACAAGGGTTATTTCTCGTTTATTTTCGGGATGCCTCATTTCCACTTTTATTTCCGCTTTCTGGCCCATGTGTGATAACGTCCAGAGAAATACCACTGATTTCACATACACTTTCATTGGGTAAGGTAGAAAGAAAGAGAAAAGGAGGATGGGGCAAACTGTAGGAGGGTGCAGAACAACTGTCTAAGAAAGCATTCCCTCAAAAGCTTCTGCTTGTGAGACTGCAAAGAGTGCATTAAAAAAAATCTTAATATTTTGCAATGTGCCTCCAATAATGCTAGGAAAGAACATTTTATTCACAACTGCAGAGATCTGTCAGTGCTTATTGACAAATGAAGTCTAATTAAATTGTAATTAGAAAAAAATTACATGGCTAACAGTGTGCTCTTGTGAATGAAGATCAGCAAATGAAAGAAAGCACACTCCTTCCTCCTGACAGAACCGCTGTCCATTTCCCAAAAAGTGAAAGAAGGAAAGAATGTTGTACAGTCAGTTCTATAGGATAAGAACTATAGGATAAGGCCACTCCAAACAAGATCCGCACTGTGAGATTAGCACTGGCAAAAATGTATATCACATGGAAAAGGAACAGTATTAAAAACATCATGGATTGGGTCCAAGATATCTGAAAGATCGTATCTCCTTCTATAAGCCTGAGCTCAATGTGAACCAGGAACATGTAGCCCTGGGGGTAAGACGCAACACAGGTTGGGGATGGAAGCAGTGGTAAAGGTCTGCCCCAGGAAAGAGATGGGAGAGTACACTGCACCTGACTAGATGGAATAAACAGAACTTGAAGTCAAGGAGAGGATTCTAAGATCTCACCCTCAAAAATAGTACCAAGAGGCAGTGGCTGAGGCAATCATTCTGGGGCTGGTAATTCAGACACAACCTCCACTCATTTGGAGGAAGGAGACTGGTAATGATGATTCTCTCTGTACTGACTCACTTGGTTTTGAAGGGATATCTGAATCCTGTTGAATGGTTTAAATTATAAATTTAAATATAAATAAAAATTATTATTATTATTATTATTACTCACATTAATCACAATATTAATAAAAAGACATCACTGAATCAATAAATTTAGGTTTTTATTTGAGGAACACACTCTAGATTTATGCAAAGAAAGCATTTCCTATGCTTCTCAATTAAACTCTTTGGCAAAATCAATTGCTGTCCTCAACTGGAGTATACCAAATGAATCAATGATGAATGGGAAGTGAACGTTTATGTAAATGCTGTTAATTTACTGGATCTAGTTGGAATTAGCAACTGGATTTAGGCCTTTATTGGTCAATAAAATGTTACTATGAAAATCTGGATTTGAAATACTGCTTACTGTAATATTTTTATTTGAATGACTAGAAAATATGTATATGCCCAGAAATGCATCCTTTTTGCTATTTATGTTGTTTTAGCTCAGCAAAACTTAGGGATATTAGTATTAATGCCTCCAAGGCCCATTCCGTATCACTATGCATCTATTGATGCAAGAACTGGAACTGATACATGCAAGACGTTTTCTGTTTAGGCCTATGCCAGCAGGAAAGGAACAAGGTTATATGGAGCCAAGATCTTGTTGCCTTGTTTTATCTCAACCCTTTATTTTATTGATGTATTTTAAAATTGCATCTACTGTGTGGAGGGCAGTTCAATCTGGAAGTGTCAAGCTGAAGGACAGGGTCACCACTGAACTCCATGCAGATGGCTGCCATGGGATTGTGTGAGTTGACTGTGCCCCATTAGCTGCCAAGTTGGTAAACTTGCCCTGATTCATTGAGAGCTTAAAAACCATTTACAAGAAAAGTTGCTATAAGACTGCAGATATTTATCAAATGCTTGTGTGCACTGTGAATGGGGAACTCTACCCTGCTGCAGAAGAACCCATTGTAAGATCCAAATGCCAACAACAAGAAGGACAATGATAGGGAAAAGAAGTTCATCTGGAATCATGGCATTACTTTCCCACAGAAGAATGTGAGGAACAGGTGATTCAGGAAGATAGCTAAACATACTCTGTTCCTCCTCATAGGGCATGGTCTCCAGACCTTTCACCATTTTGGTCACCCTCTTCTGGACACTCTCCAGCTTGTCAATGTCCTTTTTAAATTGTGGTGATCAGAACTGGACACAGTATTCCAGATGGGCACAACATTTCCCATCCTCCAGTCTGCTGGGATTTCTCTTGTTCTCCAGGAACTCTCAAATCTCAGTGGCTCTGAGATTAATTTGGTCAGTTCTTTTAATACCCTTGAATGGAGTTCACCTGATCCTGGAGACTTACATTCATTTAGATTAATACATTGACTCTCCAGATGTGGGGAATGAAGTGAAATGCCCACTGAGCACAAGTGCTCAAGCTGTTGGTTTTCGTTCTTTTAAAAAATTAGATCTGGCTTTTGTCTAGATCCCTACTCTTTCCCTTTCTCATCTTTTTCTCTCTTCCCAAATTGGGATGCTCTCAAATGAGTAAATACAGTTCCACCATGCATAGCCCCAGAGGAAGGTGAAAGGCCCTCCGTCCATCTTAACTCCTACCATTCCAGCCTTGGTATATAATCATAGCAAAAATAATAGTAGTAATAATGACTGGCATGCTGCATTACGGTTATGAATTTGTAACCTAGAATTACAGAGAAATAAGTGTTCCATATTCAGATATGCTACATATTCTTGTGCTTACTGCACCACGATTTGGGAATAAGAGGGAGCTAGCTCTGTTATCCTGAAGCACCGTTTACCCATTCTGCAGACCTCCATCACTCGAAGCAGCTCCCTTGAGTTCTTAGGTTATTCATAACTATGGACGTTATCACATGTGGGCCACAAAGCGATAATAAACTGGAAATGACAAATTCCAAAAATATACCGAAAATAAACCTTGATCCCGCAAATGTTTTTCACACGTAATTACCTTAATTGCGCAATTAAGGGAAGCTCCCGCTGAAACCGCATTTAACGTTCACACACAAGTGAAAAAATCCCGTACATGTACTAGAAATGATCTTCTAGCACATGCACACTATGCTTGCCGCGGCTGTCACTTGCCGCGGCTGTCACCCCTTCCCCAGGTCCTCCTTGGAGCGCCGGCCATGCAGAGGGTCGGCGCTCCAAAGAGGTCCTCCTTGGAGTGCTGGCCGTGCAGAGGGTCGGCGCTCCGAGGACGACCTGGGGAAGGGGTTGGGGCGCCGATCGTGCAGCTGCCCCTCCCCTTCCCTGCCCCCAAGACGGCTCAATTAGCCGTCTGCTGAGGGGGAAGGAGACATTTACGCTGCCTCCAGGACCCCGCGGAACCATGGGAAAATGCGGGGAAATCCTTCCAAATGCGCATTTGCTTTTCACATTACGGCAAATTTACCTTAATTGCGAATTTACCTTAATTGCGCATTTGCATTTCCTCCAAACAACCGAATTTCAAAAGATCTCGGTTAATACCAGTTTCTGTCCACTTTCTGTCCAGTTTCTGTGCGACGTCGTGTGAAAACACGGGGCACTAATCCAGTTTCTGTTTGGGTTTTGTGTGGATTAACCAGCAGATTTGCCCCCGTGTGATCACGTCCTTTGCTAACATGGTTACAAATGACACAACAACAACAACAACAACAACAACAACAACAACAACAGGATCTCAGTTTGGGTAGAAAAGTACAATATAAATCAAATAAATAGAGTCAGCCCTCCATATTTGCAGCTTTGACTTTTGAGGCTTTGATTATTTAAGGATTTGATTAATATGTCCTTTCTAGGAATCTCTAGGTCCTCCAGCATGACTCTATGGCCAACTTCCACTGGAAGTCACACTGGATACCTAGAAAGAGCACTTCTCTAGGCATTTGTAGGTTCTCCAGCACAATTCTACGGTCAGCCTCCAGCAGAGGTTGACTAGAGTTGCTCTGGAGGACCTAGAGATTTTATTTGCAGTTTTTCCACTTCCACGGCGGTTGTGTGAGGGCTCAGTGTATGTTATTACGCTGGTGTGTCTCAAACTAACCTCCCCTTGCTCCTTCAATTGCTGTACCTATTCTCTTCTCTCCATCCCTCCCTCCTTTGCTCAAGGTGTCTAATTAAAGCTTCCCGGTTATGAATCACCCTTTCCCCGGCTGTGTCCTCCCTTTTCTTCATGTTCCACTCCTGTCAAAGGAGTGACTGAAGTCAGAAATGCTCCTTTTATTTATTTATTTGATAAGGAAACGTCTGGAGTGTTTTGTTTTTAAATCTTTTATGTGGCCCCAGGGGGATCAGTAATGGAACAATTGGCAGGAGACAGTGCGCACTAATCGTCCTGATGCTCCCAGGCCACCTCTTTTTGAGACAATTTTCTGACAGGAGACTCGGGCCTTTGGGATGGGAGCACGGTAGTGCTGATAAATATTTATCATTCCTGCCATTGTTAATCCAGATACCTTATAAATAGAGGGCCCTAAAGTTAAACAAAACTAGGAGAAGGCATGTATATAAGACTAAACGCCTTCCCTCTGCTATATTTTCATATCATATCTATATTTATACATCAACCAACCAACCACATAACAGCAGCTATATGGTCCCAGCTATTTACCAATTAAATCCACACTTCTAAAGCAAGTTGCCTATGCTCAGCCTCCTGCACATAAGCAGCCTCTCCTGTCTCATTATCTGAGCCCCATTGTTCCCAGATTTTGTATTCCAGTGTTTTGCATGAAACCCAGTTCCTTCCCTACCTCCTTGTCAATATTTCCACTGACTGAGACTGCATCTGATGAGGAGCCAATCTATTACTAGCTTCCTTCCTGCTTTACTCACCCAGCATCCCTTTCCCGAGACCAAACTTCACTTCCGTACGTCAGACTGTAGCAGATGTTCACACCAGTTTTATTTTGATAGAGTGTATGACAACATTTTGGCTTGGATCAAAGTCTTGGAGTGAGCCTCAAGAAAAATATAATTCTTTTAGTCAGGCTTTTTGTTTTGGAAGGCTCAAGGCCAAATGCTTGTGCTGTGCAAACTCTACAAAGGACTTCGGAAAGTACCTGAGTATTCTGTCAAGGCACATCTACACAGCATGCACAAAAGTGCTTTAAACCACTTTAAATCCCAAAGGGTTTCTGGGAATTGGGTTTTTGGGAGAGGAATAGGCTGGAAATTTCTTATTGGGCTTTGTCAGCGTCACAAAATTACTATTCCCAAGGTCCTTCAATGTAAAATCAATGTAGGATTGCACAAAAAATGGCTTTCTCAGACTATTTCGCAGATCTCCCTGTATGAGCCAACCTGGACTCGATCCTCAGGAGTGACCCTTCTCTCAGGCCCATCACCATCACAAGCACAGCTGGTGGGGATGTGAGAAAGGGCCTTTTCCATGGATGCCCCTAGGCTCTGGAACTCCCTTCCCAGGGAGACCAGAATGGCCCCCTCTTTGTTGTCTTCCATCGTCAAGCTAAGACATTTTTATTCAGACAGGCTTTCAAAACAGAAAGTCTTTAAATAATGGGCTGGGGATTTTGTAGTGTTTTATAGCAATCGTATTGTTTATAATCACCGTTATCTTTTTAACTGCATTTTATTCTTTTAATAAGTAATGTGTTTTAATACTGTATCAGTTTAATTCTATTCAAATGTTCACTTTTCTATGTTTTAAAAAATTGTAAGCTGCTTTGCGTTCCAACTTTGGAAAAAACGGGATAACAACAACAACAACAACAACAACATCTCTAACAGTTTATATTTTAAAGAATATACA
Organism: Phrynosoma blainvillii; assembly: GCA_026167975.1. Lineage (NCBI taxonomy): Eukaryota > Metazoa > Chordata > Lepidosauria > Squamata > Phrynosomatidae > Phrynosoma > Phrynosoma blainvillii. Next base: position 21,815,626 of record JANUYF010000005.1, read on the forward strand.
TGTCTAGGACGATATCCTACATCCTGTTGCAGAGGCATACCATATATACTCAACTATAAGTTGATCTCATGTATAAATCAAGGACAAGTTTTGGGGCCAGAATTATGGAATTTGCTATGACCCCTGGATAAGCCGAAGGTAAAACTTAGGGGCATGTCACAAAGGATCAAATGGACAAAGCAAAGGAAAACAATGCCAATGAACTTACAAAATTATGGCAGGCATGTTTGTGCTCATCCTAAAGGCTGATGGATGAGGAGGAAACTACCACCACCATTTTCCCACCTAGGCATTCAAAAAGGCCAGAAGCAGTGCCACGGCAGAGAGAGTAGAGGAGGTAAATGCTTCATTTAGATTCTCCTGGGACAGACCTAAGTTCTCACTTTTCGTCATTCTATTCAGAGAAGGGGATGGTTCCTTTTTTGATAAGTGTTAAAGTACAGCATTAACATTGACTGATGGATAAGTCAACCAGGTTTTTGGGGATCAAATTTTTTGTCTAAAATTTCTAGACTTATACTTGAGTATATACAGTAGGTCTTCTCCAGTGGGCTTATAATAGATGGTCGGGACTTCTCTCTTGTCCTGACTTGCTCAGTGCACAAGAGCTGGGAGATGTCAAGCATAGCTCCACCTTGTCACCCACAGATTGGTTATGAGTATGTGTCCAGGCTCCTTCCAGCTGCTCCTGAATAGCAAGAGAAGAAGGAACAACCTCCATCCCCTGTAAGGCTGCTCCTTTCTCTTGTGGTACTCAGTAACAGTCAGAAAGAGCCCAAGCAAATCCCCACAACAAATTTGTGGCAAAGCTGCACTCAGTACCACCCTCAGCTTTGTTACTTCAAGAGTGAGGTCCTTGAGGAAGGAGGCACTGGTTTCCACAAGGTCCAAAAAGGTACATATGTTACCAACAAGATTCCAACCACAGACATAATTAGGGTGAGGATATAAACCCAAGTCAATTTCAGGGTTGCCTTCATATCACTACCAACCCATGTACTATGTGCCTTCAGGTTGCCTGTCAGCTTTTGGTGACTCTATGGATTTCATAGGGTTTTCTTAGACAAGGAAGATTCAGAGGTGGCTTGTCTTTGTCTTTGTCTTTGTCTTCCTGAATATAATCTACAGCACCTATAGGCACCTTTCAAACACTAACCAGCCCCTGACCCTGTGTTAAACATGAAAAAATGTTTTTCCCCCTTACAATTTTAGCTAAGGTGCTTAAAAAAAACCAATCCCTCATTATCTTGTTAGACCCTTCCCCCATGTACTCTGTATTGCACACTTTCTGTGCCTCTCTATAAAACTTCTAAATCTGTTTTTCTATCAGCCTTTCATTCTTTCCCCCTTTCTATTGCTTAAGGCTTTCTATATTCTCTCTGTTTCACAGGATCCACCCTGCACTACAACCTCTTGGTTACCTATCCTGTCACCATTTTCTATTACATCTCCACAATCTACAAGCATTTCCAGCCCCATTTCTCACTTTTCTTTGGTCCTTACTATTCTTTCTGCTCTCTCTATGCCAACTTTCATTCCTTTACACCTCTCACTGCTTATGTCTACCTTCTTCTTTCTCCCAATCACATTTCCCTTTCCATCTCACTATTTCTTAGTATGGATGATTCATTCTGTTTACAGCATGTGTCAGTTTCATATGTTTCACTCATAAAACTGTTCCATCCAATTTAATTTCCCCCCAAACCCACTAAAATATTCACATTTATTTTCATATGCAATTTCCCCGAATATAGACGTAAATTTTTGAGCACAATGTTTTCTAATATATAAGTTTTCTGTATGGAACTTTCCAACATACACAATTCTGTATGCAAGTTTTAAGCTGAGATGTGAATGGCAAACTTGGAGAAGTGCAGAATCTGAAGGATATTTCTGTTCCAGTCTATGTATTTACTGAAATTGTAAATTAATTCTGTTTTTTTTTAAAATACAAGTCAAACATTTTTGCCTAGTCTGTTTCTCGATTTTCCCCTTCCCTTCCCTTCCCTTCCCTTCCCTTCCCTTCCCTTCCCTTCCCTTCCCTTCCCTTCCCTCAGATTTTCTCTTTTTTAACTTCCTTGCTGTAGCTTCATTCCTCCTCACTGTGTTTGATGGCAGAGTGCAAGACTTCCATTCTCCTAACAATAAAAGCCAGTGAAGAAGTTTCACATACATTTGGGCATCTAGCTGGTGGAGCCAATGCCATCCTCTACCTTCGAATCCAAAGACAAGGCAGCTAAGGCATTATTTCTTCTTATCTTTATTTTTGTGGAAGAGTGTGTTAAATTCCCTACAGAAAGATACCAAAGAGGGCCAGAAACAATTACCATTTGAAATTCATCTGGGGAACTACATATCGATGGTGGTGGTGATGGTGGGAAGGCTACCATAGGTAGCCAATGGATCTTATATTGTTCGGTGTTCTTTCTTCTATGGTTCTGCACTTTCTTAAAAATAATAATTAGGATTGGAGGAATTCCCTAAGGAGAGAAATCTGGCCTTCTACAGAAAAGAAGAAATTTTCCCCCTCCCATTTGTTCCAACTTGATGAACTATAGTTTCCTGGAGAACAGAGATCTGTACTTCAGTTTTGGATACTAAAATTCAAGGCCTACCTTTAGTAGACAAAAGGAAAAAACTCCATATTGTTCAAGCCATCTAAGAAAAGTCTAAACACTGGACTGGGCCAGGCTGACCAGATGTCCTCACTGCAAAGGACAACAAGGCACTGCAAAATGTAGGACATTCAAGAAAAATGTAGGATATTGCGAAATAAAAGCTAAAAACACTCATAGAAAGGTAAATTCATGCTTCTCAGCCATGCTTAAAATGGAAGACATTTTGAAATTCCTCCTGGACAGAAGGTTGAAATGTAGGACATGTCTGAGAAAAGGAGGACGTCACCTGGACTAGGCAGACTCCTCTTGAGCCTGCTGGCCAAGGGGAATCAATTCATTCTTGCTTCTTCTTGTCCAACAGATTTCTGTTCTCAGTCAGGTATATACTGAAAGAGACATTATTATCATGAAACAAAGTCAAACTTCTGTGCAATGTAAACATTAACTTAAAGCGACATATTTTAGAAAGGGTGATTAAGTAATATTAAACAGAGCAGCTTCATTCCAAAACAGAACTTACTCCTTCATGTGCAAAAATGTTGAGTATTACTAGTAGAATCATAGAATCATAGAGTTGGAAGAGACCACAAGGGCCATCCAGTCCAACCCCCTGCTATGCAGAAACTCCCAATCAAAGGTATGAGTGTAGTAAGGTATGAATGTGTTCTCACTCATGTCTGAGCCCATTCTGCTTTCCTACAGGCCCAACATGTTGCACAGGCATCTATTTCGAGTTCAGATATTTAAAGAGCAAAACAGCATGACAGTCATATTTACAGGGCCAGGCAGTTAGAAGCAGAAAGCATTCCCTTGCGTTTCCTTTATGGCTGCCTCTGTGATGACAACCCACATTTTTGAGTGACTTTCTCATAATGCAATATCACTCTATGACTATTAGAAGAACCTCTTGCTTGGTTAAAGTTGGAATTTGATAGTGGGATAATTTTGGCTGTGTTGTGAGTCTACCGCCAGAGGGAAACCTGATCAAACCTCCTTCAGATGGTTCTGCTTCCCATTCAACACAACAAGAGTGCATTCCCTTGCCCTGTAGGTTAAAAATACCAGTTCACACCACCATATCCTGCTGGAACATGCCTTGTCCAACATTCAGTAGGCACTAAGGCTCTCCATGCTGAAAATAATATTTCCTCTCCCCTTTTATGAAGAGGGCAAAAATTGTTTTACTTTGCAAACCCCCAAATCCTGGAAGCCATGCACATTCCCAGTGGGTGTCTGTTTGCTGTATTGCTATCAACTTAGAGAATAGTTTGTAACCTCTGAGCCTGCCTGTCTGGTTATAAATTCCAGTCCGTTCCTCCAAGCTGAATATAGAGAGCAGCTGGCTGAAGTGAAATGAATAACACTGTCTCACAAAACAATGGGGCCAGGCCCAACGTGTTGCACAGGCATCTATTTCGAGTTCAGATATTTAAAGAGCAAAGCAGCGTGACAGTCACGTTTACAGGGCCAAGTTAGAAGCAGAAAGCAGACTGGGCTTCAGACATGAGCAGATTAACACCTTCAGCTGGAAGCATCAGTGTAGTAACAAAGTTTGTCTGCGTAGAACAACTGAAAGTTTGGCAGGCCATGGGGGGAGGCAAACGTGGGGATTCCCCCCCAAAAAACAGGATTTCTGCCTCAGCAAATGAAATTTTCCTTCAGTCCCCACATTCCAAGCATTGCAGAGAATGAGATCTTGAACACTGTTCCCACCTAGAACTCTTCTGTTCGCTATATGCACTTTTCTTTGGATGCATTTCTAGATGTTCAATTGATGTTTTAAATTATTGCAAAGTGAGACATTTTTGGGACCAAGGAAAAATTTTGTGGGGGAGGAGAGAAAATTCTTATTGGGGGGGGGCAATGCTCTAATTTCTTTGCATCCCTGTCAGACACCTTTTCTTGGGTGTATTGTACAAAGATTCCCCTCCTCCTTGGTCAAAGAATCTTTAATAAATGCAATTCTCTCTTACTCACTCACTCTCTTCACAAAGGAGCTCTCAAAAACACACTACTTTTTATTTATTTCTCTGTTTATCACATTTGTATTCCCCCTTCATCTACAGTACTAGTTGTGGTTGTCAGTGGTGCTTTTTCGAACTACTGCAAAAGTGCAGCAAAAGTTCTACCTCTCTTAGGGGGGTTGCAGACTGCCAGAAATAGTGTGAATTCAGTCCACTTTTAGGGTTAGGGTTAGTGCTAGGGAATCATGGGAACTGTTATTTTTCTGAGACATTGAGCCTTCTCTGTCAGACAACTCTGATGCCACAATAAAATACAGTTCCCATGATTCCCTAACTCTAACCCTAACCCTAAAAGTGGACTGAATTCACACTATTTCTGGCAGTCTGCAACCCCCCCTTAGTTTGTGCTTACAACAGTCTTGTTAGGCGGGCTAGACACAGAGACACTGACTATCCCCAGGTCATTCAGGGAGCATAACTGTTGAATGGAATATAAATCCTGGCCAGGGTGACCAGGTTTGCTTATTTTTCAGGACATGTCCTGCATTTCAACCTTCTGTCCAGGAGGAATTCCACAATGCCCTCCATTTTGAGAATGACTAAGAAGCTCATTTACTGTGCTCCTTTGAGAAAGGCCTGCTAACTTGGCAGACTGGCCTCGCTGCAAATAGGGGAATAGGATGGATCCTTCTTTAAAAAAAAATTCCTAGGAGCAGCAGCAGACATGACTTGGCTCCAGAGCTTGGGTTCATTTATTTCTCAGAGGAGAACATGACAGCAAATGTGATAGGCAATGGACTGCTTGAGGACACAATGCAAATACTAAAAGAAAGGCCCCCCCCCCCATTTCAGCACAATGGGGAAATGAAAGGAATAATTTGAATGTAGATTCAGTCAAGGATTTGTTGCTCGTAAAGTACAGTTTTAAGCATTTGTCAATTCTATAAGTTTATATAAGTATATTTATTTTTCCTCAAGAAGACACACTATGGTTTATTTTCAGGGGATGTATTATTTTTTTATTAAGTATGGTACAACAATCTACATTTATTCAAATATAGTTAAGTCTGAGAGTCCGACTCTATCCTGACTCTGTCCCAAAGCCCGACTCTGGCCCGACTCTGTTCTGATGCTGTGTGGCCATCCGCACACCACGCAGTGTCAGGCCACCCTATCGGTGCAGTGTGCATACACGCTGCACCAAAAGGGTGCAAAAGAGTCACGGCTGGGACTCAAAGGCTGGCTTTTTGATGCCTCCAAAAGGAGTGACCCTTTGAGCTGCCACTGCAGCTCTTTTCTGGGCCGTCCCTGGGAGCGGCGGATCCATTGCTCTCAGGGGTGGCCCAGAAAAGAGCTGCTCTTTTGGGGGTGACAAAAAGGAGGATTGGGGCTGCGGCCTCCCAGGGGCAGCCCAGAAAAGCACCACGACTGCAGCTCCAAGGCCGGCTTTTTGACGCCTCCCAAAGAAGTGGCCCTTTGAGCCACTCTTTTGGGGGCAGCAAAAAGGAGGATCGGGGCCGTGGCATGTGGTTGCTGCTTCCCCGATCCACAGCTCCCAGGGGTGGCCCAGAAAAGCTGCCCCTTCTTGGCCATCTGCATCAACCCTATGTCTTATTTTCGGGGTATGGCTTATATTGTGTACAAATGCTTACAAATCCTGCTATGACTTAATTTGTGGGTATGTCTTATTTTCGGGGAAACACGGTATATTGCAAGCCAACAAGATACTTTAACAAAACTGTTAATCAGAAAAAAATACAGTTGAGTACATGATAAGATACAGTATATGTAATATTGCTGTAAACAAGGCTTATGAAATGAATTTATTTGTATATTAATGTTTTTAGCTTTTATTTTGTAATGGCCTACATTTTTAATGCCCTACATTTTGTGGTGGCTACAATGAGTCATTCCCTAGCTGCTTGGCTGCTTTTTCTTCTCCTTCTCCTTCTCTTTCCTTCCTCTGCCTCATCTTTTTGCTAAATTTCCTGGTAATCAGTGTTCCTTTAGATATTTCTAAAGGACAAAATTTGTGCACAGAAATAAGGTGAATGAAGCCTATAGCTAACTGGGAAAAGCATGGACTCCAAAACTATGTCATGCAATCACTGTCTGCATCATTTCTCTGTACAGGCCACCCTTGTATATTAATTCATATGGAAGAAAAACTGAGTGAACCAGAGATATGTGGGTACCTTTTTGCTGCAGTTCCAAAAAGCACTACTGATAACAACAACCATAACTGCTACTGTCTGTGTCTACTCTGTATATTTCCAATCTGTGACAAAATATATCTAATCCAAACTTCTATTTATATAGAAGTCAAGTGATTGCCTATGGGAAATTCACAAGCAGGCCATGAGTACAACCACACTCTTAATCACACTTTCTGGAAACGATACACAGAAGCATGCTGTCTCTGATATTGGGGTAGTATCATGAGTAATAGCCCCTGATAACATTCTCTATAAATTTATCCAATTCCTTACATTAGAGCATTGCTCTCCTCAGAACATTGTGTAGGTGTTATATTGACATGGAATACTTTTATTTTCAAGATGATTTAAAGTCACTTGTGAATATATTCATTTAATAAATAATCCCACCTTTCTCCAACATAGGATTAAGGCATCTCATAGACAAAACAAATACAGCTTTTTTAAAAAAATGGCTAGCATCCTGTTCAGCAGTTACAATATTATAATCAGACTTTTTAACTGCTGGGGATTCACATTTACACACACAAATGATTGAATCTGACCCTAAAAAATCTACCTTTGTGGCCTGTCAGTGCCCTTCCTGAAGTGTTTTCAAGGTGCTGGAGTTGGTGTGCTAGAACATCTGCAGTGTGCTCCTGGTTGCAGGATGCCATGGGACAAGAAGGACCCCAAGGGTCTCTCCAGCTGCCTGTTTTCAGGGCACTGATACTGGGAATGTGGCTCAGTCATTTCCCAGCACCCTGATCTCCAGTACCTTGGAAATGCTTCAGCTGGAGCATTGCCAGACTGCAAAGGTTGCATGGGGGTATGTGCAGTTATACATACAATGATGAAGCTTGGTCATCATAGTTACAATGACATAACTATTACTTATAATGACGTGGTTGTGATGATGATGCAGGATCTATGCCAAATATGATTTTAAAAGTTCAAAGCAAGTAGACTATCTTACTAAAACACTTTGTTGTTAATTGCTATCAAGTCAACTTTGACTTATGGTGACACAATGAATGAGTGACCCTGTTATCAATAACCCTGCTCAGGTCTTGCAAACTCAGGGCCATGGCTTTCTTGATTGGGTATATACCCATCTGTAAAGTGGTCTTCCTTTTTTCCTACTGTCTTTAATTTTACCAAGCATTATTGTCTTGTCTAGAGGGTCATATCTTCTCATGATATGGCCAAAATATGACTGTCTCAGTTTAATCATTTTAGCTTCTAGAGTTCAGACTTGATTTGCTCTAGGATCCATTTGTCATCTTGGCAGTCCATGGTATGCACAGTCCTTCACCACCACATTTGAAATGAGTTGCTTTTCTTTCTATCTATCGTCCAGCTTTTACAACCACACATAGAAATGGAAAATATGATGAAAAGTACAATCCTGACTTGGGTTTTCTTTATGCTTCAGGATCTTGTCTAATTCCTTCACAGGTGTCCTTCCAAGTCCTAATCATCTGCTGATTTCTTGATTGCACTTTTCATTCTGATTAATGATTGAGCCAAGGTGTGGAAAAACTTAACTTTTCATCATCTATGACAGGGGTAGGCAACCTTTCCCCTTTAAAGGCCAAGGGACTTCAGCTCCCAGAAGCCTCAGCCATGTTGGCCAATAGTCCCATGTTGGCCAATAGCTCCTGGGATTCTGGGAGCTGAAGTCCCTCGGCCCTTAAAGGGGAAAGGTTGCCTACCCCTGATCTATGATGTCATCATGGTTTCATACTTTAAAGTTATGTACATCATCTATAGTCATTATTTTTGTTTTCTTAATATTCAACTGTAAACCTGCACTTGCTTTTTCTTTTTTGACTTTCCCCCGTTGTCGTTCCAGATCTTTATTATTTTCTGCTAGTAGTATGGTGTCACCTACATATCTTAAACTGTTGGTGTTCCATCCTCCAGTTTTCATACCTGCTTCTAAAAGCAGCCTCTGAGAATGCCCTCTCCAATGTCTTCACCAAACATGCCTGTGAGAGTGGTGGGACTGTTAGAGGTTTCTCTCCCAAGGATCTTAAAATTCAGGCTGGATCATACAGGGAGATATGGTCTTTCAGATAATCCAAACTTAAATCATAAATGGTTAATAGGTCATAACCAGCGCTTTGAACTTTGCCCTGAAACAAATTGGTAATCAGTTATATAATTGCAAGAAAGGAGCTTTATGTTCCCCTGACTTGCCCTGGCTGCAGCACTTTTGACCTGCTGAAGTTTGAACAGTGTCCAAAAGCAGCCCCACACAGAGTGTGGGGGGTTGCAGACTGTCAGAAATAGTGTGAATTCAGTCCACTTTTAGGGTTAGGGTTAAGGTTAGGGAATCATGGGGACTGTATTTTATTGTGGCACTAGAGTTCTCTGACAAAGAAGGTTCAATGTCTCAGAAAAATAACAATTCCCATGATTCCCTAGCACTAACCCTAACCCTAAAAGTGGACTGAATTCACACTATTTTTGACAGTCTGCAACCCCCCTGTGTTATAGTAATACAAATAGGATGTAAACAAGGCATATGCCACCATAATCAGATCTATCATCTCAATGAATAGGTGGTTTAATTGTAATTGTGCAAATACTTCCCTGGCAATAATAATAATAATAATAATAATAATAATAATAATAATAATATATACCCCGGCCCTCTGAGCTCAATCGGGGCAGCTCACAAATAATAAAAATACAAGATACATTCAAACCCCTGTACCCCCCCTTAAAAAAGTATTAAATCAAGTAAGAGTTAAAACCAACAGATTAAAACAAACAACATCAATGCAATACCTCAATGAAGGAAAACAGCGGACACAAGTTGACTAGGAAGAGGCTAATAGGAAAATTCCTGGACGGCTCCCCTTAAGAGGAAATTCCTGAGGCCGGGATCTCTATCCTGGAAAGGCCTGCCGGAAGAGATCTACCACTGAAATCTCTGCATTCAGAGTCAGGGTTGAACCCAGGAAGATTATCATATCATGATTAAAAGCATCTTACCTGAGCTGGCTTAAAATTAGAAATGGGAAGCATCCTGATAGTATCAGACACATTTAGTCGAAAAATCGCTGTCCGGGTGCAGCCTAGCTCCACTGCTGCTCCAAGAGGCAATCCGCGCACCTCTTTTCGAAGCCGGGAGTTTTCTGGCTTGAAAAAATGGCCACTGGAGCACCCCTCTGAGAGGTGATGGAGCCAGGCTGCCCCCGGGCAGTGATTTCTATGGCTAAATGTGTCTGATACTATCAGGATGCCACCCACTTCTAATTTTAAGCCGGCTCAGGTAAGACACTTTTAATCATGATACTATAATCTCCCAAGAGTATACTGGCACAGGCTAAACCTCTATTTTGACTGACCACAAGTCCACCCATCTTGTCTGATCTTCATATCCCTTGGAAATGTAAAACCTAGTCATAACATGAGGATAGTATGTTATCTCTGAACTAAGGCATATATATGAGTTATTCGGTGTTCCTAAATTTATGTGGAAAAAACATATCAGAAGGCTTAACAGCATGTGCGTCCTTCTGTCCATCCTTCATCCTTCATATGCATCTTGTGCCTATGTATATTTTCCTGGAAGTAAGCACAGTAACTTAGATCCAAAGTGAATCTTATTTAAAGCAAGTCCTTTGAAACTGAACTGCACCTGACATAGCAGGTTACTATGATGCCTGTACCCAACCCATCACTTTAACAACCCCTACTCTCAAGTGCCTATGTCTCATGTTATAACTCCTGTACAATTTAAATATTAGTAAATTAATTCAGGATTGGAATATAAATATTATAAACCAATTAATATAAAGAATTACATATATTTTGGATTGATCTTATCTGCATTTGTCAGTGATATCTCTCAGCGATTTTTTAAAAAGAATCTATGCCTTGTAGGAGTAATTTGACTTCTCCAAATGTGCTGAGTGTTCTCTCCAAAATCAACACGTCTCCTGTTCTGCTTACAATCTAATTATTATCCTTTACTTGAAGGTACTGGCTCTGGCTCTGTCTCCCACTGAGATTTCAGCAAGCAAGAATCCTCCAGTCTAAACCTATCATCCTTCTGTCCCTGTCTCCTCTTCTGTTTTGTTTCTTTGGTTACTCTGCTGGAGCCACAAATGACTCCAGCTTGAATTAGTGCTAATAAAAGTTGCAGTGTCTAGACACTGCTCTGCACTAAGGCCAGAAGCTACAGATCTATCCCCAGACGCATAACCTTCATCAGTAACAGAGTACAGAACATCCACTAATGCTCTCCCAGGTTCCCTTATGGTCAACAGAATGCCTGTTCCTTGTGTCCCAGGGAATGTACTAGAATCTATTCTCAACATGGGACAACTATGCAGCAGGAATATAAACCACTTTGACTTTTCTCATGTAAATCTCTAGGACTATGCACAGTGTAACAAGATGAGGAGTGGCATGCTTACTTGTTCTCGGGTCTATTCATTCAACAAGGCAGCTTTTGATCTCTTCTTTACATGAGTTGAGTTATTTGCCTCTGTCCAGTAAATGTACATACAACTCTCCCAGATTTGCCCTGCAAGGCAACGACACAAAATTCTGAATTATGCACCACGTGCACTGACTTGGAACTAAATTGGCTCCCACCTGCTATGAGTGCTGGGGAAGCATTTGGTGTTGCTTGCTTATAAATAGCATACACCTCATGCAAGTGCTAAATTAAATTAGACTTAAAATATTCACATAGCCTACACCTGGCTAACTGCTAATGGCAACTAACGGTTGCAACACAAGTAAATGCTTTTTTTCCTGGTCCCCCCCCCCCCATTGCCTGTTTGTCCTCCTCTTGTTAAACATTGCAATTATTTGCTTAAGCCAAGTGTGATTTTTGAGACTATATTTTTATGACCATACATATTGGTGATGTTTCTCCCAGCATCAGGTACATATCATTCTCTCATTCCCTTTCTCAGTTATTACTCCATCTCAAACTAGACTAGAACTTAACCCTCCATATTGGTGCTCTCTGGATTACTCCAGAACAAGTCAAATGAGAATTCTGGACATAATATATATAATGTACTATAAATGTAAGGTTTTATGTAAAGAGTTTTAGAGCATTTAGGTACAAAGCTGCTTTATATCAAATCAGAAAACTGCTGCATCAAATCATAGTTGGCATTCTGCTTGGAACTTGTGTGCTTCGTAAATGGTCTAACATGTGTGCAAAATTAAATTGTGTAGTTTCAAAATGTCTCTATTTACCTAGGTGCTGCTATGATGTTAACAGTGTAAGGGCATCCATTGTGAAAATGTAGCTAGTGGAGTGACTGATGTACCATGGCCCAATGCTCAATGAACACTGAAGTGCCTGATGTGCATCAGAGCTGCCTGATGCATATCAGAAGTTCCCCATATGTGTTTCAGCACATTAATATATATATCCTCCTGACTCACATTCCTGATCAAATTTGTGGAAGGCTTAAGGAAAGAATGCTGAGACACCAGTAATTACTGTAAATATTGTGTTGTTCTTGTTGCATTTCTTATTATACTGCTGTATAATTATGACAGCTAGATAAGATCCTTGAGTGTAAAGATATATAAATGAATACCAAATATAGGATCACCATGCCACAGAATTTCTGATTTCTATGTATGTTTGTAAAAGCTGGACATTTAAGAAAGCTGACAGGAAGAGAATCAACTCAATTGAAAGGTGATGCTGGAGAATCTACAGAGAAAGTAGACAAAGACTGGAAACCAGTTTTACTATTTTGGAAAGAAAAATGGACAAGCTTATGAAATAATTATTTGAGGAAAGATCGTATACAGATTGATGAGAATGAGAGAAACTAGAGAGATAATTTTAGAGAAAAATTGACAATAATAATAATTAAAAAGAAGAGGGTTAGAACAAACGGCAAAGTCATTTAAATAGAAAGAACAACAAAGGAATTGGGGAAAATATTTGAAAGAATGTAAAGTTTCAAGAAATACTGACAAGACTAGATGGGAAGTTGATATAAGCAACATATAAGAGATATAAAACGTCATTGGCAAGTTATTAATTAAGAAGGAATTATAATTAGTATCTCTCCTTGGGATGCAATATTTGTTCAATTTTTAATTTAATTTGTGTTTGTTTTAAGTATGTAACTTGTTATATATATTGTTTCTGCTAATAAAAATTATTTCAAAAAAGAAAAGAAATGTGATGCTGGAGGGGAGTTCTATGGATACCACTGACTGTCAAAATGATCAATAAATGGGTCCTACAACAACTCAAACATGAAATGTGGTGCTGGAAATGGCTAAATAGATGCTATTATATTTTGGCCACATCATGAATGATATGACCCGTTAGAAAAAATGATAATACTTGGTCAAGAGGGAGGTAGTAGGAAAAGAGAAAGATTGTATTACAGGTTGATAGACTCCGTCAATGAAGCTACAGTCCTGAATTTGCAGGATCTGAACAGAGCAGTTGATGCAATGGTGTTTTGGAGTTCTCTCATTCATAGGGTTGCCATAAGCTGAAATTCATTTGATGTCAGTTCACAGCGAGAATGTACAAACACATCACTATATACTAATAATATGCCTATAGTAGCAAATCTTAACAGCACATGCCTGTTGAGTGAGGCTTTTCAGATAAGCTTTTGTAATTCTACAGTGTAAATATTCCAAAATCTGGATTTATAATATTACATACACATTGAGGAATAAGTACACACACCAGAAATACCTTGGCTACACATGTCACTACTAATTACCAAAAGAAGAAGAAGGCTTATAGCTAACCTCATTTAATGTGCAGAAAGCATTCAAATGCTATCACTTGAGCTGGGAACATGAAGAATGTTTAACTTGTTCACAAAATGCTTAAAACTGTAGATTTATATCCAAGTTGTCCTACTTTTTTGGAAACATGATTATCTGTATAAATTTCAGTAAAATTTTACTCCTGAATTAGCCTCTATTTACATGACCATCTGGATTAGTAGTACCTGCTGGAAAATACTATATGGCTCATGTCATGCTGGATATAGTTTCTGGCATACCGTTGTAAACATCAGTTTTTGACTATTTGTGATAATGTGCCAAAATATTAATCTTCTTTAGGGTAGAAGGTTCACATAGCAAGTTTACCATAAACTGGGAACCAACAGATATAGATTTTATAGGCTTTTCTTCATGTTTTGCATAGTCTTGTGAACAAACTCTCAGAATGGATTAGATGTGTTCGCAACAATTAATTTCAACAGTGCTATATAACAGCTGAATGTTGTCTCTATTTCTCCCAATATCCAAGTTGCTACTGCATAGTCTAATTTCTTGGTCCATATTTGTCGGGAAATTCCTAAGAAGAGGAAGGTATTTGAGCAAGAAGATTATGATAGCTCAATTTCAAATGAATTCTCAGCTTTCTGACAGAATTCCAATAAAAGACGATAGTATAGAAATGAATCCCAGCAGATGCATCTAAGAAGATTACTGCATGGGCTTTTAATCTGACTGCACCCTAACGGGGTGCATCCAGGAGGTGGAATGCAGGCAGGAATTATTGCACCTAATTCACTGCTGATTCCTCCGGCCGAGTGCAGCCTGCCTGCAGCCCGGGTCACAGGAGCACTAAGCAAGCCGCTTTTCAAAGCCAGGAGCTTCCCGACTTTGAAAAGTAGCTTGCTGAGTGCTTCTGGGACCTGGGCTGCAGCCTGGCTGCACTCAGCCGGCGGAATTGGTGGTGAATTACGTGCAATAATTCCCGCCTGCATCTTGCCTCCCGGCTGCACCAGCTGCAGTCAGGTTAAAAGCCCATGCGATAATCTCCTAAAATAGATATTCCCCAGAACTGAAGATGGTTCTTTGAGCTTACTGAATATTACTTCCCACCCAGTTTGACAGGGTGTCAATTCCATCAAATAAATGTTTTTTTTTAAAAGGTTTGGAGTACATAAATTCACCTTCAGAGTAGAAACTGAAAAATGAAGTCACATTTAAAAATTAAAAATAATACATTGCATATTTCTTGAAAGCTCACTTAGTTCACATGACCACACATTCTGGGCTAACCAAAACTATTGCCAAACATGTTTTCTATAAAGTCATCAAACGGAACCCAAAACGGCAGCTGCATGTGGTTAGTTCCTTCATTCTCCAATGGAATTATTTCAGAAGTGGCATTACACTAAGACATGAAGACAGAGGCCATAATAATAATAATAATAATAATAATAATAATAATAATAATAATAATAAATCATACTAATAATTACTTCAGTACTAATTACTTCAGTTCAGTACATTCCCATCAAAAACACTGTATGTAAATGCTGAAGAATCAGGGATGGCTCTGCATGTTCTCAAGATGCTGATGTCCATCACATTGAGATTGTGGGTGTTAGCACTCTGTGAATCACAAAGAAGAAGAAGTCTTAGGAAGCTTCTACAGAATATTGGTTTCATTATCATTTAATCTCAGGGAACCCTGGAAGGTGTGCTTTTCTGAGGAGGATGCTAAGGAATGTTTCTTCATTTGTTGTTGTTATTAACTGCTATCAAGTTGACTTCGACTCAAAGCAACCCTGTGAATGAGACATTTCTAAGACCCCCTATTTTCTACTGCTCTGCTCAGGTCCTGCAGGTTCAGGGCTGTGGCTCACCTGATTGAGTCTAGACATCCAGCATGCAGTCTTCCTCTCCTTCTACAACCTTCTAACTTTCCAACTTTCTTTTCTAATGAGTCATGCCTTCTCATGATGTGGCTGAAATATTACAGTCTCAGTTTCATCATCTTGGCTTCCAGGGAGAGTTCAGGCTTAACTTGTACTAGGACCCATTTCTTTGACTTTTTGGCTGTCCATGGTATCCTCAGCACTCTTCTCCAGCACCACATCTCCAAGCTATAATTTCCAGGGTTTGTTGGAGAAACCCATTATTATTAAACTGAATTATACTTAACTGTAATATATTCCTCTGTCCACTTGGATTGCTAGAGTGAGAACTGGGGATAGTTCCTGTATCTTTAATGGTTGTGTAGAAAAGAGCAAGCATGGTGCAGTGGTCTGAGTGTTGGACTATGACTCTGGAGATCAGGGTTCAATTTCCTGCTTGGCCATGGAAGCCCACTTGGTGACCTTGGTTGGATCACACTGAAGCCTAAAAAAATTATACAATAGGTTCACCATAGAGTCCCCACAATTCAGAAATGACCTGAAGACAACAAGAGTGAATTCCAGCAGATGTTGCATGACCTGGTTGCATGACAAACAACATCTGCTGAAATGCCTTCTTCTACAAATATCATGATCTGTTTCCAGTTTTCATTCTGTGGCTGCACTCAACAGAGTTTGGTTAGGAACAAAACAGTATCATGTGCTCATTTGCTATGAAGCATCATTTTAACTGCTCACCTGGGATTATAAGAATGAGGGGCAGGTGTGTTAAACTTCTGGCCACAAGTGTTTGGACTGGGAGCTGGGAAGCTTGCTTCTGAAGGCCTTGCTTGAAGCCGGGATATCCCAGCTTAGATCTTATGGCCACTAAACTAGCCCGACCACCACAATCATGGGGTGGGGATACACACACAAGGCCTACAGATATCATGGCTCATACTCTGGAGACTTGTTGCCCAGGCAACTGGGATAATCAAGAAGCTGTGCTGAAGCCTTATGGCCTGGGCCCCATTCACAATGGGCTGCAGAAAAAAAGGAGCAAGCTGTTTCAGCCTATAAAATGCTTTTGGGAGCACAACTGCTCCTGGCTCTCCTCTTGTGGCTGTGCAGCTCTGCCCTCCTGCAGTCTCCCATTTAAAAGCCCAATCTGGCCCAATGTATAGAACCACAGAATGGGGGAAGGGCCCCTGGGGATAGATAAATAATGGACTCCAAACTCTCCTCAGACCCCCTTTTTTATCTACTATTCAGTTTACTGAGAGGAGGTGTTGAAAAGACTCTGTTCTTATTCAGATGTCTGCTTTTGTCTTGATGTTCTAATTTAAGGCAGGCCCAGTTAAACACTTGAACACCCTCCTTGGCGTTGCCGAGGATGAGTTCCCTTTCAAAAAGAAAATGTTTCCTTCTTTTTGAAAAAGAATCCCAAACTTTGCCACATACCTGGACATTCAGAAGGGGTGTGTGTGTATGGATTCAATCCAGCTACTAGGCCAAGTAATACCAGCATTTGTTCTTTTAAAATACATACTATCATTTATTTATTTTTGTAAGGAAAATAATAATAATAATAATAATAATAATAATAATAATAATAATAATTTCTTACCCTCCACTCCCCATGGACAACAACAATTAACAGATAAACAACATCAGTTAAAACACACATCAATTTAAAAGGACAAATAAGATGCAAAGAGATTAAAACAATCCGCATCTAAAATTTATCCTTTAAAATTCACAGTTTAAAAATCACCTGGATAAGCTTGCTGGAAGAGACTTGTGGTTTGTGAGTGAGTGGCTCCAGTACAGGCATTTAACCACTGTGCCACCAGGGCTCCTTGCCAGGGCACCTTGCCAAGCATTATTGTCATTTCTAGTGAGTCATTTCTTCTCATGATATGGCCAAAGTACAACAGTGGACGTTATCACACGGAGGCCAGTTTCGTGGTTAAAGAGATAATAAAGTGGAAATAAAGCATCCTGAAAATAAAGCGAAAACAGTGCTAAATTGCGCAAAAGCATTTCTCACATAATTAGAATAAAAATGGAATTAAGTGAAAAGCGAAAAAAAGACGTTTTTAACTTTCATACTCAAGTGAAAAAAACCCGTAAATGTACTAGAAATTGGCGTGTTTTGTTTTGCTTTTGGGTGACCAGACTCCTCCTTTTCCAGGGCGGGTCCTGCATTTCATTCAACCTTCTCTCCTCTCCAGGAGGAAATATCAAACTGTCCTCCATTTGGAGCAGGAGTAAGAAGCATGATTTTCTATTTCTATGTGTGTGTGTGTTTTTAAAAAGCTTTTCTTGAGTCCTGTCCTCCTGGACAGTATTCCTTTGGGGTTAGGACCTCTGGTCCCCCTGATGCGGACGGAGAAAAGAGTAGCATCCCTCTTCCTTCCCTACTCCTGTGGGCAAACCTTTTGCTGAGGGAATAAGCCTGCCACCTCTTCAGCTGTGAGGATGTCTGCGGGATTGTCCTTTTTGCCTTGGAGAGTAGCCATTTGCTAGCCTAGGTCTTCTTGCTCTGGGATGGGCTGAGAAGCAAGGCGCCCCAAATTGGGGTCTGACTCACTGGAGGGGTCCCCCTTTCTCCCGCTTTGTGATGTGCCTTCAAGTTGCTTCTGACTTAGGGCGACCCTAAAGCGGTGAACCTATCCCGGGGTTTTCTTGGCAAGTTGCTTCAGAAGGGGTTTGCCATTGCCATCCCCTGAGGCTGAGAGAGTGTGACCCGCCCGAGGTCACCCAGTGGGTTTCATGGCTGAGCAGGGATTCTGTCCCACTTCCCCCCCAAAATAGGGACAAAGAGCAGCTTACAAATTAAAACAACCCCCACCCAATCCTATCCATGGTGGGTTGTTGGCATGGGAAACCTTTTCCCTTCCTCAGCCTCCCCCTCTTCTTTTCGACTCTGCAGTCACTCTTTAGCTTGAGGGAAATACGCCTGTTTGCTCAACTACCAGACAGGAAATTTTAGAAAGAGAAAAGTGGAGAAGCTCATGTCTGCCTGGCATGTTGTCACCCAAGCAAACCAGGAAGTAAAAGCAGCCCCACAGAACCATGGGAAAACCGGGAAAAAGCTTTAAAGGAGATTTGTTTGTGCGAATTTGAATTTCACACTACAGTAAATGCGCAATTACTTTAAAAGCGCAAATGCATTTCCTCTAAACTCCTGAAAATAAAAAGATCTTGGATAACACCACTTTGTGACCACTTTAATGTCAGTTTCTGTGTGACATCGTGTGAAATCGTTAGGCATAAGTGCGCTTTTTGTGTGTGGGATAACCTATAGATTTCCCCCGTGTGATAACATCCTGTCTTCATTTAGACATCTTGACTTCTAGGGAGAGTTTTTAGCAGTCCACAGTATCTGTAGAACTCTCTTCCAGCACCATATTTCATGAGAAGGTTCTCTTCCTATCAGCTTCTTCACTGTCCAGCTTTCACATACAGAAACTGAAAATATGATGGCATACATAATCCTAACTTTATTCAGTGATATATCTTGACACTTCAAGATCTGTTTAGTTCCTTCAGAGAAGCCCTTCTTACTCCTAGTTTCTTCTGATTTCTTGGCCATGGTCTTTATGTTGATTAATGACTGAATCAAGGTATGGAAAACTAGGCCTCATTCACACTTACTTTTTTGTACTGAGAAGACATTCTGAATTGAAGTTCGCACTATGTTTGCTATGATTGAATCTCTCAGTTGCATTTTTACCCCTATTGCCATTCACACTCGGCAATGGGGGGCAACGGGGGGAAGAGGAGGAAGGAAGAGGAGGAAGAGTGGAGGCAGCTGTGGGGAAAGAGGAGGGAAAGAGGAGGAGGAAAGCGGAGGAAGAGTGATGGCAGCGGGGGGAAGAGGAGGAAGAGGAGGAAGGAGGATGTGGTGGTGGTGGCAAGAGGAAGAGGAGGAAGAAGGAAAAGGAGGAAGAAGAAGAGCAGTGGCAGCAGCAGGAGGAAGGAGGAAGAGGCGGTAGGAGGAAGAAGAGCAGTGGTGGCAGTAAGGGAGAGAAGAAGAGGAGGAAGAGCAGAAACAGTGGTGGTGGCAGGATGCTCCAAATAGGATAGACTGTGTTCCCACTGGTGGCTCCTTCAAAAAACCCCGGTGCTTTTGAAAAGAAGCAGTAAATGGCTCAAATTCAAAAGCACCAGTTTAAGTAAGTTTTGTGCCCCCCCCCCGCAAACCGCACTAGGTATAATCGGTGGAGTCTGAACAAGGCCCCTTTAACCCGTTTCAGAAACCGGGTTAAATTGTAGTTTGAATGAGGCCCAGGTAGGCCATCACCACCACTCAGGGCCTTTGCAGACTGCCAGAAATAGTGCAAATTGAGTCCACTTTTAGGGTTAGGGTTAGTGCTAGGGAATTATGGGAACTGGTTTTTTTCCTGAGACATTGAGCCTTCTCTGTCAGAGAGCTCTGGTGCCACAATAAAATACAGTTCCCATGATTCCCTAACCCTAAAAGTGGACTCAATTTGCACTATTTCTGGCAGTCTGCAACCCCCCTTAGTTTCCTTCTGCAACCCCCCTCTGCCCCAGGAGTGGTGATAAGGCTGACTTGTTTTATATCAGGTATTTCCAAAAGGATGGAGAGATAGTGTCACCCTTTCATGATGAGATCACATTTGACACACTGTATTCCAGTTTTAGCCATCCTTTTAATCATGAAAAAGGGTCTTAGCTCAGTGTTTGGTAGAGTATGTACTTTGCCTACATAAGGTATCATATTCTATCTCTAGCATCTCCAAATTGGGCTATGAAGGATTTCTGCCTGAGAGACTGAAGCACTGCTATTGGTCATAGTAGGCAATCTGATTCAGTTTAGGACACCTTCTTATGTTCTTAAGAATTTAAGCTACAAGAAAGAGCAATTTAACATTAATAGCCTATGGCAGGGGTAAGCAACCTAAGGCCCGGGGGCCAGATATGGGCCCCCGAGGCCTTTGGACCGGCCCCAGGCCAGTCCTGCTGTCGTCGCCCCCCCACCGCCGTCGCCCGCCATGATGATATTGATTATTGTTGTTATTACTTATTCTTTGGGTTTTCTTGGCAAAATCTCCACAGGGGATTTGCCATGGCTTTTCTGGGGTTGAGAGAGTGTGCATGCATATTTTTTAAAAAAAAATTAATTAAAAAATATTTATTTATTTATTTATTTATTTTTGGTGCTTTGGCCCCCCCAATTGTCTGAGGGACAGCAACCCCGCCCCTGGCTCAAAAAGGTTGCCTACCCCTGGCCTATGGAGTATGCAGGGGGAAAAATGGGAGACTGAATTGGCAAGATTCAGGATATTACCACAAGTACAGATGAAGAATCATCCTTTTAATGTCCTTCGTCCACATTAAAACAGCAATCACAACCTACGGCCTGTTATAAGGTAGAAAATGATGGGGAGGGCTATTCTTAAATTCTCTTTCAAATTAACTAGTTTACTACATGTCAGAGGGTTATGGTTGTTGCTGATTTTTAATATGCAAAAGCTAAATATGTTTTTGTAGCACCTCCAGCAGTCTAAAACAGAACAGTTTGGATTTCTACCATCTCCCATGATTACATTTCCTGTAATGTGTATATGAAATAAGTGGAGGATTTATCTCATGTGCAGAGACCAGAAGACTGTCATCTACTTAGTGTAGGAAAGGAGAAGATGAGGTTCTGACTAGACATAATGGGGGCAACGATGATTGCTGTTCCCTTGTCTGTCCCATTCATGTATAAAGTAGTTTTAATTTGTACCCCAGTCTTATACTTAGATCTAAGGAACCATGAAATTAGAACTGGGAACCCACGGAGGTTTATATTTGCTTTTTTTCAGACAGTAGCCCCATGCTGTTGTGTTTCATGCCATTAAGAATAACTGATTAAGTATTTCTTCTGTGAAACCTGCACTGCAATGAATAAGACTTTCCCCATAAGTGTACATATTATGGATACCCAGAATCCATAGTCAAAGGTTTTTGTGCTGATCCTAACAGATGAAAGGTCAGGAGAAGGAAACAATGCTTTCTAAAGAAATAAATGTGGCATATTAATGATATCTCTGGCAAGCTGAATGCTGCTTTCATGAAATTTCCAAGCTGCTATGCAGTTTGTTCAGGTGACAAGCAAATGTCTGATCAGACATATGGGGAGGTGAAGAATCACTCTTTGCAGGGTTTTAAGATAACACTGCCAAGTCTCCTTATGCTGTTCGCTGGGCAATTAAAGCAATTCAGCAGCTTGGTGTGATTTTCCTAAATGTTTACAAATGGAAAGAATGAAAACACTTCTAGATGTATCTCTGTGTGTTTGGCTGCCATTACGGAGCTCTGCATCTAAAATACTGTGATAAATTTGCAGACATTAATCCGTTGTATTGTAAAGGACATAGGGATCCAAACTGCTTTCCCTAAAGTACCACACCTCATTCCCAAAGGTTATATGTACAAAGGTCCAAAACACACTGCAGAAATAATCCAATTTGATACCACTTTAACTGTCATGGCTTAATGCTATGGAATTCTGGGAACTGTAGTTTTGTGAGACATTTAGCCTTCTCTGTCAGAGAACTCTAGTGTCACAGCAGACAACCATTTCCAGAATTTTATAGCACTGAGCCATGGCAGTTAAAGTGATATCAAATTGGATTATTTCTCCTATACAGATGCAGCCCTAATGAACAAACTTTTCCTTTTATATGCTTAAATAGATACAGTAGATATGTAGGAAGTGGCTTTATTTAATTTTATGTAGCAAGCCACTTTATTTTATTCATGTAGACCACTGTCGTCTACTTTGACTGGCAGCATCTCTTCAGGATGTTTCACAGAATGTTTCCATCCTGTGAAATGCTGGGATTTGCTCTTTAGAGAAAGGTATTTAGCATTTCCTGCCAGAGAGCTCGTGCCTCACCAAACTACAAACCTTAGTATTCCATATGATGCAGCCATGGCATTCAAAGTGTGCCATAATTGTGTAATGTGAAAAGTCCCAGGTTCCACTTTTAAATCAAGATTCCAGAGATTGAGCCTACCTGGGATTTTCTCATGAGAAATATGTGCTCTGTCACCAAGAACCAGAGGAACTATGGTCTGAAGCCAGAGACATAATAAAAGAAGAATGCAGACAGACACTTTCAACAAAACAAAACAAAACAAAAAAGAGAGAGAGAGAAAAAAAAAACCATGGATGACAGAAAAAAACTACAAACAATAAAGAAAAGAAGAGAAGAAAAACAAAAGGGAGAGAAGAACAAACTTAGAATTATGAATGCAACAGTACAGCGTCTTATGTGGAAAGATAAAGAAAATTACCACAACGACCAATGCAGAGAAATAGAAGACAACAACAAAAAGGGAAGAACAAGAGATCTATTTCACAAGATCCGGGAAATCAAAGGAAAATTCAAACCAAGGATGGGACGATCTATTACAATAAAAATAACATACTTCAAGACCAGGAAGGAATAAAAAGACGTTGGATGCAATACACAGAAGAATTATACAAAAGAGATGACATGTTCCCAGTTAGCACAGAGATTAACATCTGTAAGAAAAGAAGCACTTAGCATTACAATTCTAAGTCAATTACAATTTTAAGACTTTTAAGACTTGGATAGCCACAGAATCTTTTTTCAGGCCACACTGATTTGTGAACCTAGATTTGTTTTGGGTTTCCTCCCCCTGGTCAGTTACAGTATATGAATTAGCTCAATCAAAATCTATTTGCTTGGTGGTTGGTGCATGTTATATGTGATCTCGCTGTACGAATACGGGGAAAAGTTGTGTGTGTGTGTGTGTGTGTGTATATCATCATGATTTGTATGTTATTGTGTGCCTTCAAGTTATTTACGACTTTTGGCAATTTTATCATGGGTTTTCTTGGCAAAATTTATTCAAAAGGGGCTTGCCATTGCCTCCTTCTGAGAGAGTGTGACTGCCCAAGGTCACCCATTGGGTATCCATTGGGTGGAGATTTAAAGCCTGCTCTCCAGAGTCATAGTCCAATGCTTGGTTTGCAGTATAATGTGTGCAAAATGTGTGCTTGGAGGGTATCTTTGAGACTAACTCCCCCCCCCTTTTTTTTTCTTTTTCTTTGGTAAACCTCAAGTGTCAGAGCTGGATATTATTACTTTTGACTGGAATTCTGCTGATTGTTAGAGGTAGAGTAGACCCATTGAATCAACAGTTAAATGTTAAATCAACACATAGGTAAATCCAGTTGACTCAACAGGTCCACTCTAGTTAGGGCTAGCAATAGGATTTCAGCTGTTGTTGTTATCTTTCCATGGTTATACAGATGTTCATTTAGAACGTTGTCATGCTCATCGATGTCAAAATAATGAGTACATGTATATTCATTACACAAGTGCATGTCAGCAACAGGATTCTGGTCTTTGATTGTGGGCCTGTTGTCCCTTGCACAATAGGAGTGCGCATCAGGATAGTGCAAGTTGTGCAATCGGTTGCAAAGTGCTATAATGCAGTTTAAAGACAGCATAGTGCACCCATGGTGTGATTACAAGGAGTATAACTTTACACTACACAACTCAAATATTGGATCTTGGGATCGGCTTTTAATCAATTTTGTCTTCATATTTTGAATTACCTGGCATACTGCCAAAACTACACATCTTCATATTCTTTATTTGGCAGTGATGATTATGGTTATTTGCCTTTCTGGTGAAGATTGTCATCAAAATATGGGAGAAGGGGAAATGAGACCAAGAAAAAATGAATGAAGGGAAGGAAGGAAGGGAGAAAGGAAAGAAGAAAAGAGACCTTCTATGATAGATTAGCTCTGGCATCTAGGGCACATTTACCACCTTAAGGCACAAATCTATAGAGCAAAATATTATTTTACTGACAGTGAACCCCTTTTGAAATGAATTAAAATGGCTACTGTGAAGAAATGCATTCAAGCTCTTTTAGCAATTACAGCAATGTGAGGAGCAGCTACTGTACAGAGCATTTGGGGCATACACTCAACCCCGAGGCGCTTCCTAGTAATTCAAATGAAGAGATAACATTTGCTCCACAAAGATGACACAATGGGCCTGTTCTATAGAGCACTGGCTGTCCTTTCAGAAATGGGGATTGAGGAAGCCGCTCTCTGGTGCCCTCCATCACTTGCTCTACAGCTGCAATAATAGCTTGTGTGCCTGTCTGGTTATCTTGGATTATAATCCAGCAGCAGCTTTAGAGGATCTCAGGAGGAGCTTTACATCATCTTGTAATGTAAACAGTATTGTATGAGAGGCTGACGTCCCCCAGGATTTCCACTGAGCAAGTGATTGATGCGGAAAGGGGTGGAATTGCAGTGATTTGACATCAGTCACAGCTCTCTCTTGGCTCCCAAGCTGACCCTGTTAGCACAGTCTGAGTTGGATCATTTGTCTCAAAAGTACCGAGGGATTTTAAAACAGCTGTGGATCCAACCATTTCAAATGGGAACATACTTCTGCTTTGTGGTAAGAATAAACATACATCACACGCTCTTTAAAGCCCAGGGGCTCCTTGGTCTTGGCTGCCTTTTGGTCTCTTTAACTCTCACACTTTCTCTTTGCTTTGCTTTTTTCTTATTTCCATTGCTTTCAGTTTACACCTACCTTTTGTCCTCACTCATCTTCCCCTCAACTCCCCATTTTTTAAAAGATTAAACTTCTCTTTGCCTTCGTCTGATAGAAATGAGCAGGTGGAGGAGAGAGTTCCAGAAATAAGACAGCTGGGGACAACTTTTAAGCCTATGGTGTTTTTCACATCTAAGATACCTTATAAAGAAAACACACACAACAATTTATTGTAGCCTGTGAAGAACATCTGGGCAACAATGCCACACGCACACAATCAAACGTAAAACCTGCAATGAACACAAACCCATTCCTGTTAGCCCAGTTGAATTCCCAGTAATACAATCCTGATATCTGTAAGGCAGAAAAGACTTGGAAAATGTGCATGGATCAATCTCCACCTTTGACCCGGGACAAAAATGAAATTAGTTTCCTCTACAAACAGCATCAATTTGCTTCTATGCACAATTCAAGATGTCCATTCTAGACTCTAAAGACTTGGGCTGCAACCGGACTGCAGAAATAATCCAGTTTGACACCACTTGAACTGCCAGGGCTGTGGAATTCTGGGAATTGTAGTTTGTTGTGATAATGGAGCTAATAGAGATGGCCAGATGTCTCACAAAACTACAGTTCCCAGATTTCCATCACATTGAGGCATAGCAGCTCAAGTGGTGTCAAATTGGATTATTTCTGCAGTGTGGATGCAACCTTGGATGGCTTAGAACTAGGTTATTTTAGGGGCCACTGTTCTGCTGCTGGTCTCCTCTCAAGAAATCTGAGAGACAGGACCTTTTCTGCAGCAGTGCTGAGGACCTGCAAGTGTTCTCTCCATCAAATCCTTCAGGCGTCCATACCCTCCAATATTTCACAAATAAAAACTGGGACACATGTGGCCAAGCCACGTCGAAGTGAGGTCAAGATGGAGAATGATATTAATGAGGGAGAACACACAAACTTGGAGAGGTTGCAGCAGTTTGATTTTGCCTGAGTCTACTGGGAAGGGCAAAATTCTGCCATCCTCTTCTTCCTACTGCTGAGTTAAGTGAGCACAGACTACTTTTGCACTTTGAACTCATTTGATTGAAGTAAGATGAGGACAGAAACTGGGCCATTTTAAAATCAGCTGAAAAAGGGAGGATTTATTGGGATTGTCTGTGCCAAATTGGGAGAGTTGGGGGGGGGGAGTATGGGCTCCCTCTTTATGCATTCTCTATCAAAATATAGAAAAGTATCACCAAAGGAGTTTTTAAAATAACAGAGTCTCTTTTTATCAGGTACTGTTAGTTTTTAATGTGTAAGAAACTCAACCTCATTTCAGTTGCATTACATAGTGCTAATTATATATTTTTTACACTCTGTATTTTGATTTCAACTGTTTTGACCCTTATGGAATAAGTCATTCTAGACATGAAATTGGTGAAATCATGATGCACTGAAAGTTTATTTGGGAATGATGAGAACCTCAGTCCAACAATATCTGGTACTCACAAGTTGCCCATACTTGGTTATACATAAATAAATATTGTACATTCTTCCTCCAGGTGAGTAGCATGGCTTACTGAGGAAATGGAATCACCATGCATAATGGAGTCTTTCTCATTTAGAGAAAACGCAAATCATACATCACTATGATATGATTACCCTGTTTAAATATTTGAAGGGGTGTCATATTGAGGATGGAGCAAGCTTGTTTTCTGCTGCTCCAGAGACTAGGACAGAGCAATGGATTCAAACTACAGTAAAAGAGATTCCACCTCAACATTAGGAAGAACCTCCTGACAGTGAGCTGTTCGACAATGGAACATGCTCCCTCGGAGTGTGGTGGAGTCTCCTTCTTTGGAGGTCTTTAAACAGAGGCTGGATGGCCATCTGTCAGGGATGGTTTGATTTTGAGTTCCTGCATGGCAGGGGTTTGATTGGATGGCCCTTGTGGTCTCTTCCAATTCTATGATTCTATGATCCCACAGCTTTCTAGATATTGTTGAATTCAACTCCCTTCTGTGCTAGCCAACATGACCAGTGGTCAGGGATGACAGGAGTTGTTATTCTCCTATTTGATTAAAACATATATACAGTCGTCCCTTTTGATTCACGGGTATCCATTCTGGGCCCACCCACCCTGCAAATTGGAAGAATTGCTGATATTTGGGTCCCATTGATTTCAATGGCCACGTGCCATGGACGTGCACATCATTTTGTTCCCTCCCCGCTCGCTGTCCACAAAGAGCGAGACCACGGATCCCAAGTCCACGAATGGGGAGGGACACCTGTAGTATGCTTCAAATGTGCAGACAGAAGAAGAGCAAAGGGGGGAGGTATTGTAACTTAGGAAGAGAATTTCAGAGCCTAGCAACAGCCACTGAGAAAGTCCTGTCTTGGAGTTGTAGTTGAGCCACATTAGCTGGGCCTCAAGCTCCCTACTCCCCTGGTGTAGTGTGCCATCTTTGCTCCTTCTTTCTTTTCATGGCTCCAAGTGATCAGCTTAATCTGGAGTGAGGCCTGAGTGACCAGATGTCCTTTTCCAGAACATTTCAACCTTCTCTCTGGGAGGAATTCCAAAATGTCCTACATTCAGTTTAGGGCCACCATAAGTCACCATAAGTGACTTGAAGATACACAACAACAACAGCTATATACATATATGTGTATACTGAATAGATACAGAATGTATGTATGTATGTATCCCTTCTTGAGCCTTGAGAAGAGGCAGGAAGGAAATAAAATATATAATGATGATAATGATGTAGGTGATTAAAAAGCAAATCAACAGCACTTCTACCAAGTTTGTCCTGGATCCCAGAATAATGTACTGTAGTTGATCTCTCTCTCTCTCTCTTTATTTGAAGTGATTAACAAACAACTGAAAAATATAAGTTTTTACCTTCTTCAGCTGTTGAACATTACACACACACACACACACACACACACACACACACACACACGTGTGTGTGTGCGGGTGCTGGTGTGCAAACAATATCAGCATACACTTTTTAAACTAGATCTCTCCAAATCAGAAAAAAGTATGTCTGTTTTTGGCAGGTCTCTCCCAGTCATGATCTTCCCAGAATGTCCTGTTGTACTGAGGTATTGGTTCCTGTTTCCTCACTTCTGCCTGTGCTCTATTTTCTCATCTTCTCTCTTTTTATTTCCTCAGCAGTTTCATCCCTGGAGAAATCTGCTATAAGGAGTGATAAACTGAGAAACGGAATAATTGCTGCAGCTTTCACGGTCTGAAACAACCTTCAGTTTTC
Organism: Phrynosoma blainvillii; assembly: GCA_026167975.1. NCBI lineage: Eukaryota > Metazoa > Chordata > Lepidosauria > Squamata > Phrynosomatidae > Phrynosoma > Phrynosoma blainvillii. Next base: position 21,843,853 of record JANUYF010000005.1, read on the forward strand.
ACATTTAAAACACTGGCACTCTAAAAGCTGGGAGTTTAACAGGGTAAAATATGTTCCCAACCACATCTGCCCCAGAGCAAATGTTTCATTGCCACGTGAAGGGAATGGATATGTTTATTTACAGACATTCTCCAGCTGGTACTAAATGAAGCCAGCCAGGTTCCCATGATATAATTCCACTGTGCTAAATATTGGGAAGGTGTCAGTGGTGTTTTTCTCCACAGGGAAACTTCGGCCTTTCTGAGAAGTGCAAGCCCGGAGGAACTTACTTGAATTACTTTTTAGATGATGATGATGATGTTTAAAGGGAATAGCAATGCATGTTTCCTGTAGGCTGTGTGGGAAGACTTTTGGGCTTTGGATCAGAAGGAAAGAATAGCAGCAGTTTTCTTCCAAGATGCAGCTGTGGATTAACATCACAAAGAGAAGAAAGAGAGTTGAGCTGAGTTATTTTCACAGTTCATTCCCATAATGAATGAGAATGCCAAGACACCTTCATCTGAGGTCTGAGCACTTTGGAACCAAATGAAACAAAACTGAACTAGAGAGGTCAAATTTTAGGGATGCACAAAGTTGAGGTGGCAAAATGTTGCTCACACACACACACACACACACACAGAGTAATTACTTTGCAGGTCTAGTGGCATGAGGTTGGTGCCAGCTAAGGGGTTCTGCATATCACAAACAATTACACCACTCAGATTTTGGCAAGAAATGGCCACAACGTTTATTGGTTATAGGTGTTGTAGTACGGTGTACAAACCAATATGGTGTAGCCAGCATGGAGCCAGCATGGTGTAGTGGTTTGAACATTGGACTAGGACTCTGGAGACCAAGCTCAGCCATGTAAACCCACTGGGTAGCTTTGGGAAAGTCACACTCTCTCAGTCTCAGAGGATGGCAACGGCAAATTCCCTCTGAAGAAACTTGCCAAGAAAACCTTGTGACAGGTTCATCTTAGGGTTGCCACAAGTCAGAAATGACTTGAAGGCACACAACAAGGCATATAGGTGTAGATCCAGCATCCAACAATTGAATGACTCGAAGTATTTGGCACTTACTGGATTCCTGACTTGAAGCAGTAATCAGCAAAGGAGATAACAACTGGGAAACCACTTGGGCACACAGCCATGGTGTGATTTCACCATCAGAGGGTAAAGTAGGGCCACACAACGTGGGTGTTACCTGCAGTCCCATAATGGGACTCTATGAACTGTTGGATGAAGGGCTGCACAGCCCAGCCCCACCCCGGAGCTAGACCTTACCCCATGGGACAGATGACCACCAAATTAAGTTACAAACCACTGAGCATGCATTAACAAATAGGAAAATAATGCTGCTACTACTACTACTACTACTTGTTAATTTGTATAGCACCATCAGTTTACATGGTGCTTAAGCTTTTAATGCTTAAGCAGAGAAGGTTCTTAATACAGATGTATGTTTTATCTGTTTTTAACTTCTGTATCATTTTTAATCAGTTTTATAGGATTTTAATGTGCAAACTAACTGTCAGAGTATCCTGTAGTTAGTTCCCTCCTTCAGCCAGTAGCCCCAGTGGCACACTCTCCAACATTTCACAAATGAAAACTGTGACACACGCAGCCAAATAACATTACAGTTATTAATGAGGAAGAACAGACAAGCTAGGAGAGGATGTGCCAGTTTGTTTTTGCTTGAGCCTACTAGGAAAGGTAAGATTCTGTTCCCTCCTCTCCTCTCTTCCCTGCTGAGTTAATTGAATGCAAACTACTTGTGCACTTTGAACTCAGTTTGCAGCAAATGAAGGACTTTATCACACAGGCAGTAAATTGGAATTAAAGAAAGATACCAGGATGTTCTTTTTTCTATTCAGTTGCTACTTTGCATTTCCTTTGTTTCTGTAGCACACCTTTTCATTGATGAGGAATAGGCTCCTAACATTGCTCCTATTCCACTAGTCTCCCTGGTGTGATAGATCCCTTCCATGACAATTGATGTGGCATGAGAGTGTGTGATTCTCTTCCTCTCCCACCCCCCCTTACTATTTCAAAACTTTTACAGTAGAGTTTTTAAAAATGTTTTCATTTGTGAGCTTCTCCAACAGCACATTTCAAAAGAGTTAATTTTCCTCTTGTCTGCCTTCTTCACTGTCCAGCTCTTGTATCCATACATGGTGATGGGGAATACAATCATTGGATGATTCTAACTTTAGTTTTCGTTGAATATCTTTGCACTTTAGGAACTTGTCTAGTTTTTTTATAGCTGCCCTTCCCATTCCTAGTCTTCTTCTGATTTCTTGACTGAAGTCTCCATTCTGGTCAATGTTTGGTCCAAGGTACAGGAATTCTTTAAATATTTGAATTTCCTCATTGCCTAGGTTGAATTTATGCAGTTTCTCTGTGGTTATTATTTTTGTTTCTTTATGTTCAGCTTTAAACCTGCCTTTGCACTTTCTTATTTTACCTTCTTTAGTAACTGTTCCAAATAAGATGTTTTCTGTTAGTAGTATGATGTCATCAGCATATCTTTGATTGTAGATATTCCTTCCTCCTATCCTCACTCCTTCTTCTGCATCTAAACCTGCTCTGATGATAACCTCTGTTTATTAGTTGAACAAATAGGGTGATAGAATGCAGCCTGATCCCTTTGCCGACTGGGAACCATTCTGTTTCTCTACAAAGAGATGGTAGGAAATACCTTGAAAGTTGTTTGTCTGTAAGGATGCCACTTGTGAAACAGAGGAAAGAACATCTCTAAAACAGATTAATACAGCTTTTCCTGTCAGCTCCAGACTGTGGTTCTCTTTTTCCTCCAAGAACCTTGGCTTGTGTATCTAAAAAAGATATGGATGTTCTCCCTGAAGAATAGCTGTTTTGTAACTTCTAATTATATTAATGGTCCCTTCAGTATTCCACCATGCAAGTGATATGAGTAGAGATTATGCATCAGGATTTGGTGGATTGTGTCCAATATCTGCAGTGCAGCTGCTGGTGGTGGCTGTTGCAAGCCAGCTCATACATTGCTGTTGTTGGCTACCCACCAAAATTGAGCAAAACAAAAATCCAGGCATTTAAGCATAGACTTATGGTTTTTCTGTCAACTCCCCATGATGTATGGCTTCAAATGTGTCCTATAACCTGCACATTGCTTTGTAGAGAAAAATAATTGTGAGCCACTGCTCTCTCTCTCTGTATTAGAAATCTTTGATTTGTTTGTGCAATACATTATCATTTTAAAAACATTTCCCTTTTGCTTTCAGGCAGAGAGGGCAATGGGGGTTAAGCAAAGCATCTCTGGTTCCTGGAACTTCAAATAAAGAAAAATGAGAGGGGGGGGGGGTTTAAAAGAAAAGAAAAAGAAATTAACTGTCCTGGAAAGATCTAAGGATACAATCACATGATTTGAGCAAAGTATATCCAAATCTGAGTTCTTACTGACCTGAAATCTTCCATTATTGGCATTATTGGGGTGGCTGGAAGGAACAGGGGGTGATAGTAACAAACTCAATCTTATTTTCAACACAATTTTGCAGTCCTCAATACAAGTAAGATACACAATCTTGGAACAAGATAGAGAAGGAATGAAAAAGCAGGGGAGTGGAAATGAGAATAAAATCCTAGGGTCTTCTTACCATGTTCCAAGTCTCAATATGGCAGAAACAAGCAATAAACCCCCAGAGATGGAGCTCCTTCCTTCATAAGTGTATTGCATCCTATACCTTTCAGGGAAGTCAGAGAAGTTAAGCAACATATCACTAGTGTCCAAATCTTTTCTGTAACACCTTTTTTAAGGTTGTTACTTGACAAAGCTGAAAGTTGTGCTTTACACATTGATTTAAAGAGATCTATATGCTTCTGGTTAACCTGGGTAACACAATGTGTCATACTCAAACTGTTTACTTATCCATTTATGACCATCTTTGGCACACAAAAGCAAACTTTTGAGATTGCCAGAGCTTTTTTCTGGCACATGAAGAAGACTGCTAAATTTAACTCTGTGCCAGAGTTTGGGGGAAATTGTTACATTTTTGGACTACAAGTGGCTAGTGCATTCTGCAAATCATCATCAAAAAAGTAACTTTTTCAAACCTCTAAGAAAGTCAAAGTCAAACTTCCCATGAATAAACTGTGACCTAGTATAGGGTCACCATAAGTAAGAATTAGCTTGAAGGCACATAACAACAATACTAGGGAGCCACCCTTGTGTAATGGTTTGAGTATTGGACTTGGACTCCAGGAGGCCAGAGTTTTCCATGGAAAACCACTGGGTGATCTTGAATAATATACGGTCTCTCAGTCTCAGAGGAAGGCAATGGCAGACTTCCTCAGAATAAATCTTGCCAAAAAAACCCTGTGACAGGGACACCATAAACCAGAACCAACCTGAAGGCACATAACAACAGCAACAACAAAAACAACAGTACTTTTCAATCTGAAAAGGTGGCAATGACTTTAATCTCAAACTTAAGCCGGGATCTGCTTTGAATCAACAACAGCTACAAATCACTGAATAAATTTGGAAAGCACCATCCTAATCTTTCCTTTTTATCTGCTATCTTTGCGGGAGGCTTTCCAAACAAAAAAGGCACAAGGACCACTCAAGGACAGGAAGCTTTGCTTTTAAAAAAATCTTCCATTTCCTGCATCAGGGTCAGGGAGTGGACTGGAGAGGTTAATAAGCTTCAAGTGCTCTACTAATTCCATTGCATGTATTACTTACTTGGCTGCTCATAATGTCTGTCAGTTAAATGAATGCCTTGGTACCAATCCCAGTACTGAATGAGTCCTTGATTACTGCCAACGATTCCTGAGGTAATGTTATCTTATCTGTTATAAACTGCTGCAGTCTTTATTCACAGTAGGTTCAATCCAAAGGTTCGCTTCCTCTGATGGAAGAACTTAGTTTTGACAGTGAAAGCAACTGCCATTGGTCAAATTGAATATTTTAATCTTACTAGGGTTGCATTATTCTAGCCTTTCCAAGTTGGGTGCCTAATTTGCATATTATTTATATGTGGGTATGTCACTGATTTGCATTTCAATTGTGCAGATTCAGCATATTAGCACCTTCTCTTTTCTACCACTGTTTTGCCCTTGGTTTTTTTTTTTTAATACCAATTATTCACCTGAGAGAACTTTGTCTGCCTTTAAGTTGTTTCTAACTTACGGCAACATAAGGCAAAGCTGTCATGGAGTTTTCTTGTCAAAATTTGTTCAGAGGAGGTTTGCCACTGTCTTTCCCTGAGGCTGAGAGCATGTGACTTGCCCAGTGGGTCCCAAGTGAGGCTGAGAGCATGTGACTTGCTCTCAGTGAGGCTGAGAGCATGTGACTTGCCCAGTGGGTTTCACGGCTGAGCTGGGACTTGACGCCTGGTCTCTAGAGTTGTAGTCCAACACTCAAAAGTTTTAAGAGCTAGACTTGGAACTGAAAGGTCCAAGGCCTGTGTTTTCCCATTTTATGTATCCATTGTCTTTCATTGTAACTACTTTGAGCATGAGTGTGTATGAATGCAGGACAGGAATTTTTTATAGTTTACATGCCAAGAATTTCTGCTAAGGCAATACCTACCTATTCATGACAGCTACAAATTTTAAAATTTAGCTCCAGACCTTTGGGAAATAAAACTACATTTGGACCTTGCATTCTGGAGTTCTGTTTTTCAGAACTGATATACACAGGCTTGATCCCTGCTTGGAGTTTCCCAAGCTCTCTTGGCCACTGTAATTGAGCTAATAAAATTCCCCTATCAATATTAATTGTGGGTGCCCTCTTGGGACCCTGGCATTTTGAGTAACGCTACACCCGCACCTCTAACCTACTCTTTCTCCATCTCCTCTGCTTCATTTCATGCTTCTGCCTTCCTCCCTACCTTGTAGAGATGAAGGAGTTGCACAAAGCCGCCATTTGAAACAGAAGACAGGCAGGAGAGCAGGTGAAGGCAATATTGCTACTGCTGCTATAAGACAAAAGGCAAGGAGAATGGGAGATAAAGCAGGGGAGGTGGTTTCAGGAACAGGAGGTGGGGTAGAGATGTATAAAAGATGGATGGGCAGGTAAACCTTATTTCACCATCAGAGATGGGACAACACCCCCTTGGGCAGCAGGTTAATTGAGAGATGGGTTACAGAACACGCTGTTGGATCCACAAACCCTGATTCGTAACCTTCCCAAACCCTAAAATCTGTTTCCTGAGATGGTTGTCTCATTTAGCTGCCTGATTCTTTTGAACGTTAAGATCCAAATACAGTGGGCCCTTGGTATCTGCTGGGGTTTGGTTCCAGGACCAAACCTGTGGATAACAAAATCCATGGATACTGAAGTCTTATTAAATACAATGTGCATTTTGGTTGGCCAATAAAGGTATCACGGTTTGGTGGATATTTGTTTGAATTTGCTAAATGGCCAACACAGCTACCCCTGCATTAATACAATGGAGTAGTGAAATGTTGTCCCTTATATAAAATGGCAAAATCTAGCTTTGCTATTTGGAATTTATATATTTTTTTTAAAAAATTCCAGCTATGGTTGAATCCAGGGGTAGGCAACCTTTTTGAACTGGGGGCCGGGTTACTGTCCCTCAGACAATTGGGGGGCCGAAGCACCAAAAATAAATAAATAAATAAATATTTTTTTAAAAAATTAAAAAATATATGCATGCTCTCTCTTTCAGCCCCAGAAAAGCCATGGCAACCCACCCCCCCGTGGAGATTTGCCAAGAAAACCCCAAGAACAAGTAATAACAACAATAATCAATATCATCATGGCCGGCACCGGCGGCAGGACCGGCCTGGGGCTGGTCCAAAGGCCTCAGGAGGCCGCATCCGGCCCCTGGGCCTTAGGTTGCCTACCCCTGGTTGAATCCATGGGCAAGATGGGCAGCTGCCTGTACTATGAATGGGAGGTCACCTCTATAGTTTGTAGTAGCATTACAAGGAAATTGCCACTGCAGACAGAAAAACAACAAAAAAAAATTTCTTCTACCTCCTATTAACTCAGCTTTTACTTGCAGGAAAAGTGTCAGGCCATGCTTCCACCATGCTCTTAATGACTTCTCCTTCCATTTCCCAAACAGTAGAACTCTATTCCCATTGCATTTGCTGTCTGAGATAGTGTCTATATGGATTAAGGCTTGCTTTCTGAAAGCTAGTTCCCTTGGGTTCAGGTTTACTCACATTTTGTGCTTTAAACCCACAAAGGCTCAGCAGTGGAAGGGGAAAATATTTTTATAACTTGATTTTACCTTCCTTCTTCCCCCAGAAAGGAAAGACTGTTGCAGTTTTCTGACTGCAATTTAGCTGCAGGTAATGAATTAGAAGCGTGTGGGAGGCCTACTTAGAGCCAATAGTAATTTGATTACTGTGTCCTGGCACTCAAGCATCTCACTGGGCTCCATTTTATCTCCACATTGTGAATGCGTGCAACTTTCCAGCCCCTGAAGTTTTAAATATCTTAATTTCTTGTAAACTGGCAAGGAGTTTGGTACACATTTAAACTGATTAATTTACAATATATTGCTCCCTTGGCAATATCCTTTATCATACCAAAATATAAAACTCCAAAGTACAATCAACTGTATTGAGCTTGTTTGTTCTATAGGCCTTGTTGGGGAATTCAAGTTCTCTAAGACTTCAGCCTTTGTTAAGGAAACAAAAATATCAAAATATCAAAGCTAAGCCTGTTAGGGTCTAGCTTTAAATCAGCAGAGTAAGGGCCTTTGCAGACTGCCAGAAATAGTGCAAATTGAGTCCACTTTAAATTGAGGCACTGCCCTGGCTCAGTGCTAGGGAATCATGGGAACTGTAATATATTGTGGCACCAGAGCTCTCTGACAGAGAAGGCTCAATGTCTTAGAAAAAAAATACAATTCCCATGATTCCCTAGCACTGAGCCAGGGCAGTGCCTCAATTTAAAGTGGACTCAATTTGCACTATTTCTGGCAGTCTGCAAAGGCCCTAAGAGAAACTTGTCCTGCCTAACTGTGCTTCTGAGGCTGACTCAAAGACAACACAAATAGCTTGTAGTTTAAAAACAAAACTTTACTAATGGCTTGAATCTACACATGCATAGAGGCTACATCCTAACCTAGCTAATGAACAGTTCAGCTAAAAGAAGAAATCTTTATCTCACCATCTTTCTGAAGAAAGTTGAGAGAGTAGGGAGATGGGAGACCAGGAGAGAAGCAGGAGAATTTCTTTTTGTGTGAGAAAACTTCCTAAAGGAAGTAGACTAAATCACATGGTTTGTTTTTCCAATTTACAAAGGTATTTATTGCTCCTGTGAATCAGCAGGACCAAATGGGATGTTTTAAATAAGGAAGATAGCAGAGTTTGCATGCAGGAAAAAAATCCTATTTATCTGAGGAGTGGGAGAGAGAATGCAAAGATTTTCCAACAGGCCTTCATTTACACCAGGGGTAGGCAACCTTTTTGAGCTGGGGGCCAGGTTGCTGTCCCTCAGACAATTGGGGGGCCGAAGCATCAAAAATAAATAAAAAATAAATAAATAAAAATAAATAAAAATATTTTTTAAAAAAAATTAAAAAAATTAAAAAATATGCATGCACACTCTCTCAGCCCCAGAAAAGCCTTGGCAAAATCCCTGTGGAGATTTTGCCAAAAACAACAACCCCAAGAACAAGTAATAACAACAATAATCAATATCATGGCGAGCGGCGGCAGGGGGCGGCAACGGCGGCGGCGGCAGGACCGGCCTGGGGCCGGTCCAAAGGCCTCAGATGGCCGCATCCGTCCCTCGGCCCTTAGGTTGCCTACCCCTGATTTACACCCTACTTGCAGCAACTTATAGCAGAATTAATTATATGTAAAGATAAGCTAATAAAGGAAATAAACTGCCAAAACATGGGATGGAATTTGCACTTATGGCCTTTGGGTCCTTTTGGTTCCATGGTTGTTTGGGAGATCTAATGAGGGATTGAACGTCACAAATCCAAATCCAATATGATTGCTGCAAACTCAGGCTGGCAGCACAAGAAAAGGTTTTGTGGGCAGCGAAGAAGACTCTGGCTGTGATTGGCTGACTTGTCCTATAATGGAGAAATAATGCAGATTGACATCACTTTAAGTGCTATAGTTGGGTCCTATGGAATCCGGGGATTTGTAGTTTTACAAGGTTTTTAGTCTTCTCTGCTACAGAATGCTGGTCCCTCAAAAAACTACAAGTCTCAGAATTCTGTAGGATGGAGTCATGATAGTTAAAGTGGTGCCAAACTGCATTATTTCTACAGCATAGATCCGTGTTGGTGAACCTGTGGCACGTGTGCATATGCGCTTGGTTCAGCTCCTTCTCATGGCTCAGTTTGCCTCAAGAGAACTGGGCCGAGGCAAGGAGGGCTAGGGAGGCATGTGTGGCTGGCCCAACTCCTTGCCGTCGCCTGGCTCTCCTGCAGAAAACCAAGCTGCAACAAGGAGGGGCCCTGCGTGGGTCTTCTGGGCAGAAACCTTGCCCCCTCCGGGCGGAAGCCTTATTCCTTCTGGCCAGAAGGCCTACACATTGCTATGGAATTCTAGAAACTGCAGTTTTGTGAGGTATAATGAGGCCATCCATGGGATTTTCTTGGCAAATTTCTTCAAAGGAGGTTTGCCATTGCTGCCTTCTGAGGCTGAGAGAGAGTGACTTGCCCAAGGCCTCCCAGTGGATTTCATGGCCGAGCTGGGATTTGAGCCCTGGTCTCCAGTCGCATACTCAAACTGCGGCTCTCTTTGGGCCTTTGCAGACTGCCAGAAATAGTGCAAATTGAGTCCACTTTAAATTGAGGCACTGCCCTGGCTCAGTGCTAGGGAATCATGGGAATTGTATTTTTTTTCTAAGACATTGAGCCTTCTCTGTCAGAGAGCTCTGGTGCCACAATAAATTACAGTTCCCATGATTCCCTAACCCTAACCCTTAAAGTGGACTCAATTTGCACTATTTCTGCCAGTCTGCAAAGGCCCTTTGTTCTTGTTCTTCTGTGCTATAGTATGCTTGTTGTTGTTGTTGTTGTTGTTGTGTGCCTCTAAGTCGTTTCCAACCTATGGGCCAGGAGTACCCTCCCTCCCTTCTGAGCGCCAGTTCTTGGTGACTCTAAGATAAAACTATTATGGGACAAGCTTTGTCAGAGGGGATTTCCATTGCCATTCTCTGAGGTTGAGAGAGCGTGACTTGTGTGTGTGGTGACTTCAAGTCGTTTCCAACTTATGGCAAACCTAAGGTGAAACTATCATGGAATTTTCTTGGCAAGTTTTGTCGGAGAGGGGTTTGCAATAGCAACCCTGAGGTTTCGAGAGTGTGCCTTGGATTTCCCCCCAAAAGTCCTGCCCCCAAAGACCCACCCCCAGCACCTGGTGACACCCTGGTATGGGAATGCCACTGAGTTTGGGCACTCGGTGTCTAAAAGGTTCACCATCACTGGTGTAGACGCACCCCTAATGTCAAAGAGGTACAACAGAATCCCCCTCCCTTTGCTCAAGGCCTTATGAGCTGGAGTTTCTCTATTAGCATGCATGGTAGGACAAGAAGGGGCAATTGTAGTATAGCAAAAGCTGTCAGTGTGTCTGAAGAAGACTCAGGGCATGTCTAAATGGGTCATTGGTTTCCCTTCACACATGTCACCCTGTCCATATGAGACAGGGCCAAAGACCTGATTCAAGTGTGGACTGTCTTCACATGGGAAGGCCAGTTCCATATTAACTGCAGGCCACCCCTGCAGTTAATCCATTTGCTCTGGCTCTTCCAGGAAAATCTGGAGCAATGCCATGCAGCTATTTACACAGCGTCCCACTGTGCCAGATGATAGCGATAGACCATACACGTTATTTTTAAAAAAAATGTAAAACAAAATGCTATGGCAGAGCTGTGCAATGATGTCTTTCTCCATTTTGGAGGACTGTCTATAGAAAATATTTTCATTTACTTCATGTATTGTGGCTGAAAAAAGAAAAAGAAACTTTCTCAAAGGAGAAAGTCATATCCAGACGTTTTGCTTGTCAGCCAATCTGAGATTTATCTTCAATAAAATACAGTTGGAAACTGACATGGTGTGCCAAAGACTTGTGCCCAAGAGATGAAAAAATTGGGTGCTGCGATGCATGGTCTGAGTCATTAATACATTTCTAATTATGCAGACAATTTCAAGCCTAATCCCAGGGTGACTCAGAGATTTCAGTACACACAATGGTATTGATTTCCCTTCTGTTATGTTAGAGAAAAGGCTGGGCATTCTGACAAGAGTAAACTTTCTTTCAGCGACCATGATGGCTAGGAAACTCTGGGAGCGATTATGTCAAAAAGTAAATTCTCTAGATTCTGATTGGTACTAGCTATATACTATAATGGAATGACTTGACTTCTCCCCGGGACGTATTTATTTAAATCACCAACATGTTCTTGCGGGTGTGTTGGGCTACATTTCCATCATTCCCAGCCAGTATGGCCAAAGGTCATATTGGTTGGGGAGGATGAGAGATGTAGCCCTGCACATCTGGGGAGGACCAGCTTGTGAGAGGCTGGTTTAGAACATTTCATTTGCCTTTTTTCATGGAGACACAAAAGTAGCTTATAATGAATAAGCCTCCTATTACAAATGAAACTTTTTTTTTGCCTCATATTACAAATGAAACTCAATTTAAAAGTACAAGTTCATACATCGCCGATTAGTGCTGCTTCTCAGAGTATGAAAAAAAAAACTAGAATGAACTAGAAGAGCTCCTAAAGTGCAAAGATATACAACTAAGCACGAATGTTATAATCGTACAAGTAATTGTATTCCCCATTACCATGTATGGATGTGAGAGCTGGACAGTTAAGAAAATAGACAAAAAGAGAATAAATTCGAGATGTGGTGCTGGAGAAGAGTGCTGAGGATACTGTGTACAGCAAAAAGAACAAATAAATGGGTCCTAGTAAAGATCAAGGCTGAAAGGCATGAAGGAGGCAAAGATGACAAAATGGAGGCTGTCATACTTTGGCCACATCATAAGAAGGCATGATTCATTAGAAAAGACAATAATGCTAGGAAAGGTGAAAGAGAGGAAGACCACATGCTAGATGGATGGACTCAATTAAGGAGGTCACGGGTATGAATCTGCAAGAACTTAGAACAGGGGAAGGCAACCTTTTTAAGACCTGGGCCGGTCTCCCGTAGCCCAGGTCTTGGCAGGGCTGAGGGGGGGGAATGGTGGCGCATGCGCGCCCTCCGCCGTCACGCGCGACTTTTGTGCGCACGCTGCCGCCACTGCGGCACATGCCGCAACCGCCATTTTGGAAATCAAAATGGCGGCCGTGACGCGTTTGCGCATGCGCAAGAGTACTGCGCATGCACAAATGTGTCACAACCGCCATTTTTATTTCCAAAATGGCGGTCGCAGAGCAGCAAAAATGCGCCGCCGTGGTGGCGCACGGTGGCACGCAGCGGCAGCAACCTTCGGCCTGGGCCGGTAAGACCAGGGAACGGGGCCTTAACCGGCCCCTGGGCCATAGGTTGCTGGTCCCTGACTTAGAAGAATAGTGGAGGATAGGGAGCCTTGGAGATGTCTTATCCAGAGGGTTGCCATGAGTTGAAATCTACTTGAGGGTGGTTTAACAACAACAGCTCAGTGTATCCCCTCCATGTGCTAACTTCTCCCAAAGCAGATTAAAGCCAGTCACCAATTTGATTAGTTAAAAGAAGACAAAGGGCCTTTGCAGACTGCCAGAAATAGTGCAAACTGAGTCCACTTTAACTGCCCCGACTCAGTGCTAGGGAATCATGGGAACTGTCTCAATGTCTCACAAAAAAAATACAGTTCCCATGATTCCCTAGCACTGAGCCAGGGCAGTTAAAGTGGACTCAATTTGCACTATTTCTGGCAGTCTGCAAAGGCCCTAACATATTTTAATATAATTTAAAATCATTTGCAAATTTGGATGGTATAAAGTAGGTCCCAAAGGCGTTAGTGAAAAGCCATTTTGACTTCTCAACATAATGACTCCAAAGTTAGCACCAATCTAAGGGGAAGGTATTTCAGAACTGGAGCACTGTGCCAGAAAGGTTCATCTCTCGTATTGTCCCACAGTGTATTGACTCCACTGACAGGGATAGAGGAGGACACCAAATCTTAAGCCCTCACTAAACTTTAAAAATCAAAACCAAAAGCAGACAGAAGTGACCTCCTGTTTAGGTAATTTTGGATTTTTCATCATTTGGGAGCCTAATGCAGCCTACTGGGATCCTAAAGGCTGAAAAGTTGACCTTTCTATCTTTCTATAAAAGAAGGGTCATGTCCTCTTCTGGAAACCTCCAGGAGTGGCAATTAAATATGCTGTTTAACATGGAAAAGTACATTTTTTTACAACCAGAAATCATAGAAACCATAGAGAAATCAAAGAGTTGGAAGAAACCTCAAGGGCCAACCAGTCCAACTCCAATCTGCCATGCAGGAATACACCATCAAAGCACCTCCAAAGCAGGGATTTGTGGCAGTCCATCAGGCTCCTTCAGGGTCTGAAGGGAAGAAGAAAGCTCCTGGACCTGCTGCAGTTGCCCATAACTGTTATATTGAAGATTTTGTAATAGTCGTTGTGCCTTATACAAATAAACTGTTGCTGCTGATATATAGTAAGATAGGAATACCAAGTTAAATAATTGGTCCATAGAACATATTCTCAATTTTGCTTGGCAGCATTAGCTGACCTGGGGCTTAACCAGGATTTCTTCCTAGCATTAGTTAGAAGGCATCAAGACCCAATATTGTTTACTTTCTGGAATCAGATGAGACCAGCTGTGTTCAGAGAGTTATAAGGATAACATGGTAGGTTATCTTTAAAATGGATGTGAGCAAAATATGAACAACTGGCCACATGTACCACTCCAAGTTATTGTGAAGCACTGGCTGCTCCTATTTGCTGCCACTGCCAACAGAACAATGCCGCTGAAAACTACAGATCTTCTTGGTCTTAGCTCCAGTAGTGGTGGTGGTGGTTGTATGGTGGCAGGGTTGTATGGTGCAGAAGGGCACTTTAGCACTTTCCAGCTGAGAGCTTCTGTCACTATTGCCAATCTTCACTTGAAACCTGAACAATGAATTTAGGTAGAAGGAACAGAAACTATGTGTGCTGGTTGATTCCATAGTAAGGGTTAGAGCAGGGGTAGGCAACCTTTTTGAGCCAGGGGCCGGGTTGCTGTCTCTCAGACAATTAAAAACTTCTCAAGCCGAAGCACCAAAAATGAATAAATAAATATAAAAATACATTTTTTAAAAAAATTACAAAATTAAAAAAATATGCATGCACACTCTCTCAGCCCCAGAAAAGCCATGGCAAAACCCCTGTGGAGATTTTGCCAAGAAAACCCCAAGAACAAATATTAACAATAATCAATATCATCATGGTGGGCAGTGGCGGTGGCGGCGGCAGCACCGGCCTGGGGCTGGTCCAAAGGCCTCAGGGGGCCGCATCCGGCCCCTGGGCCTTAGGTTGCCTACCCCTAGGTTAGAGGGTTTCAATTCAGCCCCCTACACCTGGGGAAGTTGCTGACTCCTGCTGAAGAGGTACATCAAAGCTCTTTTTGGGAACTGTAAAGTCTATACATGGATTGGGTGTGTCACCTGTATATTAACTTCCTTGTTGTTGCAGTGCTTGAGCATAAATATGAAGTGTCTTGTTTTAAACAAAGCCACTGTCTTGGAGAAAAGAATGAAATTATGATGATTCCATCCTTCTCTCCCTCTGTCAAGTGATGGCCTAATCCAGGAATCCATTTGAGAACATTTTGACCATGTTCTGTAGCCAACAAAACAGGTTCTTCTATCAAATATCTTGCAACACACCTCTTACATTAAGAAACAGAGGCCCCCTTGTATTGTGCTACAGGGTTGGCGATTTTTAATCAGTTTTCTCAATTAGTTAAAAGCAAGACAGATGAACTATATAACAGAGCCCCATAAATCAACCAACAATGCTAAACCATAAAGTTGTTTTGATGTACTACAGATTCTTGACTTGTCGTCATATATCATCAAGAAAGGAAAGATGAGGGCCAGTTGAGGAGGGGTTCAAAGTATTGATTTAGGAGGGAAGGTAGTACACATGATGCAGAATAGGCTGATGGCCTCTGTTGCTCATTTAGAAGCTTACTGGAAATGAGAGGGCTGTTTTAAGGATGGATTCTGAGGACAACATGTAAATAAAGCAAAACAAGTAACAATGACACTAAAAGAAATTATTTATGCCTGAATGCATTATGTGGTTCCACTGCACCAATTGACCCAGACTGTCTTCCACTCTGTTACTGCAGATGGCCTTCTTTATAATTGTATATATAATCTTTAGAGGACAGAGGCTATGAAATCTTATTTATCCAGTGACATCAGAGACACAGTTTACAGCATTTGCCCACAAACACTTTAAAGTCATGTTCCGTAAAACATCTTAAGGTTCCTGCTTCTCTTCAGATAAAACATCAGCCTATTCCAGCATTGGGCTTACAGCTAATTAAAATGAATTTTCTATAATATGTTACACTGGAAGATGTAAACACAATGGTAATGTAAACACTCTCCTTGTGAAGGGATGAGTAATGCATCTAATGTGTGATGCAGCAAGGAGAAAAAGAACCGGGGGCAGCAAAATGACTTTGATAAAATATTCTCAGCCTCTATAAAGCTTCCCTTCCTGATCTCTCAAATAGGATTTTTACATGAGAGACTCAGGAAGTACTAAATCAGTTCCAACATTTGACAAACAAAAATAGCTATATTTGTTTTATGATATGTGAACCAGGGGGTCATAAGAGCAAGGAAACTGAATTATCAAGCTATTGCCATAAGGACTAGTGGCATGTCCTGTCAGAAAATGACTAAAATCGACTACTTTATTGCCAGGAAACTTCTCTCTAGAAAGAACAACACATCCATAATTTTAGTGTCCTGTACATATTAGCTTAAAAAGAGATGCACTTGGTAGATCAGATTCAGGGCATGTTACACTAACATGCACCTGTTAAATACAGGTTGACAGAATGCTAATTGCAAAAAAGAAAAACCGACTTCAACAGTCTCATTTAACAGTTGCGGATTACTCATATGAGAGAGAATTCACAGCAGTGAGATACTGTATATGTATATGAGGCAGCATGATGGAAACATTGTAATTACAAACATGACAATCAAATTAGCTTATCAAAACACATGATGGTGTGAGCTGAAAAAACTTGCTTTTAGGTATTACTTTTACATGGCAAAATACTGTAAAAAAAAAACAGTAAATGTCTAAATGGGGAAAGAATTAATAATGAATATGTTAAGCCAAACCTCTGGCTTTCAGTGTTCTATTTTTGCCTATGAAAGGGGGATGGATGGGAATAATACCTCTGTACATTTTTATATGGTGCTGAGGAAATTGTGGAACGGCTGACCTCATGTCTGTATCTCCACACTAGAATGATGAAAAAGAGGCTGAAACTCATGCCTAGTTTGCATGTGATCCACAGACGAAAGGTTTTGATTGGAGCAACCGGGTTCAGTTCAGAAATGACTCCATTCCATTCCTCATTTTGACCATCTGTAGCTCCTCTTGGCCTATACTCAGCCATCCATTCAGGTGCTGTTGTTTTAAATGCCAAAAACACAAAAACACTGCCAGAGTATGAATAATCCCAGCAGGGGAGAATGCACAGGAAGCGCAGAACATGCTTCATCCAACAGAATGTCATCCCATATATAAGTTATACGTATTCTTCAGGGTTTTAGAGAAATGTATTTTGGACTTAGGAAATTACTACACACCAGTTTTAAACCGCAATTAAATCAGGGGAAAAGGGGCTTTGGTGATACTTATTGCATGACGCTGTCTCCGACCTGTAGCTGCTCTGTCCCTTTTCATTGATGGGGGAAACCCATCAATGACTTCACAATCACACAATCCTCCTCCAGTCTAACAGCCTATTGTATTTTATAGGACCTGGTTCTTTAATTTAATGTGCAGTATTTAAAAGTGTTCATGCCAACCCTTTGCTACCCTCTGTTTCAATGCTTGGCAATCTATGCTGAAACATTTACCTGTTTCAAGATTTTTTTAAAAATATAATTTTAAAATTTTTATTATTCATTAAAAACAACATATTTAAAATATCTTATTCATACAATCATAATCATGTACACTCACACCCTTATCCACAAACATTGTTTCTCAATCATTTTTTCTTTTTGTATATTGGCAAAGATAACACTCATCTATCCTTCTCTTCCATAATCCTTTCACATATACCATCCCTTCTCCCTTCCCTATCTCTAGTAATTACAACTATTTTACTACTCTTCCTTGCCTTCTTTCTTCTCCTTTCTTCCTTTCCTATCTTCTTCCTTCCTATTTTTCTAATTTTCTTGTTGTATTCTTACTTTTCTTACTCTCTTACCTTTTCCTAACATCTATTCCCCTTCGCTTACCATCAACTCACTTACTCTTACCTTCCAACACTTTCTTTCTTCCTTCACAATCATTCCTTACCTGTTTCAAGATTTAAACCCCAGCCCCACAAAAAAACAGTGACTACTTTGGAGTTTACTGATATTATCTGAAAAGAATGCTGACGTTCATGCGCATCTCATTCTGGTTTCTGAAAACGTGTTCACACATTGCATTTCTCTTTCCCATAAATGCTAAATACACCTCATCTTTGCTTACATACTGCCCCTTCAGTTGTCCTGGTTAGCATATTAAAATCTGAGCTGTGCCTATAAAAGGGATATTTTTTATTAAGCCAAGCAAAGTGAGTACTGTGGGCCTTTGGTATCTGCTGGGGTTTGGTTCAGGACCCACCCTGGATACCAAAACCAATGGATGCTCAAGTACCATTAGATACAATGGCATAGAAATGGTGCCCCTTGTAGATAAGGAATTTGTGGAGGGCTGACTATAATATTGTGAGCATTGTGATTGGATGGCATTTGCTAATTATTTAAATTCTGGCTGAGACCCTCTCTGATCCTAATCAAACAGAAGTTTGAGATTTCGAGTGTGACGACTGTGACAAGGGTCTTTCCTGATCTGCCTGGCCAATATTTGAAAGACTGTGGGGCTAAGCAGACTAGCGGCCATGGGCCGCCCTGGGAAGCTGCGCTGCGGGACCGAGGCATCCCCATGCCTCGATCCTGCGGCGCAGCTTCGCTGCCCCTGAAAGGAGCACTAAATCAGCGCTCCTTTCACAAGTCAGCGAAAGTGCGCCGCAAAAGGCTGCGGCGCACTTTCGGCGACTTTTCCGCTGCAGCATTTGCGAACGCTGTGGCAGGAGGTCCTCCTCGGAGCGCCGGCTGTGCAGAGGGCCGGCTGCTCTGAGGACGACCTCGGGAGGGGGTTGGGGTGCCGAGCATGCAGCTGCCCCTCCCCTTCCCTGCCCCCAAGACGGCCTTTTAAGCCGTCTGCTTAGGTCCTGTATCTCCCTAGATGAGCCAACCCGAGCTCCAAGATTATCAGGAGAGACCACATGCTTATTTGGTGAGGCCACATGAGAGAACAGTTTTAGTGTCTGCTCCCAAAATGTGGAACTTCCTTCAATGGGAGGTCTGATTGACCCCTCTCTGTTGTCTTTTTACCGGGAGTTAAGTCCTTCTAGTTAAGGCAGGCAGTTGGGTGATTTTTTAAATTACTTGGTGGAATAGTGCTGATAGTGGTGTGATGTTTTATCCTGTTTTTAATAAATGTGAATATATTTGTAACTGTTTTTTAACTTTTTAATAGTATTGTGGGTTTTTTAACTTTTGCAATGTACATTTTAGCTAACTTCTAACTTATTTTTTATAAGCTGCTTAGGATCTGTTTATATGAGAAAGAAGGGGTATAAATGGAATGACTGATATGTGCCCTTTTGGGTTGGGGAGTGGAGCTATGCTTGGCATCTATTTGGCCGCCATGGCCCTAGGGAAACTGTTATGCAACAAAATAGTCAGACCTTGGTATCCATGGGGTATCCATTCTGGACTCCCCCCCCCCCCCCGCAGATACCAAAAAACACAGGACCTCAAGTCCCATGCTTCCTAATGGCAGCACGATATGAGTGCACTTGCTAGCGTGGCTGTGTGCATGCGCCAAAATTGGGGCCAATGAGGGCTCGGTGTCCACGGATGCTTAAATCCACGGATAGCAAGCCTGCAGATACGGAGGCTCCACTACAGTGCATTAATCCTTTTGCAATGTTTGAAAAAGTACTTATACTTGCATTATTTGTGGGTATGTAAGGGTACACCTCCAAGAAAATTCTGGCTTATAGGCTGCAAGGACTTACAATAACCACGCCTTATTGGCATTGGACATTGCAATAAACATCAGGGCTGTCAACAATGCTCTCTTGATAATCTCGTTTGTTTATTAATGCTTAATTAACACAGAGAGAGTGTTTTTGTTGGAAAATGTACATATTGCATTCTCCTTTCCTTTCTTGGATAGACAAGGAGTACTCATTCTTGGAGGACTATTTAACAGACTCTCTGAAGTGTAAACTGTCACTTCTGTCTCTAGTCAGTAACCTCTATGGGCCTTTACAGACTGCCAGAAATAATGCAGGTTGAGTCCACTTTGACTGCCCTGGCTTAGTGCTAGGGAATCATGGGAACTGTAGTTTATTGTGGCACCAGAGCTCTCTGACAGAGAAGGCTCAATGTCTCAGAAAAAACTACAGTTCCCATGATTCCCTAGTACTGAGCCAGGACAGTTAAAGTGGACTCAACCTGCATTATTTCTGGCAGACTGCAAAGGCCCTCAGTCTAGTAACAGTCTCTTCCTGCTGTATTAACACCAGTTAGGATAGGATTTAGTTTGTTGTATAAATATTTATTAAAGTCATTATAGTTTGATTTTAAACCACAAACTACATGTTTGTCATTTTTGAGTTAGTCTTTATTTTTTAGGAAAGCATATTAAAATATAGTCTGGCCCACGTTTTTTGCTGCTCTGCCGATGAAAGCTAAACTCTAACAAGTTTACCTTTAAAAGGGTTAACACCCTGGGACACTAAAATTGCACTCCACAGTTGTTGTTTTTTGTGTGTGGACTATGGAGTTTTCTTTGATCCATAGGGAGATGGTTAAGCAATAACAACATAACACATAAGCTGCATCTTTACTGGGCATTCTTTACTGCTTTACTGGGCATTCTTCTGGTTTTTGATTAAGGATAAATGTGTAACTTGAATCCAGGAATGGGAAATCTCTTTTATTTATTTATTTACCTCAAGAGCTTTTATCTTCACAATCCAAGGAAGAGGTCTATGAGAATAATCTAGCTGCTGTGTGAATGAAAACCACATTTATAGAGCTAAAAAAAATAACCAAGTATTTACAATTTTGAGTGAATTTTTGATTAGCCGAATGCATAAGCGTTAAGATTTTGAAGGACACCTCCTTCAAATGAAAGTGAAGTCAGTTTATGCTGAATTTTGGTAGTCATGAAGCGAGAATGAGAAGACTCCTTGAAAGATTTTAACATTGTTCTGCTATTATTAAATAATTTATCAAACTGAAGACTTGTTGAATGCTGTAGCAGAACTCCTTATAATTTTGAAAAGATATTCCAAAGAATAGTTGGACTGATGTCCAATGTGATCAGTTCTAATGAATAGTCTCTTTTTAAAAAGCCATAAGGCTTATGTGATATAACCACCCAGTTACAGCTGGGTCAGTTTGAAAGATTAAAAAAAGAAAAGAAAAAGAAATAGCAAGCATTAGTAAAAAATAGCAAAAGCATTATGGTGAGAAATTGCAATTGCTTGGAAAAGTATATTGAAAAAGATGAATGAATGAATCAATGAATTGGAGGGGTTACTGGAAATTCAAAGAGACCCATAGTGAAGATGCTTAAAATAGCTCAGAGAATCATTACAAACAAACCCAAAACAGAATGACTGTGGGGCAGAGGTATTGTGAGTTAGTTGAAAAACTGGCCATAATGAAAACAGTGGCTTCAGGTATGAAGTGGATTCTGCAAGTCAGATGGATGCATCTAAGCTACAGTAATAATATAGTTTGACATATCTTTAAGTGCATTAGCTACATCCTATGGAATCATGGGATTTGTAGTTTTACAAGGTCTTTAACCTTCTATGCCAAAGTGCTGGTGCCTCACAAAATC
Organism: Phrynosoma blainvillii; assembly: GCA_026167975.1. Classification (NCBI taxonomy): domain Eukaryota; kingdom Metazoa; phylum Chordata; class Lepidosauria; order Squamata; family Phrynosomatidae; genus Phrynosoma; species Phrynosoma blainvillii. Next base: position 21,864,928 of record JANUYF010000005.1, read on the forward strand.
CCAGGATTCTGGAGCCATGTCAATTAAAGTGGTGTCAAACTGCATTATTTCTACAGTGTAAATGCCCCCAGATGACAAATGAAGACAAGATGTCATGATGTGAGATTGGATAAGCGTATTTCAACCATGGCAGTTTCAACATTGCCCAAATTCTTTTACTTACTTGGGCATCATTGTCCTTAGAGATTTATCACAGATTATTAATCTTAATATAAGTAAGATGATAATAAATATTGCATATGATTTAGAGATGGGCATGCTCAAAGATGATTCTTTGGGATAAAGACGATTAAAATGAACATTATGCCTAGAATTCTTTTGCTGTTTGTGGAATTCCTCTACTTACACTTTGCAAGTGTATTGTAAGTGAATTGTATAAGTGAATTGTATTGCAAGTGAATTGTATAGGGCTGGGGCTCATTTCCTCTTAGAATTTCAATGAAAAAGGATGCAGATTCCAATAAAAAAGGGAGGTTTCAGCCTTCGAGATCTTCTTACCGTCAGCCTTTTCTGTTCTCTTGCATTAATTTCTAGACATGTCATCTTAAAGTAAGTGATCCACCATGGTCAGCCTTGGAGTAATTTCTGGTTTGTGGGAGAAAGAAGGGGTATAAATGGAATTACTGACTGGTATGTGCCCTTTTTGGTTGGGGAGTGGAGCTGTGCTTGGCATCTATTTGGCTGGCATGATCTGTCCCTAGGGAAACTGTTATGCAAGAAAATACAGTCAGACCTTGGTATCCGTGGGGTATCTATTCTGGACACACACACACCCGATACTAGAAAACACAGGACCTCCAGTCCCATTCTCCCTAATGGCGGCACGATATGAGTATACTTGCTAGTGTGGCTGCATGCATGCGCTACCATTGGGGACAATGGGGGCTTGGTGTCCATGGATGCTTAAATTCGTGGATACCAAGTCTGCATGGTCAGCCTTGGAGTCATTTCTGGTGCCTCTATTCAGTTGGACTGTACCTGGACCTCATTTTATAATAAAAAAAGCATTATTTTGTCAATTTCAGCAGTGAGAACCATGTGGCAAATATTGCCTTGTGAATTACAATTTGACCCATATGCTCATGCCATATTGACTTGATGGGATAATCCAGATTTGAAAATTGATAAGGAACCATTTTTTTATGGAAGGTATGGGCCAACAATGGGGGTTAGTGTTGAGGTTTTGCCTTTTTCAATTTTGCAAGAATAATTTAAATTACCTCTATCAGCAAAATGGCAACATTTACAACTGAAACACTTGTTACGATCCAGATTTCGCCTTGCAGCTTTAGGTGTATCTGAAATTCCCTTAACATTAGAGACATCAATTGAGCTCACCAAGTATCCAAATCAATAATTAATATATATTAATTTCTGTTATCTGTAAATAAATATGACATGTGAGATTTACAGCAAGTAGGGAATAGAGAGAATTGGAATAGCCAGTTCTGACTAATCAATGGCCATCAGTTTTAACTTTTATAACTAGTACAGCTATAGATCTTTGACTATAACTTATACAGCAGAAATTGCTTTTTCACAGATATTGGTCACCACAATGTCTATGGAGGAAAGGGCTTTCTAAATCAGAAAACTGTTAGAGATGTAATATTGCTAATGCTTCCTTACCACATGTTTTGGAGTTGTCCCATAGTAGCTACACTTTGGAAGGAAGTAATCACACAAGAAAATTTGGTTTTGGAAAGTCCCTTGATATTCAGGGATATGCATATCCTTTTGAATTATTTACCTGTTTCTTGGAAATTAACAAATGGCCAATGGTAGTGGATTTTTCATGCCAAATTGATCTTTGTTGCTGGAAAGATCATTTTTCTACCTGTTGTAATCCAATGCATAGAAGACCTAACAATGCTGGCAGCACGTATAGATCGAATTTACACATGGATTTTTATTTGGACAATTGGTCAGCTTGTATAGGAACTTATGACTAATGTGTTTATTTCAACTCCTTTGGTGTTTTTATTTTTCTACTTTGGTTATATTGGAACATTATTGTATGTAACCGAGGTCTTTTTGAATGTAAATTTTTAAAAATTTGAAAAGAAACTTTTTTTTAAACAACATATTAGTAACACAATCCACATTTACATGATACAAATCTAATTTTATATCAAGGAATTCTTAACCACTTTGCATCATGATCCAACATATTTAATACCAATTTACCTTTGCTACTGACATCCTAATCCCACGTTTACCTCCAAGGATAAAAGACTAATCTTATTACTTAACTTTTCATTTCATTAAGCATTTACTGACACATAAAACACTAGGTGACAATAGCTGCTTAAAAAATGTTATACAGTAACAGCAACCAGTATATGTTCGCTAGTAAAACATTGGAATGAGTGAGGAAGAAACAATGACATGAAGTTCATATCCAAATAATTTTAGTGATCAGTATAGAAAATCAGTATAGAAAACTGTGAGTAGTCAAGCAATGCATTTATAGCTTTTCTCTACTTATTATAAACAAAGATCTGACAATTTAAAAAGATGAAAATATATACTTCTGCTGTTTTTTTTGAACAGCAGGAACACTAGCAATGTTCCCATATTGGGAAGTTACTCTTGTGGAAAATTACTCTTTCAACAGGAAAAGAGATTCTACCTAAACATTAGAAAGAATTTCCTGATGGTAAGAAGTATTTGACGGTGGAATATGCTGCCCTGGAATGTGATGGAGTCTCATTCTTTGGAGGTTTTTAAACAGAGGTTGAATGGCCATCTGTCAGAAGTACTTTGAGTGCATATTCCTGCATGGCAGGGTGATGGACTGGATGGCCCTTGTGGTCTCCTCCAATTCTATGATTCTTATGACCCTGTGGAAATAACTTTGCATGCAATCCTTGTAACATAAAATATGCTAAAGAATCTTTTTACTTCATTATGACAATAATGACAGTAAGTCAGGCTTGTTGACGCTTTTTATTGTGAGATGGGGAGTCTGGTAGAAAACTAGAAAATGACCATGATGTAACAAGAAACTTAAAAAAAAAAAAGAAGTTTCAGATTTGTAACTCACATACATGAAAACAGGAACAAATTGGCACAGAAATGTTAAACATTGTTCCCAACACTGTTTAGAAGATTATTCTAGCTTGGCTTACCTAAGAAAATGAGTGCTTTACGGTTAGGTTAATCTCTTAATAAAACTGCAGAGCATCATGCTATTACACACAGTGAATTTCAAAATTTAAGAGCTTTATATTAAAAACTGGGAAAAGATAAAATGAATTGATTGCAATTGTAAAATTGATACATTCCCGTTTTAATTCTTCTCTTCTACAGTCCAAGGCAAGTATAAATGTTAACATAACACTGTTAAATCAAATCTCAATGCAAGAGAACCAATTGCATCTCTACTTTAAATCTTATCAACTTTCCAAATTTTCATACTAAAATATATTATTGTATTAATACAAACTACAGTATTATACACTACACTGTGTAATAAATAAAGAAATATAAAAATAAGACACATAAATATAAAAGTTTTCTAAAACTAAAAAGGTACATATGTCAGTAAGAAGGGTATTAATACTGCCAGGTTTGAAAACATACAGTACAAAATGTTGCACAGATCTAGAAACTAAAAGAAATAAAATAATACTGATAGGTTAAAATCAGCTAACATTGTCAATAAATGGGGTCCAGAATAACTAACATTTGGAAACATATGAGCCCAATAACATATTATGTATGTGTCTGAAATTAAGTGAACCAATAAAACAGATTAGAAATTTCCCTTCATAATTACTCTAGAGAAACTCTCCAAGTAAGTTATTAAAGAAAAAATAATAATACTGAACTGCATTATGAGATGTACCAGTGCTTTTACTTTTCTAATGGCTGAGTGTTTCCCCCCCCCCCCCCCCCCATGATTTAGTTTACAGAAGTTCAATACAAATCAACAAATGCTAGTTATTGTAGGCCACACATTGGAGAAAGGCTGGTCAGAGCCTTTAAAATACTGAGAAATGGCACTTACAGCACACAAGGTCTTGCATAAGGCCAAAGGAGATACAAAGCTTCATGTCATATCCTTCATATTTTCTTTTTACTACATACCCCAGACACAATTACAAACACTGATTTTGACAACTTGGCTGTCCTCACCAGTATTAACACTGTTAGTCCCTGCAATCAGAACCCCACCACAATCTTTTCAAACTACATTTTCAACCACATGAGTAAGAAACCTCGGTTCTTCTATCAGCTGCTTCCTTAAGGCTAACAATACACTTTAAATGAGAACATGTTCTATTAACAACATCTAAATGTTAAAACTGCTACCTTCTATGCTGAATTTACAAAGGTAGTCAAGCACTGTTTGGAACTGCATCATACCTTTCTGCGTAAGGGAATTCTGTAGTGCAGAAGTTCTCACATTTTAAAAATATAATAAAATACTGAAGTGGAATTAGCAGAATTGTTTCACTGATATTTTTTTTTTAAAAAAAACAACAACATAAATCTCTCCCAATTGTACAGTTAAAAAATTAAACCAACCAAAAATAAAAAGAAAGAAAAATAAAATAAAAAATAATACTGATAAAAACAAACTGATGTCCAACACATATCAAATAAAACATGTTTCCTACAACATGTTAACTATTTGCTTCCAGAGTCACCATGTTCTTCTAATCTGTTTCAGGTCACAAACTTGTTCCTAACTTTGAAAACTGTGTGAAAACTTATTAGGTTTGAGGTTCAGGCACACCTGGATATATATATTTTTTATATTTTCTGTTTTTTTTTTCATTTTTGTTACACAGTAGTGAACAGGAATCACAGTGCACAGGCTACTGTGCTTCCATGAAAAGCATGTAGAGTATAGAACAAACTTCATTACCAGTTGCAATTTCTTTTCCTTGTACAAAACCACATCATCAGTTAAGCTTTACTTGCTGCTTCATCTAACATTGGTTCCTCCTTCTGAAGAACATTTTGTATAATACTGCTTTCTTCATTTATAGTTTCTTCAACCTTCATGTTACCTTCAGTTACTTCATTTTCCTTTTCGTCTTCTGCCTCCTCCTCCTCTTCTTCCTCCTCTTGTAATTTTCCACATTCTTTTTCTTTTTGCATCTCCCCCACCTCTTTTTCATCTTCCTCCTCCTCTTCCTCCTCCTCCTCTTTTTCACTGTCTTCCTCATCCTCTCTTGTTAAGCTCTCCCTCTCATCCGAGTCAAGCTGTGAGGGAGAAGCCCCCGCCGCTTCGTGCTCATGACTCAGGTGCTCCTGTGCCGTCTCTTCCTGTTCTGTGCTATCACGTTCTTCTGCTTCCCTTTTGCAATAGGAGTAGCGGTGATTCATGTGCTGAGAGTACGACCCCGAGTGCGAAAATCGTTTACCACATTTGTCACATTGATAGGGCTTTTCTCCAGAATGCAGTCGCATGTGTTCAATCAAATGATGTTTGTGTTTAAATGCTTTCTTGCAGATCCCACACTCGTGAGGTCTTTTACCTGAAAAAGAAAAAGAACCACATCTCGCAAATGTCTATGTCCTTGTGTAACCTGAGGACACAACCCACTCCTGGCACTTACACACAGCCGTCCCTTTTGCCCCCAAACCTTAGGCACAAACTGTTTCTCCCAAATAAAAAGCCAAATAAAAAAAAAAAGGAGCTACTATTTTTTGTGACTTGAACTGATAACTTTTTAAATGAGAGGATATTGTGAGAAGCCTCTTTCTGACTCCTCCTTGTAGCAGTCAGAGAGAAATTTTGTGCTCTGCTCTTCTGTGAGTCCTCACAATGGAAATGGGATATAATTTGCAAATGACTGGCTGCTAAGAAATGGCCATTTAAGGTATTTGTGAATGTGCTGCCAAATGCTTTTAAATTGTTTTTAATTTGGTTGCTATTTTAGTATTAATGCATTGATATTTTAATATTTTTTGTTTTTTTGTCTTTAGTTGAATTGGTTTTTTTAATCATGTTGTGAGCCACCTTAGGGTTCCCATATTGGGAGAAAAGTGGGATATAATATATATAAATTAATGTCAGTAATTTTCTGCAAAGCCTGGAAGCAACGTGTTAACAACTAAAGAAGTCACCTGCCATGAGTGGAGAACTTGGGTAGCAAGTGCATAATGAAGTAACACAACAAAAGTAGGGCTCATGAGCTGTTTTAATGTTATAAATATTATAAATGATCTGTTTTAATATTGTAGTAGATTAATTCCTTTTTAACTGTCATTTTTGTACATTTTAACTGTATTGTGTTTTTAGACTGTAAGCTGCTGTGAATCCCAATTTTGGAGAAAAGGTGGGGTACAAATAAATATAAGTAATAATAATAATGATAATGATAATCACGCTACCCTTTGAAAGGCTATTTTATTGGCATTCTGAATGGAATTTTTCAGATTTTGTCCTAAGATTATTAAAAGTAACAGAAAAGTAACCAAAAGCATAACAAGTATCAGAACAAGAAGCACCAACAAATAATTTGTTCAGCTTTGTAATGAATAACAGGACTAAATTACATTACAAAGTAACAAAAAAGGTAGGGCAGCCACGCTGGCCACAGGAGAAATTCCAAAATCCATACCATATTACCTATATCAGGCAAAGCAAAAAGGCAATTGTCCAGGCAATTGTCCTGATGATCTTGAAAGGTTACACACTTCTAGATGCCCTAATGAAGATGTAGTACACAGAATATATTTTGGAATTTTAAAAACTAACTTTTCAAGCTTCAGTCTCTTGAGGATTTAAATGTTATAGAAAGTTCCAAATTACTGTTCTGTAGCAAAACATCCCATATGAGAGACTATATGGAAACTAATATGAGCAAATGTTTTGGATAATAAGAAAAAATTACTAATTAACTTGGTAGCCAGGTATAGTGGTTTGAGTGTTGGACTAAGACTTGGAGGAACTAGAGTTGAAATTCTTGCTCAGTCAGGGAAAGCTACTGGGTGACCTTGGGGAAAGCATTGCCTCTCAGCCTCAGGGGAAGGCAATGGCAAACCCCATCTGAACAAATTTTGCCAAGAAAACCTTTAGGGTTGCCATTAGCTAGAAATGACTTGAAGGCACACAACAGCAACAAACTTGGTAGCAAATCTAATTCTGGGAAAACTATAATGATGCAAAAGATTAATTCAGAAAAAGAGCTGAAGATTAGTTTTAAAAAGGTATTGTTAATTTTCCTTAGAGAAAGATCTAGAAACCAGTGGTCTAAGTGATAATTTCAGATGGAACACTTTGTTTCATTAGTTTCAATGTGAAAAACGAATGCTGGTTAATAAAAGGTAGCAAATGCTATACTACCTCAGAACAAAACTATATGTAATGAGGCAACATGTATATGTCTGAATTATAAAAACTGGGGAGTGGGGCAGGGTTTAACTTTTATAGTAAAACAGCTTTCCTTGCCATCCCTTATGACTTCAGGCATTTTCCCCTCTAGCCTGACTCCCTTTCATCACCCCTTGATTTAGATGTGAGTGAGGAAGACATCTCAGCAGTAAATGTGATTGATGGCTTTGTGGCATTTATGCATTTTACAGTCAGCCTAACCAACACATGTTGGTCACCCTAACCAGCACAACACAGACAATTACATGTTATTTTTATAAATAGGAACTGTAATTTGAATTAATGAATTAGATGCAACTTGCTGTGTTCTTGAAAAATTTCTTGAGCTATCAAGGCTAGATGTCTTGAAAGCCTGCTGATAAACACATACCTCGATAGGCATCTCCATCTGCATACTTTGCTCATTGGATTTCACTGTGGCTAGGGGTGTTTTGACATGAACAGAGACATACATTCCCATCTGGGACTATGTTATGCATGCCTAATTGTCTATAGCAGGAGTTGGATCTACACCAAAGTAATAGGTTTTAGACAATTTACCTTCTTATTGACATACCTGTGTGTTCATATTTATGTCTTAAGAGTGAGCTACTCTTCTGGAATATTTTGTCACACAAATCACAAGCATACATTCCATTTTCCGTTTTTCTCATCTTCTTCTTCGGTGGTGTGGAATCAGAATCATTCTGATCCTCCACATTCGATACACCTTCTGAGCTAGTGTCTTGTCTTTCATCCTAAGAAATCAAGGCAAAACATTCTTAAACTGATTAAAATGCAATATTCACAAAAGACTGTACAATAAAGAGCAAAATCAATGCTTATTTTTACTGTACTCTGGTAATTCATTTAAATCTCAGGTATCATTTATGTAGGGAAATATCTTTCTTTTCATGAACCATTCCAACCTTCCTAACAGTTAATAGCTGAAAAAGCCAGAATGATCTGCATTTCACTGTAGTAGATATTTAGATTAAATATTTGGTTGAACGACTGTCTTCCAAGCAACAGAGAGAATGTGATGGTAAAATAATTACAAACTAATAACAATAGCAATAGCAGGAAAGGAGATTCCAGAATAAGGTAACTGGGTAGGCCAATTAATGCCTCTTTTACTATATTTAATATTAATATATAATCTTAGTGTTCCAGATGCCATTCTTTTTGTCAATAATTATTCAGAAAAAACTTCCCTTATCCTATGGTACTGGAAGCTTCCTAAATACATGTTTAAAGATGACACACTTTCTCCTTAATAAATCTGTATGCATTTCTAATGTATCTGTGTTAAGAGTTCATGCTCAAACATTAAGGTAAAATCCAGAAAAGTCATTTCAGCCTAAGCAAGCATTTTCTTATGTTATCAACAAGCTGAAAAAAGAAAGAAAAGAAACTTGCTAGCAATATATTCTAATAAGAATGTGTTCACTATATAATTGCCCATTTACAAACTCTTTTCCTTAGTAACAGAAGATTAAATTTAGTTTGAGACCAGATGCGTAATCATATTAGTTGCATCATGTTGGATGAGTGGGAATGCTAAGTAATATTCATGTAGGAATAAGAATTCTCCAGTGAGCAGAAAATCAAATAAAAGCTAGACTCATTTGGCAGGGTTCTGCCCTCAGCCACACATGCTGTGTAAAAAGAAACCTCAGGAACTGGGTATATGGTTTGCAAGTACCTTTTAGCCCCCAGAATTATTACTGCACAGCAGAAAATGATGTGACAATACAGATTCTTTTTCCCTGTCTTGCTTCCTAACTAGACAATATCTAGGTTGGCTTCCATGTTTCAATTGGATGAAGGCTTGATGACAGCAGCAGCCCAATAATCTCATATAGCTAATTTGTACTGGGGAGGCTGTGGTCATGGTACCCCAGCTAGAAGAGATAAACCTTTGTAGTGATGTCGGTCACACAGACAAATCACATAGCCTGTCTCATATTCCACATTCACACTTCTTGATGCCCATGTTACTTTTAGCTTCATCTGTCTTTACTGCCATTAAACTGCTTGGCTGTGGCAAACATCACAATGTAGTTAATACTATCGTGACACTGTAGAAAAATCATATGGCTCATCCAATGGATTATGAGATATTGTGGAAAGTATAACAAATGAAGCAAAGAACCAAAAAAGATAAAGGTGACAAAGAGAAAAACAGTTTTATCAAACCAGCGATCAGGAGGAAACAATACCAAAAAGTCTTGAAACAATTCAATTATTGTCAAGATCAGTATTTTTACAATAATTTGCTCTGGTGAGTCTAATGGGAATGTGTCAGTTAGGAGAATATTTGGTATATTATCTTTTTGCTACATAATGCTAAAAAATAGTCACTTTGTGGAGACAGACAAAATACTATAGATGCTTAGTACTTCACTGAGACCCTTTTTGGAAGTGTATTAGCGTATAATGAATGCATGTAAAGCATGTGTGTGAGATTACCAGTAATGGAGGTCTGCGTGAATATTGTGTACATTTCCACAAGCAAGAATGAAATGACACACATCATCAGCCTCTAAATTTGGACATAATATGTGACCAGTCCTTCTGAGAATAGGTTACATGATATAACTAAATGGTATCTAGCAGATAAAGTGAAAGACCTATACCATCTTTGGACAGGCAGAAAGAACAACTTTTATCAGATCACATACAATTAAAAATATACCTAATATTAGCAAATGAGGCAAACTGAACCTTTGCCTCATTAACCCAAATATCTACTATGAACAGATATAAATTTAGGTACCTGACTTCCATTTGCCTGCATCTGTTTTGGTGTTTCTTGAACTGTAGGATTAACTGTGGTTGAGTAAGTATAAGCTACCTGTGGGATAAGAATTGTCTGCTTATTGGCAGCAAGAGCTCGTAAGCATGGAACACTGTTCTGGTCAGCAATGGCAACAATTGTAGGTAACTGGGCAGTGACTGTAGGTATAGCAATATTAATGGGATTGGCACTTGGTGGGATTACATTTACAACTGGTTCAGAGTCTGTAATACTGCTGTCCTTTTGTGGTTCTTTTTTTGCACAAGTCAAGTTCAAAGGTTCTTCTTGGACAGAATAAGCACTATTCTGGTAAACACTAGTTATAGTAGATCGTTCCAATGATTCTCCATGTTGCTTTGGTAGTGAAAGATCAAGAGGTTCTATTTGTGGCTCTTCTTGGGCACCTTCATTAAGGTACAAGTAACCCTGTGAATTTCTAGAGGAAGAGAGGTTAAGGGGTGATGGGGATGGTGTGTTACTCCGTGAGCCATTTTGAGTTGATTCTGTTGAAACAGTCTGTATTTTATCTGTCTTGAGAGGGCTTACAGAATTAGATGTGCTGTCCTGGTGTTCATTTGCAGCTGTAAGTCCAACAGGATCATCCTTATCAACAGTATTTTTTAATCTGTCAGGCTCGGGGGAAGATGGTCCAGAAGATGGTATAGAAATTTGGCCAGCTTGCATTTTTTTAAACCACTTTTTTACTACATCCAATGGCAAATTTACTGAATCTGCTATTTTTGAGAGCTCTTCTGAGCTTGGTTGTGCATTTAATGCATAATAGGCTTTCAGAAGGGATAAAAGGTTTTTTAAAGGGGGTTGACCAGGAGAAAGGTTAGCTTCCCCTGCTTCTGTTGAAACAGCGGATTCTGGCTTCTCAGCTTCTGCATCACTGAGCTGAGTTGGCTGAGTGGGATTTTTGATATTATAGTGCTTTGATTCTTGAAGTGCATTAGGCTCTCCTGAACAGTCATTGTGTAGAAGGCAAGTGCTATCATTTGTCTCTCCTTCAAAGCTTTTTTCTTTCTCAGACTTCACTCTAAGATCTTCTGGTAACTTCTCTATTTTGCAGCTGTTTGTTGGGGCAGGAGTTTCTTTTTTCAGGTTCTGTGGCACAACCTGAAGCTGACTAGGTTGCTCCAAACTGTAGTTGATAATAATTTTGGTTGTCCCATCTTGATCAACCAAAGGAAGACTGATAGCTGAAATGAGGGAATGTCCAGCTTGTTGTATGGATGCATTGTTGATTGTTTCTTGTTCTTTGGATGTAAGATTGGCATGACTGTTCTCCAATACTTGCCTTATAACATTGCCATCGACGGCAACTTTTAATACATTTTGAATGTCACTTAAGTTGATACTTATTGGAGACACCAGACCAACAGTTGGCAAAACAACAGCTTGCACCACACCCTGAGTAGAACTGGTTGCCTGTAATGGGCTACCACCACTAAAAACCCCATTTTGCAAAGGGGCTGAACAGTTGATTCCTGAAGCAACCACTATGGGCTTGAATTCATAATCCACAGGTTCAGTTTTAATTTGGTTTACAGGGAGTTGTTCTTGTAAGGGCTTGTTTTCTATCTTTTGTCGTACTTGTGGTTTTGCTGGGCTACCCGGCGAAGCAGAAAGGGAAGGGGAAGAGCACTGAGATGTCTTGAGCCCTGTTCGTGCTCGACCATTCACAGGCACCAGACCAATACATTTCTTACTGCTTATGTGGGAGCTGTAGGAACCAGAATGGGAAAAACGTTTCTTGCAGTTTGGGCACTCATATGGCTTCTCTCCTATATAAATATAAAAATAAACAAACAAACAAGAGATACCATGATAATATAATCCCAGTTACTTTTATAATTCTAGCAATATCAGTTAAGAAGTTGTAGCTTCGATTCAAAGAACCAAGAGAGGAAGGAAAATAGCTGCTAGTACTAGAGCAGTGGTTCCCAAACTTTGTTCCTCCAGGTGTTTTGGTCTTCAGCTCCCAGGATTCTTGGCTTTTGGAATGGTCACCGGGGCTTCTGGGAGTCCAGAACACCTGGAGAATCAAAGCTTGGGAACCGCTACACTAGAGCATGTATGAGACTTCATATGCTGCTACAAAAGTTAGGTTCTATAGCACTTAGGTTCTATAGCACACTGAGATTGTGTGACACTTTAGATTTAGTTAATTTTTTTAAAAAATTGCACAAAGCTAATTCAAAGTGAAAAACTGTCCTTTTATGAATAGAAAATATGTTCTACACTTCGAGGGAAAACGTCTGATCCAAGCTGATATCTACAAAGCAACTTCCTAAAGACTTTAGATGTAGAACTAATGGTAAGCTAATTTGTAAGTATATATACAATTATATATACTATATATATATATGAGGAAAATCAATGCATTTTAGATATGGTGCTGGAGGAGAGCGCTAAGGATTCCATGGACAGCCAAAAGGACAAACAAATGGGTCCTAGAGCAGATCAAGTCAGAGATATCCCTAGAAGCCAAGACTTAGACTGTCATGCTTTGGACAGATCATGAGAAGGCATGAATCGTTGGAAAAGACAATAATGTTAGGAAAGAGGGAGGAAAGTAGAAAGAGAGGAAGGCCACATGCTAGACAGATAGACTTTATTAAAGAGACCACGGATATTTTGCAGGAGTTTGCAGGAGCTGGGCAAAGCAGTAGAGGACAGGGGGTGGGTGGAAATGTCTCATCCATATGGTCACCATCGGTCAAGACCGACGCAAAGGCCGTTAACAACAAGTACAATTTACCCAGATTGTCAAATAATTTTGCATTAATGCCTTTTATGCAAAATTATTTGACAATCTGGTATAACTGTACTTGTTGTTGTTAACTGCCTTTGCGTCAGTTACTACAGGCATAATCCAGTGAATCAATAATATCAATAAATTATTGAAAAAATTATTTAAACATTTAACTGTTCACCTCTTCACAGAGGTGCTTGATCGTCTTCATTTTCTTTATAGGAGGATATATTTATTCCATCTCTCCATCTTTTAAGGTACATTTCCAAAAGATGTTTGTACATTCACTAGTCAGCTGAATCAGTAACACTGTACTATATTCCTTCCAAAAGAGCAAAGTTTTGAAAAATGGCAAAATCTAAGACATAGTAATGTCATGAGGAATAAAGACAGTTATTGGTCCAAAACACACTGCAGAAATAATCCAGCTTGAGACCACTTTAACTGCCCTGGTTCAATGCTAGGGATGCTGCCCTGGTTCAATGCTAGTCGCACTAAAATTCCCAGGTTTCCCTAGCACTGAGCCAGGGCAGTTAAAGTGGTCTCAAATTGGATTATTTCTGCTGTGTGATTTGGACTATAGTTGACTACATTATACATTCTAGATTGGAGGCAAAAAAAATGTTAGTTGAAGAAATATACAGCTGCGAGTGCAGTTCTACAATTGCTGGTACAAAAGATCACACACAGGCTGCATCTGCACTGCAGAAATAATGCAGTTTGACACTGCTTTAATTGCCACAACTCCCATTCTATGGAATCCTGGGATCTGTTGTGGCACCAGAGCTTTCTTGACAGAGAAGGCTAAATATCTCACAAAATTACAAATCACAAGATTCCATAGTATTGAGGCATGGCAGTTAAAGCAGTATCAAATTGCATTATTTCTGCAGTGCAGATCCAGCCACGGTGTTATATCAGGTACCTTATTTTCCTGCGTATAAGACTACTTTTTTACCTGCAAAATCTGTGGCTAAAGTGGGGGGGGGGGTCATCTTATACGCCGGATATAAGGATAATGAGGATAGAGGTGCTAAAACTCTATATTTTGACTGGAAAAATGGGGGGGGGTCGTCTTATACGTGTGTTGTCTTATACGCCGGAAAATACGGTACTTTAATCGTTCTCTTGTATGAGAATCTTGTACGAGAATCTGCACAAGTTATTGGTGGTTTGAATTAATAGTTTTGGATTTAATTAACAAAACGGTTCTACTGCAATATTTAAAATAGACCATGTGTGGAAGACACTTTCCATTGGGAGAATCCAATTTAATAATTATAATGTTAAAATGAGTATTTGTCAGAATAAAGACTGGATATCCATGAAATAAACAACAGCACAGTTGTTATAGTTTAGCTAATGTAGCAGCCGTACAGCTGAACTGCTTTGATATTCTAAAGTAAATCTGTCTTGTACAGAACCTTCTTATCTCAGTCATATGTTTTCACTTCATTCACTTATCTGACCACTGACAAATTATGGTCAACACCTAAAAACTGATATATACTGCAAAGTAAAGGTAGGGCCTGAACAGATGAGCCAAATGAAACAGCTTCCGGCCACCTTGGAGGCATGCTGTTTAAACAACGCACATCTCCAAAGCAGTTGGAAGCTGCGCCAAAGTCATGCTCTGGTCCTTAGGACTGGAGCAAAAAGGAGCCAGGATAGTGTGACTCCTGGTGGCACTGGTCGGCCCCTGCATCCATGACCCGCCTTGGGAACAGGCTATGTGGACAACAAGGTTCCAACCCGCTTTCGTGCCTGTCTGTTCCACCCTGTAACAGATATAATAATTATTAACAAGAAGACTAAAACACTCCCACCAATACCATGTTGAACTGGCAAAAGTTCATAGGATATTTACCACTGTGGATGCGTAGGTGTTCCTTTAAGTGATGTTTATATTTGAAAGCTTTTCCACATTCAGTGCACTTGAATTTTCGATTACCACTAGATTGAGTCACATGTCTCTGTAAAACAGAATAGGAAGATTAATCATCAGACAAAGAGAATATGAGTAAAATAAAACACAAGTGAGAAATTTCTTATTTGCAACAGAAAAATATAAATTTTAATTTTAATAGAGTTAAGTAAATCATCGGATGATTGAAGGTACTGTGAAAAACAAACAAGAAAACAGGTGAGCAAAGTTAGAAAAATAAGCCACAAAAATCACTTTTCCCTATATCAAAATTTTAGGCAGAGATGCTTTTGCCATTTTACATGCCTAGGAAATTCATCAAGATATTCATTCCCTCATTCTGTTGTAAAAGACAACCAAAGAATCTGGGTTATGAGAGAGAGAGAAACATTTCAGCCTGCTTAAATTTTAATTATTTGACTTGATTTTTCCATTTACATGCTTCCAGCTCTTACTGTTGATCTCGAATTCCTTTATGTAACGACATCACAGGACTGCTCTAGAGAAGATGGTCCAGTAACAAATGCACTCAGTCACAAAACATTCTCCAGATAAATGCACATAAACCATACTTCAAAGGTTAGTGGCACTTACAGCTAATTAATAATTGGTATTAATAAATTAAGTCACAGTAGTTTAACTGTTTCATTTAAAAAAGGACCTATTGTTACATTTGAAACTATTTGCAATAGGATTTAGCTATAGAGCCACACTTTAGGTCATCCACATCTCAGAAAGAGAGCTAACATACTTTCAATAAATATACAATAAAAAGCAGTCATCTTTTTATACTCTATGAAAAATGAGTTCTCTTTCTTCACTTTAAAATATTATTTATTTATTTTGCTGCTATTCTCCTAAAGTGATCCCAAGCCAGCTCACAAATGATAGTTAAAAACAGTACAACTTTAAAAACAGAATTAAAAGAGCACATCAGTATAACAAGTTAAAAAAAAACACCAAAATATTAAAAACATACAAAAGCAAACACCCCAATAAGAAGCCTCCCTGGGTGCAGGTTTTTATCTGCCACAGAAAGAAGAGTGGGTGAGTGGGATTATTTCACACATATTGAATTGGATGTTTATGGTTCCTTAACAATTTAAGTTGCCATAAATTTTTGTTCTCCTTGGTTCTTGAGGACTTTTCTTAAAAAAGATTTCTGATACACCAAATAGTTTTCCACCTCTGCACTTAAAATAGCTTATTTTTATGTCAGTCACGGATGGCCACTGCATTCTATATGGAAATTCAGAATGGCTGCCATATGGTGGATATGAGTTAGGGAATATATATAACATATATACTTGACTATAAATTGACCTCATGTATCAAGGACAGGTTTGGGGGCAAAAATTATGGATTTTGATATTACCTGTGGATAAGTCGAGGGTAAACTTAGGGACACGTAACAAAGGATCTAAAGCAGGGGTAGGCAACCTTTCCCCTTTAAGGGCCGAGAGACTTCAGCTCCCAGAATCCCAGGAGCTATTGGGCAACATGAGATTATTGGCCAACATGACTGAGGCTTCTGGGAGCTGAAGTCCCTCGGCCCTTAAAGGGGAAAGGTTGCCTACCCCTGATCTAAAGGATGAAGGAAAGGAAAACAATGCCAAAGAAATCACAGAATTCCAGCAGGCATAACTGTTTGTGCTCACCCTGAAAGCTGGATAGATGAGAGAGCTGAGTAGGACAGATTCTGGTCTTGTCTTTCACCAGGAGATGCTTCCTTTTTTATAAGAGTTATAGTGCAGTACAGCACGCCCGTGATGTACATGGGCTTGCCATATGCGGCTCTTAGTTTATGCGTACGACAAGCCTGGGAGTACAAAATGGTGTGTGTGCTGCATGCAGGAGCGCGCCACCATACAAATCAATGTGCTCCGAGCTTTCGTGTTTTCTCCCATACTGGGGCGGGGGGGGGAGGGCGGAATGGATCGCCCACATATAGGAAGGGCCCATTGACTTGTGGATAAGTTGACTCAAGCTTTTGGGGTCAATTTTTTAATTAAAATTTCTAGACTTACACATGAACTATATATACACAATAGTTCTGCCAGTGAAGTATATAGAAATTTTTCTTCAGGGTATAGCAATCCATAGCATCCCAAGAACAAGAGATAACAGAAAAAGACATTTCTATGAAATGAAAGAGAGCAACTAAACAGCATACAAAATTCAATCCCCGTCAATTTTTGAAAAGCTGCTGTACCCTGGCATTGATAAGAACATATATGACAACAGCATTTTGCATGAACATGGTGTCAGTATTGGAATGACTATTTCACATGGGCAGATAAACTGAGCACTGGGATATGTTTACTTTGGAAGCTTTAATCAATTCACCAAATTTCATTTCTATTTTGAGACAGCCCAGATTAATGGTATGCAGCATGGGTAGGAAATGTACTGCTCTCCGGATCTTATTGGAAATAAACTCCCATTGGCAAATGATCAGTAGGGGATTGTAGGATCTGCAGCTCAAAACATCTGAATAAATGTATCTGAGGAAGTAAACTGTAGTTATGAAAGCTCATGCTGCCAACTTCTTTCTTTCAGTTAGAGCCTTTGCAAACTGCCAGAAATAGTGAAAATTGAGTCCACTTTAAGGGTTAGGGCTAGGGAATCATGGAAACTGTATTTTATTGTGGCACCAGAGCTCTCTGACAGAGAAGGCTCAATGTCTCAGAAAAAAAACAACCCAATTCCCATGATTCCCTAGCACTAACCCTAACCCTTAAAGTGGACTCAATTTGCACTATTTCTGCAAAGGCCCTCTCCAAGGTGCTACAAGATCTCTCAGCATTTGAATAGCCACACATTTTCCTGTTTATCTCTTTTTAATGTGCTTTATTAAAAAAATTATACTAGTTCACATTAAAATCAGTATGATGACATAAAAACGTGTAGAGCTAGTGTTCTTTTACTACTGGTATTACTGTATTAAAGCATGATCTGGCCAACATTCCACCTTTTAAAATCCCATTGATTTACACCACACTTGAGCTTAGTAAAAAGGCTGAGTAGCATGTGTCCCACTGATTTGGATGGCATATGCTTAACTTCTCTACTGAAATTAATGGAACCTAAACATGCTTAATTGTGGCTGCACTCTGTCCCTATAAATACTAATCTATATTTAGTGTGAACAGGCATTTACCAAAGGTTTGCAATGAAAAGTCCCCCATTAACTTTAATGGAACTGAATTGCTCCTGCAGTATGCATGACAAAATATCCAATATACCTGGCAAGATGAAACAAGTGAAATTAAGGTTGCCACACAGAAATTATGACCTGCAGCTTCCAGTCATCTAAGACATTGTAACTGAGGCTGCTTGTGCATTGTAGGAATAATGTAGTTTGATACTGCTTTAACTGCCATTCCTAGTATTCTATGAAATCCTGGAATTTGTAGTTTGCTGTGGCACCAGAGCTTTTTGACAGAGAAGGCTGAATGTCTCCTAAAAATAAAAATCCCAGGATTCCATAGCATTGAGCCATGGCAACTAAAGAGGTTTCAAATTGCATTATTTCTGCAGTACACATGCAGCCTGAGAATATCTGTAATACAGTCTTAAATCCAATTCCTAATCCCAACTAGAGTAGACCCATTGAAACAATGGAAATTATGCTATTACCAGTGAGCACATAATTTGGTCAACATTCTTTACTTGAGACTCGATTTAGGCAATACAACCAACATGGCATAATGGTTTGACTATGACTCCGGTGATCGGGGTTCGATTCTCTGGTTGGCCACGGCAACCCGCTGGGTCACCTTGGGCAAGTCACAGCCCCAGAAAACCCTGTAATAGGGGTCACCAAAAGTCAGAAATGATTTGAAGGCACTAAACAACAACAAAGCAAAAGCAGCTTCATTTATATACCGCTTCATACCGCGCTATGGAGTATCTAAGCGGTTTACAACTGTGAGCTCATTGCCCCCCAACAGCTGGGTACTCATTTTAGCAACCTCAGAAGGATGCAGGCCTGAGTCTAGCCTGAGTCCTGGCTAGTACTGAACTCACAACCTTGTGGTTTGCGAGCCAGTGGCTGCAGTACAGGCATTTAACCACTGCATCACCAGGGCTCCTCCACTGTGCTAATGATAAATAAGCAAGAACTAATTCTAAAGAAGCAAAAGAAACTGATGATTTACTAAATATGCCCAAGAGAAGAAGGAGCTTTGTGTAAAATGAAGCATGAATCAAAAGCATAGGTAATAAATTTATTAAGTTTTAATAATTTAAAGTGCTTCATCTTATTACATTCAGCATTACTAGGGCAATAGGAATTCCCATCTATCTCTTGTTTGAGACACAGGAGTGCAGCTACCAGGGGGAGGAATAAAATTAGGGTTTTGTCCGTTCCCCCAGAAGAATTCTGACCCCCATGAACTTTTCCTTCAGTCCCCAGTTTTTTAGCATTGCAGAGAATGAGACACTGACACTTACATCTGCTGTGCTTGTATTCCCTTGGTAACTTTGCCTGTTCCTTTTCTTTAGATGCCTAAACTTTATTTCTAAATGCTTAACTGTAGTTCTAAATTACTGCAATATTAAAAAATATTAGGGAATGAAGGAAACATTTCATAGGGAGAATTCATATTTTGGGGGCCAACACCCTCATTTTGCCCCCTTCCTACCAGCTTTAAAGGCATAACATGGTAGTTTGAAATCAGGCTATGATAGCTTGCACAGGGCTATCTAGTAGATTCACAGTTGAAGTCCAAAGTATTCTAAATTATATTACTATTCTGTTGATGACAGCACTTGGTAGTCAGACTACTCAACAGCAAAACAAGACTTAGGGCCTTTACAAGACTGCCAGAAATAATCCACCTTGAGACCACTTTAACTGTCCTGGCTCAATGCTAGGGAATCATGGGAATTGTAGTTTTTTCTGAGACATTGAGCCTTCTCTGTCATAAAGCTCTGGTGCCACAATAAACTACAGTTCCCATGATTCCCTAGTACTAAGCCAGGGCAGTTAAAGTGGTCTCAAACTGCATTATTTCTAGCAGTCTGTAAAGGCCCTTAGGAAGGCTCAGCACCTTTAAACAACTTAAGAATGCACACAAATAATACT
This sequence comes from Phrynosoma blainvillii, assembly GCA_026167975.1. Taxonomy (NCBI): domain Eukaryota; kingdom Metazoa; phylum Chordata; class Lepidosauria; order Squamata; family Phrynosomatidae; genus Phrynosoma; species Phrynosoma blainvillii. Next base: position 21,884,832 of record JANUYF010000005.1, read on the forward strand.
TTACAAAAAGATGCTAAAGAAATGATGATGGGAGAACCATTTGTCATATTTTAGGCTATAAGAAATAAGAGCCAAGCAAAAAATTTAAATCATTTTTCATCTCTGAGAAAGGGAGGGAAACCCTCTGTTTGTGTGTTTATGTGTGTGTGTTTGGTACTGCCACATATATGGTTATTTTTGTGACAGCTAGATTGCTACTGTCCATCCCCATTTCATCCACTAGACAAAAGGCAAAATACACATGAAGGCCTTTGAACCAGGTCTGGAGGCTCTACACATGGAAAACCTATGTACATGACAGCATCTGCCCCCTTTCCAGCTGCTAAAACCTCAGCGAGGTTGTCACCTCACATGGCTGGCAGCATTGATCATTAAACTTGCTGCTTCTGGCCCTATCTTGAGAAGATCCTTGATTCTTTGGAATGCTGTTACTGAATGCAGAGCTATGCATCCAAGGATTTCAAGGTTCAAAGCCCACTACCACCACTGTTCCTGCTGAATTAGGAGGAAAAAGGGACTGCGCCCAGCAGCTCCTGCTGTCACTAGCAGCTGACTCTCTACGTACTTGAATGCCACTATACTGTTATAATTCTATTGTTCCACTTTTATTTTTATGTCTGCCTCCTGTGGCATTCTAGGGTTTGTAGTTTAGTGAAGTCTAAGAGCACTCTGGCTGAGAATTCTAAATGCCCATCCCTAAACTGCAAATGTGGGATGTGGTGGCTTAGCAGTTAAGACGCTGACTCCACCGATCGCAAGACTGGCAGATCAGCGGTTTGAAACCCAAGCACCATGTGACAGAGCGAGCTCCCGTCATTAGTCCCAGGTTCTGCCAACCTAGCAGTTCAAAAGCATGTAAAACTGCAAGTAGATAAATTGGTACCACTTTGGTGGAAAGGTAACAGCGTTCCATGCTGGCCACACAACATGGAGTCGTCTTTGACAATGCTGGCTCCCTTGGCTTAGTAATGGAGATGAGCACCACCCCCTACAGTCCACTACTAGACAAACTTGTCAAAGGGGAAATCTTTACCTTTAAACTGCAAATCCCAGGATTCCATAGGAGAACGCTATAGCAGTCATAGTGTGAAGACAAACAGTTGGTTCCTGAATCTGCAGGTCTTCAGAGCTAGGAACAGGAAGGGTGACCAGGGACTTCTCCTAACCTCTCCCACAATATCTGGCTCTGAGTGTCCTCGGGGTCAGATATTCAGGAAGCAATCACTTCTGTAGGGCAGGGCTAGACACTGGCAGGGACTATGGCTGCTTCTTCTCTTTATTCTTTTTCAGGGACAGCTGATTTTGCTTCACCACTGCATCCTCTTTTTGGGGGCACAGGATGGCAGGGAATGCTGGTATTGCTCCTGTCTTTTCTTCAGGTGGTGGGCAGGGCAGGCACCACTATTATGCTATTCTTCTCCACAAGGGAAGGGAATGCTATTTGCATTCTATCTCAGATTAGAGTTGTTGCTTTTATGACTTTTACAAAGAGACACTAATTCAAGATCCTTGTTATAATCCTTGGCAGACCATGAAATATAATCAGCAAAATGCTAATTCTGCAAATTTCAGCTAAAATACATGAATTATCGATAGCTAAAATGTCATAAATCATAAGACATACAGTAATGCAATTATTTTTCTCATAGTTTATCTGAGCATCGTACCAAATAAATGAGCAGGAAAAACTAATAATAAATAGAAAAAGGCATGTACTGGCAATTTACTCTTGTAAGAATGCAACCTTCTTTTAAAAAGATTCCTTGTGCTCTTTTGGTCAGAGATTCATAGCTAGAAAATGTTTAGGCAAAAATCTTCCATTTGGAGACAAGTACTGTATGAGGCAGGAAAATAAGAGAAATTATGTTACAAATGATCAAACATTAGGTTTCACATAAATTAACAACAAATAATTATTTTATTAATAAATAAATTTGAGTGTGAAAGTTTATTGAACTTTGAAGCAAAAAGTTAAAAATCAAATAAAACCATTACCCACTACACCAGGGGCCGGCAACCTACGGGCTGCTCCCGGCCCCCCGCTGACCGGCCCCTGCCGCCGCCCTGCGCGCCACCACCGTTTGGTTTGCCAAAATGGCGGCCACAACTCGTTTGCACATGCACAGTACTCCTGCACATGTGCGAACGAGCCACGCCCGCTATTTTGGCAAACAAAATGGAGGCCGTGAGGCACGCGGCGGTGATGCGGCCAAAATGGAGCCCCGGAGGAGCCCCGCAGTGACGCTGGACCGCTCGGAGGCCCATTGCTGCCGAGGGAAGCCTCCTGGGGGGCCCAGGCGGTGGCGCTGGGCCTCTCGGAGGCCCGTCGCTGCCGAGGGAAGCCTCCTGGGGGGGCCCTGTGGTGGCGCTGGGCCTCTCGGGGGCCTCTTGCGGCAGCACTGGGCCCAGGGAAGCCCCAGCCACGGCCGCTGCGGGCGAATTTGCCTGCTGTGGGTTCAGGGAAGCGGCCGCTGCAGGCGAATTCGCCTGCCGTGGGCTTGAGGGGGGCTTTCCAAGGCCCAGAGAAGACCCTCTGCGTGTAGGTTTTCTGTATACCATGTGGCCCAATTGCTGGTTTGGTTTCTGGATAACCAGGACATCCAAGAATGGCAATGTTCCTTCCTTTTCTTTTGCCATCGTGAATTGGATGTTCAGGTGGATGTTGTTGAGATGGTTCAAAAACACAGTCAGATTTTCTTCTCCATGGCTCCAAATGGTGAAAGTGCTGTCCAGATATCGGAACTATGTTGTGGGCTATTTTGGTGCTTGCTTTTCAGTGTTCCATGTAAAAGTTTGCTATCACAGGGCTTAGAGGACTTCCCATGGCTACATCATCTCTCTGCTTGTAGAATCTGTTGTTACACTGGAAGTAGCTTGTGGTGAGGAAATGTTCAAACAGGGCTGTGATGTCTTCTGGAAAAAATTGTTGGATAAGTGCCACAGTGTTCATTATAGGGACTTTGGTGAACAGGAAGACCACATCAAAGCTAATTAGTCTGTTTCTGGGTTTGAGTTTGGGGTTGTTGATTTTTTCTATGAAGTGAGCTGAGTCCTTGAGGTAGTGGGGGGTTTGCTCTATATGGATTTTTAACTGTGTGGTCAGAACAACTTGCAGCTGTTTACAATGAGTATGGTCTATAATCAGTATGGGGCTGACTTACACAACTACTGGATTCCTTTTGGCTTCTTGGAAACTGAAGGTATAATAGTTCTCTATTGACAGCCAATTAGTCTCAAGACCCATGATTTTTGTGAAAAATGAAGACTCTTTCCTGCAGGGTAGCCCTATTAATCTTTGGCAGTATAACTGGCAAAATGTCTTGTAGCACCATGAAGACTAACACATTTGGCATGAGCTTGCATAGCCTTCAGCCCATTTCATCAGATGTAAGAAGAAGCTGTGACAGCACGAGGAGAGTGGTTTCTGCTTGGAACGCCTGGCAGGTGAAGGAGCACAATGCAAATCATTATCGACAGTCTCACCTGCCCTTGCTTGAACACATGGGACATAATAAAAGAAGAATGCAGAGAGACACTTTCAATAAACAAAAAGAAAGAGAAAAAACCATGGATGACAGAAGAAACACTGCAAGTAATAAAGAAAAGAAGAAAAACAAAAAGGAGATAGGAACAAACTAAGAATTATGAATGCAACAGTACAACGTCTTGTGTGGAAAGATAAGGAAAATTACTACAACGACCAACGCAGAGAAATAGAAGACGACAACAAAAAGGGAAGAACAAGAGATCTATTTCACAAGATCCAGGAAATCAAAGGAAAATTCAAACCAAGGACTGGGACACTCTATGACAATAAAAATAACATAATTCAAGACCAGGAAGGAAGAAAAAGACATTGGATGGAATACACAGAATTATAGAAAAGAGATGACAAAATGGAGGACACATGGAATGAAGAGCCATATGAAGATGAACCCCAAATCATAAAAAGATAGGTGGAAACTGCAATAAGAGAATAGCGAAAAACAAATCACCAGGAACAGATGATATTCCACTTGAACTGCTGCAATCCACATTGACAGAGTCAACTCTAGTGCTAACTAACATATATGGAAAACAAACCGATGGCCAACAAATTGGAAGCGATCAATATACAACCCCATCCACAAAAAGGGAGACACAAGAGACTGCAGCAACTATAGGATTATAGCATTGATCTCCCACGCAAGCAAAATCATACTCCAAATTCTGCAACATAGACTGCAACCATACATGGAAAGAGAGATTCCAGAGGTCCAATTAGGGTTCAGGAAAGGAAGAGGCACTAAGGATCACATTGCAAACATACGATGGTTAATAGAGTGCACCAGGGAATTCCAAAAGAAAATCAACATGTGCTTTATAGACTATAGCAAAGCCTTTGACTGCATAGATCACGAAAGGCTATGGAACGTCCTTAATGTAATGGGAGTGCCAGCACATTTGGTAGTCCTGATGAAGAATCTGTACTCAGGACAAGAGGCTACTGTAAGAACAGAACACAGAGAAACAGAATGGTTCCCAATTGGCCAAGGGGCCAGACAAGGCTGCATCCTTTCACCCTATCTGTTCAACTTGTTTGTAGAACATATTATAAGAAAAACAGGCTTGAACACAGAAGAAGGAGGAGTGAAAATAGAAGGAAGGAATATCAACAATCTAAGATATGCAGATGACACCATAATACTAGCAGAAAAACTCACAGACTTGGAACACCTACTAAGGAAGATCAAATAAGAAAGTGTAAAGCAGGCTTAATGCTGAACATAAAGAAAACAAAAATAATAACCACTGAGGACATCACAAGTTCAATCTAGACAATGAAGAAATAGAAATAGTAAAAGAATCCCCATACCTAGGATCAAACATTGATAGAAATGGAGGCTACAGTCTGGAAATCAGAAGAAGACTAAGAATGGGGAGGGTGGCTATGAAAGAACTAGAAAAATTCCAAAATGCCAAAATATACAACTCAGCACAAAAGATAGAATCATACAAGCCATTTGTATTCCATTACCATGTATGGATGTGAGAAAGATGATAGGAAGAAAATAATTTCATTTGAGATGTGGTGCTAGAAAAGAGTGCTGAGGATCTCATGGACAGCCAAAAGGACAAACAAGTGGGTCCTAGGGCAGATCAAACCGGAAACCTCCCTGGAAGCCAAGATGACCAAACTGAGACTGTTGTACTTCGGACACATCATGAGAAGAGAAGACTCTTTGGAAAAAACAATAATGCTGGGGAAGGTGGAGGGAAGTAGGAAGAGAGGAAGGCCACATGCTAGATGGATGGACTCTATTAAGGTCACGGGTATGGGGTTGCAGGATTTAAGCAGAGCAGTGGAGGACAGAGGCTTTTGGAGATGTCTCATCCATAGGGTCGCCATGAGTTGAGATCGACTTGAGGGCAGTTAACAACAACAACAACAACAACAACAACAAAGAAGTGGGCTCCAGACCACAAAAGCTCATGTTCATCCCCCCACTCCCCATCTTTAAGGTGTTCTTAAGAAAGAGAACTTCCAAATGGGAACTTTCAAACTTCCAAACAGTATTAATCTGTTTCAGTGAAAACATAGAGGCAAGGCAGACTTACTGTAACTCCTTTCATCTTATGACAAGACTGTTTTTCGTAAAAAAGGCAAACATGCTTAACTCTCTGTTATAATTCCTTAGGTTTCTAATATATTCACACAGTAACCAAATGCAACATAAAGCCAGCATCTGGAATCTTGACTCTTGAACCAAGTATAACATAAAGAGCCACCATCTGGGAACTTGAATCTAAGATATTTAAGTTTCTCGCAGTCATGCAATCCTCAAAAAATCAGAAGACTGAATTCTGTACTTGTTCCTGTTAGTCCAGCTAGAGAAGACCTACTGAATTAATGGCAACTTGATTAAGTAAACCATTATGTAAGTTCTACTGACTCAGGGGCTAAGCAGATGGCGCAAAGCGCCGTCTTCAGAGCAAGGAAGGAGAGGGGCAGCTACACGCTGGGCGCCCCAACCCCTTCCCCCAAATGTCCTCGGAGCAGCCGGCCCTCCGCACGGCCGGGGCTCCAAGGATACTTTTCTGCTGCAGCGTCCACACGCGCTGCAGCAGAAAAGCTGCCGAAGGTGCGCTGGCAGCCTTTTGCGGCACACCTTCGGCAATTTGTGGAAGGAGCGCTATTTTAGCGCTTCTTCCAGGGGCGGCGAAGCTGCGCCATGGGGCCGAGGTGTGGGGATACCTTGGCCCCAATCCGCAGCTTCCCGGGGCAGCCCACGGCTGCCCGTCTGTTTCCCCCCTCAGTAACTTTACTCTAGTTAGGGCTAACATTTGGATTCAGGCATCACCTGCTCTTTTTATCTCAATCAACTACTGACATCCAATTATATTGTTCATATGCTTGATCGTTTCTGAACTGTGTTATTTACACAAACATCAGGTTCCTTTATAGATAAGAGGCCCTTTTCATACCTTTTCCTCTTTTGTCCCTGGCTAGTGACTTATAGCCAGCTTTTTGCTTGATTCTATCAAAGCTCCAGACCCACTCCAGTATGCTATGGATAGACTCAATCAAGGAAGCCAGTCCCTGAGTTTGCAAGACCTGAGTACTGCTATTGATGAAAGGGTGACTAAAGGCCTTTGCAGACTGCCAGAAATAGTGCACATTAAATTGAGGCACTGCCCTGGCTCAGTGCTAGGGAATCATGGGAACTGTAATTTATTGTGGCACCAGAGCTCTCTGACAGAGAAGGCTCAATGTTCCAGAAAAAAATACAATTCCCATGATTCCCTAGCACTGAGTCAGGGCTGTGCCTCAATTTAAAGTGCACTATTTCTGGCAGTCTGCAAAGGCCCTTAGAGGTCTTTAATTCATGGAGTCACCGTAGGTTGAAGTAGACTTGATAACAGTTAACCACAACAAAACATTGTCTTCTATGAAGTTACAGATTTTAAATTTTGCACCAATATTGTAGATATCAAATATGTTTAATGTTTGGGAACAGACCAATTATAAATTAGTGTTACTTCCCCAAAACCCTGTTGTACTGGCACACTTTTTCCCCCCTACACAGCAGTAAACATTGGATGCGTACACACATATATTTGAATCAACCTGAGCCTGGCATCCTAAGCAAAGTTAGGTATGCCTAAGTTGGCAATGGTAGTTCTCACACAATCTGAAGCATTGTGGGAAGGAGAATAAGAGCCTCTTTAGCTATTCAGTCTTTGGAAGCCTCAGCAAATGAGTAAATGGCTAAATTTGAACTACATGTCTGAGTTTTTATCCTACTCTTTCCTACTCACTATAAAAGGCAGTACTTTTTGGCAAGGTAGAAAGTACTAGGAAAAGAGGAAGACAGAATTACAGAAGAATAGACTCAATCCAGGAAGCCAGGGCCCTGAGTCTGAAAGACCTGAGCAGAGCTGTTGGTGAGAGTAATCTGGAAGACTCTCCCATTCATAGCATTGCCATAAGTTGAAATTGACTTGACAGCAGCTAACAGCAATAACAGTGTGTGTTTGTTTGCTATCATCTATCTATCTATCTATCTATCTATCTATCTATGATTCTAACCATATATCTGGGCATGAAATATGTATAAAACTAACTTATAATAGTAAACACAACAAAAATAGTTTTGTTGAGGACTGTATCACTTTAGAGATAAACAATGTTTTTTATGTTCATATTAAGGACCTATGCATTTTTGAAACAAGGAAATCAGAACCATTAACCTTTCCAGGAGAAAAGAATTTACTGCAATGAATATTTAACATTATGAGACTTCATAAATGATAAAACATAAGGAACTGACCCAGTTAATTATGTTCTGTGAGACTGGGCAACAATAAAGTTGAGATGACTGAACATGTGTTACTTTTGTCCAATGATTTTAGATATTGTATTAGACCATGGTATTTTTAGATGCATAAAATATGCATAAAAATCAAATGAAGTGCAAACAAAGCAAACAATGTTTAAGACAATCACTGTAAGTATCAAGCCACATAATGGATATACAACAGTATCACTTACTTGATCTCTTCCTGATTTATGTGACGTCATATGGCGTTCAAGTTGTGTTCTGTATGCAAATGTGTAACTGCATAAGGAGCAACTGAAGTTATCTTCATTTTTTTCATGGCGATATTTAATGTGTTCTTTCAGAGAGGTAAAGCGTTTGTACCCTCTATCACAGTAAGGGCATGTAAGCAGCTGGGAAAATGCATCTGGAGTGCCTGAATAAGAATGAGAAAGCATTATTCTTTTGCTATTAATTAAAGCACAGGTAGAAACAAATGTATCAGCAGATTCTGGATGTGACTCTCAGTTGAACATAGGACTTATGTAATGTGTCCAACAGTTCTGAATTTCTTAGGATAATATTTGGTGAAATCACCTAACTGTAATGTAAAGAAATAATCATCCATATCCCCACACTCCTAAGCACAGACAGAATTATAAATAACTTAGAGACAATCAATACCTCAATGAAGATGACAGCCAAGGTTTCCACCACGGTACACCAAAATGTAGTTTATGAGCTAGGATGTTAAATCAACTAGTCATTTCCAAAGTTCAACCAATGAGGTTTGGTAAAGAAGATTTAAGGTAAATTTCTTGATAGAATAACAATTTAGGCTTAATGCAATTCATTTTAAAATTGGATTTTACTTTTCAATTAGATCACCTTCAGTCAGTTCCTGCTAGATAGATTACTCAAACAAACAACACAAAAGCTACTCCAGAAAAATGGCACTGTAATAATATTTAAAAAGACATGGGTACTCTTGCAGATAACCTAGCAAAATAACGAAAGGAAGTCTGATAATCAAGAATTTAAATCTTGTTTTAATAAACCAGATTTACTAAAATTGGAAGTCAAAGTGAAAGCTGAATGGTATGATACCCAAACCAGCACATGACTGATAAAGTTAAGCCTATTTATATGCCTAGATATCCTCAGCACAAAGCATCTCAGTCCCAGTGAGGAGCTGAACTTCAACCACAATGATATTCAGCTGGAAATTACTGAGTTATTTCAGGTAAACAAATCAAGTAGCAACAACAGCAAAAACTATTAAAGCAAGTAGGATTGCATTCAGTGGTCACATGTATGATTTCTTTGCCTAATAGACAGAAATTGTGGGTGTGCACTTAATGCAGTGAGCACCTACCCTCTCAAGGAACAAATGTGTTCCCTTGAGACCAAGTTGGCTGAGCAGGAGAAGTTCAGAGAGGCAGAGAAATTGGTGGATTAGGACTTCAGGGATCTGATAGTGGCAAAACCAGTTTCAATAATTCTGTCAAGCAAGTTGTCAGATGGTTGCCAACTGTTAACAACTGGAAGCCAGATAATTTTTGCATATGTTTTTCTATAATAGCTCAATAACTTCCTGAAAGTTGTTTTCATGAAAGCCATCTTTCTTCTCATGAGTAGATCTTGTATTGTAGCTATATCAAACATTCAGATCTGGAAGGTTTGCTTCTTCAACATGCTGCTTGATTTTGTCGAAAATACTGATAGCCCAAACAAGATGTGTAACATCCTCCAACCACCCAGTGGAGCAAAACATTGGGGGGTGGGGTGGGGTGGGGGGAAATCCTGCTTCCAGTCACAGCAGGTATAATGCTTGCCTAGCTGTAGATGGATTCTTTGAATAGAATACATATTGTGGAAGACTGAACCGAGGACCCATTTCACTGCATGTAATCCTGTTTTAAAGGAAACATGAAGGCTACATGTTCAAAGATCAACATTTTTTTCTTCCCCTTTATGGTCATGGTTCATCTTCATTTCTTCTTTCAGTTTTCTTCAGAAAATGGTGATTTATATTTGGCTCATCCATTGATGCTTGAAGTAATTTGCAAGTCATGACTTCAAAACTTCTGAAAAAGGTCTTCAGCAATAGCAGTTCAGAGAAAAGCACTGGGTGGAAACGTTTGGGTTTTACCCCCTCTCCATCCATCTGACTCAGTTGAATCACTATGTTCTGAGCTTTACTAAAGCTGACAACAAACATTTGGCATTGATTCAATTGTTTCAGCAAAAGGTCAGAGAAATATGATAACCAAAAATAGCAATATATAGTTGGCCCTCTATATTGGTGGACTACCTACCTGCGGATTGGAGCATCCACGGGTGGCCCAGCCCCATCACCGTCAATGATGGCATGTGCACATAGCTGCGCTGACACGCCTATGTGCATGTTAGTGTCCACTGATGCTAATGGGACTTGAGGTCCTGTGCTATTTGGTGTCTGGGGGGTTAGTGGGTCCAGAATCAAACCCCCTCTGATACAGAGGTCTGACTGTTCATTGGTTTCATTTTTCCAAGATGAAACTGTCAAGAAGATACTATTTGTCTACCAGACATGTTCTTGAATAACTCACTAATACTGTTGCAAAAGTTAAATGACATCTATCACTAGTTGCAAAAAGGCACTCTGCTTCCTAATATATACTTTGGTAACATAAAGAGTCATGCATATCTGTGAGGGAGGATGTTGTATCACACAACTTGGGAACTTGTAAAGGAGCTGATTCATCCACAGAATGGGACAATACCAGATACCAAAAGTAACTCAATAATAAGGAAATGTTATTGTGCCCTGGACCACAATGTTCACAGGGATATTGAGATGGAGAAAGAAACTAGGAACTTAACCAAGGGAAAGAATGTTGTAAAACAAACAAACAAACAAACTGGTTTTAATTATGCTCACATTGAATTGGGATATTACCACATACAGCTAAAAAGCAGAATTTTAACAGGATAAAAGTGTCTTGTGTACATCCTGCTGCTGCCCTGTTATTGTTGTGCATTTTTCAAGCAATGTGCAAAGCCTCTTCAATAATGTTTAATCATTCTTAATCATTTTTGCTATAATTATGCAAGCAAAGCAAAATTAATATAGGTAAACCAACAGGCAACAGGAGTTAGCATGCTTTGGAATAGTGAGTGGAAAGGGGAGGAAAATCCGGCCCCCTCATGGCTTTAATGCCAGAATTCAACTGAGGAGGCTTATCACACTTGAGGTGGTGGTTTCCAAGCAATTCAGTTGCACAAAAGAAAAGAAGTGTGATAACAAACATTTTCAAAGTTGTATGTTCCTGTTTCCTTACATAACATGATTGCCTTGAGACACAAGGTTGGTGTAATAATGACCCTGGTAAATACATGCTCTGGTCAAAACAAGGAAGGAAAGTTTCTAGATATCCTAAATGACTGTGCCATTGAATATTTGATCATAGACCCAATCAAATGTGAGGAGATCCAAGACTTTAATCCTAATTGGTACTGCCCAAGACCTAGTGTGTAGTTTGAGTGTGGCTGAGCCAAATGGAAACAGTGAGCATAGTGTTGTCAAATTTAATGTATATGTGAGAGGGAAAGTGCGAGGGAAGTGGTAAAAAGAAATTTGAAATGAATTTAAGAGTAATTCCTAGGAAGATATTCTAAATAGAAAATCCTAAGAATAAACAAAGTACTGAATATTGAGGCTATTTATTTATTTATTTATTTGTGGGATTTATATCCTGCCTTTCTCCCAAAATGGGATTCAAGGCAGCTTACAATAGTTTAAAAAATAAAACTAATCTTTTCCACACTTACTATAGGTTGGATCCAGGAGCTGCCTTCCATAAAAGTTCAGTTCATAAGCTTTTCTCTCCCATGAATCCAGAAGCTCATGGAAGCTGCCTTCATCCAGTCCCTCTCCTGCCCACACTACAGCTCTCCCCATTCATCAGGGTCACTAATCCTTTGTGTAGCATTTTCAGGAAGTTGGAGCAGCTACTGTGGAGAGGAATGGACACATATGCCTGCGTCTGCTGGTCTGCTTACAAATGCCTGAATCTAGTTCAAATCCTATGAACTTCTACTGTAACAGAAGCACCATTCAAAATGTAAAACAAGCCAAAGTACTGGTTTCCAATTAAACCATTTTACAAGTGCAGAAAATTGAAAGAATATTTACCATTTTCATCTTGGCCACTGGCTTCTGGCGTGCCTTGTCTTTGATCATCTTCAGGTGCTTCAGGGTAGATGACTGCTGTATCCTCTTGTTGTAGAAATTCATCAACATTAGGGTCATGATTTTGTTCATTTTCCGCATCAGAATCACATTCATCTTCTTTTACTAGGAGAGGCCATTTGTAGAGCATTAACACATTTTAAAAGCAAACAATTATTTAATACAAATATTTATTTTTTTAAAGAAGAGAGTTAAGCTACTTTCATGACTACATGAAATGTAAAATTTCCCTAAAAATATGGGAACAAGAAAGAAGAATCTAGAGAGAGGCTAGGGTTACTTTTGCTAGGTCTTGAAAAGTATCACACAGCTTCTTGTCCATGGGTACTATTTCTGGATTTACACTCACATCCACATAGCTTCCATCATATTCCGTTATTTCATTATCTACTATATTTTATTTTTCTTGTACACAATCATTCAACTTGCTTTAAAATTTGAGACTGGGAGCCAGGTAAAATCTACTGCACATTTTCCTTTCATGGAAAATACAATGTTTCCTAACAAACTGTTACTAATACATTTATTCCAATTAATATGATCCTTAGTAGCTCAAAGAACTGGTGTGTGTGTGTGTGTGTGTGTGTGTGGTTGTAGGTGAAATAGAAGCAATAGGTTACTTTTAAACAAGCTGAAATTCCTGTTTTGATGCTTTCTAAAGCAGGCAGAGAATAGGGGTTGCAAAAAGATACAAAAATGTGAATGTATTAAAAGGAAGGATACATTTTCCAGGAACCATTGCTTTCACTCTGAATTGATTTGATTATCATGTAGCCAAATATGATTTGTCATGTCATAAAATCAAAGTTCTTAAGTCAACAACCTACAAAGGGTGTTAGGTGTCAAAGTAGCAGTGGATTAGCAAACAAATTGGGAATGAGATGCACAAGTAGAAGTTGAGAAATACAGCGCGCCCTTTGTATCTTTGAAATTGTAAGTGAAAATTAAAGTATCCTTGCCATTCTAAAAATTCATTTTTGTATTAAAGAAATCAAACCCACCATGTGCACTTCCAAGGTTTGCAGAATTGATACTTTCTGAATGCAAGGCAAACTGCTTCAGTATATAATAGATTGCTTCATGGTCAAATGAAATTGATGCAGGGACTTTCTGCCAGCCCACATTTTAGATGTATCAGTGGACTCTGCTGTGTATATGGAAAACTGGCCTTAAAAAGGGAGGCAAGTCTTCCAGCCCTCAAATTTTGTCTTCTACTTGGTCAAAGACAAATGCTCATGCTGGTAGGCCCAACTTTCCCAGCTCTGTTATGTTCCTGCATTCCCCTAAAACCATCCCCACTCTCCCTTAAAAAAACATTACAGCTATCTTTCCTTTCTTTGTTGAGTGCTGTATAAGTAGAAGAAATAATAGAGGAAGTTTGGTGAACTGGTACTTGGAATACAATCCAGGAGTCTTGAAAAAAACTAAGCTACCACAATGCTCAAAATCAAATTATCGTTGGGACTGTCTACATGGGCCAAATGGCCTGGCTTCTCCCCAGCCTTGCATCATCTAGTTTAGACGATGCAAGCCAAAATACCCATGGCAGGATTGAGTCCGAACCTGCCTGTGTAGACACAGATGCAGAGGATCTGGTCTGAACCCAGGGTAAAGAGCCTTTACTCTGGGGTAAAAAAACCCTGGTTATTAAAATTATTAAAATGGTTATTAAAATAGACTCCGTCAAGTCAAATGATAGAGAATTAGTTTAAAACGCTATGGAATGATTCCCTTTTTTCCATATGAATATATCAAGGAGAAGTGGAGAAAATAAACCTGTATTTGTACAGGGTGGTTGATTATGTAAACTAATTTTACAAAGACTGTTGAGCATAAAATGTAATGTTAAAATACTATGGCTAATATTACCTCAGCTGCTCAATGCTCTGTTGTCATCTGCAGCAGACCAGAAATAAATTGTTCATCTAGTACACTTGCTCCTTGAACCAAAAAGCAGCTAAGAGCCTGCAGAGTTACAGCAGTGAGAGGAAGGGATTGCATTGCATAATTTATTAGCAACACCTCAAAACTGCTCTAATGGGAGCCTAAGCTGGGCATCTTTCACAACAGTATTTCTGCAGTTCAAACCTCAAGTGCAGTTTGCACAGCCATGCTGTCGGATAGGCAGACAAATGAAAGGAGATCAGAATTACTTCTTTTCTCAAAGAACTTCCTTCTCAAGTATGATGCAAATCTCAAGGATATGCTAGCATCACAAACAGAAACTAGGGAATTTGGTGAAAAATACCTGTACATCCAGATTCATCTGCTTGAGCTTCAGGCCCCAGGATTTCTTTTGGTTCTTTACTAACTAAAATACAAGATGAAAGGAGAGAAGATCAAACCTTTACATAATCCTGCAACTCTTTCATTTATCTGAGACATTTTAGTCTCCTGAAATTTGAGGAAAGTACTCCCCCAGAGACCAGAAACACTGTGTATGACCATAAACATTTTGAGAGCAGAAGTTTCCAGTTTTTAGAAGTACAAGGTTCTACTATTTTAATGGAAAACAAGCAAGGAAAATTGTGGTTACCACTAACCCTATGGCTGTTCTTCACTCACCAGGCTACTGCATAAGGCAGTAGCAAAGCTGCTTAGCACTTCATGTTAAAGCCCAGTGGGAAGAGACCCTCAATCTAGCAAGCAGATTTAAGGAGCATTGTTTGTATTATTTGAAGTCAAGGGAGAGATATAGTTCTGCTCCCTATTCAATTATAATTTCTGCTACATTTATACCTCTTTGGCATGAACAGCAAGTATGTTATTTATGAATGCTTTGTTCATATTACAAAGGACAGATGCTGTATTAGAAAATCTTTCTCAGAGGACCAAACGTATTTACTGTAAAAATAAAAAACAGCACATGATTTCTAATACTTTTAAAATTAAGGAACTAAAGGAAAAGGTAGAAAGCACTGAATGTGGGGAGGGGGAAACCCAAACAATAAGTATGCAAAACACATGTTACCTTATATGGCTCTCTCTCCCTTATTAATATCAATAAATATTAATTTCACCTCTCCATGACCCTACATGTGGAAGCCATGAGAGAACACATAGGCCAGCTTTTAGGAGTCACCAGGGAATGTGACTCACCTACACCTATCAAGGGAGATGAGAAAAGCCTATCAAGTATTGTTCCTGTCTGAACTCCCATTAAGGGACAATACAGTAGTTTCTGTGCAATATTTGCTCTTGTCTCTCAGGTCCTGCAGGCTACCTAAAGCAGGAATCTGTCCATTTGCATGCCAATTTTCACTTCGGAAGTGTCCACCCAAAAGGGTTGCTTCATACAATTTGGACTATTGGCCATGGCATACCTGGACTTTGCCCCAGGCTACAAACTCCCTATAAAAAAACCTCTACTTTTCTCTGCTCAGTGGGCTACTTTGGATTGCTGAGGGACATTCTGCCAGTTTTTCCTTTGCTAGTTCTCTCAGTCACTCATCAACAACTTGAGTCAAACAACTTGAAGGCACACAACAACAACAACGGCTGCTAGCGAGCCCACAGAGATTTATAGACTTTCCTGTGAATGAAAAGTGCCTGTAAAACTCCTCTTTATTCATGGGACAATGACGGGATTATCGCGATGTCATCTGATAATCTCCATGCAATTGTGCAAAACTGACGGGAGCATCCCACCATGCTCCCATCACTTTTGTCCATCTGAAAATCTCCCAAGTTCCAAAGGGAGCCTGGAGCTCCACAAATTTGTATTTGGGGGAAGAAAGGTGAGGCTGGGGGGGGGGGTGGCTTGGTAAAGTGAAAGAGGGAGGCCCCTCTATGGAAGGAACAATGCTGCCTGAATGGGGTGCCTGATGATAAGAGAGGGAGGGCAGGCAGGCAGGTAAACCAGCAGGATTTCCACCTGAGGAAGGAAGGGCTGTGTTGCTGCCTGGGCAGCCCTACAAAGAAATGTCCCTATAGCCCTCCTCCTGCTCCTGCTCCTCCTCCTCCAGGGTTCGCCTGGCAAAGGGAGGCAGAGATAAATAAAAGGGGGAGAGGAAAGGAACAGGCAACCCCAGGAGTCACCAGAGCATTGATAGGATCCAATGCAAGGGGGAAAGGAGGAAGAGCTTGCCCCTTCTTTTCCATTCTGCCCTGGGTAGCTGGCTTCAGCTAGTTAATCAAGGCAAAAGAGAAAGAAGGATGCACACCCCCTCCCTTTTGTCTTGGAACCAGATGGTCTCTTTCTTACCCAAAGAAGCTTTCCTCCTTGGGCTCTTTGGTGGGGGAAGCTGAGCAGTTTCTGGGAAAAGGTGAGTATGGCAAGTATTCTGGAGCCCAAAGAAGGGAAGGAGCAAGAGAAGGGGAAGGACAGGGTCCCTTTGCTCTGTTCTAGGGTGAGGCAAAGCTGGAGGGGCCATGCCAGGTCTCTTGTATCTCAGCCTGGACAGACATAGCTTGTTTCCTGTGCAGCTTTCCCTCTGCCCTGTCCCAGAATGGTTTGCAAAAGAAATTTCTTGCAACTAGTTTCTTGCCATAATCCCCTCCCCTTCCCTGGCTCCAAGATGGTGCTTAGTGCCGTCTGCAGAGTCCCTCAGTAAAGGTGGGTTATCCCTCCTCCCACTTCTATGAGGGGGAAGGAGGGTAAAAAGCTCTCAAACAGCTATGAGACTAAGAGGAACTCCTACTCTAGGGATCATATCCAGGGATTGCCATGCTGACCAGCCTATACAGCAAAGCACAATAACATCCAAAACCCACAAGACAGTGATACCTTTATTGGCCAATCAAAATGCACAAAATAGATGAAGCAAGCTTTTGAAGCTCAACTGGCTTCTTCATTGGGCAAAGGTGTTAAAAATCAAACAGGTGAAAAGCATCATTGTTTTGTGGATTTAGAATGTTATTGTTTGCAGTGTGGCCTACATAGCTACTCCTGGATTTCAGGATACTGCATTTTAGACACAACAGGGGAATCCTAAACAAGAGGGAACAAAGGGCTGAGACTTAACTTTTTGAGGTCTTTACCTGAACAAAAGTCAAACTTTTTTTTTAAAAAAAAATATGGGACTGCATTTGATGTGTTTTAAGCAGCATTTAAAAGTTTTTTTCAGATGTGACAACACAGAGACTTCTTGAGAAATTCAATATTATCTGCCAAAGGAGGAGACAGGTATTTTCACACAGGAGAGAAAAAAAGAAAGGTTTCTCATTGTGTTGCTAATGGATCTATTTGCAAATGTTATTTCCTGGACTTCAATTTTTATCTTCCAGAGTCCCCCTTTTTTTCAAACACACACACATTCCTATGGGGGAGAGAAATGGAGGAAAGGGGAGCACCAGCCCATTAGCATGCAGCTAAGAGGAAAGAGGGGCTCTGGATCTTAAGAAAGGGTCCCCTCTTTTCAAACACACACACATACATTTATATGTGGGAGTGGAGCTGGAGGGAAGGGCAGCTTCAGTCCCAAGCAAGCAAAAAGTTCCATTGCCAAACATTTACCAGGACACAAAAAAGCCTCATTGCTGCTCCAAGCCTCTGTTTGCTTCCTTTTCTTTCCCTTCCCACCCCTGGGCTCTGGGTATGGCGCACCTGCACAGTACCACCCAGAGCCTCAAGGGTGGAATCTGGATGAGTCCCCCCCATGTTTTCACTTCTGCCTCCAAGAATCCAGGGCATGCTGCTTTTAGACTTCAATCTGGGACTTTTACAGTTTTTCAACAATAATGGCAACTTTACTTGCAACCCCCATCCCCACAATTCCCTGCCACCCCCTTTTTTCCTCTCAGCACCCCTCTGCTGCTCTTTTTTCCCTCAGTGCCCCCCCGGGAGCTTTCCAACACCCCCAGAGGGGCGCTACCATCCACTTTGGGGACCACTGTGCTAGAGGGTTGATTTACTCACACACCTCAGGAAGGCAAAGAATCCAATCAAGGAACTGTACAGTAATTTCATCTGTGACATTTGTTCCCGTCTCTCACTCCTGTGGATTACCTAAAGCAGGAATCTGTTCATTTACACTCTAATTCTCAACTCAGAAGCCCCCACCCTAGGTGATTACCTCATACAATTTGGACTATTGACCATGGAACCCATGGATCTTTGCCCCAGGTGGGATTTACCCTATAAAACCCCCAAATTTTCTTTGCTCAGCAGACTAGTTGGTTCACAGGCAGACACTCTCATTCTGAATCCTGCTAGACCCAGCTTGTCATTGTCACTCCGAGCCCTCAGGGACAGCCAAGTCCCACATCCCAGCTACCAAACTGCATCTAATGGAGCAACCTCACTACTGGTAAATATAACTGCTAGTGAAGCCTTATTTCTATCTTAAGCTTACTCCTTTCAGTCTTAGCCTCTTGTGTGCATGTGTGTGAGAGTGTGAATTCTGTGTATGTGTGTGTTTAATGTCTTTAATAAAATATAGTTAATAGAGAATTTTGCCTCTGCACCTCTTTGCCTCCCCACCTCCGTAAACATAGAGACAGTATCCCGAGGCTGCTTATAACTCAGCCACAAATTGAGCTAAATATAAAATCCCCTAGTTACACATATTATTTAATTTAGTAATCCTGATTATCATTCTTATAATTACAAAAACTGAATTCTAAGTAATATTGCTACTTAAAGTGACTTTAATAATTTGAAAAAGATTTCTGAGATTTGCAATTATGCTGTGTACCAACCCTGCACAGACTGTGGATACATATGAGTATACTCCACCTCTTAATAATAATCGCTGTTTGTTCATGATATTATACATCACCTATAACTGAAAAAACCAAAATCAAAAGTTCTCAGTGCACCTGAAATATGGCTTCCTCTGAATCATAAGCAAATGAACATGGAGATAGAACAATATGAGATGCCACAACCAAAAAAGACATGTTCCTTGCTGCTACCTACCTCATTTTGCCTTAGAAGATAGGGGCTATTATGAGCAGGGCTTCTGGTAAAGATCCTAAAAATTAGGCAAGTTCATGTGGAATAAACTGGCTGCCTTTCTGGGTTTTGTAGGTCGAAGTAAGAATCTTGAAACGTGTCAAGAATCAGACTGATTGATAGTAAAGTGCTTTACATTTTTTAGTAAAGATATCTTCCCTAGTATCAGTACTAGTTTACAGACTTGCTGCTCTATCCTGAGCACTGAGGGGTTATTCAGATTTTGTTTTTGTTAGCGTGACTATGTGAATAATCCCACTCAGGCATTCTGGTTTTGTTGTTCACACTATTTTTTTTTAATTGGAACCGCATTTATGCACATGTGTCAGCACTGCAAGTAAAGATGGAGTCAATGATGTACTCAAAAAATGGTCAAGGCATGCAGAGCTTTATTTGCATCAGTTATTCATACAGCTGACAATGAAAATTTTTTAGGAAAACTCAGAGGGGAAAATCAAGATAGATTATCCCGAGTTAAGTGGGTTTTTTGGCAGCCCCCCCCCAAAAGTTATTCGGTGCATTTGAAATGCATGTGAACAACAAAGATTCAGCCCACATTTTATCAGGATTATTTTCACTGTCTGAATAACCCCTGAGAACAGAAAGGCCACCCTTCATAGAGCACATTGTTGTTTTCCATACTGGATGTTATCAGTATATTGATAGTTGCGACTAGGCTCCATTTCAACCTCCCCCCCCCCCAACTTTTTAGAAGAAAAATACTGAACTAAAAAAATATGCTGGTGGTCTTGCAGAAATAATCTAGTTTGAGACCACTTTAACTGCCCTGTCTTAGTGCTGGGGAATCCTGGGAATTGTACTTTATTGTGGCATCAGAGTTACCTGACAGAGAAGGCTAAATGTGTCACAAAACAGCAGTTTCCAGAATTCTCTAGCATTGATCCAGGCAGTTAAAGCGGTCTCAAACTGAATTATTCCTGCAGTGTGTTTTGGATCGATGAGAATCTACAGTACATACATAACAGATCTGTATGTGATCTAGGGGTATGGCTTTTATCAGCAGTTCTGAACACTGATCCACTATTTATGCTGGTGTATATTTTTAAAATTGTTTATTTGACCATCAAAGACAGAAAAACATATTAGAAAATGTAGGGATGAATATGGAAAAGGCCTTGAGACTGCTGCTGATGCCTTTTGCAAGAGAACTTCTAAAAATTCACAGCATGCCTCTGTAAATAGCCTTGGCTTTAAAAATATAACTGGAAATTAAATTAAGTAGAAATCTGAACATGACATCGGAGAATGTGAAACTATTCCTGGGCATAATCCATTTCATTTCAGAAATTCTACTTTCTTCACTGAAAAATGGCCTACCCACTAGGTGTGCATTTTTATTAAAAGAGTCATTATTTAAGGATTATAGTATTCAAACGAAGTCAAACTTCTGTAGTGAGAGATATATGCCTCAGGTAAACAGATAATATCTCAGATAATTGTCCTGCAGGTAATTGTAAAAATGTATTTTCCAATGGAAATAAAATAAATATACTTCCACATTAAGGTTTTAATATTGCTTCATTCATGGAATTTTACATGATGTCCAGATCAGCAAATAAAAATATTTTTATTTAGTCCAAAGTTTGTCCATGGGATTCCCTGGAATCCTAGGGTTCTGTGAGAAGTCACCAAGAGATAGACACAATAATTTTGACAAAAGGGTTTCCTGAGACCTGAAAATTATTCCAGGAGTTCCTTCAAAAGTACAAAGATTGAGAAAAGCTAATCTAGTCATTATTAAGCTAAGACTCTGAAATCACATAGCAGTAAAGCAGATGGAGATTTTCTTCATCTTGTTGCAACTAAATCATAAAAGGTGGCAGCAAGGTGCTATGCTACCAGAATTCTATTGATTTCCTTGTCTCATAAAAACAGATGCTAGAAATCTCTAAACATCTGTAACAACCAATATGTTTTAAGTTATCTCAGCACATGCAAAACTCTTTCTGACAAGTGCAAGATGTAAGATGTGGAGATGTCAGAAACAAAGAAAATATATATGCTTTAAGAGACACATCACCAAATTATTAGATTTCTAGGAGAGTTTAACATTTTTGGAATGTTAGGACTGGCTGGTTGATCACACTACAAACTTCCCAATTTTACTGTCACAAGTAATGCATTAAGTTTAAATCAAACACATGCCCTGACTGTCTTTTTGCAGTACTGTCACAAGGAATATTTTGTTTCCAGAGGGCATAGGGGTTTGTTCTTATATCAAGATAACTAAAAACTGCCTGCATTAGCAGGCAGGAATATTACTTCAGCACTGACTGAATTTAATATGACTTAGGGAGCTGGGGATGTTTAGCCTGGAGAAGAGAAGGCTGAGAGGTGATATGATAGCCATGTTTAAATATTTGAAGGGATGTCATATAGAGGAGGGAACAAGCTTGTTTTCTGCTGCTCCAGAGACTAGGACCCGAAACAATGGATGCAAGCTGCAAGAAAAGAGATTCCACCTCAACATTAGGAGGAACTTCCTGACAGTAAGGGCGGTTCGAGAGTGGAACACACTCCCTCGGAGAGTAGTGGAGTCTCCTTCCTTGGAGGTCTTTAAGCAGAGGCTGGATGGCCATCTGTCAGGGATGCTTTGATTGGGAGTTCCTGCATGGCAGGGGGTTGGACTGGATGGCCCTTGTGGTCTCTTCCAACTCTATGATTCTATGATTCTATAATAGTTTATGCAAACAAATTGTTCAACAGGCTTACAGCACATTATTCTCAGTAAACATGTTACAGAATTGAGCTCAACAACAGAGCAGTAACTTCACCCCAGTAAAAGTTACAGGCTTTAGTGGGAGATAGAGCTTTCTTGGTGGCTGCCCCTAGGATCTGGAACTCCCTTCTGCTGTCTTTCCCTCAGCAGTGCAAAGACTTTTAAAAAAACATACCAACAGGTTTTCAGAAGAAAAGGGCTTTAAAAAGAAAAAGAAAAAAAGGGAAAACATTTAAGAGGGAGCTGTATTGTTCTAACTATACTGTTTTTAACTGCTTTTTATCCTTTTCAGTGTATGTTTTAAAATTTAAAATATTAATAGTTAATTTTATTTTAATGCTGTCCTTTTGTATGTTTTTACCTTTACATTCGTCCCTCTCAATTTGCGGGGGATCTGTTATGCCTCCCCCCCGCGAATTGGGAAAACTGCCAATATTGGAACCCCCACTGATCCCAATGGGGATGCACTCTTGCATGCGTGCCTCAGGCATGCACACCATTTTGTCCCTCAGAGCTTGCCATCCGCGAAGCAGGGATGGACGTGAAAGGCAAGACCGTGAATGGCGAGGGACAAGTGTATTGTAATCACTGCAATTTGTAAGCTGCCTTTAGTCCTAGTTTTGGGGGAAAGGTGAGGTATAACTTAAAATAATCATGATGACAATAATTTAAACTAGGTACAAGTATACATTAATTAATGATGTAAATGTATTCCTGAGCATTACTTCTTTAACAGAAAATTTAGTACCAAACTGTATTATTTTTGCAGCTCAGATCATACCTACGTTTTAACAGTCTGAGATCAGCTATCCCCACATCTATCCTTTTGTCATTTAAAGGCTCCTATGCATTTGCAAGGTGACTACCAGAAGAGAAACAGGTGTAGCTTTATCAATATGATACTATTGAGACAGGGAAAACTAAACTTATAGTCCTCCTTTTTGCAGAATCTGCATCTTCCCAGTGGTCTTGCTATTGGAGCTTTGGAAAGAATGAGGAGGAAGTCCCACAACTCAATGTCCCCTCATTCTCTCCACTAGCTCCATGAACCAGTAACTGCATCTTGCCAGTTGTCTTGGCAGTGGTCAGATTATTTGCATCTGGGTGGATGTGGAAGGTACTTGGAGGTTGCAGGTGGTGTGTTTGTGTGATGGTGCACATGCATGGTAGGGAAGCAACAACAAAAAACGCAGCAGCATGGCTTGATGCCATCTGGGTCAGGCTGTGCATATTTGGTCAAGCTGTGCATATTTGGCCCACCTTGGGAGCAGGTTGTGTGGACATTAGGGGTTTGACCCACTTCTGGAAAAAGCAGGATCAAGCTGCTTTTTCCTGTCTGTTTGCTCCAGCCCAAAGTCTTTTTATGATGCCCTCCCTGCCTCCTTTCCCTCCTTGTCCCCTGTTTAACTGGAAGGTTTGTTTTTGTTTGCAGCACTGGCATTGGGCATGAGTAAAATAACTGAACAGAAAGAAATGGGGTGAGCAGATAAGCCTGACTCACTTGTAACCAGCATGTTAGAGAAACATAGTTCTATAAGCTGGGCCACAGAAATGGAAAGAATATGAAAAGTCCAGGCTGGTGAAAGAAAAAGACATCCCTGCATGTCTTTTGGAAGAAACCTTGAAGCAGTCTCTAGAAGTCTCAAAATGTTTTGGTTTACTTACACAAGGCTTAACAGACATGGTTGTTTCAGTTCACATGTTAATGTTTTCAATTATATATAACATTTGCTTAAACATGTTGAACTACTTTTCTTTTGCTGTGTATGAACTTACCCAATTCTTTCCATGATGTTTCTGCCTATTGTAGTAAATGTTCTGTTAAAGACAAAATGTGCAGAAACACATCTATTTTGTTAACTGAGGTATACCTCTATTTGGAAAATGTGCACAGAAACACTGTCTGTTGTACAGACTGCTTTTGGAATGAATTTGCCATGTTCAGAAACTGATGCAAACACAGGCCAAACCGAACTACCAGGGAAGAAAATGAGAATGTGGCAAAACAAAAAGTTGTTCATTTCGCTATCTATAGCTGCCACCTTCAGCCTTGTCACTTGTACAGCCATTTGTTCCTTTCCGATTTGGCACCCATTCCACTTATCTTTGCTGTAGAATTTTCTGTAGAATTTTTGAAAGTGCAGTAGGCTCAAATCCTTGACCTGGGGAACTTATCATTCATCAGTTCTATGTGAAGGCAACGTCTTGTATGAAGCAGACCTCTGCCTCTGCGTTAAATTTTTTCACAAGTTAAAAATAGGGTAGAAATAGGAAGTACTGTGTTTGAACTAGGGCTCTAAAGGATTGATCTTCAGTTTACCAATCAAAGCAGCTTCTTTTCTTTCATTTTTCAACACAGAATGCAAACAATCATTTCAGTGCAATACAATTTTATAAAACAAGTTAACCATTTATTTCTGTCTACCAATCCTTAAGGGCAAAGACACATAACTTGACACATACCTTCATCTTCCCAGCAACTGTTTGCACTTCCTTCTCTTTCACTGCAGTCTGGTAATACTGTATGGTCTTTTGGCAAGTCATCGTCTGGCACGCTGTTATCACAATCTGCTGCATCTGTTATACTTTCCTCTTCAACAATGTGCAATTTATCTTCATCATCTGAATCTGAATTTGTTTCTACAATGTTGTTGTAACTGGTAACTGTAGAGGAACAAGAAGAAAATATACATTTATCTATGCTGTTCAGCAGTGGTTAATTTCTAGTAGGAGTACCGAATATCAATTCTAGACATCTGGTATCATGTTAAATTTATTAATGGAAGAACAAAAGCTTCCAGCGTATGTTCTGCTTAACTTCCTCCTTTATTACTTTATCCTGTGTTCCAAGGGTGGACCATGCATTGAAAACAAAAGGTGTACCAGCTATATTGTTGGGTGCATTATAGGAAAGCTGGTAAAATCTGACTTATCCTAATTCTAGAAGCATCTCTCACTAGTGTGCTGTATGTATTTTCTTTCCAGAAACACTAAATAGGAGTTGTGAAACCTACTTTACTCTGCTACATTGCTCACTAAATAACCTATGACACTATTCCTGCAATCTTGTTCCACAAATCTACAGGAGAGGATGCTTATTTGTTATTAATTCCAAATCAAAAACTCAGGCTGCCCACTGAAGGAGAAAACTGAAGTGAGGAGAAAAAATCACCACCATTGGCTAGATAAACTACTTGCTGGGAAGGGTTTTTACACACATTGAGTCGTAAGAGCTGTAGCTTCTCAAGCAACTAAATCTACTCATCAGTTAATATGCCAGCCTATTTGCCTTATGGGATGCAGTGGCTCAAGTGGTTAAGACACTGACTTTGTTGATTGCAAGTTCAGCAGGTTGGCAGTTCGAGGCCCAGGAGCTGTGTGATGGGATGAGCTCCTGTCACTAGTCCCAGCTTCTCCCAACCTAGCAGTTTGAAAAGCATGCAAATGCAAGTAGATAAATAAGTACCACTTCGGTGGAAAGGTAATCAGCGTTCTGTGCAGTCATGCTGGCCACATGATCACAGAGTAGTGTCTGACAATGTTGGCTCTTTGGCTTAGTAATGGACATGAGCACTGCCCTCTACGGTCAGACACGACTTGACCATCTTGTCAACAGGGAATACCTTTACCTTTACTTGCACACAGTAGAATTAATGGAACATGCAAACATAGCCTGGGACTAAAGACATGTTAATATGGGTAATCTACCTAAAAAGCCCTAAATACCCTAAATCAATTGTTCCCAAATTTTAGTCTCCTTCAGTCATAACTTCAGCTCCCAGAGCTCCTGACTGTTAGCCAAGCTGGCTGTAGATTCTGAGAACTGAAGTCCAAAACCACCTGGAGTACCAAAGTTTGGGAACTGCTGCCCTAAAAGTTTAGCAAGGTTAGCCCTGGTTAGTACTTGGATGGGAAGCCGCCAATGAATACCAGGTGCTGTAGGCTATATTTCAGAGGAAGGAACTGTCAAAGTCACTTCTGAGTATAAAACCTTGTGAAATTAGCCATAAGTCAACAAGTGATTTGAAGGTGTGCACATACACACATACCTAAAATGAATGCTACACAGGGAGACTGAGAGCAGCATCTATGTTATGTAGCTACTCCATCATTCTAAGCGTGTTACAAAGACATAATGTAGAATTCTATAATCAGCTAGCGTTTCCATTGCTCTAACCATGTACCAGGATAGCAGCAGGCATTTGGGTCACTAGAAGTGCATTTGTTGTGCATAAGAATATTATCTTGTATGATAGGTATAGAAGTACTTTCCAAGATATTTGGGAAACATGGATAGTAGGCAGCTATATGTGTAGCTTCCTAAATGGCTATGGAAACACCTACACTCTTTATTTTGTGCCAACCATATTTCCACTAACATCTGTTTAAAGGAAGAATTTTAGAAATGAAGTTGTGAAGGCCTTTATACTGCCACAACTCAAACTGCAGCTTAGAATTTGCAGCACAAACTTCTTTTAAAGTCTTTAAAGCAGGGACAGGCAACCTTTTTGAGACCTGGGCCGGTCTCAAAAAGGTTGCCGCTCGGCTGGGCCAAGGGGGGGGGGGGGGGAATGGCAGAGCGCGCGTGCACATGCCCGCGCACACCCTCCTCCTGCGCGCACGACCCCCTGCGCACGCTGCTGGTGCGGCCACTACCGCGGCCGCCACCGTAGCGCGCACCGCCGCAGCTGCCATGGCGCATGCGCGGCCGCCATTTTGGAAGCCAAAATGGCGGTCGCGACGTGTTTGCGCATGCGCAAAAGTATTGCGCATGCGCAAACATGTCGCGACCGCCATTTTGGCTTCCAAAATGGCGGCCGTGACAAGCGCGCCCGAAAACGCTCCCCGGCAGCGGCGCGTGGCCGCGGGGGTGGCACGCGACGGCAGCAGCCTTCGGACGGGGCCGGTAAGTCCGGGGCCCGGGGCCTTAGCCAGCCCCCGGGCCGTAGGTTGCCGGTCCCTGCTTTAAAGAATCAAGCTACCACTCAGCTCTTAAATGACCTGCTTTCCCCCCTGCATACAAACAGCATATACTTTGCACTACCCATTCATTCCATTATTGTGAACAGATTTATGACATTTTAAAGCGATTTCTAATATGGCAATATCACCTGTATTTTAGTATCAATACAAGTCTTTAAGAATACATATATATGTAACTAAAACTGCAATACCATTGGGAAAAAGAGAAAGTTAACAGACTTGGGTTGATTTCAGGTTTGGCAGAAATACAAAACATCTTCAGATGAAAAAATGCTGAGAGGGCAAGTTTCTCACATAGTTTCTCACAAGTTTCTCACTGAGCATCCTTAGTGGACATAGAAAGCTAACTGACTAATGAAAGGACAAAAGCTGAAAAACAGGTGAGAATGGGAATTGAATGAAGTGACTAGGAAAGGAGACCAGATGAAGAATCACATAGATATAAGGAAGGGGAAAAGGGCTCCTTTAACTCAACTCTTAAGTTTGTATTAAACAATACCTTCTAATGAAAATTCAAACTGAAATGTAGTTGTCCCCATACAACAGGCTGGAAGGGACTGTGGTTGGGACAATGTAGTTATGATAGCTCTGCATGCTGAATACTGAAACACAAAATCTGAGTGGTTTACTTATAGTGTTGTGTAGAGTATTAGATCCCTACCTAGGAAAGAGTGTACAACAATCTTGAAGTAATATCCACTGCCTTTACTCCAACAGCACAGGTTGGCTGAGCAAGTTATATGAAAAGTGGAAAATAGCTTACAATAGTCCTGCAACAGAGTTCATTGTGGTAGCAATAACAGTACTAAAACTACTTTGTATGATTTTATCAAGAATTCACTCTGCTTTATTCACTGTCAAATCCAGCAGGATATCAAAGTTCAGAAACTCAGGCTCAGTAGTAAAAATCATAAACCTTTATTAAGAAAACTATAGATCCAGTCTGGTGACTTCCACTGTTAGAACAGACCAGCAAACATTACAACCACAAAATTAAACTATACATAATTCAAACTACAGGCGGACTTAATTCTTATTTGTTAACATTAATAAATACAGTTCTCTTTCCTTTCCCACACTGCCTTTTTCTCTTTGTTGTTACAGCCAGACACTTTCTTACAAATGACCTTGAGCAAGTTCATCTCCTTTCCTGGTTTATCTCAGCACCTGTGTCTGAGTTCACAGTTCTAAAACATCCCTAAAACCTACCATCAGTACTACATATTTCATTACTACATTATGGAAGGACAAAAGCATATGCAACTCCTGACATTCACAGAATTTTACAGGAAGTCCAGAAAACAGCATCTTCCACTTGTGATCCTTTTGGTCTGTCCACGGCTTCTTCTGTCTTTTTTCCATTCCATTAAAAAAATCCATTAAGAAGAAAAAGATGGAATAGCTCTGCAATGTATTCTGATTGCTGGGTCTCTACGTGGAAGAAACACCTCTAGACAAAAATCACCCAAATTTCTCAAGTGAGAGCAAAGACCAATCTAGGTATATTACTCCTTCAGACCTACTCCCAGACCATTAAATTCCATGCAAAGGTACAGAGATGGGAAATAAAGAATTGAAATAATGCAGTTACCTGTAACAAATTACTTCAGGGGATGGACTATGTTACATTTCAGGAGTAAATAAAATTTTGGATGTAACAAAATCCTTAGTATTTGTTATGATTTTAAAGTCATGTTAGATTTTAAAGTCATGTTAACAGGAATTTTCAGACATTTTAGATGCACCTGGAGGGAACAATGAAAATGTTGTATCATTCTCTCAAAAAATCTATGGTGTTGGAAGGGTGGACAGCATACACTTTTCTGCAGATTGGAGGGCACAGGAAGAAGAAAAGAGATGCAGTGAGTAACTAAAAAAACTTAATTGCATATGTTGCTAAATAGCAAGTTGAAAGACAGTCTTTCCTTTTTGAAAGTATTGGACTACAAAGCTTCACCAGTCACAGCCACAACTGGATTGTGGAATCTGTATGCATCTGGAAGTGCCAGATTGAAGAAAGCTACTGCTTTATTCTGTTTAATCAACTGTGTAAGAGCACTTCTGAAGTCATGAACAAAATGACTTTTTGTTGGCATACTGTGGACAAGTATGCCAACCAAAGTGTTATGTGCCATTTTCTCTGCCAGTCCTATGACTGATAATGCCAACACAGTGATGAATACAGCAATTTTACATGTAAATGTTTCCCACTCAACATTAACTTTGATTAGATTTCTAAGCTTAGTAACTGATAATAAAATGTTAAGCCTCTTTTACTGAACTTCCCAGCTCTGCAAAAGCCAAATGCTCAGCTGACTTGCATGCATACTATAAGTTTTTTCTAACAATATTTATAAATAAATTTTAAAAAGTACACAAAACATTACCCAAGCTGGACTAGGGACTCTTGTTTACAGCCCCTTCAGCTATAGTTACACACCAAAAATATAGTGCAATATTTTGTTGTGGGCTCCCATTTGCCTCGTAAATTCTGTGAACCAGTCTTTATGTGATCCTAATGTCATTACAGTGGACCCTTGGTATTTGCCAGGATACCAAAATCCATGGATGCTTAAGTCATATTATATACAGTGGCGTAGTAAAATTGTGTTCCTTATATAAAATGCCAAAATCAAGGTTTGCTTTTGGGATTTAAAAAAAAATCAAGCTATGGACGGTTGAATCTATGGATTCAGAGGACCGACTATAGCTAGCAATAAGAGAACACAGATATTTAGAGAAGTAGAAAAGATATGTTAGGAAAAAAAAGGAGGGGGACTAAGTACTTAGCATAGTTAGTGGGCATCGAATACAGTCACTTGGAAGAAAGTGTCAGAAAATAGGTAAGTGGAAGGAATGGAATGGATATCCTGGACAAAAATATGGCTGATTGTTTGGAACACTAAACAGCATGCTACAACTAATATAATTCAATTTTAAAAATATATCAAGCTACTATTGTTGTGGTTTCATTATATATCAAGCTATTATGAGCCTTTATTATAGGTTTCTCTAGAAATAACTAGAAATAAACCACCTAGCTTTATGGACAGAACTAGTTAGAGCTAGAGGGGACCCTATATGAACCAAGGTAGTCTGTGAGGGTTGTAAGTAAACCCCTCATTTGAAAGTAGCTCTAGTTCCAAAGACTATCATGAAACTGCCCAGGTTTCATTTCTCATCATAAGGTCTATATCAGGGGTAGGCAACCTAAGGCCCGGGGACCGGATGTTGCCCCTTCAGGCCTTTGGACCGGCCCAGGCCGATCCTGCCACCGCCGTCGCCCCCCCCCCCCCCGGCCTGCCATGATGATATTGATTATTGTTGTTATTACTTGTTCTTGGGGTTTTCTTAGCAAAATCTCCACAGGGGTTTTACCATGGCTTTTCTGGGGCTGAGAGAGTGTGCATGCATATATATTTTAATTTTTTTTATTTATTTATTTATTTATTTATTTATTTATTTATTTTTGGTGCTTCAGCCCCGCAATTGTCTGAGGGACAGCAACCCGGCCCCTGGCTCAAAAAGGTTGCCTACCCCTGGTCTATATGGTAGACTGCTAGAAATGCTAGTGCATAAGGATGGCTTGACTTAATGCAGATTGTCCCAGTCACACAGACATTTCATTTTATTAGAACCCACTACCAAAGGAACAAGATCTGTGGTTGAAGCAACCTTTGTTTTCCTGATGGCTACTTCTACTGAGAGATAAACAAGAAAGGATTTTTGTTTATTTCTCTGTGGCATTCAGTATCATAAAGTATGATACCTTCCTGGACTTAGTCTTTGAGCCAGAGTCAGGAGACACAATAGTATATGGTTTTGGAACAAAAACAGAAGCTGAATCTTGAAACATCAGGGTTACTGCAGGGATGTGGTTGTCTGGTTTAGAAAACTGGTGCTTGGTCTGTTTGGAAGAGGGCTACATTCCCCTTGAAAAAGCACATTCGCAGTTCAGATACTTTTTAAAAAACTTTTTTAAAGGTATTATTATAAGTAAATAACTATGTACAAAACATGTCACAACAATAAAGCAAAATAATTCATCTCACTACTTTGAATTATGTTACAGGTCTCCTTCTTGGGTTCTGTTCAATGTAAGTGGTCATTTTAAAGTCCAGTGCTATCATTGTGTAAATCTAGTCCAGAATGTCTGACCAAAGGTTCAGATGATATGGAGGTTGTCTTCTCTTGTTTCTATCTTTGTTTACGAAGTCAATGAGTGGATGTCCTTTGCCTATGAAAGTTCTCGATTTTGGTCATCCCATGTAACTTGCCAATTCATTCTGTCAGTTTTTCAAGTAATCATAGGTCCCATACTTTTTTCCACCACATATCTAAAGATACCTCCCCTGTTTTTCAGCATCTGGTTCAGTTCAGACACTTTAAGGCCAGAATTATCACTCGAAACCCAGTGATTTTGGGGGTTTAGTGAACCATTTAACAGCTTTCTTTTGGTTGCCAGCTGCATCACTCCCTGGATAGGCAGAGCCTACAGCAATACCTTTTCTGGCATCCTCCTGTTCTTACTATGTGTTATATGTGGGGTGGGCCTTGAAGATACCTTAAAAGATTCAAATATTACTTAATTTCTGCAGTAGAATTCTAATTGGATTTGTCAAGACTTATTATACCTGAACACACCAATTTCATGAATTCTGAAAGCTAAATAAGGTCAGTACTTGGATGGGAGACCACCAGAACCCTTCACAGCTAAGGCTAGGAAAGAATCCTGTCTGAAATTCTGGAGAACTCCCAGTTGACAATGCCAAGCTGAAAAAGATGGCCCACTGTCTGACTCAGTATAAAGCAGCTGCTTATGTTTCTATTGCTATACTTAGCCGAACATATTTTGGAATACCACTATACCATCCTGAACAGACTATTTCAGAAGCTAAGTAGTATTAGGCCTAGTGCTTCGATAAGTGAGTAGTGTTCAGTAATACCATGACTCTCCAGGCAGAGCTAAGAGAGAGCCCAGTCTGAAACCCTGGATAGCTCCTCTTCATTAGATGGCAATATTAGGCTTGATAGAATAATGGTCTGACTTAGGGCCTGAACAGACTGCCAGAAATAATCCAGTTTGAGACCACTTTAACTGCCCTGGCTCACTGCTAGGGAGTCATGGGGATTGTAGTTTTTTCTGAAACATTGAGCCTTTTCTGTCAGAGATTTGGTGCCACAATAAACTACAGTTCCCATAATTCCCTAGCACTGAGCCAGGGCAGTTAAAGTGGTCTCAAACTGATTATTTCTGGCAGTCTGTTCAGGCCCTTACTGTAGCATAGCTTCTTATATTGCTACGTTCATTTCCACAACACTGAGCCTTCGCAGTTAAAGCAGTGCCTATAGTATGATAATCAAATGAGGCTCTTATCTGAATATAGGGTGAGTATTTATTCCTTATCTGGAATTCTGAAACATTCCAAAAGTCAAAACTGTGAATACGGGTGGCTGGATAGTGACACCTTTGTTTTCTGATGGTTCACAAGCTTTGTTTCATGCACACTTGTTATCTATTTGCTTCTAAGTCCAGTTGAAGATTTGGAGCCTTTAAACTGTTGCTGTTGTTTGTATGTCTTCAAGTCATTTTTTACTTATGACGAACCTAAGGTGAGCCTATCACAGGATTTTTTTGCTGGCATGATTTATCCAAATCTTTGCTTTGCCTCCCTATGAGATTAACAAAGCATGACTTGCCCCAAACCACCCAGTGGGTTTTCCATGGCCAAGCAGGGATTCAAACCCTGGTCTCCCAGTGTCCTTGTCCAATGCTCAAAACCATTACACCATGTAAAAAGAGCACTTTGGCTGCATCTGCATGCAGAAATAATGCCATCTGAAATTGCTTTAATTGGCATGGCTCAGTGCTATGGAATCCAGGGGTTTGTTGTTTGTTGTGGCACCAGAGCTCACTAACAAAGAAGGCTAAATATTGTACAAAACTAAAAATCTGAGAATTCCATAACATCAAGCCATGGCAGTTAAACCAGTGTCAAACTGCATAGTTAAGATGCATCTTTCATCTTATTCCAACCCCATGCAGCAGGATAAGGGAAAAATGTAGCCCATGGGCCAGATACAAGATGCCCCAGCACCCTATTTTATCCTTGCCACATATCTGCCTCATTCCTGGCCATTTTAGGCCTAGGAGGAGCCTTTTGTAAACAAACAAAGACAGGAAGGGGGTGGCAGGCAGTGCAGTCCTCAAATCCCGTCTGCTTGCCAACCCCTGCCTACCGTGTGACAATCAAACAAGGCTCTTATCAGACTATGGGTTGAATATCCCTTATCTGGAATTCCGAAATCTAAAACTGTGCATATGAATGCCTGGACAATGACACCTTTGCTTTCTGATGGTTCACAAACTTTGTTTCATGCACAAAACTATTAAAATATTGTGTATAAAATTATCTGTAGGCTATGTATATACGGTGTATATGTAACATAAATGAAGTTAAGGTTTAGACTCGAGTCCCATCTCTAAGATATCTCATTATGTATATACAAATATTCCAAAATCTGAAAAAAATTCAAATCCCAAACAGTTCTGATCCATAATAATTTGGGTAAGGGACCCAACCTGTATTGGCAGAAACAGAAGTCCCTATGTTTGTGCAAAGAAGATAGCCTTTTCCATGGCAACTTCCTCTTACATTCTTGAGGAGTCTGGCTAATGCTGATAGTATAATCTTTTCAGCATCAACTGAAGACATTTTATTTGCCCAGATATTTTAATGGGTTATATTGGTTTGGCTTTCTTTATAATTCTTCAGTTTGTTGCCTCCCATTGTATTGCATTTATAAGTTATCATGCACTTCTGCATCTCACAGTTCAAAGGAATCCTTTTGGGCAAAAGATTGTTCAGAATTTTACAAATAAAATATTAGCCATGTCAAAGTGTTTTAAAAAACTTTTATATGTCAGGTTTTTCATATCTTAGTCCAGCTTCAAAATGAGTTTAGATACTAATTTGCATCAGTTCAGAAGGAGCTGGGCATTCATATGATATATGAGTTGCTATATTGGTTATCTGATGCATTATAAAGAAATCACAATTCATGTATTCAATCAATGAAATTAATTCAAAGACATAGCCGTGTTAGTCGGGAAAGTCAGTATGCAAAGGGATCTTGCAGCACCTTTGAGACTAACTGAAATACAGAAGTTGGTAGCATGAGCTTTTGTAGACTTGAGTCTACTTCCTCAGATGCATCTGAGGCAGCCTATACTACCAACTTCTATCTTTCAGTTAGTCTCAAAGGTGCTGCAAGATCCCTTTGTGTACATGTATTAAAACACAGCTATGGTTATGAAGAATGTTTTCCTCCTTCACATCTTACTTCCACAGTATCCTCTATTTTAAATACACGTGTACTTTGAAATTGGAAAAAATGGAAAGTGGAGGGTAACCTATTATTGACAAGTTGCTGTATCTCATCCATGATAGCAGAGCAAGGCAAGGTGTTCTTTTTTTGGAATCAGAGCCTACCATTCTAAGCACAATTAGAATGGTCCGGTTTCCAGATGCATGAAGAGCTCAAGGAGACAGCATATGATAAAAACTTCAAGATATATGATTGGATGTAGCTTTATTCAAACCTACAAACAAACGCACAGATATTAGTATGAATGCAGTTCTGTATCAAAGTGTGGGTTTAACTCATTGGACTTTACAGTTTTGTTAGACTAGAATAGCAAAAACAACTTTGTGAATGAACCCTCATTTTTAATAGCACAATAACTAGCCAGATGTGCTTTTACCCTTTTAAAAGGAAATACTGTAGTGTCTGGCTTATATAAATATTATAGATGAGCCTTGATGGTGCAGTGGTTAAATGCCTGTACTGCAGCCACTCTATACCAGCCAGGGGCTCTGGGTCGACTCAGCCTGGCATCCTTCCATAGGTTGCTAAAATGAGCACCCAGCTTGTTGGAGGCAACTAGCTTGCACTTTGTAAACCACTTAGTACACTGGTAAGCGGTATAGAAATGTACTTGCTATATTACTATCTATTGCAAATGTATAAAAACCTACCCCTACACTCTTAAGGTTAAAAAAAGGAAGCAATTATTAAGATAAATAATGCCTGTAAATTAGGAATTATGGAATGCTCCACTCTCCCCAGAATGTCATTTCATATACTTCTTGTTATACAAATATATCTGGGCCTGCATGTGTTGATCAAATGCATGGTGAAATTTTATGACAAAGTTAAGCTACATGCTACAGATAGAAGAGGCTTTTACTGGGAATCATCCTGTATTTGATCCAAGATTACCTTGTTCCTTACCATGTGATTGACTGATTAACAGGGATTCCAAACTCAATATCAACTCTTTGCACTCATTTTATTGAGATGAACTTCTGCATACCAATAGCCATAGCATTTACATTTCTATACCCCTTCATAGTAAACTCAGCACTCTCTAAGCGGTTCACAATCTGTAATCCAATTGCCCCCAACAAGTTGGGTATTCATTTTACTGACCTATGAAAGGATGGAAGGCTGAGTCAACCTGGAGCCTTCTGGGATTGAACTCACAACATCCATAGGCTGCATAGTTACATAATGTGTATATGACAACTACAATTTACAGTCTACTAGAATATGCTTGCCAATTTAATTTAGCACATTTTGTATAAAGTGTTACTTGTTTTATTAATTGGATTTACATCACACTTTTCTCTTAAAGATGGGACTTGATGATTTCCTACCACTTTAATAAAACATTCAAGTTGAGAGACATGATCATTTTTAATTCTATTTTTGTATACTGTATATACACTGATTTATATCTGGATTGGGCAACTGTGGCTCTCCAGATGCTGGATTCTCAGCAGTAACCCTGTTGAGTCAATGCAGACTGACAACATGGGGGGGGGGGTGTCAGTTGCCCATTCCTGTTTTTTCCATCCATTGTTAACTATGTTTTTAAAATTATGTAAACAACTAAGATATTTAAAACCTATTTTAAGTTAGGCATTCTCTAATCATTAGTGCAAAAAATATTCCTCTCCTCCCAAGATAAAGAGAGAAATCAAAACTTATATATTTCTGTAAATTTAACTGGAATTAAAGTGAGTGTCTAATACTACTGAGGGGAATAACTTATTAAGTTTGTATTAATAGAAACAAAGTTCACATGTCCAAAGAGTGTCTCAAGGAGGTAAAAATATTTTAATTATATATACAGAGTGCAGATTTATATGTTAAATCTCATCACCCTTCAGATCACAATAAACTCTGATTCAGAAATTACACACCCCATAGCAAAAAAATCTGTTCAAAGCATTTATAACTGTGTCTTTCTTTATTAAAGATAACTAACAAAATAATATGGAATAAAAAGTAGTATGTAACAGAAACAATTATAAGTCATCAGAAAATTAATTTTTAAATTGTCAAAATTTATTAAAATATTCTAAGTGTTTAAAAATCAATCACTAGATAGACATCCTAATGAACTTAAGTGTTTTTTTAAATAGTGATAAACCCAACATGGATCTAACAAGCATATATTCAGAATGTTTATTCAGCATGTTAGCTAGCTCCCTTACAGTTTGTACTAAAAGCTGGTGTGGATTTACCACCATGAGCCACCAGTCTAGTTAAAATAAGGCCTGCCTAATGGCTGTTTTCTACTCATTAAATATGTTTTTCACAGGATGGAGAGTTGTGCTTACATCTGGTTTTTATATTTT
This sequence comes from Phrynosoma blainvillii, assembly GCA_026167975.1. Classification (NCBI taxonomy): domain Eukaryota; kingdom Metazoa; phylum Chordata; class Lepidosauria; order Squamata; family Phrynosomatidae; genus Phrynosoma; species Phrynosoma blainvillii. Next base: position 21,921,190 of record JANUYF010000005.1, read on the forward strand.
CAAAAAGGGAATATCAGAATTTCCTGCTTTCCATGCTCTCAGTTTACCTAGGGCTACACCAGGTAAAAGTCAGCACATCACCTAATAAAACGTCATCTGAAAAGTCTTCAGAACCTTCTTCCTGTTGCACATCAAGATATCATGCAAACATATGACTTTAACATCAAGTCTACACCCCACCCTTCAGTAACCTTGTCTAATGATGTCTGGAAATTTCAAAATCTTGCAAAATTATTTGTACCTATTTTCATGTTTTCTGGTTTTTTTGTTTGTTTGTTTTGTTAACCTAATAAATAACTCATCTGAGGTGTGGTGTTGGCGAAGAGTGTTGAGGATGCTGTGGATGGTCAAAAAGACAAACAATTGGATCCTAGAAAGAGAGGAAAGCATGCCAGATGGTTGGACTCAGTCAGAGAAGCCATGGCCATGGCCTGCAGGAGCTGAGCAGAGAAGCTGAGAATAAAGAGTCATGGAGATGTCTCATTCACAGTCACTAAGAGTCGAAGTGAACTCAAAGGCAGCTAACAACAACAAAAGGATTCCTCTAATATGACTGGAATGTTAGGTTATCCTTGCTCCTAATAATAAAGATTTGAAATATGTTAGTCTTGCTCTAAAATAAGTCTGAGATTCTTTATCAAAATACTTTTGCTTTTAAATTTATTTTATTTCTATAGACAACTTAATGCCATTTTAATTTTTTATGTTTTTATCTACATGGTTTCTTTTCTTTTCTTGTAAGCCAACTTCTATTTCAAATCTGGAAAAAAAGTGAGGTATAAAAACAGTTGGCCCTCATTTTTTTTTCTCCGCGGATTCATGCATCCACGGCTTGAAAACATTCACATATATATATGTTCCAAATAGCAAACCTGATTTTGCCATTTTATATAAGGGACACAATTTTGTTATACCACTGTATTTAATGGGACCTAAGCATCCATTGATTTTGCAAACCTCAGCAGATAACAAGGGCCCACTGTACAGTGACATTCCAAAAGGTCAATCCCTCTTTTTCTCTGCCTGATGCCGCTTACTCATGAGTAAAACGGTGCCAGGCAAGGAGGTGGGCTGTGCTGGGCCCTCTTCCTCCCTGCTGTGCACAGGTAGGGGGCGCTTGGCTGGGTGTCACACCTCTTCTGGGGTGTCACCCATAACGCATCACACCACCACATCCCCCTAGTGACGCCACTGTATAAATAAAGCAATACAATGCACTTTAATAGATTTGTTTAGGTTGTTATAAAATCAACAATCTTTCTGTTCTGCTGCCCTACTCCCATTCCTATTTCAATCTTACTTTATTACAGTTTCTTAGTTTGGAACCTGGGATTTTATTGTATAACTGTGATAACTCAAGCATCTTTCCTTTGCGTTGTTTTTGTGCTCTTTCAAGTCATTTCCAACTTATGACAACTTGATAATGGGGGCTTCTTGGCAAGATTTGTTCAGAGTGGGGTTACCTTTGCCTTCCTCTAAAGCTGAGAGAATGTGACTGGCTCAGGGTCACCGACTATATTTCCATGGCCAAGTGTGGCTCTGAACCATGATCCTCCAGAGTCATGGTCGAATCCTCAAACTACTACAATTTTTATGCTACAGGTATTGCTGTGAAGATATGTTCAAACTATATGACAAAGGGAAGATGATGTCTAGGCAACATCTCGTCTAGTTTTGGCACACTTCTGTTTCTTTCCCCATCCACTACTTTTCTGTAGCAATCTCTTTAAAAGTTATTAAAGAGTTATTATTAAACCAGTACAGCTTTGTTTTTGTTTTTTTGAAAACAAGTTTTGTTATACTATACTATATTGACATCCATTGAACATGTTGTCTGAGGAAAATGGACATTGTTGGTAGCTGGAAACCAATGCTTTAGTTTACAGTATCAGGGAAGTACTATGACAACTTCTACAACAAGAAATTAGCTCCTCTAAGCAAGTAGATGCTTACTTTATTCATTCAAATTATAAACTTGAAAAGCCTATCCCCCACATATTATATCTAATCTTCAACACCCTTTTGCTCTTCATAGTGAGATGAAGGGTTTTGGCCATGAGGGAAGACGTTTCTCAATATGGTTGGCTCTAGGACAGGGGTAGGCAACCTAAGGCCTGGGGGCCGGACCCAGGCCAGTCCTGCCGCCGCTGCCCCCCACCATGATGATATTGATTATTGTTGTTATTACTTGTTCTTGGGATTTTCTTGGCAAAATCTCCACAGGAGTTTTGCCATGGCTTTTCTGGGGCTGAGAGAATGTGCATGAATATTTTTTTAATATTTAAAAAAAAATTTTTTTGGTTTATTTTTCGTGCTTCGCCCCCCCCCCCCCCCCCCAATTGTCTGAGGGACAGCAACTCGGCCCTTGGCTCAAAAAGGTTGCCTACCCTTGCTCTAGGATATATTTCATATTACCCTGTAAATAAGCAATTAATGCCAGAATGGTCTGCTGCCTTTTGAAAGCAAATTTTTGAACCAAGTCCTGTCCATGAATATCAAGTTGTTTACAAAAACAATCTTTTATCTAGAAACAGTGGACTGACCAAAAATATAGCTTATTCTAGAGAATATAGATAGTGAGAAAAATGAGGGAACAGTGCAGTGGCTCCATGACTCCCTAAGCAGTGACCTTACCAAAACTGTTAACCTTAGCAGTTCCATCAATCTGCCTCTCATGCAGGACTTAAGAAGCTACAGACCCAGGATTCTAAAACTAAATCCTAAAAACGCATTAGAAGAGATTCGGGTGGAATCATTTGGACCCTATAAGCCACTCTCTGGCCTGATCAACGTATGTTATGAATAACATTACACAAAACTCAGGTCAGAAACAACCATAATACACAACAGATAAGAAGACAAAGAGACAGAAAGGGAGAAAATAGTGGGTTGCTCTTTTTCGTCCTGTATTTTAAGCTGGTTTGTTACCGAAGGATGTCTTAAAAGGTTTATTTTTAAAATTCTTTTTACCATTGTCATAATTGTTTTTTTATGTTTTAATTGTATTGTATGCTTTAAGTGTAAATCTTTTTTTGTTATTGGCTGCCTTGAGTGTCATTTTTGGTGGAAAGCAGTTTCAGCGTGCAAAAAGATCTGTAGCTACTGTGAGGTTAACTTAATAAATTTCCTTAATCTTGTTTAAAGCATCTTTGTCAACATGAATGAATATGACCAGCACTAACAGCAAGGAGATCTGAAAGACTGGGGAAAAGGAATTACTAGCATTATCACAAGTATTTCCTTCTGGCTGCTGCCAGATTTGGTGAAGGAAAGAGGGACTCAGCTGTCTTGCTTTTAGGCCATACCTTCCAACTACAGATATCCCAATTTGGTAGGGACAATACCTATTAATCCTCTATTTTCCCACATTTTCAGCTGCTTTAAAAATCTTAAATTCCCTCCCTCTGCCTTAATCCTCCATTTACTTCAATTGATGCAAACTTAATTTAAATTCAAAAGCGAAGCATTTTTGTTACTAAAGTAGTAAAACAAGTTTGAGGCTGTATCAAAATAAGTATTACACAGACTTCAACTTGTGTTCTTTTGTAAAATAAATAGTTTTTTAATCCATGGTTTCAAAATTTCCTGGAATTTCTACATTTCTGTGAGAGAGTCACTGGTGTTTGTCAAGAAAACTTGAACATGCACATGAAATTGTAAGGCAAATTATTACTTCAGCATAATGACTGCAGGTTCCTGCAGCTTCAATGTAACATGGCTATCTACAGCCAATATAAAATATAAACTACAAAAGTGACAAAAATGTAAGGCACTTGATATGGCCACCTCTGAATAAAGGGGAGAATTGTAAGCAACTGATTCAGGACACTTTTAAGGATTGCAAAATTGCAATTTTTCAGCTATTATGCACAAATCACTTAATATTTCTTTCATATTAATTATATAAGCTATTGAAAGATATAGTCTGTAGAATTAGTATGTAGAGAGATCTTGTACCACCTTGACTCTAACTGAAATAAAGAGGTTGGGAGCATGAGTTTTCGTAGGCTTCAGTCTATTCTCTCAAATGCACTTTTTCAGATACACAATTCTGATCATAACCACACGCTATGTTTTTTAAAACTCTAGTCTGAGATTAAGCATTGTTACATTTTACATATTAAAGATATTGTGCTAAAGCCAATTCCACTCTTACTTAGCATAGATTCACTGAAATAGATAGGATTTGAAACTTACAATTGATTTATATTACATTGGTTTTAGTGGGCTTATTCTAGCAAGAATTAGTATGTCAAATTTAGTCCACTATAGATTGCTACCAGCATATCAAAAACACCTAGGGCAGACTCTTTCTGAGGATGACAAATTGAGCAAACTGGTTAGGTCTAATTATCTTCACTATAAGAATAAAAACAACAAAAAACTACTTGGGGTTGCTTTTAAATATAACCAAACATAACAAACAAACTTTTTAGATGCAAACAAGTGGAGAATACTCCTATTAACACCAAATTTGTAACTTGCTGTTAACACTGCCAACTGCAGTACTGGTGCTTCATGGCAAATGGAAATACTGGCTGAGTTTCCCTTATCTGAAATATAGAAATCCAAAATACAGTTGGCCCTCCGTTTTCACGGGGGATCTCTTCTGCCCTCCCCCTGCAAAAATGGAGACCATAACCTTGAATGGGGCATGCTCCATTGATTTTAATGGAGGTCACCCCTCAGAGAATATGCAAAACTGCGGACTTCAAGTCCATGAGAACGGAGGGGCGACCGTGCTCCAAAATGCAAAACATTTTTTATGGGTGACTGAGATAGTGATACTTTTCTTTCTGATGGTTCAGTGTACACAAACTTACAAACTTTGTTTCATTCACAAAATGATTAAAAATACTATGTATAAAGTTACCTGCAGACTATGTGTATAAGGTGAATATGAAACATAAATGAATTTCATGGTTAAACATGAGTCCTATCTCCAACAAATCTTATTAAATATATGTAAATATTCTAAAATCTGAAAAATTCCAAAATCCACAACATTTGGGGTCCCAAGTATTTCAGTTAAGGGAGACTCAACCTGCATATTCATTCCAAGAAAGTAGAAGGCAACTATGTTTACTCAAGAATAAACACCAATTGTGTAGTAAAGTTCTTGGGGTGAGGTAGTCTGGTAGCATCTTAAAAGATTAACAAATGTATCATTTGCAGTCAGCAGCCCAGGTATGCAAGAATCCAGGAATGACTATCCAAAGCTGCTCCAAAGGAGTTTGATGGCTATTTGGCACTTTAAAGTGGTCAAAAATGCAGTAAAAATGCATCACTTAAGAGTAATAGTTATATGTGACTGGCTGAAGACACCAATGCTACGATTCACTGGTGCTAACCCTTATCCATGTTTTGTCCCACATCTAATCTTCACTACAGCTAATCTGCAAATGAAGGTTCTTGCATGTCCAATTCAGGGTCGATACACTGGAGTGGGGGTTCTTCTATTTGGACCTTTTGCATACTGAACTGGGAACATTGGCGAGAGTCCACTACCATTACCTTCACAAAGATTGAGAGGCACCATGCTACATTTCTAAGTAGTTTACAGAACCGTGAAGTATCTCTTCTTTGTTTTTGTCTGGCTTACTTTACAAAATGGCCAGGCCATATCAGTATTTTAAATAGTCACATTTATTGTGAGTATAATTAAGGTGTAGCAAAGCTACAGAAACCCACTGTATTTAGTGTTTAGTCACAAATGCACAAACTGAAATTACCCAAGTATCACTGAAATCCACACAATTGGGCACATATATAAACCTTCTCTTTAGAGGTTATTGAGTAGTAGTCTGAGTAGAAGGAAAGAAAAAGCGGAAGCATTGAGATTGGACTCATAATCAGGCTTAAAGGGCAGGCAGCTGTATGTACTAAGCTGTCATGAGGTTTCAGAAATGGCTGATCAAAATCAACAGGCATTACAGAATTTGGTTTGTGTTTATATTTCAGACTTTGCTACATCATGTCCCTGTTGAGCTTATGGAAGAGATGAAATGTTCCGTTACCATACACAGGATATATGGCTTCACCTAATTGTACTGTGATCAGTTCTGTTGGGCAAATAAGGGTATGCTGCTTATCTGTTACTTTTTCATGTAGTGACCATGTTATGCCAAAAAGCAATGAGATAAAACAGAGATGTGGACAAAGATCAAATAATAAGAATGAACAATAAAGCAACAGAAGGAATAGAAAAAGTTAAATTAACTTTTATTGAACACCAAGCCGTATTTTCTGATTGTTTCCTCTCTGGTTGACAGAAAGTAATTGAGAAGAAAAACAGGAGCCACATTCCTTGGACTATGCCATTGAAACTTAGGGCTGAAAAACCCAACTAAAGTCTAGTATACATGTAGATACTTTCAAAAATATGAATTTTCTGCAGGCACACGTTTGTACAAATATGCCTTGCAGAAATATTCACATGCTTTTGACATTTTATGTTATAGCTGGAATCGAAAATAATTTAATTGGTATTTTGATCATTTGAAATACACAAAACACCTACTACTATGAAGGTGTAATATAATTTTATTGTAACATCAAAATTACGTAAACAAAAACAAACTTGCACTTCTTGGTTGCATAAATATTCACATACATAACCCACCAGGCTATATTTGGGCAGCAATTACAGCTGTGAATCTCCTTGGGTGAATCTCGTCAGCTTTGTACATCTGAATCCTACAATTTTTGCCCATTCTCCATTATAAAACTGATCCAGGTCTGTCAGGTTGTATGGGAAGCTTTGGTGAACTACCTTTCAGACCTTCACAAGATACTCAATCTGATACAGGTCTGTCCTTTGATGGGGCCATCTTAAGGTGTTCAGGTTTTCAATTCCAATTAAACTCCAGTGTTACTTTGGTCCTGTGCTTAGGATCACTGTCCAGTTTGAATATAAACGTCCACTCCAGAACCATGTCCCTTGCTGACTAAAAGAGATTTTCCTTTAGAATTGTTCTGACTTCCTCTCAATCCTAACCAGTTTCTCAGTCTCTGTTGAGCAAAAGCATCCCCACAACATGATTATGCCCCCACAATGCATCATCATGGGAGTGATGTTCTCAGGAGAATGAACTATGGGCCAGTACAGACCAGCCAAAAGGGCCGGCCTAGGAATGGAGTCAGGGTGTGACGACCGTATGCCGGCTGCCCCAATGTCCTCACGCCACCCGCCCAGACGTGCTTCACCAAAGGAGCGCAGAAAAGCAGAGATAGTAGAGGTGTTTTTAAGTGCTCCTGGGGCACACTAAGCTCTCGTCTTTTGCCACTCTACACAGAATAGGGGATAATTCCCTTTTTGATAAGAGTTAAAGTCGCTACTTACATTGACTTGTAGATAAGTTAACCCAGGTTTTTGGAACGGGTTGCCCATGAAAACGGAAGGCCGACTATAGTTTTTAGGCAAATCATAGCAAAGGCAGTGAATGTTTCTGTACTCAACAAGTGCCAGCTTGTTTTTATTTACTTAACTATTGTGCCGCAATAAAAAATATTTTACACCTTAACAGCATTGAGTACCTTATGTACACTAAGTGCTAATAATGCTAATGTAATCCATTTCTATTCCAGGTTATAACACAACAACACATGGGAAAGTCCAAGGGGAATATTTCTGCAAGGCACAACAGGACAGAATAAATACCAAGAAGAACCTAAAGACTTTTAAAAAGAAAATAAGATGTGTACTGTTTCATAACAGCGTCAACAATGAAGCTTCAAGTGCAAAGGACACCAATAATACATGAGCATAAGAAGATGCTTTATAACTACTCAGACTGTAGGTCCATTTAATCATTATACTAGTTACCAGCAGTTTACATGATCCTTGAAGGATCATCCCAGCAATGCTATGAGTGACCTTTTAAATTTGCAAAGCATGAGATTGAAACTGTGACTTCATGTATTCAAAGCATGTACTACCAAGCTACAGCCATAACACACTACTGCCACAACATTACTATTCTTTTGAGCCAGGTAACTGGAGCAGACAGGCAGAGAGGGATTGTACTTTAGTTATTGGGTTCTTTGGCTCTTATCTCAAGTAAACTACAACCATTATGACAAAGTTTGTGTGTGTGTTGAGAAGACAGAACTGAGATATAGCTAAAGGGAATCAAGAAACATGAAGCACAACATTTTCCAGCCATTTAAGCATGCTTAACCTGAATTTCATTAAACTGTTTCAAGAGTGTTCACAATTAACCTGTTGCCATTATTTACAAATAGAACATCAGATAAAAGCTTCCAAGTCCTAAAAATACTTGTGTTACAAAGCAGTTGTACATTTTAATCAACTGGCCTTTTAAAACCAATTAGGAAGACACTTTCTTTTGCTGTCCAGATATTTCAAAGATGGTATTGTTGGAATTCAGACAATTATATTTGGGAATAGAAGTACAAATTACATTGCAAAGCAAAGGTTAGATACCTGCTTTAGAGGAGCAACAGCATTTTTATTAATTCACTTAATAAAAAACAAACCAGTGTGTTAAATATTCCATGTCTCTAACTAACTGAAAGCAATGAAGAGATTCATTATACAAAAAGTTCATTCATTTTAGGTCTTGAGGACAGCTGCAAAAAAGTAATATGAAGAACAAATACAGAGCCACCACTGTTACAAATGTATCAAATTAACAATTAGATACTGAGACACCAGATAATTATAAGAAAACAATGAACTTGAACAAGGAGACTGGATGGATGTTTTAACTGTATTTGGTTAGTTTTAATTGTATTTAATTCAGCTTGCTAGCCACCTTGGGCCCTATATTGGGGGAAAGGCAGGTTATAAATTAATAACACAATTTCAAGTTTGTCTTTCACTGCAAAATATTAATGTAATTTTGAAAGGAAAATCAGTTTACAGAAAAACCTAAACTAGATGCAACTTAGTGGCATTCACAAAAGTTCAGAAAAAAAGTGAATTGGTTGCTTTTTATATACTGTAGTTAATTCAGATTATATCAAATTAACTTTAGTTTAAAACGTTCCATGGAACATCTACTGAAGATATAAAACATATCCCACCAGTTTATTAAGGATTCTTTCAAGGTATCAAGCTTGTAAACAAGGTTGAGATGGCATTCCAACATTTTGTTACATTTTGTTTTATAATTTCCTCTCTTATAGCTTCTGAGATAGCCTAGTACAGTGATGGCGAAACTTTTAGGTACCGAGTGCCCAAACTAAATGGCCTTCTGGCACTGGGTGTTACCCCATGCTGGAGGCGGAACTTCCAGAGGAATGGGACTTCTGGGCCGGAACTTCCACCATATGGAGTGGGACTTCCGGGGCAGGACTTCTTTCCCCCACACCTTTCCGGGCCTTCAGCTGCCTTTCGGGAGGCAGCTGCAGGCCCAGGAGGAGGAAGAACAGGCATGCCCCACACCTTCCCAGGTCTTCCAAGGAGATCCCCACACCTTCCCAGGCCTTCAGTTGCCTCCCGAGAGGCAGCTGAAGGCCCAGAAAGGTGTGGGGGAAAGAAGTCCTGCCCCAGAAGTCCCACTCCATATAGTGGAAGTTCCGCCCCAGAAGAGGCAGCTGAAGGCCTGGGATGGTCAGGAGGAAGAGGAACAGGTGCATGCCTTTTCCTCCTCTTCCCTGCTCTGTGTGTCAGGGAAAATGGCTTTGCATGCCATCTCTGGCATGTGTGCCACAGGTTTGCCAACACGGGCCTAGCAGCCAAGGGAAAATTGTTTGCTTAATATCTTGATATATTTATTGTCTAACAAAGTAGCAAACAGATAGTTTTTGTCTTTCTTGTCAACCAATATATGTGCATTTCTTTACAAACAAAACAAAACAAAACAAAACAAAACCCTGGAAGAGGCAGGCAATGTACAATTCCTAGGAAAACTAATTTTGAATGGTGAGAAACTGGTAAGAGTAGCAGCTCTTGAGTGGGACATAAAACGGCATTTGTATAAACCAGGGCAAAAGCCACAAACCTGTTGCTACTCCCCAAATGTTCCGCCCATTCTACATGTTGAATAACAGTTCTCTTGGACAATGTAGTTGAGATCTGCCAGACTTTTATCATGCCTTTCTCCAAGGAACTCCCTTACTTTCTGAGGTAGGTTAAGCTGAAAGATCAACCCAATGTTAATTAGCTTCCTGGCTGTGTTAGATCTAAATATGATTCCACAATCATAATTCAGTTCTTTCTAGAAGGAAGAGGGACCACTACTTAACTGTTGCAGCACTGCAGTTTTTCCTTTACTACTAGAAGTCAGTACTGGAACACGCATTCTGTGTAGTAAAAGACCAAGGATCAGACTCCTCGTATCACCAATTTGAAAATATTCAGACAGCAAGTGATGTAAAGGAGCAAATCTTAGATAACAGAGTTAAGAAAAATTCCTAAATTATTTTAAGTTTATTCTCTCTATCCATATATATGCCATATTGAATCTAAACAAGATTGTATATTAAAATCTAGGTAACGATGGCAATATCAAACCCCCTCTGAATAAAGCTTGCCAAGAAAACACCATGATAATTTCGCCTTAGGGTCACTGTAAGTCAGAAACGACTTGAAGTCACACAACAACAACAACAAAAAATAGAATGCCTTAGTCTTGTATATTTCTGTAAATTTCTGTAACTACAAACCACCCTAAACACATGCACTCACATCTTATTTCAAAAGCTAAGCAAGGTTGGGCCTGGTTAACATTCCAGTAGGGGGTTGTGCACCTTCAAGTTGCTTCCAACTTATGGCAACCCGAAGGTGAGTGTTTCACAGGGTTTTCTTGGCAAGATTTATTCAGAAGGGGTTTGCCTTTGCCTTACTCTGAGCCTGAGAAAGTGACCCAATGATTTCCATGGCTGAGCTGGGATTTGAATGTTGGTGTCCAATATCGCAGCCAATTTTCAAACCACTATCCAAAAATACCATAGATATCCAGGTAGGGCTAAAAAAAAATCCTGCCCTGGAGAGCCGCTGTTGGTCAAGAGTTGACAATACTGGATCAGAAAAGTTGGACCAATAGTCTGATGCAAAAGAAGGCAGGTTTCTGTAGTGCTGTCCAAGATAAAGAATTTAGTTTCTAGTGAGGTATATATAATAATAACAACAACAACAACAATAATAATAATAATAATAATAAATTTTATTTATATCCCGCCCCTCTGTCAGACAATCGGGGCAGCTTACAACAGTTAAAATTCCATACAATATGTTAAAATACTATCCAAAAACCCAAAAACCTTCCTCCCCTATAAAATATAAAGGGATACAGTGGCTCAAGTGGTTAAGACACTGACTCTGTTGATTGCAAGATCGGTAGGTTGGCAGTTCGAGGCCCAGGTTTTGTATGATGGGGTGAGATCCCGTCACTAGTCCCAGCGTCTGCCAACCTAGCAGTTTGAAAACATGCAAATGCAAGCAGATAAATAGGTACCACTTCTCAGTGGGAAGGTAAACAGCATTGTATGCAATCATGCTGGCCACAGGATCTCTGACAACGTTGGCTCATTGGCTTAGTAACGGAGATGAGCACAGCCCCCTATGGTCAGACACGACTTGAGAACCTTGTCAACGGGAATACCTTTACCTTTATCTGAGGTATAGAATACTTAGATTTGATGCGAGAAACCCAAGGTTAAATTATCACCAAGTAATATTTTGCAAATCTCTCTTTCAGCATGATCATTATGGAGTTTCTAGGACACCTAAACACCATTTAAAGCTGCTTGGGAAAAAACAGTAAATATATACAAAAGTCACATATCTATTGGAAGCATTTATCAGTGCCCTGCCCAATTGAAATAAAAGCTCCAAAGGGTGAAGTTTTGGAGCTGGCAAACAATTAGACATATACATAATGAAATAATTCATCTGACATTACTGCAGTGATCTGCTCATTCTGAATTCACCATGAAAATAGGAAAAAATATGAGAGCCCTCCAGTGGCCAAACAATCATGCATGTTTCTTTATAGTTTATGAACACTGAGATATTCCCAGCCACTTTAAAATGCAATTTACATGGAATGTCAAGTAATCTTCCTTTCTTCCTCCATACAAGTTTTGAAAAGTTATTCCTGAGTTTTAATAAGACAAAATGCATGCAAGCTTATGGAACAGAGTGAAGAGAACAAAACTAAGCTCCTAGGAATTATAACACAATTTCCTAGAACTGTATGATTGATGTGCCTTACTGTCAAAGTTTTGTTTCGGCTTATGAAACAGTTTAGAGTTAGAGTAATTTAAGTCAAATTTATTCTGTTATATTTACCTGTGCAAACTACCTTAACTTCTATTTTAGAGAATCCTATGAAGTACAAATGTACTGAGATTAGAAGAACATAAACTTTATGTTAGCTAGAACAGTTTACTCTCAAAACTAGAAATCTGATGTTCTGCTTTTTTCTTCCCTCTCTACACAGTTCTTGATCAGTACTAATTTCTGCAACTTGAGTTCCACTTTTCACTGACTAAACAAGGTACTATAACAAAGATTTCTTCATGTTTATTTCTGTTAATAGACCATAATACATATTTTAACAAACTAAGTCTGATTTGAATAAGTTTGATTATTAGGACAGTAAGTATTTTTTAAGTGAAGCAGAAATGAAGTTTGTTTATTAAAATACATCTGTTATAGAGGTACACTCTACCATATGTGGTGGAGTTGCAGTAGAGCAAGGAAATTCTGGAAAAGGGTTCATAAGACAGTATGTGATATTCTGCAAAGCAAGATCCCTCTGTGCCCATAATTATATTTATTGAATATGACACAAGGAAAAAATACAATCGGGTATTACTGTATATGGTCACTACAGCGAAAATGACTTATGCAAGATACTGGAAAAGACAAGAGACTCCCAATATAGAAGAGTGGTTAACGAAATTACGGGAAGTAATGAAATTGGATATACTTACAGCCCTAGTGCAAGATAAACCAGTAGATAAAATAGAGAAGCAGTGGGAACCAATAAGAAGATATAAAATAAAGTAAAACAGGTCTTTAAACACAGATTAATTTGAGAAAGAAATATAGAAAAGAAAAAAAAAGAAGAAAAAAGAAAAAAGAAAAGAAAAATATATATAAATATACAGAATTATAAACAAATATCCATTACTTATGAATATCATGAATAGTAAAGTGGTGAAGAGAAACGTGATGTAGAAAATTAGTAGTTGAAATCATATTTTGAGCTAATGAGGTAACATTTATGTGTATAATGTGAAATGATTAACAGAAATAATAGAAGATGTTGGTAATATCAATAGATGCTTCATTAAGAAAGAGTAAACTAAAGGTAAATAAAATTGCAAAGAGCTCCGAACAGGAAGTTAAAGGACAAGACTGAGAATCAATAAAAGACAGAGAATTTTATGTAGTTGATGTATGTCTTGTATAGTATGCGAGTTGTTAGTAAGTAGATTTATGTTGCTATGTGTCAATACTATGTTATGTTACGTTTGTTTTATTGTAAATATGTGTTTTTAAATTAATAAAATAAATGAAAAAATAAAATACATCTGTTAATCTGCCATTATTGATCATTGCAGGTTTAATTTATCTATAAAACTAAGGAAGCATTTTGTTACACACACACCCCAGCATTACTTAATTTCTCACTCTGACCTGTTTATTTCTGTTCTATTCTTTCTCTAAAAACCTTAGAAAACCTGCAGATTCTAAATTGCTAAATATCAACATTCCAAAAAATCCATAGCTCACTGGTAAAGTACAACCTATGAAAGCAGACTGAATCATGTTCACTGGTATCTCCAAATAAGGCTAAGAAATAGCCCTATTTAAACTCACAAGAGAGCTGTACGTCTGTGCAAACAATACTGAAAGCCAGGTAGACCAGTGCTTGATTCAGTACAAGGCAGCTTATGTTACAAGCACTTCTAAATACTTTATAAGAATCCAGACTCAAAGGCCTAGTCCTGTGTTATATTCAGCTATACTCTAATTCAGGGGTAGGCAACCTTTTTGAGCCGGGGGCCGGGTTGCTGTCCCTCAGACAATTGGGGGGCCGAAGCACCAAAAATAAATAAATAAATAAATAAATAAATAAATAAAAATTAATGCACACTCTCTTAGCCCCAGAAAAGCCATGGCAAAACCCCTGTGGAGATTTTGCCAAGAAAACCCCAAGAACAAATAATAACAACAATAATCAATATCATCATGGCAGGCGGCGGCGGCAGACCAGCCTGGGGCCGGTCCAAAGGCCTCAGGGGGCCGCATCTGCCCCCCAGGCCTTAGGTTGCCTACCCCTGCTTTAGTTGTTCTGTTACTTTTATATAGTATCAGTAGACTACCGTGTTTGTGTTTCCGAACAAGAAGCACCTCTTTCTATATTCAACTGTATACAGATTTACCTTGAAATAGGTCCCACTGAATTCAATGAAGCTCACTTCCAGATCAGAGGTTATAGGACTGCAATCATAATGCTTTGATGCACTGATGTACAAGTTCCCAGCTTCTCTCTCAAGAAAAGGAAGCCATTGGGTCAGGGCAAAATGAAGGATCATCTTCTTTTTCACCTCCAAGACTTTCCAAGGCAGTTATGGTAATCTCTAAGGTCAAAAGGAAAGTAGCACCCAATCTAGCAACTTTCTCTCTTTCTCTCTCTGTGTGTATGTGTACACAGATTGTTTTGTATTTACATTTTCTCTTTATTGATGGGAAATTGGATTAACAATTTTATTTTGGTCAGATTTAGAGAGCCAAGAAACAAGTGTTTCAGAGTAAAAGTACTGTGATACCAATATACTGGTTGACACTCCTAATCAAATACATTTCAAGGGCATATTTCACATTTACTTACTAATCTGTAGATAAGTATCAACACAGTATCACTATACCCATAAATGAAAACTGACACTGAAATATTCATGTTGATACAAAATAAAATTCACTAACCCCAAACTCAACCCCTTCCCAGGAATACATAAACTAACAATGCACATGCCAAAATGCAGATATTACCTTAGAATAAATGAGGTAAGACTGAGCTGCATATATCTGCTAGCAGCAGTCTAGCAAACAAGGAGCTGTCAACGTCCAATAACCTATTATTCACACCTCCTTAATCACTGCCATAGAGTCAATTATAAATAGCCTCATACATTTTTAAATAAGGTTATTCTGAAATGAAACAAAGGGAGTAAATATTCCAGAACATAAGCAACTCAAGTTTGAAAATGTAGTAGAACTGAACATTTTCAACGTGATCAGAGAGAACAAAATCTTATTACTAAGTGATAGAAAGTGTCGAAGATTCAGAAGTACAAACTAGTCAAATCACTATGAAATGGGCAAGCACAGTCATTTTCTATAATTAAAGATTTATCCAGGTAATGCATCAAACAGAGATTTAGTCATGCATACAGCAGGCCCATTTAAGTCAATGGTTCTTATGTCATAACTAAATTAAGTCAAATTGATTCCAGTGGGTCTACTCGACGTATTACTATGTCTGGATCTGAATGAATGTGAATAATGGAAAATGCTGAAGTACAAGTGTTTCGAGCAATACACAAATCTTGGTCTTTAATCCAGAAGGACATATGCACGAGACAGCTCATACTACAGATACATCCATTGTTTCTCAACTGATGTGAATAAAATCGCCTAGTGTTATCCAGGAAGACAGAATGATGCTTGTGAGAAAGTTACAGAAAGCAGTTGGCCTTCCGTTTTGACACATTCATATGGCTTTTTTGTGCTGGTGAATCTCTCCTCCATTAAAAACAGGACTATACAGAATAAATTAGCAGAAAATGTAACTTTTGTATATACAGTACTAACTTAAATGAGCACTGTCATATTTAACATGCTACAAAATTCATACATTTAGCAGGTTGTGCTACCGTTAGTGGTCTGAGTTAACAGAACTGTGGAATTGGAACAGTTGTGTAGTGTTTGGAAGATATGTTATATGTATAGATATTGATAGTAGTGTTAAAGTAAGATTAAATTTAAGTTAAAAGCTAGTGGAAAAAAATCGAAATCGTTTCATTGGATAACATTCTCTAACACTTAAATATAAAGTTTTATGGAAGAATTTTATTTATTTGTATCCCACCTTCTTCACAAGACTAGATATTATTAATTTCTAAAGATATGTTATAATAATAATAATAATAATAATAATAATAATTTTATTTATATCCCACTCCTCTGTCAGACAATCGGGGTGGCTTACAATAGTTAAAATTCCATACAATATGTTAAAATACTATCCAAAACCCCAAAACCCTCCCTCCTCTATAAAATATAAAGGGATTTACCTTAATACAAATTAATAGTCATTTAGGTCCAGTGAGTTATTAACAGCCTCCGTGAATTAAAAAAAATGTATTTCCCTGACAATGGAAAAACAAGGAAGTAGCCCAACCCGCTGGGAAAGGCAATAATCTAGCCACAGCCACTAAGAAGACGCTCTTCCATGTTTGTACCATCCATTATAGTGGTGGCACAAAGAAAAGGACCTGTCTTGCATGGGGAGATATGGTCCTTCACATACCCTGGAACAAGCCATATAGGGCTGTATATATCATAATCAGCACTTTGAATTTACCCAGAAAATTATCAGTAGTGAGTGGAGCTATTGTAAGTGGAGAGTTGTGTACGGTTGTATGCAACGGACCCTTCTCATCCACTGGGATTTAGTTCTGCCATCCTCTGGATGGCAAAAAATGCAGATGGCTGTGTCCCATATTATTAAATGGCAGCAATCTGTGTGTTGGCGCATCAGTGCACATACACTACCATGGAATAATAGGGTATGGCAATCCATGGCCAGTCAAAGCTGTGGATTTCCAGCCCACTCAAAGGAAGGGTCCACTGTACTTTCTGCAAATAGCCCCTGTCAACACTCTGGTGTCACCATTCTGAACCAGCTGGAGTTTCCAAAATAATCTTCAAAGGCAGCCCATTGTAGACTGTCTTACAGTAATCCAAATATGTTATAACTAAGCCATGTGT
The DNA here is from genome assembly GCA_026167975.1 of Phrynosoma blainvillii. Classification (NCBI taxonomy): domain Eukaryota; kingdom Metazoa; phylum Chordata; class Lepidosauria; order Squamata; family Phrynosomatidae; genus Phrynosoma; species Phrynosoma blainvillii. Next base: position 21,938,165 of record JANUYF010000005.1, read on the forward strand.
CAGTGTGGTTCAATCAGATAACTTCAGAAATGGGTGCAGCTGGATTACTAGGTTTAATTGACCAAAGGATCTCCAGGCCATAATCAAAACCTGGGAATCCAGGCTCAGAGATGACTCCAGGATTATAACCAGGCTATCAACATACTTCTTCAATGTGAGTGTAACTCCTTTTAATTTGGACTGAATCCCTATTCTCTGATCTGCCTTCCAACTGATCAGGAGCACCTCTCTCTTGTCTGGATTAAGTTTCAGTTTGCTTGCCTTCATCCAGACCATTAATGTCCTAGGCAATTTAAAACTAGTTATTTTAGATGGAATGTAAATTTTTAGTGCATATGAACAATTAAATACTGGAAGATGTAAAATCTGAACTGGACTTTAAAATCATGAATGCAGAAAACATGTAAAATTAATACACACACACACACACACACACACACACACACACACGAGATTATCATGTTAGCCCATTTAAAGAGCAATTAGAATTTGTCACACTAGAGTTGCAGACAATGTGCCAATGGTCAGGAATGCTGGGAGTTGAAAATATCTGGTGTCGAAAACACCAGCTTAGGAAAGATTGCACAAACTATATCCAGAATCACTATTTGAAAAGGCAATAAAGCATAGTAATATGAATTACTCATTAGCAAAATTGCCTGTCTGAACAAAAGCCCCTCAAAAGTTGAGATAGATCAGGCCTACACAACATACGGCCCGGGGGGGCGCATGCAGCCCGCCAAAGGATTTTGGCCGGCTTCTAAGGATGTGGAACAACTTCAAGTCTCCTCTGCTGCTCAGCCTCCTCCTGAGGAGAAGGTATGCAGAGGAGGAGGAGGACAGGTGAACACTTGTCCTACAAGACTCCTCCACTACCCTGCTTGTCCTGAGAAGGCCAGGCAGTGGAGGAGGAGGAGGATGGGCGAATACCCACCCTGCAAGGCTCCTCCACTGCTCAGCTTTCTTCTGAGGGGAAGTCCAGGTGGAAGAGGAGAAGGACATGCAAGGCCGAAGAAGTTTAGCCTATTTTAATTTAGACCCCCATCTACTCCCATGTTGTGCAGGCCTGAGACAGATCATAAGTACTGAGAGTATAAAAAGCCCAGGTTCTAAATGATTCAAAGTAGATGCGTTTCCCATATGTCTAAGGACTTCATCACATGTGGGGTTTAAAAACGCAACTCTAGCAAGAGAATAGCACCTTTGACAGTTCCTATCGCACGACGCTGCCTCTGACCACTTGCTGCTGTGCCTCTAGAGCAGGGGTAGGCAACCTTTTGGAGACCTGGGCCAGTCCCCTGAAGTCCAGGTCTCCGCTGGGCCGAGGGGGGGGAATGGCGGTGCGCGCACTCACCCTCCGCCGCCGCACACAACACCCCCCGCGCGCGCTGCCACCGCGCGCACGGACACAGCCGCACAGGATTCTGCCTGGGTCGGTAAGTCCGGCGACCTGGACCAGAACTGGCCCGGGGGCCGTAGGTTGCCGGTCCCTGCTCTAGAGTGTTGTTAGAGAACATCTTTTCACTGATGTGAAAAACCATAAATAAAGTGGCCAATTGTGCTGCCATCCTATTACTCCACAAGTGTGATCAATGACAGACAGTCCTTGGCAGTCCCAATTCTGAGCAGTCACATGGTGTCAGTCTCTCCCTCCTTTCCCACTTGCTATTCCCAAGGAGCCTGTTTTTCAGTTTCTTTTCTTCTTCTTTTTAAAATAAAAGCTCCAAATCCAGTATGCTTCTTCTTCTCCTCTCCCTAAAGCATGTTTCCATTACTTCAGAATTGGGTTACAAATCTGTATTTATATGTCTATATCTTTATATATCTATATGAAAGAGAGAAAGGCAGGCTGGCTAGGACTTAAAGCAGGAAGGCAGACTTAAGTGGGGATAAGAAAGAAAGCATGTGGTACTATTGATGATCCCTGCTGCACTACTGAAGAGAGGTGTAATAATAAAAGCTCCAAATCCAGTATGCTTCTGTTCTTTTTAAACAACATGACTGCAGAAAGACCAAGGCTCATGTGACAAAGTCTTAAAACTCAAAAGTTTGTCTTTATTTTAGCCTTTTGTTCTAGTCACAGAATAACAGCATTATAGAGCTGGAAGTGGCCTCATAGGCTATTGAATCCAACCCCCTACCCAATACCTGAAATCCAGCCAGAGAATTCCCAGCAGGTAGCTGTCTGGCCCCTTGTTGAAGATGTCCAGAGAAAGGCAATTAGTTTCATTGTCAAACTGCTCTTACTGTCAAAAAGTTCCTTCAAATATTTAATCAAAACCTACCCATTTGTAACTTAAAATCATTAGACATACCTTCTGAGGCAGCAAAGAACAAACCTGCATCCTAATATCTGTGACAGCCCTTTAGGCGTTTAAAGAATACAATAATGTCACACACACCCCAGTCCTCTCTTCATCAGACCAACTCCCTCAACCTTTTCTCATGTTTTGTTCTCCATCCCTCTTATTCTTGTTGCCCTTTTCTGAACCTGCCCCAGCTTGTCTTTGTCCTTCTTAAAATGAAGTACTCAGAATTGAACACAGCACTCCAGATGAGATCTACCGTATTTTTCGCCCTATAACACGCACTTTTTCTTCCCCAAAACGTGGGTGGGGAGGTTATAAGGCGAAGGGCCGAGGTCGCGGGGAGAAGGAGGGCTCCTTCCCCCCGCGACCTCAGTCTTTGAATGGGCTGGTGCTGGGATCGAAGCGATCCTAGCACCAGCCCATTGAACTGAGGTCGCGGGGAGAAGGAGGGCTCCTTCCCCCCGCGACCTCAGTCTTTGAATGGGCTGGTGCTGGGATCGAAGCGATCCTAGCACCAGCCCATTGAACTGAGGACGCAGGGAGAAGGAGGGCTCCTTCCCCCCGCAACCTCAGTCTTTGAATGGGCTGGTGCTGGGATCGAAGCGATCCTAGCACCAGCCCATTGAACTGAGGTCGCGGTGAGAAGGAGGGCTCCTTCCCCCGCGACCTCAGTCTTTGAATCGGCTGGTGCTGGGATCGAAGCGATCCTAGCACCAGCCCATTGAACTGAGGACGCGGGGAGAAGGAGGGCTCCTTCCCCCCGCGACCTCAGTCTTTGAATCGGCTGGTGCTGGGATCGAAGCGATCCTAGCACCAGCCCATTGAACTGAGGACGCGGGGAGAAGGAGGGCTCCTTCCCCCCGTGACCTCAGTCTTTGAATCGGCTGGTGCTGGGATCGAAGCGATCCTAGCACCAGCCCATTGAACTGAGGACGCGGGGAGGAGGAGGGCTCCTTCCCCCCGCGACCTCAGTCTTTGAATGGGCTGGTGCTGGGATCGAAGCGATCCTAGCACCAGCCCATTGAACTGAGGACGCGGGGAGAAGGAGGGCTCCTTCCCCCCGCGACCTCAGTCTTTGAATGGGCTGGTGCTGGGATCGAAGCGATCCTAGCACCAGCCCATTGAACTGAGGACGCGGGGAGAAGGAGGGCTCCTTCCCCCCGCGACCTCAGTCTTTGAATCGGCTGGTGCTGGGATCGAAGCGATCCTAGCACCAGCCCATTGAACTGAGGTCGCGGGAAGAAGGAGCCCTCCTTCACCCCACGACCTCAGTCTTTGAATGGGCAGGTGCTGGGATCGAAGCGATCCTAGCACCAGCCCATTGAACTGAAGTCGCGGGGAGAAGGAGGGCTCCTTCCCCCCGCGACCTCAGTCTTTGAATGGGCTGGTGCTGGGATCAAAGCGATCCTAGCACCAGCCCATTGAACTGAGGACGCGGGGAGGAGCCCTCCTTCCCCCCGCGACCTCAGTCTTTGAATGGGCTGGTGCTGGGATCGAAGCAAAGACTGAGGTCGCGGGAGGAAGGAGCCCTCCTTCTCCCCGCGACCTCAGTTCAATGGGCTGGTGCTAGGATCGCTTCGATCCCAGCAACAGCCGATTCAAAGACTGAGGTCGCGGGGGGAAGGAGCCCTCCTTCTCCCCGCGTCCTCAGTTCAATGGGCTGGTGCTAGGATCGCTTCGATCCCAGCACCAGCCCATTCAAAGACTGAGGTCGCGGGGGGAAGAAACCCTCTTTCTCCCCGCGACCTCAGTTCAATGGGCTGGTGCTAGGATCGCTTCGATCCCAGCACCAGCCCATTCAAAGACTGAGGTTGCGGGGGAAGGAGCCCTCCTTCCCCCTGCGACCTCAGTTCAATGGGCTGGTGCTAGGATCGCTTCGATCCCAGCACCAGCCGATTAAACAACTGAGGTGGCGGGGGGAATGAGCCCTCCTTCCCCCCGCGGCTTCAGTTCAATGGGCTGGTGCTGGGATCGCTTCGATCCTAGCACCAGCCCATTCAAAGACTGAGGTCGCGGGGGGAAGGAGCCCTCCTTCCCCCCGCGACCTCAGTTCAATGGGCTGGTGCTGGGACCGTAGAAGTTCTCCGATCCCAGCACCAGCCCATTGAACAACCGGCCGCGGCTAAAGGGAGGAATCCTTTTTTCCTGGATTTTCTTCCTTTAAAATTGGGTGCGTCTTATATGCCGGAACGCCTTATATGGCGAAAAATACGGTAACTAGTGCAGGACTATGACTTGGAAGTTGTGGTTCTATTAAGGCAGTTATTGTTTGCTTTCAATTTGTTTCTACCTTATGGCAACCCTAAGGTGAATATCATTTCTCTCTCTCTCTTTCTCTTTCTCCATGTTCTCTTCTTGCTGTTCTAGTGTTGCACAAGCTGAGGGACGGACCAGTCGAAGCTGATCCAGAAGGGTCAGGTTGCCAGCTTCTCTAGCCATGACAGTGAGAACATAATGTCTATATCTTTACAGAGATGTGAAGGCCTAGAAAAATCTGGAAAAAATATCAGGAGGGAGGGAACTGTGTTTTTCTTTTTCCCCAAAGCCTTTTTGCCCTGGAAAAATCAGAAAAATTGATTATTGGTTTTTGTTAAAATAATGATGAATAAAATATTTAAGCAAGGTGTTATTCTCCTATGTTATTTCTAGAAACTATGTAGCAGGTACACTTTTACGTAGGACGATGTACATAATCTCACACCACTGTAATACCTCATTGTGGTTTCCTTCTGTCAGTTCTTTTCATAGGAATGGGTAAATGCTTTATGTCTGCGCAGCTCTGCGGAGGACTGGATAACAACATTGATCTTTTTTTTTTTGTTTTCAATCATATTTTTAAATACTTGTAATTTGGAAAAACTAAAAAGGTTCCTTACAGTTCTTGCATTCCTTAATAGTTGAGAATCTTGCAGCTCTTTTTGTAAGAGATTTTTTTAAAAAAAGTAAATTCAATATGTATTCATTTGCAGAATAAACAATACTTTTACTATATTAAACAAGATAATTTTATACTAAGCCAAGTTATACACAATGCATTTTATCTTTTAAAGCAACAAAGTGGTTTTCAATCTGTAACAACTTCTGTTCCATTTTTCATTTTTTTTAAACAAACGTCCCATGCGGGGTTTCAAAAATTTACAGAAAATTTTCTTCTCCACTTCTGTATAAATGGTAAGTGACTGTTTAGCTTGGGGGTTTAGGGACTGCTTTATGTTCCCTAGCTTGTTATTGGTTCCAAAGGTAATTTGCTTTTGCAATTCTCCAAATTCTTAGTTATCTGGGGTGCTACCCCAAGCTGTATGATGCCTTCCTAGTCTGATGAAATTTTTCTTATGAGAATAAAGATTTGTTTCTTATAAACTCTTTTTTATCCTCATTTGTGTCCTACCTCCTTGGGGCACTTGTGGGATTTCCCATTTGCCATGGTGACAGGGGAAGCTCTCTGGGGAAAGCCTGAATTGGATAAGAGAGCAAAACAGACCCCTTTGTGACATCCAGCCTTGATGATAACTTGGGGTGCCCAGAAAGTGAGAAGTGCTGGTGCCAATTACTGAATTACTCAGGATTTACTGAAAGTAGGAATCTTCTCCTCAACTCAAACACATATGCACACATAAAACAGAACAAAAACAAACAATTTTCCACCAAATAAATAAATAAATAAATATCAAAAGCAAATCCAGCTGGAACAAACACAGACTAAAGGTACTTAAATCCTTCCTTTTCACAAACTTCCATTTTTCATTTTCATTTTTTCTTCCTTTAAAAAAAGAGATTATTTCATCATTTTTAATGCTTATACACATACTTTTAGCCAAGATTTACTGTGCTCAGAAATTCCAATAAGATTTTTCTGAAATCAGCTTTGCAATACACGTAAGAACCTTTTAAAGAAAAGTGGGGTCTATAGTTTGAGCTCAGCAATTAACTCCCCAAATTCTGGAGGATGTTTGGATAGGTTTGTCATGTAGCTTGAAACACTGCAAGACACATTTTGTGCACCCACCTCTAGGCCTCTGTTTGTAAAAAGAAAACCACACAAAGAACTACTGGAATTAATATGGTAGGCAAATACGGAGAAATAGCTGAGTTCTTTACAGAAAAGAAGTTCCTTTAAAGTTTAAACAAAACATACTAACCGGGACTTGTGCCTAGATTAGTGAAAGAGGAAAGTGATATGAGAGCCATTCAGTTTGATTCATGCACTCTTTCTAGAAGACTGTTTCACAAATGTTTTGAAGTTGAAAGAACAGTGGAGGGCAGCACAGATATTTCTATGAGAGTCCTTGAAAACATATGGAAATCTTAAAAAGTATTTTTAGAAACTACTTCCTGCTGTGCAAAACTAGCAAGGTTTAAATCACAGAGCATCATTTACAGCAGGGGTAGGCAACCTTTTTGAGCTGGGGGCCGGGTTGCTGTCCCTCAGACAATTGGGAGGCCGAAGCACCAAAAATAAATAAATGAATAAATAAATAAAAATATTTTTTTTTAAAAAAAAATTAAAAATATGCATGCACACTCTCTCAGCCCCAGAAAAGCCATAGCAAAACCCCTGTGGAGATTTTGTCAAGAAAACCCCAAGAACAAGTAATAACAACAATAATCAATATCATCATGGCGGGCGGCGGGGGCAGCAGGGCCAGCCTGGGGCCGGTCCAAAGGCCTCGGGGGCCGCATCCGGCCCCCGGGCCTTAGGTTGCCTACCTCTGCTCTAATTTGACAATAAACTGTTGTTATTCAGATGTTATTGTTTTAATGAAACAAGAATAAAAGCTTAAATGAAATATTCTAGATTATTCTCTTTTTCTTTCTTTTTAAAATAAATAATCTTCAACTAATCAGGACTGAAAGTTCCACCTGGAGAAATTCTCCAAAGGAGCAAGTAGGCTAAACTGCTACATGACTTTATTTAACTACCCAAAAGTCACAAACAAGGTAAGTATTTTAAGAGGCTTCTAAATAACCACTTGATCAGCCACCTGCAGTAACCCTCTCCAACCAAATGGGCAGTGAGGCATCAACATTTTTAAAGATGGATAAAAATTGTATACAATAGTAAATATTAGGAATGGATGAATTAATCTATTTCCAGTCTGTATCAGTTTCATGTAAATTCATTCCTGAATCTATCCAATCATATTTCCACATATTTTTTAAAACTAAACAAATATGTTCGGATTTGTATTTTTGAACACATTTTTAAACAAAATGCATTTTCCCTATTTTATGACTATTTTATCATTTTGGCTCTTTTTAGAATCAAGAACTGAACTGCCAGTTTCAAAAGCTGCACTGCAATTTGCATGTTAATCCAGAGTTACAGATCTGGGTTTTTTGCTTCAAAATACAGACTGATCAAAATCCTCAAGCCTGTCCTGTAAACTCAGTGGACTTATTTGCAAAACCAGATCAAAAATAAATCTGGGACATAACCACACTTTTTTTTTTTTTGCAATTTTTAAAAACTTCACTTTCAACTACCACTGAAAAGACACCTAAAATTCACATGTTGGCTCCAGTAAAACAACACAGGTTAATTAGTTCTTAAAAGATCTTAAAAGTCATAGGTCACACAAAGCAATCAAAGCACTCATCCAAGCTCTATTCAGCAGGAAATGAAGCAGAAAGAGTGCCACACATCTAGCAAAGATAAATGGCAAAGATTCTTCATGTTTTCAAGTTACCTACTGGCCTTTGTGATGAACATACATGTCCAATTAAGAATTCCAAATCTGCAATCGGCTACAATTTCCCATTTTGACCCATATAAGAAATATGTATGAGTTCAACCACCTGTACACACTGAGGCATCTGACAAAGATCGAGATTTACAGGACCTCTAATTTAATATGCCTTTCTGTGTGCATAAATAGCAGCTATTATTAAAAGGCAGGTGCTTTACTTTCAAGAATGATTATGGATTGTCTCAAATCAGTGAACTACTTACTACTGCCTTTTATGAATCTTTTGACCAAACAGGTATATGAATAATCATTTTTCTTCCCTAATCCTAAAATACTCATGCATGGTTTTTTCAGTGTTATATAACACTGGCTGATTCAAGCCGTTTTAGTTGGAGAAACCCTCAGTTTCTTTAAAGTTTAAATGCCACCCTTGCCCTTTAATGCATATAAGCAAACTTTTAATTCTTAGCATAACTAATTATACATTAATAGGTGTAAACAATGAGCACTTTGATCTAACATTCTGCTAAAATCTAGTTACAATAATAAGGTTTTAATTCCAAGCACAAGTTGTGAAAGAATCAATATAATACACCCCATTGGATTATGCCAGAAGATGGCTCTGGCCAAGAAGACTGCATGATTTTTAAAAAAATTATTTACTTTTTGTTTCTTGTGTTTTTGATTGTACAAAAAAAAAAAAAAATGCACTGCACTCTGTCTCATCTTATTTGCAAATTGCCAAGAACTGATTTTGAAGGGAAGAAATAAAAACATGTTAAATAAATAAAAGATGACTGCAACAAAGATACCTGTGACCCCCAAGACAAGTGTGCTTGTATAAGACTCCATCTTAAGTGGAACAAGATGTCTGTAGTGCCCTCCAGTAGAGCAGAGTGTTGAAATAACTAATTTAGCTTAAGTTATTAACTCATTAGATTTTTCTCCTGACATGATTAGGAAGCTAAATTTCTCAATCAATGCTGAAGTTAATCCTATACTTTAACAGGTTAATTATTTTTAGTATATTAGAATTTATTAGAATTTATTATTATTATTATTATTATTATTTATTTATCTGGCAGATTCAGGCGGTATCTGCACTGCAGAAAGCATGCATTTTGACATTGCTTCAACTTCCATGGAAGTTTGGGATTTGGAATTTGTTGTGACACCAGAGTTCTCTGATGGCTAAATATCTCATAAAACTACAAATCCCAGGATTACATAACATTGAGCCATGGTAATTAAAGAGGAGTCAAACTGCACTATTTCTTGAATGCAGATGCAGCCTCAGTAAGACAAGAAGGCCTAAGGATGATAATAATAATAATAATAATAATAATAATAATAATAATTTATTTATATCCCACCTCTATGTAAAAACAATTGAGGCGGCTTACAAGGTAAAACAAACAATCCCTTCCCTCAATATCCCACCCCCCTTAAAATGCAATTAAACAAATAAAATATAAAAACATAATTAAAAATTACAAATAATAAATAATTTTAAAATGGCTAAATGAAAATCAGGGACAGCTTAACTGTTTTTGGTGGCCGGTGGAAGTGTATCATATGTATCTGTGTCTGTATCATGATTGTCTCCAGGAGCAGAAAATGAGAGAGGGTTCTGGAAACCCAGTGGAAGAATAGCTGGGGATGGAGAAAAGCGGAAAAAAGAAGAAAAGCAGATTGTAAAGGAAGAAAACAAGTGATTCCCGTTCTGGAATGGAACAGAGGGCTGATTTGTCTGCTTAGCCCTCAAGCTGCCATTGTTCTTACAGAGTCCTATATTGTTTAGGCCAAGAAGGTTGGCATGGAGGGGTGTACTGTAACTCTTTACAGTTCTAATTATTTCTATTAATTTATTGGTTTTATTGTACATTATTGTGTATGATAGTGAAGCTTTAATACGTTTATTGTTGCTCACACATTGCTAGTGGCTTGGATAGTTAAGTAGAACATTTTCATCACTTTCCCATTACCTTCTTTTTTAGCTTCTTTCTCTTTCCTTCCTCACTTTTCCCATTCCACTTTTTATACCCCTCCTTATTCAGTGATCAAATTGAACCAAAAAAAAAATAGTAATAGAAAATTAAAATTAATTAAAATGCAGATTCATTAAGATCAGCAAAACAGCACATTACTTGAAAACTTTGGAAGTCAATTTCAAAAAGCCAGTGAGCACAGAAGTTTGCATCTGATGACAAAAGGACAGCACAGAGGGAGCCACACAAACCTCTTCATGAAGGGCCTTACAAACCCTGGAAGCAGCCACTGAAAAGGTTCTCCCCCTTGTTCCCACTGGAAAGTTAGAGGGATTGAGAATTTAGAGCCTGGATAGGCTTATATCAAATCCCACAATGAAGGATGGGATATACATACAGGTTTGCCCCTCAAAGCTCAATAGTGGCCAGGAGTGTCTTCACACAGTGAAGGGTTGTGCGCGAAATAATCCTTTCCTGGAGATGTTGGATTTGGCCACAGTGACATGTTTTTTTAGTTACATTTCACTTGGATTACTGTAGCATACTCTACATGGGCTGCCTTTGAAGAGCGTTTAGAAACTACAGCCTGTCCAAATTGCTGAAGTCAGGTTAACTCCACTTGGCTACATGAAACTCACAACTCCCTTTTCGTATCAGCTCCACTGGTTGCTTATTCAAGGCACAATTCAAAATGCTGGTTGTGACTTTTAAAGCCCTATACTGCTCAGGCCCAGGTTAGCTGCTCAGGCCCAGGTTCTGAAGAGGCCAATAACAAAATGAGCCCCTTTAATCCATAATGGCAGCCTCCATGCCATTTTTGGTAAATAAGTTGGAAACTATTTGAAGGAACACAACAACAACAATCTGCCTGTTCTGGTAATTGACATATTAATGATGAGTTCATTAACAATAATTTAACTAATTAAACCATTTCTAATATTTAACACTATTTCAATAAATTTAATATTTAATATGCAAAAGTTTCAGTGTATGTATTGGTTTTAGCAGATTAATTCCTATTGTTCTGTCCCACTGCAGTTGTCTTCCATTCTTCCCCCAGCTCCTCAAGTGATTCCTCTCCTTTTGACTTCTAGAAAATCTGATTCTTTTCAGACCATTTTGGTTTTTTAAACTCTGTTTTAAAATGCACTCAAATGCACAATTCTGTCTACTTAAGGAAACTGAAGGCTATGTGTGTCCCCCCTCACCTATCATATGAAGATACAATCATAAAATCAACAGATTTTTCATAAAATCAACAGATGTCCAACATGATCTGGTAGACATACTACTCAACAATATCTTTAACTGTACTCTCACATGAAAGACTTGAGTCTGCATATTAAATTTTCTCTGAATAGTTTCCAGAGATGCAAGGCTCCATATGTCTAGAAAACCTAAATTACTTAAGGGGCTTTACAGACTGCCAGAAATAATGCAGTTTGAGTCCACTTTAACTGCCCTGGCTCAGTGCTAGGGAATCATAGGAACTGTAGTTTTTTCTGAGACATTGAGCCTTCTCTGATAGAGCTCTGGTGCCACAATAAACTACAGTTCCCATGATTCCCTAGCACTGAGCCAGGGCAGTTAAAGTGGCCTCAAGCTGCATTATTTCTGGCAGTCTGTAAAGGCCCTAAGTCTCACAAATTACTTCTAATTTACCCTTATTGTAAAGCCCATGAGAGTTACTATCCATTTGTCAAACTGTGTCATATTTTCATCTCAAGAGCAAAATGTTATCAATTTAGTAGTACTCTCTAGAAAATATGTTTTCTCTGCAGAAAAAGCTGACAGTGTACTTTTGGGTTTGGCCAGACATTTTAAGATTACAGTGGTTAAGGAAGCACCCAAGAACCTTTCCTGCAATAGAAACTATTGTGACATTTGTTGAGAGGTCAGTCAGAAGCAAAGTATGCTTGGCACCTCAGCAATGAACTAACCAAATCCCTAGCCTAACTCTCAGGCTCAGAGTTGGGGAAGCAATCACTCTACAACAGTACAATGACTTCTGTACATCCAAAATGGCAAGGAAACCTAATTGTTTTCATGATGGTGGTGGTACTAGCAACATAGCAAGAAAAATTATTAGAGACGCCTAGGCAGAGGGTTTTCACGTTCCCTGTTGTTTGATCCTTGTAGTGGAAGTTGTCGGGGATTAAGCCTTGGGAATTTCTATACTGTATGCAAGGCAAGTTCTTTACCAGTATGGTTCCTCTCCTAATCACTACCAGCTGTGATTCAGAAAATTATAACTTATTTGAGCAGTGGACAACATCAGTCAATCACAGATGAGCACTATGCTTACTCCTAAATTTGAAATGTAGGGAGCAATTCCCAGTTCCTTCAAACCCTCAAGATTTGAAGGAAGACAGCAATTTTATTGGCTCTGTGTTTCTGGGCACATGTAGCATCCAGTACGTATAAAGGTGAAGCATCGTACTTCTGCAAGCTGTAGGGAAAGCTGAATTGTCCCTGGTTCTGTCATGCATTTTGGAGGCACAGGGTATCAAGTTCAAGATCCTGCCTCTTGTTAGGCAGGGCCTGTGTTGACTGAAATCCCATTTCAGCCAAAATTTATGGATTCCTTCATTTAAATCAAATGCTTCCACTTTCAACAAGCAACAGTGGTTAAATAGATGCAAAAAGTGCAAGACATAGCAGAGATTGTAGAAAAAGAGAACGATATAGTAATCAGATATGCAAGGGCAACTTTCCGATCAAGATGATTAGATGACTCAATTAATATTACAAGGTTACGATCTAACAAGAGTTTCCTATCTTTGTAGGAAAGCGGTAGTTGCTAAATACAACTCAATTGCTATGGGCATGACTTCAATATAAATGGTATCACTCCATGGCAGAGGGAAGGCTAAAGGGCTGCTATCTGGAACAGTTAAATATTGAAAAGGCTTGGATTTCTAGATCTAATTGCCTAGAATTTAACTGTATAGCATGCTACTAAAATTAAGAACTACATTCTGTACTGGATCCTGCACATGGAGTGTGCATGTCTATGTTTTCTTGGCTGTAGCCTTCTATGGTCCCATAAAAACCTTAACACAGGAAATACAGGAGGGTCTCAAAACAAACAAAACACCAAATAGGAAATATATTATATTATATGGTTGGTCATCTGTCATATTTAATTGCCTTTGGTTATTCTGTGATCAGTATATTTTTCAAAATATATATCATCACATTCACTTTTTTGTTTGTTTGGATTTTCCTGCCTCTCCTGGTGTTTCCTAGTTGGTACTTCTCAGAAAAACCAATGCAGAAGGCATTCCAGAGTGGCATAACTAGCTACAGCAGGGTAGACGGATAGCAGCATGAAAACAGTGGATGATTTCCCTAAGTGAAGACAGATAGCAAGTCAAACTGGTAAAAGTTAGCTCAAGAATGATTAGGTACTTAGACTAAATATGCATTGTCAATTATATAGGGTACTCAATTTTAAATCTCTTCTTAGGAAATGAGTTAACATCTTCGGAACTGGAAAAACTCAGTTTGTGTTGGCTGTGTTGGATGGCCCGTTAAGAAGTTCATTCTACACTGATTAATATTGTATTTCAATTTCTCTCTACAAATCTCAACAAAAATGTCTTCCCAAATGACATGTTATTACTGAATTTTACAAATGAAGGTAGAGTTGCTAGCTCAGCCCTATACAGGTGTGGTAAACACTGTGGTTTAAAAGTTTCCATTTTGAAACTGTATGATAAAACCTTTCAGTAAAGACAGTTGGTTAGAATAATCCCTCAGACTCAAGCATGGTTGCCAATCGATGTCGAAAAAGGTAAGGACAGGAATTGTGAAGCACTCATTTTTACATTTAAATCTGAAGATAAAAAATAGATTTTAAAAAGCACTTTGCTATAGCAGATTACTAAATTGTCATCAGTATAAGGCTATTCCAACACAGTCTGGCAGGCATTTTAAAATGGATTAACTAAAACTTTCCTAGCAGAATTGTACTATTATCAAAAACTCTCAGATGACAGCCAATAGGACACAACAGTTACAAAACAGAGGTGCCCTATACAATAAAACAAGAATTAGAACAATGGTAGTGTCAAGGCATGGTGGAATTGGCTAGACAGCATTACTGTGCAGAAAGTTCACATATACCTTAATGGGATTGTGGAATAGGCCAGCTAATAAACCCCTTAGTAGAACAAAAGGTAAAGTTGCTTTAGTGACAAAAACTCATATTGATTATAATAACAATTAACTTTATTTATATGCTGCCTCTTCCTTACGATTAGTAAAGCAACTTACAATTTAAACTGAGAAAGTAAGCACAGATTCTCAGTTACAGAACTGAGCCACTTAGCAAATCAGACGGCTTATAATGAATGATTGAACTCATTTGGTGTGGGACTACAAGTTGCCAAGCTAAAAGTGATTGGGGTGTGTGTGTCAGGCTGGATGGAAACACACAGAACAAGCATTTCTGCTGGGGCAGCAAGCCTGGGATTAGCAGCTACCTACTCTGCTGGTAAAACAAAGAATAGAGGTTACACAAATTTCAGACAACAATACTGTAGAATCTGTTTCAATATAACAGGAAAAACAGCTACTAAAGTGTGATTTGGAGAAGACCTGAAACAACCACAGCTGTGGCCTCTGTTCAGGGTCTAAACTAAATGCATAGAGCAATGTAAGCCATATTTATCTTGCTATTTATTATTATTATTATTATTATTATTATTATGAATAAGTATTTATACCTTGCTCTTCAACCAAAAGGCCATCAGAGCAGCTTACAAATGGTTAATTAGACATTTAGGGGGGATGCAGATGGGCCGCCCTGGGCCGCCCCCGGAAGCGGAAGATCGAGGCCGAAGCTGCCGGACACCTCAGCCCCGATCCTCCCTTTCGCCACCTGCGAAAGGGGCGCCGCAAGAAGCGTGGCACGCCTCTTCGGCATCTCTTCCGGCTCAGCGTGTTCGAACGCTGAGCTGGAAGGACGTCATTGGAGCGCCCGTCGTGTGGACAGGCCGTCGCTCCGATGACATCCTCAGGAAGGGGATGGGGCACCCAGCGTCCAGCTTTCCCTCCCCCTCTTGGGATTGAAGATGGCGCTTTTTGCTATCTGCATCCCCCCTTATTCAACCAGACATCTGACAAGGGTATTTCTCGACATGTCTAGGTAATAAATACTACAGTAATTGTAATTAAAACACATGCATCATGTTATAATGCTGTATCAATTAAATATTCATTTCTCCATCTATACTTCAGGTATTTCTTAAAACAAATTTGCCTCCTTCAACAATTTAAAGGTAGCCCGCTCAGCTTAGGACAGCTACCAATCATCACAAGCAAAGTATGTAAAACCAAACAAACTACCTGATGGTTTTAGGCAGCTTGGCATTTATCTAAAGCTGATGCAAGTCAGGGGAAAGCTCTCAGCTGTACTGCTCTTATGTAAATACAAACTTAGGGAAACAGTGAAAGGAGTTATGTTGGACATTGGATACTCAGAAGACAAGTAAGCGAATCCTAGATACTACTAAGCCTCCAGTAAAGAGAAAGAGATAAAGTTTATTCAAAGACCAAATAAGCCTTTACATAGAAGCTGCAGGCAAATAGTTTGCCTAAATTGTGTAAACTCTACCAATCCAGTAGGATTTATTAAGTGAAAACACATAGGATTAGCTTCAAAACATGACAGGATTCTAATTAGTTCTAGCAAAAGAAATAGGAAGAGAACAGTACTGTCTTACAGCTGTGCTTCTCAAGCTGTTGTGGCGGACTAGCAATCCCCCTCCCCATGCCTGGGACCACTACCAAATTCCTACCACATTATTATTGTATTGGCATAGTTTTCCTGGAAACTGGCCATCTGACCGCTCTTGGACTAGTGTTGGCCCACAGATTACCACTTTGAGTAGCAGTAATTTAGAGCTGAAGTATTATATTAGAACAGTGATACCAAAACTTTGGTTCTACAGATGCTTATTATTTATTGTTTTAAATAATGTATGCATAACTACATTACATTATTAAGGAAAGTGACATCAAAAGATTATTTGTTCCCCACAATATCACTTTATAAGTATAGATCAGATAATGAAAAGTAGATACATTCTTGGGCATTATTTGTTTAACAAAAACATCTGGTACCAGAGATAGAAGTAACACTGAAAGCATAGGTGTAGATTCCTACACCATAAAAAAGACTAATTCAACATGTTTCAGAGAGATTTTTATGTGAGATTACCAATACGCACATATGAAATGAAACAATAAGGTTAAATAAACCTTACATAAGTAAATGAAAACATTTTGAACCTTCTGGAGACCATTTGAAGGCTTCCTCTAAAATCCATCAAAGGATGATTCCTCTCCCCCACCAGTGTTCACTTCTGTTATGATTTCCATTTTGGTGGCCATGCTTATACATCTATGTGGATGTTTTGTTTTTGGGTTTTTTTGGTTTTGAACATCCTGAGTACCTGGTGAGGCAGATACATCTGCTTTCTCTGTGCTTCACATGTGCACAGTAAGGGATAATAGAGGCAGCTGAAGTTTACCTTGCTTTGCATACTTGACTATAGTAAAATTGACTAGAGGAGAATCTTGTTCTTTCCCAACTCAAAGATGACTGCTTTGTTACTGAACATACACTGCTACAACCAGACACTGAAGGTCTATTTCTCCAGCTCTCTTTCACCACAATCCCAAGTCTGATGCTGACCAAAAACGTCCAGCTAGATAGCAGAGATGAGGAGAAAAAAAGAAGCTGGGGAGGCATAAAGAGATTTTGTAAAAAGAAGCTTCTCTATCCACATCACTTTGTTAATTACTAGTTAACAGATAATACTACAGGAGAGTTTGAGCACTGGATGATGACTTTGGAGACCAGGGTTCAAATCCTGGAAACTCACTGGGTGACCTTGGGCAAGTCACGCTCTTTCAGCCTCAGATGATGGCAATGGCACCCCCCTCTGAAGAAACTTGCCAAGAACCCTTCCCCCCTTTTAGAGTCACCATAAGTCAGAAGTGACTTGAAGGCATGCAATAACTACAGGTATACCTTTACTATGAACCCTCTAGCTTTCCTTCTTAAGAGTGCCATTTACCAGATTAGAAGTTGCATTTGACCCAATCTGGTTAATCACTGCACTTGTTTGATTTTAGGGCTAGGGACAGAAGTAGCAATTAGAAAACAATAGATTAAATAGGCTCTATTTAACCCTTATTAACACCTCATCGCAGGCTACCTTATCCCTATCTTCTACTTTGCATAGATATCCAGCCACCAGTGCTGGAGAAGATACCATCACTAAAGTGCTAGAATGAAGGCACTCCTTTTGTATTCAAGAGAAGTGATTCTCTGTTACAGGCCTTGGAGAACACATTATCCCAGCTATGCTACTTTGACTATTGAATTGGTGACACCAAGGATATCCTGCAGGCAAAGAATACACTAAATGTAGATATTAGGAATTACAGCAAAAGAGGAGGAATTGTATTTTAAATGTTCCCCCAATTATTTGGGGGAAAACTTTGCCTGAGTGGATTTTATTTTCATTTATATATATTATTTTTCACAAAACTAACATACAAATTTAAAAAACCCCAATCCCCATATATACTATGCAAAATCGACAGTTTCATTCTACAAACTTACACATACATTCTACCAAATTTCTTTCTATAAACTTGTATCAGTACTCTTTACAGATCAATCTATCTTAATCTCTCAAATCTGTATAATATTTTGATCTACAGGATCGATAAAATCTTTATTTTTTAAGGAGCCCTGGTGGCGCAGTGGTTAAATGCCTGTACTGCAGCCACTCACTCATAAACCACAAGGTTACAAGTTCAATACTAGCCAGGGCTCAGGCTTGACTCAGGCCTGCATCCTTCCGAGGTTGCTAAAATGAGTACCCAGCTGTTGGGGGGCAATGAGCTTACAGTTGTAAACCGCTTAGACACTGCATAGCATGGTATGAAGTGGTATATAAATGAAGCTGTTTTGCTTTGCTTTTTATCTGTAGCATATTTCCTCCTTAACCTAACACCTTTCTTACTCCCACCTACATTCCATTCTCCTCTCCTCTTTCTCTCCTCTCTCATCCCCCTCTTTCTTTTTTAATTCCTTTTATCCTATCTTCCTTCTTCCCTCTCACCTCCCTAAATATCTTCTTACTACTTCCTCTACCTTCTATCCACTTACACATACCTTCTTCCATCTTCATTCAACCTTCTCTCCCCCCCCCCCCCATCATCCCTGGATTTTAGAGTGGATTTTAGTGTTGGTCAGTTCATGATAAAGTTTGAGTATTCCTTATTTGAAATGCTTGGGACCAGAAGTGTTTTGGATTTCAATTGTTTTCAGATTTTGGAATATTTGCATATATACATAATGTGATATCTTGGAATTTGGGCCATGTCTAAACATGAAATTCATTTATGCTTCATGTATAACTTGTACACATAAGCTGAAAGTAATTTTATACACAATATTGGTTTAATAATTGTGTGCATGAAACAAGTTTGTGTACATTGAACCACCGAAAAACAAAGGTATCACTATCTAAGGGCCTAGCAATTGAGCCAGGGCAGTTAAAGTGGCCTCAAGCTGCATTATTTTTGTTAGTCTGTAAATAATAATAATAAATAATAAAATTTATTTATATCCCACTTAATGAAATCAATCCAAGCGGCTTACAATAAAAGAAAATACATACATCAAATTCCCAAACATCCCATCTCCCAATAAAACAGTATTAAATGACATATAATTAAAATATGTCCATTAACAAATTTTAAAACCTACAACCTAAAAAATACAAACACCATAACTAAAATAAATTACAATGCCCCAGGTCAGACTCAAAAGCGCTCCTCATCCACCAACAAGTGGTGGGGCCACGGAAGGAATGCAGAGTCAGAAGGCCCGAGGCCGGGACAAATTAAAGGCCCTAAGTCACCCATGAAAAACATTCTGGATTTTGGAATTCTGGATAAGGGAGACTCAACTAATATAGGCAGATTCTTCATTCAATTTGGTGGAAGAACAGATCTTAGCTCCGTCACCATGCAACCACACAGGTGAAAATTTACACATGAATCCAACATGATAACATCAACTAGTGAAATGAAATGTAGAGGAATGACATACGTGAGGCATACTCCTGAAATATTATGTTTAGGACTCTCCTCACAAAAGAATTCTTTAGATGTGGTAGATCATATGAACCCAAGATGTTCCACTGTATGTTAATTTCACCTAGGAGGTATAATATGAACCAGCTCTGTGCTTCAGTTGCACAAGATAGCTTTGTGTTATTTATAAAATGAGTAAAGTAAACCTTATCACACTTTGTAGTGGCCTAAGAATAACAGTGATATTTTAAGAGTCACATGTAAATGTCAGACTTCAGATTTTATATCAATTTCTTATTACCTAACTTTTCTTGCTCTAAACAATCAACACTCTGAAATGAATGTTTGACTATTACCTTTTATAAATGAAGCTGAAAACAAGTCTGAAAAGAATGTTTGACTATTACCTTTTATAAATGAAGCTAACAACTACATTGCTGTGTTTCCTATATATATCCATGTATTAACGTTTGGGTTTCACTGAACAAAAAACAACAACAACAAACTGTGGAGCCCAAAGGGAAATTTCAGGTTGAAACTCCCTTATCTGAAATGCTTGGGACCGGAAGTGTTTGGGATTTTTTAAATTTTATTTTGGAATACCTGTATTTGCACATACATAAAAAATGAAATATCTTGGAGATGGGACCCAAGTCTAAACACAAAATTTATTTATGTTTCATATATACTTCATATGCATAGCTTTAAGGCAGTTTTATACAATATTTTTAGTAATTTTGTGTATGATACAAAGTTTGTGTACACTGAATCATCAGAAAGCAAAGGTGTCACTGTCTCAGATACCCATGAAAAAAGATCTGGGTTTTGGAGTATTTTGGATTTTGGAATTCCAGATAAGGGAGACTCAAGCTGTACCTATTCTGATTATTTGCTTTGTGTTTCTAAACTCAGTTTTCTAACTTTGAAATTTTCAGCTTGTGCAGGAGAGTGCCTTTGAATACTGGCCCTTAATACAGTACTTTTTTTGTCTCACCACAAAGTGCTGTCCACTAATACAAACCAAAAATAGTAATTATGTCCTTTGCCTTACAGATCTTCTACTTTCTTGTCCTTATTTGCAACACTACTTCATTTGTAAATTCAAAGCACAAGGAGCCACTGCAACAGCATCAACAATTACTATGTGCATAACAGTTGAATATAATGTTTTTCATGCCTTTAATAGACCCTCTCTGCAAAATATATTGTAAGGGAATCACCATAATTTTACTCCATCCACTTCCCCAATGGACACTGCTATAATGCACTGACCACAAGTCAAAACAGCCACCACCAACCAGCCTGTCCAATCTGCCATGGACAAAACTAACATTTAAAGCAGAGGTAGGCAAGAATGGAAGACTAGAGAGCCACTTAAGATAAGAGTGGGGGATAAAGCAGTCCATCTTTGATTTAAAACTAGTTGATGCATAGCAGAGAAGAAAAAGTTATATCCTATATAACTGGGCTGTATTTTCAATCTGTTAAAATATCCTACCCTATTGTCAAGAAACCACAAGAGGTGGAAAATAAGCATGGGATTACCGCAAGTTGAACATATACTTTCTTTGCCCCCTCCTGGGTACAAGTGAGAGAAAAGCTTTAAATACACAAGCATTCAAACTCAAATAATGTAGTCAAAGTAAAGTCATACTTTGGGCACTTGCAAATTCTTCTGTGTCAAAGGTTGTTAGTTTTTCAGCTGTCAATTAAAGTTTGATACAAAGCCAATATTCTGCACAGAATTTCAGATTATTTTAAATTGTTTTAACTGTTTTAAAAATTTCTGGTTCTAAATGATTAATGATTTAATATATTTTTAGTCTTTCAAAATTATTATTATTTATTGACTTTAACTTTATTATATGCCACCCTGAGATCTTCATATATAGGGCAGGATATAAATATTTTAATAAACAAATATTAAATTTTGAATATATTTTAACAATTAACTGTAACAATCTGGGGTAGTAAATTCTTTCCTGTAAAAAAATTAAACTTCATCTTGTATGACAAAATAGAATTAAAACAGAAGCCATAGACTTTTGACTACATAGATTTAATAGATTACTTCAAAAGAAGAAATAAAATAAGCCTGGACTGGGTAAATCAGTAAAGTAAACTTTGGGCCTTTGCAGACTGCTAGAAATAGTGCAAACTGAGTCCACGTTAAGGGTTAGGGTTAGGGAATCATGGGAACTGTATTTTATTGTGGTACCAGAGCTCTCTGACAGAGAAGACTCAATGTCTCAGGGGAAAAAAAAAACCACAATTCCCATGATTTCCTAGCACTAACCCTAACCCTTAAAGTGGACTCAATTTGCACTATTTCTGGCAGTCTGCAAAGGCCCTTTGTAAAGAAGAGATAGGACTCCCAAGTACAATAAGGAGGAAAGACCTGTTGTTACTTTAGTAAGACCTCAAAATTTTGTTCATTTAAGTGACTTCCTTTTAAGTATGTTCACAATAAACAGTTTATCATTATAATTAAGGTGACCCATTTTGGGAATACCAAGGTAGCAGCTACTGTAATTAGTTGCTAAAGAAGATATGCTACAAACAATATTTTCTATATTAACAGAACTCTATTATCCATGTTTTTTTACAATACAAACTTCAGAAGTAAGACACTGCAGTGAAAGTTTCCAGTGACCCTGTTTATGAATTCTGAAAAGTAGGTCAATACCAAAACTGAAATATTCTACAAGCACTTACAATTATTTTCCATAAGAAATTAATTATGATTAAGATCAGTTCAGCTATTCCTTCAAACCTCTCAAATATAAAAATGCTAGAGATTCCTGCTTCTCAAGATATACTTATTAATATAATATAGGGAGAAAGTCGATAGATATTACTGGGTCATGCTAGAAGTAAGAATGTGGAGCTTCACATGGACTTTGACTCTGACTCCTACTTTGACTCCCAAACATTATTGTAACAAGCATCTGAAGTATTACACTGGAAATATGTTTTTACTGTATGTGCAAGCCCCAAAATATCATAGAACTGAGAAGAGACACAGAATTTTCTGGATTTACAAGACATGGCAAAGCTTCATAGCTTCATGTGGTTGTCACATGAGAAGGAACTTTCAGATTCACTGCCAGGGGGGCGGGCGGGCAGTGTGAAACAGTACTCATACAAAAGTAAAATGAAAAAATCCTGAAGTAATATCCAATGTTAAGCAGGCCTTTTTGATCAGACTGTTAGGATCTATGAGTCGCAATCCAAGTCAACAGACCATAACAATAGCTCTAACTGTCCCTTCAATGCTGCTGCTGTGGCAGACAAAAAGGAACTGAGGATTTAGGCAGGAACTGAGGGAATAATTACCACCAAAACACTTATGTAATAGGTGTATACATTTTTGAACTATGCATTACACAGATGAAGATAACACTGTTTGTGTCACAGACACCATGAAGAACTGTCAGTTGCATGTTTAATGATGTTAATCTTTTAAAATTTCACATTCTTCCATTCCCCAATTAAAAAGACATTTGTGAATGTTGGCAAATTCTTTAAATAAGCAGGGGAAAAATCCTCTCAATTTGCACTGGCCAGCTGCAATAGGTACAACTATTCCCAGCAGAAAGACAACAATGTTGTACCTGCCTGTGTTGAAAGATGAGTGAAGGAAAGAAGGAGAGGGAGGGAGGCCATAACCTCTATGCCACATGACTGAATACAGAGGGTTCAAACCCAGACTTCTAAGAGCTAAGCACTCAAAGTCTGGGGACTGGATAGACAAGTCTATCAGCTTCAGTTAAGTCAACATCCAAATTTTCTAAATCTCACCCTTCTTCCATCCCAGATACAAAAAAATTTCTAATTTTGCTAAACCTTTACCAAAACTGAACTAAAATCAAATTTTCACATCTCTAGCAGGAAGCTGCTATACTGAAATGGAAATGGTTTCCAAACAGATACAGCTAAACATCCACATAATAAAAAAATTACACACAATATATTATATACAATAATTAATAGTTTCATTAATAATTAAATACATCTAAAACATGACGATTAAAAAGAAAACAATAGGACAGCACCTTCTGAAAGGGCCTTTCCCTCTGCCAAAGGCCTCAAAGACCTGCCAAATCTGTCAATGGAAGGCGAGCAAGGTGGATGCTGAGCTAACTTCTCTAGCAGCAGACACCACACCAAGAAGACCTTCTCTTAAGTACCTGAAGATGGTGGGACATAAAAAAGCCTCCCCAGAGGATCATAAAACATGGGTAAGCTCACATGGGAGAACAGAACCTCAATAATGAAAGATCGTAACCAAGACACTGGATTGAAACTTTATCAATCCAGACCTCAACTACATGTACAAGCAGATGCAAACCTATTTAATAGCCAATGACTAATTACAGCAAGTTTGACAATACAACAAACTTAATGTAGTTTAAGGGGGGTTGCAGACTGCCAGAAATAGTGCAAATTGAGTCCACTTTAAAGGTTAGGGTTAGGGAATCATGGGAACTGTATTTTATTGTGGCACTAACCCTAACCCTAAAAGTGGACTCAATTTGCACTATTTCTGGCAGTCTGCAACCCCCCTAAATGAGCAAATATTTTGCTTCCCCTCTTCTTGTAGTTCCATAGTCAGACTCTATTGCTGTGGTTTTCATGGGGATAGGATAGTATTCTCACTAAGTAATCTCCCTTCACATATGGAAAAGGACACTGGGGAAAGACAAAACAGTTCCGGACAATACAACAAAATCCACAAGCAGTGATATCTTTATTGGGCCAACTCCAAAGCACAAAATACATTATGAAAGCTTTCAAAGTTTAATTTACATCTTCCTCAGGCAAAAAAGTTAAAAATCAGGAGGAGAAAAAAGGTTTTCTTGTTAACCACCTTTGAGTCAATCCCAACTCATGGCGATCCAGTGGATTAGATGTCTCCAAGACTCCCTATCCTCCACTGCTCTACTTAAGTCCTGTAAATTCATACCCATGACCTCCTTAATAGTCCATGCATCTAGCATGTGGTCTTCCTCTCTTTCTGCATCCTTTCCTAGCATTATTGTCTTTTCCACTGAGTCATGTCTTCTCATGATGTGTCCAAAGTATGACAACCTCAACTTTATCATCTTCCAGGGAGATTTCAGACTTGATGTGTTCAATGTCCCATTTGTTTGTCTTTCTGGCTGTCCATGGTATCCTCAGCACTCTTCTCCAGCACCACATTTCAAATAAATTGATCTTTCCTCACTGTCCAGCTCTCACATTTATACATGCTAATAGGGAATACAATGGATTGTATGATTCTAACTTTCATGTTCAATTGTATCTCTTTACAGTTTACAATATTTTCTGCTTTTCATAGCTGCCCTCCCTATTCCCAGTCTTCTTCTGATCTCTTGACTGCAGTCCCCATTTTGAACTCTTTTACTATTCGATTTCCTCATTATCTAGGTTGAATATGTGTAGATTATCTGTGGCCATTATTTTTGTTTTCTGTATGTTCAGCAGTAAGCCTGCTTTTGCACTTTCTTCTTTGATCTTCCTTAGATAGTGGCTAAACCTGAATTGCAGAAATAATCCACTTTGATACCACTTTAACTGCCATGACTCAATGCTATGGAATTTTGGGATTTGTAGTTTTGTGAGATATTTAGCATTCTGTCAGAGAGCTCTTGTGCCACATCACCAGTACTTCCTTATCAATATTCTACCACAAGAAAAAGGGATAGAGATTTGGGCTACACCGGCTTTTCTTCCTGAAAGTTACTCTCTCTGCAAACAGTTGCACAGGATCAACAAATAAGTCTACGATTTTTATATGAAGAAGGATGTTCTGCTTGAGCTACTGCAATTGTTTCAAAATCCCATATCCCATTTGTTTCACAGCTAGTTTAACAGACATTTTTAAGTAACGCCAGCTTGATTAGATGCTTATTATATGCTAATGACAGTCAACAAAGACACACATCTTTATTAAAACAAAATTGCCCCACAGGATAGAAGAGAAATACATACAAATGGGTCTCAGTTTATGTTGGGGTTGTATTCCTAGATTTGTGATATAATTGACGCTGATGTAAATTGAGGGAGCCAATTCCACAGGGAATCATTGGAGACCAGGGGGGTGCATTCTGATGGAGCTGAAGTCGCCACTGTTGGCAATTTTACTTAACATGCTACCAATTTTAAAGAGGTCTAAAGCATAAAACACTAGAGCTCACTTTTTCCTGGCAAGAGAAATATGCAGAGACCAGATGAGGCTGATCCCAAGGGGACTTGACTGGGCTGAACTGGCTTGCCATGAGACCTTTTCAGTTCCTTTTCAATGCACACAGAAAGAAAGCAATTGATAAGAACTGTGTTCTACTATGCCCCCTCCAGCAGGCTTCCCAGGTGGAGAAAGCACATAAGGAGAAAGGCAGTACATCCCCTGCTGTGTCTTCTGCAGCTGGTACAGAGGGCACAACAGGAGAAGAGGCAGCACATCATTTGAATATTAACCACCTGTACTTAAAAAAGAAAAAGAGGAGGGTAAAAGAAGGCAAAAGGCAAACTGCCTCTCAATAAATCTTGCCAAGAAAACTCCGTGATAGGGTCGCCTTAGGGTCACCACAAGTGGGAAACAACTTGAAGGCACACAACAGAAGCTTTAACTAAATGCCCACTGATTTCTTTTCCCTCTCAGTCCATAGTGATAAGCAGGCTTTAAGCTGCAACAAGAATCTTGTCATTTTTTACTGCAGTATGCTTAGCAGAGTTACCCTCTGGATATTATTACTCTTACTCACTTATTCTCTGCATATTATGACTTCCTCACCTAAACAGTCAGAGGAAACCCTTTCCCCCAGCTGCACCAAAACACTAGAATTCCATTTTCTTCCTTCTCCTACACACCCATTATAAGCATGCAAAGAAAACCCTTGGCTTCTAGCAATGCCAAGACTGCAGTTGCTTTCTTCCCCTCTCCCAGGTCCCCCAACCTAGGTAGGTAAAAAGAAAAAATCATCAATCTAGTCAGCTTTTCTTACATCAGTACAACTCACCCTTCCTCTCCCACCTTGTTCAACAGCACAGCAGTGCTGGGAATGCTATGTGTTTTGAGACTTTATTCCTGGAGAATGTTGTAAATTTGAAATATTGTACATGGAGATAATGTAAATTGACTGTCCTGCATGCAGGATATTTAAACAACTTTGTCCCGGTCCCTGTAGGTCACAGAATTTGAAGTTATGAAAAACAGAAGTAGATTAAAAGTTTTAAAATGAACTTCAAAGCCTATATGTCTGCAACAAAACAAAAAAGCAAATGTAAAGTGATTTTTAACAGAATCATA
The DNA here is from genome assembly GCA_026167975.1 of Phrynosoma blainvillii. Classification (NCBI taxonomy): domain Eukaryota; kingdom Metazoa; phylum Chordata; class Lepidosauria; order Squamata; family Phrynosomatidae; genus Phrynosoma; species Phrynosoma blainvillii. Next base: position 21,964,584 of record JANUYF010000005.1, read on the forward strand.
ACAAAGAGCTGGAGAAACATAACCGAATTATTTTACATTGTAGAGAATCTGAAATTAGAAAGTAAAAAGCACATTAACTTTGGTCCTCAAGGATTAACGTGTAAAAACTCTCCCTTAGCTATCATTCTCAGATAACTATGAGACCAACAAGCACCAAGCATTTTGCAGTCAGTATGTTGTTGTTATATGCCTTCAAGTCATTTCTTTTATGCCAACCCTAAGGTGAATTTATCATGGGATTTTCTTGGCAAGTTTCTTCAGAGGGGGGGTTGCCACTGCCTTCTCTGAAGCTGAGAGAGTATGACCTGCCCAAGATCACCCAGTGGGTTTACACAGCCAAGTGGGGATCTGAACCCTGCTCTCTAGAGTCATAGCTCAATACTGAAACCACTACACTATGCTGGCCAGTCAGCATATTAGCTGACCTTCAAAATAAAACACCCAATGGGTCTCTCTCAAATCTGTTAACAGACTTAACTATCAAATCAGTGCTTGTAAACAGTGTAAATTCCACCATTTTTGTTGTTCATTTTTTTCATATTATTTGGTATATTTAGGCACAACTTTTTACAGGTTTGACACAGTTAAGGGAGCTCTTACCTATACAAACTTACTTGGAAAAACCTTGTAACAGTACTTTGAAGGGAAAGCAGCAAAACAGTACAGAGGAGGGACAAGAAGAACAAACCATCTACCCAGAAATGCTTACCATCAAATCCCATTCAGTACCTTTACAGCAGGGGTAGGCAACCTAAGGCCTTTGGGGGCCGGATGTTGCCCCCCAAGGCCTTTGGACCAGCCCCAGGCCAGTCCTGCCGCCGCCCCCGCCGCCTGCCATGATGATATTGATTATTGTTGTTATTACTTGTTCTTGGGGTTTTCTTGGCAAAATCTCCACAGGGGTTTTGCCATGGCTTTTCTGGGGCTGAGAGAGTGTGCATGCATAATTTTTTAATTTTTTTTAATTTTTAATTTTAATATTTATTTATTTATTTATGGTGCTTCGGCCCCCCAATTGTCTGAGGGACAGTAACCTGGCTCAAAAAGGTTGCCTACCCCTGCTTTACAGGCCCTTCTGTTTTCAGAACTACCCCTTCCAAAGAAAGAACAGGTGCTTTGTTTGGTTCTCTTGTACCAGAAAACAAGTATTCAATTTGATCACTGATTAAAGCAAACAATACATACAGGGATCTTGCAGCATTTTTTCAGACCAACTGTGCAAAACTAGTTGTAGCATAATGTTTTCTAGACTTGGTCTACTTTCTCAGATGCATGAAGTCTATGAAAGCTTATGCTACAACTTCTTTTGCCCAAGTTAGTCTCAAATGTGCTACAAAATCCCTTTGCATACTGTTATTCCAGACTAACACAGGTATGTATCTGAATACATACAGGGTTTTTAAACCAAACTTCCTACTCTTCACTCACAAAAGTGCATAAGCTACTTTTGGATGATAGGCCTGCAGATGGAGGAAGTCAAGATAACTGTCTCACGGGAACAGATGAATTTAATATCCAAACTGTTTTCCAGCTACTGTCAAAGCAACATACAAATTTACATGCTTTACTCTTATGCAAATGTAAACAAACATTAGCCTACTCCAGCAGGTTCAGGTGTTAAGCCAGTGCCCCCTACATCTGGAAGCCAATAGATCCCAGAAGGCCAAATGCTGTCTGATCTGCAGCCATGAGTTAAATCAGAGAGGTAGCAGCTCCATAAGCTGCCCCACCTGCTTGTGGCTGAACCTGATGCAGATGAGTCATTAGAAGAAAAGTCTCAGCTGTGACCCCTCATGCTGCCGGCAAAAATTTTCATTTCTTGGTATTGTTTTGCAGTTCTCTTCCTCTTCTCACCCACACCCCAGCAATATACAACTGTCAAAGTATCTTGCCACCCCCCCCCCCCGCCCCAAAGCATTTTGGCCTCCTACTATACACAAGCATTTTTTTTTTTCTTAAGGAAGTCACTTCCTACATTTGAATCGGATTCCTGTCATTTAGATTATTACTGTGTCCAGTGTAATTCAAATAGATATAGAGATATTGAGGGACAGGGCAGGGGATGGAACAAGCCTAATGTACTGGACAGAACCAAAACACAGTATAGTACCAACCTTACAAAAACATTTAATGAGACATAAAATTGCATTTAATGCATGTAAAACATATTAGTACAGATGCAATCTATATTCACCTAATATATAGAATAATGTTGTCAGAAGGACAAGAAAACTATCTTAAGTGCTAAAACAATAATTAATTCAAAGAGTTTTGTTGTAATCTGAATATTTTCTCCCATTTTCAAATACTGTATGTAGAATGAAAACTAACAAAAATACAGTGGGCTCTTGGTATTCCCTGGGGTTTGGTTCCAAGACACTCCCACCCCCAGGATAACAAAATCCGTGGATGCTCAAATCCCATTAAATACAATGGCACAGTAAAATGGTGTCCCTTATATAAAATGGCAAAGTCAGGGTTTGCTTTTTGGAATTTATATATTTTTAAAATATCTTCAAACCGTGGATGCTTGAATCCATGGATAAAAAAAATCTGTGGATACAGAAGGCTAACTGTAATCCTGATAGTATGCAAGCACTAAGTACTGAACAATCATAGTCATCTGACTTTAAAAACTAATATAAAAAATAGGTTTTACATTATATGGTTCATGGTTACACACAGCAAGGAAGAAAAGTTTGTTCTTGAGCACTGACATGATTTAAGTTTTCTTGACTGGACTTCTTCCAATGAAGTTGCCGTAGGAACAATTTATGCCTTAACAGATTGCACAGAATTACAATTTTGATAGGCACACTTACACCTACTGGATCCAGTGATGGATCTGTTGAGAATGTCAGAAGGCAGTACAGCCCACTTATCAACATTAGGATCATGTTATATGGCACTGTGGTTGGCACTAGACAACCACAACAATGGAATCCAAATATTTCATCTTGCTTGGCCTCATAATTCACCATTCACTGTATTACTTTATGAAAGAGTGGTGTTCAAAAGTATGTGTTTTAAACTACTTTTAATTGTTTTGAATTATTTTATATTACATATAGTTTTAATTGTAAGCTCACTTACTAACAAGCCATATATAAATACCATAAATAAATTAGTTTTATTTTACTATATGTTGCAGGATTTTACTGATACTACTGTCAGACCTATATTGTTAACGTGTTGAGAAGATCTTCCTGGACCAGAAGCTAAATCTGCACAGGATGTCACTGACTTCAGTGAGGGCACTGGAAGAGTTTGCATAGTTGTTCTGTTTAAGAATATGAACTGTATTTGTATTCTGCTCTCTTTCCTCTGAGATAGCTTCAAGGTCTTCTAGAGTGGCCTACATAGGAGATTATCACACTACACTCTTAAAGCGTTGCTATTCCGCTTTTAACTGCTCCGGCTGCCTCCTGTTCCATTCTGGAGTTTGTAGTTCAGTGAGGGCTAAGACCTTTCTGGCTGAATATGCTAAATGCCCCTCCCTAAACTGCAAATCCCAGAATGCAACAGGAGGCAGCCAGAGCAGTTAAAGTGGAGTGGAGTGTGATAATCTCCTATAGTCTTTCCTGTGGACTCCTGAAGGAACTATCTTCAAGTATGTCACAGCATGAGGCCCTATGTACAGGTACGTCTGTAGTTTTGGACTAAGTAATTACAGAACACAATGCTTCCCCATAATCAGGAGTTAAGCTTTATGACAGTATTTCCATGGAAACTGTTGACCAGTTTGCTATGGAGACCTGTTTGTTATGCCTGGAGCTTTCAAGTTTCTTCAAGTTTAAAATATTATGTCTTCATGACAATGTTAGATGAGGAAAAGGTACCCAAAATGCATGACAAAATGACAAATAACACTAATATTACTTAGCAATTCTTTGCTTAACACACTATGAGAAGTTCTACAATTCACTGTATATAAGAACACAACTAACACATTAAATAGCTAGTATTTTTATCACTTTGTACAGTTAGTCATTTGTACATCTGAGAGAGAAGGTTATGCTTTTCCCCCTATTAAATCATAAATCTTACTCAGAGAAGTTTTCTGTCAGGTAAAACCCCAGGGGTTGAAATCCCCTGGTATGCTCTTGTGTAGTGGTGCTATATCTCCATCCAAACCTAGAGCCTCATTCAATTTTCTGTTCTCCTTGCAATCAAGTTAGTAGTGATCTCTCTGAACACCTATATATACCAGATTCAATCTCTAGCTTTGATAACTTTATCATTTGATTTCTTAACTTTCATACCTAGGTATCACAATATATCTACAAGGCAACCAAGCATTTGCAAAGGATCACAAATTGACTATGAGCTGGAAAGGCTGGGCTCATTTTGAAACCTTAACAGCCCAAGAACTACTACATTTAGAAGGCAAAATTTGTCATTTGGGGGACATCTTTTATTTTTGGCTATATGGCAGGGAGATCACAGGCAAGTGTAGCCCAGATAAGTCTGGAAGGCAGAAATGGCCCCTTGAGTCTCAGAAGTTGCCCACACCTATTTTAAGGCAAGAACTGCAATCAATAATCACATAGTACTATCTGCTTTTCAAATCATATTCCCTCTTACTCCTCTCCTCCAGTAGTAAATGAATAAGTGAACAGAACTATGCCAAAATAAATGCTACTTCATTAAGAAAATTCACCCAATTGGACATCATACTATATTGAAGTATATTTATTAAATTCAAAACCAAATACAACTTAATTCTATTCAAACATTACTTACAAATATAACTAAGGGCCTGAACAGACTGCCAGAAATAATCCAGTTTGAGACCACTTTAACTGCCCTGGCTCAGTGCTAGGGAATCATGGGAATTGTAGTTTATTGTGGCACCAGAGCTCTCTGATGGAGAAGGCTCAATGTTTCAGAAAAAAACTACCACTCCCATGATTCCCTAGCACTGAGCCAGGGCAGTTAAAGTAGTCTCAAGCTGGATTATTTCTGGCAGTCTGTTCAGGCCCTAACACTTCTGAGTCTTAAGGAATTGGATAGAAATCATCTGAACTGGTAAAAAAAGAAAAAGAAAGGACTTATTGTTCAAGGATTAGAACTTTTAAAGTGTGTGTTCAGAAGCTAAACATTTCTATAATGTAATCTTGGCTATCGATTATCATAAGGAACACTTCAGCACTAGTATATCAAAATGCATAAGACAGCAACTTTTGCAACACAGCAGACATTAAAAGTGAGTTGTGTTAAAGTCTTGGATAGTTTGGCCCAGACTATCTGAAGAACATCTTCTTCCATATTTACATACCCACAGACTAAGATCCTTGGATAAAACCTCACCGCAATTGGCAGTACTATCACTTCAACTTTGAAAACTTTTGCCTCAAGAATTGCCTGGCTCTCTTTTTGTTTGGCTTTAGACATCAGATTAAGACATCACTATTTCACAGAGGAAATAGACCAGGGGTAGGTAACCTAAGGCCTGGGGGCCAGATGCGGCCCCCCGAGGCCTTTGGACCGGCCCTAAGCCAGTCCTGCCGCCCCCCCCCGCCATGATGATATTGATTATTGTTGTTTTTACTTGTTCTTGGGGTTTTCTTGGCAAGATCTCCACAGGTGTTTTGCCATGGCTTTTCTGGGGCTGAGAGAGTGTGCATGCATATTTTTTAAATTTTTTAATATTTATTTATTTATTTATTTTTGGTGCTTCAGCCCCCCAATCGTCTGAGGGACAGCAACCCGGCCCCCGGCTCAAAATGGTTGCCTACCCCTGAAATAGGCTATGGGGGGTTGCAAACTGCCAGAAATAGTGCAAATTGAGTCCACTTTTAGGGTTAGGGTTAGGGAATCATGGGAGCTGTATTTTATTGTGGCACCAGAGCTCTCTGACAGAGAAGGCTCAATGTCTCAGGGGGGGAAAAACAATTCCCATGATTCCCTAGCACTAACCCTAACCCTAAAAGTGGACTCAATTTGCACTATTTCTGGCAGTCTGCAACCCCCCTAAGGTATGGTAGCTTTATTGCTGTCAGTTTCGTAATTGTTCTGTAAATGCTTAGAGAGTTTTGATTTTACATTTCATTGTGTATCTCTTTTACCTTGCTAGCCACACCTGAGGCTTTTGAGGCAAAAAAAGTCAAATATTTTAACAAACTAATTCAGAGGAATCAAACACTGAAAGAAGTGCATTTGTTTTCATCACGTTATTTATAATAGTCTCATATACAGTACATACAGGAAACTGAGGGTGTAAGATAATGATATGCTGAAGAACAGACAGGAATATATTCCATAAATTCCTTCAACACATACAATTCCACAACAGTCAGTATAACAGTGTAGGGGTTTTGCAAAGGAATGTTATCTGTTTGATCCTAATACTAAAGAGTGTTAAGTTTAAGGAGACTATCGCTCTACACTCTTAAAACGGGGTTAGATTGTTTTAGCTGCTCTGGCTGCCTCCTGTTGCATTCTGGAACTTGTAGTTTAGGAAGGTGCATTTAGAATATTCAGCCAGAGAGCCTTTAAGCCTCACTGAACTACAAACCCCAAAATGCAACAGGAGCCAGTCAGAGCAGTTAAAGCAACCTAGCCCCATTTTAAGAATGTGGTATGATAAGCTCATTTAGTTGGACACTGAGGAGTCCAGGGAAGATATGAGGTAAAAAAAAAAAAGATACATAAGCAGAAAAAGGAGATACCTGTTCTTTTCTTAAAGAACCAAATGTGAAGGAAAGAATGTAAAGGTTCACAAATCACATTTCAACAGGCATTAAGACAGTTTTCCCATCAAGGTTGTTTTTGTTTGGGCCTAGTTTTTAATTATAAACTGGTCACCAAAAGAAGGAAACAAATTGAAGGCACACGACAACAACTGACATGTGCAAGCATATCTCTCATCCTAAGCCTAAACAGTAATTAATTTTAATAATTATTAGTACTTTATTAGTACATTATGAGAAGGCATGAATCATTAGAAAAGACAATGATGCTAGGAAAGGTGGAAGACAGTAGAAAGAGAGGAAGACCGCATGCCGGATGGTTTGACTCAATCAAGGAGGCCAAAGGCCTGAGCCTGCAGGACCTGAGCAGGCAGTCTTGGAGATGTCTCATCCACAGGGTCACCATGGTCAAGATGGACTTGAGGACAGTTAACAACAGCAACAAACTTGAAACAAGCCAACTTCAAGGCAACATACATGACACTGACTTGTTTCAAATCATCAGCTGAAATTGACCACAATTTAGGCTTTAGATGACAAACAAAAGTTTTCAATTTCCCTTTAGTTATAACATCTGTTGCTAAATATCAGCATATACATGTTTTTATCTAAATTCATAGTACTGTACTCAAAGACTTAGGAGTTTATCACGGGGGGAGCCCCGTGCAGAAATGTACTTTAAAGAGAAAAAAAACCCGCAAAAGCGGAAGCAATTTATCAACGGGATTTCTCCGTGTGATAAACTCCAGTACTGTTAAAAGGAGGTTAATCCGAACGGAAATTAGACAAAAACTTCTTCCAAAAGTAAAAAGCAGTTTTTGTCTAATTTCCGTTGGGATTAACCTCCTTTTAACAGTGACGTCATCTGAAAAAACACCCGCTTTTGCGGGTTTTGTTTAATTTAAAGCCCCATTTCCACACGGGATTTCCCCTGTGTGATAAACTCCTTAGCCATGTTATTCTGTATCAGCATGTTAAAGGGATCTTGAAGCATCTTTGAGACTGAGAGAACGAAGTTTGTAGCTTAAGTTTCTATAGACTGGATCTGATGATTCTGCTGAAGTAGGGCATGTCTACAAAAGCTTATGCTACATACTTCTTTCCCTCACTTAAGTCCAAAACACACTGCAGAAATAATCCAGTTTGAGACCACTTTAACTGCCCTGGCTCAGTGCTCAGGAATCCTGGGAACTGTTGTTTATTGTGGCACCAGAGCCCTCTGACAGAAAAGGCTAAATGTTTCACAAAACTACAGTTCCCAGAATTCCCTAGCATTGAGCCATGGCAGTTAAAGTGGTCTCAAATTGTACTATTTCTGCAATGTATTTTGGAACTGACAGGATTTGCAGACTGCCAGAAATAGTGCAAATTGTGTCCACTTTAACTGCCCTCAGTGCTCGGGAATCATGGGAACTGTAGTTTATTGTGGCACCAGAGCTCTCTGACAGAGAAGGCTCAATGTCTCAGAAAAAATACAATTCCCATGATTCCCTAGCACTGAGCCAGGGCAGTTAGAGTGGACTCAATTTGCACTATTTCTGGCAGTCTGCAAAGGCCCTTAGTCTCAAAGGTGCTACAAGATGTCTTTGCATGTAAATTTATAGGAAGATTTAGGGAGGGGGAGTGATCTCACACCAGTGCTGAGTGGCCCCGGTACCTATTTCTACATCATCTCAGTCATGAACTCCCAAAGCAGTCTTAGGAAAATTATTCTCAGCTGTATCCCAATCTTCAAAATGTAAAATTCTATTTCCAATCTTATAGGCATATTAGTAATGAGTGAGAATGGAAATTAAGTTCTTTGAACATTAAAAATAATAATTACATTAACGCAATTATGATTTATTTAACTGGCACGGGGCCAAAAACATTTACGTAGGTATATTTCCAGCAAAGAAATATTGTATGCATATATGTATATGAATTCTTATGCCAGGACCAGCACTGCTCTAGTATCAGATCTGATCAGTGAGGAGGTGGATGCATCTGCAAAACACTGCTCTCTGCCCCACCACCAAGACCAAGACATCACCTGTTTCCTTTTCTCCACAGAAGGAAAGACTACATATGGAAGCTCCCTCTTGTCACAAATCTGGATATGTACCATTGGACACCTTCAGTGCCTAATTAGAAGAAAGTTGGATTACAAATCTGTTTAAGAAAAGACTACTAAAATTCCAGATTAAGTTGTACAAAATACAACAACAGCCATTATAGCTGAACTAAGTGATCTGAGCACAACTCTTTACTTGCTCCAAAAACCATAGAAGTAAAAGAGAAGCTAAACCACACAACTTTACATTAACATAACACTTTCTTGTAGGAATTGATCAGGAGCTTGGATGCCATTTGATATTTTCTCTGAGCTAGGTATGGCATCTGTGATGAAACATGCTCTTCATACTGAATGATAGTTTTAAAACAAGCTCAAGTGGTCAGATTTGAATACTTTTAAGTGTAAAAGTAGTTGATGTCAAATTGTGGTTTAACCCACTTTTAATCCTTTGCTTTTATGGTGTTACATATGAAGAGTATGAATGACAAATCAAATTATGCGAAGCCACTTTCATTCATAAGACTCCAGTATGTGAAGTACATATTTCTCCATTCTCACACATATTCTATGAAGGAATATCTATGTAATATTAATATCTATACTTCTTCAATATATGTCAGTAGTGGAAATTTCCCAGGTAGATACATACTACTTCAGATAAAGATTTCAGAAAACTTCTGCCAGGAACCTATATTTTTAACTCTGCATTTAAGGTTGTTAATGTTGCCAGATTTGAAGCTGAAGATAACTCTGAACTTTCAAAATACGCTTTACAACTATAATATCCAAATAATTCATAAATACTGGAGAGCTTTAACTTGAGTATTAACTACAGAGATTTTTTTAATGAATACCTGACAGCCAGAAAATGGTAAACATGATTACAGATGCGTCTGACAGTAATAGTTAGTACTGTGTTAGAAATCAGGGAGAGCATAGCACAGGTTATTGTTGTTGTTGCTTTGTGCTGTCAAGTAGTTTTTGATTTATGGTGACCCTAAGGCCAACCTAAGCCAGGGTTTTCTTGGCAAGATTTGTTCAGAGGAAGTTTGCCATTGCGGTCCCCTGACGCTGAGAGAGTGTGACTTGCCCAAGGTCATCCAGGGGGTTTTCATGGCCAAGCAGGGATTCAGACCCTGGTCATCCAGGGTCCCAGTCCAACACTCAAACTGCTACACTACATCAGCCTTCATATAGCATAGTAATTACATGTAAATCATAATCCTGTTCATGGCTACTCAGAAGTAATTCCCACTGAATTCAACGCATTTTACTCCTAGGTAAATAGGTACAGGATTGCAGACTTTGAGATTAAAAATGGCTCATACCTCAGATACACCCATGTTAGGACAAAAAGATAATAAACCTTTGTATTAGATGTGGGAGGGGAAAAAAGGAGTTTAAATATGTCCTTTTGTTAAGATCTGTCTTCTAAAAGAGATGTATACTAGTCCATTAAGGCAGAAGCAGAACACAATTTGGTGTTACATAAAGCAAAACACCAGTTACAGAAGTCAGTTTACCAGTTTGTTCTCCTTAAATCTGACAGAAAAAATATTGCATAGCATTAGCTTTAAACATGGTATCTATCTTCCAAGCAGCCTCTTTGTGACAAGACATTTGGCAAAGAAGCCATTTCAATTGTCCATCTGTGGCAAAGGTTTAAGGGTTAACTTCCCCTAGCAATTTTGATCAGTAAACATTTGCAAGTCAAACAGGAACCTACTGCTGAGAAATCTCTATTATCCAGCATCTATTATCCAGCCTATCCAATGATGATTAACACAGAGTTTTATTGTTTACATGTTAAAATGTTGTAACATGTTATAGTTAGAAAAACCTAATGCATCAAAGGTGTTCCTTAAAACCTGAGAATACAGGTATGATGATTTCAACCAAAAATGATGAAAAATTGGGGGGGGGGAGGAGATAGCATTGTACCTCACACACCTTTTGTTTTCTACAAGTCATGCATACTGCAGAGGGAAGATTTGTACTAAACAGCCTCAAATCTGTTTTTTTCAAATATCGAGCATAAAGGATTTTTTTTAAAAAAACCCACTGACAGCAAGCATGGTAAATAAATCCCTCCCTTGAGAATGAAAGCAGCAGACAGGAGAGGGCTGACATGCATGCTATAGAGAGAAACCTCACACCATTTTTTTCTACCTGCACAAGTTGCCATTTGCTGCAGCCCTTCAGATTCCCCTTCTCCCCCCTCGATTTCACAGGCAAGGTAGATTCAGGCAGGCACAAAGCATCTGTTGATACGCTTCAGGAGCACGGTCTTCCAAATCCAGAGCATCTTTTTAAGGGGAAATTCATTTTCTTTCCTCCTCAGGTAAACATGTTTACAGCTCCTGCCCCGAGACTGGGTGGTTCAGGCTCGTATGTCTCACACACACATGTCGTCAGCAGCAAGAAAAGCCCCCTTTCTCTAGCATTAACATTTTAAATCAGGTACAGAGAGAGAGAGAGAGAGAGAGAGCACTTTCGGGACTTACCTTTAATACAGCCTCAACCTTAAAACACAAGCAAAACAAACGCGGGGAGAAAAGCAAGAAATCGGAATTGCAGTATCGCATATATTTCCTGGCACTTGCTTGAAATAAACCCATCCTAAAAGAGACCGGCCATACAGAATCGTGACAGATTAAAGTTGTGAGTTGGTTGGGAAGCCAGTGTTTTTATGTGCGCGTTTCACACGTTTCAGTCTCGTTAAATTGTGGCGCCCTCCCGCCCTGGGAAACCACAATCCCTGCTCAAGGGTTATCTATGGAGAAGCCAAACAAAAACCCGTGCAAAAACGTCATGATCGCGGACCAACCGCGCAATCGCTTCCTATGCGCAGGAGGCGCCGCTCCGAAGACTCAAGGATCGCCAAGAAAGGTTACAAAACCTCCCCGTCTTTTTGACATCCTATGAAGTCACCCGCTTTCCCGTTATTTTCTACTAGGAACAAACAAGAAAGGAAGGGATGGAGGGAAGAAGGAAGGAAGGAAGGAGGGAGAGAGAGAGAAACAAACCCACACGAGCAAACCAACAACCAGAGAAGTTTTGTGTGTTTATTGCCCCCACCACCACTTCCCCCCCCCCCCCAGGCGACTTGCAAAAGTCGTTTCGAAGTTAAAAGTGTTTAGGGAAGGAGAAAGGCAGCCCTGAAAGAAAAAAGGGGGGAAAAACTGGAAAACTCAGCGCCATTCCTTATATAGGCTGCACAAGGGAAGGAAGGAAGGAAGGAAGGGAAGAAAGAAGGAGGGGCGCCGCGTCCAAAGCGTTCCCACCCGTTATTCGGATTATAGGAGACCACCAGGTACCTCGCCATCCAAGAAAAGGGTGACAGAGAGGGAGAAACTTGGCCGGATCACGCTCCCTCCCTCCCCCACAAGGAAAGCCTTTCCTTTCCTTTCTTTTCCTTCCCCACTCCCTTCATTGCTTTGACAAAGGGGAGAATTAAAGGGGGGGGTGAATGGGGGGAGTAGGGAAAGAGAAAGGGCCCACTTCTAACACTTCAGCCAAGATCTGGGGGTGGGAGGAGAAACACTACGTTCAATGGCTACGGAGATAAATCAACATGCACTGCAGGCACTCAAAGAGGCGGAGGGGAAAGTAAAGGGAGGGGGGAGAGAAAAGGGGGGAAGGTAGAAAAAAGGAGAGAGAGAGAGAAAGTGAGAGAAGAGGAGGAGAGGAGGAGGAAGGGGGGGTCCCTTGCCAGGGGATTTCAGGGGTGCCCATGTGGTGCTTTCCTTCTCTTCTCCCCCCCCCCCACAATCCATGGTGCATAAATAAATAAATAAATAGAAAATCAATACCCACTGCAGCAAGCAACAGTGCTTGGCCTCCACCTCCTTTCCCCCTCACAACCTCTCTCTCTCTCTCTGTCTCCCTTTCCTTTCCTTTACTCCCCCCGTTACAACCCCCGCCTGGCCTGCTTTCAACCTGGGGCAACAAAACCGGTCGTTTACAAACACACACACACTTCTCTTCAACCCCCCCCCCCAAAATATATTGTTTGTGAAGGGCTTCGGGTGGGTGAAGGGAGTCAAAGTGTGCGTGAAGCAGGGACACACATGCATTGCAGGCACTGAAAGAGGCAGCAATTATATTGAAAAGGTTCTCTCTCTCTCTCTCTCTCTCTCTCTCTATATATATATATACATACATACACAGAGCTTTACTTGCCCCTCCTGTCCTCGCAAAAACACACATATATTGTTTGTGAGGGTGCTGAAGGGTCAAAGTGCATGAAACACGAACACACACACATATATAAAGTATACAGATATATACATAGGTATGCACTGCAGGCATTAAAAGAAACACTAACTATATAAAAGGACTATATATATATATATATATATATATATAAAACCTATGCAACTATATATGGTAATATATAACTACTATATAGAGAGATCTTTCAGTTAGTGTCAAAGGTGTTACACGATCTCTACCTACTGATTCTGCAGATTAACACGGCTATATCTTTTGAAATATATACCTACACACACACACGTTCACATACAGATATATACTGTTGTTTGTGAGGGGCTTGGTGTGGTGCTGAAGAGAGCCAAAGTATGTGTGAAGAAGTGTGTACGTATGTGTATAGACAGATACATATACACACTTCTTCACACATACTTTGGCTCTCTTCAGCACCACACCAAGCTCCTCAAAAACAACAATATATATCTGTGTATGAACGTGTGTGTGTGTATATATATATATATATATGTGTGTGTGTGTGTGTGTGTGTATAGTACACAATATATAAACAGACACACACACACACACACACATATATATATATATAAATATTCGTGTTTCTTTTCTTTTTCTCTCACACACAAACAGGTATTAAAAAGTGCTTCTTTACCCACACACTTCGTCTCTCTCTCTCTCTTTACCGCCCCAACCCCCTCACAAACGAACAAACAAGGTGGAAAAGTTTGTTTGCTTTTTCCTTTCTTTAAAAAAAAGGGACCAATATTAGTGTGTGTCTGTGTGTGTGTGTGTGAGAGAGAGAAATGAAGCCCTCACCCAAGCGCTGCGTTTCATTCTGCCTTCCCCAACGTGAGGAGGCAGAAGGGGAAACTCCCCCCCCCCAAAAATTTAATATTTTCCCCCCTAAGCTTTAAAAAAACAACCGCCACACACACATAGATCTATACCAAGGAAGGAAAAAGTTTGGGGGAGCGAGGAGGAGGAGGGGGGGGGCTTTAAAAAGGACCCTCCTCGGCTCAGGTAATAAGTTTCCAAGTTGGGGTTTTGCAGAGGTGGCTGAGGGACGAAGAAGGAGCGGCCTTCCTTCCTTCCTTCCTTCCTCTTCTTCTTCGGTTCCCTTTCCTCCTCCGCCGCCTCCTCCTTCTCCCTTCACCCCGAAACTAAAAAGCCCCTCACAGAAAAAGGCCGGTGAGTGGGCGGCGGAGGAGGAGGAGGAGGAGGAGGAAGGGACGACGAAGACGGCGACGAGGAGCTGCTGTTGGGACAAAATGGACCGCGGCTGAGGGAGGAGGAGGAAGGGAAGGGAAGGGAAAAGGGCAGCGGCCGGCGCGTATAACGGTCTCCGGAGATGAGGCACCGCTAGGCGGAGAGGAGGAGGAGGGAGGCTCCAGGTAGCGGACCTAACGGTGCTGAGGGAGCCGGGGAAATTACTTTCGACTTCTCCCTCCACTCTCTTCCCCACACCTCCTCTTCTTTCTCTCTACCTCTTTCCTCTCTCTTTTAATTATTTTTAGGGTCTAATATTTTTTAAAAAAATTAATAAAAAAGAGGATTCCCCCCCCCCCCCCTGCGATCCCTCCTTCATCGGCCCCGGTCTCCCCCTCAGCGGCCCTCGGCGGCGGCGGCGGCGGCGGCGGCGCGGACTGACCGTTATTGCGCCTCGGGTTCGCCTGCTTCCTGCGCTTACACCTGGGGCCATCCGCCATGATCCTCTCTCGCTGGTGTCTAAATGCTCCAGTCACCTCCTCCCCCCCACCTTCCTCCTCCTCCTCCTCCTCCCCCCTCCCTCTCCCCCCCCACCGGACCTGGTTTACGACACTCGGAGGTTGGGGTATGTCAGTGTGCGAGAGTGTGTGTGTGTGTGTGTGTGTGTGTGTGTGTGTGTATATATATATATATATATATATGTATATGTATATGGTGTCTCTCTCTATGCGCGCGCGCCCTGCCTCGCGCTCTCTCTCTTCTCTCTCTCTCGTTCTCTCTCTCTCATTCCACTTTTTTATTTATTTATTTTTTACATCACCACCTTCCTACACCTACTGCTTGCCGCTGCTCTCCTCGGCCGCCGCCGGAACCTTGTTGCCACGGGAGACGGGGACCGCTTTACGGCAGCGGCCGTTTGAACCGGCAGGAGGGAAAAGTTTGTGTTGTTGGGGTTGGGGTTGTTTTGGGGTTTGTTTTTTTTCCCCTTTGGTCTTTTTCTTTCTCCCTCCCCCCTTCCACTCCACTCCACTCCACTCCACTCCCCCCTCCTCCTCCTCCCCCCTCAGGTAGCAAAGCGGTTGGTTCTGTGGGAGCGCGCGAGGGGAGGGGGGAGGGGAGGGGAGTTGGAGGGCGGCTGAGGGGAGGAGGAGGGGGAGTGAGGGGGAGTTTTAGTAGAAGGGGTGGGGGTGCCCCTAGGGCACTGGCGTCACTAAGAGGGTGGCTGTTGTTACACGGTGTGGGAACTTAGGGTGTCGGACAAACACACCCCTTTTGGACCCTCTTCAAACACAGGCACCCACACCCCCGTGGACATCCCCCCTCATTAACCCCCCCACACACACACTTCTCATGGGCCACACACACACAGACACCCACACCCCCCATGGACCCCCACATCCCCTCATTGACCTCCACATACACCCCACAAGGATCCCCCACACCCATTGTGGACCCTACACACACCCTCATGGACTCCTCCACACCCCTCATAGCCCCCCCCCCCACAACACTCATGGACTCCTCCACACACCCTATGGACCCCCACACCCCTCATGGATACCACTTTAACTGTCCTGGCTCAGTGCTAGGGAATTATGGGAATTGTAGTTTATAGTGGCACCAGAACTCTGACAGAGAAGGCTCAATGGACTCCCAAACACCACTCATGGACTCATCCACACCACTCATGGACCCCCACACACACTCTCATGGACCCCACATACCCTCATGGACCCCCCCCCATACACACACTCTCTGCACCCCTCATGGACCCCCACACATCTTTCATGGACCCCCCTTGCATCTCTCATGGACCCCCACACCACTCATAGGCTCCTCCACACCACTCATGGACCCCTTACACCCCTCATGGATCCCACATACACCCTCGTGGACCCCCACACACCCTCATGGACACCCCATACCCTCATGGACTCCTCCCCTCCCCTCATGGACCCTCCACCTCCTTCATGAACCCCCACACAGACCCCCCACACACACCAATCATTGACCCCCCACACCTATCATGAATCCCCACTTCCCCCCATGGACCCATCCACGCCCACCATGGTCCCCTCCCCCCTTACACACACCTCATGGACCTCCTCCTACCATAGTGGTTTGAATGTTGGGACTATGATCTGGAGATCAGGATTTGACTCATTGCTCCAGCATAAGTAGCCAGTGGGTAACCTCAGGCAAGTCACACTCTCTCAGCCTCAGAGGATGGCCATGGCAAAATGCGCTCTGAAGAAACCTGCCATGAAAACCCTGTGATAGGGTAAGGTCTCCATAAGTCCAAAAGGACTTCAAGGGCAACAACACATGCTCAAAAAACATGGTATTAGGTCTTCTCTGGATTCTCCACTCCAAAAACATGCATCTGAGGAAGTAGGCTGAAGTCTAGGAAAGCTTTCTTTCAGTTAACGGTGCATCCGCACTTCAGAAAGAAAGTTGGACCCCACTTTAACTGCCAGGGCTCAATGCTCTGGAATTCTGGGAACTATAATTTGTCACCTGGTGTAGTTATCACCTCCCCTCCCCCAACACACACTCCTCATTGACCTCCTGCCATAACACACCATGCTTTGCAAAGGGATCTTGTAGCACCTTTGAGGCTAAGGCTGCATCCACACTGTAGAAATAATTCGGTTTGACCCCACTTTAACTACCATAGTGGAATGCTATGGAATTCTGGGAACAGTAGTTTGTTGTTATTTATTTATTTCATTTGTATGCTGTCTTTCTCCCAGAAGGAACCCAAGGTGGCTCACAGATTTAATGTTTTTTTTAAAATTACAATAAACTTTAAAACAATTAAAATAATTTAAGCACAATATAAATTCACATAAAAATATACAAGAGTTAAAAGCATGATTGAAACACTGCTGCTTCATAAAAACCACACTGATATGCTGTTAAAGTTAAAGTGGGGTCAAACTATTATTTCTGCAGTGTGGATGCAGCTTTAGTCTCAAATGTGCTACAAGTGTGTATGTTAGTCTCAAAGGTGCTTTTGTGTGTGTGTTGTTGGCCTTCAAGTCCTTTCTGACTTATGGCAACACTCAGGCAAACCTATCACAGAGTTTTCATAGGCAAGTTTCTACAGAGAGAGTTTTGCCATGGCCATCCTCAGAGTGAGAGAGTGTGACTTGCCTGAGGTTACCCAGTGGGTGTAATCTCCAGAGTCATCCCAACATGTAAACCACTATGCTGGTGGTTCCCAAACTTGGGTCCTCAATATTTTGGACTTCAACTTCCAAAAGCCCCTGTCAGTTTGGCCACAGTCAGCAATTCTGGGAATTGAAGTCCAAAACACTTGGAGGACCAAAGCTTGGGAGCCACTGCACTACGTCATGCAGGCTCCCATACCACACCATACAGAATTCTTAGGGGCTGTACAGATCAGCCAAAAGGGCCAGCCTGGAGATAGAGTGGGGGTATGGCGATTGCACGCCAGCCACCCCAACCCCACTGTCACACCGGCCACCCAACCAGACGGCAGGGAGCGAAAGAGCGTGTCATTGGTGTAGCATTTAGACATGCTGCGCCAAAGAAACGCTGAAAAGCCATCGCCACCGCAGCAAGGGTGGCATTTTGCCGCTCTAAAAAGGAGAGGCATTTTGCCAGCTCTTTTTAGAGTGGCAAAACACTGGGTCGGGGCCGCGGCATGCAGTTGCCACAGTCCTGATCCGGCGAGCAAAGGGACCACCCAGAGCCGCTCCTTTGGGACAGTCTCTTCAGCCCCTAAATTAGTCATGTTTATTCCCCCCCTCTGCTCATGTTACTCCTAAATTGTACTTTCCATATATTACTGAATGCAAGGTGACCAGATGTCCTAACTGCAAATGTGGACAAGGCATCACAAAATATAGGCTGTTCAAGAAAAAGGTAGGGTGTTACAAAATAAAAGCTAAAAACACTAATATAAATGTAAATTCATGCTTCTTAATCATGCTCAAAATGGAGGACATGTTGGAATTCCTCCTGGACAGATGGTTGAAATATAGGACCTGTCCTGGAAAAGGAGGATGTCTGGTCACACTGGCCTGAAATAAAAGCTAGAGAGACAGAGGGCAAGGGATATAAATAAGGAAGCACTGTAAGAATGCAGGATTCAGGTTCAGGATGCAGTGTCAGTCAGATTGATGGTCACATCCTGTCAATGTAAATGACTGGGTGCCAGTTAGTGCCATTGAAGTCAATGGGAAGTGAACATGCTTGGGAGCATTATGTACAAATGCTCCTGGCCTAATGTTTTGCATTACCTGTAGATATATAATTGTATAATTAATATGTAATATCAGTATGCTGTCCGTACGCACAACTCACAGGACAATTTATTAAAGCAAAATAGAATAAAACCATTGAAATAAAATACAATTGTTGTTACTTTCTGCCTTCAAGTAGTTTCTGACATGACAATCCTAAGGTGACTGTATCGTGGGGTTTTCTTGGCCATATTTGTTCAGAGGGGGATTTGCCTTTGCCCTCTCCTGAAGAATAGTATTACAAAACATTAAAGTAATAAATTGTGGACCTGACAATACGTTTCTTCTCTGCCATATTTTGCAGGAATTGGGACAGAGCAGCTGTAGGCAAACTGTGACAGTCCAGATGTTATTGGACTACAACTCCCAGCATTCTTCCTCAGCTAGAGCTGGTGAGGGTTTAAATTTAACAATATCTGTCCAGCCTCTCACCCCTCTGCCCCATAGACTATTTAGCATCAGGAAACTTTTGGTCCATACTACTAATTTAGGCTGTACAGAGCTGTAAAAGCCAGAATCAGCAGTGAAAAACATTTCCTTATGGATTGAATAATGATTAAGTATAACTACATTTCACTTAAGTTTGAATCAGTCTTTCACAGTTCTGGTAACTAGATGTTCCCAGTTCTGCATCTAATCCAGGGGTAGGCAACCTTTTTGAGCCGGGGGCCGGGTTGTTGTCCCTCAGACAATTGGGGGGCCGAAGCACCAATAAATAAATAAATAAATAAATAAATAAAAATAATTTTTAAAAAATAAAAAAAATTCATGCACACTCTCAGCCCCAGAAAAGTCATGGCAAAACCCCTGTGGAGATTTTGCCAAGAAAACCCCAAGAACAAGTAATAACAACAATAGTCAATATCATCGCGGCGGGGGGCAGCGGTGTGGCGGTGGCGGCGGCAGGACTGGCCTGGGGCCGGTCCAAAGGCCTTGGGAGGCCACATCTGGCCCCCGGGCCTTGGGTTGCCTACCCCTGATCTAATCTTTTGGTGATGGTGGGGAGATTACATATCCAGTCCTATTGTAGACACCTTCCAAAGTGAAACTGGAATATTTTAAGATCATGTAAAATTATTGAGTCATATTAAACACATACCCATTATCTAAGAATTCCATTTTCTTCAGTAGTCAAAAAACATTCTGGTTATGTTAAGAGTTTTGTAGCCCTTTGGGGATACTGACAGGCAACAGAAAATAAAATGTTGTGGCTTCGGAATGTTCAGAAGCTCCCCAGGATGCTTTGGTGGTTACATCCTTTTTTCTTCAATAGCACACATGCTTTGCATGCACAAAAAAATTCAGGTTCGATCTCTGATATCTACACTCAAAAGGGCTAGATTGATGGTGATTCAAAATGCCACTGCCTGGGAGTCAGTGCCACATAGAATAGGCAATAATGGACTAGAGAAACAGGTAATGTGATATGATATAAAGCTGCTTCCTATGTCCCTTAGTCCATGGAATCTAAAATTTTAAGCTGAACAAGAGCATGACCTTAGGAGAGATGCTAAGTGGAACATCAATGTACCACAGCAATATGTATTTGAATATTATTTAAAGGGGATGGCTGTTGATTTCTGGCTGCATCTGCACAACATAAATAATCCAGGTTGGCACCACTTTAAGTGCCATGGCTCAATGCTGTGGAATCCTGGGAACAGTAGTTTGTTGTGGCACTAGAGCTCTCAGACAGAGAAGGCTAAATGCCTCGTAAAACTACAGTTCCCAGAATCCTATAGCACTGAGCTAAAGTGTCAACCTGGATTATTTCTGCAGTGCAGATGCAGCCTGTATCTCTCCTGGAAACTGACTTTAATCCAGAATACAACTGTTCTTAAATGGAGAAGAATGCAATCTGATAAAGAGGAGTATGTCAGCAGTAGTCAGTAAGAGTTCTGTATAAGTAAGCATGCATAGCATCAGGCTGCGTAAGGAAAATAAAACTCAGTTTAGGTGGATGGTGATGAAGTAGTTCTGCTGCTTAGAAGGCTGTGTATTAGAGCACCATTCTTCCTCCTGATCTATAATACAGCTTCATCTGGTCTAATTGCTATCTCCGCCTCCTCTATAGATTAGTGACAGGGATTTACTTGTCATGTACTTAAAAGACTAGGTATTGCCATAGAATAATTTGCATAGTCAATGCTAATTACTTTAGGGGACTTTTAAAAATGTCTCTAGAATGTGGATGCCAGTTCAGTATTAGGAATTTGTAAGCATTTATTGGTCTTACATGCTAACAGCTGGACCATTAGGCAAAAGGGGAGTTGAAGATGTGCTAAAAGAAGATTATATTGTAGAGACACTGAATGAATTATTAGCCTTAGTCTTTACTTTGGAAGATATAGGGCAGGTACCTGAATGGTTTTTTAGGAACGGAATCTGAAGAGCAAACAATTGTGTTCTTGTCTTCATTGCTACTTCAAGCCAGTGTCAAAGGTTTTAAAGAAAAGAAATCTTTCCTCAAGTCTTCAAAGATGAGAAGGCTCCTGAAGATTAGATTTCACTAAATGAAGGCAGCCCTCTTTTGGCTGTAGTTCTTCACCTGTACCCATGCGTTTGCAAGAAGGAAGTTTGAAGCATTTCTATCCTGTTTCAAATGATTCCCCCCCCCGAAATTTTGTGTGTACTAGAACAAACTGGTGAGTCTTAACTATGGTTTGACTCCACAGTCAAGCCAGCTTCAAAATGATTATTGTTCTGACTTCTTCTGAACAACAGTCAATTGCTGCTCAACAGTTTCCCATTTCTCAACAGGATACCTTGATGTGTTGAGGCACTCTGTGTCATGGAGTGTCAGAAATCTGCAAGTAGTGTTTTTACATCTCTCCTGGGTAGGCTTTTAGTTGAAATGGGGTAGTGTGGCCTTCTGGGGGAATGTAAATTGCTTCCTTTGTCCACTGAGGCTGCCTACTTCCAGTTTAGTGTTGTGTCCCAAAGCAATCTGTCTATGGTGATCCTATTTCTTTCTTTGCAAATAGCAAAATGTGAAATACTTGATCATCTTTAGCTAATCAGTTCTATATCAGTTCTGAAACTATGGTCCAAAACACAGCAGAAATAATCCAGTTTGAGACCGCTTTAACTGCTCTGGCTCAATGCTGGAGAATTCTGGGAACTGTAGTTTTGTAAGATATTTAGCTGCCTCTGTCAGAGAGCTCTGGTGCCACAATAAACTACAATTTCTAGGATTCCCTAGCACTGAGCCAGGGTAGTTGAAACAGTCTCAAATTGGATTATTTCTACAGTGTGTTTTGGACCTGTGTTTTTGACATTTACTATTTTGCTGTTTTTAATTAATGTATCGATTACTTTATATTCCTCTTATGCTTGGAAAATGCAAACAAAATATGAAAGTCATTTTCCATCAGAATCTGATGTATATTTTACAATAATGTTTGAACTATGTTTAATCATTTTCCTTTCACATAGAGCAGAGATTCTTGTATTTTAATATAGGTTTAAAACATTTAAAAAAGAAAATTTCATGAGACAGTAACAAATTGTATTACTTTCCAAAACTCGGGTAATTCATTATTTCCAGATAACCCAATGTACAAAATGAGTTACATGATGCAGTCACCCTGCTGTGCCTGGTCAGTGCCTGGCAGAACATGTGTAAACTGTATGTACTGTTATGTTGCATTCAGTCCCATGATGGAAGAAAGACGGGATACGAATTTACCAACTCTTATGTATACCCTTTAAATACCATTGTTTTAAACCATATTGCCCCATATTAAATGGAAAAAGATGTGGGTTTGATATAAATTGGAGACCTACAGCAGGCAAAAGCTGCTTGAAATTTGTTCAGATCAGTTTTCAGGGCGAGTATTCTATTTGCTGAATCTAGTGAGGCTGCAGCTGGTGGGCATGCTGAGAAATTAAATGCTGTAGGTCAGTCACTGAATATATATAACAATATGAAAGAACACTGGATGGGTTATGTTTTCTGAGAGACAGCACCCCTGTCCACATCTTAAGTGGACAGAACAACAAGAATTCTTGATGAAGAACAGTGACCAATAGTGTACTCCTCTTAATTGACAGTGCCAATAGCTTGTTGTTGTTGTTGTTGTTTGGAAGACCAAGCACTGTTTGAGAAATGTACTGTGTTCCACACCAATTGCAGAGCAATCACACATATCTATTCAGAACCAATATACCTAATGTGACATGCTTGCTGTTGGGTAGGGTTGCTGGAGTTGCAATCCAGCAACACCTGATGGGCAGCATCATTTCTACCCTTCAGGTATAGGATTGTACTCTTAAATTCTTAAAGGACAACAAGAATAGAGGATACTATCAGATGTGTTACATGAAAACATGAAAGGCAGGAAATAGTAGAAAGGTATTTGTTCATAGACTTACAGAATGGAAAAGACTACAAGGGCCATCTGCTCCAACCCCCTGCTGTGCAGGAATACACAACTGAATCACTTTCAACCTCTGTTTAAAGACCTCCAAAGGAGATTCCTCTGAGGCAGTCTCTTCCACAGTTGAACAACTTAAAGTCAGGAAGTTCTACCTGTGTTTTAAATAGGTAAAGTGTTTGAATGCCATTTATGGCTTTTGCAGTAAACTAATACTCTCTGCAGTGCTTAGTTCAGCTGGAGCAAAGATCTACTAACCTTGTCTAGACATTTGAAGAGTTAAAGTACAATATCAGGAACCTTGAAAGTGTTTGATAAGAGAAGTGTAAGCAATGATAACAGAAACTTAAGGTGAAATCCATCTGAAATGCAACAATACATTTTAGGATGGATCATTATGAGAATTCAGATGAGTTGTTCATGTTCAACAATAACACATTTCTTTAAAATATGAAGCTAATATAAATAATTGAAGATACATATTTTTAAAATTCCTATAATGAGATATCCATAACTTGTTCATTCATGAGTAAACTACTCTTACTGTACTCTCAGAGGGAGGCAATGTCAAAGCTCTTCTGACAAAATTTTTACCAAGATGACCCTAAGATAGGATCACTATGGAGTTGAATGCACAGTCCAAAAGACCAGTGTTCCCCCTGGCCTCATGTCCTGTTTAGACAATGCAGGCCAGTATTTCCGGGCCAGGATTAGGCAGTCCCAGACACCGATCCAGCCGTCCCAATCCAATCCTGGCTCAATGGGGCCTTAGTGTGGGTCAAAAAGACTCACCATTTGCTTGGAGTTTCTAGGAAACTCAATGGCGACAGCCCCACACACCCTTTACCTTCCTTCACCATCACTTTTACTGAGAAGACCCCTCAGTAGGTATCTGGCCATGTGGGTGTAGCCGGTGCCCCATTTCTACATCAGAGGCTGCAATGGGTCTTCTCAGTCACGGCAATAGCAGAGGAAAGTTAGAGGCATGGGGTGGTAGCAGGTCCATGGCATAGTAACATATACTCTGTCCCTACCCCGTCCCTTAAAGGCACACAGCAATTGCCACTCTTATTTTAATTGCCACTGCTATTGTCCATCCTCTTTCTAGAAAAGGAAGGGATCACATCTACCTATGGTGGCTGAGTATTATGAGAAAACTGGTATGATTCAGCTGTGGGTGTTCACATTACACTTTGTCATAGTAACAAGCACAAGTGCAAATGTACTTCTGTGGAATGTTCTGAAAAGCAGAGTGTTTCAGAATTATTATTATTTTTTGTTGAAATTTAGGTTTTCTCAAAAATGAAATGTAAGCCACAGTGGCAAAAGCATGATGTGGAAACCTTTTGAGCGCAAATACACTCATATTCTTATAATTGTTTCATGTTTTAATATGCCATTGTTTAAGTTAAACAAGCCCCCAAATATGGAAAAGGTCGCAAAGCATTAGTATTTCATATTAGCATTTTATGTAGTGTCATCAGCATATATGTTGTCTTAAAAAGTAACTTAAATAAAAGTATGTTTGAGCTGCATGGAACCTGCTAACCATATAAGCTGGGATCAGGAAGTTCATATTCACCCTTTTCTACTTGGTTAACGATCTGGGAAGAATACATGTTTTGTTGTTGTTATTGTTGTTAACTGCCCTAGAGTCGACTTCAACTCATGGCAACCCTGCGGATGAGACACCTCAAAAACCTCAACCTCTCTGCTCAGGTCCTGCCGGCCCAGGCCTGCATCTTCCCTGATCAAGTACAACCATCTGGCATGTGGTCTTCCTCTCTTTCTACTGCCTTCCACCTTTCCTAGCATCTTTTCTAGTGATTCATTTTTCCTTATGATGTGGCCGAAGTACGACTTGTTTTAGTATTTTTTAAAAACTAAAGTAGTTTGGATAGGAGACCACTTTAAGCCCCAAACAAGGATGCAGAATAGCTCTGCAAAATTGTCCCTGGAATTCAGGGGTGGGGGGTGGGGGACTGCAATTATTAATTTTTCATATTCTCTTGACTGTAGAAACTGTCATTCTGAAGCAAGAGCAGCATCCTCTGCCTTAATGTTGTCCTTCACTCTTTATGGGCAGGTGGCTGGTAGCAGAGATGGCTGAATTTACACATTCTGGTTTTGCCAGATTACTCATTCCTTTCAATGCAAGTTAGTTTTGGACTGTATTGGACTATAGTTTTGGATATATGTATCTTATTTTGTCTCCTATTAATTACTTGCTACAAATTTTGCTGACAGGGCAAAATTACACACACACACACACACCGCCCCCCAAAGTCAGTTCAAAACTTTGTGTGCATTTTTTTTTCTAATACAGACCTTTTATTGCTACAGTATATAGATTGCATAGTGTGTGCACTTTTGTGAACATTTCCCCCTAATACAATGGAGTTTTTTTAAAAAAATGGTATACTTTCCCTAATACACGTTATTCTATGTTTATTTTTCCTTAATATACAGATGTTTATTCACATCTATTCAGTTACAAACTGGGATGCAAAATGTTGAAAGTGTGGAATTTGGCAAGCTAGTACATTCCAGTTTGCATTTAAGTTGGAAGGATCCAAATTTGGAATGATTCAAATTTTAAGTACTATTTAGTCTCTCTAATTAAATGTAATGCAAAACATTATTTGAAACAGTTTTATATAATGCTTCTTAATCCCTGTTTGACTCTGAGCCTCTCTTTCCATTCAATATTATTCTTAGATTTTTAACTTTTCATCAAAATTGTATAAAAAGAATTTGGATTAGTGAGAGGTCTTCTTGACCCATAATATTCATGTGGAATATGTGTTGGAGATGAATTGCATTAATTTTGCACTGTTTTATGATCATCTTAATTTTTTAAAAGTAATGTAAGTAATGTTTTGGACATCAGTTTTTGGGGATTATAGAGTTTACTAAAACAAATAAATGTGAGCCTCACATTTAGATGTATGTATCTTATTTTTCCTCTTATTAATAAACATGAACCAGATCTGAACAAATTTATTCCATAAATGCTCTCCTTCTTTTGCTTTAAGATAATTTTCTATGACCTAGTGGTATGATCATAGAACTGTTTTGCCATTCAGTCATTGGGAAAACATGTAAAATTATTCAAAGTGTGTTATTTACAGTAGATTAAGCAACATTTGTGTAGAAAATTAGTTAAGACTAATTAAGTGTGTTGTCCTTGATATAAGAGAAATTGGAAACTAATGGGAGACGGTTGTTAACTGAAGAAAATAGAGTGCACAAACTGAATAAAACATAAACCTTAGCATGCCATACACAGTTCTTTGCATGTGACCAAGCTGTGAATGCTGGCTTGCTAGTGTCTTTCCTTTTTAAAAATATAAACTATGTTGTTGTTGTTGTTAACTGCCCTTGAGTCGACCTCAACTCGTGGTAACCTGTGGATGAGACTTCTCCAAGACTCCC
Source organism: Phrynosoma blainvillii (assembly GCA_026167975.1). NCBI lineage: Eukaryota > Metazoa > Chordata > Lepidosauria > Squamata > Phrynosomatidae > Phrynosoma > Phrynosoma blainvillii. Next base: position 21,990,847 of record JANUYF010000005.1, read on the forward strand.
TATGCTCAGCCTCTCTGCTCAGGTCCTGCAGGCTCAGGTCTGTGGATGATGGATGGATTGAGTCCATCCATCTGGCATCTGGTTTCCCTCTCTTTCAGCTTTCTTCTGCTTTACCTAGCATTATTGTTTTTTTTTTCCTAATAATCATGTCTTCTCATGATCTGGCAAAAATATGACAGCCTCAATTGAGACATTCTGGCTTCCAGGAATAGTTTGGGCTTGATCTGTTCAAGAAATAATTTTTGTCTTTTTGGCTGCCCATGGTATCTTCAGCAGTCTTCTCCAGTGCCACATCTTAAATGAGTTTATTTTCTTTCTGTCGGCCTTCTTCACTGTTCAGCTGTCACAGCCGTACATGGTGGCTTGGACAATCCTCATTTTAATATTCAGCGTTATACCTTTGCTCTTTACGATCTTGCCCATTTCTTTCATAGCTGCTCTTCCCAATCCTAGTTTTCTAATTTCTTGACTGCAGTCTCCATTCTGATTAAGGTTTGAACCAAGGTATAGGAACTCTTTTGTCTACAGTTGTCCCTCCACATTTGCGGATTTGACTTTTGCAGATTTGATTATTCACGGATTGCATTAATATGTTCTCTCTAGGAATCTCTAGGTCCCCCAGTTCAACTCTATGGTCAACTTTATAATAATAATAATAATAATAATTTGTATTTAATATCCCGCCCCTCTGAGAACAATCGGAGCGGCTTACATCATAAAATCATCATACAACAATTTAAGAACAATTTCCCCCCTCCCCCCTTAAAAAGTTATTAAACCAGTTACAATTTAAAACAAATTATAAAAGAGGTAAATTCCTCCATATAAAATCACAATACATACATAACAAGGAAAAAAAGTGCTGGCGGGAGTGTATATGCTGGCCCGTAAGAAGACCTGGTCATAGAAGGGGTCATAGAGGTCATAGAAGGGGGGAGGGTCTTCGAAGAGAATTCCAGAGCCTGAGCCAGTAGTTATTCCAGGAAGGCCTGCCAGAAGAGATCCGTCTTGACAGCCTTCTTGAAGCTGTCAAGTGTTGTCAATTGGCAGATCTCCTCCGGCAGGCCATTCCATAGTTTGGGGGCAACTACAGAAAAGGCCCTCTGGGAGGTAGTCACCACCCTCGTTTTTTGAGGCTGTAGCAAATTCCTCCCAGAGGACCAGAGGGTGCGGGGAGGATTATACGGGAGGAGGCGGTCCTTAAGATAGCCTGGACCCAAGCCATTTAGGGCTTTAAAGGTAATAACCAACACCTTGTTCTGGGTTCGGAAACTAACAGGCAGCCAGTGGAGGGACCTTAGTACCGGGGTAATATGGTCCCCCCTAGATGAACCAGATATTAATCTGGCTGCCATATTTTGAACCAATTGCAGTTTCCGAACCAAGCACGAGGGTAGCCCCATGTAGAGCGCATTACAGAAGTCAAGGCGGGAGGTTACCAACTTTAACCAAAAGTCACACTGAAAGACCTAGAGATTCCTAGAGAGAACAATCTACTAGGCATTTGTAGCTCTTCCAATGCAATTCTATGGTCAGTGTCTGGCAGATGTTGACCATAGAGTTGCCCTGGAGGATCTAGAGATTCCTAGAGAGATGTTCTCTCAGGTAAAAACACAGTGGTTTGGTTATTTGCGGGTTTTCCACTTTCATTAGGGTTATGTGCCCCTAAACCTAGCGAATGGGGAGGGACCACTGTATTTCGATTTTATCGTTATCTAGGATGAACTCTTGCAGATCATCTGTGGTCATTATTTTTGTGTTCTTAATGTTCAACATCAAGCCTACCTTGGCACTTTCCTCCTTAACCTTTTTTTTTTTTTTTTTGCATTCTTCTTTGGTTGTGTCCCTGACTTCTGTACATAGTAAGCATACCTCATTGAACTGTAAAAATTAATGAACTGTAAAAGCTGTCAAACTGTTGAGTTAAAAATTGTTTTGGAGAAAAGTGGTAACTTTGTTTTCACATTACATGTGCAATACCATTTTATATATTCCTACCCACAGTTACTCCTAACTAACTGTGTGTATGTGATTACAACTGGATGGAATAATTTTATATACAGGAACAGGGGATAGAGAAAGCCACATTATTTTTCTTCCCATTGAATTCAATGGTAGAAAAAATATTTGTGTGACCTGCAGGCTGGAATAGATGAATAGCCTGATTTGAAGTGTGTGGGAGGGCAGATCCTGAACACCTTTCCCAGAGCATATTCTTTTAGGTCCTCCTGTTGCTGTAAAGTCGCTTTATGGTGGTTGTCTTATGTCAGCAGAGCTGTTGATCCTACTGCCATTTCAGGCTTCATGTGCCAGATTAAGTTTGGAGGGTGTAATTAAATTACAGCACCTTACAATCCTACAAGCAATAAAGAACAGAAGAGAAGAAAAACAAGAGGGAGATAGGAACAAACTAAGAATTATGGATGCAACAGTACAACGGCTTGTGTGGAAAGATAAAGAAAATAACTACAACGACCAATGCAGAGAAATAGAAGACAACAACAAAAAGGGAAGAACAAGAGATCTATCTCACAAGATCCAGGGAATCAAAGGAAAATTCAAACCAAGGACTGGGATGCTCTATGACAATAAAAACAACATAATTCAAGACCAGAAAGGAATAAAAAGACGTTGGATGAAATACACAGAAGAATTGTACAAAAGAGATGACAAAATGAAGGACACATGGAATGAAGAAACATATGAAGATGAATCCCAAATTCTAAAAAGCTAGGTGAAAACTGCAATAAGAGAAATAGCGAAAAACAAATCACAAGGAACAGATGATATCCCAATTGAACAGCAGTAGTCCACATTGAGAGTCAAATCTAGTGCTAACTAACATATGCCAACAGACGTGGAAAACAAAAAGATGGCCAACAGATTGGAAGAGATCAATATACATCCCCATCCACAAAAAGGGAGACACAAGAGACTAGACTGCAGCAACTATAGGACCATAGCACTGATCTCCCACGCAAGCAAAATCATGCTCAAAATTATGCAACATAGACTCCAACCATACATGGAGAGAGAACTCCCAAAGGCTCAAGCGGGGTTCAGGAAAGGAAGAGGCACTAGGGACCACATTGTAAACATATAATGACTAATGGAGCGCGCCAGGGAATTCCAGAAGAAAATCAGCATGTGCTTTATAGACTACAGCAAAGCCTTTGACTGCATAGATAATGAAAAGCTATGGAATGCCCTTAAAGACATGGGAGTGCCATCACATCTGATTCCCAGCAATGCTGGGAAAGGTGGAGGAGAGTAGGAGGAGAGGAAGGCCACATGCCAGATGCATGGACTCTATTAAGTAAGGAGATCACAGGTATGGGGTTGCAGGAATTAAGCAGAGCAGTGGAGGACAGAGGGTCTCATTCATAGGGTCGCTATGAGTTGAGATTGACTTGAGGGCAGTTAACAACAACAAAAACCTTACAGTCCAATAACTTCAGTTTTTGTCCTTCTCACTATCCTTCTCCAACCCAAGTGCTTTTTAACTATTTAACTATTTCTTTCTATTATTTCCAACACTTTTATTTCTGTGAAGTCAAAGGCTTTCACGGCCGGCATCCATAGGTTTTTGTGGGTTTTTCAGGCTGTGAGGCCATGTTTTAGAAGAATGTATTCCTGTTCCTTATGTGTTCTGCATACAAGTGAACATTAATGGAATACTTTTATTCTGTTGTTGGTTTTAATGTCTAATATATATTCTCTGAAATGTGAGCTAGATATTGTAATTATATTAATAATGTATCTATGCAGATCACCATCAGAGTGTGAATGATATTTAATTTTCCCTGTGTAACTGAAACTGAATTTCTTCACCATGTCAAGCATATTTCCAAACAGGTTATTGTCTGGAAGTGTAGTTATACTGGAAGAGCTTTCTTCATTACTATACCTATGGTATCTATGTATCCGTGTAAGTCTAATTCCAATTTCATCACCATTCCACTCCACTTCACTCATCTGACTAAACAGGCTCTTGTTTGTGAAAACCTATGTCACATTAATAGCTATTATTTTTCAAGACTCAAAGTAACTATTGTCTTCTTTCAAACACTCTTGGGTCTGGCTAGAGAATCTAATTCTCATAGTGCCCTAAATGTATAGCTCTTCTTGGAAATTAGTTGTAGCCTGTGATATAAAGGAGCAAATAATGTTATGTGCTGAAGATAAATTGTTTTATTTCAAGATATAGCTGTAAGCAAACAAGTTTCTTGTTGCAAAGCAAACATTTTATTTGTTCTTTGTTCTTAATGATTGTCATTACTTTGTTATTAAATACTAATGTGTTGAAGATAGATTGCTCTCTTTCTCTCCATATGGTGTATACTCTGCATACTGTTTCTGGCTTCATTTTTTACACACAGCAATCCTTGCTATTTGCCCCATAATCCCAAAATATTATGAAGTTGCTCATTTGACTTTCATCTGAAGCTATTTTCTTGATTACAATCTCTGGACAGTTGTCTTTCTCAGTTCTTTAAATCTCAATTTTAAAAAGTCACAATTTTCAAAATAGTTCAAGCTTTTTTTTTTAAGTATGTGTCATTGAAAACTCCATTCACCCATTGTATCAGGGCTAGGTATGTAGTTTGGGAATTGCACATAGTTACCCCACGAGAGCTCAGATGGCTACACTTCACTAAAAGACTCTTTAAAAAAAAAATCTTCCATTTAAAAAACTCCTCCTGATGCTTTCACAGACAGAAAGATCCAGAGCATCCACTCCTGGTTTTAAGAACTGGAAGCCAGGTAAAATAACTAATCCTTAGATACCCACTTGAAATTCAAAAGGGAAAGAGTATGCCTGACTTCACTTGAAATGGAGCTGCACTATTGCAGTGCTTCTGCTAAGAAAGCCCTGTCATGTATATCCACCAACTTAGCTTTATGAAGTGGTGGAACAGTTCACAGGGCCTCTGCTGAAGATCTCAAATTCTAGGCATGTTTATATGGGAGGAGGCAATATTTCACATATATACCTCCCTCCAGCTGTTTAGGGCAGGGGTAGGCATCCTTTTTGAGCCGGGGGCTGGGTTGCTGTCCCTCAGACAATTGGGGGCCGAAGCACCAAAAATAAATAAACAAATAAATAAAAATATTTTTTTAAAAAAATTAAAAATTAAAAAAATATGCATGCACACTCTCTCAGCCCCAGAAAAGCCATGGCAAACCCCCTGTGGAGATTTTGCCAAGAAAAACCCCAAGAACAAGTAATAACAACAATAATCAATATCATCATGGCGGGCGATGGGCGGCGGCAGGACCAGCCTGGGGCCGGTCCAAAGGCCTTGGGGGGGCGCATCCGGCCCCCGGGCCTTAGGTTGCCTACCCCTGGTTTAGGGTGTGGTAGTTCAAAACCAGCCCATTAAATGAAGCTTGGAAGAAACTGGAAGCCAGTACAATTCTTGCAAGTCCAATGATATATGGATCTGCATTTTTCACTAACATTCAGTCTTTGGAAGTTTCAGCAAATTAGTACCTAGAAAGGTTGCTAGGAAGGAGTAATTGGCTAAATTTGAACAAAATGTCTGAGTTTTTATCCTACTCTTGTAGTGTACTTTGGAAAAATTCAACTATTTTGTCCATTTGCATGTTTTTAATTTTTTTTTACATATTGATTTTGTTCGTATTAAGCCAATAACTTCACTTTAAGCCAGTAGACGTGAACAAGACTAAACAAAATCAATGTTTTTGGGATTCAATAGAATGGGTTTAATAATAGTCTTATATTTTTATCTCTGAAATTACTGAAACCATCTTCTTGCTATAAGGTTCATATAGGCCTAGCAAAGTGATTACCCAACCACTTCAGAAGAAATAAAACAAGTTAAGTACTTTCATGCTTGTTGAAAAGGTAAATGTGAATACAGTATATTTGTATGCTTCTCCTATTCACATTTAGTTAGAAGAAAATCCCTTTTTTGGGGGGGGCAGGGCTTACAAGGGGGTATTTTAAAGTTTTAATTATCACCTTTAAAAAATTGACTGAAAGTTTGTTTTGATTTATATTTGTTAACTTATCTCTGTGTAGTTACCATCCAGATTTACACATTTTTCCCAGCGTTTCTTGACCCTCTGAATACCGTTATTGTAGAAGTCTGCAGATTGCTCCTTAAACCACTCTTCCACTTCAGGAAGGACGTCATCTGTGTTGTCAAATTGGTTTTACTTTGATTGTTTTAATATTGTCTTAGTTTAATCTATTTTTAAGGGGTGGAGGGGTTGGGGAGAGTAATTTGATTGATGTGTTTTACTTTGTATCATTTTAACTTGTTGTACGCCGCCCCAGTTGTTTAGCAGAGGGGCGGGTTAAAAATAAAATTTATTATTATTATTATTATTATTATTATCATTATTGTTATTGTTATTATTCAAATTGGCAACCCCGCAATGGATTTTTCATTTTGGGGTAAAGAAAAAGTCACTTGGTGATGATGACACCAACAAAATTTCATCAATATACCATAATAACTTCTGGGTGATGATTATTACTTTACAATACCCCCTCATACTTCTCCATCTTACACTTTAGTCACTTCTGGCACAAGCTGTAACAAAAATAAAGGACACAATGAGCTGATTTTCTCAACACCATGCACTTAGGGACCAGTGATGACAAAATTTCATCAGTATACCATTCCGGGTGATAGTTATTACTTTACGATACCCCCTTGTATTCCCCCATAAATGTGTATAGGATTGAAGTTTTATTATCCAAAACTCTAGGGTCCATCTTTTCTTCAAAGATGAGTTAAGAATTCCAGAGACAGCACCAGTAAAGGCTTTAAGCTATTCAGGTTCTGAATGCAAGATAATACTTCAACTGTTACAGAATGCTGTGGCAGACTCTTGACTGAAGTTAACAGTATTGGGAGCATTACAGCAGATTCCATGTCCTTGGGTTTGTTACCAGGGGCATTTTAAAAAGTCTGGTTATTTTGACCTTTAAAGCTCTAAATGCCTTGGGACCAGAATACCTTAAGAACTGTCTTCTCCTATGTAAGCCTGCTGCCCACTCACTGAAATCAGAAGAGGCTCTTAGTCATATCTTTATAGAGACAAAATGCATTTTATTATCTTCTCAGCCACATTTAGAGCTCTGTCTGGTGACTTATGATTTCTCCACTATCTTTGCTTTGATAATTTGATTTTTTTAAAATGTATGTATTAATGCTGTAAACTAACAGAGTAACTGAAAACTCTGGTTTTCACATAGCTTTCTTTGTGTATTTTTATTGTACATTTCCCCTCAGAATCCACAATTTGGCCTCCTTAGTTACAATTAATATGCCACTGCTGTTGCTCTGCTGGCACATGACTCACATCTCATCACTATCCCTTGTCAAGCCTGATATGGGTCGCATCCTCCTTGGCATACATGCCACCTGCTTCTGGTCTCCTGCTTTCCAACTGTTTGTCAAGTAAACTGCCCTTTGCTGGGGAGTTTCCAGGGTTGCTTCCGAGCAGTATCAACTCTGGTGGAAGTCATGCCCCGGAGCAGTGCCAGCTGTCACTGAATAGGTATAGGCCAGATGATGAACTGCACTGGGAGAAGAGCATATGAGGTTGAAAAATTTTTCTTGTATGTTTAGCAATAGTGTATATGTTTAGTGTAATACATATGTTCTGTGTATGTTTAGCATTAGTGGAAAAAGAAAGAACACCCTTCATTATTGCAGTCTTGTAAATAACCCCCCTCCCATGTTACTAACCTACAAAAACACTTTGCTAACCTAGTGAATCCTGGCGGAGCAAAGATGGCAAGCTACCTTTCTATGCTAGTGAGTGTAAAGGCAGAACGGTGTTCCATGTCTTCACCACTCAGTCTACTCAGGCATCTGTGTAGAATTGCTTGCCTCTCCTGCATTCATCTGATCACCTACAGGACTGAGCAGATAGGCTAGGCTACTGGGACCCAGGAATCACCTGGGTTGGTCTCTGGGTTGGTGCGGGGATGGGCAGGTCTTTACACACCCAGGTCTGTGCTGACTTGGGACCCACTACCAGCACACGTGACTTACCTTGCCATTCTATCAATTATAGACAGATGACCCCCCGATGTCCTATCTGATGTGGAAACAGATGCCTGGCTGCACCCATATGGCAAATCACCCCGTTTCCATGTCAGATGTGGTGATGGGGTTTGAGTTCAAGCAGTGGCTTAGCAAGTTAGGGAGCACAGGGGACCATTTGAACAACCAGGGTTTGCCATGGAGTTTCCAAGAAGTTAATTGCTATTTTAATCTTCCATATGTCCCTTCAGAAATGCACTATGTGTTCAGGTAACATAATTCCCAGGTGAGTTATAGGGTGAGATGACGGTGGCGGCCACCATTATTGAAAATTTAAGTAGCAGTTGCCAGTCCTTCCTTGGACCCTCTAAGTATTTCCACTGCCACTTTTAGCCTTAGCTGACTATGCTAAAACTAATAGAGCACACCAGAAAATTTTGTTCCGGTATCCATGTCCAAGTGCCAAAATTTCTAGAGAAGAGGCAATAAGAGGAGGGAAATCTCAAAAGGCAGATAGGTATAAACATTTCAGGAAAAATGTACTAGTGCCAACTGTTTGCATCAGCATGTTGGATTTAAATTAAAAGCCTATGTAACTTGGAATGGCCAATGCAGAAAAATCTCAGTAAATTTCCAAAAATAACTTTCTTCCTAAGTATTTTCTGGCTGGTGGTCCTACAAGATTGTGCAGCCTTCTGGGAACCATGGCTTACTGAACTTAATACAGAGTGAAGGGAAGGAGGCTCTTTACAAAGACGGAAACCAAAAATGAGGAAGTTGGTGTTAATCAGTCACTGTGAGCGGCAGGATGCTGGGTGTTGGTGAACCAGGAAACCTTCCTCTAGAAAAAATACATATGTGGAGGATGGGGAATGAACTCTTTGTAAAGCTGATTACATAAAATCAAGTTTTCATGTGACCAAGTAAATTAAAATAACTTGAAATTGTCCTGATTTTAGATGTTCAGGATTTTCTTGTTTTATATATTTTTGTCCAGCTTGAAAGCTCACTGTCAGTTTGCTGCAATCTAAAATTTCCCCCCCTCACTTCCATAGATGGCCTAAATACCCTAAAGCTAAGCAGGGTCAGCTCTGGTTAGTAGTTGGATGGGAGACTAACAACAGATATCAGGTGCTGTAGGTTATATTTCAAAGAAAGGAGCTGGCAAAACCATCTCGTGAGTATTCCATGCCTAAGAAAACCCTACAAAATTAACAGGGTTGCCATAAGTCAACAGATGAAGGCACGCACACACTCACACACACAGACTCTACTTCCTAAATACCCTAAAGGCTCCAGTTCCTATCTCATACCAGATGCTGCAGGCTATATTTCAGAGGAAGGACCTGCCAAGGAATATTCCTTGCCTAAGAAAACCCCGTGAAATTCATGGGGTTGTCATTAGTCCACAGGCAATTTGAAGGCACACACATACACTCCTTCTGTGGCGTACTTAAATGTACATTGTAAGTTTAACTGCCCTGGCTCAGTGCTAGGGAACCTCAAGAACTGTAGTTTATTGTGGCACCAGAGCTCTCTGACAGAGAAGGCAAAATGTTTCACAAAACTAGTTCCCAGAATTCCCTACCATTTAGCCAGGAGTATAGTGTCTAGCAAAATAATACAGTGGTCCCTTGGTATCCACTGAGGTTTGGTTCCAGGATCCCCAGTGGATACCACAATCTGAGGATGCTCAAGTTCCATTAAATACAATGGCACAGTAGAATGATTTCCCTTATATAAAATGGCAAAATCAAGGTTTGTCTAATGGAATGTATATTTTTTAAAAATATTTTCAAGCCATGGATGGTTGAATCCATGAATTTAAAAAAAATCAGTGTATATGGAGGGCCAACAGCCTTGGTCAGCCCCCATAGAATCATCGGATCATAGAGTTGGAAGAGACCTCAGAGGCCATTGAGTCCAATCCCCTGCCAAGCAAGAACACCAATCAAAGCACCCCCAACCGATGGCCATCCAGCCTCTGTTTAAAAACCTGCAAAGAAGGAGACTCCACCACACTCTGAGGCAGTATTCCACTGTTGAACAACTGACCATCACGAAGTTCTTCCTGACATTTAGGTGGAATCTCTTTTCTTATACAGTTGCCCCTCCGTTTTCGTGGGGGATCCGTTCTGGAACCCCACCCCATTAAAATGGAAAACTGCAAATATTCATGCCCCATAGGGGCACACATCCCATTTTATCCCCCGCCATTTCCTGCTCATGAACAGGCGAGGGACATGGACTTGAAGTTCGCGGAAATGAAGAGGAAACTGTTGTTTTAATCCATTACTCCTTTTCCCAGTGTCTGGAGCTGTGGAAAACAAGCCTGTTCCCTGTTCAATAAGACATCCCTTCAAATATGTAAACATGACTATTATGCCCCCTCTTGAATAGTATGTCCATTTGTATTCAAGAAGAATATTGACAAACTGGATTTATCCAATGGACAGTGACCAAGATGGTCAAAGGTCTGGAAAACCCCATGAGGAGTTACTTAGGACTGGATTTTTTTTTAATTTGGAGAAGGGAAGATTAAGATATTATATGATAGTTATCTTTAAATATTAGAGAGGATGTCATGTAGTAGATAGAGTTAGTTTGTTTTCTGCTATTCCAGGTTATGAACCATTGGAATCAGATTATAAGAAAAGAAATTCCACCTGAACTTTAGGAAGAACTTTTTGACAGTAAGATGTGTTCAGCAGTAGAATAGACTGCCTTGGCAGATGATGGACTCTTTCTTTGGAGAACTTTAAATAGTGGTTGGATGGCTGTCTCATGGGAGTACTTTAGTTGTGTATTTGTGCATGGCAGGGGGTTGGACTGGATTGCTGTTGTCCACCTCCCAATTCTATGATTTTGTATGGAATAGCTTGTCCTTAAAAGGGGCTTGACTTCTTTGCTTAGATCATCCACAAGAAAAAAATACATTCTATTAACAGTTTCCACATGTAAATCTCTTTTGCAAAGATAGAATCCACTGTTAACAGTTTATATAAGTTGTGTTATAGTAGGAAAGCAATAGGTTTCAGTAAATAGATTTTACTTCCTTAACAATCCCACTATAAGCCTTAGAGAATACTATATTTTATTGCTGCTGTGTGAAGTTTTGGATAACAATAAAAAAATTAAGTGGGTGGATCCATTTTAAGTGAGTTGCACATTGGTCTCATTGAAATCAGTGGGACAAATGCTCCACAATTCAAGTATATACAAGAGTTGCTTTTCTCATTACATTTGCAGGACATGCAGATGCCAAATACCCTTGGGATTTATATGTTTCTCTAAAGTTCTGGGGAAAATAAGTTTGAAACTTGAAATAACACATCCCTCTCTGAAAAAGGGAACATGGCAAGGGATGGGGAGAAGGACTTCAGAATGTAGGGATAATGCTTGATATACATCTGAAGTCCATCTGACATTAAATAGTCTTTAAAAGGTAGTAGACAAGTTCTATGGCATAAGGAGGCAACTGCAAAGGGGGTGAAGGCCATTCCCCCACTCTTCCACAGGCTTAACCTATGTGATCAGAAGTAGTGTCATGTCATTTGCAGTTCTGGGATTTGGTCTAAGAATGGATGATTTTGCTCTTTGCAGGGAGTTGCAGGGGACAAGGGGATTTCAACTATCAGATTTTTCTGGTTGTTTGAGTCATTTGGGGGTATTTTTAGCCAAAGATCTGGGTTTTGAGTGGTCACAAAAAGGGGTTTTGATCCACATTTCCCCCAATCAGGTCCTTCTGAAATCAAAAGCACTGTTGTAACTAGTTAGAATTACATTATATGCTTGTGTTAGAATTGTTAGAATTATGTGTCTTATGACCAGACAAAAATTATAACTCACAGTTGTAGTATGAATTATTTACTGATTGTAAGCTCTTGGTGCTCCCACTGAAGGGAGACTAGGTTTTTGCCCTAGTCCCCATCCTCTTTGCCCTAAGTGTCTAATTTTGACTTACTCTTCCAGCTCCATAATATGTCATGGAACAATGTGTTCTTATGCTTTGCCCTGTAACAGACCTATTCATTAAAACTTTATATTCTGTAGGGAAAATGTTGGCAGTAGTTACTCATCCACCTGTCTGCCTTAATAAAACACTAATACATAAAATGAAATATGTTTCTTTTGGAAGTAACTTTTAGATGAACAAGCACAATGCTGGACTGAAGAGCCAAGGGTCTGATCTAAAGCCAACTGAAACCAATTATTGTTCCCATTAGTTTTAGTGATCTATGGTTTGAGCCTGAAACACATCTGCTCGCTCCCTTTTTAAATGTGCACAAAAGGCAAACAAGTATGTGATGTTTCTATAGTCAAATGGAGAAACAGTTCAGGACCAGGACAATCTGGTTCACACTTTATTATAACAAATTGATGGCATATGTACATATGCAGCTTCAAGTAACTTGAAAACTGTGAATACGTATGCATCTTTCTTAGGCTTGAATGCATTTTCACAAAAGGCATTTGATTCCCCCCCCCACACACACACACAACAATCAAAGAGTGCCAAAACTTGACAGTTGACACATCCTTTCTCTTTATGGTCCATCATAGCTCTAAAGTCCTGTGCTTGTCTGTTCATAAGTAAATCCTATTAACTTAAGTGGTTCTTATTCCTAGGAAGTGCGTATAAATACATAACCTAGATTTTCTAATCCTAATATGGACCAGAAGAACTGTTGAAGTGCCACTGCAGCATCTAGAACAGATCCTGGAATATCCAATTGAAACATAAATATCTCCCTACTGTCAGGAGTAATTACTGTAGATATCACCAAGAATTCTAGCCCCCCAATGCATTCATTTTGAAAGTTAGGTTTGCTCTGTAAACATTTCAAGGACTTGCCAGGAAGGGGATGTGTGTGGAAAAAGGCTCATAAAACTACATCAAATTGTTAAGTCTCTACTACAACACACACATTGAATTTATCACCTGTAAAGTCAATATTTATGTACAGTAAATCCCATGAATTCAATGGGCATATCCTATTTGATACTAAAAGTTCAATTTAGCCTAGGGAGCTCTTCACTCACTTCTTTGGTTCCTGGCTGAACTGCATCTAAATTGTATAGGAACACAACTTAAAACCTGATTCAAGATAAGTTTTAAAAAAATTGTACTTGTTCGTTTAAATGTATGTCTTGCCTTACTCATAGGACTGGGATTCATGGTGATAATTTAGTAAAACAGACTCTTTTGCTAACAGTGTAGCACTAGAGATTTAAAATCTCAGTTAATCAAATGATATCAGGATATTAGGAACAGAACTATATTTAGTAATCTCCAGTTTCCAGTTCAATGATGTTTCTGAGGGATATAAATCTTTCCTCAAAACTTTATATTGTGCAAAAATCCACTCCCCCCCCCCCAGTTCTGCTGCATGCACTGTTTCCTCCAGTACCTTCTTTTTTCTGTTTCCTGGATTAGTTAGCTGGGTGTTTTCAACCATTAAGGGATTGTGTAATGAACGTCTTGACACTATGCAACTATCATATGATGTAACTAGTAGGTTGCATATTGATTCAATACATATTGAAACAATTGAGGGCAAGTGGATGTGATTCAGAATGATTGCAGTTCTTTTTTTAAAATTATTTTTATTGGGGTTTTTTACATTTACATATATACCAACGAATTACAAAACTCATATAATTCTCGGAGCAAGGACTGCAACATAATCTTGACATAACTAAGATCTCTTCTGTTTTACATTTCTGAAAAGAAAGTCTGCACGTTAATATATCATATTTAGAGCTTCAAATACAACCAGGTATTATTATTTTCACATATTCCAAACAATAATTAATTGTTCTAATGACCTATTTTAACATATAGACACTGCATGAAAGCTGCCATGGGGCATTTCACACTCTAGATAATATTTAATTATGCTTTAATGTGAGTGAATGCAGAAAACTTCAGAAGATTTTACCGCTTCTGAAGAAAACAGTCTTTCTATAAGCTCAAATATGTTATCCACTTGCTAGTTACAATTAACACTTAATAATCAAAGTAGGCGAATGCTAACAACAGTATCCATATTATTCATTAAAGAGATATGCATTTTAAATGATTAATTATACTTAATTAATTTTTATCCTGAAGAGACGGATTTACATATTGCCAATTTTTTTTTAAGTTACACTGATCAATTGTGAGAAGAAAAAAAAGAAAAGACCCATTACTTTAGGACTATTTCTTTCCTTTATAAATCTTTTCCCATTTCTTTTTATACTCTTGGTCTGATCTTTCTGATAAATACATTGATAGAGAGTCCATTATAGCAAAATCCTTAACTTTTATTTTCCACATATTTAACGTTGGTATGGTTTCTAATTTCCAAAATTTAGCGAAGGTCATCCTAGCAGCTGTAATCATATATAGAATAACACTTTTATTGTCCTGGCTTATTTTACTATCAATTGTGTCCAAGATGTTTAATAAAAATAATTCCGGTTTCAAAGGTATTTTGAGCTGCATAGATTCCTCCATCTCCTTTTGTATTATTTTCCAAAATTCAGAAGCTTTTTCACATGCCCACCACATGTGGAATAGTGACCCCCACTTCTTTTTTACATTTCCAGCAAATATTATTTCTAATAATACTCATTTTTTTCATTCTTACAGGGGTGAAATGCCACCTAGAATGATTGCAGTTCTTGCTGTATTGCGGGAGTGGGAATTGTATAGCATTCCAGATATTGTTTCACTGCAGCTTCCAGCATTCTTCACCATTAACTGCTAGCTGAGAATGATGAGAGTTGCACTCCAACAATATTTAAAAGGAACACACATTGTACTGTAATACAATCCTAAACATGGAACTTGTTCAAGAGTAAGTCTACCTTTGCCAGAGGAAGCCAAATTGAACTTAATAGTATTTACATCTGAGTATTTATTTATTTATTTATTTATTTTATAGCCTTCTTTTCTCCCAGTATGGAACCCAAGGTGGCTATGCACAGCCATGCAAAAGGTCTAGTCACACTGAAGTATGTGCCTACCTGATTAATCAGATCCTATCTGATGAAGAATTACATATTGAAAGTGCTGACAAAGGAGTAACATCTAGTTTGTGGAAATGTAATCCCTGAGAATTTGTGAACCCAACTGACAGTATGAATAGAATATTGTAAATTAATAGCCAGCATTTCTAAAAATGTTTGAAATGGAAGATCTTTTTCAGCACTGCTGAAGATGTTTCTGAAAACCAGACTAGTCAGCCCTGTCTAAGAATGTGATAAGTGACCTGGTGGTGATTTATTTAAATTAAAATAGGCACCTAATTCCCCCCCCCCCCCGATGTATAGCTTGCCAGTGTGGTGTGTATTCCAAAATAATTAACCTGCACAGACATCATGTAAGTCAGGCTATATGTACCTTTTTACCTGTGCTGGTCTATGGACGTTATCACACGGGGGGAATCTGTAGGTTATCCCACACAAATCCCCCCA
This sequence comes from Phrynosoma blainvillii, assembly GCA_026167975.1. Taxonomy (NCBI): domain Eukaryota; kingdom Metazoa; phylum Chordata; class Lepidosauria; order Squamata; family Phrynosomatidae; genus Phrynosoma; species Phrynosoma blainvillii. The sequence goes on from JANUYF010000005.1 coordinate 22,006,338, forward strand.
AAAAACCGCACTTGCGCCTGACGATTTCACACGATGTCGCACAGAAAGTGGTATTATCCGAAATCTTTTTAATTTCGGGAGTTTAGAGGAAATGCATTTGCGAAATTATGGTAATTGCACATTTACTTTAATCTGAAAAGCAAATACGCACAGACAATTCTCTTTTAAAACCTGGAGGAGGGCCAAGAGGAGGAGGAGGAGGGGCCTCCAGGGAGGGAGAGTCCCAGGCTCCTCCTCAGTGCCATGCAGGGAAGGGAAGGGAAGGCAGCCCAGGAGAGGGAAGTTTGGGACGGAGGAGAAGTTTGGCATTTGGGATGGAGGGAAAGGGAGGGGAAAGAAGGCTTCCCTCACAGCAGCTGTGGGTGGATGTGGGTGCAAGTGTGGGGTGTGCTTGTGGAGCAACTTGGAGATCCATCTCACCATGACGTTCTGCCTTGCAGGTCCTACAAAGGGGAAAGGCTTATGGGGGGGGCATGGGAGCTACCTCCAGTTTCCCCCTCTCCTGGGCATCATCTAAGGCTCTGGCTCTCCCCAGGGAACACCCAGCCCTTCCTTCCTTCCTTCCTTCCTTCCTTCCTTCCTTCCTTCCTTCCTTCCTTCCTTCCTTTTCCTCCTCCTCCTCCTTCCCTGCCAGCTCTGCCTGTGATCCTACCCTCCTTGCCCATCTCCCCAGCAGCTGACAGCCTCCAATGCCAGGAAAGGAGAGAGAGAAAAGGGAGGGTGAGCCATCCCAATCCCTCCCTTGCCTCGGCTTGCCTTGCCTTGCCTTGCCTTGCCTTTCCAGCCTCCTCCTCCTCCTCTGCTCTCTTGAGAGGTCCTAACCCCAATGGAAGGTGGTTAGGACCTGTGCAGGAGGACATGATGCCAAATGGAGGACAGTCTGACATTTCCTCCTGGGAAATGCAGGACCCGTCCTGGAAAAGGATGAGTCTGGTCACGAAACACACCCATTTCCAGTACACGTACGGGTTTTTTTCACTTGTGTATGAAAGTTAAAAATGTCTTTTTTTCGCTTTTAACTTAATTCCGTTATTATTGTAATTACGTGTGAAAAGCTTTTGCATAATTAAGCTCTATTTTAGCTTTCTTTTCGGGATGCTTCATTTCCACTTTATTATCTCTTTAACAACGAAACTGGCCCACGTGTGATAACGTCCTATGAGAATAAAGAAATCCATTCAGGGATGGGTAATTTATGACCTTCTAAATGTTCCTGGACTATAACTCCCATCACTGTTGACAATTGGCTCTGCCGGCTAGGGCTCATGGGAGCTGCAGCCCAAGAATATCTGGAAAGTCCAGAGTTGGCCACTACTTATGCAAGTGAACAAAAAAAGTTGAGACTGTACTTTTGTATTTCTCCTTCTGCTCTCCAACCTTTGATAGGGAACTTCTAAAGCAGTCAAGGTAGACTAAACAAGAGACAGTAAAAACAATATGTTTGCTTCTTCTGGATTTTTAACATGCAAATGCTTAAACTGTAAATCTCTGAACAGCATTCTAATTAATAAAACAAACTCAATGTGGGATCTTTCCTCTTTTATCTGAATCAATAAACAAAGAAGTCATGAGAAAAGGACCTTTTTCCCTTCAGGGAGTCTTTTCTTATTAATGTTGATTCAGATTGTTAGTGATTACACTTATCCCTGTTTCTTTCTGCTTCCTTACTTAGGGCCTTTGCAGACTGCTAGAAATAGTGCAAATTGAGTTCACTTTAACTGCCCTGGCTCAGTGCTAGGGAATCATGGGAACTGTATTTTTTTCTGGGACATTAAGCCTTCTCTGTCAGAGAGCTCTGGTACCACAATAAACTACAGTTCCCATGATTCCCTAGCACTGAGTCAGGGCAGTTAAGGTGGACTCAATTTGCACTATTTCTGGCAGTCTGCAAAGGCCCTCTTACTTCTGGGGAGCTTGGTACATTATTCCTCATGCTTTCTGTCCACATATCAGTTTCTTATCTGTTTATTTGTGCCAAGAATTATTATTAACTGTTAAAGAAAGTTTTTAAAATGAAGTACTATACAACTGGGGGCCATGCAAACTTTAAGCCTTGTATTTCTCAAACAGGCATGCTTTGTGATACTAGTCACTATTTGGGTTCTAGGAGCTAAAAGCTGTCTCCTTAAATGAACAAGGAAAGGCAATCCAATTGAACTAAAACATTCTTAGATGCTGTCAGAGGTGTAACTGGGCAGGATGGTGAGCAAATGAGGTTATTGTCCCTCCCAAAGAAAAATATTTCCCCCATAAAATTTACCTTCACTCTAAATTTCTAGTATTGCAATGACTTAAAATGTCAACTGAGCACTTATAAATGCTTTGGAGGAATCCAAAGAAAAGGGACAGGCCAAAAGAATTGGAACACAGCAAATAATAAGAATTCTAGGGGCAAATAATTCCAGTGTCTCACTCTTGGAAGACTAGAAATTTGGGGACTGAAATGAAATGTTATAAGAGGGAGCAGGGCTCTTAATTGGGGTGGGTGGGCAATGCCTTCACCTTACTTCCCCATAGCTACATCCCTTATTCTTTTTGAACTGCATTCTCAGAATCCCATTCTGGAGGATTTGGGAAACTATTGTCCAAAAAAGTAATTTTCTCTCTGCATTTCAGTTCAGATTTAACAACATTCCTGCCACACACTTTGGGCACCCAAGAAATTTCCCCCAAGAGAATGCATCCCCTGAAAGAAAGAAAAAATCCTGTTTTAAAACAAACAAAATTGTTATTTTGGCATGGGTACATGGAATGAGATTTACTTACAGTCCAGTCCTACACATGCCCACTCAGAGGTCCCAAGAAGTTCAACAGAGCCTCATCCCAGGTAAGAATGTATAAGACAGTGACCCTAGTTGTATTAACACCATTTGCTTGATAGTCTAAACTTGGCACAAGTAAAACATATTTTATGGTTTAAGAAAGCTTGGAGAATTTGAGGAAAATAATAATCAGTTAGTAAGGAGGAGCCTGTGTGGCGTTGTGGTTTGAGTGTTGGGCTACGACTCTGGAGACCAGAGTTTGATTCTCCACTCGGTCATGAAACCCAAGGGTCATTCACACTACATTATAAACTGGTTTGCAAACCAGTTTAAAAGTGGGTCATTCATACTTGCATCAGGTTTTCCCAACCTGAATTTGGGGGGCCCTGGTGCAAATCCCCCTTAACCGGTGCTTTTGAAAACAAAGCATGTTGCGTGGCTTTTTAAAAGAACTTTTTTTTTTACCAACCCCAAATGGGAACCTGCTGTTGATTCAATTCGGAGCACAGAAAGAGAGGAGTTAATGTACAGGGGGCGGATCATGCCCACCCTTTTGCTCTTTCCCTGCCAGGCAAAGCCATAGCCATAGCCATGGATGGGGTTCTCAGAACATCCCATTAGATGATGTACTTTTTTAAAAAATAAAATTTGACAATATGCACATCTATGCTATTGTATGACTGCAGTAGACAGAACCTTTAAATACTGGCATCATTGGTATGACAAAGGTGCACCAACCCCCCCAAAAAACAAACCAGTCAGTGGGGGTGGAGGTTAGAGGTCTGAACAACCAAGGTGATGGCAAGCCAGTCTGAAGAACCAAGAACCAAGAGTTCTTCAGAGGGGCTTGCCATCACTATCCTCCTCCAAGGCTGATGGGGGGGGGTGTGAGGAATCCCCCCAAGAAGAGCTATCACAGGGGTTTCTTGGCAAGGAATCCTCAGAAGGGCTTGCCATTCCCATCCTCCAAGGCTAATGGGGGCAGGGAATCCTCCCAAGGAGAAGCTATCATGGGGGTTTCTTGGCAAGGAGTCCTCAGAGGGGCTTGCCATTTTCATTCTCCGAGGCTGACGGGGAGGGGGGGTTCATCCAAACAGTGTGACGTAGATGTGCATCATTTGATTGACGGTTAAAACCCCCTCAAGAACGATTGAAATTGCGGCTCCCTTTTAAATTGATATAAATGGTAATGTGAACTTCAACAGAGTTAAATTGCCAAGGAGAGATTCGATAGGGGCAAACGTAGCAGGAACTTTGATTCAGTATTGCATCATTTAATCTCCCTGGATCTACTCAGCACAAAAACACTTGTGTGAATGGGGCCATCGTGGGTGACCTTGGGCAAGTCATATGCTCTCAGCCTCAGGGGAAAGCAATGGCAAACCTCTGAACAAAGCTGTCCAAGAAAACCCATGATAGGTTCAGGATCACCATAAGTTGGTAATGATTTGAAGGCACACAATGACAAAGTAAGGCGGACGTCATTAGTATGTTATCCCAGAGAGCAGGATCAGAATTCAAAATGACCTTAACAGATTTGAAATCTGGGAGAAAACTAATGAAATGAATTTCAATGGAGGGAATGCAGGATACTATACTTGGGCAGTAAAAATGAAATGCACAGAGATAGGGTGGATGACATCTGGCTTGACAGCACTACATGCAAAAGAGATCTAGAAAACTTAGTGGACCACAGGCTGAACATGAGTCAGCAATGTGATGTGGCAGCTAAGAAATCTAATGCAATTCTAGCTAAGCTACATCTTAGAATTATAGCATCTAGATCAAGGAAATTAATAGTACCACTCTATTCACCTTTAGTCAGACCTCACCTGGAACATTGTGCCTAGTTCTGGTCACCACAAATGAAGGACAAGCTGGAATGTATCCAGAGGAGAGCAACCAAAATGATGAAAGGTCTACCATATGAGGAGCGGCATAGGGATCTGGGTATGTTTAGCTTGGGGAAGAGAATGTTAAGAGGTGACATGATAGCCATGTTTAAAAAATGGAAGGGATGTCATATTAAGGATGATGCAAGCTTGTTTTCTGCTTCTTTAGAGATTAGGACACAGAGCAATGCATTCAAACTACAGGAAAAGAGATTTCACTTCAACATTAGGAAGAATGGTAAGAGCTGTTCGACAGTAGAACACACTCCCGCAGAGTGTGGTGGAGTCTGCTTTGGAGGTTTTTAAACAGGCTGGATGACCAACTGTTGGAAATGTTTTGATTGTGTATTCCTGCATGGCAGGAGGTTGGATGGCCCTTGTGGTCTCTTCCAACTCTATGATTCTATATTTTTATGTGTTTGTGTTTTAATAAAAATGAATTTCAAATAAATAAATAATTTTGGCATCTGAGGAAGTAGGCTGAAGTCTATAAAAGCTCATCCTTCCAACTTCTGTCTTCTAGTTAGTCTCAAAGGTGCTACAAGATCCCTTTGCATACTGATTTTCCAGACTAACATGGCTGTCTTTGAATTGGCTATAAAAAGAATAGCTTCTGGTGAATAATTGTATTTAGTCTCAAACATAGTGAAGGAAAAGCACCTTGATTCTCTTACCAGTGGCAACTGGTGGCTTCCATGGCAGAGGAGTGGTGAATTTAGTCCAGGTTTTAGTTCAGACTTTAAAGGAGCTATCCAAGGTTATGAACGTTATCCCCAAATACATTCAGTTTGTCAGATGTCTCCTTGGAATTTAAGACTAAAACCTGGAATGGCTTCACCATGCATTGACATGGGAGCTACCAGCTGCCACTAGTTTCACCATTCCTAAATTACACTTTAGTGAGCAATGTATGCATCTGGGTTTATATTCCCAAGTGCAGAGAAAAATATGCATTTTAGCTCCCCTTTCAATTGTTACTTCTGAAGGGCAAAAAGATAAAAATGTGACTCACTCCCACATCTGCTTTTCAACAGTTATAAGTTCCCATGTTGCTTTAACACTTCACCATTTTCTGCCCGCCACTTTAAAAATAGTAAATTACCACAAAGAACAATGGAGAATACTTATATAATTCTTTGAAATCACCCTCAAATCATTACCAGCACCCAACTCTCTAGAGTGTCTCTTTAAAGCCATTGTTCCATGCACTGGAAAATGTCATATGAAAATGGTTATAGCAAAAGATTGGAACACAGAGAACTTATACTAAAAAGCATGCTTTGCAAAAGAAAGAAAAGTTACGTAATTCAGAGCCTCAAGCTAAAAACCATAGCAAAAAATCAGGCAAGTAACTGGCTCTCATGCACAGTTATACTCCAGCAAGACAAACACTATCCTTAAAAAGTGTGATATATCATGAAGGGGGAAAAAACAGTACTGAACCAAGGCAATATACATGACCACAGAGGTTTTGTCACTTTTAAAAGCTTATTCCTTTAGGCATGGTGCACCTCTTACTTATGTGGAATGCTATAAAGCCATGTTGGCAAACCTATGGCATTTTCCCTGGCACGCGGAACAGGGAAGAGGAGGAAAAAGAGCATGCTTGTTCCTCCTCCTCCCGGCCATCCTAAGCTTTTAGCTTCCTCCGGAGAGGCAGCTGAAAGCCCGGGAAGGTGCAGAAGGAGGAAGAAAAACAGGCACATGGCTGTTCCTCCTCCTCCCAGGCCTTCAGTTGCCTTTGGAGAGGCAGCTGAAGGCCTGGGAAGATGTGAGGTGGGGGGGAGAGAAGTCCCATCCCCATAGGGCAGAGGTCCTGCCCCAGAAGTCCCATTCCCCCAGAGGTCCTGCCTCCGGCATCAGGTAACACCCGGTGCTGGAAGGCCATTTAGTTTGGGCACTCCGTGCCTAAAAGGTTCGCCATCACTGCTATAAAGTATTCTCCATATGCACTTCAAAATTCTATTAAATAAAATCCATCAAAACAGCAGAAGATCTAGCTTCCAGATAGGTGCATCCAAGGATTTCCTAGAATTTCTTTTTCTTCCCTTTCCCTGTGGAACACACCTTTTCTCCACTGTTAAAGACAAGAAGCTTTGCTGAGTTCAAAATTCAGCCCTGACCTGCTTTAAAACAGCAACAACAACCACCTACTACATGGTGTGGTGCTTTGAGTGTTGGATTATGACTCTGGAGGGTTTCTTCATCAAACATAAAAACCCACTGGGTAACCTTGGTCAAGTCACATTCTCTCAGTCTCAGAGGATAGCAATGGCACACATACACCCATGAAGAAACTTGCCAATAAAATCCTATGATAGGTTTGCCTTAGGGTTGCCATAAGTCAAAAATGACTTGGAGGTACACAACAAGAACAACAACCAATGTTTGATTTGGGGGTCAATTTGTTGTTGTTTCAGACAAACTTACTTAGATTCCAAATTCAACATGGGAACTCATTCTTACTGGAGACCAATTCACATTTCACAAAGAAACCATTTGCAGTTTACAGGTGAAATTAAAATTTGCAAAGCATTCCTCTCTAACCTGGCAACCTCCAGTTACTTATATTAGGAAAGGTAACAGCCCTGAAGAGGAAAATATTAACTATTCTCTTACCTTCTCTACTTTCTGAATTATAATAAAGTCTCTAAAAATCTGTACTTTTAAAAAAAAATTGCAAACACATGCGTGCACATACATTAGGGTTATCAGGTACCTCTTACTATATGGGTTGTCCCTTATTTAATGTCCACAAAGATTGTCCTTTATTGAATTGGCAGGTTCCCTTATTGTGAGTATTGAGGGTTGGAAAGCTTTTCCTTTTATATAGAATGCACAAAATGCCCCACATCCTGTTTTTTGTAATGTGGGTCCTTCATAAAGACAGATGTTTGTGCACTGTGTAAATTTATGAATGTGGACAATATGTTAATTTTACAGAGGAACACATGCTTAAATTAACCAAAATCAATCAGTTGGTATTTAGGCAGAACACGAACAGCTATGTCCTGATTGTCAAGCCCTCACGTCATGAATTTCAATTTCCCTCATTTCCCCTCATTTTCCCTCATTGCTATTTTGGAAACCTGGCAACACTATTTAACAGAGAGAAGGAGAGCCATTGGGGCTTCATTCATCTACTGGTCTAGTCAGTTTCTTGCTATAGAATTCAGGTGGGTGGCGGGGCTTCAATCATCTCCTTTGCCTCCAGCACCAATATCCTTAAATTAATTTAAGAAAGACTGGGAATTATTACTTTTATACAGTCTCATTGGGGCTGTATATTGGTTTTAAGTTTTGTCAATTAAACTGAGGTTGTATGATGTAGAAACATAAATATATGATCATTTAAAGAAAGTATAGTAATACTCTGCCAGATTGAAGTATCCTGGCCCTGCAGCAGTCTGTTTCCCCCCTCTTGTTACCTTGATTTCTGTCCCCATGCCATATCAGTTGTCTGCCTGGTTGTCTGCCATTCAGTGGTGTCCCTGCACTGGATTTCACCTGGTGCAGGAGTGGGGCTTCTGGGGTGGGGCTTCCAGGGACGCCATGCGCTCCCTCCTCCATACTGTCCCAAGCCTTTCCTGATGAGGAAAAGGAAGGGATGGCGTGTGTGTGTGTGTGTGTGTAGCTCACACAGGGATGACACACTGGAGGAATGCGGGGGGAGGGCCTGACAGAGTGTCACCCCCTTCTGCAGTGTCACCTGGTGAGGCTGTACCACCGCACACCCTTAATGACACCATTGCCGCTGCTGCTGTGGGTTGCTCGCCACGGCACAGGAATATAAAGCTCTGAATCTTCCTAGAAAAGATCTGGTGCAAGAGGTAAATTTATTTTACTCTTTTGTATCCATGTTATGCACTGGTTCTGTTGCAGCACATGTCAGAGGTGGTTTGGGCCATGCATCATCCAGACGACACCAGAACGAGGGAGAAATGGACCTTTTGGCCTATGTAGAGAAGGCCATAGTCATAAGGGAGGGGAGGAATCAATAATGTTAGTAATGTTGACTCCAGCAGAAAATCCCGCAAATGCTGCACTCAGTGAAGGACAGGAGAGACCCTCTCATGGCCACAGGAGTTTACCGCATATTGGGCAGTTGTGGACAAGTCTACATAGGGACCACCAAATGCAGTGTTCAAACATGAATCAAGGAACATGAGAGACACTGCAGATTGGGTCAGCCAGAAAAACCAGCAGTAGCAAAACACATTATAAACCAACCTGGGGATAAAATGCTATTTGAAAACACTTAAATTCTGTACCATGCCAACAACTATTGGGTCAGAATGCATAGGGAAGCCATTGAAATCCACAAACACCTAGACAACTTCAACAGGAAAGAAGAAACCCTAAAAGTAAACAAAGTTTGGCTACCAGTCCTGAAAAACACCAAAATCAATACCCAGCATGTGCAAATGTAAACCACCCAGGGTCAGGGGGTTTCCCTGCAGATAATGGGCCGGTAATTAAATAGACACCCTGAGGCCTTGTCATTCAACAACAGACTAACATACAGATTAACATGTAAATTAATTCCTCTTAACCAAGGGTCACAGTATACCCCACTCACTTCCATGCCAGCATTCTCTGAAGATGCCAGCACAGATGCTGACAAAATGTCAGGAATAAACTTTTCCAGAAAAATGACCACATAGCCCAAAAAACCCACAAAAAACTATGTTAGTAATGTTGATTTCTAGTGTTTATAGTTTTGTTGTTTATGTGTGTATGTATGTATGTTTTAGATATATAGGCAAAATATGTGTATGGTTGTTTCTAGGTTTAATTTTTTTTTAAAATGTCTTGGGTTGGTCCTGGTAATTGACAGCCATTCTCTAGAGCAGAGAAAGTTCAGCACACAGATAGGATCAACCCCTGTTTTGTAAGCCTGCCCCCCAAAAAAACCTTCATTTCAATTTTTCAAAATTTCACATGATCAAAATTAAATGGCAGGTCACTAAATAAAGTGGTTCAGATCTATGATACCCAACCTGTTGCCCTATAACTTGACCTTATCTCGCCCTCTGCCATCTCTGGGGCCAATCTTCCTGCCCATGCCTCTTCCATCTTTACTCGCTTGCTTGCTTGCTGCTTCAGTTTTCCGTTCTCAACAGCAGTGAGTCACACCAGGGGGAAGGAGAAGTGGGAAAGGAGGACATAAAGATGATCTGCAGCAGAGGTTGGATGGCCATCTGTTGGGTGTGCTTTGATTGTGTCTTCCTGCATGGCAGGCGGTTGAACTGGATGGCCCTTGTGGTCTCGTCCAACTCTAAGATTCAATTATTCTAAATCATGATGAGGAGCCATTGGAGTCATTTGTGTCTACTGATCCACTCTTTCCCCTACATTTTCACTCCTAATGGTTGGAAGAAGGAAGGGGGAATTGTTTTAAACCAGAGGAATTGCTACCAGAGAAAAGCATTGTAGACTGTTCTGTCAGCTGGAAAAACAACTTAAAAATAAATAACATTTAAGTACTTTATTTTATAATGCATTTAATTAAGTTAATAATATAAGTTAATAATATGTAATGGATGCAATTCCATTTAATTCCTTTTATGATGAATTTAATTCTATATAATGAAATGAAATTTACACATATATAACAGTTTTTCAAAACATTTTTTCAGTTCCTTTAAAAAAATCCAAACGTATAGGTGTGGTTCTCCGATGCCTGGCCGACTTGGAAAATTGCCCCTGCTCCCACTGCAGTTGCCTTCTCTTCTGCACTAGATGAAAGGATGGAGCCCTGGCAGGGTACATTTCCATCAGCTGATCCATGGAAGAGAGGAAGGGGAAAGAGGAGAGACCAATACATGATGGTAACAAGAACAGGATTTTTCTGTTTCTAGACTTTTTACAAATACACACACACACACACACGCACACACACAGAGTGTGTTTTATAGATTGCAGAAAAATATTTTAGGTGACTCCCGAACAATCTGATGTCTCCTAGTAGTCAATCAGATCATGTTTGGAAACTTTATATAATAAACACTTTGTGACCTGGCTCTTTTTCTCAAGTTCACCGTGATCCTAGTGCTAATGCTCTTCTGGGCTCATTCTAAGGACACTGTTCTGTAAATATTTTGAAGTGCAGCACATTAATCTGACACTGGCCAAACCATGAGATCTTGAGAGTATCACGAAAGGAATTAGCACTCTATCTGAAGAGAAGATAGAAACAGCAACCGTTTCCCAGACAGAAGCCTCACTGTCTAGGTGATTTATCAGTTTCTCTCTTTACTTGTTTATGCCATTATCCTATACCATTTGGGACTATTCCAGTATAGTTGAAAGGGATACTTGATCCCTATTATGACAGCAACTCCACAGACTTTCCCATTTCTTCTGAGAAGATTATTGCCTTTAATGCTGCAAATGAACTTCCAATTGGCTAGTAACCATTCTGACATGAGAAATGAGTTGATTATTGTAGCTCTGATTTAACAATATAGTAGAAAAAAAAATAAATCGGATGGAAGAAATGGCATGGAGGTTTTGCAAATCTGTAATCTATTTTTAAAAACAGTTTTAAACTGCCCTTTAAGTTCTCTAAGTGGTATATAAATACAGTCAGCTCTCCATATCCACATATTCTTTATCCATGGGCTCAACCATCTATGGTTAGAAAATATTGAAAAAATATATAGATTCCCAAAAGCAACACTTTTTTACCATTTTATATAAGGGACACCATTTTACTATGCCACTGTATTTAATGGACTTGAGCATCCCCGAATTTTGGTATCCACAGGGGTCCTGGAAACGAACCCCAGCAGATACCAAGGGCCCACTGTACATTCATTGCCAGTGGGTCTTCTTGGGTTGCCATAAGTTGAAAATGACTTGACAGCACACAACAACATCATCAGTATTCCATTGTACAGTGAGTCCTTGGTATCCACTTGGGTTTGGTTCGAACTCCCAGTGGATACCAGCATCCATAGATGCTCAAATCCCATTAAATGCAATGGCTTAATAAAATGGTGTCCCTGATACAAAATGGCAAAATCAAGGTTTGCTATTTGGAATTTATATATTTTTAAAATATTTTCAAGCAGTGGATAGCTGAATCCATGGATAAGGAATCTATGGAGAAGGACGGATGACTGTACTTCTTTAGGACTTTGCCACTTCAGTTCTGCTGTGTAAACCAGGCCTAATTAGATCCTGATTTCCTTACTGGCATGTATTTACAAGGCCTTCTGACATTTAGGTGATGGTGGTGGGTTGCAATAGATTGCTTTTTTTAAACAAAAAGACATAAGCATCCTAATAACCATATGAGATTGAGTCCCTGAGACTAAAGGATCAGAAGATTGCCTTGGAACATTTACCTTTGTGCATGCAAAGACTGGGAACCATTTCACTTAAATCTATTCTTTCAACAAACTCAGAAGGTGATGTTGGGGACTCCTGTTCAACTCCTTGGCCACTAGCCTGTGGATTCCCACAGCGTTCCATTTTGTTTCCCATGTTATTCAACATCTACATGAAACCACTGGGAGAGGTCCATCCGGAGATTTGGGGTGAGGTGTCACCAATATGTGGATGACACCCAACTATCTCTCCTTTCCATCTGGCTCCAAGGAAGCTATCTCGGTACTGAACCAGTGTCTCTGGTCAGTAATGGACAAATTGAAACTTATCCAGACAAGACAGAGGTGCTCCTGGTCAATCAGAAGGCAGATCAGGGAATAAGGACATTGCTTGTGCTGGATGGGCTTACACTCCCCATGAAATCTTAGGCTTACAGTTTATGTGTGCTGCTGGACTCAACCCTGAGCCTGGATGCCCAGGTTTCAGCGGTGGGCAGGAGTGCATTTGCACAGTTAAAACTTGTGTGCCAGCGGCTTCATTCTTTGAGACATTAGGTCTGGCTACAGTGACACATGCCTTGATTACATCCTATTTGGACTACTGCAATACACTCTACTACTGCCTTTGGAAACTATTCAGAAACTTTAGTGTGTGCAAAATGCTGCAGCCAGAATGCTGACTGGGGCCAGTCATAGGGACCACATAACTACCAGTTTGTTTCAAGGCACAATTCAAAGTGTTGGTTTTAACTTATAAAGTCCTACATGACTTGGTTTCAGAATATTTGAGAGACCATATATCCCCATACGAACCAGCTAGAGCCCTAAGATCTTCAGGAGAAGGCTTTCTCTCGGTCCTGCCACCATCACGGGTTTGCCTGGTGAGGACACGAGAGAGAGCCTTCCCAGTGGCTGCTCCTGCCCTCTGGAATGCCCTTCCACAAGAAGCACAGCTGGCTTCCTCCTTGCTTTCCTTTCATCGGCAAGCAAAAATGGCTTGATTCAAACAGGCTTTTAATGTATAATCATGGGGTGGCTTGGCTATTAATGTTTGTAATTTTATATTGTTTTTAGATGAGATTTTAATTGTTTTATAGTAATATGTTTTTAGAATTTTATTTATGAACCACTTTGGGTCCTGTCCGGGGAGAAAGGTGGGATATAAATCAAATCAATCAAATAAATAAATAAATGGCGTTATTGCTACCATTGTAATCACATTAAAGAAATTGCGCAAATATAGTGCTAGTGTGGTAATGGGCACTCTAAAGCCAGGATGCAAGGACTATGGGCCAAAACACAGTGCAGAAATAATCCAGTTTCACACCACTTTAACTGTCCTGACTCAATGCTAGGGAATTGTGGGAACTGGAGTTTTGTGAGACATTAAGTCTTCTCTATCAGAGAGCTCTGGCGCCACCACAAACTACAATTCCCAGGATTCCCTAGCACTGAACCAGGGCACTTAAAACAGTGTCAAATTGGATTATTTCTGCAATATGTTTTGGCCCTATGTCTGGTTCTACCGGCTGAACTAGCTGATTGGAACTGATAATTCGATGGGCCTCTGCAAATATAAATAAATAAATAAATAAATAAATAAATAAATTTTATTTCTTTCCCACCTCTCCTCAAGGCTCGAAGCAGGGTACAACATGCTAAAATGCAAACCACAATTTAAAAAGAAAACACATAAAACTACGGTAATATACAGTCACCCCTCTGTTCTCGCAGACTTCAAATCCATGGTTTTACATATTCATGGAGGGGCGACCTCTGTATAAATTAATGGGGCATGCCCATAAGGGTGCCCGCCTGCGGAGGCACACCCCATTCAAGCCTATGGGGCTTGATTATTCATTAATCTCCATTTTCGTGGAGGGGGGTTTGGGTCTGGAATGGATCCCCCATGAAAACAGAGGGCCTACTGTATATATCAACTCTTTCCAGCCAACTGCCCTGTTTCGGACTAAAATCTCCATCATTCCCAACCACTTATGGCCAATGATCAGGGATAGTGGGTATTGTACTCTAATATACGAGGAAGTGGGGGGGAAGAACCAGGTTGAAGTAGGGTTTTATATACCTAAGCCCCTGGAGTGGGAAACAGGCATACATCAGAGTGTCTGCCTTCATTCTTCCTTGCCCAGGTAGGTATCTGTGTGCGGAAGCAGGAAGTGCCTTTTGCTGAATCAGTTAGTAATTTGTTAAGTCCGCTGCACCATTTTCATGGGGGGAAAACGCAGAACAATAGGTGACATTACAGAGGAAGTTGATCATGCTGAAGATCTGGTGATATACATTTAGCCACTGGCAGGGGACCACCTTCAGCAGCAGTTCCCTGTTTTTGGCACTAGTTCTTTCTGTAGCTGCAGATGAAGAACTTTTGGTTTTTTGTTTGATTCTTCATGTCATGTGGGCAAATCCAGCAACACAGAACAGCTGCAAGACAGGGAGCAATTCCAAAAGAAGCTGAACATTGATTTAACAAGCAGCATTATGAATGGAACATGTGCTTGTCAAGGTCCCCCCTTTTTTTTCTTTTTTTGGTTAAGGTATTGCTTCCTTTCCAGTTAAAGCTATTTTAATTCTTAGAGCTCATCAGAAAATGCAGTTCTTTTGCAGTTTTAGGTCTGTGCATTTTTCAGAGTATATTCAAGACACACGGAATGGGCGAATGGTTATGATTGATAAGAGACATGGGTTAATCAATGTCATATATGCTATTTGCACATGAACATTTTAAAAAGTTTTGTTTTCAGTCAATAGCTTTATGTGAAATCAAGTAAAGATTTCATTTTTAATGCAGAAGTTTTTCATTTTCTACAGGGTATCCTTAAGTTCTCAGTTACTTCTTGAGAGAGCAGGATACATTTCAGTACAAAAGATCTGATTATTCATAATTTTTCAAAGCATCTGCAATTGTACTAGAGCCTTTAAATATTTTTTAAAAACAAATGGGTCCCTGTCCAGAGTACCTTGATATCTAAAAGTGGGGGAGGGAAAGAAAGCTGGGATCTGATAAAATAAAAACAAGGAACATAGCATAAAAATATACATACAAATAATTATTGAAGCCTTTTCACACTACACATCAATGGCACTATTATTGCACTTTAATTGCCATGGCCACATCCTATGGAATCCTGGCATTAATAGTTTGGTGAAGCACTATAACTTTCTAACAGAGAATTATAGGGTGGTTGTTATTGTTGTTGTGTGCCTTCAGGTTGTCTCTAACTCATGGCAACCCAAAGCAAACCTATCTTGGAGTTTTCTTGGAAAGATTTGTTCAGTGGGGGTTTGCATTTCTCTGAGGCTGAGAGAATGTGACTTGCCCAAGGTCACAGTGGGTTTCCATGGTAGCACTCCATAAACTGCAGTTCCCAGGATTCCATAAGATGTTGCCTTAACTGTTAAAGTGGAATCAGAGTGCTATAATTATGTAGTGTGAAAGGGCCCAACTCAATTGTAAATATTTAATATAAACCTCCATGTTAAAAATATACAGTATTACAGTATCTACAGTATTACAGTAAGTGTCCATAGGATTGCTCCTTTCATCTGTAAGGTTGTGTGATTGTAATGACGGGCAAGATAAACATTGTGGGTAACAGACTTATAGGCTGGGATCAAAAGTGAGGGAGACTACCAAATGAAACATTATAATTAACATGAGAAATTATTAAAGTTTGAATCAATATGCTTTTCTATTAGAGAAAGAAAGAAAGAAAGAAATCCTGGACTTTTGAACGATCTGACAACATAATTGATCTGGAAAGGGAAAGAAAAAGGGAGTGTTGAAACTACTTGGAAGTCATCCAAAAATATTCAACACCTGTGGTCAGCATTTGCTCATGACCATCCTATGCTGGAACTCTTCCTCATTTGCTCATGTGCACGGAGAGAGAAATTTACTCATGTGGTTTCAGAAAAGGTTATCTGCATCTTCCAGACACCCATGTTTGGCTAGTTCCTGCAACTCCCAAGTTACTGCTAATTTGCTGAGCAGATAATGCAAGGTGTGGGTGCACCTTTCCCTCAAAAGCATTCACTGTTTATGCTGATAGCCTTCTATTTAGTGTCTCAGATCAACCCACCCATCTCTGTTACACTTTACATTTTCAAAGTCCTAAAAAAAAGTGTACAAATGCCTCTTTTCTCCACACCCTCCCTTCCTCATCCTCCTGATGTAATGTATCACACTGAAGCAATTGAATATGTGAAGCTGCATTATAAAAAGATGAAAATACTCCATCTAGACTAGTGCTATCTAATCCAACTGCCAGTAGTTCTTCTGGAATGTAGACAGGTGTCTACCCAGTCCCAATACCAATGAAGTCATGGTACCTTTTTTGAGGTGAGGTCTCTCACCATTACAGTCCCATAGCTAAGCAGACACACATGCAAGGAGAATCTAAAAAGGCAGGAGCTATGTTGAGTCATATTAACAAACCAGTTTTTATCTCCACCAGGACCAGGCATTTTGCAAAGTTAATGCATCTTCATTGCCCTTTCAAAACCAAGTCATCATTTAAAAAAAAAACCTTTATAACAACAGCTCAGAACAATATATTTTGGCTATAAAAATGTTCCCCATCTATTGCAAGGATCACACTTAGGTTCAGAGAGAACAGGAAAATGTGTGTGTTAGGGCTGAAGCATAATATTTGATTTTTCCTGCTAAATCCCAATAGGCAAAGGGGTCAGGCAAGGCTGCATTCTATCACCCTACTTGTTCAACTTGTATGCAGAAAACGTCATACAAAGAGCAGGTTAGACTCAGTAGGAGGAGGAGTGAAGATAGGAGGAAGGAACATCAACAATCTGAGACATGTGGATGACACCATACTTCTAGGGGAGACCATCACAGACTTGGAACAAGTACTAAGGAAGGTAAAAGAAGAAAGTGCAAAGGTAGGCTTAATGCTGAACAAAAAGAAAACAACAACAACAACAACAACAATATTTATTTATATCCCGCCCCTCTGTCAACAATCAGGGCAGCTAACAACAGTTAAAATTCCATACAGTATGTATAAAACACAATCCGAATCCCACCCACCCCTTAAAAAATATTAAAATGAAAATATCTTAAAACATCATAATTAAAACAATATAAATAAAATTATAATTCTGACTTAACAAACTACTAGACAAATATGAAATTACACAAGCAGGGAAGCGGCTACATCCAAGGAGGGAGGAGGCAGAATGGGGGAATTCCTGAGGCCGGGATCAATCAGGAAAGGCCTGCTGGAAGAGATCTGTCTTAACAGCTTTTTTAAAACTGGTTAAGGTCTTAATTTGACGGATCTCATCTGGCAGGCCATTCCACAATCTGGGGGCGATTACCAAAAATGCCCTCTGGGAGGTTGCGGACAGCCTAGATTTTAATGGCTGGAGCAGGTTCCTCCCAGAGGACTGGAGAGCGCCATTTAGGGCTTTAAAGGTCATAACCAACACCTTATACTGGGCCCGGAAACTAATAGGCAGACAGTGGAGAGACTTCAGTACAGGTGTTATGTGGTCTCTCCTTGATGTTCCCTAGACCACTCTGGCTGCCATGTTTTGTAATAATTGCAGTTTCCAGACCAAGCACGAGGGTAGCCCCATGTAGAGCGCATTACAGTAATCCAGACAGGAGGTTGCCAGCGCGTGCACCACAGTCTCAAGATCCCTTACTTCTAGGAAAGGGCGGAGCTGGCGTACCAGCCAAAGCTGATAACAGGCGCTCCTGACCATCACATTTACCTGATTAGTCATCAGGAGCGACGAATCCAAAAGCTCCCCCAGAACACAGTCTTTCACGGAGAGTTTAACCCTGTCCAGGACTGGCAGTTGCAACCCAATTCCCGGTTTCGGGGCCGCAACTGTGAGCACCTCCATTTTGTCTGAATTTAATCTCAAACTGTTTTTCCTCATCCATCCCATTACTGCCTTAAGACAGTCATTGAGAGGAGAGACACCATTGGAATTCAAGGCCGACGACCGAGACATGGAGAAATAGATCTGGGTGTTGTCAGCGTATTGATAACACCCAGCCCCATAACTCCAAATGATCTCACCCAGCGGCTTCATATAGATGTTAAAGAGCATCGGGGACAGGATGGCACCCTGAGGGATTCCACACATGAGGTCCTTTTTTGCCGAATGACTGTCCCCAAGCAGCACCCTCTGGGACCTGCCTGAGAAGAAGGAATGGAACCACTGCAGCACAGTGCCTCCAATTCCTAACCCGCTCAGTCGGTACAAGAGGATGCTATGATCAATCGTATCAAAAGCCGCTGAGAGGTCTAAGAGCACCAACAGGGTCACACTTCCCCTGTCGATACTCAGACAAAGGTCATCGGTCAAGGCAACCATGGCAGTCTCAACTCCAAATCCTGTCCTAAAGCCAGTTTGAAACGGGTCTAGATAATCAGTTTCATCCAAGACCGCTTGGAGTTGAAGAGCAACCACCCTCTCGATCACTTTGCTCAAGAATGGTAACATAGACACTGGTCAGGGAGTCCAGGGAAGGTTTTTCAGAAGCGGCCTAACTGCCGCTTCCTTTAAACAAGATGGAATACATCCTTCCCTGAGGGATGCATTGATGATGTTCTTAAGGAACATCATCAAGGCATCCCCCCCCCGATGGCCAGCCATGAAGGGCAAGGATCGAGAGGACAGGTTGTCTTCCTCAATCTACCAAGTAGCTTGTCCACGTCCTCGGTACTCACAGATTGAACATGATTCAGTAAAATTACATCAACGGAGCTGCTGGACACCTCGTCTATTGATTTTGTTATTATACTGGCATCCAAGTCGGCTCTTATCTGAGAGATTTTTTTCTGCAAAGAAGTTGTTAAATGTGTCACAGCAGGTCACTATAGGGTTAAGTAATGGGTTCTGTGCAGGTGGAAGCTGCGTCAGTTCCCTTACCACCCTAAACAGCTCTGCTGGACGAGACTCTGCAGACGCAATACGTGCAGAAGAGAAAGATTTCTGCACTGCACGTACTGCCTCTCGATAGGACCAAAGAAAGTTCCTATGATGAGTCCTATCAGATAAGAGTCGAGTTTTCCACCAGATGCGCTCTAGTCATTGTCCAACCTGTTTCATTCTCCTAAGCTCTTCTGTATACCATGGCTTACGATTTAAAGTGGGTTGGAAAGAACGCTTGGGAGCAATCGTGTCGATAGCTTTGGTGAGATCGGTGTTCCAGGTATTAACCAAAGCTTCGACAGAATCACCGGCGTTACCAACCATTAGACCCTCTAAGGCTTTCTGGAATCCAAGTGGTTCCATTAGCCTTCGAGGGCGGACCATTCTAATAGGTCCACCACCCTCGGTGGGACGGACAGAGGTTCTTAGCTCAGCCTTGACCAGGAAATGATCCATCCATAACAAAGCGGTGGTTTTTATAACCTCCGCCCACAGATATTCCTGTTCCATACTGAAGACCGCATTGAGTGTATGACCCGCACAATGAGTGGACCCAACGACCAATTGGGATAGGCCCATGTTTGTCATGGATTCCATGAACTCCCGAGCCGTACTTGTTAGATTTGTCAAACTGCTCTCAAGAGGGATGTTGAAGTCGCCCAGAACTAAAAGCTTGGGCGACTCCAGCAACAACTCTGAGACCAGCTGTATCAGCTCAGTTAGGAAGCCTGCTAGACTACGGGGTGGTCAGTATACTAGCAGAATCCCCAAACTATCCTTGGTCCTCGGGCTCAGGTACATACACTCAAAGTGGACTGTGTTCCGGACAGGTATCCTGATCAAGGTAAGGTTGCTTTTGTGAACCAGAGCCACTCCACCCCCCCACCCACTTCCCCTTACTTGCTCACTGACAGCATACCTGGCTGGGAGGGCCTGCAACCAAGTTACGGCACTATCCACTCCCAGCCAGGTTTCCGTGAAGCAAGCCAGGTCGGCATCCTCATCTAAAAGAAGATCGTAGATAATTTGAGTCTTATTTTTTAACCAACCTGGGTCAGGTTCTGTGGAATGGTTGGTACACACTCCAATCCATTTCAGGAAACAGAGTGAGCTGATGGTGGGATAGTTTTCAAACAACGATCCCGCCTTCTTTTGTAACACCTATCCACTCTGTTGCCGCCATACCTCCCCTTTCCCTGCACAACTCCAATTTCTGCCCCTAGACCATTCCCGGCCTTGGGTAAACTAAGGACTAATGAAGCCAAGTAACTCTCCTGTGGCTATCCTAGTTAGAGGGAGGGCAAGGCAGGCTAGATGAAACACCTGCTTAGCCCAGCTCTGATCACTCTGGCCAGGGAGGCACTGTCTCTGAAGTTAAAGAAAAGGAGGGGCAGTCAAGCACACACTGCCCAACTTTCTAGGCCACACGCCGCTACTCTCCCCTCCAATCTGCACGGGTTCCCAGATGTGGAAGGGCGGGCGGGCTGGATGGTGAGTTCCTGGCCAGCCCAGCTCTGGCTTGCCACTGTCAGGCTCGGAGGTTTAGAGCCGGCTAAATAGCCTCCACTCTGCCTCCGCTCCGATTTGCACGGGCTCCCAGGTGTAGAAGGGCAGGCGGGCTAGATGGTGAGTCCCCACCTAGCCTGGTTCTGGCTTGTCGCTGTCAGGCTTGGAGGTTTAGAGCCAGCTAAATAGCCTCCACTCCACCTCCACTCCAATCTGCACGGGCTCCCAGGTGTAGAAGGGCGGGTGGGCTGGATGGTGAGTCCCCACCTAGTCCGGTTCTGGCTTGTCGCTGTCAGGCTCAGAGGTTTAGAGCCAGCTAAATAGCCTCCACTCCGCCTCCGCTCCAATCTGCATGGGCTCCCAGGTGTAGAAGGGTGGGCGGGCTGGATGGTGAGTCCCTGCCTAGTCCGGTTCTGGCTTGTCGCTGTCAGGCTCGGAGGTTTAGAGCCAGCTAAATAGCCTCCACTCCGCCTCCGCTCCAATCTGCATGGGCTCCCAGGTGTAGAAGGGTGGAGGGGCTGGATGGTGAGTCCCCGCCTGGCTCAATTCTAGCTTGCTGCTGTCAGGCTCAGAGGTTTAGAGCCGGCTAAATAGTTTCCACTCTGCCTCTGCTCCAATCTGCATGGGCTCCCAGGTGTAGAAGGGCAGGCGGGCTGGATGGTGAGTCCCCGCCCGGCCCGGCTTTGGCTGATGACCATGTGTCTGGGAAAGCATCCAAGAATGCTGATAGCCAAAGTCCAAGCAAAATCCAAAAGAAACTGCTCACGAAGCTTTGTGCAGTTTAAAGCAAAGAAGATACAAAGCAAAGTCCAAGGTGCAAACCATAGAGTAGTTGAGCAGTCCAAGGTCAGGAGTTCCAGAGAGTCAAGATGCTAGGCAGACCGATAGTCAAAGGTCCAGGCTGAAAAACAAGGAAGGTCAGGATCAAGTGTGCTTTCACCAGCAAACTCAGATAATCTCTGACAACTGGTCTGCTGTCCTTCATCTGTTTATATATCCAGCTCTTATAAGCTCAGTTGTTTGTTGATTAATTGGCATTTCTCATAAAGCCTCCTCGAATGCCAGAAGCATGCCCTTTCAGCTCTTTGCTGGTTGAAGGTAGGTATGTTTCCTCTTCATCTCCTTCCATGCCTGAAGGCTCCGCTGCCGGGAGGCTTGGTTGCTGAGCCTCCTGGGAGGCCACAGACTCTGCTTATGTTGGCAGGGCAAAACTAGGACCAGGCTCAGGTTCTGCTTGACATAACAGGGCAGAACTAGGGCCAGGCTCAGTTTCAGGCTCAGTTTCAAATTGAGGCTCTGGCTCAGCCTCCTCGTCCTCCTCTGAGCTGGCTGGGCATGACACCATGGAGGATCTACACAAATTCAAACTAGATAATGAGGAAATCAAAATAGTTAAAGAGTTCTATTACCTTGGATCAAACACTGATAAAAATGGTGACTGCAGTCAAGAAGTTAGAAGAAGGCTAGGAATGGGAAGGGCAGCCATGAAAGAATTAGACAAGTTTCTAAAGTATAAAGATACACAAATGAACACGAAAGTCAGAATTGTCCAATCCATTGTATTCCCCATCACCATGTATGGATGTGAGAGCTGGACAGTGAAGAAAGGTGATAGAAAAGCTGGAGGAGAGTGCAGATGATACCATGGACAGCCAAATAGACAAACAAATGGGTCCTAGAATAGTTCAAGCCTGAAATCTCCCCAGAAGCCAAGATGATGAAACTGAGGCTGTTGTACTTTGGTCACATCATGAGAAGGCATGACTCACTAGAAAAGATGGTAATGCTAGAGACGGTGAAAGGCAACAGAAAGAGAGGAAGACTGGATGACAGATGATAGACTCAGGGCCTTTGCAGACTGCCAGAAATAGTGCAAATTGAGTCCACTTTAAATTGAGGCACTGCCCTGGCTCAGTGCTAGGGAATTATGGGAACTGTAATTTATTGTGGCACCAGAGCTCTCTGACAGAGAAGGCTCAATGTCCCAGAAAAAAATACAATTCCCATGATTCCCTAACACTGAGCCAGGGCAGTGCCTCAATTTAAAGTGGACTCAATTTGCACTATTTCTGGCAGTCTGCAAAGGCCCTCAGTTAGGAAGGTCATGGGCCTGAATTTACAGAGCAGAACAATTGGGGATAGGAGATCTTGGAGATGTATCATCTGCAGAGTCATCATGAGTTGGGGTTGAGTCGAGGTTCAGTTTAACAACAAGCTAAATCCTGGAGCATCAACCCCGTGAGCCCTGGTTCCACTATACTACTGCCCATTACCTTATTTTTTAAGTTAATTTTTATTATTAAAATTATATCAAGTTACATTGTTTATACTACTGCCCATTACCTTAGAAGGTAATGTGGAGAAATGAACCTGAGACCTTTCATGTGCAAAGCACACACTGTATTACTGAGCTACATTCCTCATTCCTCAATGAAACAATTCCAGACCCCTTCCTATCCAACTTTGCAAGTCTCACTGGTGTTTACAGAGCTATATGCACAAGGCAAGCGAAAGGACAAGATGCTTATACACATCTCTGATGCTTATATACATCTCTGAGTACAGCCTGCCTTTTATCTGCATTTGCCTACCTTAAATATTAACATTGTAACTTTGGAATTTTGTTATGAAGTTAAAAGCTTAAACTGAAAACTGCCTTCCAGAGCAGCCAGAAATATTTGAACACTTAAGGTTTTCAGTCTGTGATTCAGAGATTTATTTATAAGACTGCTGATTTTGGGACATCAACCGTATACATTCAAACTGCAGGAATGAGTCACATTTGTAGGAGGTAATTACTACCAGAAAGTACATGTAACTTTTGTAGGTTCTTCTTTAAACTGTCCACTTAAGAGCAGTGTGTTCTAAAAATAGCATGCTTTGTTATGCGTTCAGTAAATTTCAGCCTTACTGTACAGTATGGTTTCATGTACTGAATTTATGAAGCTTGAGACTTGTGGTTTAGGGTTTGTGTGGGCTTCATGGTCAAGATGTCCCAGGTCATTTCTGGAACACTGGCACTCAAATGAACTTGTCATCCCAAAAGCTGAGAGCACTGATGATGGCTTGGTGGCTACAGCTAGCATTTTTACAAACTTGTGATTTATGTAGCACAAGCCCTTGAAATGTTTTGCAATGTCCAAATGTTAGAAAAACAAATTTGTTCTCAGGGAATCCAGACATTGTATATGATCAATCTCTTGCTATTGCAGTACAAGCAAAATACTCTGGTCAAATTATCCTATGCTTTGAGGCTTTGGGGATGATCCACTGTAGCAAGGGCTGAGAACTCTTCCTTTGGTGATGCTGGATTCCCTTGGCGGCAATATACTGGGGGCGTGGGCAAGCTGGCACTGTACAAGCCTGGTACCCAAATTAGCGGAGCTGCTATTCTACCTTTTCTTTCTCCCCCTACCTTGCTTCCCCTCTTCTCCCTCTCTTTCACTGCTTGTTTCTTCCAATGGTTGCTGGGGGAGGACAGATTTGCCTTGCAGAGGGCTTTCCTCCCTCACAGCAGCTCTTCCATCATTTCATCTTTGTCACTCTCTGATATTTTCCCCCATACCACCCAGAACATAATCTCAACTGATTTTAGAAGCTAGGCAGGTTCAGACCTCTCTCACACTTGGATGGGAGACCACCAGGGAATACCTCCCACCCAAGACAGGGCTAGAAAAGAAGCTTGACTGGAGAGCTGCTACCAGTAGTGGACAATAGAAATAGCAATAGCAAGTACATTTCTATACCTCTTATCAGTGCACTTAAGCACTCCCTAAGCAGTTTACAAAGTGTAAGCTAATTGCCCCCAACAAGCTAGGTACTCATTTTAGCGACCTCAGAAGTATGCAAGGCTGAGTTGACCCTCAACCCCTGGCTGGTATTGAACTCACAACCTTGTGGCTTGTGAGTGAGTGGCTGCAGTACAGGCATTTAAACACTGTGTCACCAGGGCTCAAGATGAACCAATGGTCTGACTCAGTATAAGGGAGGTTCCTATGTTCTTATAATTGAATTGATCACGTTCAGTAAGATTTCCACCTTTCTTCCACCACCTCTTGTGTTTTTCTTCCCTCTTCCCAATCTTCTTCCCATGTCCGTTTCCCCTCACACATACCAGTTTCTCCCTCCCTCTGGGTTTCCACTTCCTTGATGAAATAATACCATGGGCTGCATGTAATGAGGCCCTTAAACTGCATCAACACTGCAGAATTAATGTAGTTTGACACCTTTCTAACTGCCATGGCTCAATCCTATGGAATTCTGGGATTTGTAGCTTGTGATATATTTAACCTTCTCTCTCAGAGAGCTCTGGTGCCACAGAAGCTACAAAAATCAGTATTCTCTAGATTGGAGCCATGACAGTTAAAGCAGTGCCAAACTATATTAATTCTACAGTGTGGCAGCAGCCTCAGTTTCTTGAGTACCATGTTATATCTATTAGAACAGGGGTAGGCAACCTGTCCCCTTTAAGGGCCGAGGGACTTCAGCTCCCAGAAGCCTCAGCCATGTTGGCCAATAGTCCCATGTTGGCCAATAGCTCCTGGGATTCTGGGAGCTGAAGTCCCTCGGCCCTTAAAGGGGAAAGGTTGCCTACCCTGTATTAGAGTGAAACATGTGATCCATACACACACGTGGGTTGGGGAATCTTTGACCCTCCAGATGGCCCTCCAGATATTTTAGATTTCATCTCCAAGAAGATGTAGCCAGCATGGTGAATAGTAAGGGATTATGGGAGTTGAAGAAACATCTGGAAAGACAAAAAGTCCTCAGTCTTGTATTGCATATAACAACAACAGGTGTGTAATAAATGCCAAGTGTTTATCCCTTCGTCCCTACTTCCACCAGGTTCCTTCTAGCAGAAGTGGTGTTTATTTACAAATCTGACTTTTTCTTTGTCTCCTGTATCTTCCAGCCCGTCCTCTGCCTTCTGAATCTGATGCCGGATTCAGAAGGTAGCCACCACCACTGCCTTTTGAGTCTGGTATGATGGCAACCACCATGTCAGATTTGGAAGGAAGTCCCCTCCCCGAGCGTACCAGGTGACACTCCCTGTGGTGTCACCCAGTACAATCCGCACCCCCCGCACTCCCCTAATGATGCAACTGGCTGAGGGCAGAAAAGACACACTGGCTACACCAACATATCCCTAGTTACACTGTATTTTTCTGTGGATTTCAATTATAAGACACTTTTGGAATCAAACCTGGCTGGAAAACAGGTTATAAGTACAAACAAACAAAATTAAATCTCAGATAAAAAATATTGAGAGGTGTTATGGGCTGGTCACACACACTTCTGGACATATGGCCTAAAAAACACACAACACAACCCTAAACATTGAGAAGTTTTCTTAATGAATGATATTGAGACTATGGCTTGAATATTTCAAACAGTTAAAAGAAGAGCTGAATGACACATTTCTAGCTCCAGAATGTACTGAATGTATTTGTTGCCAGAAGTGGTACCCATCCTCCCAAGCTTGCTCCTTTCAGAGTGATTCACCTTCTGAGTGGAGATTCTCATGGGAAATGGGATTGAAAAGGGATTACTAGGAGAAAACTCATCATGGTTTTGCCCATAAAAAGAGACATTTTATTGAAAGAACTTGCAGTCCAAGCTTGCTGCTTCTTTTGCCAGGTTTTAATTCACTGAAGCTCAAAATGGCCAGACGTTTATACATCAGCAATTGGGTTTTTTAAGGAGAATTTTTTTGAAAAACAGAGAAACCTCTCTTGGAAGAAAACTACTAATCCCCCTCCCCACACACTACTAAAAGAATAAATCAAAACTAATATGAAAAGTTGCCAGTTGGATTAAAGCAGTTGAACAAGTACCATTTCTGGATGGCTAACTGTGAAAATGGGATGTCTGAAAAGAGCACTCTCACCTCCACTGCATTATGTGGGACTATTGGCTGGGGAAAGAGAGAACTAGCAAAGAACCAGCCCATGCTGACAATTTGCCCAGAACTGCTGCTTTATTTAACTGTGCCCTGGTGTCAGATTCGAGTCCATAAAACAGAAGTTTGGAAAAAGTATATTTATTTATCTAGACTACAGACTCCCAGACTTTCCCTGCCAGCATGGCCAGTGCTGAATTTGGGAGTTGTAGTCCAAAACAATGAATAAACATGCTCAAGCTCTGGTCTACAGTGACCTTGTGATTAAAGTATCAAGTTTTTAGGACTACAGATTCCATCACCCCCAGTTAGTAAAGGAGTTAGCACAGCATGATCTGGTATTATGAGACTTGTTCTCCAAAGCATCTAAGGACAGAAGGTTGTCTGCCCCTATTACAGGTGCTCTTAAAAAATATACAATATCCATGACACTAACAATATGGGACATTGCCTCCTCCAAAAGTGGAAAGACAGACAGGACAAAAGGAGTCATTAGGGTAATAAAAATGCAATCCTGGTTCTATTATTGTGCATCACAGAACTTGTAGAAATTTGCTTCCCAGGGTCCATTTTAAGAAGTAACCAAGATACAATCTGTGCAATGTCTATCTGAAGTTAGGTCTGTGGCTGATTTTCTGTAAGGAATGGAGAAAACCATAACAGCCGTAACAACCATCAAGCGCTGATTAAATTGCAGCCCTGGCAGAAATTCCATACCACATCATACAAGTAATGAAAGTAGGTTTAATAACAGGAAATGGTCAAAATATATTAATTGAACATTTTGGTAGCCTCTGATGAGTTGAAGAATGATATCTGAATAAGAAGCTTACTCTGTTATGGAGTTATTTGTTTGCCGTTATGGAGACACAATGTTTTTCTCCACAGACACAACCCTAAAACAGCTGGCAGAAGTCAAGGAATTAGAATATAAGTCTCAGTTGACAAGTGCAAAAAGAATGTTCACAAGCATTCTTGGAAATCTTGCTCTTAAATAAATATATGGGCTAGGAACAATGGGTTGCCTTCATAGAGAAGAAAGTGGACGAGATTAATATTTATCTGCTGGATTTCATTAGGGAATATCAGGTTCACAACAAGTCTCTTATAAATGTCTGAAAAGGAGGCCTGCACAACTGGAGTTGTTTTCTGTTCATTTGCCAAATAGCAAAAAAGGAGAATGCCCTAAAAACAGCGATCTTGTTTTTGGGTGGTTATGGACTCTGTAGTCTGTGGGTGACAAAAAATGCCCAAGTTTCTCACTTTTCTGTGTAATCCAAAATAGAACTATTGTATCCAAAGGAGATGCATTAATAGGAGCTTGGAATCTCCTTGTGGGCTGGCATGCCGAGGGATTTAGCATTACTTGCTAAACCTTACTCAAACCCTTCCCCATGCATGTGTTCAGATTCTGGATTTATGGTTACAGTGTGCCCTTCGTATATGCAGGGATCTGTTTCACCCCCCACCCCCCACCCCCCGCATAAGGGAAAAAACGTGGGACCTCAACTCCCGTTGTTTTCTATGGTGATGTGCTCCTGCACGCTGCACTGTGCACATACCCCATGCACATGCCCCATTAAAAGTACCAGGGCTTGCCATCCATGTGATCTTGAGTCCATGTACAGTGAGCTCTCATATGGTGCCCTGTATAAGTCTTACAACTATAGAATCATGGGAAAGGATCTCTGTGATCATCTATTCTTAAATATAAAATGGGCAGCATTGGCAATTATGGGGCCAGTTTTGTACATCTCTGGATTATGCCATGGGCTGCATCCCCAAACCACACTCTTGTGGCAAGATGGAGAAATGTATCAGTTTTAGAATAGTGCTGTGAGCTACTGGTGGTCTGTGAACTACTGGCTCCTGGTTCGTGGCAAGTTTTCCAAAAAGGAAGAAACAGTCATAGCCGAAGGGCACAAATACGCGATTAGTCCCCCTAGAGGGGGAATGATGGTCCCCCACATCAGAAACCTGGAAACCACTATTTCAGAAAAGAATTGCTTAAGCAGTGAGAGCTTAGGTCAGTGAATCTGTTCCAGGTTTAATTCTGAACTTTAAGAATCTATGCAAAGTGCTGTATCTTAGCCTTCAACTAGTTTCAGCATGTTGGATAGCTCCTTTGGAGACTAAAACCCAGAGGATGTTCACCACTTCATTGACATGAAACCATCAGCTGCTCAGGGGTGTAGGGGTGTGCACCACATGAGGTGAAAGCCTAAGGGGGGGGGTGATGATACCACCCTCCCCAAACATCTGCCTTTTGCCAGAAATGGGCTGTGGCAATTGCCTATGTCCCTTTAAAATGCTGAAGCTCAGCAGAAGAGGTGCTGTGAGTGGGGGTGAGGATCATTGGGAGGAGAAAGGAGAGGCCTCAGGATTTTTTAAAAAATAAAAAATAAAATAAAAGAATTATATTCTCTAAAAAATTATTTAAAAACATCACATCTTGCCAAATTTTTACCTTAACCACATGAAACATATAAATACATTTAGGCTGTGCGTATGATATTGTAATTTAAAGGTATAATTTTAATTTGGCTAGTTGGCTTATTCACAGTGTACATTCAGTGAAATATGAGAACTACCATTTATGAGTAACATTAGTATACAAAACATGACTAAGGATTCTGTATGGTGTTGTATGGGAGGAGGTCAATGGGGAGGGAGGTGGCATCATGAGTTACTGCACTGGGTGACGCCAACCATTGCAGTTTTAGAGGAGAACAGTTTATTTGATAGCCAGCATGGCACACAATTTTGAGTGTTAGACTAGGGCTTGAATACTCACTCAGCCACAAAATTTTTAGAGAAGGCTTTAGAGAAAGACAGTGAAAATTTCCTCTGAATAAATCTTGCCAAGAAAGCCCTGTGATAGAGTTACCATACGTCAGAATCATCTTGGAGGCATGTAACAACAATAACAGTGTTCCTTTTAGAAGAGGTTTTTGCATAAGTGCAATTCTCTGCTAGAAACGCTTAGTCTGGTGCAAAAATGTGGAGGGCAGGCTTATAACCAGTACTGTGAAATTGGTGGTCTGGGGCTGGTCAGATTGCAAGAATAACTGACAATGGAGAACATGTTGCCTGTGCTAGTCTAATTGTGCCACTGCTACAGGATATATACCACTACCAGTCCTGATAGGTGACTAACCAACCACTCTTTAAAAATCTCTAACAAAGGAGGACCCCTAATAATCCAAGACAGCCTATTCTACTGTTGAACAGCGCAGACTGCCACAAAAATCTTTCCTAATGTTTCATACTACTTCCTCCAGTAAATATCCTTTTGCTGGAAAAATAATTTTTATTCTCCAGGGAATTTAAGCTTATAAAAACAAAGAAACAGTTTATTCCTTTTGAGTAGTACATTTTTATCCAGAAGCTTGGGCTAAGTAATAGACTTCAATTTCATAATCTAATCACCCTTTCCTTGGGGGAAACTTTTAAAAATGGGGCAGGGTTGATAGGATGGCATAATATAAAGAATACCTCAAGTCTTCTGTCCATCTTTTCATGGTGGTTATTTTAGTGTCACAAATACTCTTAACCAGGGGTCAGCAACCTATGGCCCGCGGGCTGCACCCAGCCTGCCGAAGCCTGCCAACCAGCTCCCACTGACCCCCGCCACCACCGCCACCAACCCCCGCTGACTCCCGCCGCTGCCACGCCGCTGCCGCGTGTGTCATGGCCGCCATTTTGTTTTCCAAAATGGAGGCCACAACTCATTTGTGCATGCGCAGTACTCCTGCGCATACGCAAACAAGTCACAGCCACCATTTTGGAAAACAAAATGGCGGCCGTGACGCACATGGCGGTGGCAGCATGAGGGGCGGCAGCGGGGGTTGGCAGGGGCCACGCACACATGAGCGTGCACGCCGCCATTTCCCCCCCACCACCATCAGCCCGCGGAAGACCCGGGGATCCCCGGCCCGGCCCCAGGTAAGGGGAACTTGCCGACCCCTGCTCTTAACATTGTGCCTGGAAAGTGAAAGCTTTTTGACTCAACACACTTTGTTATTTCAGGATCTTACAGATGAAATGTAATGTTTATGGGACTCTAAGAATTCTATTTGCTTATGTACTATAAATACATTTTATTTACAAGCCACCTAGCTTTCAAGCAATGATCCCCGGTGGTGACAAAAGAACTTGCAGTCCCCATATTCACTTACCTGTGAGTAACTTCATTAAACACAGTGGTACAACATAAAGGTATTCCCCATTGACAAAGTTGTCAAGCCATGTCCGATTGTAGGGAGTGGTACTCATCTCCATTACTAAGTTGAAGAGCCAGCATTGTCAGAGCCCACTGTGTGATCAAGCACAAAGGTACTTCATTTTTTGTAGGAATTAATGGTTAAAGACTGAGTATTTATAAAAGTGGACATATAAATATGTAAAGTAAAATAATTTTCTCAAGAAATTCCTGCACATGTGTTTCATTAGAAAAAAATGTTTAGTATTTCCTGTAGTTGTTATGCAAAATGAAGTTGGCTTTGACTTATGGGAACATCTATGTATGACAGACCTACAGTAACCTAAGTCATTAAAAGTCCTTCTTAGGTCTTGCAAATTCAGGGCCATGCCTTCCTTGATTGAGTTACGGTAGTCTTCCTCTTTTCCTACTGCCTCCAATTTTTCACAGTATGATTGAGTATTCCAATAAAAGTCCTTCTTAATCTTAATTTTAAACATATTTTAATTCTTAAAAACATGTTTAGAATTAGGAATCAAAAATATCATATTCATGAGCAATCTTAAATATTGAACTGATAATACTTTTATGCTTTTTAGTCGATTACCTCCACTTGTGCCAAAGACTGAATGGAAAGAGTACAGCCTTCTAACTTCTAATAGACTTCCCAATGGCTTTTGATTCCATCAACCTTGATATCCTCCCAGACTATCTGGATTAGATATTGCAGGCATCATACTGCAGTAGTTCTCATTCTTCCTTTTGAGTCATACCCAGAATGTGATGTTGGGAATCAGTTTTGGACACAATGGTAATAGAATCATAGAATCGTAGAGTTGGAAGAGATGACAAGGGCCATCCAGTCCAACCCTCTGCCATGCAGAAACTCAAAATCAAAGCATCCCCAACAGATGGCCATCCAGCCTCTGTTTAAAGACCTCCAAAGAAGGAGACTCCACCACATTCTTTTGCATATGGTCTTTTGCATATGGTGTCCCACAGACCTCTGTCCTGTCATCTATGTTTTTTATCTACATAAAACTGCCAAAAGAGATAATCAAAAGCTTTGGACTGCAGTGTGTCTAATATGCTGGGGATACCTAGCTTTATTCCTCCTTATCACCTACACAAGGTTGCTGTTGACACCGTTGAATGTTGGTTGGGCTCAGTAATGGGCTGGATTAGGCTGAACAAAACCCCAATAATGTGGAATCTATAGAAAACATGGTTTCTATACTGTTCTGAAAAGGTTTGTTCTTCCAGAGAAAGATCAAGTCTGTAGTTTGGGCATATTACTTTGTCTCTGTACTGTCTCCAGAACCCCAGGTGCAACACACCTTTGTCAACCAGCTGTGATATTTTCTGAGTCGACCTGAGTTAGAAACAGTCATCCACACTTTAGTTATAAGTCATCTTGCCTACTGCAATGCCTATCCCTGAAGAATATCCAGGAGCTCCAGTTGCTATAAAATGCAACAGCCAAGTTTTGCATGGAGTCAGGCCAGGAGACAATCCATAACAAAGTAGTCAGTTCAGAATACAGTGGGCCCTTGGTATCTGCTGGGGTTTGGTCCCAGGACCCTGCATGGATATCAAAACTCATGGATGCTCAAATCCTATTGAGATAATACTAATACTAATACTACTACTAATAATAATAGTTTTATTTGTATTTTCCTGCCTCTCCCTATGGATTGAGGTGGGATTACAGAAAGATATAAAACAATGTAAAATAAATACAATATATAAAATACAATATGTAAAATCATAACAATAACTCACAATCCATATAATAAACTCCAATACCAATCATGTACCCAGATTGGTTGTCAACTTTAAATATCCGGGAAACCATATCAGATAGTAATATTAACCTTTAGAGTTACAATTGGGAAGATCATAATAATAATAATACTTTTTATTTAATATCCCGCCCCTCTGAGAACAATCGGGGCGGCTTACAAATTAAAATCATAATACAACATTAAGATCAGGTGGATAGGCCCGCTGGAAGAGCTCTGTCTTAAGCGCCTTCCTAAAGGCTTCTAGTGTAGTAATAAGAC
Source organism: Phrynosoma blainvillii (assembly GCA_026167975.1). Classification (NCBI taxonomy): domain Eukaryota; kingdom Metazoa; phylum Chordata; class Lepidosauria; order Squamata; family Phrynosomatidae; genus Phrynosoma; species Phrynosoma blainvillii. The sequence goes on from JANUYF010000005.1 coordinate 22,038,922, forward strand.
GAATCTCTTCCGGCAGGCTGTTCCATAGCTTAGGAGCTGCGGCTGTGAACGATCTCTGGGAAGTTACTTTTAATCTGGTGTTATAGTATTCCAGTAAGTTCTTCCCAAATGTTCTGAGAGTGCGGGGCGGATTATGTAGGGAGAGGCGTTCCTTCAAGTAACTCGGACTCAAGCCATGTAGGGCAGGGGTAGGCAACCTTTCCCCTTTAAGGGTCGAGGGACTTCAGCTCCCAGAATCCCAGGAGCTATTGGCCAACAAGGGACTATTGGCCAACATGGCTGAGCCTTCTGGGAGCTGAAGTCCCTCGGCCCTTAAAGGGGAAAGGTTGCCTACCCCTGATGTAGGGCTTTAAAGGTAGTGACCAACACTTTGTATTGCGCCCGGAAACTAATCGGCAGCCAGTGAAGAGCTTTTAACACAGGTGTAATATAGTCCACCCTAGATGTCCCTGCGACCAGCCTGGCTGCCACATTTTGAACTAATTGAAGTTTCTGAACTTGGTACAAAGGTAGCCCCATGTAGAGCGCGTTACAGAAGTCCAAACGAGAAATTACCAGGGCAAGTACTATTGCTTCAAGGTCCTTTTGGTCCAGGTATGGGCGCAGTTGGCGAATCAACTGAAGTTGATTCCAAGCACTCCTGGCCATCACATCCACTTGAGATGACAACTGTAGAAATGAGTCCAGGAGTACTCCCAAACTGCATAGTTTGTCCTTCAGGGGAAGTGTGACCCCATCTAGGACAGGTTGACAAAACTCCCTCCCCAGATCGGGGGTACCTATCGCAAGCACCTCTGTTTTTTCTGGATTCAGCCTGAGTTTGTTTTCCCTCATCCAGCCCATTACCGACCTAAGGCAGTCATCCAGGGGAGCGACGCCTTCCTTAGTCACCACAGCAGCCGGAGACATAGAGAAGTATAGTTGGGTGTCATCAGCGTATTGATAACCCCGCACCCCATATCTCCGGATGATCTCTCCCAGTGGCTTCATGTAAATGTTAAACAGCATGGGGGATAGTATGGCCCCCTTCGGGACGCCAGATGTCAGCTCCCTCTCAGAGGAACAACTGTCCCCCAGCTTCACCATCTGGGATCTGTTCGAGAGGTAGGACCGGAGCCACTGGAGCACAGTTTCTCAATACCTAACTCCCTCAGGTGCCCCAGAAGGATACCATGGTCTATGGCAGGGGTAGGCAACCTTTTTGAGCCGGGGGCTGGGTTGCTGTCCCTCAGACAATTGGGGGGCTGAAGCACCATAAATAAATAAATAAATAAATAAATAAATAAAATAAAATAAAATAAAATAAAATAAAAAATATATGCATGCACACTCTCTCAGCCCCATAAAAACCATGGCAGAAACCCCTGTGGAGATTTTGCCAAGAAAACCCCAAGAACAAGTAATAACAACAATAATCAATATCATCATGGTGAGCAGCGGGGGGCGGCAGGGGCAGAACCGGCCTGGGGCCGGTCCAAAGGCCTCAGGGGACCGCATCTGGCCCCCAGGCCTTAGGTTGCCTACCCCTGGTCTATGGTATCGAATGCCGCTGAGATGTCCAAGAGCACCAACAGGGTCACACTTCTCCTGTCAATACTCAGATGGAGGTCATCGACTAAGGCGACCACGGCAGTCTCAAACCCATATCCTACCCTAAAGCCAGTTTGAAATGGGTCCAGAATGGAACTATAATTGTTCCAATACTGAAATACCTGCATTGGTTGTCAGTTGCTTTCTAGATCCGATGTAAGATATTGGTTGTAAGCTTTAAAGCTCTAAATAGCTTGAGGCCTCTCTGTTTAAGGAATCACATGCCTCATTATGAACATATATCAAGATGTTAAGATCTTTAGAAGAGGTTCTTTCAGGAATACCATCACCTACAGAGGCTCATCTGGCTGGGATGGAGGAGGCTTTCTTCTGCACTCCTCCCAGACTGTGGAATACATTCCTCTCAGAACTACTCCCTTTGCTTGTAGGCAATGTGTGAAAGCAACGTTTCTTCAAAATGGCTTTTCAAACCATTTCAGTATTGACTGTTGGTTTGAAATTGTTTTCTTGTTTAATTTGTTTTCAGGGTTCACTTTGGAGCTTTTATTGCTCAGTTGTTTTTAGTACCATTGTTGTTGTGTGTCCTGAAGCCGTTTCCAACTTATGATGACCCTACGGAGAACCTCTCATAGAGTTTTCTCAGAGGGGGTTTAATATTGCCATCTTCTGAGGCTGAGAGAGTGTGACTTGCCCAAGGTAACCCAGTATTAGCCAGCTTGAATTGTATTTTAAATGGGAAGATGGAATGCAAATGTAATAAACCAATGAACAAACTTTGTAATTTTTAAGTAGTAGTCCTCAAGTTTGTTTGTTTACCTATCCTCTCCCAAATCTTTTCCTTTTTGTGTCCTGCTTTAGGCTGTAAGCCTGACAAGTGCAAGGAATGTTTTTATCATTTTTATTAATTGTACATATGTGACTTTGGGAACAATTTTGGCCAAAAAGAGGAGTCAAAATGCCTTACCCAAATATCTGGTGTGAAAGGTAGTCCTCAAAGTGTGTCTTGCTTGATGAGACCAGCTATAAATAATACCACACTGCAAAATTATTGCATCTTAGCACCACTTTAACTGCCGTAATTCAATGCTATGGAATTTGCAATGCTATGGAATAAGATTTGTAGTTTGCTGTGGCATCAAAGCTCTCTGACAGAGAAAGATATATTTCACAAAACTCCAAATCCCAGAATTCCACAGCACTGAGCCATGCCAGTTAAAGCAGTATCAAACTGCACCAGTTCTTCAGTACAGATGCAGCTTTTGGCTGGCATTCAGTATTGTAGTTACAGATTCATCACCTAAAGTTATGGATCTGTAACTGTTCTGTATTCAATAAGAATATGCAGAACTCACTTGCTGATAGGAGGGGCATGAAGACATCTTCCTCCTTGCAGACCTCCTTCATTCAGTCCATCTGCTGGCTCTTAAAGTGGGCTGGAAGGGGGTCAGGCCAGGAGAAACATCCATAACAAACTAGTCAGTTCAGAATACAGTTCAGGCCCTTGGTATCTGCTGGGGTTTGGTTCCAGGACACTGCAAGGATATCAAAACCCAAGGGTATCAAATCCTATTAAATAATAGCATAGAAATGGTGCCCATTATATAAAAGGGCAAAATCAAGATTTGCCTTTTGGAATATAGATATAGATATAGATATAGATAATATTTTCAGACTATGGATGGTTGAATCCATGGATAAGGAATTTGGATGTGGAGGGCTGACTGTATTGGTGTTCCATTTCTGCCAAACAGTTCCATCATTTAGGATGAGCAATTGTTATCATGGATGGGTATTTGCCCTAAATGGTGGGTTATAAATATTTAAAATAAATGCATGCCAGGCTAAAAGGTATTTCCCTTTATTAGTTTTCTGGTTTTTTTGCAAGCCAGTGTGATGCTGTGGCTAGAGCATTGGACTAAGACTTTGGAGATCTGGGGTAGTGTTCCCAATGAGCCATGAAATTCACTGGTTGACCTTGCACCAGTCACTCATGCACAGCCTGACCGACTTCTGAGGGTTGTTGTAAGGTTCAACTGGGGAGGATGAGTGTCATGTAAACTGCCTTAAGCTCATTGGGAGAAAGGTATGATAAAAATGTAACAAATAAATTAAAAAGTAGTTGCCATACCAGGATTTTCTAGGGGGACCCTGATTAGAAAGCAGCTGCTCCTGATCTTGCAAAACCTTGCATTATAATTTTTACAGATGGGGCAGAGAAGTTCCCCTTTCCCCTACTACATCAGTCTTCTTAACTGGGTTTCCATAATATTTCTCAAGACACAGTCATTTCTTTTCCAAACAAGTTCCTTTGTTGAAGAACAGTCCAAGGACAGAGCTATTTTATGTACCATAGCTTCACTCCTTAGAGGAACTACAAAAATGTGTTTGTTAAGGGTTTAGTCAGAAGAGGAAAGTATAACACAAAGATACTGGCAAGGTTTGTGGATATTTTCTTTCTAAGAAGAAAAAGAAAACTTTTCCAGGGCAATCTAGAGTGAAAGAACAAATGTAAGCCATCCTTGATCTCTGGAAACTGATTGCTGTTTTGCTCTTCATGAGGAGCAATGCCACCTTCCACCTGCCTTGTAACTAGAGAGCCCCACGAAAGCACTTCTTGTTCTCCCAGATTCCTCTCCACTTCTGGACGTGCCAGGAATGCGAGCCAGCTTGGGTTAGATGTGGGAAATGGAAGAACTTTTGCAGCTGCTCCTGAGTCAGGGAACAAAGTTTTAAGTGTGTTGTGTTAAGTCAGTTATAGCCAAATTGCACGGCTGAAGAATGAAACAAAAGAAAAGAAAAGAAAAGAAAAGAAAAGGAATCTCACAAACACCAGCTTTCGGAGGGCTCACTTGCAGATCAGAAACTGAAAATGTCACCTTATTACAAAGGGGACTTCATTCTGTCAATAAAGGCAAAACTGAGCAATTCCCCATGCATTCTTGAATTGTATTTTACTATATACACAGACAAACTTAAAGGCACTTGTACTTGAGTCTATGAGATCATGTTGGAGGGGAGAGGGGACTTTGATCCACTGGTTGCTACTATGTTGAGCTTGGGAAAGCGATGTTTTGTTTTTTTTGAAAAGATTTTTTCATGGAAGGTGCATGAACTCAAGAGGCCAACTTACAATCATGCACAAGTGTTAAAAAAATTCATTTTATGTAACTGAACACATTTACTTAAACAAATGCCAGAAAACATGCATTTTAGTAGCAACTGATTGTCCTTTAAAATTTAACTTTAAAAGTCCAGAACTCTGAAAGAGGTTCCCCCCTCCCCAAATTCCATTTAACAAAAATCTCTGAAACAAGCTGATACTGATTGAGTCTCCCTTATCCAGAATTCTGAAATCTGAAATACTCCAAAATCAAAAACTTCCTTTGTAGGTGGCTGAGATAGTGACATCTTTGCTTTCTGATGGTTCAATATATATTCAATGTACTCAGATGGTTCAATTAAACTTTGTTTCATGCACAAAATTATTTAAAATATGTGTAAAATTACCTTGAGGTTATGTGTCTATAGGGTGCATATGAAAGATAAATGAATTTTGTGCTTAGACTTGAGTCCTATCTCCAAGATATCTCATTAAGTATATGCAAATATTCCCAAATCCAAAAAAATACAGAACACTTCTAGTCTCAAGTAAGAGTAAGGGAGACTCAACCTGTATTTCCTGTCTGTTTCAAATAATATCAACAGTGGGCTGAGGGTCATAATAGGCTGTACCAGTCCCATTCAGAGCTAGGTTTGGCTGTGCATTAACTGTCTGTGTTGTTTTACTTTTTCATGTCATCCCATCCCCTATTATAGAGATGAGACCATGCATTTCTTCAAATACAGTTGGACTGCAACTTCCAGCAGCCCTCACCAGAATAGCTTGTGATGAAAGATGGTGGGAATTTCAGTCCAGCAACCTCAGGGGGACCTCGTAGCATAAGATAGTTCAGGGACACATTTATTTCTGTTACAATGAGTCTGATGAGAGAGTTATGATTGCTTCCAGAAATTTTTATACCAGGTCAAAATTTACAGGCATGAAGATGCAGAGACCTGGGCAAAGAGGGCAAAGATGAATTTGTTCACTTTACTAAACTGGTTCTGAAAAATAATCACCTAATATCAAACAGGTTACTGGAGAGGAAGTGATGATGACTACATTTGAATCATGCAATAGCAGAACAAATAATATTTCCAAGGCCTACCTCTGCCCCTGTAGCTCGATCAGAGAGCATGAGTGCTTTTCATCCTCTGGATATTATCAGTACCAGAAGAAAATGATGAACCCAGCTCTCCTCCCACTGCCTCATTATGACTTAGCAGTATTTCCACTGAATCATCATAGTTATACTGATGCCCAAAACAGTGTGTGAAGAGAAGCAGACCTAAGGGTGAATTCCAGATCTTTGTTATTAGTACTATTAGGATTCTATTATTAGAATCAACTCCAGGTTTTTTTTCTTATTTAGGATGTGTGTGTGTGTGTGTGTGTAATATTCCCAAATGAGAATGTTAGGTTTTTTTGGAGTTGTTGTTTCAGCTTCCAAACAGGCTGAGATACTCAGCTGCAAAACTCTTTAATACGGTTGGTTCTCCTTATCCATTGATTCTGCATTCATGGATTCAACCACCCACAGCTTGAAAAGGAAAATTCCCAAAAAGCAAACCTTGATTTTGCCATTTTCTAGAAGGGACACCATAGTACACCATTATATATAATGGGCCTTGACTGATTTTGACTGAGCCCCAGCAGATAGCAAGGGCGAATTGTAGTTCCATGCCCAGAAAAATATTCATGCAATTAGCCAGGACAGGTTGTTTTTAAATTGACACTTAACTATGATCAATACCTTTCAGAACTCTCTTTAATCAAGCCCTTCCCAAGCTGGTGGCTTTCAGTTATTTTGGACTCTAACATCCATCATTCCAAACAACTGACCATAGCGGCAGGAATGATGGGAATTATAGTCCAACACATCTGAGGGACGCCAGGCAGGGGAAGGGCATATTTACTGTGTCCTCCCTATCTATTTACACATACTCCTCCTCTTATCCAAGACAGTAAAACTTGGAAAGAGACTATAAAGCCAATGTGTGTGTGTGTGTGTTTAAGTGCCTTGAAGTTGCTTGTCAATGTATGCCAGCTGCATGAATTCCAGAAGGGTTTCTTAGGTAAGGAAGATGTGGTTCCTTTCCCTGAAATATAGCTTACAGCACCTGGTATTCGTTGGCAGTCTCCCATCCAAGTACTAATCAGGGCTGACCTTGCTTAGCTTCCAGGATCAGAGGGGATCTGGTGCCTTTAGGATAGTCGGCCCTCTTACAAACCCAGCATACCAGATGTGAAATTCTCTGTTTGCATCCTCAGAGCCTGTTCCAATAACTTCTAATATTGAAAGTTTAGTTGTAGACCATATGCTTGGCATGCAGATTATTGTAGGTTTAATCGGAAAGGACTGTAGCTTGGCAGCACAGACATAATTTGTTTATAAAACACTTATTATTATTATTATTATTATTATTATTATTATTATTCCATCTTCTTACTTCATATTTTGCACAAAAGTGGACTGAAAATATAGCAAATATAGGCTTGTATTCTGAGAAGTGAGCCAGTGCCTTATTATCAAGAAATATTTGTATAGTTCCAGCTACCTCTTAGACAAAATATTTCAATCTTCCCATTATTTGTGCTGAGTGGTAAGAGAGCATTTTTATTACACCATTCTGCTATTTTGTCAATAAAACTTAAAGGTGCACAATCTTCATAATTTAACAACCTTCTAGTAGCATGATTTAAATTTAAAAAGGAGACACACACATGCACATCCCTCTCTTTTACTCAGACCATTACAGACAAAGACGGCCAAATCTTAAGGCCTAAGCAGACTGCCAGAAATAGTGCACATTAAATTGAGGCACTGCCCTGGCTCAGTGCTAGGGAATCATGGGAACTGTATATTTTTCTGGGACATTGAGCCTTCTCTGTCAGAGAGCTCTGGTGCCACAATAAATTACAGTTCCCATGATTCCCTAGCACTGAGCCAGGGCAGTGCCTCAATTTAATGTGCACTATTTCTGGCAGTCTGCTTAGGCCCTTAGTTGCTTTTAAATGGACCTTAAAACACATTTCCTTTCATCTTTATTTTCAAAAAAGTGCTATCATGGGCTTTTAAGCTGAAACATTTTTTTTAAATTTTGTAATTGGATACTTTTGTGTGGTCCAAATCCAATTACAAGCTCCAACTGGACCCACTGAAGCAATGGGATTTACATATATATCGAACTGTTGTTTAGCAGTTGATTCACTGCGTATGAGACTAGCAATTGTACTAGGGTCTGAATTTTTTAAAAAATGTTTTGTTTTCTTTGAATTATGTTTCTAAGTTGTCTTGGGAGGACTTTACCCTGAAGGTTGTCATATTCATTTCTCAAATAAAGGAATAATGCAGAATGGTATCAACGTGCTCAACAGCTCACTGTGAAGGATTTGCACAGCACTTAGCAGATAAAATTGTTCCGATCCACTTTAGCTTGGAATGCTGTTCCAGTTCCAGTGGATGTAACCTTGGTTCCTGCTTGCCGTGTGTTATGGAATATCATTCAGTTTGTATAGCCTGAGGAAGTGGATAGGATCCTTGGAGAGATGAGAGCCACCGCATGTGTGTTGTACCTTTGCCCTTCCTGGCCCATTAAAGAGGCCAGAGAGGGGCTGGCTCAATGGGTGAAGGGGGAAGCCAATGTCTCTTTACAACAGGCCAGAACTCCAATATGCCTAAAGGAGGCAATTGTAAATCCTCTGCTGAAAAACCTTTCCCTGAATCCATCTTTAATAGATAATTATTGGCCAGCGTCCAACATACCATTTTTGGACTGGTCTCCCAACTTGAGGGTTCCTGGATGAAACAGATTACCTGAATCCATTTCAGTCAGGTTTCAGTTCTTGTTATGGGACAGAAATAGCTTTGGTCGCCTTAGTGGCTGACCTATACTGGGAAATGGACAGGGGGAACACATCCCTGTTGGTTCTGATGGACCTCTCAATGCTTTTGATACCATTGACCATAACATCTCTTTTGGCCACCTTGCACCTTGGAGGCACTGTTTTATGGTGGCTCCAGTTCTTCCTGGAGTGACAAGTCCAGAAGGTGATAGTAAGGGATTCATATTCAACTCACTGGTGACTGATCGATAGCATCCCTCACAGTTCTTTTCCATCCCTCATGTTATTTAGCACCTACATGAAACTACTGGGAAGGGTTGCCTGGAGGTTTGGGGTTCAGTGCCTACCAGTATTCTGATGTGACCCAACTTTATTTCTCCTTTCTCTTTTGTACCTAACTCCAAAGTTGTACTGTTTCAATTCTATACCAGTGTCTGGCATTAGTAATGGGTAACTGGATGAAAGCAAACAAACTGAAGCTCAATCCAGACAAGAGAGAGGTGGTCCTGGTAGATCAGGGAATAGGGATTCAGCCTGTGTTAGATGCAGTTACATTCCCTCTAAAGACACACTCATAGTCTGGGTGTATTCCTGGACTCAGAAAGCAATTGGAGGTCCAGGTTTCTGGTCAGAAGTGCTTTTGCACATATAAAGCCTGTGCACAAATTACAGTCATCCCTTGAGCCTGATCTGACTAAGGTGATACATACCTGAGTTTCATCCTGATTGTTTATAGAAATCTTTTAAAAAGATGCAGAAAAAACAGCAATCTCAAAATAGCCATGTGGGTTTTGTTTTTGTTTTTTTTGCTGCAAGATTGCTTTTTTTTTTGGCCAAGACTTTTTGTGCAAGATTTTATGTGTGTCTGTTAGATTGTTAAATGTGCAGAAAACAGCAATTTCACACACACACACATAAACCATCGCTATCTGGAACCAATGTCATTTGCACAAACCTCACAATTCTCAAGCAAATATCCTCCCGTGTATTTCTGTCTGTACCAAATAATTTGGATGCGTGAATACTGGGTGAAAACTGCAGAGATGTATTTGTTTTCTCTGTAGTGGGGAGAAAACTGGAAATTGTTTGTTCTCACTTGTGAGGTTGAAATAGTTCAATATTTACACCATTAACATGCAGGCTAATTTAATATTCAGGAGTCCTTTCACAAAAACAGTACATTGGGAAGGCTCCATAGTTTATCCATGTAGGCTCAGTTTTTAACATTTGCACCCTTTTATAAAATATAATAATCCTGTCTTGTTCATTTCTGGAGTGCCACAAAACCTGGGAGCAGGAAGAAATCTTCAGAGTGTTCCAATTGTTTTCTGTTCTTCATGGCAAAGCTGGCTTTCTACTCATTCACCAGTTGCCTCCAATCCAGTCAGCTCATGCTTATTCTGAACACTTGGACACAGTTCTGTTGCTGCTACCTGCTTCACATTCCCAGCAGAGTTCACAAAATACTCTCAGATCAATCTGCTTAAGTTGTATGAAGACAATCTAACTATCTCATTATTCCATATAAAGAAAGAGGTGTGTATGAAATCCTAGAGATGGGAGCTGGTACAATTTTGGCACCCAATGAAATGCCCAAGCAGAACAGTGGTGGCTGGTGGCTTCCATGTTAGTAGGAGAGGAATCCACTCCATGTTGCAGCCCAAACTTTGAAGGAGCTATCCAAGGTGCTGAATGGTTCTGATGGCAATGGGTCAATGAATCCATTCCAGGATCCATTCCATAAACTGCAGAGGAGGATCTGGACCTATTTTGGGGGTAGAGCTGCCCTGAATTCCTCCTTAGCTGCTGTGGGTTTTTGGCAAACAATGACCGGCTCCCTTACCATGCTGCCCTTTTGGATGTCCCTATTGAGTTCCTCTGCAGGTGTGAGTTGCTCTGAGATTAGAATGAGGCACTTACTGCCTCTTTGTGACTTCAGAGCAATTTGCACCTGCAAATTGGGGATGCTTGCAGGGACCACATGGGAAGGGAACTGGCTGTCATCTTCGAGTTTTGCTCTGGGTTTCTTGTGGGGGGGGGGGGGAGACAGAGCAAAATGTAAGTCTTTTTAATGTGGGAAACCCCAAATTGGGTCTGGGCATTGTCAAAACATCCTGCCCCTGATTCGGGGTATGGATCCTGTAGCATGCAGTGAGCTGGGTGGGGGGATTGGAGGTTTATGAGTAATGCAGACAAGCCCTTAGGATAGCTTCTTTAAAGTTCAATCTAAAACCCCTTGTGGATTGAGCACCCCTCTGACATATTGCAAGCCATCAGCTGCTTAAGTATGCAAACCAGGATTCTTCCAGGAATCTGGCAAATTGCGAGCACTGCGCTGTTGGCTTAGGAAATAGGTGTTGCGAATTTGGGGAGCAAGTTCTTTGTTTTCTATGGATCAATATCAGTATGAACTGAAAAGAGGTCTTCCTGACAGCTACCAGTGTGCAAATGGTCTCTGAATCTGGTAGCTCACTCCAGTAAAAGATTCCTCTTTGTACCATAGTTTGGGGAGGGGAGCCAACATCATTTTATCCTGTCATGAAATGAATACATATTGATTGCTCACTTAGCAGTAATTGCATCTGCTTCCTTGCTGTGGGGAATTTAAAGTTTTTGCTGAAAACTTTTCTCAGACCTGATTGTTGAGGACAGAACTTGCTAACCACTACCTGACAATAAAAATTCAGATAGCGGCAAAGTCTATAAGGTGTTTTTTTCTCAATAGGATTCTGGACATTATTTCTCTCTGTTGGTATGAAAAAACAAGAAACAACATGAAAGCAAATTTCACCCAAAAAATTAATCAAACTTCATTTGCATATAGCTTTTGTGACAAAATAGCTGCTTTCCTGTTGTGCATTTCCATGCCACTGTAGAACATGGAGATTGAAAAAATTACTTTTGTGGACTACTGTTACTAAAATTCTTTAGCTAGTATGGCCACTGCACACACTGGCTGGGACTTCTGGGAACTGCAACTCATGAAAAGTAACATTTCCAAGGCCTGAGAATTCGGGTGGCATTCATGGCAGAACCATCTGGATACAATCAATTATTTCACTTTTACCTGTTGCCTTCCCTTCCCAATAGGGTTTCAGGCATCCTATTTTGTACAAGACATCCTTTATTTGAGATCCTAAAGTCTGATCCAATATCAAGGTGATGCAGGATGTCCCAAAGCCCATATCTGAGAGTAGGCACCAGCCACAATCCCACCTGATCAACCTCTATGTATTTGGTATGTATGCAGAAATCAGGTTTTACACACAAAATGCTGGGGTCCATATGGGGGCATTACAGATGGCATGGCACTTCTTTTCCTCCTCTCAATCTGACTGAGTTGACATTGAGTGGCAAAATAAAGTTCTCATCATGTGATGGCTAGCCTTGTAATGCAATATTTGCATGTTTTTTTTGGGGGGGGACCTAAGAGCTTTTGGCTTCCCAAGACAGATCTGCAGTCTTGTGAGAACCCTTCTCTTGCAAGACTAGAGGTGGATTTTTATAGGCCTGCCTCACATGTCCTGTGTTAGGCTGTAGAAAACCTGGCAACCGTACTCCAAAACCTGGCAATGATAATGAGGTGGGAAACAGCCACAGAGTTGGCCACAGCAACACGGCCCTGGCATTTTCACACATACCACGGTGTTAAGGAATTTCACAACAGGGAAAAAGCTCAAAATATGTGGGAATGGAGCTGAACAAGAATGTTATCATAAATGTTAACAACAGACTTACACTCCCTCCTTGAGAAGCTTCAGAAATCCCCCTATTTGCGGCCTGATCCCCAGGTTTCAGTCTATTGGCACCAGGCCTGCTCACTTCAAGGCTTTCAAAACATACCAGGGTGAGAAAGAAGACTGAAAAAAATCCTAATTTTGGACCAAACTCTTGCACCACCCTGGACAATTTCTTTCCTCTAAAGAGAAACAGATCTAAAGCTTTCCAAGAAGTCTGGAACAATGAGGCAATTCTAAAAGAAATAGGAACACTGTACCCTAGACACTCCAATGCACTGTGCAGAGTAGATGTCTTTGAAATTTCTTTGTCTGGGTTCAGGTGCTTGGGTACTGGTTTTGAAAAACTGGCTCCCCATTTCTGCACTTTTGACCTAGTTAGGGTTGCCCAGAGTTTCCAGTTTTTCTGGGTCATCTTCAGAGAGGAGATGAGGGTACAAATTCTCCAGTTTTGGTGGGCTTGGCTCTTGATCAGAGCAAAGGGCTCTGTGCAAATCTCCAGTTTAGCTAAGAGAGTAGCAGTTTGCTGCAATTTGCAAGGCTTCATTGATTTGTTGCTGCAACTTGCAAAGACTCTCCAAGGGGACTATGCATTCACTTACTTTGAGTCCAAAACACGCTGAAGAAATAATCCAGTTTGAGACTGCTTTAACTGTCCTGGCTCAATGCTAGGAAATTCTGGGAACTGTAGTTTTGTGACACATTTAGCCTTCTCTGTTAGAGAGCTCTGGTGCCATAATAAACTACAATTCCCAAGTTTCCGTAGGATGGAGCCATGGCAATTAAAATGGTCTTAAACTGGATTATTTCCGTGGTGTGTTTTGGACCTCTCTCTTAGTTCTTATGGTGTCACGGCTCACTTTCTACTCTACTCTGCATTCACTTTCTGCAAATAGGCTAGATTAAAGGTCCCTAGTCCCATTTACCTAATTTCCCATTACGACCTCATTTCACCTTAATCTGGGAATAGCCCCATTTAGCTAAGATTTATATCTTAACCCAGGGGTAGGCAACCTAAGGCCCGGGGACCGGATGCGGCCCCCTGAGGCCTTTGGACTGGCCCCAGGCCGGTCCTGCTGCCACTGCCGCCGCCTACCATAATGATATTGATTATTGTTATTACTTGTTCTTGGGGTTTTCTTGGCAAAATCTCCACAGGGGTGTTGCCATGGCTTTTCTGGGGCTGAGAGAGTGTACATACATATTTATTTATTTATTTATTTTAAATTTATTTATTTATTTATTTATTTATTTATTTTTGGTGCTTCGGCCCCCAAATTGTCTGAGGGACAGCAACCTGGCCCCCGGCTCAGAAAGGTTGCCTACCCCTGTCTTAGCCCAAACAGGAAAATCTGGACTTTATCACATGGGGAAAAAAGAAGGAAGGATAGCGCTATGCTCCCATCAATATTGTGTAATAACACAAAGATTTTCACATGATGTCACCATGATCACATGATTATTCCCCTTGAATAAAAAGCGGCATGATTTTGCCACTTTAGTCATAGAATAATCGCCCAATAATGGTGACATCGTGCGACGTCATGTGAAAATCTTTGCCTTATTGTGCAATAGTGACAGGAATATAGCGCTATGCTTCCATCTTTTTCCTTAATGTGATAAAGTCCATATTTCTCTCTCCCCTTTCTCTCTGTTTGTCTTTGTATGACAAGCTATGAAGAACTATGGTTGGTATTTAATGCATAATACTTTAATGACATCTCCAGGGACCATCCCTAGGTCTCAGGTTTTGGCCTGGAAACCTCAGGCCCTAGGATCCTGAACTGGTAACCCTAGACCAGGGATCGGCAACCTACGGCCCCCGGGCCGGTTCCAGCCCAGGTCGCCGGACTTACTGGCCCAGGCAGATCCCTGCTGCCGCCGCTGCGCACCGCCGCCATGGCGCATTTTCCCCTCCATCCTGCTGTGACGCATTTGCGCATGCGCAGTACTCCTGCATGCGCAGAAAATCAAAATGGCGGCCGCGGCATGCATGGCAGCGGCTGTGGTGGCGGCAGCACTGGCAGCGCGTGTGGGGGGTTGCGCGCGGCAGTGGGGGTTGCGCGTGCGTGCATGCGCGCGCACACCACCATCCCACCCCCGGCCCAGTGGAAAAGAGAACTTTGGGGGACCGGCCCAGACCAAAAAAAGGTTGCCTACCCCTGCCCTAGACTAAGGGCCTTTACAGACTGCCAGGAATAATGTGGCTTGAGGCCACTTTAACTGTCTTGGCTCAGTGCTAGGGAATCATGGGAATTGTATTTTTTTCTGGGACATTGAGCCTTCTCTGCCAGAGAGCTCTGGTGCCACAATAAACTACAGTTCCCATGATTCCTTAGCACTGAGCCAGGACAGTTAACGTGGCCTCAAGTTGCATTATTTCTGGCAGTCTGTAAAGGCCCTTAATCTAGGAATGGTGGCATAGAAATGAATTAAACAAAGAAGAAATAAAATCCTAAGTACAATAGATAGGGGGGGGGGATTCTCATCTGTGAACTCATTTTTTACTCTCTCACCTTCAAGTGTGACTAACAGACTGCTCCCATGCATTTTTACTCAATTACTCAAGTAGCACACAAAATGATGATATCAAAAATACCAGAAATACTGAGAGATTCAAGAAGTGACTGGGAAAGAAATTATGTTAAACAACTGGCAATGTCCTTGAGTGTGTGTGTGTGAGTGTGTGTATATGTGTGTACAGCAAGCAATAGATCATAGTCACTCCTAAGTATGGCAGGAGCAGAAATACATACATATATATATATATGTGTGTGTGTGTGTGTGTGTGTGTTTCTATGGCCAGGCTATTTGTGATTTGTGTGTGTGTGTTTATGCACGTGTAATAAAACATAACATAAAAAGAAGCCTAAAATCTCACAATATTTTAGAAAAACTTTCAAAGTAGAAAATAATGGCCAGAATCCTGTATAGCACAGAGCAATGTAGTGCAGTAGATCTACATACCGAACTATGCCATGGGTGACCATGGATTTTATCACACCAAACTGCTAAGACACCACAATCATGTTAGTGTAGGAAACAAAAACATACTGGTTTGGGGACAGACATTTTCGCAAAAGTCCCATGGGGCTGCCATAGTCCTAGACTTTGTCGTCTGTACACTGGCCTTCATAACTCCATAACCTTCCTGCCCTATGCCATTCCCAGCATGTTTTTGGTCTTTTTTTTCAATTGCAGAGTCACAGCAATTGATTAAGTAAAAATAAAATAAAATAAAATAAATTCATCTCCTTGGAAATAGCGAGGGAAAGGGGAGTACAGTTGTCCCTCCACATTCGCGGGGTTAGGAGCGCAAGTCCCCCAGGAATGTGGAACAACCATGAATAACTCCCCCAGGAAGCCAGTTAAAGAGATGGGTGAGCAGGGGAAGAGGAGCAAGAATGTGTGTGCTCCTTCCCCTGCCCTCCCATCCCTTTAACTGGCTCCCTGCCCCTTTCCCAGGCAGATAACTGTCTTTCCCCAGGCAGCTCTCTGTCCTGGAAAGAGTTGGAGAATCGGTCCCCCATGCCCCTTTCCAGGATGGAGAGCTGTCTGGGAAATCACAGCTTTCAGTCCTGGAAAGAGACAGGGTTGGCATGCTCCCGGCTGCTGCCTCTCTCCTGGACTTTTTTCCACCGAAGGGGAAAAGCACAGGAAGGAGGGATGGAGGAGGAGGAGGAGGAGGAGTACACATACACGTGGCGGCCTTGACCTTGTGAATGATCAAAACTGTGTTAAACTGCAAATGTTGAGGGATCACAACCAATCATGCCACGTGACTGCCCACATATCAGGGAATAAACAGGAGGAACATATCACAGATAAATCAATAGTGGAAAAGCAGCACAATTGGGGGTGATTGATGGGTTTTGCCCATCAGTAAAAAGGAATGCTCTAGGAATAGATGGTAGATCAAGCAGCTACAGGACAGACACAGCACTGTGTGATAAGGTATGACCACAGATACTACTGTGCTGCTCTAATTCTACTTTAGTAGCCTTTTGTAATAAAATCCAATGTTACACCCCTGTATTTATTGCTGAGCCGTTGCAGCTCTCTTCATAGTTAATAGAAAGCAGGGCAAGGGAAATCAGAGAAGCATCTGGCTGTGTCCCTGAATCCAGATGCAAAATCATTCTATCATCTGTTGAGGTCTGAATGGGTGATGTAATCACTACACATCTGGCAACAAGGACATAGCCAGACATCTCTCTGATTCTCCCTCCTCCACACAAGCCATGGGGTGGCCATGGGGTGGCTACGAGAGGAGGGGAGTGTTGACCCTTGCAATGACCAGAACACAACCCCAAAAAGGGGTAATGCAGATTTATGTCTTTAACTATCAGGATGTCAGCTGATGAGTAGCATGCTACTTTGAAAAAATAGTGGCTAGCACCTACCATTGTAACTTTCTAAAAGCTTTTCTGGGGTTGAGAGGGTGTGATGTGCCCAAAGTCATCCCGTGAATTTCTATGGCCGAGCGAGGAATTGAACTCTAGTCTCCAGAGTTGTAGTCCAGTGCTTAAACCACTACACCATGCTGGCTGAAGGTAATTTTATACATAATATTTTAATAATATTATGCATGAACCATCTACACTGAACCAACTACACTGAACCATCAGAAGGCAAAGGTGTCACTTCCCCAGCTGTCCATGTGGGCAATTTTGGATTTTGGAATACTTCGGAATTCTGAATTCTGGATAAGGGATACTCAACCTGTAAAATGTATGGATATTGCAGGGTTCCCCTTCCCCATAAAAAAGAAAGGCTGTGAGACTGAATCCTCATACAGCTCCTTCACACCACTGGTCTCCTGCTGCTACTGTAACCAGAGAAGGATGAAATCTTTTAGGAGGTCTTCCTAGGAACTAGATGTGACAGGGAAGAAAAAGACTTCTGTATCTTTAATGTTTGTGTTGAAGAGAGGACTTTGACAGCTGCAGCTTGTTGTAAAATACTACTGCAAGCAATGAGAAAAGTGGCACTTACTGTATGTAATTCATCCTTTCAAGTAATGGAAGAATGACAAACGGACTGAACTTTTCAGCCCAGCTTTCTTTGGCAATTATGCATGTGCGCCTGTATGTAAAGAAAAGCTAGTATAAACAAAGTTTCCTGACATTTGTGAGAATGGTCTACATTACTCTATTCGGGAATGTCAGTAAACAGTGTTTGTGCAGGAGTATTGATCACTCCAGAAAATAGTCTACAGGTGAGGTCAGTGGCCTTCACAGGCACCAGGTAGTCTGTCTTGACAGGTAATTGAGCTATAGGAGTGTGTTTCAACAAGGCTTATTTTCAAAATTAAAAGTTTAAAAAAATCAATGTGACATAGCTGTGAAAACCTGAAGTCCAGACTGTTCCTCTTCCTTCCCATTTAATGTCCTCTCTGCCTCTTCCTCCATGTTTCTTTCCTTCCCAGCTGCCATTTCAAGGCTCCAGGAGCATTCTGGAAAAAGCAGCAACCTTTCTCTAGCATAAAAAGGAAGCTTCTCTCTCTCTCTCTTTCTTTCTCTCTCCCCCCCCCCCCCCCCCCAGGTATGTGATTCTACATACATGTGTGCAAAAACATGTGTTTGAATCAGTGGCGTCATTAAGGGTGTGTGGGGTGTGTGGACTGCACCAGGTGACATCCTAAGGGGGATGACATCACTGCTTCCCAAACATTTCCTTTTAGACAGAAATGGGCTGCAGCATTCACCTGTGTCCATTTAAAATGCCAAAGAGGTGCTGTGAGTGGGGTGAGGCTTGATGGGAGGAGAAAGCAGAGGTCCCAATATTTTTTTAAAAAAATATTTAGCCTTCAGAATGACTAGAAGTCCTAACTGCAAAGCAGGACAAGGCACCTTGAAATGTAAGGGCCTTTGCAGACTGCCAGAAATAGTGCACATTAAATTGAGGCACTGCCCTGGCTCAGTGCTAGGGAATCATGGGAATTGGGTTTTTTCTGAGACATTGAGTCTTCTCTGTCAGAGAGCTCTGGTGCCACAATAAATTACAGTTCCCATGATTCCCTAGCACTGAGCCAGGGCAGTGCCTCAATTTAATGTGCACTATTTCTGGCAGTCTGTAAAAGACATTTGAGAAAAAAACATAGTACATGACAAAACAACAGCTAAAAACACTAATATAGATCATGCTTCTTAGTTATGCTCAAAATGGAGGAGTTTTTTGAAATTCCTCCTAGACAGAAGATTGAAATATAGGGCATGTCCTGGAAAAGGAGGACCTCTGGCCACCCTGTACAGGATATAAAATGATACAAAGCAGTTTTTAAATAGTGCAATTAAAATAGTATACTACCTTCTTAAAAGTCCTTTGCTTACAGACCTTCAGTTCTCAAAAATGCACTGGAACAAAAAAAGTCTTATAGCAACAGCAATAGCAATAGCAAGTACATTTCTATACTGTTTATCAGTGAGCTAACACTCCTTAAGCAGTTTACAATGTGTAAGCCAATTGCCCCCAACAAGCAACCCACAATTCATTTAGCAACCCACAAAAGGATGGAAGGCTGAATTGACCTTGGAGCCTTCCTCTAGGGCTGAACTTACAACCTTGTGGCTACAGTCCTAACATTTAACTGTTGTGCCGCTAGTCTTAGGGGGTTGTAGACTGCCAGAAATAGTGCAAATTGAGTCCACTTTTAGGGTTAGGGTTAGTGCTAGGGAATCATGGGGATTGTTGTTTTTTCTGGGACACTGAGCCTTCTCTGTCAGAGAGCTCTGGTGCCACAATAAACTACAGTCCCCATGATTCCCTAACTCTAACCCTAACCCTAAAAGTGGACTCAATTTGCACTATTTCTGGCAGTCTGCAACCCCCGTTAGTCTTCTGATGGAAGGATAGACTGCAGCGGGCCACTGCAATCTCCCTGAGAAAGGTGTTCCAGAGCCTAGGGGCAGTCAT
The DNA here is from genome assembly GCA_026167975.1 of Phrynosoma blainvillii. Lineage (NCBI taxonomy): Eukaryota > Metazoa > Chordata > Lepidosauria > Squamata > Phrynosomatidae > Phrynosoma > Phrynosoma blainvillii. The sequence continues at coordinate 22,058,071 of JANUYF010000005.1, forward strand.
GGAGAAGACCCCATCTGGACCTGTGAAGGTGGTGGGGTTGAGAGAGAGGCTTCTGCTGAGGCTCTCCGGTCCCAGACCAGGGTGACTGGATGTCCTTCTTTCCAGGACATGTCTTACATTTCAACCTTCTGCCCAGGAGGAATTTCAAAATGTTCTCCATTTTGAGCATGCTAAAAAGCATTAATTTGCATTTCTATTAGGATTTTGAACTTTGATTTAGTAATGCCCTTGCATTTTTCTTGAATGTCCCACATTTTACCGTGCCTCATTCTCCTTTGTGGTTAAGACATCTGGTCACCCTGTCCCAGGCGGCTCAAATGGGGAGATATGATCTGTCCAATAACTTGCATTTTGAATTGTGCTTGGAAACAGACTGGCAACCAGTGGCGCGTTTGCAGCGAGTGAGTTGTATAGTGCCTGTAATGAGCCCCAGTTAACAATCTGACTGCAGTTCTTTGGCAGATTAGTTCAGGAAACAAATGGAATTATTTCTGGTTGTTTTTTTCCTCCCCAGAAATCACACAGTTTATTTCAAAGTCTATCCAAGGCAAACAGGGCAAGCGTTCCCATCTCTCCTAAGACTGTGATTGAGTTCCACTGCTGTTGTGCTGATGATTCCTCCCCCCATACATTTAACAAAAATCTAAAATGCCTCCTTGCTTGCAAAATTTAATAAAGAAGGCAGTTATATTCTTTGCCATCAGGGGCTGGCCCATTTTATGGTCTAACTCAGCAGAAATACATCCAGCTCCCAGTGAGAGCCAAAGGCCTGGCACAGAACTTAGGAGGCTCTTACTTCAAAAGAGCTTTATGGAAATTTCTAATTAGGAAAAAGCCATTTGTTGCACCCTCTGAAGAATATACTTCTGTTTCTTTTCTTTCAAAGACTGAAACGCACGATGTTCCACCCACCCACTTTGAAATGTATTTTATATATTCTTTTTGACAACAGCATATTTGACAAGAAGCAATTACAAAATTGAATCAAGAGTACCTTTTCAGTCACCTAGCCTGACAACATGGTGTATAACGTCTTCCAGAAAACTTTTCCTTGGCAATTTTCAGGGACAACAGCTGGTGTTTTAGCTGTCCTACTGCCTGTAAATGGCTATGTGACTATAATTTCAAAAACTCTGAATGTAGAGATTGGATGGCACAGTGATGACCTTTACCTTCATATCAGAAAAAAACTATCAATTCTATTTATTTTTCTGATCCCTGAGATTTCTCTGTTCCATATGCTTATCCCTTAATAGGCCATCCATGTATAAAACTGGACCTTGCAGCATTTCTTCTTGGCCTTGGTATTTTCAGCATTTGCTTTTTCTAATCCCTCACAAATCTTTTATCTTCTAATCAGCTAGCATCAACAAAGTTGTACTGTAAAGGTTTCCCGAGGCAATCTTAAGCAGTGGTTGTGTAGGAGGCAAAAATGTATTTGCACACTCCCTCTCTCTCTTCTCTTTTATTTTAATGCATACACATTCCCTGGAGATGCCTTGGGCCCTCAAGAGACCTGCTAAGAGACTGCATTGCTCCAAAGTAGGCTATCTTCCTAACAATAAGAGCAGCTTAGACTTGGAAGACGGTGGAAGTTGAAGGCTCTTCGGACTTAGAAGAGGTCAGCAAAGAGGTGATTAACCCTCTGCCACAAACACTTTCCCTATAGCTGGTCTCTATAATTTGTTAACATCTACATGAAGCGGCTGGGTGAGATAATATGGAGTTATGGTGCTGGGTGTTATCAGTACGCTGATGACACCCAAATCTATTTCTCCGTGTCTCGTTCGTCGGCCTCGAATTCCAATGGCATCTCTTCTCTCAATGAATGTCTTGGGGCGGTAATGGGCTGGATGAGGAAAAACAGATTGAAGCTGAATCCAGACAAGACGGAGGTGCTCACAGTATCGGCCCCGAAACCAAGAATTGGGCTGCAATCTCCAGTCCTGGATGGGGTCACACTCTCCTCCAGTGACTGTGTTCGCAGTCTGGGGGTGCTCCTTGACTCGTCGCTTCTGATGGCAAATCAGGTTAATGCGACGGTCAGGAGCGCCTGGTATCAGCTTCGGCTGATACGCCAGCTGCGCCCTTTTCTGGAAGTAAGGGATCTCGAGACTGTGGTGCACGCGTTGGTAACCTCACGCCTCGACTTCTGCAATGCACTCTACATGGGGTTACCCTTGTGCTTGATCCGGAAACTGCAACTGGTACAGAATGCGGCGGCCAGACTTGTATCGGGAACATCTCGGAGGGACCACATTACTCCGGTTCTGCGGTCCCTCCACTGGCTGCCTATTGGTTTCCGGACCCAGTACAAGGTGTTGGTTATTACCTTTAAAGCCCTAAATGGCTTGGGTCCAAACTATCTCAGGGACCGCCTTCTCCCGTACAATCCTCCCCGCGCTCTTCGGTCCTCCGGGAGGAACTTACTGTAACCTCAAAAGTCGAGGCTTGCGGCTACCTCCCGGAGGGCTTTTTCAGTTGTCGCCCCTAAACTCTGGAACGACCTGCCGGATGAGATCCGTCTTTTAACATCCTTGGACAGCTTTAAAAAGGCTGTCAAGACGGATCTCTTCCAGCAGGCCTTTCCGGACCAGTGACTCCCACCTCGGGCACAGCCCCACCAAGCCGATCCTCTCGTGGCCCCATCAATCTGATGGTGAGGATTGTAGTGTTCAGGCTTCCTCATAATTATTTGTATTGGGTTTTTAACTGAATTGTTTTAAATTCTTTGTTTTAAAATATCTCTGATTTAATAATTTTTAAGGGGGGAGGGGGTATTTTTCTATCTATTTATTGTTATGTATTTTATTGATGTATTTTTTGTATTTTAATCTGTAAGCCGCCCGGATTGGGCTTCCATTGGGCGGGGTAAAAATAAATTTTATTATTATTTATTTATTATTATTCATAAAAACCATCCCAGAAGATGCTGAGTGTGGCCTTACTAGTGGGAGGTGGGAAGGGGTGTATAACAGTTGTTGTTGTTGTTGTTGTTGTTGTTGTTGTGTGCCTTCAAGTCGTTTCTGACTTATGGTGATTCTAAGGTGAACCTGTCATGGGTTTTTTTTGGGGGGGGGGTAGGTTTCTTCAGAGGAGATTTGCCATTGCCATCTTCTGAGGCTGACAGAGTGTGACATCTCTTCAGCATTTTAAAGGCACACAGACAAATGCCACAGCCCATTTCTGACAAAAAGCAGATGTATGAGGAGCAGTGATGTTAGCCCCCTTAGGGTGTCATCTGCTTTGGTCCGCACCCTCCACAACCCCCTAGTGACACCCCTGGCAGGGGATTGACTGGGATTTTTCCTGCCAAATCAGGACAGTTTGAGGGTATGGTATAGCTCAGCAGTTAAGCATTTTAATATGAAGTCACAGGTTCAGTTCAATGCAGTATCTCTTGGTTAAGGAAGGTCAAATCTGTTTGTTTTGCTTTCTATAACATTCACATTTGCAGACTCATGGCTATAGGAGCCGTGCCTTTGTAATAACCGCAGAATCACACTACCCCCAAAAATTGGCCACAAACAAAGAGGCCACAACTTTTATTGGCATCAGCAGGGGTCCAAATCTAGGCATTGATTGAATTACCTGCCAGCTGATGAACCACTGTTACTGAGCCTGTCTGCTGGAGCGAAGTCCCAGAAGGTATCTATAGGAGTCTGCATGGGTGGATGCCACTATGTGGTTCCCTTGTCAGTTAGGAGTGAGGTACGAGCACCTGCCCCACATACTGGGCTGTATCCTTGGCTATGCCACTTCCTAGGTCTCTTAAGGGGACCCTCAACCAAGGGGTGCCCACGTCCATTTTCCAACCAACTGAATCTGTGTTCCATGCCAAACCACCAAAGGTTTGCCAAAGGTGGGAGCATTACATCTACCTCCTGCCAAAACTATTGCAACTGCAGCAACACAGAGGCCATACCAAATTGCATACAACCATGTGTCCTGGCCCCACTCAGAAAGGTGCATTCCTTCCAATCAATACAAAGTGTCTACTTCATTTCAAGGAAATATCATGATTATGGATCCCCTTTCTGCACTTCATATAACTTTATAATGCAGCTGCATTTGTTCAAAGCTAGGTGCATTTCTGCACTCATGCTGCAATTCTTCCATGACTCCACCTGCTAGCTCTCAAGGGGAGTCCCTTAGGCCCTTTAATAAACTTCTCTCAGTGGAATATGTATAATAGTTTCTCCTTTTCTTCATCCGTGACAGAGAGAAGAGGGCTCTCTCTTAGCTGGAGACAGAAAATAATTTTGGTGCATTCAAAATTCTTGATGGCAGTATCCATTTTTCAGCTTCTGACACTTATTGTGAGATGTAGTATGCCTTGCTTTCCAAATGTCCACATATGTATCTAGTGCACTTTATAGAAAATAAAGATACAAACCTTGCATACATATATTTTTTAAAAATGCTAAGAGTTTAGAATAAGTATCACTGAAACATATATATATAACTAGGTACGTTAGTGGAAAAATAAGTTGAAAATGTGTGTATTGAAAATGTATTGAAAACAACAGATTTTTCTTTTAAAATGCAGAAGACAGAAAGTCATGCAAACTTCCTTGTGAAAATCGGTGGTGGGAGACCCCTGCAAGCTGAACCAAGGATGGTAATCAAGTGGTCTTCGGAGAGAGAAAAATAAATAAAGATTTGAGGTGGTTTCATATCTTTGCTCCTATGAGCTTTTAGGGGCAAGCCAAAGGCACTTGGTCTGTTTCTGTCTAATCAAAATCCTGGTGTGATATGAAAGAGACAGGGTCTCTGGTGTGCCCAAAGGATTTGGAGAATGAGAAAAGGTCAATTTGGTTAGGACTCTAGGAGATCAGGGTTCAAAGCTTGGCTACAGAAGCCCACTGGGTGACCCTGAGCAAGGCACACTTTCTCAGCCTTAGAGAAAGGGATTGCCAAATCTCCTCTGAACAAATCTTGCAAAAACAAAACACCATCATAGGGACTGTGGGCCACTTGGGAAAACAAAAAGCAGGGTAATTGTTCCTTTGCAGGCAGCTCTTGGACCAATTACATACCCTGCAATTGTCTCAGTTTGGCAGGAATAGTCCCCATTAATCCTCCATTGTCCCACTTTTTCAGCTGCTTTTAAAGTGTCCCAGTTTCTCTATCCTCCTTTGTTCTGAGCTGCAAACCGAATTCAAAATTCAAATGTAATTTGCATTCAGTTAACACAACAGAGAGGAGAAGAAGGAATCTGGCCGTCCCTGTAAACCCAGCCAAAGGCAAACCGCTGCAGCCTCTTGTAGCTTGTGTGTTTTAACTCATTAATAATATTTGCCATTTTGACCACACACTGATGTTGCTTGGTCACATATTTCCCAGTTTTTATCTGCAATATGTTGGTGGGTATGCGATTGCAGTGTTCTCACGGAATAAGCAAAGGTGTCCCTCCATTTTGAAGGGACGCATTCCTCTTCTTAGCCCATAAACTTCTACTGGTTCTAATAGAACGCTGGTAGGTTATTTATTTATTTGACTTGTATTTTGCTCAGTGAGTACATATTTTGCAGGGCTGAGTTAAAGGGTATTTTAAGACAAGGGGTCAAACAGAAGTAAGTGATACATAGCCCTGGGCCAATGCCCAGACAAGCAGTTTTGTAGATAAGTCTCTGCTCTACACAGGATATTACCTGATCTGATGACCAGTGCAGATTATTGTAGTATTTGGACTTTCTCTCTCGCCCTCTCTGTGTGTGTTTGCTCAATGTGTGCAGCTTCTGGCACTCTCCAGAGTAAACTTTTCCCATGTCTTAGCAAACACTTGAAAGCCCTTTCCTTTTTGGCAATGCAGAAAGGTAATTGTAAGCACAGCAGCATCTGCACATAACCCTAGTAAGAGACACACCACACACAGGCATTATAAGCTGCTCCCATATGCCTAATGGCCACATGAACTCTTGTGAATGCCCATTACTGACCATTGCTGGGGAGGATGTTGGTTTGAATCTGGAGGGCACAAAGTTGGGGAAGGTTGCTCCACAGCTATCTTTAGGATGCACAGGTCAGTTGGAACATGGAATGTGGTTCCAAAGCTGGACCATAAGTTAGCAATCCAGATTCAGAATAAGTTTAGAAACCAAATCCAGAATGTGGTTCACCATCTGAATAAAATCCAATCTGGAATAAGAGTCCAGTCAAGATCCATTAAAATTAACAGAGACTTTTCTATTGATCTTAGATGTAGATTGCATGATAAGACATGATGACATTTGTAGATCCCAGTTCATATAGCACCTAAAAGCAATGGAAATACTAATTCAGGTTCATTCAATGTATGATTCAATTCATAATTCATTGACTCATTCATTATTGACTCATTAATTTAGTTTGATTATAAATGTTATAGTATGCGTTTTGTTGTCATTGTATGCCTTCAAGTCATTTCCAACATGGTGCCCCCAAGGTGCCCTAATCACAGGGTTTTCTTGGCAAGGTTTGTTCAGAGCAGGTTTGCCATTGCAATCTTCTGAGGCTGAGGGATTGTGACTTGCCCCAGGGTCACCCAGTGGGTTTCATGGCTGAGCTGGGAATTGAACCCTGGTCTCCAGAGTCATAGGCCAAAACTCAAACCACTATGTCACATTGTCTCTCATACTGATAACTGAATGGATCACTGTTAAATATTATCCAGTTATAAAATATTGGTACTGTATGGAATAGAAATCACTCCTCCCTTGAAGAGATCACAGCAAAAGTTAACCTAAGTGCAAAAAAACCCATACCAAAAATCTAAAATTAGGCTAAATCTTTTGCCACTAGAGTTCTATCTGTAGGATTTTTTAGTGCCTACCTTTTATTCCCCTCCCTCCACCTGGTATTATCCTAAGAAGGAAAGAAAGCTGACAGTTTCTTCAAAAAATAAAAAGGACTGCAAAGATGACACTGAAACTAGTCAGCAGTTTTCAGATGTTCTGAAGCTATATACCACTGCATATATATATATATATATATATATATATATTTACAGGATTTCACTTTAATCAGGAAATTGCTCTACCAACTGCAGAGTGCCAGGGTTTCACTTCTCCTTATAATCCACATTGTGAGCTCATCTGGTCTGATTATGTAATTTTGGGGGTTTGGGGAAAAGCATGATCACATAAAAATGTCACTTTGAGAGAACAGTTTCAAACGGGTGTATTAACAAAGACTCCATGTGGGAGAAAGGGAGAGACAGGGATGAATTTAAAGGCTAATGGGAAAATGACAGTTTGGAAAGGATGCTGTGTGTGTGTGTGTGTGTGTGTAAGTGTATAGGCATTTCTACACCCACCTCCTTTTAATCCAAACCAGAAGTAGCCAAAAGGCTGCCTTCTCTTTTACAAAAAGATCATCTTCATCCAGGGTCATAGGTAATTTTTTGGATGTCCATTTGTACACTTGGAGGCTGCTGATGGCATGATTAGTCTCTTGACTAACCCATTTGTCACATTATTAAGAAGAAAGTAGTGTCAACACTCCCTCAACACACAAAAGTGATGCACAGCACAGTGATGCAGTATTCCACTATTGACCAGAAAGTTAAAAGTCTTCACTGCAGGGGTGGGAACTGCAGTGATCCTATGATCCTTCCAAATATTGTTGGACTACAACTCCCATGGTCCCTGACAACTGCCCATGCAGTTGGAGGCTGATGGAAGTTGAAATCAAATGACAAACAAAACAACAAAGGTTTCCTCCTTAATTGTATGAATTTTCCGCACAAGACAATACCGTCTTGGATAGTTTCACAAACTGCAAGTTTGTTTGGTTTTGCTTATATTTGTTGCGTGTGTCGAAATTTATACGAGCAAACATTTGTACATTAATTCAGTGGGGAAAGAACAAATAACTTCCATATGGCGAATGCTACTAAATCTAAAATGGTGGTTATGATCTGCCTGAGGGCTTCCCAGGCACAGACAAATGGTGAGCCACTGTGGGACCAGGATGCTGGACTAAGTAGGCCTTTGGGCTCTTCTAATATTCTTAAAGTACTTGATTTGTGTGACGAATGCCTCGAAGTTGAATTTCTGACATTTCTAGCTGAAAGGATCCTTGGAAACCAATTTTTGCCTGAGGCTACAGCAAAACCATTGCTAGTCAAGAGTAAGCAGTATTGGACTAGCCTTCCCTCTTAAGATTTCAAAGTTGAAAATCGGACACGTGTGGCCAAGGAGCATCAGCATGTAGTCAAGATGGCAACAGTTATTAATGAGGAAAAATACACATGCTAGGAGAGGATGCAACAGTTTGCTTTTGCCAGCGTCTACTGGGATGGGCAAGATTCTGTCTCTGGCCTCATCTGCCTCTTGCTGAGTTAAGCGGGACATTTAGTTGCTGTTTAGGAAGGGAGCATTTAGAATTTGCAGCCAGAGGACTCCAAACTGAAGGATTACATAGGATGTTACTGTAGAAAGTAAAGTGGAATAATAGTGCTATAATTGTGTAGTGTGAAACACAAACACACATACACACTCATTCATTCATATATATGACATATATATATATATATATATATATATATATATATGCCCTTCAGAGATGCCAGCCTAGCCTCTCTTAGGGCCTTTGCAGACTGCCAGAAATAGTGCAAATTGAGTCCACTTTAAGGGTTAGGGTTAGGGAATCATGGGAACTGTATTTTATTGTGGCACCAGAGCTCTCTGACAGAGAAGGCTCAATGTCTCAGAAAAAAAAAAATCAATTCCCATTATTCCCTAGCACTAAGCCTAACCCTAAAAGTGGACTCAATTTGCACTATTTCTGGCAGTCTGTAAAAGCCCTTAGTAATAATAATAATAATAATAATAATAATAATAATAATAATAATAAGTTTTATTTATAACCCACCCCTCTGCTCAGCAATCGGGGCGGTGTACAGCAAATTAAAAATACAACAGATAAAACAATCCATCCTCCCCTCCCTGACCACCCACCCCTTAAAACAAGATTAAACTATTAAGAAATTAAAATCAGAGTTCTTAAATTCACACAACATAATTAACACAAGAAAAACAGTACTGTCCCATTGGCCTGCTGATGAAGATAACAGGAGGAGTAAGTGATTGCTCACCTCCAAATTTAGCTGAGTAGTTATTCCGGGAAGGCCTGCCGGAAGAGATCCATCTTTACCGCCTTTTTAAAGGCGGCAAGAGTGGTAATCGAACGGATCTCATCCGGCAGGCCATTCCAGAGTCTGGGAGTGGTCGCCGAAAAGGCCCTCTGGGAGGTCTGCGAAAGCCTGGTCTTCATAGGATGTAGCAGATTCCTCCCAGAGGACCGAAGTGTGCGGGGGGGATTATATGGGGAGAGGCGGTCCCTAAGATAAGATGGACCCAAGCCATGTAGGGCTTTAAAGGTCAAAACCAACACCTTGTACTGCGCCCGGAAACTAATCGGCAGCCAGTGGAGGGACTTTAGCACCGGTGTTATGTGCTTCCTCCTAGCTGTACCAGTAATCAACCTGGCTGCCATGTTTTGTACTAACTGCAGTTTCCGGGTTAAGCACAAGGGTAGCCCCATGTAGACTGCGTTACAGAAATCCAAGCGTGAGGTTACCAAAGCATGTACCACAGTTTCCAGATCCTTCACATCCAGATAAGGGTGCAGTTGGCGTATCAGCCGAAGTTGATAACAGGCGCTCCTGACCACCGCATTCACCTGACTAGTCATGTGAAGCGATGAATCTAGGAACACCCCCAAACTGCGAACACAGTCCTTAGAGGAGAGTGTGACTCCATCCAGGACTGGAGACTGTATTCCCAGATCTGGTTTCGGGCCTGTGACTGTGAGTACCTCCATTTTGTCTGGATTCAGCTTCAATCTGTTTTTCCTCATCCAATCCATTACCGCTCTGAGACAGTCATTGAGAGGAGAGATGCCATCTGAAGTCTGAGACGATGATCTGGTCATGGAGAGATATATCTGGGTGTCGTCAGCGTACTGAAAACACCGAGCTCCATGCCTCCGAATGATCTCCCCCAGCGGCTTCATGTAAATGTTAAAAAGCATCGGGGACAGGATGGCGCCCTGAGGGACGCCGTAATTAAGCTCTATTTTGGAAGAGCAACTGTCCCCGAGCCTCACCCTCTGGGATCTGCCTGAGAGGAAGGAGCGGAACCACTGCAGAGCAGTGCCTCCAATTCCTAACTCTCTCAGGAGATCCAAGAGGATGGCATGATCTATGGTGTCAAAGGCTGCTGAGAGATCCAAGAGCACCAACAAGGTCACACTACCCCTGTCGATACTCAGGCGGAGGTCATCGGTCAGAGCAACCATGGCAGTCTCCACTCCAAATCCTGTCCTGAAGCCGGTTTGAAATGGATCAAGATAATCGGTTTCATCCAAGACAGCTTGGAGTTGGGAAGCAACTGCCCTCTCGATCACCTTGCTCAAGAAAGGGAGCAAGGAGACTGGTCTGTAGTTATTTCTATCCAGGGGATCCAGGGAAGGCTTTTTCAGGAGTGGCCTAACCGCCGCCTCCTTTAAGCTAGATGGTACCTTACCTTCCCTGAATGACGCGTTGATTGTGTCCCGAAGGAACACCTTCAACGCGTCCCCCCCCCGGATGACCAGCCATGATGGACAAGGATCGAGGGGGCAAGTTGTCTTCCTCATTCTTCCAAGCAGCTATAGTGTGTCATAAGTCATCATTTATAGGTATGGAATCCATATACATATCTGTTTTAAACAGTGAATCTTCTTCAAAGAGGGTGTTTTAAGAAGAGATGAGCCAGCATGGTGTAGTGGTTTGAGTGTTGGATTATGATGCTGGAGATCAGGTTTTGATTCCCAACTCAGCCATGAAACCCACTGGGTGGCCCTGGGTGCAAGTCACACTCCCTCAGCCTCTGGGGAAGGCAATGGCAAATCTCCTCTGAACAATTTGTGGCAAGAAAACCCCATGATAGGTTTGTCTTAGGGTCAGCATAAGCCAGAAATGACTTGAAGGCACACAACAACAACAGCAACAAGCATTCCTTGCGTACTGTTGTTAAGGTGAAGTGTCTTACATAGAAGCTCATAAAATATTTACATAGGCTTCATGATCCTGGACAACTCTGATAAGGCAATTTGTGATTTTGGGTTATATTTACTCAACTGATCATTTTCATTTAAATACCATTTTAATTGGTCCTTGGGTTGTTCTTGATGATGGCATCATTTTTGTGCCACTGTGGAAGTGAGCTATGAAAAGCCTTTCAGCATAATGTTAATGTTGTTGTTGTTGTTAGCAGCAGCAGCAGCAGTAATGTCATCAATAACAATTTAAGCATAGAGAAAGTGGTTTACATGAAATCCTGATTGGTAGTCCATTAGCAAAATAAACTCCACTGTTATAACGATGATGGGAATGTTTGTGTGTGGAGGAAGAGTTTGTATAAGCACCTCAGTAAGATGCATGCAGCAGTCTCCTCCAAATCCCTGTTGATTAGTATGGCTGCTTGAAACACCCCCAAAACAGAGGACTAAAGAGAACATGCATTTACATTAAATGGTGCATATGCTAATTTATGGGGAGCCAGTGTGGTATAACGATTTGAGTGTTGGACTTTCACTTTGCCCTTTTCCCACAGTTACACCCCTGTGGTGCTCTCTTTGCACATTGTTCTTTACTTTTAAAGCAGGCTAGAAAGCCCTTCTAGTAGAAGACATCTCCAACAAGAAGGCTGACATCTCATGGCCCTCCAAATGAAAGATTCTTCCTTGTAACATAGAACACATAACTGACTCTTCGGCTCATTAATGTATCCTCTGATGAATATAAAACAGGGATCGGCTACTGCAGAGGGGCCAGGGATGACATTCAAGTATTGGCATGACTTGGAGACTGCATTTAATTTTTTAAAAAAATTAATCTTTCCATTTATAGAGTAATTAATTTTAAAATGGATTGTAATGAATGGGATGGAAGGAGGGTGTTGGAGCATTTGCGGGAGACAGATGAGATTTTAAGCTGGGCCTGGAGTGAAGAGGAAAGGAGCAAGGTGGAGCATTTGCAGGCAATGGATGAAATTCCAGCTGGAACTGGAGTGAGCAAAGGAGATGGAAGGAGATGGTGGGAGCACTTGGACAACATTTGTTTGCTGCAGCAAGCCGAGATTTGTCTGTGCCAAGGTGTGGCAAACATTATTCACTGTTTAAAGTATCACATATCTTTCCACTTTGCGGGGATGCACCAGAGGTTTGGGGGCCTGTACTTTGGGATCCACATGTGGCCCACAAGCCACACTTTGCTCATTCCTGATGCAGAAGAAGGAAGCGTCTGCCTCCATCATGACAAAATGCTGAATGGCAGCCATTAGCATATAGGTAACAAACATAGAAGATTATCACATTATGTTATAAACCAGTTTACCTGAGTCAGCTTACAATTAGAAGTGGGCAGCATCCTGACAGCATGAGATGTATTTAGCTGCCAAAATCGCGGTAGCCATTTATTTCAAGCCAGAAAACTCCCGGCTTCGAAAAGAGGCACGAGGAACACTCCTTGGAGAAGCGATGGAGCCGGGCTGCAGTTGGGCAGTGATTTTGATGGCTATGTCTCTGATACTATCAGGATGCTGCCTGCTTTTAATTTTACACCAGCTCAGGTAAACCAGTTTATAACATAATGCAATAGTCTCCTAAGATTTCTCTGTTGGACTTACTATTGTGATTAAGACTCAGTCTGCTCACTGCCCCAGTTGGTTCCATCCACTGAGAACTAGGTCTAGATAGACCCTCATGAATAGTTTTATCTTCAGTTCTATTTGATGGTAATGCTACAGCAGCTTTCTCTAACTTTGTACAAGTGAGGTAGTGCAGACTGTAACTAACATCAGACTCATACAGCATGGCAAATGATCAGGGGTTATGTAGTCCAAAATATTTAGACTAAACTGGCTTGGGGAAGCTGAACTTCAGTGTGAAGGACTATTGTGAACTCGCTTCTTGCACTTAGAGGTTGAATCTTATAATAATAATAATAAAATAATAATAAAATTTATTTATACCCCGCCCAATGGATACCCAATCAGGGTGAATCTTTGTTCTGTTAATTTTTTTTCCTATTTTATGGCTTAAAGGGAACTCTCTGAGCTACAGAGATGATAAGAGTTTGAATCCCCTCAAAGTAAAGCAGAATGACTTTTGGTTTTTTACATATTCCAGACCATCTGGCTGGAACTTATTAATACAAATGCTATATTTTCCCTCCTCTTTCCCATCTTTTATGCAAATTTATTGCCCTGTTTTAAGGAGGTTCTGAAGTTGGAAGGGTCTATCATATTCTGTATTGCTTTCTGCATGCTTGTGAGCAGTATAGTTTACTACTGTCCCCAAAGACGTTCTTGAAATGAGATGTTTCATACTATAGCAACATTTTCCAGCTATATAAGTTACTGGGCCTGTAGTACTGTTTTCAAGGTTTACATGTAATTTGCATAGAAAACTTTTCTTCTAGATGGAGCCTCAATATTCCTGTGAGCTTCACAAAGAAAATTATTAACATATAGTTGGGTAATATTGTTTAAGGGCTAATGCTCAGTGGAATATACTTTACGTTAAAGTAGGAAAGATACCTAAATGCATTTTAGCCTCTAGCAGAGTATTAGCCATACCATTTAATGGAATGATTATAGTATAAAAATTAATCTAATTCTTACTTTAAATTAATCTTATGCTACTTTATTAAAAACAAAAACAAAATCTGATTTCTTTTCTAGGGAAAGGGAAGGAAAACTGACCAGCGAGGAAGACATATCAATAACACTATGCAGAAAATCTCAAAGTCTGAAAGTAACACGGTTCTACTAATAATATTCAGTTTGATTGCTTTTCAATTTAAAATTATTCTGATTTTAAACAGTGCTCTCAAATGACTTTAATGGTATTTATTTTGGATCTCTAACATGACAATACATAGAGACCAATTTTTTTTCTCCCTTTAATTAACTAGAGCATTACCATTGTGACCCAAATGGGCATGTATTGTGGTATTTATTTGCATATATGGGTCCCAATTCTTTCAGCCACACTGAAAGATGAGCTTTATGGGAAAGTTCAAATTAGAAAGAGGTATTAGATTACAAAATTAAAAGGCAGCCAAAGAATTTCTAAATGATCGATTTTGAACAACCACAAAACAACAACAACAATAGATTTTGAACAGTTTAAAGCACCAAATATCTGTAAAACTTCTCCTAATGGTTGGTGAATGGCCATCACTGTGTTCATACAAAGAAAATCAAAGCATTCATGGTGTACATGTGTGCCAGTTCCAGTTCCAGCTTCAGCTACAACTGAAGTTTCTCATGTTTGGTTCCAGTTCATGCCAATACAGAAGTAACTGGTTTGGTACATATAACCAACTGGTTTGGCTCCAGCTGACATGAAAAAAGTTAATCATGAGAGACATGCTACTCAACATTTCTCTCTGACCTGTTTGAGGCTACACTCTCAGGCTGCATCAGCACTGCAGAAATAATGCAGTTTGACAACCACTTTAACTGCCATGGCTCAATGTAATAGAATTCAGGGATCTGTAGTTTGTTGTGGTACTAGACCCCTCTTATAGAGAAGGCTAAATATCTCACAAAACTACAAATCTCAGAATTCCATAGCACTGAGTCATGGCAGTTAAAGCAATGTCAAATTGCATTATTTCTGTAGTGCAGATACAGCAGTTACTGGTACTACAGCTAATTATCTTAAGAGTTCTCTCTTCTTGGTGGGAAAATTTCCTGTCTGTCCCTCTGTTTATCCATCCATTCTGTCTGTGAGTCTTCAATAACAACAACAACAGTAATAATAAAAATATCTGACTATCTGATATCTAAAAGATCTACAGGGGGAAGACTTTATCTCAGTCCCACCACCATCATAGGCGTGCTTGGTGAGAAAACGAGAGAGGGCCTTCTTGGTGGCTGCTCCCACCCACTGGAATGCCCTTCCACGGGAGGCTAGGCTGGCCCCTTCCCAGCTTTCGTTTCATAGGAAGGCAAAGACATTTTTATTCAAACAGGATTTTAATATAGAATCATGTCAGGGATCTTTTATACAGGGTGTGTGCTTAGCTATGGGCTTTTTCTTTGTACGTTTTATGTCATTTTATACTGTTTTTAGTTAGATGATTTTAATTCTTTATATATATTTTATTTTCATTTTAAAACAATTTTATTTATGAGCTGCCTTGGGTCCCTTTCTGGGTGAGAGGCAACATAGAAATGAAATAAATAAAACAATAATATTTATTTATTATATCCTTTTTGCCAAAGGGCGGAACACCAGACATAATATAATGAAGGACAAAACAATAAAACAAACGCTATCATATACTAAAGGTAAAATCCCTACCACTCATCTCAGTAGCCTCAGGCACACTCAGAAACTAAATTCCTTACTCCTATCATTGCCATGTTCTTTACAAATCTTGCCTTCTTCTTTCATACACTCCAAGTAGTTTTTTTTAAATTTTATTAATTAAAAAAATTAATACAACACCATACATCAAATCATCAACAATCCATTTCATACACTCCAAGTAGGCACGATGCGAATCCTTATCTGAGCCAGAATATTCATCATATATCAAATTCTTCATGCCCTCCTTAAGTCCTTGGTTCTTGGTGTTCAACTTCTTGCCATTCACAAAGTCAAACAGTTTGCTATATTCCTGTTTTCTATGCTGCTGACAATGTATTGTGTTCCCTGCTTTATTTCTGTCCTGAAGTCAAAGGAACGTGTGGTTGTGGTCCCACACACAAAGCTTACAAAAGCAATCTCATAAAAGCAGGTAGCCTAGTCTGGAAATCTTTCTATTTTGGATTGCATCTCCCAGGACTTCTGATTGATCACTGTAGGAATCACATGCTACAGAATCCTGGGATTTGTGCCAACAGGGCTTTTCTTTTACTCAATATTGTAGAATTCCCCCTGTGGTAAGTTGTTCCTTGGAGAATTGTCATAACTAATCCCTTTTGGCATTCTTTCTATAGTAAAACCCTATACAAATTGTGCTATGAAAGAAAGCTCTTGAATCTGAAAACAACATGCCAGTGAAGGATGGGAGGTATCTTGTTATTAACCAGGAAACAAAGGAGAATGGTACCCAACATCTCATAAAACATACTAGATTCTTATTCCTCTATTACTGCACCTTATTGGGTTACACCATGGCAAATGCAATAAGAAAACCAAATTGCACTGTGATATTGTGGCAGTAGGTTTGCCATGCAAAGCTTGATATGCAAAGTCTGCCAGGCAATCCCTGAGTCAACCAGGTTTGTGTTTCTCTGAACTCAACCACATCTAGGAGAACAGCCAAAGCTGAGCAGCAGAGTGCTGTCAGTAGCCGTAGCCAAATGACTACTAGAGACCTCTATGCATGCCAAACCGCTTTTAATTACATTGCTATCAGCAAGATAAACACTGCATCTTGTTTCAAATGTGTTTGAGAGAGAATATTTAGGACAGTGTGTGCTCACAGCGGCTTGATCTACAGAAGGAAAATGCAGACTGGAAGGTTTTTGGAGTCACATTTAGGGGTGATCATAAAAAGAAGTTATTTGGGAGTGGAGAAAGGCAAGTAGTTTTTATACTTTCTATCTTTAAAGAGACCTTCCAGAACTTGGAAAAAAAAATATCACTTTATTTGGACCACAACTCCCAGACTCTCATGCTGGCCAGGAAAAACTGGAAGTTCTTATCCAAAATAGCACAATTCTAAGTTCAGCCTGAGGGTTTCCTATCATTTCTCTACATACAACACAGTTATAACAGTTTGATCCCACTTTAACTCCATGCTACAGAATCCTGGGATTTGTAGTTGGATGAATGATTTAAACTTCTATAGTGCACTCCTCTACTACTACTATGGTATTAGTATTCCCTGTTACAGAATTATAAGTATGTTGCAAAGTGATAGATTTATTTATTTATTTATACGTTGCCTTTCTCCTTGAGTGGGATCCAACATGACTCGGGAAAGGAACCAATTAAAACTCGACAATACATTTTATAAAAACAATTAAAGTCATAAGACATCCTGCAAATCCTAGGATGGCATAGGAATGAGTCATGTCACTTAAAATAGTATCAGACTGTTATAATTGGGTAGCACCGATAAATTTTCAGATTACAATTTGGAAACCATTGGATTCAAGTAAGCAATAAGAATGTGATAGAATTAATCTTATGCATCCCTGTAAACCAGGAGTGAGCAACGTGTGGACCACAGGCAACATTCAGCCCTAAGAGTAGCCCCTGAAGCTCCCAGAAGGATTTTTGGATAAAGGATACTCAACCTGTACTTAGAAAAATACAACTGGTCAGAACCATAGAACAAAAACAAGGGTTTTAATTTCTTTTTGTGATGAGTCTTTTTCTTAGCAACCACAATGCAGATTTTACTAAACAGATCATTCAAACCTATGTATGCACACATAACAACTAGAAACTAGCTTTATTTTCTTTAAAAAGAGAGAAAAAACAGCTTCTGAAATTGCTTTCAGATTAACCCCACTAAAGTCTCCATGGACTTTGCAACCAGGTGCAGCTGCTACTGTAAGGAGATAACACTTGCAAGGTTCATCTAATAGGCAACCCTGAGAGGATGGTCCCTTGGAAATTATCTGTAAAAAGTCAACATTTATTTGAGTAACAGGGGAAGGGGAATAGATTAGCTCCCTAGCCCCAATGTGAATTCTCTCTACCTAGTTCCCTTCTTTTTGTATTCTGAAGTTCCTCTATCTAGGACCATTTATTGTAGATGGCTGTTGGCTCCTGCATGGGAAAGAAAACAATCTGTCCTGACGGAAGGTAATCCCTTGTGAGGATCCACCATCTGGCTGTGGCAAGGCCCAAGGTTCATTATCCATATAGAAGCAGGACATGTTTGTGTGCCAAAGTCAGCAGACACAAACTAAAAAGAAACTATGCCATACCCTCCATCTAAAACTTGGTCTTCCCACCAGGCAGAAACAGAAATAAAAACAGGATGGAGAAGGAAGAGTCTCATCTAAATTGATCCTTCAGTTCTAATGCACAGCTTGGAGTAAACTTTTAGCTCTATGGGAAGAACAGCCTGGGAAGCATCTCATGTACATCTGGGGACTTTTCTGTTTTGAAAGTATGGGATAATAAATGTTACAGTTTAAAGTATGGGGCTAGTTTGCATCAAACAGCTGACAGAACTGAATCTCTCTCTCTCTATGTGTGAAATGGTGAAGCAACAACTTCACCGCCAGATACCTAACTGCCTTTCCCATAAATCCCCATGTCCCCCAATACTTCACAGTTGAAAAGTGGGACACATGTGGTCAAGATGGCAAAAGTTATTAAAAAGATGAACATGCAAGCTAGGAGAGGCTGCAATAGATTGCTTTTGCCAGACTTATTGGGAAGGGCAAGATTCAACCCCCCCGCTGGGCATTGTGAACTCATTTTGCAGTGGTGAAAGTAAATCTAGGATAAGTGGGGAAGTGAGAGGACAAGGAAGAAATTGGGTCATTTTAAAAGCAAATGAAAAAAAGTGGGATGGCATAGGATTAATCAGAACTGTCCCTCCCAAATCAGGACACTCAGAGAGTACAGTCGCCCCTCCATTCTTGTGGACTTGGGATCTGCGTCCCACACCTATCCACGGGCAGCGAATGGAGGGGGACAAAATGGGGTGCGCACCTATGGCGCATGCCTCCATTCAAGCCTATGGGGCTTGAATATACACAATTTTCCATTATTGCGTGTGTGTGTTCCCTGTGAGAATGGAGGGACGACTGTATAGACCCCACATCCCACCCCAAATAGTTTGAGATGGCATTTTTTCAGTGGAGGTCTCCAGGGCACACCTTCTTGTTCTTCATGGTGCTAGAAGCATTTATGACAAAGGAGATCACTACACACAGTTTTTAAACCACAATTATAGTCGTAAAATAGTGCCTTTGGCAATACTTATCATACAATGTCACCCCTAATGGCCTGTAGGTGCTGTGTATGACAAGTGTGGTTAGAGCATCCTTTTTCATTGATGGGGAAACCCATCAATAGCTCCCAATTGTGCAGCAGTCCCAGTACTCCTCCTGTGCAAAACATCATTACCATGGCAGTTGCAATATTGGCAGTCATGTAGTGTGACAGTCTTCTCCTTTCCACCAGTCCCTCTTTGCCTTGCTAGTCCCAAGCAGCCTGATTTGTGTTTAATTAAATTATTATTATTCTCTTTTCTTAATAAAAACTACATCCTTAAATTGCATTACCAGAATTGCAGAATTACATTTAAAAACTAATAAATAAAATAAAATAAAATAAAAAGTTATGCTTGGCATATGGCAGTGAGGTGAGGTTAAGAGGGACTCCAGAAGAGAGTGCAATGGTGGCAGTAGCAACCCCAGTTGCGTAATTGTGAAGACATGTGATAATGTGAAGTCGAAGGCTTTCATGGCCGGCATCCATAGTTTTTTGTGGGTTTTTCGGGCTGTGTGGCCATGTTCTAGAAGAGTTTCTTTCTGACGTTTCGCCAGCATCTGTAGCTGGCATCTTCAGAGAAGTCTCTGAAGATGTCAGCCACAGATGCTGGTGAAACGTCAGAAAGAAACTCTTTTAGAACATGGCCACACAGCCCGAAAAACCCACAAAAAACATGTGATAATGGTTGGTCACAAACTGGTATGTTTGCATTTTCATTAATTAGCATAATTGCAACAAGAACAGGGATTGCGTGATAATGTTCAAAGAAAAAAAAAACCAATAAGAAGCAGGACTTCCCATGTACAAAATGCTTCATCCCAGGCAAGGTAAGTTAATGTGGTGGAAGGATATATTTTTTAGGAAGGTTTCCTGTTTTGCTTCGGAAGGTGTTGATAGTACAGTTTCTGAATGGTACAATACAGCTGGAAATAGGAGTGGGAAAGAATGTTGTTGGGTTTGCATGAGCCTAACCTATGAGCTGCCTTGTCTCATCAAAACAACAAATAAATGGGTCCAAGAATAATTGCGCCTTAATTCTCACTGAAAGCCACAACAAGTAAACTGAGGGGGGATGCAGATGGGCAGCCGTGGGCTGCCCTGGGAAGTGGAGGATTGGGGCCGAGGCTGCCCCACGCTTTGGCCCCAATCCACCCTTTTGGCACCTGGGAAAGGAGTGCCAAAATAGCACTCCTTTCTCAAGCCGCAGAAAGGGCGCCGGAAGAGCTGTCACACGGCTCTTCTGCGGCTCTTCCGGCACAGCACATGCAGAGGCTGCACTGGGAGGACATCATCAGGGCGCTTGCCATGTGTAATGGTGCACGCTCTGATGACGTCCATGCGGCTGCCCCTCCCCTTCTCTGCCTCCAAGATGGCGCTTTGCGCCGTCTGCAGAGGCTCTGAGGCTGTTGTTCTTTGGACATAACATGGGACATGACAACAGAAAATGACAATTTCTCATTGGAAAAGATGGTAAGGTTTGGCACATTTGTAAAAAGGGAAGACCACATTTCTGATGGATTCACTCAGTCAAAGAAACTACTGCTGCCCTTAGTTTGCAAGACCCAAGAATGGCTGCCAATGATTGGGGCTCATGGAGATCTCTCTTTCATACAGCCAACATAAATCAAACTTGACAGTAAATAATGACAACATCTTGGCTTACCATGTAGACATTTCCAAGGCTTGCCATGCACTACTGGTGAGGGAGAAAGCACATATTTGCATTTGAAAAATATGGAGGGTTAAATATATAAAGAGGAAAGGTTGAAAACAGCATATAAATATGTTTTGGTCAATGGGTAAATTACATTAAGATGCATAGGTTTGGGGAAAATGTATAATGAAGTATGCACAAATTCCCATGCAGGAGGAAAATAGAAGAAAAGAAAAAGAAAGCTTGGCATCCTGATATGGAACTGGGACAGGAAGAGAATGCCAATGGGATTTTGAAAAACACAGTGAAAATATAACAGGCAGATGTTCACATCCCATAAGGGAGCCTGTGATAAAATGCAGCTGTGTTGTTGTTCATGGGGAAAGTAAGTTGGGTAACATGACACCAGTTCCTAGGCATTCATACTATGGGGGTTTTTTTGGTTGTGGTTTTGCATAATCAAAGGTGCTGGTTATGTCCTGTGCTGCTGGAGAAATGTGTTGAGGATCCTGTGGACACCAAAAGGACAAGCAAATGGGTCCTAGAGCAGATCAAATCAGAAACCTCCCTGGAAGCCAAATGACCAAACTGAGGCTGTTGTACTTTGGACACATCATGAGAAGGAAGGACTCATTGGAAAAGACAATAATGCTGGGAATGGTGGAAGGAAGTAGGAAGAGAGGAATGCCACATGCCAGATGGATGGACTCTATTAAGGAGGTCATGGGTATTAAGGAGTTGCAGGATTTAAGCAGAGCAGTGGAGGACGGGTGGGTGGTTTGGAGATGTCTCATCCATAGGGTCGTCATGGGTTGAGATCAACTCGAGGGCAGTTAACAACAAAAAGCTATGTCCTTTCAGGCTTGAGTCCAATTGCAAGGGTAAAACTTGCAATAAAACTTGCAAAAAAAATTAAAATAAATCAAAGGGACTTATGTAAGTGCTGATTTGCAACAGAGGTAGGAATTGCGCAGGCTGTAGACTGCCTATATCACAATTTACTTCCAAATGTATTGAACTACATCTGCCATCATCCCCACCAGCATCGCCATTTGGGAGTTGAGGTCCAACATATCTAGAGAACACCAGATTGAGGACGTCTCTTCTAGAGTAATTATGCAATTTACATAATGGTACATAATGTGTAATCAAGTAAGAAACTGGTATTAATGACACAGAGATGTCAATTAGGTCCTGGGAAAGTAACTTTTTTGACTGTGTCTTCTAACTCTGCATGACCACTTTTGAATGCAAAGAATTTCAAGAGACTAGAAAAGTGCCCAGGCTGGTTATGTGATTTTGGATGTTGTAGTAAAAAAAAGCTGCTTTTTAAAAGTTTTGATATACCGGTAAGTACCGGTACAAAAGTCACATTTACCTGAAGTGGATGTTCATTATGTATAGGTGTGCTTCTTTCAATATGGTGCTGCACATGTTCCTGAAATATTTATATGCGCTTAGGGATAATAATAATAATAATAATAATAATAATAATAATAATAATAATAATAATAATAATAATGCTGTTCAGTTAACCAGGGGCATATTTTTAGTCACTTAAAAAGTGTACACACAGAGAGAGCAACTAGCTATCAGGGATTCTGGAACTGTAAATCAAACCAGGCCTTGATTTACAGAGCTGTCACTTCAAGCCCCATGGTGCTTGACACTCCCCACTTAATGGGCTAAGAGTCCACAGTTATCTTTGTACAGCTGTGTCTGCTACCTCCAACCTCTCCCTCCAAGTATGGCTGAGAGAGGTAATGTATTTATGCACTACATAGCCAAGAAATTTTACATGCCTCAGGGTGGCTTTTAGCAAAACAGGTTGCAACCCTTTCAGCATTTTTTCTTTTATGCTTGCAAGCGCTTGGGTTCCTCTAATCAAAATGGGAAGCTTTTGCTCTGTGGTAACTGTTTCCCTGATGTACAGGACTGAACCAAAACATTTTACTGCCTTAAGTGAAGAACAAGATGGTTGCCCCACCTATTCCATGTACAAAATCTGACTGCACTTGTAGCTGTAGTTATTGAACTTCCTTCAACACTAGGGATGGAATAATATGCTGGATTAAATCAGAAGCAGTAGACCAGGGGTAGGCAACCTTTTTGAGCCGGGGGCCGGATTGCTGTCCCTCAGTCAATTGGGGGCCCGAAGCACCATAAATAAATAAATAAATAAATAAATAAATAAAATTAAAAATTAAAAAATATGCATGCACACTTTCTCAGACCTAGAAAAGCCATGGCAAAACCCCTGTGGAGATTTTGCCAAGAAAACCCCAAGAACAAGTAATAACAACAATAATCAATATCATCATGGCGGGCAGTGGTGGCAGCGGGGGGAGGCGACGGCGGCGGCGGCAGGACTGGCCTGGGGCCAGTCCAAAGGCCTCGGGGGGGGGGGCGCATCCGGCCCCCAGGCCTTAGGTTGTCTACCCCTGCAGTATGCAATATACACACATATCTTCTATCTGTCCTGATTTGGCAGGAACACTCCCAATTAATCCTACGCCTTCCCAGTTTTCTGGGTGCTTTAAAAATGTCCTGCTTCTTTTTCCTCCTTCCACTTTCTGCCTTTGCCTTAGGCTTACTTCATTTGCTGCAAACTGAATTCATACTTACTTCATTTGCTGCAAATGGGGGTGGGGAGAGAAGAGGATGAAATCTTGCCGTTCCCAGCAAGTTCAGGTAAAAGCAAACTACTTCAACCTCAGCTAGCTTGTGTGTTCTTTCTCCTTAATGACTTTAGCCATCTTGTTCACACTCTGATGTTGCCACATGGGTCCCAATTTTAATCTATGAAAACTTGGGAGGGTATTCACACAGTTCTCTGCAAACTCCCCCCCCCCAACTGTTACTTAAGGCAACTGTACAGAGACTGGAAGCAGCATTCTACTTTTTTAAGTAAAGAAGGGCAACATTTGACACTTCTCAAGGTTTCAGCGTAGTGATATAAATGTTACAGTGTTTGCATCATGGCTAATATTTACTCATTATTGCAAAAAAATTGGGGGGGGGGGAATAGGGTCTGTGGTCAGGTGAGTGGGTACTTTAAGTGATTTTTTTCTGGGGGAGGGTCAGTTTTTGAGGGGAGCATGTTACTAAGTTACTGTTAGTACTTAAAAGTAACTAGTAATGATAGTGAGCAACTTGTTACTGGAGCAGGAGGAGAGAGAATATAACATCACACAAGGAAAACATTACTTTTATTTTTTAGGAACTTCTAGACACTGTACAATTGCCTCAGTTTGCTTAATGGAAGGGTCAGCCCAGCTGATGTACACCCAGAATCTACAGAGTAAAGAACAGGCTGCATACCATGACCCATAGACCACATTCTGGGCAGCAGTTTTGAAAGCCTCTAAATGCATAAAACAGTTCATCCTTCTAAAAGCAGGAGTGCTTATTTTGGAGCTGATTGAATTCAGCTTTAACTCTGATCCAACAGATGGTTTTGCATTAAACATCTGGTTTTCTTGAGCAACTTCCATCCCTGTGTCCCTGGTCCACCAGGCCACACCTTTTCTACAAGCTCCACATAAGAATTGCGAGTGATGATTCACAGAAGTTCAGAGTTCAGCTTGGCCTACTTTCTTGATTTAGGGTAGATTTGGGGTTATTAAAGAAAACATGCCAAACCACAGCGTTACCTTATTCCCACCTGGAATCATAAATACCTCCTAGCATTTCTTTAAAATGCTGAGTTCATCAAAAGGTTTAGGGGAGTTCATGAATACTTGCATAGGAGTAGCCCCACTGGATCTAACAGAATTGCCGTTTCCTAAAGGTAAACTCAAATCATTCCTATGGAAAGCTTGGTCAGAGTTCCAATCTTCTGGCCAACTGGGTTCATTCAGTAAAAGATCAGAAGTAAGAAAAGAAAAGAAAAGCTAGTCATGAAAAGGACCACCTAGAATTAATTTCTCTCTAGACAGAGCACTGGCTCTTACAGGCATAGAAATCACTGAATGACTGATCACCTCTAATGCATGGCTGGATCCTTGGAGCTGGTTGTGTGAATGATCTTTACTGAATCAGGTGGATCCTGGTTTAGGAATGTGCAATAGGGCTGGCATATGTCTCTGTTATTACTTTCCTGCAACAGCTCCTCTTGTCTTTTAAAAAAGCTAGACTTGGATCTCAGGTCCTGTCCTCCTAAAGTCCGAATGTGGCCCTCTGGCATTCTGCAGGTGGTCATATTGCTTTATCCATGACACCGTCATTTTGGTGGCGTCCCACATTTTGTTTAAGTATATTTCCTATTTGAAAAGGCTGAAATGCCTCTCTTAAGGCGTAGTTAATAAGAGGTTTTGAGCTCAAGTATGCTGGTGTTTTGGTCTACTGTGAAGTCGAAGGCTTTCACAGACAGGATCCATAGCTTTGTGTGGTGCTTTCAGGCTATGTAGCCATGTTCTGGAAGAGTTTATTACTGATATTTCACCAGGATTCCCATGCCAGCATTCTCTGATGATGCCAGCCACAGATGCTGGTGAAACATCAGGTATAAACTCTTACCCTGAAAACCCCACAAAAAACTATAGTTTTGGTTTACTCTTTGGCTTTTGTCACACACATACACACCCAGTACTAGAATTACACCTCAAAGCTACATAGGGGCATCCATACTGCCCAATAGTGGTAGTTTGATACCACTTTAACTGCCACACCTTCATCCTATGGAATATTGTTGTTTGTCATTTGGTGGATGCTTAGAATTCTTCGGCACAGAGTTCTAATGAACTCCCCTGAACTACAGTTTCCAAGACGCTCTGAAAAGAGGGGGGTTGAAGAATGGATGTATCAAGGGGAGTTCAGGGGAGTATTAGAGCTCTCCAGTGAAGAATTCTCAGTACCTTTGTTGTTCTGTGCCTTCAAGTCATTTGTGACTTATGGTGACCCTAAAATAAATCTATCATGGGGTTTCCTTGACAAAATTTGTTCAAAGGAGGTTTGTCATTGCCTTCCCCTTAGGTTGAGAGCATGTGACTTGCTCAAGGTCACCTAATACGTTTCATGGCCAAGCTGGGAATTGAAGCTGAACCACAAATCCCAGTATTCCAGATGTTGGGGCCATGACAGTTCAAGTGGTATCAAACTGGTATAACTGTACAGTGTGGACACATCCATACAGGTGATAGGGTATCATAGTAAATGTGATAGATTGTCAAGTGGCATGGACAGAAATCTTCAAATATCAGGAACAGGAGCTTTTCATGAGCAGAGATCCACTATGAAATGGAAGGTCACTCTGTCCAATTTTTCTGGGATGCCCTCCTGTCCCCTTCATCTCTCCCTTCTCTTGCTTGTCTCATGTCTTCTAGATTTTAAGCCTTCAGGCAAGAACTGCTTTGTTTTTTTGTTTTTTTTTTGGTCCTATATAAACAGTTCTGGGAGCATTTGGGGCTGAAAAGCAAGGAAGAAAAGCTTTAAATAAATAAATAAATAAATAAACAAACACTGTTTTACTGTTGTGTAAGACCTATATAACAAACTTTAGTGCCTGAATATCAGAGCACCATTTAAAGCAGGGACAGTGACTATAAGCCCTTAAAATATTGTTGGATTGCAACTCCCAACATCCTGAGGCAGGCATAAGCAACTCTGCATCACAGTAACATCTGGAGCTGGAGGTTCATGCATTCCCCATCCATGATTTAAAGGAAATAGGGCTGAAATCTATCCTGCAAGGAAACAAAAGGAGAAGAGGCCCATGATAATCTGAAACAGTCTTCCATCTCCTTCTCAATCACAAGCCAGGTGAGTGGAGAAAATATTACAATATATATGATATAATCCTGTTAGTGACTTACACATGCTGCACTGTGCATGCAAAATGAATTTTGTGGACAATATGCAATGTTTGTATCCAGTTGACAGTGGTGGAAATAGTGCTCTGCATGGAGAACCATTGGACATGCCAATGTGCATCAAGTTCACTGTAAATGCACAACGTTGTTGTGTTATATTGCTGTTCAGTTGTGCAGTGGTAATATGTCATGGTTGCAACATATCTGCTTGGAATTCAGCTCTGGAGATTTCACATGCTTCAGAGCAGTTTTTTGGGGGTGCATGGAAGCTGTAATGGGAAGGAGTGATCGGCCTCTGCTTCTTCCACTGGCAGAAGCATTTTCATCCATAGATGTGCCTTTTTAGGTCTTGCTCTATGGCATGATAATTTAAAAATAAATAAACCAAATGGTTCTAACATACTCTGCTATCTGCTCATTATGGCTACAATCTCATACACATTAACACTGGAATTAGTTCCAGTGCACTGACCTCTGAGCAGGCATGTACAGGACTGTAAAAATCTAATTTTAATTGAGTATTTCCCCTAATGTTTATACTATGATCTCCAACTTTCTCATAAGTTCCTATTACGAGAATTATCCAGTATTATAATAAATTATCCAGTTCATAGTGGGAAGAGTTTAAACCCGGGACAGGCAACCTTTTTGAGACCTGGGCCGGTCTCCCATCGCTCAGGTCTCGGCTGGGCCAAGGGGGGGAATGGCGGCGCGCGTGCATGAGCACGCGCGCGCATCCCCTCCTCCACACGCGACCCCCCCGCGCACGCTGCCGCCGCAGCCACTACTGCAACCACCGCCGTAGCGTGCGCGGCCGCAGCCGCCACGGCGCATGTCGCGGTTGCCATTTTGGAAGTCAAAATGGCGGCGCAACGCATTTGCGCATGCACAAGAGTACTGCACATGCGCAAATGTGTTGCGACCGCCATTTTGGCTTCCAAAATGGCAGCCGCAGCAAGCGCGGTCGAAAATGTGCCCCGACGGCGGCAGCGTGTGGCGGCAGCAGCCTACGGCCTGGGCCGGTAAGTCCGGGGCCTGGGGCCCTAACTGGCCCCCGGGCCGTAGGTTGCTGGTCCCTGGTTTAAACTCTCCCTCTCCAGCCTCTTGAAATCTGCATCTGCTCCCCCAGTGGCTATTTTTAAAGCCCTGTACATTAATTACATCAATGCAATTAATAACAGGCCTAGTTTGACCTTAAAAACATTGTACATTTAGAATCCACTGCAGGAAAAATTATTTTTCAGAGTATAGGTAAACATGAAATGGGGGCAAGGGGAGAGTTATACTTTCAGTTTCACTTTCCCCTTAATTCAGATTTTTGGATCTGACATTCTTTTCATTCTGGTTTAGCAGATTCATTTTGGTAAATTCTTAAAAAATGAAAGGAACCCCTCTCTCCAATTTTCACAGACCAAATTCAGTAAATGCTTCAAGTTTAATGTGGTTGAATGCACAACCATTCAAATTCAATTTCTAAATAGTTAAGCATTCAAAAATCCTCAGCCTGGATTGACAAGTTTGTGTTTTTGTTTCTCTCATACTTACTTTTTATTTTTAAAGCTCAATTCCTTCCATCTAAATGCAATTGTTTTTAATTTTGCTAATTTTTTAATGAAAATGAATTGAAATGAAAATAGGAAAAAAGCCCAAGCTTCTGTTCAGACACTGTCCAAGCCAGCGGCAGGCAACCTTTTTCTTACCTGGGCCGGTCTGCCGTCACCCAGGTCGCGGCTGGGCCAAGGGGGGAGAAAATGGCGCCGCGCGCGACCTCCCCGGACACACAGCCGCTGCGATCGCTACTGCGGTCGCCGCCGTAGCGCGCGCGGCTCCAGCCGCCACGGCGCATGTCGCGGCCGCCATTTTGGGAGTCAAAATGGCAGACGCAACACATTTGCGCATGCGCAAGAGTACCACGCATGCGCAAAGTGTCGCGACCGCCATTTTGATTTTCAAAATGGCGATTGCCGCGAGCGCACCCGGAAACGCGCTCTGGCAGCGGCGGCGGCGCGCGGCGGCGGCAACCTCCGGCCGGGGCCGGTAAGTCCGGAGCCCGGGGCCTAAACCGGCCCCCGGGCCGTAGGTTGCCGGTCCCTGGTCCAAGCCCTTAGAGGTTTTTGGATCCTAGATGTGGGGTTCTTTCACACTATACATGTTGATTCCACTGGCTGCATCCTACAGAATCCTGGGATATGTAGTTTAGAGAGGCACTAGAGCTCTCTGGCAAAGAATGCTAAATACTTCACAAAATCTCATAGGATGGCACCATGGCAATGAGTGCCATTAAAGTGGTATTATTGTATTGAGTGAAAGGATATTGATATCATCATCATCATCATCATCATCATCATCATCATCATCATGTTGGTCATAATTTTGCAGCAGTCTGTAGATTTTGAACAAATACTGTAGAAACAATTTCTTTAAGTTCTCTTTGTTCTTGATTTGACTCCTATTCTAATGTTTTTCCTGGAATGTTTATCTTTGTTCTCTGATTTATTATGAAGAATCTGAGCAGTGTTCTTGCCATCCTGTTTTATTTTAACATTTTCTAATAAATGTTTCCATGTACATCCCCCCCCCCCCGACTTAACTTGTGGACAGTGGTGGAATAAAAAGGCAACTGAAGCAATTGCATGTCCAATGTGGACTGGCAATGTGTCACTGAAGCTTCACAGTTCTATTGTGACTTTAATTAAATTTTCCTTCTTGCATTTCAGCCTTTCTTACTACTTCCTATTCAGTGGTGGAGCAGAGTTACTGTATTTAAAATAACTTGTAAATTGCCAGAATTCAAAGATCATAGAATCATAGAATCATAGAATCATAGAATCATAGAGTTGGAAGAGACCACAAGGGCCATCCAGTCCAACCCCCTGCCATGCAGGAACTCCCAATCAAAGCATCCCCGACAGATGGCCATCCAGCCTCTGCTTAAAGACCTCCAAGGAAGGAGACTCCACTACTCTCCGAGGGAGTGTGTTCCACTGTCGAACCGCCCTTACTGTCAGGAAGTTCCTCCTAATGTTGAGGTGGAATCTCTTTTCTTGCAGCTTGCATCCATTGTTTCGGGTCCTAGTCTCTGGAGCAGCAGAAAACAAGCTTGTTCCCTCCTCGATATGACATCCCTTCAAATATTTAAACACGGCTATCATATCACCTCTCAGCCTTCTCTTCTCCAGGCTAAACATCCCCAGCTCCCTAAGTCGTTCCTCATAGGGCTTGCTTTCCAGACCCTTCACCATTTTAGTTGCCCTCCTTTGGACACGCTCCAGTTTCTCCACATCCTTTATATATAGCCACAGATATAGCCGTGTTAGTCTGTAGAATCAGTATAAAGAGAGATCTTGTAGCACCTTTAAGATTAACTGAAAGAAAGAACTTGTAAATTGCCACTGAGTATCAGTTCCTGTGCCCATGAGAAGAAAAGAAAAAAATATTCTTTGAGTGCCATTATTTCATCTATTATTCCTTTTCTTTTCTTTGTGTAAATATTGAAACCATGGTTGAGATCCTACATTGAGAAGATGCATTGTAATGTTTCATCAGGCAGAACTACATCTTTTCTCCTTTCTCCCCTCCCTGAAACTCTTTTTCATGCTGCTTCCCCCAAACATGGCCATACAGTTGCTGGTACAGAATGAATGATGCTCTGAAGCTTTTGACTATAGCCAGATGTACAATCTTCCTGGACTGCTGTAGGATCCCTTGGAGATCCTAAAGGATGACTTAGCCAAATGGTTCTTAACTGTTTGTATATTATACTTAGTTGTGTTACTTACAGGTTGACAGGCAACATTATTTTGGTATAGCCCTGAAAGCACCAGATCCCATCAGACCTTGGAAGCTAAGCAAGGTCAGCTCTAGTTCATACTTGGATGGGAGATCATCAATGAATACCAGGGGCTGTATGCTATAATTCAGAAGAAGGAACTGGAAAACCCATCTCTGAGTATTCCTTGTGTAAGAAAACACTATGAAAATAATAGGGTTGCCATATGTCAACAGGCAACTTGAAGGCACACACATACCCAAGAGAAAGAAACCAATGATGAGTAATTAAAGCCTGTTTCTCAACCACATGTTTCTATCAGTAATTTGCTGGCTATGTTGAACAAGAAACAATAAAAGAACAGCACACCCAAGGAGCAAACGATAAATTAACATTGCAGGGGACTTTTGCTGAGTGATTATAAATTACAGGGATCTTGATTATGGAAAAGACCATTGCTGCAGAACATATTGCTGCATTAAATGTTGTGTGTGTCACCACAATTTCAGTTTTGCACCTAGACGATATCAAAAAAGAAAGAGGAGGAGGAGGTTGTTGTCATCTGCCCTTGAGTCATCCCTGACCCGTGGCAACCCTGTGAATGAGACATCTCCAAGACCCTCTGTCCTCTACTGCTCTGCTTAGTTCCTGTAATTTCATGCCTGTGACTTCCCTGACTGAATCTAGACATCTGGCATGTGATCTTCCTCTCTTTCCACTGCCTTCTACTTTTCCTAGCATTATCGTCTTTTCTAATGAGTTGTGCCTTCTTATGATGTGGTCAAAGTACAATAGCATCAATTTGACCATCTTGGCTTCCATGGATATTTCTGGTTTTATCTGCTTGAGGACCCATTTGTTTTTCTTTTTGGCTGCCCACAGTATCCTCAGCACTCTTTTTCAATACCACATCTCAAATGACTTGATTGTCCTCTTATCTGACCTCTTCATTGTCCATCTGTACATAGTAATCGTGAATACAATGGCTAGGACGATTCTAACCTTAGTGCTCAGTTGTAAATCTTTACACTTTAGGATTCTGTCTAGTTCTTTCATTGCTGCCCCTCCCATTCATTCCTAGTTTTTTCTGATTTCCTGACTGAAGTCTCCATTCTGATCAATTTTTGATCCAAGGTAGGGGGACCCTTTAACTATTTCATTTAAGGAGTTAAACAGTTAAGGAATTAAGTTAAGGAGTTAAGTTGAGGAGGAGGAAGAGGAGGAAGAATATCCCAGGATTGCTAGAGGACCCTAGTTTGGAAGCCATTAAAAGAAGACACAAAACTTTCTGGCAAGGTGATGTCTCAATGTATGGAGTGCTTTTATTTGAAGCTGGGCAAAAATCTGGGGGTGCCCATTTCCTTGAAATTACTACTTGCCCTCCAACTATTCTGACTTGGCAGGGACAATCCCGATTAAGTGGATTCTGTCATCCCACTTTTTCGGCTTTCTAAAAAATGTACAAGTATCTATCTCAGCCACAGTTCCATTCTCTCATCCTCTCATTCATCCCATTTGTCCATTGCTTATGACAGTTGCTGCAAGCTGAGTTCAAAATGCAAAAGAAGCTTGCAATGCATTAACTCAGCAGAGCAGGGAGGAGAGGAAGGGGCAGAATTGTGACCACAGACAAAACCAAACTGCTGCAGAGTCTCCTAGCTTGTCTGTCCTTCCTCAATAATAATTTTTGCCACCTTGACCACACTCTGATGTTGCTTGGCCACATCTGTCTTGGTTCTCACCTGTGACATGTTGGAAGATAAGTGACAAATATTGCTCCTGGTGCTGCTTCTGCTGCCACCAACTGTGCAGGGCCCAGGTGGCACCTTTGGCTCTCCTTTAGTGGCTGGGTGTGGGAAAATACACCCATCCCTTCCCTGGCTGCTGTGCCATCTGTTCTTCATGCCTAACTATCCCTGTATGTGAGACATCTGCTTTGTAATCTGATATCACACAATGGAAAAGGGCTAAACTTCTGTTTCATTTTTTCCTTAAGTGCTAATGTAACACTAGAGAGCCGCACATTAATTTTAGGGGTTTGTTCAAAGTCAGGAGAATTAAACACTGAGCTTTATGACAGAGAAGCCTGAGTAAAGGAGAAAGACAATTTGTGAGAGATCCCTGGGCTTCTTTGTTCTGCAGTTTCACTTAAAACTGTCCCTAGTGAGGACATTTTAGGCTGAATTGCCTTAGGACCCCTTTGCTGTAGCCTAGAAATATGATTCCACTTTCACTGCCATTCTATAGAATATTGAGATTTGCAGTTGAGGGAAATGTACTTAGAATTCTCTGCCAGAGAGATCTAGTGCCTCATCTAGGATTCCATAGGATGCAACCATGGTAGTTAAGGTGGAATCATACTGATTTAATTGTATAATGTGAAAGGACCATTATAGATGAATGTAGTTTTTCTATGATAGGGCTTGGGGACCTGCCTTCAAGATGTTACTGAACTTCAGCTCCCATGATTCCTTGTCACTGATCAGTGTATCTGGGGCTCATGGAATCTGAAGTGAAAGAACTAATGAAAGGCTGCACAATCTGCATCCTTTTCACCAGGATGGTACAAGCAGGATGGATTTACAATGTAATCCCAAACATGTCTACTCAGAGGTAAGCCCCACTACTTCAGTGATACCTACTGTCATGCTGAGTACATTTAATGCTGCAGCTTTATTTATTTACATACTCTGCAAATAATTGGAAAGAAATTAACTCATGCAATATGTGGTGCTGGAGAAGAGTGCTGATATCATGGACAGCTAAAAAAGTCAAACAAATGGGTCCTAGAACAGATCAAGCCTGAATGAGAACCATCAGGAAGCCATGATTATTAAACTGAGGCAGTTGTACTTTGGCCACATAACGAGAAGACATGACTCACTAGAAAAGACTAGTGCTAGGAAAGGTGGAGGGTAGCAGAAAGAGAGAAAGACGTATACTAGATGGATAGACTCAATCTAGGAGGCCATGGCCCTGAACTTGCAGGACTTGGACACAGTGGTTGAAGACAGGGGGGCTTGGAGGTTTCTCACTTATGGGGTCACCATGAGTCAAAGTTGGCTCAAAGGCCATTAACAACACAACAAACGTTGACTCTGAAAGGTCTGCAAAAATATATGACTCTGCCTTGTCCATGGTTGTGTAGCTGATTCCAGATGTTCTAAGCAGGTGCTTACTTTTCTTGAAAAAATTGTTCTACTGAGAATAAATTCCTGGAATCAAGAATTCTTTCATTTCAAGAGGATGTCTTTTTGCACCAGGTTCTGGTTGATGACTCTCCAGTGATATCTCCACAATTCCAGTGATAATCCTGACAATAGGAAACCTTCCTATCACTGGCTTGGACACAGCTCCTTCTTCATAGCTGTCTATTTTATCCTTTTCATGTCCAGAGCAGGATTGGATAAAAAGTTGTCCCTGTCATGAGTGCTACTGATATACAATGAATGCATCATCTAGCACAGTGCTACTTAAAATGGTGGTCCTTGGACTGCTGCTGGCCTCTGAGTAATTGGCTGCTGGTCTATGGCATTTCCAGAAAAGAATGAAACAATTTACTCAATAAGTACAAATTTAGTGCCAGTCCCTGGAACAATGAATAAAAAACATACTTGCCAGATTGGTCCCACATCAGATAACCTATGAAATCCCAACCTAGCATAGAAACAACAGGAAAATTCATCATTATTCTTTTCTGATTGGCAGCTACTGAAATAAATTGAATTTTGAGCTGTCAGTACTGAAAAGGACATACTCTGTGATATAACTAAACACACAAAACTATGTTAATAATGTTAAGGGTCTCGCCTAAAAATGAAATAAGCTGGGAAATCAAACTGGCCCTCCAGTTTCAATTCAAATGGATGTGAATAAGAAGTGAGTTATGGATGGTGTGTTGGCTTCAGTCATCAATTTGTTGAGACTTTAATAGGTTTCACTCCTGCTGTTTTTGGGTGCCCTCATTCCTCCTATACCTTCAGGAAGAAGAAATGATGGTCAGTCTAAAAACTGTTGACAGTTTAATTAAACTTGGACTCTAAAAAGTCTTTAGAGGAAATTCAACTGGTGAAGCTTTTTCTACCATTGGCTTACAATACATTTGAGAATGCTTCACCTCTTGAAACCAGCACAGCATTGAAAGGGTGGGGCTAAAATCTTGCTCGCTGATCAGCTTCCAGACTTCAACTTATATAACAGATTTTTTAAAAATGGTTATTGAACAGTAGGCACTAGAAGATCATACAAGATACTTCTGATTCCCTGGAGATCATTACATAACAACACAGTGTTTTATTTGTTTCTGCGGCAGCATGGTTAGCCAGCCTACGCTATCTCAGATTCCAACTTCTCTGACTCAGATTCATTCCGGTGGATCTGGAGTACTCATTAGACATATTTTGTGAGGCTATAACTCTAATTCCTGTTGGCTTCAAAGAAATTATGCACGTTGGAGCAAATGAGATGCCTACACATGGATATCAGTCAGTCGCTGGGGTGGAAGGCTGCAACCTACTGCAAGTCTACTGTATACAATTGATCAGAAACAACCCAGAGCCATCAAAGTTCAAGCCAAGATTTCTGAATGTGGTACCTGGTTGATTATATTTGGGGATATCCCAAGAGATTTTGCTGCTTGAAGCAAAGGGTAAAATAGCACATTTCTCCATTTCATATTCAGAGGCCCAACTGGTCCAGTGGTGACTCTTCATTCAGTGTTTGCAATAGGATAGGATCCTTTGATATGCATGAGACGCCTTGAGTTCCTGTACTGGAAGGCAAGCAGGCAGAATATAAATAAATATAATAATAAAAAAATAATAATGAGGACAGCTGGCTATTTAAGGGGTGCAAGATAATATTTGTTTGTTTGTTTCCTGCCTCTCCCCATGGATAGAGGTGGGGAACAACAATAAATAAACAATCCACAATATCAATTAACACAATATCAATTAAAACATGCAACAGTTTAAAAGGACAAATAAAACATACACATCCTAAAACAATCCACACTTAAAATCCATCATTTTAAAATGATCTGGATTAGCCTGCCAGAAGAGACTGGTCTACAATGCAGTTTTAAATTTAGGCAGTTTATTCAGCTGTCAAATCTCTTCCAGCAGGTCATTCCACAGTCTTGGGGCAGCTGAAGAAAAAGTCCCCAAAGATAGGCTCCAGGGGTGTGTATATAGCTCTGACCATTAAGAAAGGGCAATGGTCAGGGGTTTGGACAGCACATCTGGGGTACTGTTCTTGCTGACCGCACAGCATCTGCTGCCTGAGGTGGTTCCCTCACTCTGCCTAATAGGTTTATCGGTCCTGGTTCCTCCCTTTTCCAGTTTGCTGCACAAAATCTCATGTTTTTTGCTAGCATAAATGTTTGAGTCAGCTACTTATCTGAATATTTCCTAGACTAATATTTCTTCTTCCTTGTATAGAGGGTGCAAAGAAATGGTTCTAGAGGACAAAAAGACCGCTCTAGAAGATAAAAAGGACTGTGCCTCTCTTCATTTGGATATACAGAACCTAAGGAGGAAGGAGAAAGTAAAATGTTGATCGTAATGATTGTTCTTATATCCTTACTTTTCAGTATTAATTTCCAGTCTTTAAAAAGCCAGGCTTACTTAGTGCTCTCTGCTCACCTGCAATCTCTGTTTGCATTGTTCTGTGGCAACATTGGCTCATTGGTTTTCAACAGCAAAAACATAAAAGCACGCCGAGAGCATAAACAGGAAACTTGTGTTTAGGTGGGAGTTCCCAGGAATTTTGTTCTGCTGACCACAAAGGCCATGGGAGAAAGGAAGTAGGAAAAACACTGTAAATACCTGGGTGACTAATAACTTTATGCCGTTCATCTGGCCTTTTGGGGACATGCAATTCTCTGCACTTTCTGTGCAAAAGGAGGGGGGAGCCCTCAGAGAAGACGCTATGAAGGCTTTTTGAGGGTTTTCTATGTTTTAAGTCTTTGGAGTAATTAAGTACATGTGTTCCATTCTCTCTGTGTTTCTGTAGTGCTCTCCTGATCTAATATTGGAGATATTAAGTGGATGAGGTTGGTCCTGTAGGGAAAGGGGGTCTCTGTCCTTTCCAGCCACCTACAGGAAGGCGTAGGCTGGTTGATGGTTTCCAAGCTGTTGAATTCAAGAATTTGCTTTGGGTTTTAGTAGTAACTTGAAAGGAATTGTCCAAATTACTGATTCCTATCCCCCAAACAGGTTTCATGTCATAGATTCAAAACACACTGCAGAAATAATCCAGTTTGAGACTGCTTTAACTGCCCTAGCTCAGTGCTAGAGAATTCTGGGAACTGTAGTTTTGTGAGACAAGAGCTCTGGTGCCATAATAAACTACAATAAACTAGAAGTGAGCAAGGACAGTTAAAGCAGTTCCAAACTAGATTATTTCTGCAGTGTGTTTTGGACCTTAGATAGCTGCTTTAAAACTCAGACTAAAACCAAAAACCAAAAGACTGAACTTCCTCCTCACTCCAAGATGTTCACCCTTTGTATCCAGATGTTGTCTCAAATCTAATTAATGTTTTGTCACCCCAGAGTTAAAGCCATCAGTCATTCCAAAGTCCTTTTGTTAATTCCGTGCGAAAACCATCTTGGTTACACCACAATATAGCACCAAGTACCCCTCAGAGCTATGAAATCAAATATAAATATTCCTCCCGATATAGCCACCTTGTTCACAGTTTGCCTATGGACCCTGTGTGCACAGAGGGTTTCTCTCACTTACTGTGTTGTCCTCAAATTGTGTCTGAGCCATTCTCTTTTTTCCATTGAACCCTCTCTTCAGGACTGGTAATTGTTGTTGTTGTGTGCCTTCAAGTTATTTCTAATTTATGGTGATCCTAAACCTATTGTGGGGGTTTCTTGACAGGTTTCTTCAGAGCGGGTTGACATTTCCATCCTCTAAGGCTAAGAGAGTGTGACTTGCCCAAGGTCATCCAGTGAGCTTCTATGGCTGAGCTGGGATTTGAACCCTGGTCGCCAGAGTCATAATCCAATGCTCAAATCACTACACCATGCTTCTCTATATAATATATTTATAATAAAACATTTATAATAATGTATAATAATGGAATTATTATCCCCTCTAATTCCCAATTCCTCACTATCCAACCTTTCACACCTTTCCTTTCTGTTAGCCCTGTATTGTTAATATTGCATTTGTTTTGTATGTTTGTGTGCATCTTTGCACATTTCTAAATAAACTATTATTCATTGAAACCGGAGTCTCTCTGCAGTTAGTACTGTTATACATAGGTGGAAAGTTACCCACCTCTCACAGCCCTCCTTTTGAGCTAATAAATTCCCCAAAATACCAAGGAGACACTGACATTGTTGGTGAGGACCCCAAGTCAGGAAAAACAAACAAGCTAAATGTGGATGCAGCTATTTGCTTTTGCTTGAACCTACTGGGA
The DNA here is from genome assembly GCA_026167975.1 of Phrynosoma blainvillii. Lineage (NCBI taxonomy): Eukaryota > Metazoa > Chordata > Lepidosauria > Squamata > Phrynosomatidae > Phrynosoma > Phrynosoma blainvillii. Next base: position 22,095,684 of record JANUYF010000005.1, read on the forward strand.
AAGACAAGATTCCAGCCCTCCTCTCCTTTCCCACTGCTGAACTAATTGCTTGCATACTACTTTTGCACTTTGAATTCAGTTTGCAGCAACTGAAGTAAGCTGAGAACAAAAGGAGAATGTGGGAGGAAGGAAGATATTTTAAAGGCAATTGAAAAACTGGAACAACAGCAGATTAATTGGGGCTCTTTCTGCTAAACTCAGCCAGTTGGAGGGTATGGCCTTGTAGTCTTAAAAGTAACTTTCCTGAGCTCGCACGTTGGAAGAGGAAATTTCACTGGTGTGCTGGATGCAACTAGACTTTTAAGACTCTACTGTTATTTGTTACCAGCATGTTGCATTTTATCTCCTTCACCCAATGATGTCCCACTGATTCTGAAACAGAGAGTGTGGAACAAAAGGGCAAAAGCAACCCCTTTGCATGGACATTGTCTAAGAGGATTTAGATGAAAGCAGCCAAATCTTCACTCCCCTTGTTTTGTACTGAAGCAGCAGCTGGAGGTGGGAGTCATGTATCTCTTTGTCAGCAGTTTCCCCCATCAGATCCCCCAAAGGATTTCCATTGTTACCCAAAGGGGCCCCTTGAAGGGAGGACTTTTCTTCTTTTCTTCCCCAACGACCAGCACAGCTTGGAAGATATTTTCTTGTCTTTTCAACTGACCGGCCGCCTGCATCTTGCATGTGGCAGAGGAGATGGGGAAGGAACGGATTTCAAAGTGGGGCCATCTGTACAGAGCAAACCTGGCAGAGCAGGGGTGGTTTCATGGGTCTTGATGATTTTCCTGCAAACACTGAGGCCTGTCTGGCTAAACTAGAGACATCTGGCCAACTTAATTTAGAATGCAGGCTCTAATTTCACTGGATAGCTTAGGCCATTTAGCCGCCTAGATAAACTCCAGATTGGCAACACTGGGGCAGAAACCGTTACAGGCCTATATTTCTATAACAGGGAAATTCATCACCCTTGGGAAAATCCATCCACAGTGAAGTCAGAGAACAAATCATCTTTAGGACAGGAAGAAAACAAACAGGATTCTATCATCTTGTCTAATGAATAGGGAAAGTTCTGTCCTTTAGACATCACTTTTTTTTTAGCTAACCAGTACAGGGAATTATAAAGACGCAGCAAAATCATTTTCCCTGTTCCTATGGTCTGCTGGCACTCAGAACAGACGATTTTTCATTTGTTGTCTCAATTGCTACGTCTTAGTGACTGGCTCCTTCTTCACTTAAGACCACACTAGGAAACTCCACATGTAGCTGATGCTTATTTTTTTAGGCAAATATTTCTGTCTCATCCTATAGGATAAGATCTCTGGATGGCAGATGCTGAAATCAATGATGCAATTTCAGATTCAAAACAATAACAATAATCCAGACAATCTAAAAACAGATTAAACAATTAAAATTTGGTCATTTGGAAAGCTACAACAGTCTAAAATCATGTATGGATATAGATCTTGATGAAACAACAACAACATCAATAATAATTATAGCTTTAATAGGAAATGAATATTGGTTTTAGACAACCAATGCTGGTCCTAGTCGGGCCTCTAAAGGAGGGCATTTCACATCTGGGATGCATAGCAGAGAAGACACTCTCCCATGTGTTTAAACATATATTTTTTCCTCAATGGTGGGACACAGAGGATTTACTCTGCTCTGCCTGGCATTTACTTTTCTCCAAGACAATTACAGTACCTTGTAATCACTGCACCACTACAGGGTACTGGACTCAGTGGTCGCTGGTTATTCTATGGCACTGGAATAATAAATCCATAAATGCTGGATTTAGGTCTGAACTTTAATGGAGCTATCCAAATTCTTGAAACCTATCCCTGGACAGCTTGTTGAAAGTTCCTCCTGCACCTTGGACACTGACATTGGACAGTGACTCAGAGATCCAGAGTCTAGTCCGGACTGAGCCATGAAACTCATTGGGTAACCTGAGACTTGTCATTGTTTCTAAGCCTGACCTGTTCACAGGGTTGTTGTGAGGATTTTTTCAGGAGAAAAAGAGCCATGCATACTGCCTTAGCTTCATTGGAAGAAGGTTGGGATCTCAATCTTTCTCTCTCTCTAAGAAATAAAAAATAAATTCAAAGTGCTGGTGATCACTTTCACAGATCTAACTTGAGAGCGGCAATAACCTGGTGCCTTTCGGATGTTTTTGACTTCAGATTCTCCTCCAGTTTCAGCCAACATGGCCAGGGTTTGACAATAATGGAGTTGGAGCCCAAAACAATTGGAGGGACTCAGGTTGCCTCTCTTTCGCTAAACAGGTTAGGACCAAGATAAATAAAAGACTGGCTTCTTCCACAGGATCTATCCCACAATGTCATCTTTTAGGTAATCAATGAAGGCTTTGCAGTGGATCCTAACAGGGGCTGAAGCACACTCGATGGCAAAATTGATCAGGATCTTTTCAGTTGCTGGACCCAAGTTGTAAAACTTCCCATGAAAGGATAATCTGGACCCTTCTTTAGTAGAGTCCAGGTACACTTTAAAGAGTATTTTGGGGATAGATTTTTACTTTTCTTATTTTGTATTTAAATGATTTAAAATATGTTCATACTTTGTTCAAGGAGCCAATGTTTGTAGTGGTTTAAGTATTGGACTTCAACTCTGGAAATCAGGATTCGATTTCCTACTCAGTCATGAAAACCCAGTGGGTGACCTTAGGTGAGTCACACACTCTCAGCCCTAGAAAACCCCTTGATAGGTTCATCATAACTCAAAAATGACTTGAAGACAACAACAAGAGCATACTTTGTTCTTCATATATACTTCCCAGGCAAAATCTTTCTCCAAGGAGTAGAATTCAAAGATATAGCTGTGTTAGTCTGTGGAATCAGTATGTAGAGAGATTTTGAGACTAACTGAAAGAAAGAAATTGGCAGCATGAGCTTTTGTAGACTTCAGATGCATCTGAGGAAGTAGACTGAAAGTCTAGGAAAGCTCATGCTGCCAATTTCTTTCTTTCAGTTAGGGCCTTTGCAGACTGCCAGAAATAGTGCAAATTGAGTCCACTTTAAGGGTTAGGGTTAGGGAATCATGGGAACTGTATTTTATTGTGGCACCAGAGCTCTCTGACAGAGAAGGCTCAATATCTCAGAAAAAAAATTCCCATGATTCCCTAGCACTAACCCTAACCCTTAAAGTGGACTCAATTTGCACTATTTCTAGCAGTCTGCAAAGGCCCTAAGTCTCAAAGGTGCTACAAGATCTCGCTACATACTTTCTCCAAGAAGGTTTCCGTTATCTTATGTGACTGTTTTTAGGCTTTTCTTATGCTTTCATCAACATTATTATAATTATTCTTAAAATGTGATTTATGTTGATGTCATTTTAATTTTATTATTGGAAGCTACCATTGGGGATTGTTTTAAAGGCAGGGTATAAATATATAAAACAAGCAGAAAATCTGTACTGAGGAAATTCTGGATGGCACATAAAATGCATGGCCTGATGATGGAAACAAAACTGGATGACTCAGCTGCCTTGAGCACCAAGTAAACACAACGCACATGCACAACACATCAAAATGACTTTATGAAATTAACAAAATGAGATACATTTATGTGGAACAACACTTAAAATGGGGGAAGGGGGTGAATTTTCTACAAAGCCAGAATATGCTAGGAAGGAGAGTAGCCAGGCCCTCCCTTTCTTCATTTTTAAATGGCTGTATGTTTGGATATCTAAGCCAGCATTATGTAGTGATCTGAGCACTGGACTATAACCCTGGAGACCAGGGTTCAAATCCCACTGTAGGGCATCTTAGCATCTGGACTTGGAGGCACTAATCTCCCTGGGTCACAACTTTCTCCATTATGATGAGATTTTGTTTCAGTTGCAATATTTCTAAATGTGAACTAAGCTCTATAAATCAGCACATGGAAATGTTATGCAAATCTGTTATCACATTGGACGTTTTCACACACAAACGTCCCATCCGCCTGGAGCCATTCCGGAACGGAGCCTTCCGCTCACTCTGGAATGGCTCCGGCGGCAGCGACCTAATTCCTTTTAAAAAAAGGAATTACAACTCCAGGGCTTATGCCGGTGGGCGTCCGGAGTTAGAGCTAAAGGGGGCGGGGCTTGCTGCGACGTCATGTGAACAAGCGCAGCAAGCCCCGGACTGACGCCGGCTAGCGCCGGGGATGGCACCAGAAGGGGTGGGGCTTGCTGCGATGTCGTGTGCAAAATTTGACATTTTGCCGGAGTGGGGCCGGACGGAGGCCGGCTAGCGTCCTCCAAAAGCCCCGTGTGAAAACGTCCCTAGTTAACTGGTATGCTAGTGATACCAACAACTACAGCTCTAGAGAACAGAATTAGAATCTCTGTTTGACCATGGAAACCCATTGGGTGACCTTGTGCAAGTTACATTGTCTCAGCCTCAGTGGAAGGCAAGGGCAACTCCCCCGGAACAAAGCTCACCAAGACCCCCCCCCCGATAGATTTGCCTTAGGGTTACCGTAAGTTGAAAACAACATGAAAATATGCAACAATGTTTGAATATATCATTGGAAAGATAAATCTTCATCCTTTAAACACCCTCTAAAGTCTTAAAGCAAGGGAGGACAAAGCATGGCCCTCCAAATATTGTTGGACTGCAATGTCCAGTGTTCCTCACCATTGGCTATGCTGGCTAGGGCTATGGACATTGCAGTCTAGCAACATCTGGACTTTGGTCACTCCTACCTTAAAATCAGTTCTAAAACTACTATGGGTATACAAAAGGAAATATTTTAGCCATTGCAGAAAGGTATATGATGACTGTATATCTTGTTCCAAGAAGATAGTCTTCTATTAGAAAGCATCTTCTTTTTGAAAGACTATCCAGTCCATGCCCAGTTTAAAAATTAACACCTAAATCCAATGGTAAGTTCCAATGAGTCTATTTTATGTATTTAACCTATCTATAACTAATAACTAATATCTATGAATTATTTAAATAATTTGATATGATTAACTATTATTAAATATAAATTGATTTAAAATGTATATAAAATTATTAAAATTTACATCCCACTGTGTATCATTGGTTCTCCGGGAGGCATATAATCAAAATCAACTGAAACTGTTTAAAGCCATTTCAAAATTTAAAACAATAAAATAATTTAAACAGGATGAAAACATATTTGACACATGATCAAACTTCAGAAAATTAAATTTGTCACAGTTTCTAGAATGGCCATGCTAGCTGGTAGATTCTAGGAATGACAGTCTTTTTTTAAAAAACAGATTTTATTAATAGCTTTGCAAACAATCAATATAATCAACACAAAATACATTCTTTGGGGTCAAGAAAAAGAGTTTTACAGAAAGGCGATTTATCCTGGGATAGCAAAAACACTATGTGTCATCTCACTCCATGGCAGCTGGTGGAACTGAGTCCAGAATGTCTCTCCAAAAGATAGTCTGATGGATTGGGGGTCCAATATTGTTCATGTTATTATTAATATATTCAATAAAAACAGACCAATCATCAAAAAATGTGTGTGTCTTTTTTTTTTTTTTTTTGGTCCATTGCAAAACTTGAAGGTATCAGAGTTTTTCTGACAACCATGTGTCTCAAATCCTCTTCCACCAGTTGCTCAGTTGAACATCTCCTGTTTTCCAACATCTTGCAATTTCAGCTGTGGCTGCTAAGATGAGGAATGTGACAAGTTTTTGATTTTTCAGGTGACTATTGTCCTTGCTGTAAATCAATAGCATTAGAAGACCTGGGGAAAATCGTACAGGTTGTTTTACAATATCAGAAATTTGGGTTAAAACAACATTCCAGAAAGCTCTAACTTTGAGACAATCCAACTACATGTGTAAATAGGAACCAAGAGTCTTACAACCTCACCAGCATTTTGCCATTTTTGATAATCTTATGGGTGTTGAATACCATCTTCAAAGGCTTCCTCCCTCATCAACGCTGACCATGATTTATATGGGGGGGGGGAGTCCAAATGCATGACCAAGTGGTTTCAGAGATATCCATGTTTATATCAGATTTCCAAATTATCCTGGCAAGTTGACTCATGCCAAAAGTGGATTGTATTAGATTTTTATATATTATGTCTGTCTCACTTCAGATCTTTGTCCTTTTGCTATACAAATGTGTTCATAAAAGGTCAAGGGATGGGGGCAACCATCCTTTATCAATTTGCTTTTTGTAAAAGAGAGTACTTGCAGTACTTGGAACCAAGAAGATTTGGTGTGTCCCAAGGTATTGAGCAAATTATCTGTCATTTTGAGCTTTCCATGTTCAAATAAATACATAATTCTGTATATGCCACACTCCTTCCAACATTTGAATTGAGCTAATTTATCCATTTCATAAAAATGGGGGTGTAATAGGAATGGGCAAATAGGGGAAGGATCAGAAGCTAGTATGTAAACCCATTGCTTCCAAATAAGGAGGGAGTTGTAGAGAAATGGGTTTCAAATCTCCTTCAACACCCTCTGTGTCCTTATAGAGAAAAGAAAATTAAGTTCAGCCAAACTATAACTATCTAGTTCCATGGACACCCACTTGGTGGAATATTGCTCTGTGACAAGATGGGAGAGCTGGTTTAGTTGGAAGGCATGATAATAGAGTTTGACATCTGGGATTGCCAACCCTCCTTCCCCGGTGTTAGTATATCTAACAGATTTAGAGAATATGGGTCTTTTTCTGTTGAATATATAGTCATTAATCATCTTTTACCAGAATTTGAATTTGAAAGGAGTTGAACAAATAGGTATAGATTGGAAGAGAAAAAAATAAGCATGGGACAAGAAACATCTCTACAATGGCAATCCTCCCAGAATGGAGAGGTTTAAGTGTTTTCACTTCCTTATTTTTACTTTCATCCATTTAGACAGGGTTATAGTTCCTGGGCACCAATTGAGATAAATCTTTTGTGGTAAGAATGCCTAGATACGTGAATCCGAGGGGGGGGGCATAGTTGTAATCCAGAGACTTTTGTCAGCTTGTCCTGGTCTGAAGGTGGAGCATTCAGATACATCAGTTTAGATTTTTGATAATTGATCTTAAGCCCTGAGTGTTTTCCAAAGGTGTCCAATATCTCCCACCCCCAGGAAATGATGTTTTAGGTTTTTGTACTGCAAGCACAATGTCATCCACGTACAGCATTATTTTGTGATGGTGGCCATTGATACAGGGCCCCACAACATTTGGGTTTGACCTAACTAGTTCAGCTAGGGGTTCAATAAAAAGTGCGAATAGTATTGGTGAGAGGGGAAATCCTTGCTTAATGCTTCTGTGTAAGTTGAAGCGATATGAGTCTACCCCATTAACCAACACTGTTGCTTCTGAGTGTTTGTAGGGATGTTCTAGGATAGCTATAAACCCATTGCCAAAATTCATTTCCTTTAAGGAAATGCCATTCAACCCTGTTGAGTGCCTTTAATGTTAGGAATTACCGTCTTAAAAGTAACTCTTCCAACATCTTCTTTTGCATGAGTGCCCATCTTGTTGCTTGAAACAACTTTGTCTAATATACTGCTTTAAATGCTACAGAAACTATAAAAAGCTACTTTGACCAAATACATTTATTTATTTATTTGATTTATAGCCTGCCTTTCCCCCAAATAGGGCTCAAACTAGCTTATGATTTAAGTTAAAATAAAATAACTAAAACAATGAGTAGTACAAAAGCTTTTTAAAAACAAACATTAAATCATCAATCCAATTAAAAAATTTGATGTACATATTACATATTAAAAACAGGATACCTACACTAGCACAGGATAGAACAGTGTAAAAAAGAACATCTGTAGCAAAGACAATATTAACTCTACATAGTTCAGAAAAGCTGGAAAGCTTCTTGTCCCAGAGTTCTCAGAATCGAAGCTGGTATAGCCAGTCTGCTACCAATTGCCTCTGCCAACTCTATGATATTTACCTAATCTTGTCTAGTGCAAAGAGACATGATCCCAAAGCCCAAAATGATTCACCTATCTTCCTAAACCTAAAACAGTCTCAATCTGGTATTTATGGGTGACTGCCTGGGAAGCCACTGTACAATGCCTTGAGCAGATCATAAAAAAGTTATTCATTTGGACTGCAACTCCCATCTGGTGTGGGGCTCTTGAGAGTTGTAGTCCAAAGATATACATTTCCTAAGATCTGACCTTGAGTTCCACAATGGATTAAATGAAGGATAAAAAGATCATGAAATTAAAAAAATCTACCTGAGATTGTCATGCTGCAGGTGGGCCATTTGATTGCTCTGATTCTGTTTTAGGTAGATTTTTTTAAATCCTTTTAACCATGTGTTCCGAATTTTCACCAGACAAATTAAATATTGAATCAACTGTTTATTTCAGTTAATTTGAACTTTAAGTTCTTAATCTGTCAACATGAATAAGAGACCAACATGGTTAAACCCAGCTCCAGAGCCTTTTAGGATGATGTGACTGAAAACAATTGTGAATATTCTCAGTACAATGCAAGGAAAAAGGACAGCAGTGATGTGGCTCTGGAAAATGCCTTTGAACTTAAATCTGAGCAGATTCTTATGGCTGCAATCTTATGCACTGAATGAAGTTTATTTTTCAGTAATTATGTATTGGTTCATTGCATGTGCTTGCATTAGTTCTCCCATTGGTAACTAGTAGTGGTGGTTGTGGTGCGCCTTGAAGTCACTTTTTATTTATGGCAACCACAAGCTGATCCTATCATAGGGTTTTTGTGGCAAATATTGTCAGAGGGGGTTTGCTATTGCCATTTTCTGAGGCTGAATTGCCTAAAGTCATTCAGTGGATTTTTATGCTTGAACAGGGAATTGAACCCTGATCTCCAGATTGTTAGTCTAACACTCAAAGCATTAAATCACACTGGGTTTCTAGTAAGGTAGACTGGGGCACAGAAATGTGATCTGGAAGTTTTGTTAAGAGTGGGAGGGCAGTCATAGCACCTGGACACCACTTCAACTATCATGGTTCCACCCTATGGTATCTTGAGATTAGTATTTTGATGAAGTATTTAGATATATCTGTTAGACAAGTATACCGCACTCCCCTGAACTACATCATTGAAGCTCAAAAACATATAGGATGGAGCCATAATTGTTAAAGTGATATAAAACCCTTATAACTTTAGTGTCGATATATTCTTTATCAGTGGTAATTGTGCAGCTATGTTATCCCAAGAGGATAACTTGGTGCAGAATTGAGTTTTTACTTTTGTATCCACTCAACTTCCTAGAATGTAGGGTGCTTACTTAACGAATTACCAAAATTCATCCATAGTCAACAGCAGCAAACAAGAACAGATATTTATTTACCTTAAATGAAGTTGAGAAATCCATATTTCCCCTGAAAATTTCATCCTGGGAGACAATAAGAACAACAGCCAAAATGAAAAAAAAAAAGAGAGGAAAGATTGCATATTGGCCAGAATGGTGAAATGAATCACTTGCCACTTCTTTTCAGTCATTTTAGCTGACGTAGCCTTAGAAATGTAAAAGGGAAGACATTCTTCTTCAGTGACATAAACTCAGAGATGCCATTGATCACTTTTATAGTTGTTCCCAGCGAATTTATCTCTAGCATTAGATTTCTTTTCACAACTGTTTTGTGGGATAGGCTAAGTTGGATAGTCATTTCCCCAGGTTCACACAGTGACCATCTTGAGATGGATCTATGGGGATCTGAAATTAAAATTCAACACTCTGTCCATGGAATGACAGCCCATATGTGGAAATGACAGGTCATAACTGTTGATGGGCAACTGGGAGATCTGCTGTTGCTCTGCTTTCTTATTCTTTGCCTTCAAGCAGGACTAGAAACAAAGGCAGTTTTGAAAAAAATTTACTGTCGCCTGACATCCCTCTAAATAAAGGGATGCACTCTGCAGAAGAAAACAGAGGGCCATCTTATCTTCAATTGTCACCTTGCTACAGTTATTTGGCCTTGCTGCAAGAGAGTTGGGAAGTAGGTCTAGAGCCTGCTGGGAGACCAGTTCCATCTGACTCATTGTTGTTGTTTCCCAAGTCATTTCCGACTTATGGTGACCCTAAGGTGAACCTATCTTGGGGTTTTCTTGGCAAGGTTTGTTCATAGGCTATTTGCTAATGCTTTCCCCTGAGGCTGAGTGTGTGTGGCTTGCCCAAGGTCATCCAATGGGTTTCATGGCCAAGCTGAGAATTGAACCCTGGTCAACACTCACACTACATGCTGGGTCTCACGCACCACTAACTCTTTCCATTCCTGAGCTTCTTGTTGAAAGAACTAGTATGTTTAGGTACCTAAGTTTTCTCTTCTTCATCCTCCCTTTCATATCATCCGTTTCAGATTATATGCATATTGGCTGGGGTTGATGTATACCTCTCTGGAAGTCTTTTTGGCTGAAAAGTGTGAGAAAACTGCTTTAAAACCAATAAAATTCAAAAGGTCCCATGAAAGAAGAGGAGAAGCAGGACTAGTTGGATCAAGGGAGATGATATATACATTGGAAAGTGGACCAATATACGTAATCTTGGTACATTAAGTGTGTGTGTGTCAGAGAGAGAGAGAGACAGAAATGGTTGAATAAACAGGCTGTCTGAGAGTGTTCTTTGCTGGTTCCAAAAGATACAGATGGATGTCCCAATTAAGTACTATGAAGCTGGTTATATTGTCATCTTGTTTTAGCAATCAACAAAATAGATCATAGCAACACCTGAAGGCACCGCTTTGATCATGGGCTGTCAACATTTCCACTATTAACTTTTCTTTTTGGTTTATTAAATGTTTAAAAGTTGGCCACAGAAATTCCCTATATACTCAACACTGAGTACAAGTCTTCTGCCAGCTTCCAATTAAAAGACCCAAGACAGTGAAATTAATCACTGTGTTTTGCTGCAGAATTTTGGAATGATTTTCTTTCTTTCTTTCTCTCTCCCTCTCTCTTTTTTTTGGCTAAAAGTAGAAACAGTACCTATCTGTATGTGTAGATTTCACTTAGATGGAACTGTATGTAAGGGCCTAAATCAAAGGTGGGAATTAAGGGCTCTCCAGATTGTGTTGGAGTCAAGATCCTAGCAGCTACAGCCAACACAGCCAAAGATGAGGGATGACAGGTGCTGGACATCTAAAACAGCTGGAGGGTTTCTTGATCTGCACACCTGGCATAAATGTAATTGTTAGTCCCAAGTAAACTAGACCCATTAATTAAATGGAACTTACATTTGTGCTGACTTACCAAGTTCCCACGGATTCAATGGCTGTATTCCAGTTGCAATTAACAATTGGATTAGGAAAGGGGGCCCATCCATACTATGGAATTACACTGGTCCCTCCCCATTCACGGACTTGCCATCCATGGTTTTGATCCTTTGCAGACAGCAAGCCAGGAGGGACAAAATGGTGCACGTGCCCTAGGTGCTCACATAGCACCGCACACAAGAGGACACAGCTATTATAATTTACATTTTTTTCTGATTCACACAGGGGTGTGTGGAACGGATCCCCCGTGAACCGGGAGGGACGAATGTACATTATTATGACCCTACTTTAATTGTCATGGTTCAATCCCATGAAATCCTGAAGTTTGTAATTTGGTGAAGCATTAGACCTCCCTACCAGAGAATTTATTGTTTAGCCAAATCATCATGTTTTACCACTGAGGTCCATAAACATTGTGAAGGGTCCACACTAGGCATGAAAGTAAAAAGTACTATTGTCTTTATTGGGCACATCGAGACTGACTGAAAAGTCCCAGATTTTGTTTCTGTTCGTTCTGATTTTATACTGGGTTAGAATAAAAAACTTGAGGAGCTGGCATAACTCTGATCTTTCTGAGCTGATAGAAAATAAAATGGGATAAAAATTGGTTATGGATCTCCAAATTAAAATCAGAATGCACAGGAACAAAATCTAGGACTTTTTGTGTTTTTTAATCAGTCTGGATGTACCCTCTATGTTCTACCTCCCTCAACATACTGTCTTTAGGGGTGGGAAATCTAGAGTGGGACTACGGCATAGAAAGAGAAAAATTCTACCGTACTCTCTTCCAATTGTGAGCATCACTGAAAACTGCAGTTTTTAAAGACCATTCACAGTTCAGGACTTATCCTGCACAAAATTTGTATGTGTTCCTCCCGCCCCCGCCACCGAATTTAACATTTTGTGCAGAAAATGCTGTAACTTGGGACATATTCTGAGCAAAATTCGTGTGTGGGTTTTTATACAGACAATAGTATTTTCTGTGCAAGAAACAAAAGTTTCTACAGTGATCATATTTTTTAGCAAAAAATGCAGTTTTCTGTTCAAGGAAGTTATATATGAATTTGCCTGGAATTATGTCTCAAACTGCAAAATTCTTGTCAGTTTAGGATTTCCTGACACCCCCTCAGATTTTCTGAAACTCAGGAAATATGATTTGCAACCATTTAATGAATATTTTTGAATACTCTTTCCATCCTTAATTTAAGCAAATGGCACCTTCAGAGGCATATACCATCTTTTCAGTGCAGTGATGAAAAAGTTTAGTCCAGCATCCATGTTAATTTTTTGGTAACTTTTTCACCATTATAATTCCAAGCTCCACTAAAGTCATTAGTTACCAGTACAGCAGCGTGTGTGCATTTTTAAAAGTATTCTTCCACATTTCTCAAAAGAAACTAAAAAGCACTTTAATCCTTCCCTCACACGTATGAATGTTTTGGCAATTGGCCACTTGCTGTGGAAAGAATTTGCTATCCTTTAGGTGTGGTGTTCTCCACACTGATAGAATGATTTTAAACAGCTTTAACTTTCATGGTTGAGCCGGTTTTGTGATTTCATTGTATTTTCCTTTGCTTAATACGATGCATTCCATCATTGGGAGGAAGATGGGATAAAAATTCAATAAACAAATTACAGTGAGGAAGAGGAGAATAGGGAATTGGTAACAGGACTGTGACAAAGAGTTCCACTGAAGGAGTCCTGCACTAAGTACATCTCACCCCAGGGTCCCTTGAAATCTCAAGGTGCCATTACTCTAGGTCACAACTTTAAAGGTCTACTTAACAATGAGAGAATAAATAATCCAATGTAATCTGCAGTTGGCCGATTTAGGTTGCATCTACATTGCAGCATTAATGCCATCTGACACCACTTTAACGGTCATGGCTCATTGCTATGAAATTTTGAGATTTGTAATTTTGTGAGATATTTAGCCTTCTCTGTCAGAGAGCTCTGGTGCCACAACAAACTACACATCCTAGGATTCCACAGGATGGAGCCATGACAGTTAAAGCATTAACTATGCATCAATTCTGCAGCCTCAGTAGAGGAAGCAACTCCTATATGGTTACTGCAGAGCATATTATGTTGACTCCTGTGTAGAGAAAGCAGCCTAGAAAATGTTCTTGCATGATAGAAATCTTTTTACATTGAAAGCTTTCTGAGCAAAAGTTAATTTACTTTAACAGAATGGTTCATTTTAATAAGCATCATATTCAGCTGAAACCCTGGGACACGTTTTTCCTTTTTTTTTTTTTTTTTAATTTCAATAAGAAAGAACCAATTCTGGGAATCCAAGCTTGGTGAGCCTGAGATCTGGTGATCAGTGCCATGTGTTAAGTCAGAAAAGAAACTGGAGGCCATATTCTTTCCAGTTTAACTGGGACAAGGGTGCAGGCAAGATGCTTTTGATCAAGGATTTGGCACATGCTCAATTGGCCCAGAGCATCCCTCGACCTGCAACTCTTCCAACAGGCCTGCCTATTCTCACACTCTTGAGAAAGGGGATAAGCTGGGAATGCAATCTTACATTCATTTGTGCTTGGCAGATAAGCACATTTTTAATAATCTTCCCCTCGCCCTTTTGCAGATTGCATCTCTGTAATGTACAGACACACAGAATAAAGAAGGTCATAAAATTTTAAAAACAACCCTTTTTAAAAACCTGAGATAGTTATGAGAGGTGGGGAGCTATCAGGGTTTTTAAGCAACAGTCTTAAGGAGCAAACATATATACACTAAGGTTTTCTCTTATGCTGCAAAGATTGGCATACCCCAAGCCATTTAAGCAGGTTTCCCTTCCACAGATGTTGTACTGCAGTTCCCAATATCCCCAGTCAAAATGGCCTTTGGAAATGCTGTTTTTGCAGGATGGGAGTTGAAGAGGAACATGTGTGGAACATGCCAAGTTGAGGAAGTTTGTATTAGAAATTTGTTGAAAGCCTCTTTTGAGACTAACCATGAAAAGAAATGTCTAGTGTGAGCTTTTATGGACTGCAACTCACTTCATCAGATGCAGGCCATGGAATGAAGTCTCTGTGGAAAGATGTGCTAGTGGGCAGGCAGGTGAAATTCAACAGAAACATGCAAGATGTTGGTGTGTTGATAATTATCAGTTTAGTAATGGTTGTAAAGGGTTATTAAAAGGACAAAGATATGAGACAGATTTTGCATACAACCAGGTGAGTATAAGTTTGTTGTTAACTGCTTCTGAGTTGACCTCAATTCCTAGTGACCTTGTGGATGAGACATCTCCAATCCCCCCTATCCTCAACTGCTCTGTCTGGGTCCTGCAAGTTCAGGGCATAGCCTTCCTGACTGAGTATATCCATCTGGTGTGTGGTCTTCCTCTCTTTCTACTATTTACCTTTCCCAGCAATATTGTCTTTTCTAGTGATTCATGCCTTCTCATGACATGGCCAATGTAGGACAGGCTCAATTTACTCATACTGGCTTCCAGGGAGAGTTCAGGCTTCATCTGTTCTAAGACCCATTTGTCTTTTTGACCATCCATGGTATCCACGGCATTCTTTTCCAGCATGAAAATGAGTTAATTTTCTTTCTGCTCACTTTCTTCACTATCTAGCTCTCACATCTGTACATGTTGATGGAAAATACCATGGTTTATATTATGGAAGAAAGTCGTTGTCTAGAGCATTGCTATATCTACACGCTCAGTAAAATATTGTCATAAAGGAAGCATGAAAAAGGTAAGATGTGTTGAAAAGAACTAGTTTAGCAACCATTTTAAGATTACCAATTCCTTTTTGTCTTCTAATGCTAAAACAGACTAGCATAGCTATCTCGTTGATACTAGAGCTGTTGTCCAAATAGTAACTTTTCCAAATTCTGCTTTCATTTCTGCAGGTGAAAGTACAAGCTATTCCATGCTACCTCTTCCAATCTGCTTTGCATCATACATTGGAGGTAGATTTCTAGAGTAGGGCTACTCAAAGTGGTGGTCCATGGATGTCAGTTCATGAGTGATCAGTGCTAGTCCCTGGTGAGTTTCTAGGAAAGGAAAAAGGAAAGGAAAGGAGGGAATGTAGCCAATTGGCACAATTATGATACTGATCCTTGGCACATTGCAAGGGGAAGCAGTTCCTACATCAGATAGCTTATGATTTAGAGGATTGTCTAAATGTTAACATATGGCCATATGGAGCCTCCAATAGGGAAAAGGGAAGCAACAGATGAACCTGTCTGTGTGTATGTATGTTCCTTTAAGTTGTCTGTTTGGTGACCCTATACATTTCATAAAGGTTTTCTTAGGACCCAAATAATTGATTTTCAAGATACAGTTGAATGGAAACTTATTGCTAAATCAGCAGATTATGATAGCAATCCTACATTACCTGTAGCTTCTATAGTCCAAATGGTAATTAAGGACTAATTCAATACATGGATGGGGCTAAATGGTGTAAATGAGTGATTTAAAGTGATTTAACTAATGTAATGTAGAGGAGACCTTTAATGAGTTTGCATTTTAACTAGCAGCTACTTAATTCACATTTTCCAAAATAATTCACACTTCAGAATATTGTAGAAATAATGCAGTTTGACACCACTTTAACTGCCATGCCTCCATCCTACAGAATCCTGGGATTTGTAGTTGTGTGAGGTATCAGTGTTCTTTGGCAGAGCAAAACTAAAGACCTCGTAAAACTACAAATCCCAGGATTCCATAGGATGAAGATACAGCACTTAAAGTGTTGTCAAACTGCATTATTTCTACAGTGTAGATGCACCTCCAGATCGATGCCATAGGCTTTTTATTTAGCATGCAGTTTGGGGGAAAGACATTTTCATCCAGATATTCTTCTTCCCCACCTCATGTAAGGGGGGTTGCAGACTGCCAGAAATAGTGCAAATTGAGTCCACTTTTAGGGTTAGGGTTAGTGCTAGGGAATCATGGGAATTGTTTTTTTCTTAAGACATTGAGCCTTCTCTGTCAGGGACCTCTGGTGCCACAATAAAATACAGTTCCCATGATTCCCTAACCCTAACCCTAACCCTTAAAGTGGACTCAATTTGCACTATTTCTGGCAGTCTGTTTCTCTTTCTAAGGCAAGGAATACCCAGAGGTGGTTTTGCCAGTTCCTTCCTCTGAAAGATAGCCTATAGCACCAGGTATTCATTGGCGATCTCCCATCTGAGTTGTAACCAGGGTTGATCCTCCTTAGGTTTCAAGATCAGATGTGATCTGATGCCTTTAGGGTATCTAGGCCTAATGGTTACTTAAATACATTGAGTATTGATGACCATGCATTGCAATCTGTCTCTGAGCAAAAGGGAAGCTTGGGAAGCAATATGAAACAGAGATGCAGGAAAGCCCTCTCTTGGCTAATGCTCCCACTGCTGTAAGAGGGAAGGAGTGGAAGAAGAGAGGAACGTGAGAAAAAACTATTTGACCAAAGCAGTATTCTTTAGCAGCAAAGCTAGATGAGCTTCCCTGAACAGAAGATTCTAGAAGTGGGAGAACCACCACTAAAAAGACTCTAGATCAGGGTTGGGCAACAGTAGCACTCTAGGTGACTCCAGTCAGCCCTAACCAACATAGAAAATGATGAACAGCTATGGGAGTTGCAATTCAAAAACATCTGTAGGGGCAAAACTTGTCCAACTCTAAAGTAAAGATACTAATTGTATTTCCAATGATGGTGGCACTCTTGGGCAAGCATATTTAGAAGAAGGCTCATATGAACTCAGGCTAAATCAAATTCTGTCTATATCCTCAGGTTATGAACAATGGATAGATTAATCCTTTTTACAAATTGCATTGTAGGAAAAAGTTCACTTGGGAATTTTTAAGATGGATCTGCGAATCTGCTCATTTCAACTGTATCAAATGAGCACTGGCTAGAAACAGGTGAACAGGCATTTCATTTTTAATTGTGAAAGAGCTAAATTAGACTCTCTCACCTTCTCAATGCCAAGTTCCTGTACATAGCACATTTTTATAGTCTGGTTATAAAGCCTAGACAAACACCATTTTATAGGAAATGTTGACACAACCTTAACTGAAGCAGTGCGAGCTGACACTTCTACATTTCCAATTTGGGAATTCTACTGGGAAAATATAAACGCCAAGGCAGCAGTGGAAGCCAAGAATAATAACAAATCTTTAATCTTCCTCTATACCCCATGAAGACCTATTTCCAAAAGCACCAGTTCACATGAACCGAAGTTACTCATAGTATCCCATGGGGGTACTAACAATTTGCTTCTAAGATTTTTGTTTCAGTAATCATTGCTTCCTGTGAATACCTGCTTAATTTCCGACTGACAAAATGCCTGTATAGCTTACATAAGGGTCTTAGGATATTTATCCAACCCATTTATACTGAAATGGGGCAGATTTTAAAGGATTCTAGAGGCAGTGTGATGCTGCCATTTGAGTGTTTAACTAGGACTCTAGAATATCGGGGTTCAAATCCCCACTCAGCCATGGAAAACCCCTGGCTAGTTGGGCAAATCATGCTCTCCCTGCCCTAGAGGAAGGCATTTGCAAACATGCTCTGAATAAATCTTGCCAAGAAAACCCTAAGAGAGGCTTGTCTAAGGTGATGTCAACTTGAAGGCACATAACAACAAGCAAAAGAAGAAATGTAATAGGTTATCTGAATATTATCCCACTCAATTACCTTCTGGTACACTTTTCAGCCTAATTCATGACTATTGTCCTAATTGTCACACCATTGTTCTTCTATTTTCTCCAGGATGAAGTTGAGAAACTATTGAAGAATTCAACAGTTCTGTTCTTTTTACCCCTTTGGATACATGCACAAAACAAAACTAAAGAGTAATGGAGCCAGAGCTTTCCTGATCAAAGTATCAAGACATTTTGTTTAGCAGAGATGATGGAGTCACATTCCATCCTATTCACAAATTCTAGGCTTGATTAATTTTTATTTATTTATTTCATTTCATTTGTATGCTGTCTTTCTCCAGGAAAACCCCCAAAGAGGTTCACAGATTAAATTAAAAAACAAACATTACAATAAAATTTCAAAACAGTTAAAATAATCTAAAAACAGTATAAAACCACACAAAAATATACAAAAGCTAAAGATCACAACCAAAACACACTCACCTACACAAAAACCACTCTGGTATGAATATATATTAACCGCTTGCTTAAATAAAAATGTCTTAGGTTGACGATGAATTACAGTTCCTCTGTTATTTCTTAATTTTTTCCTTTATAATTATTTTTAGTGATGAAATAATGAGATACCGGTATTACTATGTACTGGTTTTGTAGCTGTGTGTTGAATAAACATGATAAATATATATTTTAAAAAATGCAAATAGAACTTGTTAAGGGGAACGGTTTTGGAGAACTCTCTGGTGGGTTAGAGAAAGGTTAAAGTACATTGCCCACCAGCCCGGATTCTTGCATTTATACAACTAACATCATTCTAGGTTGATCCTTAGATAGGAACATAATGCAAATTTTAAAAGATATGGTGAGGGGGAATAAAATGCACTTTCGTAGGTAGAACTAACATTGGATTCCAGCCCTGTATTTGGCACTGATACACCAGTAGGAATAGGGAGCAGTTGCAGAGAAGCCTTAACTCTTTTTAAGTTTTCTTTCTCCAGCACCTGGGTCCAAGAATTTTCTAGTCAAGCAAGAAAAAGTAGGGGTGAGGATGACATGAGGAAAATTTGTAGGGAAGGGTTAAGCATCATCATCACACCATTCTGTTCTTTTTCCCCTAGAAAGGCACCCTTCCTATCCTTGCACAGAATAACAAATAAAAACGTGAAAGCAATAACTCAACATTTGTTACCACACAACCAAAGTTGCAACCTCAACATCAGGTGTGAAAATGCCCAGAGGTTTTAATCTGCTGTCCAATCTGATAGTCAAACTAAACTCCGCTTCATATATTTCTATGTCCCTCTTTTTCCTTCCAGAACCAATATAAAATACATCTGTGGTGTAGGAAACTGTAATGTATGAAGTGACCCTAATATTCCATTGATATTACTTAGATTCCAATTAAAAGGAAACAGGCTTCTCCTTCACAGACCTACCATGACCCTTTAAGTACCTTTATTAAGACAAAGTGTTCTGGATGATGATGATGATTATTGCTAGATTTTCAGCCTTGCTGCCAATAACGTTGCATTGGACTCAAAAGCAATCGCAAGGCACTTCAAGGGGGGAAAAGATTTTAAAAAGAAGAAAAAAGTAGTGTGTTTTAAGGTTAACATTAAACTTCTGTAAGACATTATTTTAAAGTTTCAAAGAAAGATAGTGAATTTCAGCATGTACCTGTCAGTGTTAAATGATTGTTCATTTCTTGTGAATTGGCAATAAAGTAATAAAATACATCTGGAAAGCCAGGGCATGCTGCTTGTTTTCCTTTTTCCTCCCTTCTCCTTTTTAAGTATCCATGAGCCGTATCCTTTACCAGCTGTGAAACATTACCGTATGGTCTCTTGGAATAACTTTAATGGGGAAAAATTAAATCTATAAACATGTCAGCAACTAATCTAGAGTTTGATACAGACTGCTCATGAAAGACAGCATGATGATGCTGGGGAACTAGATTTAAATCCCTTGAGCATGATATGCCCTGGTAACCCTGGACTTCTCACTATCTTTCAGCTTAGTCTATCTCGCAAGGTTGTTGTAAGAATAAAAGGGTCCAGACTATCTCAAAGACAATACAATCGACCCTCCATTCTCACAGGGGATCCACTCCGGCTTGAATGGAAGTGCGCGTCCCATATTGTGCCTCTCCATTCGCCACTTGCAGATAGGTGAGGGACACGGATCCCAAGTCCGCATGAATGGAGGGGCAATTGTATTTCCATATATGAGCCAGCTCAAGTGCTAAGATCTTTGATGGATGGCTTTCTCGTGGTCCCACCATCTTCATCAGTGTGGTTTGTGAGGATACAGGAGAGTTTTCTTAGCAGCTGCTCCTACACTGTAGAACTCCCTCCCATGGAAGGTCTCTTTCCACCAGCAGATTTCCACCTTTTTTTATTTAGGCTGCATCTGCACTACAGAAATTATCTAGGTTGACGCTACTTTAACTGCCATGGTTCAATGCTATGGAATTCTGGGGACTGTAGTTTTGTGAAACATTTAGCCTTCTCTGTCAGAGAGGTCTGGTGCCACAAAAAATACAATTCCATAGCATTGAGTAATGGGGGTTAAAGTGGATTATTTCTGCAGTGCAGATGCAGGCTTAGGCAGCACGTTGACTGATTTTAATCATATGGAAGAACAGTATTCAAAATAGTGTGCTCTGTTTTTATATTTTATGTTTTTAATTATGTTCCAATCTAACTTCAGGGCTGGCTATGGGACACAGACAGCTTTGGTCTCCTTGATGGATAGTGTATGGAGGGAACCTGACAGGCTGAGTGTTTCCCTATCGGTTCTGCTAGACATCTCACCAGCTTTTGATACTATCAACCACAGTATCCTTCTGGATTGCCTCTCTAGGATGAGACTTGGAGCACTGTTTTACAGTTGTTCCAGTCCTTCTTGGATGGGCAGACACAGAAGGCGGTGTCAAGGGATGCCTATTCAACACCTTATTGTTGTCCTGTGGTGTCCCTCAGGGCTCAGTTCTCTCCTCCATGCTGTTTAACATCCAGATGAAACCAATGAGAGAGGTCATCCAGACTTTTGGGGTTCAGTGTGACAGGTTTGCTGGTAACATCCAACTCTATCTCTCCTTTCAATCTGATTCCAAGGAAGCTATCTCATTCTCTTTACTAAACCGGTGTCTGTTGTCAATAATGGACTAGAAGAGGGTGAACAAACTGAATCTTAATCCAGACAAGACAGATGCTCTGGTCATTTGGTAGGAATAGGGACTTGGCCAGTGCTGGATGGGATTCCACTTTCCATGAAATCTGAGTTTTGCAGCTTGGGTGTACTCCTGGACTTGGTAGTGAATCTATACACCCAGGTTAGCAGTGGCCAGGAGTGTATTTGCACAGGTAAAATAACTGCACAGTTAAAATAACTTGGGAAGTCAGATTGGGCTAAATGACACATGCCTTGATTACCTCCAATTAGGATTACTAAATTGTGCTCTATGTGAGTCTGCCTTTGGAAACATTTTGGAAACTTCAATGAGTTCAAAATGCTGCAGGCAAGCTGTTGACTGGGTCTGGTTATAGGGATCATATGACTCGGCTGTTGAAACAACTGCACTGGCTGCCAGTTTGTTTTTGGGCCAGGGTGACCAGATGTCCTAACCACAAAGGAGGACAGGGCGCCACACAATGTAGGACATTCAAGAAAAATGTAGGGTGTTACTACATAAAAGCTAAAAACACTCATATAAATGTAAATGCATGCTTCTTAGTCATGCTCAAAATGGAGGACATTTTGGAATTCTTCTTGGATAGAAGGCTGAAATGTAGGAAGCATCCTGGAAAAGGAAGACTTTTGGTCACCCTTTTCAGGGCACAAGTCAAAGTACTGGTTTTGATCTTAAACCTCTACACGGCTTGCATCAAACTCTCTGAAAGACTGTCTCTCCCTATACAGGGCAGTGTGAGCTTTAAGATCTGCAGTGGAGGGCTTTCTTTCCACAGTAACACTTTCACAGGCATGGAGCTTTCTCTGTGGCTACTCCCAGACTGTGGAATGGGAAGTCCAATTCACCATATCCCTGCTTTCTTTCACTGAGCAGGTGAAGACCTTTCTATTTTGGCAGGCCTTTCAGTTGTAAGTTATGTGGCAGAAGTATGTGTTAATTGCTGGCTGTATTTTATTTTTTAATGTCTTAATTGTAATTATGTTTTACGTGTATTTTAACTGTCTTAAATATATTGTTATTTAATTCTTCTTTAATTTCTGTAAAATGAGATTTTAATTTAATGTTGCTATAAACTTTTGGAAACTGGTTTGGATCCCTTAGCAAGAGAAAGGTATGGTATACAAGGAAGGAAGGAAATCACATCAGCCCACATGTACTGCTCTAATGTCCTTAGAGGCAAAAAGTGGAATACAAATGTTGTATATCACTGTACAGAACAGCATGACAGAGAAGTTTACACAATTAATTTACTAGCAGATAACTACTTAACCAATCTGAACAATTAATTTGTAGAACCATTAATTGATCTAACAGTCCATCAAGTCCAACTCATCTAGAATAACTCGCTGATAACTCACCTGAACCAATCTTACACAGTTTAGGAAGTTATTTTTTAAGTAATTAATTGCCCCTATAATTGTCTCAAAGAATAACCAAAGCATTCTGTTACCATTACTCTATAGGGCAGGGGTAGGCAACCTTTCCCCTTTAAGGGCCGAGGGACTTCAGCTCCCAGAAGCCTCAGCCATGTTGGCCAATAGTCCCACGTTGGCCAATAGCTCCTGGGATTCTGGGAACTGAAGTCCCTCGGCCCTTAAAGGGGAAAGGTTGCCTACCCCTGCTATAGGGTTTTGTTTTTTGTTTTTTTTTAAAAAACATAACATCATACCTATTATATTTCTCAAAAGTAACTAAGGCAGAGCTTGGCGGGGGACTGCTGTAAAAGCTGAAAGCTACAAGCTATGGATATGTATTTTCAGTGGTTTTCACTGTCATATCAATACCCACAACACAATAGAAGGATGCAAGCCAAGTGATATTCATCCACAACACAACACAAGGCACAGCACAAGCCATGTGATATGCATCCACCACCAGTGAGGTCACCAGCGTAACTATAAAAGCAGCTAAAAATGTATACAGTTACATGGCAAAAGAAGTGAAGCTGTCCCTTAAATTATAATCGTAATGTAATATAGTTATGGGCCTATTACTGGAAGAACTAGTGTGGTGTAGTTGTTTGAGTCATTTGAGGAGACCAAGGTTCAAATCCCCACTTGGCCAAGGAAACTCATTGGGTGACCTTGGGCAAGTCACATGCCCTCAGCTTCAGGGGAAGGCAATGGCAAACTTCCTCTGCACAAATCTTGCCAAGAAAACCCCATGATAGGTTTGCCTTAGGGTCACCATAAATGACCTTTTTAGAGAAGATTGTTCCTGCTTGTTCACAGCATGTTAAGGCTACTTGATTTTATTAAAAGACTAGTTCTGTCCTTGCAGTCAAGACAGAAAACATTAAATAAGTTCTCTCAAAAGTTGAAGACGCAGCAGCTCAGGCATTTAGAATAGCAAAATATATTTAATTGTTGTGTGCATTACTGTGAAAATATGGAAAAGGGAGAAGTGGTTAAGAGTTAAAAGGATGTAGACCAGGATCACATGTGTTGAACATAACTCAAAACAGAAATGGGAGATTCAGTACATCCCTGACATTTTTATTAGGAAAGCTACACAGTAGAAGACTTGTAAGAACCTGCTTGCTAAACGCAATGACCTGGCTCTTACTTCCTTTCCAATCATTCCTTTTTAGTGTCCTGTGTTTTCTGTTCTTGACACAATGCATGCTCTCCTGACAGGAAAACTTCACAAGTGAATTAGTCCATCACACACACACACACACACACACAGAGAGAGAGAGAGAGCTGTGAAAAACATTTAACATCCAAAAGTTTAAAAGAAGACAGAAATTAATCCTTAGGAGAAGTATAATAATGAAGACACTCTTCTAGGTTTAATGGTAAAGGATAAATATATGCACATTTAGGGGGTGGGCACTGGGATAAGAATCTTCCTGAATGGTCTAGACCTCCTAAAACTGTTCTACTTCAGAATGGTGGTGGGTGATTGGAGGATTCCTCCTGAAACAAAGCGTTTTAGGAATTCGGAAATAACTCAACATTGTTTGGTAAAAGCAGCATGCACAAATATAAATAAATAAATAAAGGAGTTTTTAAATCTCTCCAAGATGTCATTAGATAGTGGTAGGTGATAGAGCTAGTTGAGAGATCATAGCTAAGATCCTGCATCATCACTCTAACTACTAAGAGCACTTCTGCAGCTTGGCACTGCCCTGGCAAAGTGTGAAGCATTGGAGACTGGAGTACTGGGAAATGACATCTACAGTGCCTTGTGGGCACAGGGTGCCATGAGAACAGGCAGCTGGTGAGACTCCTTGGTGTCCTGCCACAACTGCTTGTCCCAAGGCATGACTGTAATCATGAATCCCAAGCAATTAGGACTGTAAATCTGAATCCCCAGCAACTAGGATATTGTGTGTGCTTTATTGACTATAGCAAAGCCTTTGACTGCATAGATCACAAAAAGCTATGGAATGCTCTCAAAGAAATGGGACTACTACTACATTTGATTGTCCTGGTGTGTAACCTGTTCTCAAGAAAGAGACTGCTGTCAGAGCTGAATATGGAGAAACAGAATGGTTTCCAATTGGAAAAGGGGTCAGGCAAGGCTGCATACTATCACCCTATCTATTCAACCTGTATGCAGAAAATATACACACAGCAAGCTTAGATTCAGAGGCAGGAGGAGTGAAGATCAGAGAAAAGAACATTAACTAAGATATGCAGATGACACAATACTACTAGCAGAAACCAACAAGGACCTGCAGCAATTACTGAGGAAGGCCAAGGAGGAAAGAGCCAAGGTAGGCTTAATGTTGAACATTAAGAAAACAAAAATAATAACCACAAGAATTCATCCTAGATAATAAGAAAATTGAAAGAATCAAAGAGTCCCTATGCTTTGGATCTAGCATTGATCAGAATACAGACTAGAGTTAAGAAATTACAAGAAGACTAGATTGGGAAGGGCTGCTATGAAAGAACTGGACAAGTGCCTAAAGTGTAAGGATATAACTCTGAAGACAAAAGTGAGGATCATCCAAGCATCATATTCCCATCAACACGTATGGATGTGAGAGATGGACAGTGAAGAAAGCTGACAAAAAGAAAATAAACCCATTTGAGATGTGATGCTGGAGAAGAGTGCTGAGGATACTGTGGGTAGCCAAAAAGACAAACAAATGGATTCTAGAACAGATCATGGCCAAACTCCTGGAAGCCAAGATTGCAAAGTTGAGGCTGTCATACTTTGGCCACATCATCTGAAGACATGAATCATTGGAAAAGATAATAATGCTAGGAAAGGTAGATGCCAGTAGAAAGAGAGGGAGACCACATGCCAGAGGGTTGGACTAATTCAGAGAGGCCATGAGCCTGAGCCTGCAGGACCTGGGCAGGGATCATAGAGATCCACAGGGTCACCATGGGTCATGGTCAACTTGAGGGCAGTTAACAATAACAACAATGTCCAGTTTATGATATCAGATCTACTGAAAAGGCTGCCAGTCCACATGCCACAAGGATTGCAGGTTAGAACATTTCCCTCACCAAGGAAGGGTACCCAGGGTACTATGGCTCTGAATGGCTCTGCCTACTTAAACTGGCCATCAGTTGTTTTCAGTGTCCTTCCTCTTCAGGATGAGACTTTGTTTAAGCACAATGATAAACTTTTGGAACCTTGGTTTGTGGTTCCTATCTTGACTGCCCTTAGCTTACTGATCCCACTTGACAACTCAGCTCTGACACTAGATTTTGCCTATTGTAATCTTTCAAACAAATTTAGAAGAATTTTGGCAGAAATCAACTTTCCCCCCTAAACAAGAGTTGTGCACTTTATCATCTCCTCCCCCCCCCCCCAAACATCCCTATGAAGCAAAGAAAATATTTGGTCTTTAAATGCCAAAATACTTACCAATGTTGGTAAAGTACTGGTTAGTATCTTTAAAAAACAGTCATCCTGAGGAAGGAATGGGGTATGAATTTCATTTCACTTGGTTGTTTATTAAAATTTACCAATACTTGCAAAATCTGAACACGTGAGACAGCAAAATTGATGGATTTGCTCATCTCTGGGGTTGAATTAGAATTTTGTTCTATTTTGTTCTTTTTTTGCCAAAATTTACAAAAATTTAATATGGGAGAATATGCAACTTGACAGATTTGCCCAACTCTAACTTGAGGATGCACTGTCATGAATTAGGATATACAGAATCTGGCTGAGATCACATTTAATGCTGGCAGACTGTAAAACTCCACTGAAGTATTTATATGGTCAGAGGCAACTGAAAGTGATGGCAGGGATGGAAATGTGGCTAATAGATTTCCAGCCATTCTGAAGGATATTCCAGTAATGGGGGAAGAATGGAGCTCTGTCCATGGTGTTGTGCTGAAGGCTAATGGGAAACGTTGTTTATAAGAAGAACTGGATATTTCCTTACACAAGTGTCTAAATTGTACAACGACCAGCATGACTGGGTTACATCCGCTACTCTGGTTTAATGCCCTAGGAAGATCCCAGTCTATATATATATATATATGTGACTTCACTTTAAAAGTGTAAGTATGTAGAGAGATCTTTGATACTTTCATAGACTTAAGTCTACTTCTTCTGAGAAAGTAGACGGTGGGCCTCGGCAGACGGCTTATTGAGCCGTCTCCGAGGCAAGGAAGAGGAAGGGCAGCCGCACGCACGGCGCCCCTTCCTCTTCCCGAGTTCGTCCTCGGAGCCGCTGGCCCTCCGCACGTCCGGCGCTCCGGGGACAACCTCCCGCCTCAGCGACCGCATGCGCTGTGGCGGAAAAGTCAGTGAAAGTGCGCCCGATGCTTTTAGGGCGCACTTTCACTGACTTCTGAAAGGAGCGCTATTTTTGCGCTCCTTTCAGAGGTGCCGACGGTGCGCCGCGGTGCGACTGCTCCAGTCCCGCGGCGCACCGTCGCAGGGCGTCTTGGACGCCCTCGTC
Source organism: Phrynosoma blainvillii (assembly GCA_026167975.1). Taxonomy (NCBI): domain Eukaryota; kingdom Metazoa; phylum Chordata; class Lepidosauria; order Squamata; family Phrynosomatidae; genus Phrynosoma; species Phrynosoma blainvillii. Next base: position 22,122,567 of record JANUYF010000005.1, read on the forward strand.
TGCTTCCCCCCATAGTCTATGAAAGCTCATGCTGCCAATGTCTTTCATTCAGTTAGTCTCAAAGGTGCTGCAAGAGCTCTCTACATACTGATTCTACAGACTAACATGGCCATATCTTTGAATTCTACCTCTAAAAGTGTAAGTCTGGAAACTTCCAATGCAATGATAATATATCACTACCACTCCATCTCAAAGAAATTGCTTGCTTTATACCTGTTTGGAAGAGTAGACACCAAAAGAGATTTTTCAATGCTTAAGCCTTCACCAATATGTTAGGCAGACCTCCAGGTGTGTGAGGAGAGTGATAACTCTGGCAACTGTTGCTGTTTTACAATTGTTCACAGTTGAAGAGTTGGTGGGCTGCAGAGACAGGAAGGGAAAAGGTCACAAAAGGACAGTGCCCCTTCCCAGCATCGAGTTTCAGACAAAGGGATCATAAGGAGGAAAATAAGGAACATTTGGACTTAATTATAGCACTAATCTGGCAAATAAGGAACAGTTGTTTGCTGCAGATACTAAATGATGTAGGAAAGGTTCCCCCTCCACTTACTGAAATAGCACTTTGTGAAGTTTTCTGCTACTTGGAAAAAGCTAAGAAGACATTGATACCACTCAGTTGTTATGTAAAATGTAAAGCCTAATTTTGCTAAGCAACAGTAGTTGGGTAAATGGGTGGTGCACTGTTGAATGTACAGTGCTTCTTAAAACAAATCCTAAGCATGAAAATGGAAGTATTATAAATCTGAGTTTCAGTGGAACAGATTCCCATGTGTTTGGTAGTAGCATAGCATGAGACCTGAATCTTCTTCATGTCCCTTTAACTTTAAGACATGCCGTGTCTGAACCTCAGCCACTTGGGGTTTGCTGATGATTTCATTTCAGTGATTTTCATAATCATGTGGAAACAGTTCCAAATATCACTGTATCTCACATTCTGAATGTTCCCCAGAGCTGTTCAGTATGTAGATGTGATTGTACTTGATTCAGCCAGAAAATTAATGTCAAATATAGAGAAGTAGGACTTTTGTTTGTTTTTGGCCAGTTTGGAAAGAGGTAAAACCGTAGCAGTTTGTATCAGATGAATGAGCCACTAAAGCTCATGTTGCCAAATGTGAACATGTGCTTTCTGATGCTCACTGCCAATAGATCAAAAGATCCAATAGATCTAAGCTGTGCACAAGATGAAAGAAAAAGAGGTCAACGGCTGGAGAACACTCAGTCCACATAACAGAAAAAGAGACTAGGAGAGGCATTTGGGGAAAGTCAAAAGGAAGGAGGAAAAACACAGGCAGGGTGACATACAAACAAAGAAGCACAAGTAAATAATAGAAAAGAAAATGTAAATGAGAACTTAACAATTAAGAAGAAGCAGCAGCTAAAATGAATCACAAAGAACTCCATCAAAAAAGAGCAGCATGCAAGCAGCCACCCTTTTTAAAAAGTTAGTAGGTTTATCATTACAATATTGAGACTACAGCAGGCAATTTGTCAAGGAAGAAAGGGATGTAAAAATGGACATAATAATAATAATAATAATAATAATAATAATAATAATAATAATTTATAACCCGCCCCTCTGCGTGGCAATCGGAGCGGGGAACAACAAGTATAAAAACCGAACAAAGTTAAAAATCAAACCCTCATCCCAAAATCCTACCCTCCCATCCCCTTAAAATAGAATTAAACAACAGAGAAAGTTAAAAATGCCACATTAGTTAAAAACAAATAAGAACATATAATAACAAATAAAAGAATCGGAGGCAACAAATTAAAGCTCATTTCCTAGCTGAGAGTTATTCCGGGAAGGCCTGCCGGAAGAGATCCGTCTTTACTGCTTTCTTAAAAGCAGCAAGAGTGGTAATCAGACGGATCTCATCCGGCAGGCCATTCCAAAGTCTGGGAGCGGTTGCAGAGAAGGCCCTCTGGGAGGTCTGGGACAGCCTAGTTCTTATTGGCTGTAACAGATTCCTCCCAGAGGACCGTAGGGCGTGGGGGGGATCATATGGGGAGAGGCGGTCCCTAAGATAAGATGGACCCGAGCCATGTAGGGCTTTAAAGGTCAAAACCAACACCTTGTACTGCGCCCGGAAACTAATCGGCAGCCAGTGGAGGGATTTAAGCACCAGTGTTATGTGCTCCCTCCTGGATGTTCCTGTAATTAACCTGGCTGCCATATTTTGTACCAGTTGTAGTTTCCGGGTTAGGCACAAGGGTAGCCCCATGTAGAGTGCATTACAGTAGTCCAGACGTGAGGTTACCAGGGCATGTACCACAGTTTCCAGATCCCTCATGTCCAGATAAGGGCGCAGTTGGCGTATCAGCCGAAGCTGATAACAGGCACTCCTGACCACCGCATTCACCTGACTGGTCATGTGAAGCGATGAGTCAAGGAGCACCCCCAAGCTGCAAACACAGTCCTTAGAGGAGAGTGTGACTCCATCCAGGACTGGAAACTGTATTCCCAGATCACACTACCCCTGTCAATGCTCAAGCGGAGGTCATCGGTCAGAGCAACCATGGCAGTCTCAACCCCAAATCCTGTCCTGAAGCCGGTTTGAAATGGGTCGAGATAATCGGTTTCATCCAAGACTGCTTGGAGTTGGGAAGCAACTGTCCTCTCGATCACCTTGCTCAAAAAAGGGAGCAGGGAGACTGGTCTATAGTTGTTTCTGTCCAGGGGATCCAGGGAAGGCTTTTTCAGGAGTGGCTTAACCGCCTCCTCCTTTAAACAAGATGGTACTTTGCCCTCCCTGAATGATGCGTTGATTGTGTCCCGAAGGAACACTTTCAACGCATCCTCCCCTGGACGACCAGCCAAGATGGACATGGATCGAGGGGGCAAGTCGTCTTCCTCACCATTCTAAGCAGCTTGTCCACGTCATTGGTACTCACAGATTGCAGTTGATCCAGTAAATTGCCATAAACAGAGTTCCTGGAAGCCTCGTCTACGGATTCTGTCAAAACAATGGCGTCTAAGTCGGCTCTTATCCGAGAGATTTTATCTGCAAAGTGAATATTAAAGGCCTCGCAGCAGGCTGTCGTCGGGTTAAGTAGGGGGTTTGGCACAGGAGGGACCTTCGTCAACTCCTCCACCACCCTAAACAGCTCTGCCGGGCGGGACTCTGCAGACGCAATGCGTGCAGAACAGAAAGATTTCTGCGCTGCACGCAAAGCCTCCCTATAGGAATCAAGATGCTTCCTAAGGCGAGTTCTGTCGGATGAGAGACGAGTCCTACGCCATACACATGATCATGCACATGTAAATTTGCTTGACCTGAAAGAGGAGATGCAGTCCAAGCCTATGCATGTTCATTTAGAAGTACAACCGAGTTCAGTGGGGCTTATTTCCCTAGTAATATTACGTAACATTTCAAAGCTAAAGTGTGGCTGAAGCAGAAAAAAAAGGACTGCAGAATTATGCTGGAATGTGAAATGCATTCTCTATTGCAGTCTTTGTCAGGGTGGTCTGCCAACTGTGGAGAGTTATAGTAATCCATAAAAATCATGACAGGAAACATTGCCTCTACTGTGTGTTTATGATATTTTCACATTGCCAAATCTGATAGGCCATGTGGAATCATTCGGAATTCAATTCAGAGTGAGGACAGATCTTTCTTCCTCACCCTGATTTAGTTTCATGATGATGTCAGATTTGCTCTGTACATGGAAATTCAGTGGGTTACCCTGGACAAATCACACTCTCTCAGCCTCAGAAGAAGACAAAGGCACACCCCTTTTGATCAAATTCTCCCAAGGAAACCCCATGATATGGGTCACCATAAGTCAGAAATGATTGAAGGCATACAAGAACAACATCCTGTCAACACACATCTCTAGGGCTGGGACAACCTTAGGAAGACCTCCCAGGTTTAATTATTTCTAATGGCACCAAAGCCACAGAACATCAAAAGAGGCAATAGCAAACAGCATGATATAAAGGTAAGTGGTAGAGATGGTTAACGAAACCAATGAATGATAATGCTTATTGAAGCCTCTCTTTTGGTTCCAGATATTGTCAGTGAACACTATACACAATCTTACTTCAATTGTGCTGTTTTGGCAATCTTTTTTTCAAGCATGTCCAGTATAGTCATCCATGTAATTAGAATGTATAAATATAATACAAAGATCACTACACTGCAAAATGGGCCTCTCAGAAAATAAAAAAACAACAATAACCTCAAATAGCATGACTAAGGTACAGTTGTATAATGCTTAATATAACTCATGGGATCTTGCTTTTTCTTGTGCTACCAATTATTATGGTATCAGTACAGGATCAATCACAGGGAAGTGATAGATCAGTTTAAATGGTAGGAGTTGGGCACTGAATATATGGCATGCTTATATGTCCTCTTCTGTTTTATCATGATCTCTTTCTGTTAAATCTGATTTTTGAAAAAAATGTGAAAAGTAAGTTGGGTTTCATGAAATTGCTAAAACTAAGATTGAACCTATAGAATGGAGAAAGGTATAAAAGCATTTGATTATACAGATCAGGGGTAGGCAACCTAAGGCCTGGGGGCTGGATGCGCCCCCCCCCGAGGCCTTTGGACCGGCCCCAGGCCAGTCCTGCCGTCGCCGCCGCCGCTGCCACCCACCATGATGATATTGATTATTGTTATTATTACTTGTTCTTGGGGTTTTCTTGGCAAAATCTCCACAGGGCTTTTCTGGGGCTGAGAGAGTGTGCATGAATATTTTTTAATTTTTTTTAATTTTTAATTTTAATTTTAATTTATTTTTTATTTATTTTTGGTGCTTCGGCCCCCCAATTGTCTGAGGGACAACAACCCAGCCCCCGGCTCAAAAAGGTTGCCTACCCCTGGTACAGATCTTGACAAACTATGGATCACTCTTTTTTCAGTACTGGAAATAGTTTTATTGATTTTATAGATCACCAGAAAATGCAGACTTTGCATGGTACGTCTGTATTGCATTACATCTCTCATTACAACTAACATTTATCTTGCCTCTCCTACCATCCATTTACACAATGGATCAGTCTTAAAGAAACAGGTGTCACAAGATTTGATAGTCCTGATGCATAACCTGTATTCTGGACAACAGGTTACCATCAGAACAGAATACAGAGAAACAAAATGGTTTCCAATTGGAAAGAGGATCAGGCAAGGCTGTATACTACCACCCTCTCTATTTAATTTGTATGCTGAGAACATCATATGAAAGTAGAATTAGACTCAGAGGAGGGAAGCATGAAAACTAGAGAAAGGAACATCAACAATCTAAGGTACACACATGACGCCATAATGCTAGCAGAAAGTGGCAGAGATGTGGGAAGATTATTGAAGAAGGTCAAGTCAAAAAGTGCAAAAGCAGGTTTACAGCTGAACATAAAAACAAAAACAAATTGTGACCACAGATGATCTATATAACTTTAAAGTAGACAACAAAGAGATTGAAGCAGTTCAATATTTTCCATACTATTCAATCATCAATCAGAGCAGAGACTGCAGTAAAGAAATCAAAAGAAGACTAGGACTTGGAAGGGTAGCTATGAAGGAATTAGACAAGATCCTGAAGTGTAAAGATATATAATTAAATAATAAAGTTGGGATTGTCCATGCCATTGCATTTACCATTTCTGGTTGTGAAAGCTGGAGAAGAGTTCTAAGAATACTAAAAAGACCAATAGAAAACAGATCAGATCCGAACTCTCCCAGGAAGCAAAGATGACTAAAATGAGGTTGTATTTTGGCCATATCATGAGAAGAAGGGATTCACTAGAAAAGACTATATAATGCTTGCTGAAGTAGAGGTCAGTAGGAAAAGAGAAAGACCACATTCCAGGTGGATAGACTCATCAGAGAAACTACGGCCATGAGTTTGCAGGAGCTGAACAAAGCAGTTAAGGATAGGGTGATTGGAGGTCTCTCATATATAGGTTTGCTATGGGTCAAGGTCAACTTGAAGGCAGTTAACAACAACAAACAAATGTGTTACACTACAATTACTGTAATTCGAATGCAGACAAATATAATTTGAATCAAGGTTTCAGTATGGTTCATAGGCTCAGTGAATCAGTTGCTTTATAGTAAATCAATACATATTTAAGTTCCATTGATTCATTGGTTCTACTCTAGTAATTTAGATTTAGCCTTTTGATCCAAAAGTTTAACTTTTATGTAACTTTATGTAAATCAGGGTGGGTAAGGTGTGCGCTGTATGTGCACCCTAAGCCCATTTTAGGTTTTGGGTTTCCCTCAGCATCCATTAAAATAGTAATTGTAGGGCTAGGATTCCCTTAGTGTATGGGAGGCAATATTCCCCCTGCTGGACCATTTCAATCTTTTTCTAATCTAATCCACAAATTGTCTGGAATATAATTCTAGAAAAAAGTTTGGTGGAGCAGAATTGGAAGTGGGATCCTGCAAGGTGCTGTGGGGTCCAATACAGTCACCCAACAATGGCAGTTGTCTACCTTTACCTTAAACAGTCAAACTTTTAACAAACCAGAGGATAGTATTTTCCTAACCAGCCTTAAGTACTGTATATTTTATTCTAAGACTGGTGTCTTTTTTCCTTTCCAGATTAAGGGCAAAAATCAAGAGACATGTGCGTCAAAGATTCTTCCACATACATAACTGCTTGCAACAAAGATGCTTACTATTCAAATGGAAATTGGTTTTCCATGGTTTTAGCTGCAGGGCTTCAAATATTCAAAGCCTTGACTATGAAACCAAGTAGCATCCAATTTTATAGGGAAGTATTACCGTAGATGTTTTTGAAAATTTTCTGGCCTTCCCCTCTATCCCTTCTTTTACTGTTATCTAATTGGACATCTGGCAAGAATATGGTGACTTGTGACAAGGACTTGTCCTTATGATTTTGCCTTCAAGCTTAGAATGCTAGCAAACCATAACACAATTTTGGATTGCTTTAAATTTTTGCATATTATCTTTGTGTTTCATGACTCAGTCAACCCTTCTACCAAGCTGCCTGGAAGATACATGGCAGTAGTCTCATGCTTATGGTCCTCATATTTGTAACACCAAAATTTGACAGGGAATGGCTGCCATTCCTACCTATCCCATGATAGTTGCATCATGAAGCATGTGATTTTCCACTCACTTTTTTCATTTTCTGTCTAATTAAAGACCTCAGGTGTGTCTAAACACACACATGCAAACAAAGTAGTCTTTAATAAAATCTACATCTACCTATTTTGGGACCAATTGTTATGGGAAAAGACCCCCTGCAAACAGCTCCAAGATTGCCATTGTTCCTAATGCATTTCAAAATGATCTTTATCAATGGGAGATCCTTTTTATTTATCCGGGGGGGGGGGGGGGGCTCCTTAAAAATAAGCCTGTCTTTTACAGCTAACTCAATATGGCATCATGAAGACTTTTATTTTTCCAGCAGGACTTTTCTTTTAACCTTAAGAATAAATATAAGAATTTCCCTGGATAAAGATATTTTAAAAAACATGACAGGAACAGTTCTTGCAACTGTTTCTTTTTATAGACTGTTTCCTATATTGTTTGCTGAACCCTTCACAGTTATGCAAAACAACCCGAGCGGGAGCCTGTTGGAATCATAGCAAGGGGCTAGTCCTCATTAGATTTTCCACATGATGTGCGTACACTCGTAGGACATGTGAGGCCTTGTCCACCTCCTAGCACTGAGCCAGGTGCTAAAGAGATGAAAGTCCATCATGTGTGTAGTTGCCCACATTCACAGGGATCTGAATCATGTGAGGATGGAGCCTACAGTCACAGGGAGGTGCATAAGCAAGATATGGATGCATACGACTGCAACCTTGAATGTGGGCATTAGGTGAACTGAGATTTTGAAATCATATCTCAGAGATTTTTGTTTTATCTAAGGATAGTTTTACATTGCTACGGAATTAAGTACACTACTTCCGGGCTCCCTTACTTCTTTCAGAGGCTGCCTCTCTCACCATAGCATATTAAACAAGGGCCTTTACAGACTGCCAGAAATAATGTGGCTTGAGTCCATGTTAACTGCCCTGGCTTAACCCTCTGGTGCCACAATAAACTACAGTTCCCATTATTCCCTAGCATTGAGCCAGGACAGTTAAAGTGGACTTAAGCCGCATTATTTCTGGCAGTCAAGTCATGTTACATAATACAGATCTCTTATTGAGAATTCCATAATTTAAAATACTCCAAAACCCAAAACTTTTTGGCTGAGATAGTGGCACTTTTGCTTATGGATGGTTTGGTGTACACAAACTTTGTTTCATGCACAAAATTATTTTAAAGTATCATATAAAAAACTACCTTCAGGCTATGTGTACATATGAAACATAAATGAATTTTGTATTTACACTTGATGCAGTGGCTTAAGGGGTTGAGATGCTAAATCTGTTGATTGCAAGATTGGCAGGTTGGCAGTTCAAGGCCCAGGTGCTGCATGATGTGTTGAGCTCCCATCACTAGTCCTAGCTTCTGTCAACTTAGCAGTGTGAAAGCATGCAAATGCTAGTAGATAAATAGGTACCACTTCGGTGGGAAGGTAAACAGCGTTCTGTGAAATCATGCTGACCACATGATATCTTATTTTGTATATATATGCAAATACAGGTACTCCAAAATCCAAACGTTTGCAATGCTGTGCACCCTTATTCAGAAGTAAGCTCCACCAAACTTACTGTTGTGTACAGATGCATGACACAGTACTGTAACAGGAGCAAATACTGATTCTTAGAGAAACTGTATTGTGTTCTGAGTACAAATTTTCAAAGGACAATGGTTACTCATTCTTATAAAAAAATTTTTTTATATCAATCTGTCCAACAGAAGTCTTAAGGAATAGATCTTAGAAAATGCAAGGGAAGAGATGGGCAGGCCCTTTTAATTTCTTTCACTCATAATAATGATCTCCAACAAATTCTCAGAATGTTCATGTGTGACCTTATGATTCAGTTCCAAGCCAGACAGCTTGAGAAACTGTAAAAAGGGCTCTGTTTGTCAAAAGAATGCTGACTATTTATTTTCCCCAAATAAAGACCCATTGAAAAGTCATAAGATACAAGAACAGAGTAGAAACACGCAACACTGCTAATCCCTCTAGAATAATAAACTTATTATATGATATTGCCATTCTAGGGTTTTGTTTTTGTTTTTTGGAGGGCTCTTCAAATTGACCAGGCTGCTTCTCACTTCTGTACAACTATTCTTCTCAGAAGGGCCAATAGTTTGCCATCTGTTAAATCAGAATAACAGTGGCTTACAAAAGATGCTGGGTCCATTCTGCTGGCAAGTGTGTCCTTTTGTTTCCAAGTTCATTCCATCTCAACATATGTGGAAAAGTAAAACTACATCTCTAATGACTGCAGTGAAATTCTCAACATGTGGAACATTGCTCAGAGCAATGTACACTAACTACCAGTGTTCATGTGTACCCCTTCCTATGAATGCTAAAATGAAGGAAGGGAGGTGCCCAAAGGAAGTGCTATCAAATAACAGCAACTCTAGACAATACCACACTACATTCTCATAGTATGATTATTCCACTTTAACTGCTATGGCTGCCTCCTGTGGCATTCTGGGGTTTGTAGTTTAGGGAGGATTAACAGAAGGAAGAAATATCAACAATCTGAAATATGCCAACTTCACCATAATACTAGCAGAAAACCTCACAGACGTGGAGCAACTACTAAGGAAGATCAAAGAGGAAAGTGCAAAGGCAGGCTTACTGTTGAACATAAAGAAAACAAAAATAATGACCACAGAGAACTTACACACATTCAAACTAGTAGACAATGAGGAAATAGAAATGGGGAAAGAGTTCTCATATCTGGGATTAAACATTGAGCTGAATGGGGACTGCAGCCAGGAATCAGGAGAAGATTAAGAATGGGAGGGTAGCTATGAAAGAACTAGAAAAGATTCTAAAATGCAAAGATATACAACTCAGAACAGAAGTCAGAATCATACAAGCCACTGTATTCCCTGTTACCATGTATGGATGTGAGAGCTGGACAGTCAAGAAAGAAGATAGGAGGAAAATCAATGCATTTGAGATAATGTGGTGCTGGAGAAGAGTGCTGAGGATCCCATGGACAGCCAAAAGGACAAACAAATGGGTTCTAGAGCAGATCAAGCCAGAAATATTTCTAGAAGCAAAGATGACAAGACAGAGGACATTATCACACGGGGAGTCGCGGGAAGAAAGTGGAAATAAACCGGACGAGCGGAAGACTTTAATTTACGGGATTTGTCCTGTTCCGCCTCATCTGATAACTAAATTCGAATATAAAAGGGGGTTAATTCGAACAAAAACCTGATCTTCGAATTTAGTTATCAGATGAGGCGGAACAGGACAAATCCCGTAAATTAAAGTCTTCCACTCGTCCGGTTTATTTCCACTTTCTCCCCGTGTGATAACGTCATTAGACTGTCATACTTTGGACACATCATGAGAAGGCACGAATTGTTGGAAAAGACAATAATGTTAGGAAAGGTGGAGGAAAGTAGAAAGAGAGAAAGGCCTCATGCTAAACGGATGGACTTTATTAAAGAGATCACGAATATGAGTTTGCAGGAGCTGGACAGAGCAGTGGAGGACAGGGGGGCCTGGAGATGTCTCATCCATGGGTTTGCCATGGTTTGAAATCGCCGCGAAGGCAGTTAACAACAGCAACAAAAGTTTAGGGAAGCCTAAGAACTCTCTGAGCCAGCGTGGCGCAGTGGTTTGAGCTTTGGAATCAGAGTCCAAATCCTGGCTCAGCCATGTAAATCCAGTGGGCAAGCTTGAGCAAGTCACGCTCTCTCAGCCTCAGAGGATAACAATGGCAAACCCCATCTGATGATGAAACTTGCCAAGAAAACCCTGTGGTAGTGTTGCCATACGTTGGAAATGACTTGAAGGCACAGAACACACACACAAGATCTCTGTGGGTAAGAAATCTAAATGCCCTTCTCTATACTACAAATCCCAGGATTCCACAGGAGACAGTTAAAGAGGAATAATAGTGCTTTAACAGTGTAGCGTGAGATGATTTTTAGTTTTGCTAATGCCCAACTTTATCCCTTTTAAAGTATGCTGAACAATATCCAAATACTATCCTGTTTATAAATAAAAGAAGACCTAAGGCTTATATACTCTAGCATGCATTTTATGCACAGTGGCCAATCAAATGCCTCTGGAAAGTCCAAGGAGAGGGTTCGAAGGCCTCCTGCAGTTGCTCCACAATGACTGGTATTCATTCTGCATCTGCACCTGGAGCTCCATGCAGTCATCATTGCTAATGACCATTAGGAGATCTATTCTCCATGATTGTTTCTAATCCCCTTTAAAACCATCAGAGCTAATCAGATATCTAAACAACAGCAGGTGACTGCATGATGTATAACAGAAACAAAATGCAGCTGAAAGGAATGTGGCAACTCTCTGGAATTATGTCAGAATAACTGTGACAGAGACACAGGTTACCTACATGCCCTGTATTTTCAGGGTTCGCAATCAGTCCTGTATTTTAAAGCAATAATGAAGAAATAACACACTTTTGAATATTTGCAGATTGCCCTGCTTTTACTATTCAGTGACCCCAGTAGTCACAGAATCCTGTAACCATTTTGCCATTATATGTGTGCCCCCCCCCATCCATTTGCAAACTATAGGCGAATGCATTCTGGGGGGAAAATCATCCTTTTCAGACTATGAGCATATTTCTGGAACTGTAAAGAACATTGTGTTAAATGACAGGTGCTTCAGGTGGGAGGGGGCTTGCACATGTTCCTTGCACTGATTTAGTATATGCTGGTAGCTGTCTATGAGTCAGACTATTGGTTTGTCTAGCTCAGTAAAGCTTAACTCTCCATATTTCCTACCTAAGGGCCTTTACAGACTGCCAGAAATAATGCAGCTTGAGGCCACTTTAACTATCCTGGCTCAGTGCTAAGGAATCATGGGAACTGTAGTTTATTGTGGCACCAGAGCTCTCTGACAGAGAAGGCTCAATGTCCCAGAAAAAAAAATACAATTCCCATGATTCCCTAGCACTGAACCAGGACAGTTAAAGTGGCCTCAAGCTGCATTATTTCTAGTAGTCTGTAAAGGCCGTCTCTTGTCTGGACATCTGTCTGTAGATGTCAGCAACTTAAAATGGGAGTTACTGTCTTTCCCCAGCACTGGAAAACATGATACTGGCACTTGCAAGTGTTTTGGGGACTGTGCTGATTTCTACTAATCAAACAACATACCAAAAAGTAGAAAGATTAGCTTGCATTGCATTGTCAAAAGAACAATGCTTGCATGGACTTACAATATTTCTTGCCTTTGCTATCTTCCCACCAAATTGTTGTTTCCGATTTATGTCAACCCTAAGGCAAATCTATCATGGGTCTTTCTTGGCAGGTTTCTTCAGAGGGGGTTTGCCATTGCTATCATCTGAGGCTGAGAGAGTGTGACTTGCCCAAGGTCACCCAGTGGGTTTTTACAGGGCTGAGCCAGGATTTGAATTGATTATTTGTACAGTGTGTTTTGGTCCTGGTCTCCAGAGTTGTAGTCCATCACTCAAGCCACTACAGCACACTGGCTCTCACCAAATTACAGATTAGCTAAAATTATTGTAAGGAAAACTGATCCTGAAACAAAGTCCTGTTTACACAAATTCCAATTTACAGCTATATTATTATTATTATTTTTGTCAGCAGCCCCAACCAACACACAGTTAAAACAAAACCTAGATATATGTCTCTTTTTTCTGTATGTAGTATATCGACACATATGCAAGCAAACAGCATGATTATTGCACAAAACCACTAAGTATTGTGGGTAAAACAGGATTTTGTCTGCATGTATCAAAAGGGGAAAAGATGGATCATAAGAGGCTGCTGTTTACCAAGATAGAGTATTCAGCCATCTCACCCAGATGGTTCTTATTCACTAGGAATACATTTTACATGCATCATTTGCACTATGGTCAAAATGGCCAAATAACGCCCCATATAAAACTGTGACTATAGCTTCAATCTGTGCTAGATTGTTCCAATACTTGCTTTCAGTCTGATCACACGTCACAAATAAAGTTTGTTGTTGGAAGGGTAGAATAATTTGTGCATGCACAAAATGCCGTTCCTGTAGTACTGATGAACATTATTCAATCTATATAGATATATGAGGCATAAGAAGAGATCTACTAGATCAGGCCACCTACTATAATACCCTGCTTCTTAGAGTAGATAACCAGATGGCGCTGGAAATCCCACAGCCATGACATGATGAAAGCAAGTCTCTTCCTTGCTGTTTCTCCCCAGCAGTTAGTATTCAGTGGCAAGCTGTTTCTGAACATGGAGGTCCTATAGAGCCACCAGGAAAATGGGATTCGAAGTACTGAAAAATAATATATACCAATATTGAGTCACAAAAGTGGGATTCAAAGTACAGTGGGCTCTCCACATTCACTGGGGTTATGGGCACAGGACCCCTGTGACAGTGGAAAAAATGCAAATAGCAAAACCACTATTTTTTTAATCTGAGAGAACACCTCTCTAGGAGTCTCTAGGTCCTCTGGCGCAACTCTATGGTACACATCTGCCAAAGGTTGACCCTAGAATTGCATTGGAGGATCTACAAATCTGCTCTGTCTAGGAATCTCTAGGTCCCCCAGTGCGACTTCTGTCGGACATTGACCATAGAGTCACACTGGAAGAACTAGAGATTTCTAGAGAGAACATATTAATCTAATCCGTGAACAATCAAATCCTAAAAAATCAAAGCCACAAATGTGGAAGACCAACTGTACTGAAAAATAACAAATAATAATCTCAATTCATGGCTAAAACATATTGATCCAGTACCTAGGTGTGTGTGTGCAGGGTATAAATTAAAAATGCATTAGTCCATGGAGTGACGGGGAACATACATAGCTGTTAATAGCTTTATAACTTTCTTAAGACCAAGTAAGAAATATTTCATGGCAGACCAAACCCAAACCATTTGGGTTCACTGGAACTCTTCTTGATGGGGTAGAGATGCTGGACAAAAGTTGTGGTGAGAGAACAGGTAGCTAGAGGAAGAGGGAACAACCCAGGATGCTAAGTTTTGGTTTAATTGTGAAGCTTTTTAGCCCTCCTCCCCAACTGCAACTCAATACCAGGCTCTGAATCCTATTCAAGGTTACTTGGGAGTAAAATGTCCTGCAAAGAGTAGGCCTTATTTCCAACTAAAACTGCACTATCAAGGAGTACCTCCTACACACTGTAGAAATAATGCCATTTCAGAAAGCTAAATATCTTGTAAAAGTACAAATCCCAGGATTCAATAGGATGGAGCTGAAACACTTAAAGTAGTGTCAAACTGCATTATTTCTACAGTGTAGATTCACCCAAAAATACTGATGTAATTGGGTCAGTGTCAATTGCAGTACTTCTACAGTATAGATAGATGCACCCAAGTGTACTGAGCATGTCATGGTGCTCTGAGATCTTGATGAAATTTTGTCAGCGTCATCATCACCAAGTGACCTTTTTCTTTTCCCAAACATGAAAAATCTGTTGTGGAGTCACTGACTTGAAGATTAGACAAAGTTTAAGATTAGACACCTATGAAGGGTGCCCACTGTAGTGTAGTGGCTAAACATTGGACTGGCATTCAGGAGGTTGAGGTTCAAATCCATGCTCTTCCATGGCTGACTTCAGTATATGCCACCTTCAGTATATGCCACCTTGAGTTCACTGAAAATTATAATAATAATAATAATAATAATAATAATAATAATAATAATAATAATAATAATTTTTATTTATATCCCGCCCCTCTGCAGAGCAATCGGGGCGGCTTACAACATTACAATTTCCATACATTAAACAGAACATAAAATCCCGAATCCCACCCATCCTTTAAGAAGTAAGGGTTCTTTTTATTCTAGGCGGGGTGGTGCTGGGCTTAGTGTCTCTCCCCCAGATGACATCGGATGGTAATGGAGGGAGGGCTCTTCTTAAAAAAGGTGGGTCATAAATGTGGCAGATACCTTGCCAGAAATAATCCATCTTGAGTCCACTTTAAATTGAGTCCACTTTAAATTCCCTGGTTCAGTGCTAGGGAATCATGGGAACTGTAGTTTATTGTGGCACCAGAGCTCTCTGACAGAGAAGGCTCAATGTCTCAGAAAAAAACTACAGTTCCCATGATTCCCTAGCACTGAGCCAGGGCAGTTAAAGTGGACTCAAGATGGATTATTTCTGGCAGTCTGTAAAGGCCCCAAATAAAAGTAAGGAGGCACTCAGATATTGAAGAGAGTGTTGGCCAAGACAAACAGCCCCCAGTTCTCATCCCCTTTGTCAATATGTTTCATGGAGACTATTGACCAGGGACTAGTTTCCTATACAACTAGGATGGAACTCCTGTGTCTTCCTAAATGCTTGGGACTGCAACATCCAGCACTCCTCCCTATTGTATATGCTGGGCTAAGGCTGCTGGGCCTGGCAGTCCAGCGACATCTGGAGGGCTGCATGATTCCCACCCTTGCTGTACATACAGGAGGTAGCAAAAGGCTACCCTTTCCTATGAACCCCTGCCCCATCTTGCGATGAACAGCACAGTCTGTTTATCACAAGATCGGAAAACCTCTTAGAACAGTACTTCTCACATTATCTGATGTGGGGGACCATAAATCTTTTTTTAGAAATGTAGACTCGTGCTTGAATCTCTGTATGGAAATCCAGCAGGTGAGCCTGACTAGTTACACTCTCTCAGCCTCAGAGGCAAACACCCTCTGGGGTGAAAAAATGCCAGGAAAACCATGATAGGAAAAGAGATTCTACTTAAGCATTAGGAGGAACTTCCTGACAGTGAGAGCCATTCGACAGTGGAACACACTCCTTCAGAAAGTGGTGGAGTCTCCTCCTTTGGAGGTTTTTAAACAGAGGTTGGATGGCCATCTGTTGGGGATGCTTTGATTGTGTCTTCCTGCATGGCAGGATGGGGTTGGACATGGTGGCCCTTGGAGGTCTCTTCCAATTATATGATTCTAGGGTCCCATCGTATAGTGTTTTGAGCGTTGGACTATCTAGATTACAGCACTACACTCTTATAGTGCTGCTAATCCACTATTACTGCCCTGTCTGCCTCCTGTTGCATTCTGAGGCTTGTAGTTCAGTGAGGCCTAAGAACTCTCTGGCTGAGAATTCTAAATGCCCCTGCTTAAACTGCAAATCCCAGAATGCAGGAGGAGGCAGCCAGAGCAGTTAAAATGGAATAGCAGTGCTCTAAGAGTGAAGTGTGGTAATCTAGTTAGACTCTGGAGACTAGGGTTCAAATCCCTACTTGAGTATGGGCAAGTCACACTCTCTCAGCCTCAAGAAGATGGCCATGGCAACCCCCTTCTGAAGAAACTTGCCAAGAAAACCCCATGATAGGTTTGCCTGAGGGTCACCATAAGTCAGAAACGACTTGCAGTCACCCAGCCATCAGAAAATTGGATCCCTCAGAAATGCTGGCATTACTGAAAGGCAGTGCCTCTCATTTTGGTCCCAAACACACTGCAGAAATACTCCAGTTTAAGACTGCTTTAACTGCCCTGGCTCAGTGCTAGGGAATCCTGGGAACTGTAGTTTCCTGTGGCACCAGCTGATAGAGGCTGGATGTCTCACAAAACTACAGTTCCCACAATTTCTTAGCATGGAGCCAAAGCAGTTAAAGCAGTCTCAAACTGGATTATTTCTGCAGTGTGTTTTGAACCTTTCTCACTGGAGTGTGGTTGATTGGGTGTGTGCAGAAATAAGCCAGTTTGAGCCCACTTTAACTGGCCCGAGTGCTAGAGAATCCTGGGAATTGTAGTTTCGTGTGGCACCAGAGCTCTCTACAGAGGCTAAATTCTCACAAAGCGGCAGTTTCCAGAATTCCCTAGCATGCAGTCAAGGCACTTAAAGCAGTCTCAAACTGGATTATTTCTGCAGCGTTTTTTGGACCTTTCTCACTGGGTGTGTGTTACGAGTAGAAGTAACAATGAACCAAGTACAATATATAAGGACGTGGCTTTAAAAAAACAGCGAGCGAACTCAATAAAATACCGGGCCACGCCTGTCCAGAAAGCTTGAGAAGGAGGAGACAGAAAAGATACAACCAGTCACCTCTGCCTCCCTAAACATACTGAGGGCTTGAGGAAAGAGCCTCTCCCTCAACTAGTCTTTAGAACCACGTGACGTCGTGACGCAGCCGCGTAGAAGAGCCTGTAAGTAAGTCAACCCATGTCTCCGCCCGCTCCTGTTCCTTGCCTGTAGTGCGGCATCGAACACCAGCACGGACTGCGCAGGCGCGGGAGGCTAACGGAAAAGTGCAACCGCCTCCTTCCTCGCGCCGCTTGGTCGGCCGGACCTCAAAAGCGCGCATTGGTCTCTCCTGCTTCAGGACTGGGTGCGCCGCCACGACGGCGGCGTTCTTCGTCCGTGTGGAGTTTCGTTGCCCTCTAGGGGAAGCGGATGTGTATCTGGACTTTTTGGAAGGCCACATAAGGTGTCTTTGGTTAGACTGTATATGTGTGAGACCAGCTTACAATGTACAGTATTTGTACATCATCCAGCTTACAATGTACATACTTAAATATTTATTAATAAATATTAAATAAATATTTAAATAAATGGATTTAAATAAAGCTTCCCCCCCCTCCATAAAACACTTTTGCCACAAGAAAGTGTGCCACAACAAAATCTTTTAGGTAACATATCCAGGGGTAGCTGTGTGGATCATGTAGCAAAGTACAATAACAGCCCAAATCAACAAAGCAGTGGTCCAAAGCACACTGCAGAAATAACCCAGTTTGAGACCGCTTTAAATGCCCTGGCTCAGTGCTAGGGAATCCTGGGAATTGTAGTTTCTTGTGGCACCAGAACTCTGACAGAGAAGGCTCAGTGTCTCACAAAATGACAGTTCCCAGAATTCCATAGCATTGAGCCAGGGCAGCTAAAGCAGTCTCAAACTGGATTGTTTCTGCAGTGTGTTTTGGGATAGTGATACCTTTATTGGCCAACCCCCCCCCCTCCCCCATGCACAAAATATATGTTGTGAGTTTTCAAAGCTCCACTGGTTTCTTCATCAGGCAAAGATGTTATAAATCATACAAGAGGAAAAAAATTATGACAGTGTTAGTCACAAAAGCCTACATTTTGTCAAGATGTTGCTTTTCTCAGTTCAGGTGGTGTTGGAGGGACAGTCTTCTAGGTGCTACAGGAATATTCTTTTTTCATGAAGGAGATTTACAAACTATTTACTTTCTGTCAGGATAGTAAGTAGTAAATAGCAGCATGACAGTCAAAAATCCAGCCGTCAATTCAGACATCCATTTATTGTAGGGGTGCCTCTACAAATAATGCAATTTAATACTGCCTTAACTGCAGTATTTAACTCCATCCTACCGAATCCTGGGATTTGTAGTTTGGTGAGGCACCAGCACTCTTTGACAGAGAAGACAAAATATCTTGTAAAACTACACATCCCAGGATTCCATAGGATGGCTCTACAGCCCTTAAAGTGTCAAACTGGATGGGAATTATCCTGGGATTTGTTGTTTTTCGAGGTCTTTAGCTTTTTCGGACTAGAAGTCTGCATACACAGCAACACTAGTTGAAGCTTACACAACAAAATCGTACACGAATGCAGGAGTACTATGTAAATTCTTTGTAAAAGATTGAGAAGTATAGCTAGTGTCTGCTGATCTCTTATTGTTGTGTGCCCTCAAGTCGTTTCCTATTCATGGCAACCCCAAGGCAAACCTATCATGGGTTTTTCTGGGGTTGAGAGAGTATGACTTGCCCAAGATCACCCAGTAGGTTTCAGAGGCCAAGCACAGTTTTAAACCTTGATCTCTAGAGTCATAGGACCTTATCCCACGCTGCTCTCAAAAGTGGCAAGAAAGCGATATGAGCATCATTCCAGTACTATAGCGCTAGTATAAATATGGCGCTAGCGCTATAATAGCGCTATGGATCACCTCGCGCTATTGCAATGCCCGCTGAAACCGACATTCAAAAGAATGTGAATGATGCTGCATTCCGAGCGGTTTCTTGCTGGATTCTGAGCGACGTCGTGGGATCACGCGGAAAACTATAGCGCTATAGCGCCTGATTCTTAGCGGATTCTGAGCGACGTCGTGGGATCACGCGGAAAACTATAGCGCTATAGCGCCTGATTCTTACTGGATTCTTGCTGCTTTTGGCCCCGTGGGATAAGGTCCATAATCTAATGCTTAAACCACTAGAATCGTAGAATCATAGAGTTGGAAGAGAGCACAAGGGCCATCCAGTCCAACCCCCTGCAATGCAGGAACTCACAATCAAAGCACCCCCAACAGATGGCCATCCAGCCTCTGTTTAAAGACCTCCAAAGAAGGAGACTCCACCACTCTCTGAGGGAGTGTCTTCCACTGTCGAACTGCTCTGTCAGGAAGTTCCTCCTAATGTAGCTTGCATCCATTGTTCTGTGTCCTGTTCTATGGAGCAGCAGAAAACAAACTTGCTCCATCCTCAATGTGACACCTCTTCAAAAACCCATACAGGTCTATCATGTCACCCTTTAGTCTTCCCTTCTCCAGGCTAAACATACCTAGCTCCTAAGTCGCTCCACATAAGGCATGGTTTCCAGACCTTTCGCCATTTTAGTTGCCCTTCTCTGAACGTGCGCCATCTTGTCAACATCCTTTTTGAATTCTGTTGCCCAGAACTGGACACAGTATTCCAGGTGAGGCCCGACCAAAACAGAACAGAGTTGTGCTATTGCTTTCCTTGATCTAAACACTATACTTCTATTAATGCAGCCTAGAATCGCATTGGTCTTTTTAGTTGCTGCATCACACGGTTGACTCATGTTCAATTTGTGGTCTACTACACCATGCCAGCTCTCTGATTTCCTTTACCACATCCTCTGCAACGCAATTTATTTATTACAGACCTCACCAGTTTCCCCAATTATATGGGACCCAACATAATTAAAAATCAGATACAACTGAAAACACAGTAAGCTATCATGTGAAAACACAACTTATATTAAACTAACAATGAATGAAAAAAGCACACCAGCAGGCTGAGGTGAAAGAAAATGTCTAGCATGCTGCCACCCCCTTTCCAAAATCTCCCTTGTCACTAACCATTCAGTTGTAAAAAGCATACTTGAATAGAAAGGTAGAATTCAAAGACATAGCCTTGTTAGTCTGTAGTCGCCAGAAAAAGAGGGAGCCCCCCAGAAGCCAGAAAACAGATAGGTCTCAAAGGTTCTACAAGATCTCTCTGCATATTGAATAGAAAGGTAAAAGGACAATGGGGAATGAGTGACTCTAATCTTCCTAGGAAGGAAAGTCTCAAAATGGGAGCAACCACCAAGAAGGCCCTCTCAAATTAGTACGGGATTAGTAAAGTGTATTTATTGGAGCTGTATCCTGCCCCATTTGAAAAGATGTATTCTGATCAGTTTATAACAAGATTATTCCACTAGAACCTTTGTCAATGACATTTTAAGAGCTATTCACATGGACTTACCTGAAGAAGTAGACTTAGGTTTAAGTATTTGAAGGGGTGTCACATTGCGGATGGAGCAAGCTTGTTTATTGCTCCTCCAGAAAATAGGAGCAATGGATGGAAGCTACAGGAAAAGAGATTCCAGCTCAACATTAGGAGGAACTTCCTGACAGTGAGAGCTGTTTGACAGTGGAAGACACTCCCTCAGAGAGTGGTGGAGTCTCTTTCCTTGGAGGTCTTTAAACAGAGGCTGGATGGCTATCTGTCAGGGTTGCTTTGATTGTGATTTCCTGCATGGCAGGGGGTTGGCCTGGATGGCCCTTGTGGTCTCTTCCAACTCTGTGATTCTATGAAGTCTACGGAAGCTCATGGTGCCAACTTTTTTCTTTCAGAGCTTCATCGCATTGTTAAAGAAATCCAGCAAGCAAACGGAAAGACATGGTTTTTCCCCTCCTCCACATGACTCTTGATCTCTTTAGATTGTAAAAGCATGGGAGAACGTTTTAAAAGTGTCATTTTTGTCAAACAGATTATTTCAGCTTGGCAAATGGGACACTTTTACAACACTTTTATGACTCTCTCCCACGGTTTTACAACCAGAAGAGAACAACGTCATGCGGAGGGAGAAACAAAAACACATGTCTTTTCCTTTGCTTGCCAGGTTTGTTTATTGATACGATAAGGCTCTTAGTCTCAAAGGTGCTACAAGATTTCTCTACATACAGTTTATAAAAAAAAATACACAGTTTATCAACAATTTGAAGGCAAACAACACCCCCCACCCCCCACCCACCCCACACCATTAATATTATGAATATTCCCAGAATCAAAACAAGTAACAAGCACCTGTCATATTTGAAAAAATAATAATGTTTCGCTGATTTAAATTATCACTTTATCATGTTAGTTCCCTGTGAATAGCTCTTAAAATGTCACTGACAAAGGTTCTAGGGGGAATAATCTAGATTGATTTGGTTTGGTTGCTGTTTAATCACATACCTAGTTTGAATTCTGGATTTTATTCTTGTAAATAAACATTGAGCAAATGCTTTTGATAAAATGTCAAGATTTGTAGCACTTGAGATTCATTTGAGAGTGATTTTCCACGTTAATGCAAAGCATTAAGTAATATTCCATTCCAAGAAGTGGAGCAGTTATAGTAATCCTCTTACATGTGCACTTTTAAAACATTAGTATATTTGCAATGCTCCAGTATTATAGCAATGAAGAATGAAATTGCTTGCTTCTGTTTTTTGCTCTAATGTAAGAATGAGAGGAAGTAGAATCCTAGTTTTGGGGGAAAAATGCAACTGGAGAATTTGGAGATAGAGAAGTACATGATTATCCAGAGCTGGTTGGTGAAAGAATTCTTGGTGGAAATATATTATTTTAATTTGTATTCATAATAGTTTTTAAATGGAATTATTACACTAGCTTTTATGGAATAATATCCATTAAGTACAACTGTCTTAAACTGAATAATGGTAGATGTTTGAGAACACTAGCCAGTGTTGTGTCTTTTTTAGAGATATTTTAGATCATATAATTAAATTTTTTCTTGTATGCACAGTCTGATGCATTTAATATATGCAACAAGTACATTCCAGTGTA
Organism: Phrynosoma blainvillii; assembly: GCA_026167975.1. Classification (NCBI taxonomy): domain Eukaryota; kingdom Metazoa; phylum Chordata; class Lepidosauria; order Squamata; family Phrynosomatidae; genus Phrynosoma; species Phrynosoma blainvillii. The sequence goes on from JANUYF010000005.1 coordinate 22,144,622, forward strand.
TGGCCTTAATTTATATCCCTTACTCAAGTCATGTGCTGCTAGATAAGCATAGGACCTTATGACCACCAGGTCTCCACTGTAATCTTCCAGCTTCCCTCTTTGGCATAAGGAAATAATTCCTGTCCCCCCCCCCCCTGTTAAACCAAACTAAGAAATATAGAAAGAGTCCAAAGAACTGAATGGACAAGCAAAAAATTCTTGATGCATCCAACAGGGTAGAAAAATATAAAAATGCATGCTTTCTTCTTTCTGATTTTGAGCAGAGAAAGATACCAGTGAAAGAGTTAGCTTTATTTTCTGGGAATGTATTTCCCAATGATGATGTGTTGACCATGAATCAGGGTTTGTTCTACGTTTTCCCCCCTACTGAGCAAGAAATTAGAAGGCTGGTACCAAAGCATGCTTTTTCTTGACCATATACAGTTGGCCATATACACCATATACAGTTGGCCCTCCACATTTGCAGCTTTGACTTTTTTGGATTTGATTATTTGCGATTTTTTTTTTAATATGTTCTCTCTAGGACTCTCTAAGTTCTCCTGTGCAATGCTGCTGGAAGTTCAGAATAGAGTTGTGCTGGAAAACCTAGAGGTTCCTAGAGAAAACACTTCTCTAGGCATTTGTAGATCCTCCAGTATGATTCTGTGATCAACTTGTGGCAGATGTTGACCATAGAGTTGCACTGGACGATGTGGAGATTCCCACAGAGGTGTTCTCTTAGGTAAAAAGAATAGTGTGGTTTTATTATTTGCTGTTTTTCCACATTCACACAAGTCCTTCATTCCTAACCCCAGCAAATGTGGAAGGACCACTGTATTACTTTGGGGCTGAGCAGACAGGCTAAGGTAGCACAGGCTGAGCCCATGCTATACTGGCCCCAGTGCTCACCTAAGTCAGTCCCTGGGTTGGACCAGGGATGAGTGGGTGTTTACAAACCCATCCCCACAATGACTTGGGACCCACTACTGGTGTACCTTGCTGCACCATTGCTGGTGCTGAGAAGCCCCCCATCTCCACATCTGATGCAGAAATAGGGTGCCTGGCAGCACTCACATGGCCAGGTGCCCTGTTTCCCACATCACACATGGTGACGGAGGGCTTCTCAATACCAGCAATGACATGGCAAGGAAAGGACCTTGTGTGTGTGTGTGCGTGCGTGTGTGTGTACAACCAGGATTTGCTGGAGAGTTTCCGGAAAACTCCACAGCAAACCAGGGGTCAAATTGACCCAGGATAAAGGCTGTTTAACCTGGGATCAGGCTGGATCCACCATATCTGCCAGGATCAGGCCCAATCTTGGTCCTGGGGTTTTGGCTGGCTTCGTCTGAACTGTACAGTGCAAAGTTGTACGGAGCATGGGCCTTTTGGCCCGTGCGGACAACCCTTTTACTTAACCATGCAGAGCATAGCAGAAAATGATGGAGACACCCTCAGCTAAAAATTAACTGGAGGGACATTGGTATGATCCCTGAGGTGTGATGACACTGGAGTTTGGACCAAAATTGACAAAACTATGTAGTGGTGAAAGCCATTTTAGAATCCAGTGATGAAAAGCAGGATTTTCTAAGTGCCAGTAAACTAAGCAGCCATGGTGCAAAAGAAGTGCCGAATGCATTTACCGGTGCTTGCAGCAATACGGAGTGATCCAAAGCAGCTACACAGATCTTCATGAATGTACCCTTCTCTGTCACAGATAGAGCAGTCAGCTGGTTGGTTCTAATAATATACTGATTATGAAGACAGAAAGGTGATAAGATTAGTCATTTTCCTTTTCTATTTCTTTAAGAAATAACCTTCTGATTGTTTAAAGCTGTTGGAATATATTCTTGACACCGGTTAAGATTATCAAGAAAGAAGAAAAGATTGTTTAATCTCTTCAGCAGAGCAACCCACTGCAGAAGATGGCGAGCAGGAACATACACTAGGTCCACCTAAATTCTCCACACCCACGTGTCTATAAAAAAACAAGTCAGACATTTTTGAGTAGAATAATAAAATAAACTTTACTTACAAAAGGTCATGTATAAAAAATATACAGGTTCATCTTCAGTTGCAAAAACAAGAGAGAGAATAAGTAGCTCTGCATGCTTGCTGGTCAGCCATGTTAGAAGAAAAAAAAGAAAGAGCGGGAACAGCAGAGTAAAGAAGGATTTTAAACTTAGGCCAGTAGGGGAAGTGAGCTCAGTTAACAGACAGGAAATGAGGAGGGGCTACGAGTGGATGACAAAACAACCACAGACATGCATAAAACACATTCCTAGAGAGACCAGCATGCGAGGTTGCTATATCCCAACACCCCTTCTCAACCGAGCATGCACCCCAGGCCCAATTTGACTCGTAGTCTCTGGAAACCATCTCTCGGCAACGGTTTAGTCAAGATATCAGCTGTCATCTCAGCGGTTGGACAATAGGTCATCTTGATCAGGCCTTTCTTTATCAACTCGCGCACATGATGAATCTTCATATCAATGTGTTTACTTCGTCCTGATATATTTTCTGTTTGAGAAAGTCTAATGCAGCTTTGGTTGTCTTCAAAGACTTCAATTGGTTTCTTTTCATTAATTCCAAAATCGAGGAATAGTTGATCAATCCACTGTAGCTCTCTACAGGCTTCTGATGCAGCTATGTATTCTGACTCTGTGGAGGATAAGGCCAATATCTCTTGTTTTCGACTGGCCCAAGAAATAGGTCCATTGCCATATAAAAATAGATATCCACTGGTAGAATGGCGATCTTTAACATCATTGCCCCAGTCTGCATCGGTGTAGCATACAAGGCTCGGGTTATTGTTGGCTGGCAACTTCAACTGAAGATCCATAGTTCCTTTTAAGTACCTTGCTACTCTCTTTACTGCAGTCCAGTCTTTTTGGGTAGGTGCACTGACCTTTCTACAAAGAATTGTAACAGCAGCAGCTATATCTGGTCTGGTATTTGTGGTCAAGTACAATAGTTTTCCTATTGCTGTTCTGTACAAGTCATTATCTTTTAGAGGTTCTTCTTGTTCATTGTTCTTAATAAAATCTGTCACCATGGGTGTTGCTACAGGATGTGCATCCTGAAGTCCTAGTGTTTCTAACAGATCAACAATCTTTTGTTTTTGACTCAGTAGGAAGGATCCATCTTGTTCTCTTTGAATTTGAATCCCCAAGTAGTATGTGGCATTTCCAAGTTCCTTCAGTTCAACTTCTTTATTCAGGTGATTCACAATTTCAGTGTAGTCTGTGTCTCTTTGTGTAGCTATGATTAGGTCATCAACATATGTCAGAATATATGCTAAATGTCCATCCTTGGTTCTTGTGTATAGACATTTGTCTGCTTTTCCTTGTTGAAAGTCCAACTGTTTTAGCATCTCATCCAATTTTTCATTCCAAGCTCTGGCAGCCTGTTTAAGTCCATATAGCCCCTTCTGAAGCTTACAAACGTGGTGTGGTCTTTGTTTGTCTATAAAACCTGGAGGCTGTTTCATAAAAATGTCTTCTGTAATCACTCCATGTAGAAATGCTGTCTTTACATCAACATGTCTGACGTCCATCTGTTTTGAAGCTGCTAGGCTAAGAAGTAATCTTATAGTAGTATGTTTTACCACTGGTGAAAAGGTCTCGTCAAAGTCTTCTCCATATTTTTGTGAGAAGCCTTGTGCAACAAGTCTTGCCTTGCAGCGTTCAATTTTTCCTTCTCCATCTTGTTTTAGTTTGAACACCCATCTGGATCCTATAGCTTTCTTTCCTGGTGGGAGTTCTGTAAGTGTCCATGTTCTATTTTTGTGTAGTGCCTCTATTTCTTCTTCAGCAGCTTTTCTCCATTTAACTGCTTCATCAGCAGGCATCCTTTCAATTTCTTCTATGTTTGATGGTTCTCTAGGCAATTCTAACTTTGTAAGATAAGAAAGTCGGGTAGGTGGTTTACCTCTGTTGGGTCGCAGTAAGTATCTGGAATCTTGCTCTGGAACCTTGCTTGTCTCTGCAGCATTCTCCGGTCCAGGCATCTCATCTGCTTCATCTGCATCCCCTTCTGAAGATGTAGAGTCTGCTTGTGCATCTTTTCTGATAGGGACAACAATCGGCTGAGGGTTGAACCTTGATGTTGCATCTTTCTCGTTTGAGAAGTCCAATGCACCATCTTGGTCATCTAAGGATTCAAGAATAGTTCCTTTCTTGTTTATTCTGCTTCGTTCATCAAAGTAAACCACATGCCTGATGAACACTTCTCCAGTCTTTAAATTCATCACTTTGTATCCTTTTGATGCAGACGCATATCCAATGAAAATAGTTTGTTCTGATCTGGCGTCCAACTTGTCTCTCTTTTGTGAGGGTATGTAGGAGTAGGCAAGACTTCCAAAAGTCTTGATGTGCTTCATGTTTGGCACTTTGCCATGCCACAGCTGGAAAGGTGTCTGTGTAGTGCCCTTGGTTGGCAATCTATTCTGAAGGTATGTGGCTGTCATGATGGCATCTCCCCAGAACTGGTTAGGAAGACCTGCATCTGCCAACATGCACTTTGTCATCTCCAAGAGAGATCTTAGCTTTCTTTCAGCTGAACCATTCTGAGCCGGTGTGTATGGGACACTTCTTCCGTGTTGAATTCCACGTTCTTCCGAGAAGGATTGAGTATATTTTGACAGATACTCGCTCCCACAGTCCGTTTGAATGGCTTTGGGTCTTTTTTCAAATTTTGTTGTCACCATTGCAACATATTTCTTTAGCATCTCTTGAGCTTCACTCTTTTGCTTTAGAAGGTAGGTGACACAGTATTTCGAAAAATCATCCATGAATATTAGTATATATCTGTTTCCACCCATTGAGGGAAGAGAAAATGGACCACAGATATCTGAATGGATTAAATCCAGTACTTGATAGCTTCTTTGTTCAGTACTTGCTCTAAAGGAAGGACTCACTGCCTTTTGTTCAATGCAAACTCTGCACCTTTCAGAGTTTTCATAGCCTTGGGACTTTATCTTGATCCCAGTAGCTAAATTTTGTTTTTGTAATTGAAGAACTGCTTTGGTATCACGATGGGCAAAGCGTCTGTGCCATAGCTCAAGGCTGTCCTCATCCATGTGTCCTTGAAGTGCATTCACTTGTGGAGCTGAAAGGTTCACTTCATATAAACCATCATATTCAAATGCTTGTGCATATATGACATTGTCTTTAGAAACTGTACATTGTCCATCTTTGAAGTTGATTTCAAATCCCTTCTTGTCTAAAACTGACACACTAAGCATATTTCCTCTCAAATTTGGAACATACAATGCATTTGTGATAGTATTTTCCATGACTCTATTACCAGGCACCTTGAAAGGCAGTTTAAAGTCTCCTTTTCCTTCAACAATCAAATGCTGATCTCCTGCAGTCTCAATGTGTCCATTAACATTTTTATCAATTTTATCAAAATAAGACTCACAGTGTGTGGAATGTTGTGTACAGCCTGAATCGATAATCCAGAAATTTGAATTATCTCTGTTAATGCCAGTGGACAAAGCTTGTGCCTTTGTGAAAAAGGTCTTTCCTCTCTCTTCCTTCCCTGAGGAATTGTCCTGTCTTTGTCTCCTAAAATCAGCTTGAAGATAATCATCCTGTCTCTGGGTTCTAGAATCAGCTTGAGAATAGGTTGAAGAATTCTTAGGAAGCAAGCAATTTCTTGAGATATGCCCCTTTTTATTACATCTATAGCAGGTAACCTCTGATTGGCCAGTAGGAATGGTTCTTCTTCTCCCTGGATTTGCAAAATAGTGAAGTGAAGCAGAAGCTTCTTGGCTTTCATAGTGGTAACTTCCTGTTTCTGTGATGCATTCCTCTCTCAATTTACTTAAAACTTGGTTGTATCCCATTTCTGGCAAAGCATTAATGACTGTACAAAAGGCATCAAATTCTTTTCCCAATGTTCCCAGTAAATAGGCAATTTTAAGGTTATCACAAGGTGTAAAATCACAAAGAGTCATTTTTTCAAACAGTTCTGTTACATGGGAGATATGTCTTTCACAGTGTTGTTTAGAATTCAGCCTAAGATTCATAAGATCTTTCATGATAAAAGAGAGTGATTTAGTGGTCTTCTTTCCAAAATTTTCCTCAAGTTTTAAAAGCATCTCTCTGACAGTCTTGCAATTATGTACTAAGCAAATTAAGTCTCTAGACAGAGATTCTTGCACAATGTGTCTTGCAATTGCATCTTCTTTCAACCAAACTAATCTTTCTTTTTCTGTAATTGGGATCTGAGAGTCCACACAGTGAAATACCCCATGGGCTTGAAGAAAAACTTCTAACCTTGTTTTCCACTCAGAGTAATTATCTGGGGTGAGCTTTAATCTTGAAGATTGTAGGGACATCTTTGCAAAAATAGTCACCCAAAAAATCAAAGCTCAAAAACACAGTATCAATAAAAAGCATCAACTGCTCAAAAGCAAAAATTAAAACTCTCTCTGGTAGACACGGGTTATTAAGGGAGAGTGGACAAAAACCGCAATAATCAATTACTCAGCTAAGTAAACCAGCAGCATCCAAAAACAGCAAAAGGCAAAATACCCGAACAATCTAGTTTTAAATTGTTCCCTTCTGCTCAGCGCACCTGGGCCCCATAACCTGTTGGAATATATTCTTGACACCGGTTAAGATTATCAAGAAAGAAGAAAAGATTGTTTAATCTCTTCAGCAGAGCAACCCACTGCAGAAGATGGCGAGCAGGAACATACACTAGGTCCACCTAAATTCTCCACACCCACGTGTCTATAAAAAAACAAGTCAGACATTTTTGAGTAGAATAATAAAATAAACTTTACTTACAAAAGGTCATGTATAAAAAATATACAGGTTCATCTTCAGTTGCAAAAACAAGAGAGAGAATAAGTAGCTCTGCATGCTTGCTGGTCAGCCATGTTAGAAGAAAAAAAAGAAAGAGCGGGAACAGCAGAGTAAAGAAGGATTTTAAACTTAGGCCAGTAGGGGAAGTGAGCTCAGTTAACAGACAGGAAATGAGGAGGGGCTACGAGTGGATGACAAAACAACCACAGACATGCATAAAACACATTCCTAGAGAGACCAGCATGCGAGGTTGCTATATCCCAACAAAAACTCATATTGTCAACTGCATTAAAACCTATTTCCTACTGTACATTTATTTCTCTTCTGAACAAAGGTCCAGCTACACATTAGAATCATACCTGCCATAACTCCTCCTTCTGTTCCTTTCCTTGCTTCATGTGCTCTGAGCATTAGAATGGCTTTATTGGAAACCTGGTAGATTCATCATATTGCAAGCCAAAGATGTACACTACTGTAGTTGCTGTTTTACTTAAAGGGATGCAATAGAAAAGATTACCTTTATTTGATACAATGATTTTTTTTTTTGTGGTATAAAATAGAAAGAAAATCTCATAACAGTTTGCTTGATTGCCAAGTGTGTAATGGCTATAATGAAGACCATCAACAATGTAATATTCCCACCCCTGAATTGGCATTTGAGTATTTTGTAACCTGATCCAGCTGCACTTTCTGAACAATAATAATTATAATTATTATTATTTATTTATACCCCGCATTTAGTCGTAGCCGTCAAGGCAGCTTACATCTAAAATCAATACATAAAACAATTCCTAGGTTACAAAACAATAAACTAACACTATTAACCCCCCCCTTAAAAATGAATTAAATACAAGTCTGAGTTAAAAACTAAAGTTAAACAATAAACAAATTAAAAACAATAACTTTCAATAAATTCTCTGGGTGAGGCACAGATGTAAGAGAATGTCTAACGGGGGGAGGTTAAGATAAATGAGTAGTTTTATTTTGGGTAGACCTGCCAGAAGAGATCCGTCTTGATGGCTTTTTTAAAGCCATCTACGTTGGTTATCTGACGGATCTCTTCCAGCAAGGCGTTTCAGAGTCTGGGCGCGGTAGCAGAAAATGTCCTCTGGGAGGTTGCTGCCAGCCTAGTTTTCGTCGGTTGAAGCAGCATCCTCCCAGAGGACCTGAGGGCACGGGGCGGATTATATGGGAGAGGGCGATCCCCTAGATAGGTTGGACCTAGGCCATGTAAAGCTTTAAAGGTCATCACCAACACCTTACTTATACTGTGCTCAGAAACCGAGAGGCAGCCAGTGGAGGGATTTCAGGATAGGTGTAATATGATCACTCCTCGATGTTCCGATGATCAGTCTGGATGCCATATTTTGTAGTAGTTGTAGTTTCCGAGTTAGATATAAGGGTAGCCCATGTACAGTGCATTCAGATTTCCTTGTAGCTCTCTGAGGACCTGAGTCATTTTTATAATAAATTATTGGTGGTTCAGATCAGATCTTGGGAAACTTTGAGATATAAGGATGCGAGTGAAGCTAGTGATGAACTGGCTTAAAATACACTTGTCCCTCCCTATTCGTGGACTTGGAGTCCACAGTCTCGCCTGTTCGTGGACGGCAAGATGGTTCGCGGACGGGGAGGGATAAATGGTGCACTCGCCTAAGGGAGTGCATCGCCATTAAAAGGAATGGGACCACAACATTTGTGATTTTCCCAATTTTTGGGGGGCAGGGGTGGGTGGAGGGGAGGGGTGAACAGATCCCCCACAAATCGGAAGGGATGACTATAATACTCCTGTCTCCAGATTGCAGTACTTGATTTCATTACAAAATCCATAAAATTGAAATATATACTAAATTGTAATTATGAAATGGATGGATGTACTGATTTTGCAGTTTCATGGTTTGCATCCAGCAGACTAGGCATTCAAACCTAGTAGCCAAAGTAAGAGAAGCTCAATAGCTAAGTTAACCCTTCATTCTCAATTGAAACTTGCTCTTGATTGATGAAACCCACTGGTTATATTTTTTTTTAAAATAGGGATGGATTTAATCAAATACCGTTTCTCTCCTTGTGTACAGCCAGTTGGTGAATGACAGTCACACCCAGGCTTGAATAATAATGACACAGGAGTCTGAAGCAGGTATCTTTGACTGTGACTGTGTCCAAACCTCTGCTTGAATTCTTCTGTTGGAAGTGGGCACAGTCTGGCATTAATAGGCCTCTTGCCTTGGTTTTGCTCATTCCCTAAATCAAAGTTTGGTGGGAAATTAATTATTTATTAGATTTTCCCACTAATGAGACCAAACTGCACAGATTTTCTGTATTTAAAAAATTAGAATTTGTTCGCCCTTACTGTGATAGATTCATAATACAGGAGGGTTCAGAGAGAAAGAAGATAAGGACTGGAGAAAATGTGGCTCCATCAGGCTTATTTGATGTTCTCATTTGCTTCCTATTTTGTGGATTTTGAAAGCAAGAAAATGGTGAGGCCATGCCTGAAATGGAGATATTGAATGTGCATGTATTGGAAGGAGATGATTTGTTTCCTCAGCAGGTGCCCTGAGGTGTGTGGTGGTGTGTGCTCTTTCGATTTAGGATGATCCTAAGGCGAACCTATCATGGGATTTTCTTGGCAAGATTTGTTCAGAAGAAGTTTGCCATTGCCTTCCCCTGAGGCTGAGAGCATGTGACGTCTTGCCCAAGGTCACCTAGTGGGTTTCATTACTGTGCTGGAAATCAAGTGCTGGTCTCCAGAGTCAGAGTCCAGCACTCAAACCACTATGCCAGATTGGCTTTCATTGACCTCGGCTGCATCTACACTGCAGGATTAATGCAGTTTAACATCACTTTAACTGCCATGGCTCGATGCTATAGAATTTTTTCTGGGATGTGTAGTTTTTGTGACCTGGCCCTGAGGCAGTCATGACCTTTTCAGAATAACAGGGGCCGAGAGGCATTGTTACTCTCATTGGCCTATAGGTGAAATGTTGGAGGGTATAAGATTAGACACCCTGACTCAATGGAAACTTATATAAGTAACATTACCTCAATGAGTCTATTTTAATTGCAGTAATGTTTAAATTCGAAGCTCAGACCCTCTCTAGGATAGTCTCTGTAGCAACACTCCCACAGAGAATTCATAAGCACAGGTGACTGATTTGATCTAGAACTATTTCTAGTAGTTTTCATTTCTGCTAGGCCCAGATCTTCTGTAAGGCCATCTCCAAATATTGTGGATGACAACAGGGATGACTATTAACAATTTGTTGCTCCAATTACTGAGTAGATAGCTGCTAAATTCAGTGAATACAGGGGATTTCAAGGGGGTCAAGAAACCATCCCAGATCTTTGATGCTGTAAACCCTGGGTCTACAACACCACTGTAGGGATTAAGAATTAGGACGTTATCACACCAGCGGCAAGAAAAGCGGCAAGGAATCAATCCAGAGCCATACCGGAATGATTCTTGTCGCGCAGGCCGTAATTCCTCTTTGAAAGAGGAATTCAAAAGAGCTGGAATGATGCAGCGATGGCGCAAGGATGATGCAGGGATGGGCGGGGTTTGCCGCGACATCGTCTGATCATGGAGGCAAAGGAACCGGAATGATGCAGCGATGGCGAAGGGGTGGGGCTGCTTTAGACCCCATGTGATAACGTCCTTAGATTTAGGCCATAGATCCTACTTTGTTCAGATATTCACTGGTTGTAACACAATTTTTTCAAAACTGCAGAAACATTGACCTTGGCTGCATCTACACTGCAGGATTAACGCATTTTAACACCACTTTAATTGCCCTGGCTCAATGCTATAGAATTCTGGGATGTGCAGTTTTGTGATCTACTTAGCTTTCTCTGGGTGCATCTACAATGTAGAAATAATGAAGTTTGACACCACTTTATCAGTGGCGGAGGCCAGCATCCCGCCCAGCACCTTCCCTCCTGTGAGCCCGGCATCAGCTGTGTCGGCAAGCCTCCCTGGAGCGCGGGCGGTTTCCACCTTCCACCGGCACTACATGACGAGCAACGGCATCCTATGGCCTTGGAGGACTGTTTTTGCCAGCTTACAGCCCTCGGAGGCCCACAATGGCAGGAATTATGGATTTCTAAATTGTATACTTTTAATTAATCTTATTTAAATTGTTTAGTATGTTTTTGGGGAGATGGATTGGTGGGAGTTGGTGTGATGGGATTTCATGTGATTTATTGTTTTGAAATTTTATAATGTTGTACGCCGCCCCGATTGCCTGGCAGAGGGGCGGGATATAAATAAAAATTATTATTATTATTATTATTATTATTATTATTATTATTATCTGCCATAGCTCCATCCTACAGAATCCTGGGATTTGTAGTTTTGTGAGGCACCAGCACCCTTTGTCAGAGAAGACTAAAGACCTTGTAAAACTATAAATGTTAGGATTCCATAGGATGATGCTGTGGCACTTAAAGTGGTGTCAAACTGCATTATTTCTACAGCGTAGATGCACCTTCTTGCCACAACAAACTACAAATCCCAAGATTCCATGGGATGGACAGTTAAAGCAGTGTCAAACTGCATTAATTGTGCAGTGTGGCAGCAGCCCTCAATTTGATTTGAGAGGATGCTTGGCAATGACACATAGCTTATCAGAATTTAATTCTACATCTAGCTCATGATCATGATATTATGAGTTTATAAGATATCTCTCCCATCCCTAGATCATGGTTCTTCATTCTGCAGTTGCTGTTTTTGCTCTGTAGTTTACTGGCAGAATGGCTAAGTGATTGGTAGATGGGGAATGAAAGGGTTACTGTTCACATTTCCTGTGTAATTCCTTCTGATCTTGCTGAGCTGTAATTATTTTCTTGAGGTTAAACATTCCCAGGCTCCTATAACCTTACAGTCTGTTTGCACTGGCCAAGTTTGTCCCAGGTGAGCATGTAGGCGAACCTCCTGCTTTTAAAGAAAAGAAAATCTCTTTCCTGTCTAAGATAGCTTTAATGTGCCGTCCTTTGCTCTCGAGTCCCAGAAGAAATCCCTTTAAAAACAATAATATGGTAAGAAAATTAGTCTTTTTCAAGTCAGATTTAGGAGTTAAAATAAAATATTCGACAGATCAGCAGTGTGGGTTTAGAATTTGCTCAGTTCTAGATGAACAGCTTTCAGTTTCATATTAAACATGATCTTGTGCTAAATCCCTTTAGAGAAGAAGTTATGGATCAAGCAGCGCATTTTACTGTCTCCTCTTGCCTATGTAATTAGCAACCATTCAAGGCTGGAAATAGATATGCTTCCGATGATGTTGAAAAATACAGTCTCATGTTGAATTCTTCCTCCTTGGTCTATAATATATTGTATGATTAAGGAAATGCACAATGTGAAATCTTTGGACCATTCATTTCCCCAACCCTGTTCTCAACATGTTTGGCTCACACAGTTACAGTTAGCCTTCCACATTTGTTGCTTTGATTTTTGCGGATTTGATTATATGCAGATTTGATTAATATGTTCTCTCTAGGAATCTTTAGGTCCTCCAGAGCATTTTTTGCTGGAAGTTGACCACAGAGTTGCACTGGAGGAGCTAGCGATTACAAGAGAAAACACTTCTCTAGGCATTTATAGGTCCTATGGCCCACTTTTGGTGGATGTTGAGCACAAAGTTACACTGGAGGACCGAGAGATTCCTAGAGAAGAGTTCTTTCAGATTTAAAAAGTAGTGTTTTTATATTTGCTGTTTTACCACTTTCACAGGGGTCCTGTGCCTCTAACCCCATCGAATATGGAGGGCTTACTGTATTTGCATGTGTGGGGAATGTTTGATATGATAACAAGAATTTTCCTTAACCTCATATTAAACTAGAAGAGGGTGAACAAATCACAGCAGGACTCCGGCACCACATATTTCACCAACAGCTTTGCAGGGAGTTGAGATTTATCATCCAGGTCTGCATAAAGAAAATTTGAAGTTTCCATTTATTTCTAATTGTGCTTTCATTTCCCTCTTCTAACAGCAGTCTATAGAATGAAGCTATTGCTTATGTTGTTACAATCACTTATAATAAACAGTGAGTCACTACAGCTTATCTTTTAAAAGCACTACAGACAGCATCATTTGTAGGAAGACAAATACATTCCTAAATGGCCCTCTAGCAATTTTGTCAATGAAAATTAGATCTGGCTAAAACACATGGCATCCCAACTCACTCCCCCCGCCTCCTTTAAGAAAGAGCCAAACAGCTGGAGCTCTATTTTAAATTTCTATCCATGTAACTCAGATCTGAGATATTGTAGAAGTTAAAACTGAGAAGTAGATGATACTTAGCATTTATGCAACTCATCCTGAGTTTCAGGTGTTTTACACATACCCTGAATTTGTTGTGTGCCATCAAGTCGTTTCTGACATATGGTGACCATAAGGCAAACTTTTCACAGGATTTTCTTGACAGGATTTGTTCAGGGGCTGGGGTTGACTTGCTCTGAGGCTTAGAGAGTGTGACTTGTCCAAGGTCACTTAATGGGTTCCCATGGCAGTGTGGGGTTGTCAGATCCTGATGGTTCTGTCATAAATAGAATGCGTTTTTAAGAATATTGGAGATGATGGTTGTGTTGGTTATCATGCTGGGGAACTCATAGCCTGGTATGAGATAGCCAAGTGGGCTAGAAGGGAGTGGTTTCATCTCTAAGGCCTTGGAAGGGGGGGTTGTCATGCTAGCCAGAGAATGGTATGCGTGGGGGCATTTTTTTTTCCTTTTTGCTTAGTGAACTTGTAGGCTGGTAGTGCTTTGGTATGTGAATTAGGGGGAAGATGGACGATAGTAGGACTGTTAGAAATAGTTGCTGGGAATAAAGTTTTGTGTGCCAATTTGTAGGGGAGGAGTTTTGATATTTTAGTGTTTTAATATGTAGTTGGGGCCGGGTTTGGGCAGTTCCAGCTTAAATGCTTAACTGGGCATTTCAATCCTTGTGTATTCAATAAAGTTCTTTTGTTTTCACTCATCACGAAAGACTTGCTGTTGATACTTTGGGAGTAGAGTTCCTTGGTTCTGACCCTGGACTCCATAGTAGTCCAACGCCCACCCAGCCCCAGCGCCATTTCCCCCCCCTTCCCGCCCCCCCGGCCAAAAAAGTTGCTGACCCCTGTCCCAGAGGGTCTATGTATTTACTTCCTCTTTCCCTCCCAGTTATTGTTGTGCCAAGGCTCATCCTCTGCTCTTTTGGTTGAAAGCAAGTAGGCTATGTTGCATGTTCCTTTTCACATCTCCCTAAATCAATGAAAAGGAATACAATATTTCATTTCACCTTGAACTGGGAACAGCCTTTAAGATTTCTGTCTTAATTTTCAAACAGGAAAATATGTTCTCTCTCTGGACGTTATCACACGGGGTCTAAAGCAGTCCCATCCCCGGCGCATCCCCGTCCCATTCCGGATCCTTTGCCCCTGTGTCCAAACGATGTCGCAGCAAACCCCGCCCCATCCAGTGCCATCCCCGGCGCATTGCAGCATCATCCCCGTTCTTTGCAATTCCTCTTCATTTGAGGAATTACATCTGCCGCGACCAGAACCATACCGGAATGATGCTGCTTTCTTGTCTGAAGCTACGGGGTCTATTCCGGTATGGTTCTGGATTGATTCCATGCCGCTTTCTTGCCACCGCGTGTGATAACGCCCTCTCTCTCTCTCTCTCTCTCTCTCTCTCTCTGTGTTTGAATAAAAAACTGTGGCTGCTATTTAATTATAATACTTAATAGCTTGAACCATGGGCCATTTTCAGGTCTTAGGGTTTGGCCTGGAAGCCTCAGGGCCTGGGGCAATCCTGAACTAGCAACCCTAGTGGTCAGTAATCATGTTTTGAAATATACCTTCTGTAAATAAAACATAATGCTTGGATATCATTTATTAAAATTAATTTACTACCCTTAAGTTGTTTGTTTTACAATGTAAAATGTAAAATTTAACAATGTAAAATCCTTTGTTAATTGACAGTGACATTTACAGACTGAATAGCAATTGAAATTTCCTGTTATTCTAATTCATTACTTTAGGGTAATGTGGAGGACTTTGGGTTACTTTTGGGCATTTTAATTGATCTTTAAAATTTTAAAACCAATTTATTATTAATGATTAATCAATGAAATTCTCCATTAACATTTCACGGCAATGAATTAGCTGTAACACTAATGTGTCCAAGCTCTGAAAACATGTGATTTAAGTTTAGATGTCTGCCTGGATTCAGGTCAATGGTTTCCAGTCCTTTCATTTTCTGGTCAGCTAGTGAAGAATTACATATATTTAACAAACTGTTTTATCTGAAAGCCATTCAGAGATACAGAAAAGCTGAAATTATGTCTCACATTAAAAGTCCATAAATAAGGTCATTTTCTCATCTGGGATCTGTTTATCTTACTGAATAACAATTTCCTCCATTGTCAGGTGTCTTATGCATTCTCCTCCGGTGGTCTCACTAATGAGATCTCTTCTCTTTCAAGGATGAGAACAATAATCTTGTATTTCTTTCACCTTCAGATTTTGGAAGTGTCTGCTTTTAAAAAGAAGGATTTAACTATCTCTGCTTCTATTATAGTTCCAGACTAGGAAAAAAGAAAACCTTTTAGGACATATGGACCATACTCACACAATGTGAGACATTTTGTACAAGAATTAACGGCCTCTTTCTGCACATATCCTGAGTATACATTAGTCTATATGATCTTTATTTATAGTTTTCACCATATTGCCAAATTAAATAACATAGAGAGCTGCATCCAACCCATAATTATTTTTTTTAAAGAATTGAATTTTTCCTCATAAGTACAAAAAAAGGAGGACAGAAGGAAAATGGGGGGAAAGGCAGGGGGAAAGGGGTGGGGAAGAAGAAGAAAATGCATTTGTACCATAATTTGAAGTGTGTGCTTATTTGTTTTGTCTGTTATGCTGTCCAAATACATAGGCTTGATCACATAATTACCAGACTTATTGCATTATTGCAGTAGTTCCTAACCTTTGGTCATTCCAATATTTTCGACTTCATCTCCCATAATTCCTGAGAGTTGGCCATAATTGGCTAGGGCTTCTGGGATATGAAGTTCAAAACAAATGGAAGACTAAAGATTGGGAACCACTATTCGAATGGGACAGAAACTGTAGTTAAGTTTAACTGCATGTTATGAACTAATATGTAAAACTTAAGAGCTATGCAGACGGGAAAAAAGAGGTGCTTTGAGGCTAACTTGAAGGCATGGCATTTAGACGATGCATCCCTAAAAGCCAGCGGGAAAGCGCCCTCTAGGCACTGTATGCTGGGAAAAACTGCTCCTTTTCCGCCTCTTCAGCAAAGATGCTCACCTTTGCGTGTGCGTCTGTATGCAGCAATACCGGTGCACCACAAAAAGGGCGCTGGAGATCTAAAACGGCCGTATAAATGCACCGCCACATGTGCGGTGGAAATTGAGTCAGCAATCCAGAGCATGCACCCTACGATGCAGGGTTTAATTCAAAGTGCCCTATGCTTCCAGGTGTGGATGCCCCAGTGCAGGTGCGCTTGAATATTAGAACCCTAACCCTAATTGTAGCCCTATGCATGAGCCCTAGAAACTGTTCTCTGTTATGATAATAAATGCATTCTGTCACATGTACGCTTGCTGTCAGAATGCACAGTAGTTTGCATGCAAGAGGCTTTTGTGATCTCTTCTGTGCAGGTGTGCATAAGACCTGCACATCACTTCCTGGCATGCTTGGGGGGGGGGGGCTCCTGGAGTAATGTTTGTCTGTGTGTCCTGTTGACTATGTCCCTTACTTGACCACCAGCTATATGTATCAAGTTTGTCCACACAAACCTCCCTTGCATGTACCTCTCCCCTCCCCCTGATCTGTGTGGGACATGTTTTGTGGAGGATGATGGAGTAGGTGTCTTTTCAGTTGACAAACTTGTTCCTCCGCCCCAAGGATGGCATAATCAGACAGTGGCACCTGTCTACTGCACCGACTCCTTGGGGGAAGCTTATGTCAGTGAATCCTTGCATGATATGTGGGTGTATGACAGGTCCTGCGCATGTGCACAGGCATGCCGAACTTCAGTCACCTTTGTACAGACAAAATGACAGACTGTATACCACGCAATGACAGGTCCTGTGCAAGTGCACAGGGATGCCGAACTTCAGTCATCTTTGTACACAAAGAGTGACAGACTGTATACCAGCCTATGACATGTTCTGCGCAGGTGCACAGGTGTGCAGAGATGTGTTCCTGCATATGTGCGCATGTGTCTGAGAGAACGAAAAAAAATTAAAGCAGCTGCTGCCAGCCCATGCAGTTGCTGCATCTCCCTTTGCGGCGTCCTCGGGGCTGGTGGTGCAGTTGGCGAGGTTTCAATACAGCTTCAGAAAAACTGCATTGACTCCCCCCAATGCGGTTGCTCCATCCCCATTTAGGGCATCTTCGGGGAAGACAGTGTGGTTGCTGCAGCTTACAGAAAAGGCAGCTTACCTTTTCCTGCCCGTCTGCATCAGCCCTTACTTGATATTTACACTTAGCTTGAAGTTCAGGTTGGCAAACATTGAAGGTCCCCCTCCTCCATTTTGGTCCATTTAGTATCAGATTTTATGCCAAATGAATGTTAAAGATTGTAAGTGCTACCACTCAAGTTTTGATACATTCAAATCATGACTGTAAAAATCAACATAAATGTGAGCAATGCTTGGGGAATTTCTTAAGAGGATATAATAGGCTGGACATATGCACTAATATAAGCTCACTGCATAGTGAAGAGAATCTGCTTGAAATTTATATTTGTAAAATGCAGGTTAATACTTAGCAAAGTGTTATGACTAATGAGTGGTGAATGCATGTTGTTCTAACCCTGGAGTATTGGTCTTTTTTCTTTTCTTTCTTTTCTTTTCTTTTCTTTTTTTTGCAAAGTGACTTTCTTACTTATTTGATGCTTACACCAAAAAGCAACAGGGGACTTTGGGTGTTCTTCTGGCTGAATGGTTAAAAAACCCTTCAAAAGGACTTTCAATTTAAGAATTTGAAGAGAACTGTTTTTTAGGTCCCATAGATGCCAGCCTTCTACCACTTGCTACTACAGCCTGTTTTCCTAAGGTTTATGTTTTCCTTGGATGGGGGCATAGAAACTCTGGGATGTAGGCAGGATTTGGACAGAGATGGGCAAGCTTTATGAACTCCAGGAAGGATGCTTTCATTTTTAGTCAAATACCTCTGCTTCAGATTCTCACTCCACCTGTAACCCTCTCAGTTCCGTCAGAATATATTCCCAGGTAACTGGCTGTAAGATGGTGTTATTATATCCATCTCTCATTCATCTAGCTAGTAACAAATGTGGTAGATTAGGGGCTTGATCAGAGCCACCACACCAAGCAGAGCTGAGAGTAATCAAAGATAAAGCCATTCATTAAAAAAAATTACTGGTGCTCCATAGATGCAACAGTTATTTTATAATAAACTCCACTCCTTGGTTGAGTCCCAAAGCTATTGAAAGGAGTGCCTTAAAAGTTACTGCATGCAAACATTCTCCACTCCAATACATGTGTGCATACTTTTCCCACTCCAATATGGGACCAGTGGCGTGGCTGAAATCAAAGGTTTACATGGTGTGTCCCAAAAACGTAGACAAGGAAATCCTTTTGCACAGAAGCAGCCTTTAGCAAGACCTGTTCCCTTTCTATAAGCTCTGAGAATGGAGAAACAAAACGACTATAGCAAACCTCCTGCTTCCTACTGTTTCTCAAAGCTAGGATGAGCAGTGGGGAGAATGATACCCATTTGGTTTTCACAGGAAAGCCTATGATCTAATTTTTCTTATCTACTAAAATATCATGCCTAGATGAGTACAGAGTTCTATTCTAAATGTAAACTACCGTCTTCATTCCTGTTTCAGGCTTTGCAGTAACATGGCAGGAGACTGGGCAGAATGGTCCTTGTGGTTTCTTCCAACTCTATGATTCTATGATCTGTGCACTGTGGCGCTACCCATGACAATCTGTTTGAAGGTAATGGCCATGTTAACTACAGTAGGTGGCTAACATTCCTGTATTAACAGAAGGATGGATGGAGAAAAACATTCCACAATGCAGTACTAAAATATGTTTTTTCATGTAAATAGATTGTTGGAGGTAAGTATAGAAGAAAATAATATTTTCTTCAGCTAGAATGGTGGAGGATATATATGACTGTGAGACTTAAATAAAAAAGAATTGGTGTGAGTCTTTGTAATGTCTTTGTAATTGTTGTCAGTGAAACGATGCTACTTAACATTAACCACTCAACCCTTGTTGTCGAAGAGCAGGAAGATCAAAGGCATGGCTTGTAGATCCTCTCCATGTTGTTTCGGTGTGACAATTTTTGGCATTAATTCCTTTTCTGTAATACATACTGCTTTCCTTCTTCATGGAATCTATATTTGCCAGCTTTTTGCAGCAATGATTTGTCAAACCTGGTGCAGTATATGTTCATGCAGTCTATTAATTTTGAAAATTCATTTTATGCAATATTCTTTTGATCAATGGTTATGGGGAAAGAAGTCAAACTTGCCACTATAATGACCTATATCAATTCCGTCACCTCTAATTGTGTGTTGAATTAGTTAACATCTGTGCATGCAAAACAAAGTTCACTGGATAGACAGATAGCATTTCTTAGCCTGCTTAACAGGATTGTTTGTGAGGATAAAATGGGCAACAAGAGTTTGCAGTGCCCTGAGATCATTGGAACATGTACATAATGTGCATGAGAGTCAGCATGGTATATGGCTTGAGTATTGGACTAGGACCTTGGAAAACTAGGGTTTGAATCTTTGCTTGGCTGCAGAAACCAACTGGGCTACTCTGGGCAAGTCACACTCTCTCAGCCTTAGAGAAAAACAATGGCAACCTCCCTTTAAACAAATTTTGTCATGAAACCCCTACAATAAGTTCACTTTAGAGTCACCATAAGTTGGAATTGACTTGAAAACACACCACAACAACAAACAGAATGTGCAGTGTGATCAGCTTATTGGAGAATGGCATGATTATAGATGTATAATTTTGTGTGTTCCCCAATGATGCCATTGCAAGGAGGAATGGGTGAGTAGAGGGAGGGATGGGGGGAAGAGGAGGGTGGAGAAAAGAGGGAAGGAGGAAAAAAGTTCCTCCCCCAGATACATAATAGGTTAATTTTTCAGGTGGGCAACTTGGGCAGGCCTGGACACTATATTCTCCCATTAACGAATCTTAAATTAGTTATTATTATTAACTATATTACTTTAAAAAAAAACCCAACAAGAACAAATTGTTCCAAAAAATTGCCAATAGCAACATTCCAAGCACCTGATAAATGTTCAAAAGAGCCTTTCCCAAATAATGTGACTGATGCAATATTAAAATAGTACAAATCTAGTGAACATATATTTATATTATACTTCTCCGGATATGTCTTGCCTTCATCATAAGTCTGAAATGGCTTGAAGGTGCCACAACAACTCCATAGTCATAGTCCACCTCTCAAACTACTACATCACACTGACTCTCTTTTAAAAATAACATTCATTAAAACAACAAAAACAACCCCCCCAAAGCATATTGCATTGATATTAATACTGGCTTTTGGAGACAGAAGTTCAGCTTCAATTAATGACCTGAATGCATTTCGTAGCATCAGCTCGCATTCAACAGGACCCCCTGCTGCCTTTCTATCATTAACATAAATGCAGGTGCAAATAGCATTTATGTATGTTGATAGGAAGCAGTTGGAAACATTTCACTGTGGGACGCAACACTTTCATATTGTATGCATCTGTTCAAATAATGTATCCATGCTCAGTGACATGAGCGCGAGGAAAGAAACATCTGCCCCTGAAACCATTTGCCATAGAGCAGATGCTTAGATCTTTATTTATGCAGATGGCTTGTGTATGAACAGGGTGAGATGATAAAAGCAGGGAAGTTTGACAAAGACTTCCTGTGTGTATAGCAAACCAAGAATAAAAAAAAGTGTTAAGACATCTGTATTTTACTCAGATACATAATTCAAGAAGGAATGGAAATCAATATAGATTTAGTCCTTCCTTTTGTGAAAAAGATACATTGGGTTTGACATGACATGGGGAATTACAAATAGAAGACTGCTAAAGTTTGGGGCAAAATGTCAACTATAATTTAAGAAGATGGAGAAGGGAATATTGTGAATAATGTTGCTTAACAGGTATGTTTTGTATTACAAAGCTTCCTTGACCATTGGCCATGCTGGCTGGGGATTCTGGGAGCTATAGTCCAAAATAGCATTTCCAAATTCTGCTTTATTCATGCAAATGCACATATCACCTGATTGAAATTTGCATTGTGTTATGATTTTAAAGAGAATTTTTATATAATGACATATTGTTGGTCTATGACACCAGAGAAATTGTCTAGAATATATAAAGTTTCTAATGTATGTTGGAAATATGAAGGGACATTTTATCATATGTGGTAGACACATGAAAAAGCTTAAAAATGGATTGATTAGAAGATTTTAAAGATTAATATTAAATTAAAATGAGGACTTTTTCATTTGGGACTGATGGAAGTACAGTTGAGAAAGTAGTGGAAGATTACTTCAGTCTATGACCACAGCAGCAACATTGTTGTATGAGTAAAGATGGAAGAATTCAACATTACCCACTGCGGAGGAATTGTTGTTGAAGTTGACAGATTTAGAAGAAATGGACAAATTGTCTCATTTGATCAGAGAAAGGTGATTAGTGATATTTCTTAAAAACTGGAAACCCCTTATAGACTTTTTGCACACACAAAATAGAAATAAAGAAAAAAGAAAAAGAAAATGACTTGGTAACTTTTTCTGCAGTAACACAGATGAAAAGCCAGCATGATGTAGTGCTTTGAGTGCTGGACTATGACTAGAGACCTGGGTTCAAATTCCCGCTCAGCCATGGAAACCCACTGGGTGACCTTTCATAAACCACTTCAAGTCACACAAAACAACAACAATTGTGTATTATCAGTTCCCTTAACAGAGTTCAAATTTATGTATACATATTCATCCAAAAAACAATGTTGATATTTATTTTGCAAAGGGTAGCCTTTTTGTGAAAATGTCAACTAATATTTGTCTCTAAAGTATGGGGCAATCTGAACCAACACTGTTTTACAGTTCACTACAGAGGCAGCCCCTGGATCGGTCATGGCGACAAGATCTTGATTGTATTCACCCTTGATTTTAACACTGTTTCTTCTGCAGCTGCTCTAAACTGAATGGAAGCTAGAATCCATCCCTCTAGTACAGGGGGGGTGGGAATGTTTTGTCCTGTTTTGTCTTTTTCCCAGGGGGAAAAAAAATCTAAAATCTTGATAAACCAAACAAAAAGCAAAATAAGTGGGGAAAATATTGGCATCCTTTACTGATTGAAAACCTCTTTGTTACTTTAAGAATGCAAAGTGTATTATATAAACAATATAATTTGTTGTCGTTAACTGCCCTTGAGTTGTCCCTGACCCATGGCAACCCTGTGAAGGAGACATCTCCAAGTCCCCCAATCCTCCATTGCTCTACTCAGTTCCTGTAATTTCATGCCTGTGACCGACAATTTTACAATTTTGTTTGGCATAACATTGTCATGCTTGATATTTTAAAAGTACAGTTCAGTCCAACAATAGTTACAAACTGAATTTCTTTTCAAACATTTTAAATTTTGTTATAGGTGGACTGAGAAGGTTGGGAATTGTAAGGGAACTCTTTGGTTTCTACTTTATTAGGAGGAGGCAAAACACTTTCAAAAATAAAAGAATACATCAACTTTAGTAAAATGGTGTGTGTGTGTGTGTGGGGGGAAAGGAATCATCTCCTCAGTTCTTCCATTATGGACGTTATCACACGCGGGGTCTCAAAGCGGCAAGAAAGCGGCATGGAATCAATCCAGAACCATACCGGAATGGACCCAGACGAGAAAGCAGCATCATTCCGATATGGTTCTACATCTTCCCCGGCCAGAAAGTCCTCTGAGGGACTCCCTCTGGCCTTTGGCACTTTGGGCTCTCTCCTCGGGGGCTGAAGGGGCCCCAGAGACCCCCACCAGTAAAATTCTGTATGTATTTTACAGAATATAAAAGGCCCCGAGGGGGGAAGGAAGGAAGGAAGGAAGGAAGGAAGGAAGGAAGGAAGGAAGGAAGGAAGAGGACCGAAGGAGGGAAGGAAAGAAGGGCTGAGGAACTGAGGAAGGAAGGAACTGTGAGCGTCCTCTCCTCCCGGCCTTCCTTCCCTCGCCGCCCTGTGCCCAAGGCAGAGGAAGCGGCAAGTTGCCCGGAGTGGACTCTCCCTTCCTGGCCTCAGCGTCCGGCCAATTGCTGGATCCCAACGAGGCCGAGGGACCTGAGAGGGAGCTTGCGGAGGAGGAGGAGGAGGAGGACTGAAGGCGAGGAGAGGAGACTTGAGAGAGAGACCTGTGTATGTGAATTGATTCTGGTTGCGGCAGCTGTAATTCCTCTTTGAAAGAGGAATTGCAAAGAACGGGGATGATGATGCAATGTGCTGGGGATGGTGCAGGGATGGGCAGGGTTTTGTGTGACGTCGTGTGATCACAGGGGCAAAGGATCCAGAATGGTGCGGGGATGGGACTGCTTTAGACCCCGTGTGATAACATCCTATATCAAGCAGACAATCCTTCTCATAAAAAGAACTGAGAAAAGGCTACCAGGACCAGGAACTGCATTGCTCAGAGATTGTACGTTGTCTTAAATAAAAATTATTCTCTTTTTAGAAATAATTTGCAGGGAGTAATAAAACAAACACCTTGTCTTAAACACGTTTATTCATCATTCTAAAAGAAAATATTCCTTTTTCTATATTTCTATTTTGTTACATTTTAATTTTTTCAGTTTTTCCAGAAAAAGAAGTATTTGGGAGAAAACTCCTAGGAAAAAAAAATCTTCCAAAATTTTCCATTATATAAGTCTGTACTCTTCTTTTCCTCATTCTGTTGGGTATCTCTGCTGTCCAAATTTAGATTCTATGTTTCTTGGAGACAGTAATCTGACATTTTTTGCTTTTATCATACATGCCAGGTGCTTTATGAATAACCATAATAATATTTAGTAATAACAAGATGAATCAATACTAAAAGTTCTCACTAGTCAACTCAATGGCTGAATTTAGAATTGATATAATATTTTAGCCAAGTATATTTTAGTGTCACGTTTGACAATGGCTGCATCTGCACTGCAGAAATAATCCAGTTTGACACCACTTTAACTGCCATGGCTCAGTGGTGTGGAATTCTGAGATGTTTAGTTTGTTGTGGCACCAGAGCTCTCTGACAGAAAAGGCTAAATGTCTCACAAAACTACAATTCCCAGAATTCCATAGCATAGAGCTATAGCAGTTAAAGTGGTGTCAAACTGGATTATTTCTACAGTGTGGGTGCAGCCTATATCATCCATAGTTTCAGAGCAACTCTAGGTTATTCAGTGTTCCTTTCTCCGCCTCAAATGCTTGAGAAAAATGATTATTACCTTTATCTTTCATATTTATTATTCCTCTACGGTAATGTATCAAAAGGACAAAATCAAAGTATATATCATATCTCTGTTGAATAATGAGTTTTGTGGCCTCAGTTATGGGCTGTTAAAAGCAGAGAGAGAGAGATCACCATCTTTCTAATTTTCTTGTGTTTCTTTCTTCTGAGGGAAAGCCAGGCCAAGCAAGTACTTAGTTTAATTTTTCTTTTGAATTCTTTTAATTTACTGCTTTTTCTGGCAGAGCGCTGCAATATATTGATTGCCAACACAGCAGTTTTTTTCTTCTTCATTTTCCTGTGGAAAGTTAATATTTTATGGAAACTATTCTATTGGCTGGAGGGTTGATTTATATTTTCAAAACCTAATTTTAGAGATAGATTTTTACATAACCATAAAGCTTATGTAAAATCAGTGCTGCTGTGCTATTGATATTGCAGTACTAACCATCTCATCCTTTCTTTTGTTCTGCAGTTGTTTATAAATTGTAATGAATTAAAATAGTATGAATTTCTGTAAAAATTAGTAATAATGACAATGTTCTAGCTCTCTTTCTTCTGCACCTTTTGGACAGCAAATAAAAGGTGTTCCTTCATGCATATTTTCCTTGGCATTTTCTTTCTTTTAAACAAACAGAATTATTCTTGATATTGCTATATTATATTACTGGGTGAAGACCAGACTAATGAACATACAGTGCAGGGGTGAGCAACTGTGGAAAGCTAGGGGGCATATTACCTCTCATAAAAACTTGTATGGCAGCATCCGCACTGTACCGCACTATATATCCCTCCCAATGCCTTTTGAGTGACATTGGGGCATTCTCACCATGTTTTTATAAGACTCCTGGGCCTCTAGAGGGCATTTGGGGAGGGGGTGATTTTTTTAAAAAATTGCAAAATTTTGTATATTTTTAATAAATGTGGTGTTTTAATAAACACACACACACCTGGAGGTCATTGTTTGACATTTTGGAACCAAACAATTGTTTAGTTTTTTAAAATCCCAGAGGGCCACAAAAATGGCCCCAGAGGGCCACACCTTACCCACTCCTGGTAAAGAAGTAGGAGACTTGAGTGTCCAGTTAAGTAGATACCAACAATTCAACAAACAATTAAAATGAACATATATTAACACAACACATTTAAAAATAATTAAAAACAGTGAGATGGGCAGATTGTGTGTTCACAGAAATGGTTATAATCCAAATTCTGGTCTGGGATCTAGTTATGTATTTTACAGAATATAAAAGATTACCTGCTGGACCAGACCAGAATCTTGTTCCAGCAGTATTAAGCCAAAGACTATACTGCCTTAGAGCTTTGGTCCATCTAGTCTAGCGTCTGTACCAGTGGCGTCCCTTGGGGGGGGTGAGGGGTGTGGGCTGCACTGGGTGACACCAGAAGGGACTGATACCCAATAGGCCCCCCGTACCCCACAGACACTCCTTGCCTCCTGAAACTGGATCTTGCCCCATGCCACTTGTTAAATTTGTAACAACTGATAAAGAGATACAAACTGCTGTACAACAAATTGAAATGTAGAGTTGGCAGGCAGATCGCCTGAATGATGAGAACTCTGGTTCTGCCAAGTGGACCAAAATGAAGCTTTTAAAATTCCTTCCTCCGACTGCCAATTCACTGTCCCTTCCCAGGTCTGCAAAATGGTACCTGGGCTTCTGCTAACTAGGGTTTACAACTACTGATAAAGCCCATACCCACTGCCAGCTCTTGAACCTCCCCACCAGTGTCTTCTCCCCACTTTGTTATTACTGTCTATTCACCTACTCTCTTTAAGCGATATTTATGGGCAGAATTAAGAAGAGCGAGCAGTAGCCTCCACCTAAAATGGTGGGCCCATGCAGGAAGGGGCATCTGAGCAAGAATATGAAGAAGTTATTTCTTTCTTACAGTAAGAACTATCTGAAAATGGTATAAATTACCTCAGAAGATGGTGGAGTCCCCTTTGTTAGCCTCTCAGGGATTCTTTAACTGAGGATTCCTGCTCTGGCTGAGAGTTGGAATAGATGGCCTTTGGAGTGCCTTCTAATGAGTTTATGAGTCCATCATGCCTGCCTCAGACTACAACTACAATTACTTTTCTGGACTACAACTCCCAGAATCCCTCAGCTATCACAACCACTACAACGGATTTTGGCCTCTGAGTTTGTACAATTGCAAGTCATTTGAAAACTCACACTACGGTATTAGCTGCATGGGACCTTCATGTCAGCTTCTCTTTATTGTTCCCAGAGTGTGAAAAATGCCTGTTCAGAACATCGCATGAGACACACACGCATCCCAGCCTTTTGAAGAAAATGGAATGTGATCACTTGAGAAGAGGAAGAAAAACTGTCTCTTCTCATTTTAATATGGCTTTTACAGTTGATTTACACTGTTATAATTTTTTTCCCCTACAGGAAAAATTAGCCTTTAAAATTGATTGGAAATTATCAGCCTAAACCAAGAAATTAGGCTGAAGGCAGACAGAGGAGGAAATCCAGGTCACCCCTGGGATTTGCCCATTTGTGGAGGGAAACCTCTGACTTTAGCGCTAGCTCCTACAAGCACGGTCTACACCAGCCTCCTCCTGCTGCAAGGATGAACCCGCCATAACAGAGCAATCGTGGCACAAGGACACGGGTGCTCCACTAGCAGAAGCCAGTCACCTCCCTCATCCTGCCTAGCTGCCAACACACTGGACAACCTACCATCTGCTTGATTGCACAATTGATTGATTACTTTATAGTGCGTTGGTGCACTCAGTGATACATTGGCACAGCATGATCATGGAGACCCCCTTTATCTTGCTAACTGGAGCAGAGGGTTGCCACCATAGAGGGGCAGCTCAAGGAGATCCAAAGCAGCCTTGTGGTCCTCCTGGAACAACGAGCGCCTGTCCAGCTATGACATCCCTCCCTAAACATATCCCCTTCCTCTCCCTTCCCTTCATAGCCCCAGTTGGTCCAGTCAGTTTGTTAATGTTTTTATTAAATCATGGCCCCCAGTTGGTCCAGTCAGTTTGTTAATGATTTTTATTAAATCTATTCTATCCTATTCTGCTCTATTGTTTTATTAAATCCGTTCTGTTGTTGGCAATCTGACATGTTTGTTGTCATCTCACTGCACGGGGTGTGTAATGGGTTGATTGTTCCACTGACCATATGTGCACTTGTGTGATCGATTCACGGGAGGGTGACAAAAGAATTATGGCCAGCAATGGTGCCAGTGGCCACTGGGTCCTTCTCCCATCTCTGCACCAGTGAACAATCCACATGCTGATATTATAGTTTGCCCTTTCTGGCTTGAACTGGAGCTATCAAGGTTTTTGTTGTTGTTGTTGTTCTGCTTCAATGTTAAGCCCTGAAGTGCAGCTTGGGGCCATTTTCTTGCCGTTTCGGCCCCATGCATCATCTGCACAGGTGAGTTCCAAAATGGGCCAAGGTTGTTTCCTTCAATCCATGTGGACAAGCCCATTGGACATCCACCGATGCATAGGGAACTCCATATTGTAGTGCCTTTACAAGAGTCTATGGTGCAACCACACTTTAAAATATCTTGCATTCAAATACCCCATCTCAAAAGGCAAAGGTACAAAGAAGAGCTATGAGATTAACCAGACAACTGGAGCAGTTTACATATAAGAAAAGACTAAGGGCCTTTGCAGACTGCCAGAAATAGTGCAAATTGAGTCCACTTTAGCTGCCCTGACTCAGTGCTAGGGAATCCTGGGAACTGTAGTTTATTGTGGCACCAGAGCTCCTTGACAGAGAAGACTCAATGTCTCAGAAAAAAATACAATTCCCATGATTCCCTAGCACTGAGCAAGGGCTGTTAAAGTGGACTCAATTTGCACTATTTCTAGCAGTCTGCAAAGGCCCTAAGACTTTTTCATCTAGACGTCTCTATGTTTTCTTTCTTCTCAGGGCATACTGTATACATTCATGTATTAGTCTAGAAATTTTAGTCAAAAAATTGACCCAAAAAAACCTGACTTGACATATCCACCGGCCAATGTAAGTACTGTACTTTAACTCTTATTTAAAAAAGGAACCATCTCCTGGTGAAAGGCAAGAGTGTGATCTCTATTCTCTATTCTCTCATCCATCCAGCCTTTAGGGTGAGCATAAACAGTTATGTCTGCTGGAATTCAGTAAGTTCTTTGGCATTGTTTTCCTTTGCTTCATCCTTTGGATCCTTTACTACATGCCCTAAGTTTTACCCTTGACTTATCCATGGATCATATAAAAATCCATACTTTTGCCCCCAAACCTGCCCTCGACTTATACATGAGGCTACCTTATAGTCGACTATGGTATACATGGTGATTGTTTAGTATTTAGTAGGATAAAGAAACAAAGAAGAGGTCCAACACCAGGTATCTTGGACCAGCAGGGTACAGTATGGGATTAATCCTGATCCCCTCATTCCTCCCGTGGCCCCATCTTTAGTGATGGGTGAGGATCTCCAGAGAGACAACAGGGTTTTTAGTTTTAATTATGGTTTTATGTTTTGATATTGTGTTTTTAATTTGTCATATTGTATAATACTTTCTTAAGGGGGGGAGGGATTATAATGTTTTAATGTTATATTTTACTCTTGTTATATTTTACTGTTGTCAACTGCCCGGATTGGTTCGCCACAGGGCGGTATACAAATTATTATTATTATTATTATTATTATTATTATTATTATTATTATTTTCTCCATGGTTATATTAAATCACTATGCCCCTTCTTGGGGTGAAGGGAAGCTGATCAATTTTTGTATGAGATACACATGAAGCCCTGGCATCCAACTGTTTGGACAGAACTAATTCCCTAATACATACGGTATTTTAGAAAAAAGTCAGAATGTACAACCCTCAGAAGATCTGAAATGCCTTTTCATTCCCTTATATTGGAATAGCTAATTAGTTACCAATGAAATACAAATTGCTATGATTGAGATGTATGAACTTCTGGCTCACATACTATTTTCATTATTAATGTAAATGCAGCTTTTAGGAAGCAAATCTGTAAGTACAGAAAATGGGGTCATGCAATGACTGTCCATAGGTGCATCTACAATGGCCATACTCCAGAGGTGACTAGTCAACTATAATTGAAATTTTGTAAATTATTTTTCATAGTCACATCTTTGCTTTCAGAAATGGAAATGCTGTTGCAACCAGAGAAATAGGACCTGGTGTACACCAGGAACAAGGGCTTCTTGGTGTATTCCACATCTTAAAAACTCCCTCCCATAAGAAATCAATTTCATACCCTTCCTTCAGAGTTTTAGGGGAGACTCAGGGTATTTCTATTTTGCCAGGCCTCTCTATAATTTTATGACTAACTGTTATTTTTTTTTATCTTGTGCTGTCTTTAGTAATTTCTTTTTAATTATATGCCATCCTGGGAGATAGGGCTTATCAATAATTGAACTGAAATCCAACAGTTCAATCATTGTCAGAAATCCAAAGCTTTATCTTGCTTGAAGCTTCATCTACACAGCAAAATGAATGCAATTTAACACAGCTTTAACTGCCATGGATCAATGCTGTGGAATTATGGGATTTGAAGTTTTGTGAGATATTTAGCCTTCTTTGTCAGAAAGCTCTGACAAACTACAAATCCCAGGATTCCATAGGATGGAGCTATGACACTGTCAAACAGCATTAATTCAGCAGGGAGGCAGCAACCTAAGACATTCCACACCGCTATTGATTGTCAAAGAAAAAGCTGCTACAAAAAGGAGTCCTTTGAAGTCATACTGACAGTTTGTCTAGGCCAGGGGTAGGCAACCTTTCCCCTTTAAGGGCCGAGGGACTTCAGCTCTCAGAAGCCTCAGCCATGTTGGCCAATAGTCCCATGTTGGCCAAAGCTCCTGGGATTCTGGGAGCTGAAGTCCCTCAGCCCTTAAAGGGGAAAGGTTGCCTACCCCTGGTCTAGGCCATAGCTGATGTAGTCTGGCATGTTTCTTTAGAACAGGGGTAGGCAACCTTTCCCCTTTAAGGGCCGAGGGACTTCAGCTCCCAGAAGCCTCAGCCATGTTGGCCAATAGTGCCATGTTGGCCAATAGCTCCTGGAATTCTGGGAGCTGAAGTCCCTCGGCCCTTAAAGGGGAAAGGTTGCCTACCCCTGCTTTAGAACATTTATGGCACAAGCACATTTATCCTGTGAGTACACTCATGCTGTGCCACACACTGGGTTTTTTGCCTATATTTATTGTGTTGGAAGCTTTGCAGCCAATAGAACTGGAATTTGTTGCTTATTTCATTACTGCAGACAAGGAATGAACAAAAGTTTTCTTTCTTGTGGGTGTGAATTTATAAATGTTTTTGTGTATTTTTGATGACTTTTCACATTTCAGGTTTTTTTTTTAGTGAAATTTTTATTTTAAGGAACAAGTGTACACAATATGACAGATATTTTGTAAAAATGCAACATAATCTGTCAAGACCTGTTGAGGCCAACATTCTCATCAAAGACAAGAAAATGTGCAAATATCAATTACATCTCCACCAGCTGGCCTAACATAGTTTTTTCCCCCCATAAAAAGAATTCAGTTTGGTAGCTCCCTGGATCAGACTCAGATGTCTTTCCTCTTGAGTTCAGTTGTGGTAGGTGACAAAGGACTGCAACACCAATAGCGTTAGAATAGTACTGGTGTGCCAGCTGAAGATATTTGGAGTTAGGCATAGGAGTTTGTGAATGCTGCTCATAGATGCTCATGGTAAGCAGGACCATTAGGCAGAGAGAGATAACTCCTTTCAGGCAGCTGCTGTGGGAAGCAGTTTCATCCACCAACTATTCCTCTTGAGTCCCTCTTCCCTGACAATCTCTAACCCCTAAATTAATGAGGGGGAAATCCATCAGTTTCTCTTTCCTTTACATTCAGTTTTTTTAAACATCAAGTTTACAAGAAGGAGATATTTGCAAATATTTGCAAATTCTTCAAAAATGAACTGGAACAAAACCATGTTCCCCTTCTGCACAGGTCAAATTCAATTGTTGCATCCATTCCCAGCAAGGAGAGGATTGTGTTGTATGTTCTGGTCATGTAGATGTTAAAAAATGAGTAGCTTTTCTGGAAACAAAAGGTGGTGAGATTCACTGAGCACTAGCACAATGCAGGGATTCAAACCCAGCCTTTGAAGAATTCAGCCATCACAACCCTGGGCGTGGATGGTACAATTTGTCAGTTTTTTCCACACTTTGGTTTCTCCCATATTAAGTCTCAAGATTATTCCATTTTGGTCCTCCAGCTCAATTTCATGGTCCACCTCTGGCAGATCTTGACTATAGAATTGCCCTGGAGAACCTAGACATTGCCAGAGAGGTGTTCTCTGAGGTCTTTTTTAATTTGCATTTTCACACTTTCAAAGGGGCCCTGTGCCCCTAACCCAAGTGAACTGTAACAGTTTTGCTTGGCTGGGATAATGTAAATCAGTGGCACCTGGGGGCTTTCATGTAAGAAGACCTTACAGCTGCCTTCATTAAGATCTTTCAGGAAGATCTGGAGCAAATAGTAAGGGTTTTTAATTTATTTTAAGAGAGGCATACCCCGGGTTTGGTGCTGAACAGGCCATACGTTGTCAAAAGTGTTTGCACCAGACTTGGGGATTGGGCCCTGAATCATCTGGACTCTCCACCAAGCAGACAGGGGGAAGCCATTTTATTTGACCCATGAAGACAGTACCCTCATCTTACTTCTGTTGCTGCAAACAGAGTTCAAATTACAAAAGTAGTTTGTGCACAGTAACTCTGTGGAAGGGGAGGAGAAAAGACAGGGTGGAGTCTTAGGACGTTTTCACATGCGGGTCTCTAGCAACTAGCATCATTCCGGAATGAACAAAAGCAGCATCATTCCGGTATGCTTCTGGTCGCGCAAATGTAATTCCCAATGAAACCGGCATGCAAAAGAACGGGGATGATGCCACAATGGGACGGGGATGCGATGGGGATGGGCGGGGTTCTGTGCAACGTCATGTGAACACAGGGGCAAAGGAACCGCAATGGGACGGGGATGCGACGGAGTTCTGTCTGCTTTAGACCCCGTGTGATAACGTCCTCCCTCTTCCCAATAGGTTCAGGCAAAAGCAAACCACTGCAATAGCAGCTTCATTTATATACTGCTTCATACCATACCGAGCAGTCTCTAAGTGGTTTACAACTGTAAGCAAATTACCCCCCCAAAAGCTGGGTACTCATTTTAGTGACCTCGGAAGAATTCAAGGCTGAGTTGACCCTGAGCCCCTGGCGGGACTGAACTCACAACCTTGTGAGTGAGTGAGTGGCCACAGAAACCACTGCACCACCAGGACTCTCCTAGCTTGCATGATTTTCCTCATTAAGACTTTTCCCTCTTTTGCCCACACGCTGATGTTGCTTAGCCACAGGAATCCCTGTTTTCATCTGCCAAACAAGTGTTAGTGGAGCAAGGAGTTTGTTCTGCATTTTTACCCAAACTTTAAAGGAACTAGCCAAGGTGATGCACTTATTTTGGGGACAAGGTTCAGCCCCTTTCAAGTTCAGGCTAGTATTCAGAGTGGATCCCCAACGACATAGAAGCCACCAGCTCTGGGGAGAAAGAATTTCATCCGAATTTAAAAGAGCATGAAAGACCAGTCTCTTCTGGCAGGCTTATCCAGATGATTTTTAAATTGTGAATTTTAAATGATGAATTTTAAAAGTGGATTGTTTTAATATGTGCACATCTTGTTTCTCCTTTTAAACTG
Source organism: Phrynosoma blainvillii (assembly GCA_026167975.1). Classification (NCBI taxonomy): domain Eukaryota; kingdom Metazoa; phylum Chordata; class Lepidosauria; order Squamata; family Phrynosomatidae; genus Phrynosoma; species Phrynosoma blainvillii. The sequence goes on from JANUYF010000005.1 coordinate 22,177,616, forward strand.
ATGTGTGTTTTAACTGTCTTTTTAAACTGATGTTGTTTAATTGTTGTTCCCCACCTCGGTCTGTGGGGAGAAGCAGGTAATAATAATAATAATAATAATAATAATAATAATAATAATATCATGCCCAGCAGCCTTTTACCAAAACTGATGTTACCACAATGCAGAGTTCTGGCACAGGTTGTGTGCATTTCCAACCAAAGGTATTTGCATTATGGCACCCGCATCCTTAGACGCACCCCCCCCCCCCATCACAGGCTCAGAGAAACGAGAGATTTTTCCTCCAGACCCAGCCACCTTCACCAAAGAATTCTCCATCCAAGAGCTTGGATCCAGCCCCAGGTAGCAATTCATAGTGTCTGTAGGGAATGAGTCCCTAACAATGCTTCTTCCACACAGCGATGTCAGGCCACCAAACCATCTGAAGAGGTTCTTCTAGGACTAGGCCATAGATCACAATAAGAGAGCAGCATGAGACAGTCATAAGAGAACATGAAAAAAATTGGCTTCTTAAATTGCAAACAAAGCCCTCTGCTGTCTTGCCGCAGACTCAACTGACTTGCCAGAATACTGCTAAAAAAGCAATCTGTAATTCTCCATTATTGACAGAAGCAACAAATCACAGTGGTGAAGGGTAAGTGGAATGTATCTCCTTGGACCAGTACTGGTGACCTCGGGTCAAGAGCTGTACCGGCAGCTTTCATGGCAGGTTAGTTCTTTCCCAGTCTCAATATTTTTGATTGAAGTAAATTGGACCTGTCATAATGTGCTCCTCAGATAGCATCCCCCCCCGCCCCATATTCAATGAGGCAACAGTTGGATCCTGAATTCTATCCAACCACTTCATGCTATCTGCCAAAACATTTTTGTCCTGAGTGCAAATCAGACATGGCTGCCAATAAATCTGCCTTCGTGCCCCTAAGTCATCTGGTCACCTGTGATATGTTCTGCCAAGCTAATCAACGCTGGAGAGAGAAGACTTTTAAATATTGACAGACTCCAGAAGGCTTTCGCTGCTGGGCATATTAAAGAAGATGAATGACTTCTCTGCAAAGCTCTCAGGCAGATAAACTGAAATCTTATGCCAGCATATGCCAGACATGCTGGCAGGGGGATTCTGGGACTTGTAGTCCAAAAGAAGAACATTTCCAAGTTCTGTATAGGATTGAAGGTAAGAATGCAGATGGGATTGGGGGAAGGATGTCAGGGTAGCTTTAGGAGGAAGGTTTTGATTTATTATGCAGCTTCTCTGAATATGTGTTGAGCCCAGTTTGTGTAACATGAACATGCTTTTCCACTCACTTTATATTTACAACAGTGCAACAGTTTACAGCCGATGAATGGATGAATTGGCACAGAATGGAAACATGGCTGTTTCCAAAAAGATTAATTGTGTAATGATAGTCAGAAGCAACTTTACTGTAGATGTTGTAGTTGAGACAGAAAGAACTGGTGAGGTCACATAAAGGGCCTGCAATATTTATTTCGTTTCATTTCTCCCCGGAGGGACCCAAGGCAGCTCACAGATAAAACAAACTCTGCAATAGCCAAATGAGATTTGGGTTTTTTCACCCACTTTTCACCCACTTTGTTTTTTGTACCCACTTTGTACCCACTTTCTATGAATACCTGACTCCAGTACCATATCAAATGTTTTTGAAGTCTTCCTGTCTGTCTTGGCAGCAATTTACCATGTAACATAAGGAGGTACTCTACTGCTGCCTGTACAAAACAGTCCTGGAATGGAGGTCTATGCATAATTATTTGGGCAAACCTTGTGAGGGTATGGAGGCAGTGGGGGCTGCCTTCTTCCTACTGAAAAATCTTGGGATGGGTGACTGGTGTTGACAAAGTATGGAGATGATCTGTGGGTCTTCACAGGCCAAAATACTCTGGAAGCAACCCAGAATATTCTGCCCCCAAAGTTGCCTTGACATCACCCCATTACCTGGGCGCTCCATTACATTGCCAGGTGGCTGTTTGTACACACACCCTGCTGTGCCACTTGGCACTAAGACTGCTGGTGTGAGTCACTTACTCTGGGATCAGAACAAGGCTGCCTCATTCTGACCTTGGAGCAAATGACTTGCACCAACAGTGGTGGCAGGCGGCACAGTGGGGCATATGTGCAAACAGCTGCCTGGTGTCACAGTGAAAGGCTCCAGGTTTTCCTAGGAGATGCTGAGCAAAAGATTATTTATTTAAAACCATTACAGCAGCAATATGTTAAATTACAATCAGAGCTGGGTTTTGAAAAGAAAAAGGAGAATGGCCATTCTGCACAATATTAGAACTGTGATTCACACAGTGAAATTAACATATATATGTAATATATACATGAGGAAGACTCACTCTTCATTGTGTGCATCCCAGGGTACAACAGAGGTATCCTTGCCATTTCAACCCTTTTACTACTGGATAAAACAGAGTACCTGAACTGAAGAACCATCTACTTCTCCACATGCTTGGCCATTATCTACTGTGGCCTAAACCAATTGCTAGTCTCATCCAGGTTAAACCCACTGAACCTTTACAGTAGCTGCACTGGCAGTATAACACACTGGCTGCACAACACACCAGCTACACAGCATTTGCAAGCTCTGTGTCATGGTAACTAGAGTTGACTGTCTAGGGCTATAGTGTTTACCAGAAAGTCAAATTTAGCTTATGTGTCAGGACAATCTGGAATTTGGTAACAGCAGTTTAGTCTTGGAAATAGTTGCTGAGGAGGATGTGAGTTCCCCATCCTTTGATGTTAGTCCAGAAGTTTTTGCAAAGACATCTGCCAAAGATATCCTGTCTTTGGGGCATCATTCAGGACACCAGATTCCTTCCAGCTTTGTTGCTGTGATGTGAAATAGCCACATCAGTTATGCAATCATGGTCTTTCATCTGCATACCACCACTTGCAAAGCAACCCTGAATATTTCCACTCCTGGTTCCCAAGATAGAGGAAAACAAACCTGCCCAAAGCTGAGGACAGCTGCTGCCAGTTTGAACAGTACTGAGTTATGTGGACCAACGATTTGACTAAGGAGTTTATCACACAGGGGAAAATTGGTAGTTTAAACAGTGATTAACCCATAAAATCATGCAATTGAGATTAAAATGTAATTAACATTTTCACACACAAGAGCCATTATCCCGGGAATAACCAGGGAGTAACCAGGCAATAAACAGCAGCAAATCATTCACGGGAAAAACCCATGACTGATTTGTTGCTGTTTATTGCCTGGTTATTCATAGGATAACGGAAATTTAATCACTTTTCACCACAACGTCGTGTGAAAACCATTAGCACAATTGCATGATTATCATAGGATATTCCTGGGATAATCGATCTTTGAACATGACGTTGTGTGAAAATGTTAATTGTGAATGCATGATTTTGATGGGTTATAGCAATAGCAGCTTCGTTTATATACTGCTTCATACCCCCTAAGCAGTTTCTAAGAGGTATACAACTGTAAGCAAATTGCCCCCAACAAGCTGGGTACTCATTTTAGCAACCTTAGAATGATGCAAGGCTGAGCTCTTGGCTGGGATTGAACCCACAACCTTGTGGTTTATGAGTGAGTGGCTGCAGTACAGGCATTTAACATTTATACTTCCAATTGTCTCTGTGTGATAAACTCCTTAGTATAAGGCATTTTCCTATACTACTGTGACGTGAGCAGAAGAGTGACTATGGGACATTGAACTCTTATCCAGAAGTAAGTCCCACTTATTTAGTGTAAGTGTGCAGTTGACTGCAGCCTTTTTCAGCACTGTTCCTGAATCGCAAGTATCAAATTAAGTGAGATGCTTTTAGGAGAGAGCTTTAAAAGTAAATTACTTTGCACCATGGGAGAAGGAAAAGAGAGATGCCTTGCTGCTCCTTCAGCTTTGGTTCTCAGTCGTTAGCCCTCCAGATGTTTTGAACTTCTGTCATGGACCATGGGCAAGCTGACTGGGACTTCAGAGAGTTCAAGACCAAAAAACCCCCCAACACACAGATATTTGGAGTGTTGTTGTTTTTTTTTGGTTTGTTTTTTTAAACTAGCTCTTTGTAATAAAGCTGTACCCAGGTTGGGACTAGATTATCTAAAGTATCTTATCTCCCCATTTGAACTGATCTGAGTTCTAAGATCTTTAGGACAGGGCTTTGTCTCATTCCCTCCACCTTCAGAGGCATGGTTGGTAAGGACCCAAAACAGAACTTTCTCAGTGGCTGCTCCTAGAATGCATATGCACTGCAGAAATAATGCCACTTGACACCACTTTAAGTGCTGTAGCTCAATTCTATGGAATCCTGGGATTTGTAAGCTTTACAAGGTCTTTAGCCTTCTCTGCAAAAGAGTGCTGGTCCCTCCCACTAAACTACAAATCCCAGGATTCTGTAGGTGGGACCCATGACAGTTGAAGTGATATCAAGCTGTATATGATTTTGTACTGTGGATACTCCCCTGATCAGTTAAAAGTTTGCTGCAGTTAATGAGAAGCTCTTAGATGTACTGGTAAATGAGTCCAAAGCAGTTTTTATAGCTTTTGCATTAAAAGATGAATACCTCATTAATACCTATGCCTATCTGAAAGGGATTAATTATGCCTCTACATGTCAGACTGTTGGGTTAGGCTTCATACAGTCAGAATCCTACAGTTGGAAGAGACCACAAGGGCATCCAGTCCAACTTTCTGCCATACAGGAATACATCATTAAAGTACTCCCAACAGATGGCCATCCAGATTGTGTTTAAAAACCTCCAAAGAAGGAAACTCTACTACATGTCAAGGGAACACGTTCAATTGTTGAATAGCTCTAACCATCAGAAATTTCTTCCTAATGTTTAGGTGGAATCTCTTTTCCTGTATTTTGAATCCATTGTTCCATGTCCTTGTCTCTGGAGCAGCAGAAAACAAGCTTGCTCCATCGTCAATGTGACATCTTTTCAAATATTTGAACATAGCTATCATGTCACCTCTTAACCTTCTTTTCTCCAGACTAAACATACCCAGCTCCCTAAGCCGCAGCATAGTTTCCAGACCTTTCACCATTTTGGTCACCTTCCTCTGGACTCATTCTAGCTTGTCCACATCCTTCTCGAATTGTTGTACTCAGAACAATATTCCAGGTGAGGTCTGATCCAAGCAGAATAGAATGGTACTTCCCTTGATCTAGACACTAGACTATTATTGATACAGCCTAGAATTGCACTGGCTTTTTTTCGCTGCCACATCACACCATTGGCTCATGTTCAGCTCCTGGTCTACTAAGATCTGGATTGAAATCCCCATTTGGCCATGAAGCTCTCTGAATGATCTTGGACAATCATTTTCTCTCAGTCTAATGATCTATCTCATGAAGTAGTTGTAAAGATAAATATGAGATATTCTTTGGAGGAAATGGAAGAAATGATAAGTTGCATATACCTTGGGTTGCTGCTTTAAAGAGTTTTCATTTTGTTTGCTAGGGAATAAAACCTCAAAAAGTTGAAATTGCCATTTATTCAATATGGAGCATTTGTTTTTCTTCTTTGTTGTGACCAAACAAGGAAGTATATTGCTTTGAACTGGAAAACAGATGCTAGCATTTTCAAGCCTGTTAAACTACAAAGAAAATGAATCTCTAAGCTTATAAGAGCAATACATTGGGTATCATATTCTCTCTCTCTTTCTCTCTCTTTGTCACATTCTCACACACACCTGATATAATGAAGTTTTAAATAGCTTGTCATTCCCCTTTCAAGGTATCTGCCATTCAGAATATCAAGGTTTGATTTAATACACTGATACCAGTTTTTCACAGCTTTGTCCTTTTCCTCTTCTTTATCTTCAACAGGCCAAATAAGCACTTTCAAAACTTAATAGAACCTTCAAAAGCATCTAAACATTTAGTCCAAAAAGGGCAGCAAAGAATATTCAAGATGAAAATTGTGAATTTATTTCTAAGTTCAGAGCTTATAAAAAGAGCAAGGTTTAACCCTCAACCATCTTAAACAGCTTGCTTTTTCAAGATTTATGACGACTTGAAATATGACATACCTTGCTAATAGATCATCTAGCCAGTTACTGGAATATTTGATTTTTTTGATGCACGAAATGCTCAAACTCTTACTTTGCCCTATTGTGGAACAGTCACCTCTCAGTACAGTGATGTGCTATTCTTGAGAATGTGTTTTCCCCCCAAAATAATCTTATCCCTGCTACCACGCCTCCCACCAGAGTCACAGTCTAGAAATTCTGGAGGCATTATTTCTAGATTCTGAGCAAATGGTCAACATATGGATCACACACACACACACACACACACACACACACGCTATAGTGAAAGAGTTCCCATACTTAGGATCAAACACTGAACAGAATGGTGACTGCAGTCAAGAAATAAGAAGACTAGGAATGGGAATGGGAACTGTGAAGAAACTAGATAAGATCCTAAAGAGTAAAGACATAAAACTGAGCACTAATGTTAGAATCATCCAAGCCATTGTAGTCCCCCTCACCATGAATGGATGTGAGACTTAGACAATAAAGAAAGCAGACAGAAAGAAAATAAACTCATTTGTGATGTAGTGCTGGAGAAAAGTGCTGAGGATACTATGGACAGCCAAAAAGACAAATGTGTCCTTGAACAGATGAAGCCTGAAATCTTGTTGGAAGCCAAGATGATCAAACTGATGCTGCCATACTTTTGCCACATCATGAGAAGGTATGACTCACCAGAAAAGCAATAATGCTAGCAAAGGTAGAGGGAAGTAGAAAGAGAGGAAGACCACGTGTCTGACGGATAGAGTCAATCAGGGAGTTCATGGGACTGAATCTGCAGGACCTAAGCAGAGTAGTGGAGGACAAGGAGTATTGGAAACGTCTCATCCATGGGATCGACTTGAGTTGGGGTAGACTTGAGGACAATTAACAGCAACAAACATGGAATTCTTGTATAAAGGCAGCTGGGGTGGTACTTTGGTTACAGTAATGGACTGGGACTGGGTGAGCAAGATCCAAGTACCCAATGTGAGTTAAGAAAATTCACTGGGTGACTTTGGGTCAAGCATTCTTTCTCAGCCCAACCTACCTTACAGAAGTGTTGTTGTGAAGATAAAGCAGAAGAGCCACCTGAACTCATTGGAAGAAAGCTGACGATAAAGGAAAGCAATACTGGTAAATATGCATAGAGGTTTGAGTGCTGGACTGTGACTCTGGAGACCAGGGTTTATTTCCCTGCTCAGCCATGAAATGCACTGTCTGACTTTGGGCAAGTCACATGCTCTCAGCCTCAGGGGAAGGCAATGGCAAACCCTCTCTGAGGAAATCTTGCCAAGAAAACCACATGATAGGTTTGCCTCAGGGCAGCCATAATTCAGAAATGACTTGAAGGCACACAATAATGACAAAATACTATAATAATAAATCATAAACAACCTTTCTTAAGCAGCCGTAATGATCAATGGCTCCACATGCCTCAAGGTATGTATCCACTGATGTGTAGAGAAATCTCTTATCCACTAAAGCGAGTAGGAATTTCTGAAAAGTACACACTGCTGCTCTCATTGGGAGTCATAACCTCTGGATCAGGATGAGTTTGAAAACTCAGACTGTATCTATGCTGTAGAATTAATGCAGCTTGACACAGCTTCAACTACTATGGCAAAATACTATGGAATTCTGAGATTTGTAGTTTGCGAGGTATTTAGCCTTCTCTGTCAGACAGCTCTGGTGCCACAACAAACTAAAAATCCCAGAATTCTATAGGATGGGGCCAATGACAGATAAAGTGGTATCAAAGTGCATTGATTCAGCAGCTTCAGAAATCACATATGTAAAGAGCCTCAATATTGCAGAAGGAGAAACCCATTCCCTGTAGTGCTCTTTATTCCTTCTTATGGAAGTCAGCCTGTCTGAAAAATGAAAAAATAAATAAATACCAATGGGAAATGCAACAAAAAATTGCAGTACACCTTCCCTTCTAAAAACAAACAGGACTTCAGTTCAGAGTTCCACTCCACCGTTCCTTCTAAGCAGGATATGCTTCTTTACTCTCTCCATACCGTGATATTCTGTTTCCTACCCTCCAAAGGTTACTTTACATTCTATAGACATTATTATTGATTCTGTTTTGTTTTATTTTTTGTAAGGGAGGCTATGCAGCTTGGTTTTGAAGATTTATTTTTGTACTTACGCAAATCTTGGGGTTTTCCTGAATAAGCTGATATCAAATTCTTGTTTCCTGGCAGCCATATTTTTACTATACAGTTGGCCCAGGTTTGACTTTTGGAATTTGATTATTTAGAGATTTGATAATTATGTCAACTCTAGGAATCTCTAGGACCTCCAGCACAACTCTATGATCAAGTCTGGTAGAAGTCATGCTGGAGGACCTAGAGATTCCTAGAGAGGTGTTCCCTTAAACAAACAAACAAAATAAAAGTTGGTTTTTCATTTGCAGTTACCCCACTTTCACAGGTTTCCGCCCAGTGAATGCAGAAGACACCGTGTAATCTGGTTTTCTAGCTTAGGCACTTTACTTGTGAAATTTACTTTTTTGAACTACATTTTCCAGAACCCTTTAGTCCACATGGCCAGCATGGTGTGGCAGTTTGAGCACTGGACTACAATTCTGTAGGCTAGGGTTCGATTCCCTGCTTGGACATGGAAACCCACTGGGTGACCTCAGGAAAGTTACACACTCTTAGCCCCAGAAAACCCTGGACGTTATTACACGGGGTCTAAAGCAGTCCCATCCCCACACCATCCCCGTCCCATTCCGGATCCTTTGCCCCTGTGATCAAAAGACGTCACACAAAACCCCGCCGATCCCTGCACCATCCCCAGCGCATTGCAGCATCATCCCCGTTCTTTGCAATTCCTCTTTCAAAGAGGAATTACAGCTGCCGCGACCAGAATCAATTCGCATCCACAGGTCTCTCTCTCAAGTCTCCTCTCCTCGCCTTCAGTCCTCCTCCTCCTCCTCCTCCGCAAGCTCCCTCTCGGGTCCCTCGGCCTCGTTGGGATCCAGCAATTGGCCGGACGCTGAGGCCAGGAAGGGAGAGTCCACTCCGGGCAACTTGCCGCTTCCTCTGCCTTGGGCACAGGGCGGCGCGGGAAGGAAGGCCGGGAGGAGAGGACGCTCACAGTTCCTTCCTTCCTCAGTTCCTCAGTCCTTCTTTCCTTCCCTCCTTCATTCCCCTTCCTTCCTTCCTTCCTTCCTTCCTTCCTTCCTTCCTTCCTTCCCCCCTCGGGGCCTGGAGATGGTGGGGGTCTCTGGGGCCCCTTCAGCCCCCGAGGAGAGAGCCCAAAGTCCCAAAGGTCAGAGGGAGTCCCTCAGAGGACTTTCTGGCCAGGGGAGATGTAGAACCATACTGGAATGATGCTGCTTTCTCGTCTGGGTCCATTCCGGTATGGTTCTGGATTGATTCCATGCCGCTTTCTTGCCGTTTTGAGACCCTGCGTGTGATAACGTCCCCTGTCAAAGATTTGCCTTCCATAAGTTGGAAATGATGTCACACAACAAGAACAACAAAGTCTTTAAAAGGATATTTCCCAGGCTCTGTCCTTTTGGCATTCATTGCCTAGGTTTGCTATTAGAAGGAATGATGATGTAGCAAAATAAATGCCTCTGTTCTTCCAGCCATGAGAATAGGTTTCTCGTCCTTTTCTGTTTCTTCTCTTCTGCTCTGTCTCTTGCAACCAATATTTTCAATCTTCTGACTCCTCAGATCCAGTTTGACTAATAAATTACCCCTATTAAACAACCTTGTGTAAGTTTCTATCTGTGTTGTCAGAGCAGTATTTTGGTTTCATATACAGCCTGCATGGGATGGCTCTCATTTGTGCTATAACAAATAGCTCCTAAGACATAACTGGCAGACACAAAATTTGAAATAAGACTTGCAAGATCCAGGAGGAGGAAATCAATAAATTCAATCAGCTAAGAACTAGCAGCTGTCTGTCACAACAGTTTACAGATAGTGAAGAATAACTCAAAGGCAGAGAAAACAAGTAAGAATTTCTGAATCCCCTAAGAGAAGGCAAGAAGATATTCAGCCGCTATCTAGATAAGGATGAAAAAAGGCACACACCGCACTGCCATAAAATGACTAGCTCAGAGCCCTGCTTTTGGTAAACAAAAGCAGCACAAAAACTGTGTCCAGCCCTTTGCTCTCTTAGCATCGTTCAACAATATGTGTAGACAAGATATAAATCAGTTTAGAAACTCTGTGTCCGTATAGGATAATGAATGCAATATAAATATTTGTAGAGCGAAGGCTGCCGTGCAGTTAGACAGGGTGGGCTGTTCAGTTAACTACTTCTACAGCTTGAGCCACTGTTGCCAGAACACACTGAATAGGACACTTTGGCCTCAGCTTTAGCACAGTGTGTGTGTGTGTACACAAACAAAGGCTTAGAACACTTATATTATAGGAGCCCTGGTGGCACAATGATCAAATGCTGGTATTGCATTGATCCCAGGGCTCCAAGGTTGATTCAGCCTTCCATCCTTTCATAGGTCGGTAAAATGAGTACCCATCTTACAGACTGTAAACTGCTTAGAGAGTGCTGAGTTCCCTATTAAGCACTATAAAAATGTAAATGCTATTGCTATATTTTTTTTAATACTACAGCACTCAGAATATGGTACTCAGCAGTAGCTGGGGGATTCTGTGCGCTGTAGTCCAAAACAGTAACTTTGCCCAAATCTGTCCTTGCAATATAATATGGATCATTGCAGTTGGCCTTCTGTATCCATGGATTCTTTATCCACGGATTTAACCATCCACGCTTTGAAAATATTTTTAAAATACACAAATTCCAAAAAGCAAGCCTTGGATTTTGCTTTTTTATACAAGGGACACTTTTTCACTACGCCATTGGATTTAATGGGACTTGAGCATCCACAGATTTTGGTATCCACGGGGGGTCCTGAAACCAAATCCCAGCAAGAGCCCACTGTATTATTATTTTTAGTTAGTTGTATTTTAATTACTTGTGAGAATCATGTTTGAAAGATGTTTGGTATAGTGATTTGAGTGTTGGACTATGGCTCGAGAGATCAGGCTTGGAATTCTGGCTTGGCCATGTAAGCCCACTTGTTGATCTTGAGCAAGTTACACTTTCTCAGTCTCAGGGGAAGGCAATGGCAAACCTCCTCTGAACAAATCTCACCAAGAAAAACTCATGATAGGTTCACCTCAGAGTTGCCATAAGTTGGAAACGACCTGAAGGCACACAATAACAAAGTATGGAGCATATCTGGTTAGGTGCATAAGTCAATGGCTGTACATTGAAGGCTAAACTGAATGTGACATCAATTCAGAGTTCAGAAAAGTTACTGTTTGGACGACAACTCCCCAAAGCTCATAAGCTGGGGGATTCTGGGACTTGTAATCTTAAAAAGTAACATTTTGACACTTTGCATTAATTGCAGGAACTTCAGAACCACAGGGAATGGGAGGGGAATTTTTAACTCTTTCTCTCTTTTTCACAGTCCTCACAAAAATCTAGGGTCCTTTTACACCACACAAATGCAGCACTATGATTCCACCTTAAATGCATTGCTTCTGATCTACAGACTCTTGCAGTTTGGGTAGGAACATTTAGAAATCTCAGTCAGAGACCTCTAGTGTCTCCACAGACTACAAATGCCAGGATTTCATAGGATTCAGCCATAGCAGTTAAAGTGAAATCATAGTGCTATGTTTGTGCAGTATGAAATGGCCTTTACTCCATTGCTTCTAACCTGATTTCTTGGTTTCTGAGAACCAGTGTGACATTGTAAGAATCTATGGGCATGGTTCTATCATGGTTGGTGTAGGTTATTGGAAAGGATGTATGTATCAAATACTGAATTGTACTGAATACTGAGTTATATGCTTGAATCATGTATGGGCCCAGTGTATGGGAAGTAGCAGAGTGAGCAAATGGCAGGGGTGCAAATGGTAAGCAGAGTGGAGGGGTTTATGGTTTTATGACTCTTTCCTTCCTGCAGCAATCCTGCGATGTAGAGGAAGAAAGGGCTCTTGGAATTTGCTTTCATCAGGATCAAAGATTGGGTGCCAACAGCCAGAAAGGGGTGGTGGTGGTGGTTTGCTGCTGAATAGTTTGAGTTCCAATGCTATGGTATGGGAAAAAGAGCCTCAGTTTCGGCAAAAACACTCTACTGGTGATTTCTGCCATGATATCTGGAATACAAGTCTACCACACACATTAAGATGTTTTCCTGGTTATTGGAAACTAAGGGCCTCTACAGACCAGACCAAAGAGCCATTCTGGAGGCAGGGATGGGGAGGGGCAGCCGCACGCTGGCCTCCCTAACCCCACTCCAAGGACATCATGATGCTGTGCGCCGTTATGCACAGCGTGAGACATCAAGATGTCCTTCCGGCACAGCTTCCTGACACGCTGCGCCGGAAGGAGTGCTCAAGAGCCATGCGGTGGCTCTTAGGGCACCTTTTTGCTGGCTCCGAAAGGAGTGGCATTTTGCTGCTCTTTTCCAGGCTGGCAAATGGGCGAATTGGGGCTGCTGTGTGTGGCAGCAGTGGCCCCGATCCTCTGCTTCCCAGAGCGGCCCAGGGCCACCCGTCTGCATACGCCCTAAGTCCACTGGTTCTGAAAGTTTGCCGAAACTCACAAAAAAACTTCATACGATGCAGTAGCATTTGAGCTGAGGCACACTCATTGCAGAGAAGCCTTCTAAGGGAGAGTTGGAAGATGGCCAGGGAGCTGATAAAGGTACGGCTCCGGAGTCAGGAGCCTGGCCCAGATGACCGAGATGCCAAGGGAGGCACAGGAGATGGAGAGTGGCTTCAGAGGGAAGCCCAATAAGACAAACAGAGTTGCGTGGAAGAAGGGTCCCGAGATGCCAAGGATGATGCGGGGACAAAGACTGGTTTTGGGGAGAAGGCCAGCAGGACACGCTGGGTTGCATGAGGGAAGATGCATGGTTCCAAACCCCAGGCCCAAGCAGGGGCTGGGAGTGGCCCAAAGAGGGAATGTCGGGCTGGGACGTCATGGTAGCTGGACCATTAGATTTGGACCTCCAGGGTGGTGATGGCTATGAGACATGGCTGAGGCAGATACAGACAGAGATGCACTCGATGGGCGACCTCCTGACTGAGGTAGTGATTCTGAGCTTACTCAAACTTCCCTGCAAGTGTCACTTGCACATGAAAAATATGTATATTAATTGCGTGCACACAGCAAACCCTTCAACTGTGTTGATTTAGCAGGAATGGTCCCAATTAATATTCTGTCATTCCATTTTAAAAAATGTCCCAGTTTCTTTCTCCTCCTACCACTTTCCCTTTTGTCCTCATCCTACTTCATTTGTTGCAAGCTGAGTTCAAAATGCAAGAGTAGTTTGCATTGAACTCAGCAGGAGGGGATGGGGAGGGCAGAATTTTGTCCTTCCCAATGGGCTCAGGCAAAAGCAAAAGCAAACTGCTGCAACATCTCCTAGATTACAGGTTCTTCCTCATTAATAACTGTTGTCATCTTGACTACACTCTGAACTCAATGGGCAAAATGTGCCCCAGCTTTCATCTGTGAAATGTTTCTGGATAGGACACTGTTAATGTCATATTGTTTGGCACTTGTGTGCATGGTATTACAGAACTTTGTGGAGATCTGAGATTGAACATTTAACTGCTTATTATAACTGCAATTCAATTCCTTAATACAGTTTATTTCAGATACAGCAAGTAACTGGTGTGGAACTGTACTACCAGCCATGCTGCTAAGATAACAAAAGACAATCCAGGTAATATATTTTCAATTGAGTGGCCTTATCTGTCCTGATTGTACTGGCTTTTCTGCTAAGTGTGACTGTGAAAGATAATTACTATTGTGTGTTACTTGAGATTACAGGGTGGCTTTCCAGCTAATGACACTAGAAAAGCCAAGCAGTTGTTAATATTTAATCAAACTCCTGACTTAACAATTGGATAAATGAGGTGTGTAATTACACAATTATAAGAGACATTCCAGATAAGAACTCTCGTGTTATTAACACTGAAGGTGATGGCTGTACTATTAAATTTTTCCTCAAGCGTGTTACTCAAAGAAACTTCACATGGTCAGGATTTCTCATAACAATTTTTTATTTATTTTCATTTATTTCAGGTATTTATATCCCGCCTTTCTCCCTAAATTGGATTCAATCTATGATTTGAAGGACACCTACTACTCTACACAGTTATAACAGTTTAATAACACTTTAACTGTCATGTTTCCATCCTAAGGAATCTTGGGTTTTATTATTTGCAGCAGTGTTGAAAATTCTCAGTCACAGAGATCTAGTGCTACAATTGAGGGAAGTGGACTAGAGCTCTCTGCCACACAATTGTAAGTACTGCTCCAAACTACAAATTCCAGGATTCCATAGGATGGCACCATGATTGTTAAAATGTTATCAAGCTGTTATAACTGTGCACTATAGATTCACTTCTGGACATACTTTCTATAAGGAATATTATTTGTAGGGTAAAGGATATGAAGAGAATTATTGTCTGAGAAATTTAAGATTGGTTGTATAACAACATTTCAAAAAATGTAATTTAAATAAATAGTAGGTTTAAAAATATTTTTCTGTTTAGAGAAATGATACTTGTCATTTGTTCATTTAAAGAACATTTGTTAGCTTTGCAGAGCTTGGAAAAGTTCCTTTTTTAAACTGTAGCTACTGACACAAAGATAACTTTTCCAAGCCCTTATCTTCAGAAGGAAACATGCTGAAGATGTCAAACTTTAAGTGAAAAATTGCCATATATATTTTGGCCATGTTCTAAATTATGTGCATGTTATGTTGACAGCAAGGTTTGGAAATCATGTTTAATTTTATTGTTTAATCATGCAAGGCTGTACTTGTAGTTTTCTTAGTTCTAAATTTTCCAGGCTGAATACACCACAAACTACATAGTTATTAACTTTAGCAAAACACACAACTACTTTTAACTGGAGATCATATTTTCCTTCCAGTTTAATGTGGAATCAGTGGGTTTGCAAGATGGCATATTTAATAAAATGAATACTTTTAAAACATGGGTGTGGAGAAGACACATACAAAATAGTATGCTCTTTAAACCAATTACTGATCCAGACTGAACAGAAACCATTAAATAAATGGAATTTACATGTATGTTGATTTGTTGTTGTTGTGTGCCTCCATGTCATTTTGTTTGACTTTACTATCATAGGGTTTTTTTGGCAAGTTTCTTCAGAGGGGTGTCATCCTCTGAGAGAGTGTGACTTGCCCAAGTTTACCAAGTGAGTTTTTATTCTCGAGTGGGAAATGGCAGGGGGTTGGACTGGATGGCCCTTGTGGTCTCTTCCAACTCTATGATTCTATGATTCTATGAATCGAACCCTAGTCTCCAGAGTCATAGTCTGACATTCAAACCACTATGCCATACTGGCTCTCTAGTATAACCATACATATTATTTTTCTTAATATATTTAACTGGTGTTTTTATGCATGTATCTTTGGTGGCATTTTGTCTTCATTCTACATTGTATGAATTTATTTTTAATTTTTTAAATAAACAAATTAACACCCCAAAACATAACTAATGTTTTTTTCTTAAGAAACTCAACTTTGGGGGAAATGATCAGACCAGATGTTTTATAGATGTGGCATGTTGTGTTTTTAGTAACTAGGGAACATTCCAGTATGTATTGAGGAATGCGCTTCTCTTTAATATTCATGCTTTATATATCAATGCATCTATCAGTAGCAGCACATCTGCATAGCACACCAAGTTTTGAAGCTTCAGATGTTCAGATTAATACATGACTCTGATTTCCTGCCTGCCAATGCTGTCCTTTTAATGACAAACATTTACTACACATGTACACATTTATATATTGTATAACTTAGGGTTGCCATAAGTTGGAAAGAACTTGAAAGTACACAACAACAACAATGGCTATAGCTGTGACTAAAGATCTTCAGTCAGCCTTTAGTCAATTGTCAAACTTTCTAGATGACCATAGGCAAGATCTTGACATTCTTAAAGTGGATCTGTTTTGAGACCTTTTGGTGCATGAGGTGGAAAATCACTCGGGGACATCTTATGCAATGAGAAAACAAATCAAGGTACACATGGGGGGAAGCAGACGGCTTAAAGAGCCGTTTTGGGGGCAGGGAAGGGGAGGGGCAGCCGCACGGTGGGCGCCCCAACTCCTTCCCCAGGTCATCCTTGGAGCAGCCGGCCCTCTGCATGGCCGGCGCTCCGAGGAGGACCTCCTGCCACAGCGTCCATACACGCTGCAGCGGAAAAGTCGCCGAAGGTGCGCCAGCAGCCTTTTGCGGCACACCTTTGGCGACTTGTGGAAGGAGTGCCAATTTAGCACTCCTTCCAGGGGCGGCGAAGCTGCGCTGCGGGGCCGAGTTGTGGGGATACCTCGGCCCCGCGACTCAGCTTCCCAGGGCGGCCCACGGCCGCCCGTCTGCTTCCCCTCATACTATATTAATTGTAAGTGAAATAAGCTAATAATTTCCCACCTTTTAACAGCATCGTTTGTTTGCTGCTCAATGGAAAATGTACTTTTTTTGGACTATGGCTGTGGAGATTATCGCACAAGTATAAAATCGCGGTTTACCTCTCCCAAATTCAAGTCTAATTTGGGCTGGAGCCAGGTCCTATCACGTGGCTTTCTCCCAAAAAACTGCCAGCTGAGTACAGCTAGGCTCCAACGCAGCTCACTGAACTCACTCCGGCGGCCATTTTTCAAAGTTGGAAGCTTTGAAAGTCAGAATACTAGGATCTGTAGTTTTGTGAGATAGCTTTCACTGTCAGAATGCTCTGGTGCTACAACAAACTACAAATGCTAAAATTCCATAGAATGGACTGATGACAAAGAGATGTCAAACTGCATTAATTCTATAGTTTGGCAGCACCCAACAACTCCCTGAATCCCCAGAGAATATGAGGTTGAAAATTATGTCTGGGAGATTCTGAAAGGTGTAGTCCAACAAAGTAGCTCTCCCTAAGACTACTCACTTCATTTTGTTAGAAATACAGTCTGCTATGCATGCTTTTGTTGTTGTGTGCCTTAAAGTTTTTTCTGATTTATGGCAACCCTAAGGCCTATCATGTGGTTTTCTTGGCAAGATTTGTTGAGAGGAAGTTTTGCCATTGCTTTCTCCTGAGGCTGAGAGAGTATGACTTGCCCAAGGTCACCCAGTGGATTTCCATGGCTGAACTGGGAATTGAACCCTGGTGTCCAGTCGTAGTCCAGCACTCAGATCACTATGCCACGCTGGATGCTAACTTTACTTTTTTCAGTTCAAGTAACTTGTGGATTTGAAACTGGGGGCAGAATCTCTGTCTTGGACTCCTTCTGCCATTCTTCCCTACAGCTAATGCACTACTATCTGACAAATTAGATCTACTCCTCTTTTCCAGTTAGTTGAACATATATTTATAGTTAAGTATTTAGTAACCATATAGCAGTTAATATAATTCCATTGCAATGTTACGTGCCAGATGTAGTTGTTCTCCACAGCTGGGAGGGATATTAAGGAACTATTGCATAACTTCCCTCCCATTCTAGCAAAGAGAGAAATTAAAATCAGCAATTCAAGAACCATGTCCTTGAATCACTCCCGGCACTTTCTCCTGGGCTGTTTCACTTGTCAGTTTATCGTTAAATAAACTCCCTCCTTTCATTTTAATCTCAGACCAGGACACTGGTTTATCTCTCATTTTCGCTCACTCTTCAGGGATATTAGTTCTATACCTTTAATTGCCTGTCATTTTTGTTGACCGGAAAATGGAACATTGCAAAAATCCAGACTTCAATGCCATCAAGCCTATAAAAGACTCCTTCATTACGCCACCTGATCAGGAACATCCTCTTAACCCATCTACATTTTAATAAGCAGGGCTAAAGCATTAGCTTTGAAGTGAAGTTTATTTAGATGTGATCCTTTTTTGGAGGACGTATTAAATCGAAGAAGGGATGAGGTATGTAATTTACGACAAAAGGGACCTGGAAGAAGTAACTTGTCGATGAGAAATCCAAGTACAGCTGAATATGCAACAGATGTTTGGCACACATCTGCCTCTGTGCTGCCAAGTAAGGCAAACATTGGTCTGGAATTCAGAAAAAACAGAGAGCATGAGATTAAGAGGTAGTTTAAGAGAGTGATCCTGAACCACTGAGGGCCATTTCATACATTACGTGTACCTCTACGCAGCAGGGAGCCACAGACAAATTGGCAAAAATATCTCATATTTTTGTCTTTTGTCTTGAACCTGGGAAGCTAACTTATATGGTGCTGGGCTATTTATCCACCTAGCCCAAGCTGGGAAAAGTTACTTTTCTGGATTATAATTCCCAGCATGACCATACTATCTGGGAATTCTGGAAGTTGTAGTTCAGAAGGCTAACCTTCCCCAGCTCTGCAATCATGGCAATCCATTAGGTTAATAATAATAATAATAATAATAATAATAATAATAATAATAATAATCCTGCTTAGGAATACCAAGAGGGAGGGGAAGATGGGGAGAGGAGCACGACTGCCCGCATATTGGAACTGCTTTGGAAGGAACTTATCATACTCTCTCAATAGTAAAAAAGCAGCATGGTTGGGAGGCATTGTTGGGTTTTGCCCAGCAGTGGATGGTCTACGGCACCAAGTGATAAGGTAAGGCCACAGATGTTGCTATCCTACTCTAATTCCAATTTTCAAGCCTGATCTGATAAAATCTGCAGTGTTCATCTTTCTGTGAAAAGGGCTAACACCCTGAGAATCTACCTCTAATAATAATAATAATAAACTTTATTTTTGTATCCCACCTTTTGCCAAGGCAATCAAGGCAGCTCACATAGTTAACATGGATAAAGCAAACCCTAGATTGAACATTAATAACATGATAAAAACAAATTACCCCCCCCCCTTTAAAAAATTAAATACAATACTAAAAAGTTAAAATGACTGGTGTTCTGATATCGATAGATATATAAAAAGAGCGAGAGGCACAGGTTGAAACAGAAAGTCTATTCGGAGAAGGCCAGCGGAAGAGATTCATCTTGATGGCTTTTTAAAAATTGTCCAAGCTGGTTATTTGACGGATCTCCTCCGGGAAGGCATTGCATAATTTGGGAGCAGCAACAGAGAAGAACCTCTGGGAGGTTACTGCTAATCTAGAATTCCTCAGTTGCAGTAGGTTCCTCCCAGAAAGGATCATAGATGGGTTAGAAGGGACCCTACTCTCCTAGATATCAGAGGAAAAGAGGAGGGCTCTAGACCAGTGATTCTTAAACTATCCAGTTTGGGAGACTGGCAATTTTCTCCCACAGTGTGTCAGGGACAAGCTTGGTATCCATTGGGGTTTGGTTCCAGGACTTCCCGTGGATACCAACATCCATGGATGTTCAAGCCCCATTAAATACAATGGCTTAGTAAAATGGTGTCCCTGATATGAAATGGCAAAATCAAGGCTTGATTTTTGGAATGTATAATTTTTGGAATATTTTCAATCTGTGGATACTTGAATCCATGGGTCAAAAAATCTGTGAAATATTCTGTCTTCTCATCCAATCCTTGCATCAGCACATTATTATTCTGCGAGAGTGAGCTAGATAGCCAAGTAAGGATTTGAATCCGAGTCTTCCCAAATGTAGGCCAACATTCTAAGCACTACACTGGTCTTCTAGTATGGAGAAAAGTCATTCAACTGGTTTCCAAAGGTTTCTTCTCTGCAGTGTGGTATAGGAAGTGCATGGCCAGGAAGCTTCATAAGGAATTGTGGGAATTTGATGTTGTGTGCTTTCTAGTCAACCCAAAGGCAGGCCTATCATGGGGTTTTCTTGGCAAGATTTGTTCAGATGAGGTTTACCATTGCCAACCTCTGAGGCTAAGAGCATGGGACTTGCCCAGGGTTACCCAGTGGGTTTCCATGGCTGAACTGAGAATCAAACTCTGGGCTCCAGAGTTGTAGTAGTCCAACACTCAAACCACTATGCTCCCAGGAATTACCAAAGACAAATCTGGTAAAGTATTTGAGGAGTTTGGGAGGCTCTTACTGTTATATTAGGTAAAATTCCCATCCCTTTACTAATCTTCTTGGTCTAAATGCATTTTATATATGGAATTTCTTTAAAAGTATACAATGGCTAGAGACTCCCAGCACTGATCAGCATTAAATTTTGTTTGCCACTTACGCAATTTAAAAAAGGGGCTGAAAGCCACATATGGACAGCTACATAAAATACAAAGCCTATTGAGGAAGGAGAAGCTTTAACTCTGGCAATGGTCTTTTTAAACTGCATGTTCAGTAACAAAGCTGCTATTTCATGGTATTTCAGAGTGAGGAGTTAATCGCGCCAGAGTTCATGCAGCCAGAAATCTGTCAGACTCAATCCCAGGGCAACCCGGCATTCTTTCCAATCCCCTTACTTTGTATTGTTTTGGAATTTTCCAGCTAAGCACAAGTCAACTCGCTGGATCTTAAAACGAAGCCGTTCATCTTAACTGCAGCTGACATTTGGATTCCAAAGATGTATCCTGCTTTCATGCTCTGTTATCCTCCATTTGGTTGAAAGGCCCTGCACTGTGCTCTTCCAAATAAATTTTAAAAGTTACCGAATCAAGAGCAATAAATGCAAAAGGAACATATGGAAGCGCTTAAGGTATATTGACGTGCAGAGCGAAGTGCTGAGCTGTTCCTGTGGGTTCACATTCAGCTGTCCATGCGATGAGTGGAGGACGCAGGTTTCTCAGCTTCAGAGTGGTGACCCTTTTTATACATGTGCAGTTTTTCAACAATTTACATTAGAGATGGGGCTCTCCGGTGTCTATCATATGTTTCATTGGGGGAAAAGTTTTCTTTTGACTTCAGAAAGCTTGGTAGAATGGTAGGATTATTTCTTTTGATTTATTTAAAGCAGGGGTGGGCAGATACAAAATAAACCTAAAGCATCCCAACCTAAAGCAGCTCCCATCAGCTATCATTACCACTGACTATGTCCACTGGGGTGATGGGAGCTGCAATCCAACAAGATCCAGCATGTTGTTGTACAGGCATGATACATTTTTCATCTGATGATACTTGAGGGCCCATTGCTTCAACAGAGATGTGGCAGGAGAACTTAAAGCAGGATTGAGCAAAGTCCAACCCATGGGCAGCCTGTGCCCACAAGGACAATTTTTTGTGACTCTGTCTTTAAAAAAAAAATTAAAAAAATTGGCACAATTTTAAAGGGTGTTGCCTGCACAGAAATCCCCCAAACATGTAAGACACCTCCAGATTAAAATAGAAAACCCTTCAGAACCCCCCAGCACACCCAAATACTTTTATTTTTTAATCAGAATCTTTCTCAAATTGGTGACAGGAGATGACTCAATGTCACTTACGGTTACCATTTTGGGAAGGATGCTGACAAAAATAGAGGTATATGGAAATCCTGGCTGCCTCAACCAGAGGTGCCACAACCAACTACAATTCCCAGAATTTCATAGCATTGAGTCAGGGCAGCTTAAGTGGTGTCAAACCATATTATTTCTCCAGCGCAGATGCAGCCACTGTTTGGGGTGTGTGCAGCCTGCATGAGGTGTTGGAGGGGGGAAATTGGGCCCTGCAGTCCTCATCCCAACCTAAAGTACCTGGGTTGTACATTTGTCTATCCCTGTTGTTGTGATAGATTGAAGTGGGCAATGAAATCTTCTGACTAATGTCAAAAGATTTCAGTTCAGACCTGGCAACAGAGATCTGTTTCTCTTGTGGCAGCCCTCAGGAAAGGGAAGAAAGGGAGAATTTGAAGAAACTCAACAGAATGGAAACCAAGAGAGATTTCCTTTTTCCCACATCCATATTGTCCAGTTCAAATTCTAGTTAAAGAATAGAAAACAAAATAGAAGCCAGGAAAGCAGGGGGCTTGAAGTCAAGTTCAATTATCACATGAAGGGCAGACTTCGTCTGGTCATAGAATTCCCCATTACAGAGAAATGTAATTCTGTTTAAATTGTAGTCATTCTTTCCCAATTTGCATGTATTACCATATACAGTTTTTTGCAACTTTTCTCTTTTGGGGTGTTGCATTTCTTCTTTTGGGGAGATGTATAAATGGGCACTCTATTTGTTTTAAGTCAGTGATCTGTAAATGTCATATGTCGTCATTCTCTCTCTCTAAAACCTATAAAGCTCTGGTGCCACAACAAACTACAATCCTCAGAATTTCATAGCATTGAGCCATGGCAGTTAAAGTGTTGTCAAACCAGATTATTTCTGCAAGTCAGATGCAGCCAAAGATCACCATGATAAGAAATTAGAATTTACCTTGCAACTTATTTCCCAATGTTCACACCCACCAGGGAGAAAAAAAAATCTCCACTAAGCTTTCCAAATGTTATTTGTATGTCCATCAGTATGGGCCTAAGCAGACTGCCAGAAATAGTGCACATTAAATTGAGGCACTGCCCTGGCTCAGTGCTAGGGAATCATGGGAACTGTAATTTATTGTGTCACCAGAGCTCTCTGACAGAGAAGGCTCAATGTCTCAGAAAAAAATACAATTTCCATGATTCCCTAGCACTGAGCCAGGGCAGTGCCTCAATTTAATGTGCACTATTTCTGGCAGTCTGCTTAGGCCTTATGTTGCCACTGATGCCTTTTATTTATTTGAATGATCACCAGTGCATTGTCATGGCAAAAAAACTCTGAACATCTGCAGAGATATTCATAATAGTGCCTGGATGTCATCAGAACGAGTCCATCCCACCTTTGATCCTTGATCAATATATTTTTCCCCCTATTGGTACTCGCATATAAGCAGTCATATCAAGAGATGTTAGGGCTTGAGCATTAGGAAGGATTTTAATCCCTGTGTGAATGTTTTAGATCCTGCTTGGTTTAAATATTCTAAAATAGTGTTCCCAGTGTTTTCCTGACTTGGCATCTTGCAGCAATGAAGCTTAAGCTTGGAGTTATTTCACTTATCAAAGCTATTTCAAACTTCCTATTCTTTGTACTAAGGGGCAAGATGTTCTAAAAAATAAAAATAAAAGCCATTACATGTTGCTTGTTCAGTTGTTCGTAAATTCATTTCAAAACTCCTAGCCTAACTTTTTTTCAGTACATAGCTGGCAAGGAATGTGGGGAGTTGCCTTTCAACATATCAGGAGGCCACACAGTTCACAAAAGTTGTAAGAGAGATTTCAGAAGTTTTCTCTTTAAATTACAATATTGTACACACAGATTAAATGTATTTAAATGCATATTTTCATGTGGTTAAAGTGAAAATTTGGTAAAATATGATGTTTTTAAAGAAAATGTAAAACAATATTTTTTATTTTTTAAAATTTAAAATTCTGAATTTTTAAATTTTATTTTAAAAAAAATCCGAGGCCTCTCCTTTCTTCTCTCAGTGAGCCTCATTCCACTCACCCCATCTCTTACAGCATTTTAAATGGAAACAGGTGAATGCCACCACTCATTTGTGCCAAAACATGGATGTTTGAGAAGCAGTGGTGTCATACTCTTTAGGATGTCACCTGGTGCAGTCTGCACCCCTCACACCCCCTAGTGACACCACTGCCCAAACTTAATTGCTGATTTTCATTGGGATCTTCACATAAGTTTTCATGGTGTTAAAATATACATTTCTAAATATATTTCATTCCCAAATGCATAGTTTCTCTTCAGCTGCTCTGATGGCAGTAACATTAGAGGAACAAAGAAACCTGAGGGAGTGGCAGATGACATCACTATCCTTTTTAGTCTAAAAGCCATGGTCCTCTGACCTTCTAAGTCCTGGCTCCACTCTTGTTGTATGCCTTCAGGTTGTTTCCGACTTATGGTGACCCTAAGGCAACTCTATCATGGGGTTTTCATGGCAAGTTTCTTTAGAGGGGGTTTGCCATTGCCATCCTCTTAATCCAGTGGGTTTACATGGCGAAGCCAGGATTCGAAGCCTGGTCTCCAGAGTCATAGTCCAGCACTCAAACCACTATACTACACTGGTTCTCGTATCACTTTCTCAAATATGCCACTTCTGACAGCCTTCTCTAATCACTTCTCCAGAGATTTTTGGACCACAATTCTTGCTGCCCTGGCATCTGCTATGCTAGTTATGGCTAGTAACAGTTGTGGTACAAAACATCTGAAGGGGACCAGCTTGAGAAAGACTGACATATGGGTGTTTCTGTCTTGTTTTCTATCTGGAGGCATGTATCTGGGCCCTGCAGCTTCTGGTATAACATTTGTCTCACAGTCCTCCTGCTAAATGGGGGAATTCTCCTGCAAAAAGCAGAGGAATTTGGTAGGAAACAGAGCAGGTTGTGCTAGAGCTACCGAAAACTCAATAAAAGCTCTTGTTTGAAGTGATTAATTCAGTGACCTCTGGCCATAAGACAGACCTTCTGATTTGTAAGCAGAGGGGTGTATGAAGGAGAAAAAGGGATAGAAGGAGAGATAATCTGCTATTCAGGAGAGAAGAGTTGAATAGGAAAAGCTCTGCTCTGGTTTCACATCCCTCCCTATTGCCTGCTTGCAGAATAAACTAGAATACAGCATGCATTTCGAGTTGAACTCCAGCATTTGCTTATGATTTAGCAAGGCGAGTAGACTGCTGTTTTAGTGCTGTTTCTCCTCTTCTGTAGGTATGTTTTGTCAACGGAACTGAAATCAGACTTATTCCTTACATTCCTGTTTATTCTGGTCTCTGTTCGTTCTTGATGGAAAAGAGATACTAAACTGTTGAGAGCCTGTACAATCTGTTTGAATTGCCCTATAAAAATCCCTTAGCTAAAGATAATCTATCATATATAGGTATAAGCCTTTAAGCTGCTTATTGTGTTTGGTTGTTTTTGCCCTAAATACAAATCCAACTGGGAACAATTGCACACTAAGGAGGCATGTAATAAAACCACATATTAACTCTGCAGGAGTGCATCTGAAGGGGTTATAGAGCTTCCATACGCTTGTTCAGCACAGCAAAACTATAAGACGTTTTCATCTACAAACCACCTTTCTCATTTTATACAAACTTTGGTGACACTGTATTTCCTGTCTAAGGGCCTCTGCAGACCAGCCCAACTTAATTTGTAGCAGTTGAACTAAGCTGAGAACAGAGGGAAAGTGGGAGTCAAGGAGAGACACTGGGACATTTTTAAAGCAGCTGAAAAAGTGGGATGGCAAAGGATTAATTGGGACTGTCCCTGCCAATCTGGGACAGTTGGAGGGCATGGATTTACTTTGAGGACAACTTGGATAGGATTGTAACTAAAAGTATTTCTTAGGGCCTCTGCAGATGGCGCAAAGCACCGTCTTGGAGGCACAGAAGGGGAGGGGCAGCCATATGGTGGCCGCCTCAGTCCCTCCCTGAGGATGTCATTAAGGCGCATGCTGTTACGCATGGTGCGCACCCTGAATACATCCTCCTGACGCAGCATCTTCATGCGCTGTGCCGGAAGAGCCGCAGAAGAGCCATGCAACGGCTCTTGATGCGTCCCTTCTCCTAGCTCTGGAAGGACTGGCATTTTAGTGCTCCTTTTAGGGCTGGCAGAAGGGAGGATTGGGGCCGAGGCATGGGGCAGCCCCAATCCTCCGCTTCCCAGGGCGGCCCATGGCCACCCATCTGCATCCCCCCTGAGTTGGCTTATGCACATCCTTATCCACTATTGTTATTGTTTACATGATTTATAGAGGTAAGAAATCAAAATGGGAAATACAAAGCTTGACATGACATCATGCACACATGTTGGCTGTGGATTAATGCTGAGACAGACAGCTACAAGTGGGAATTAAGTGTGATGTGAGCAGAGACTTTATAACAGGTTCTTAGCAGCAGGAAAGACTTATGTCAAACCTCTAATACAAGGATGTTAATGGAAACAAAACAGTGTAACAATGTTGATTTATTGGGTCAGGCACATCAGGACTTTAATAAGCAAATCCTTGACACAATCCTGTATAATGGCTACCTGGGCCTCTTCCAAGCTATCATGTCACTCCAAGTTTGGCACCCTTTCAGCATTATTATGGCTATGATCCAGTGCGTCATTTTCAAAGAAGCAAATGTAGATATTATAGGAATGTAGTTACACAAGGAAGACTGCTATTATTCCTACTGAGCTCAGTGGTTTAATGATAAAAAGGTTGGTGGCTGTAATATTCAGTGGTTTCAAAAAATAATCTTAGATTAGATTGGAAGAATGTAAAATCACATTTCCTAATATTACCTAGGGTTTAGCAATAGATTGCCATCCATTTCTACAGGAAAGTAGTGCTTTGAAAACAAGCTAAGAAGAATGTGAAGACGAAGCTAATCCTTTCATATACAGCACAGGGAAAAGACATGTGTCATCTAAATGATCTTCCACACTGGCCTAAAAAAGTATATGAGTTCCTACTATATAGCTTTTGGGGTTTTTCTGCTTGTTGTTGCCTCCATTCCACTGGTTCCATTCTTTTGGGGGCATTTTTGTAGCAATTTCTTAGAACTGTTGCTTGGTTTTCTAAACTGTTGCTTGGTTTGCTGAGATGATCTTGTGGTCTGAAGAGCAAATTTTTATTTTCTCTGACTTTTTTTAAAAAATAGAGTCACAGGGCTCTACATGTATGTTATGCAAATTGCTGCATATTTTTGCACATTTGCATCTACATTTAATCATCTTCATTTTTCTGTGCACATTTGCATCTATTCTCCCTCCCTCTGCCAAAAATGTGCAGCCATCTGAATCCATGTGTAGACACATGGCCAGATGTTCAATAATGCACATCCTCAGAGATACTCCTGGATTCTCCAAAACAACAAGAACAAAAACAAACGTTTCCCAGAGTTAAAGGAGTTTTCCCACCAATCCCCACCAGAAAAGGCCTGAATGCCTGTGAATTGTGTATGGACAGATCATATTCCAATCAACTGGAATGCGGATTATTTTAATCATGACAAGCCCATAGTTATAACAAAAAGGGCTATTTCAATGATACCCTATATAGCCCTATAACTTTTTTAAAAAAATTAGAAGGAAGGAGGAGAAGAGAACGAAACATATTGTTCCAGGGAATTGGAAGGGAACCACTTGACCATGGGGAGAAAATGTGGCAGCTGGTGCCAGGAATTGTCAGATAGTCTTGGACAACAGAAACATCATTTGGATATTTAAAAATACCCCCTCCCAAACTCTGAGAACTGCAACAACAAATACTGCAATCTCTCATTATATTTGCCCCATCTGGAGGCATTCTGACATCTCCTTTGGCCTCAGTCAGCATAGTCAGTGGTAATAGATGATGGAAACTGCTATCCAAGAACATTAAATCTCCCATTTGTGATATAGCTAGATGTATCTTCCCCCTGAACATCAGCAGACTCCAGTCTAGAACCGTGAACATGGAAAGAAGGCACATATGGGTACCCCCCCATTCAGTTCAATGGAAGAAGCTATTTCCCACATGCAAGAAAAGAAAGAGAAAAATAACACTTGAATGTGATTCCCCCCAATTAAAATGAGCCACATTGGTAAAATGTGCCAGCAAAGGGAACATTATGGGAACATTGGTAAGAAATTACTGGATCAGGAGTGTATATGTGTGTGTAGCCAAGTCATTTTGGCCATAATCAAGCATGGATCTAGGCTTTTAAACATTCTCGTGTCGCGTGTTTTTGGACCCAGAGCTCAGTGCCAATTATTCACTTCCAAACCCAAAGATTCTCCTTGACCTTGTTTTGCTTCAGGGACCTAAGAAAAGCAAAACAGGAATTCCACCTACTTCTCTGCTCTTTCTTTTCATGTTATTCCAGGATTAAATTGTCAGCCATTTCGAAGTAAAAATGTGAGGCAACTGTTCCTCTCATTTTAAACAATTACAGTGGTCTTATTGAAACTTCCCCCATGTCTTTAGATTTGTGCTTGAAAAAATAGTTAGCTGTGTAATGATTTGGAGGCAAGGCTAATTTGCAACTGTTCCTCCCCAGGTATGTAAGTGTGGAGACTATATGATATCATGTTAAAACCAGAGATGAGAAGCTAACATGAAACTGGAAAAATGAGCAGACTGGGCTGGAGCTCTCTTAACCTTTCTTAATTAAAAGGTTCTACTAATAGGAGTCAGCCCTCCAAAGGTGGCAGACAACACAACTGTAAAACTAGAAGTTGGAACAGTTACTTTTTTGGACTACAATTCCCCTGTTTTTCAAGATTGTATGGCACTGGCCGGGAGGGGGGCGGGGGTTGGGAGTTTTTATTCCAGTCACCTTCCAAAACTCTTTTTTTTAAAAAAAGATGGGAACAATGCAGCCTAAGGGCTGCATACAACCCCCAGGACTCTATTTTTTGTTGGTGAGGAAATTTGACCTCAGTGCCCCCAGGGTTGTAAGACAATTTCTCCAAGTCTATCCCAACCCGCAGTCATTTCAAACAGGAGAAACATTTTTTTTCCAATAGAGGTGACCCAAAAGTTGAAGTGGGCACTAGAGAAAGATGTTTGGGAACATTTTATGAGGTGGAGTGGGGTGTGCAGGTGGGCATCACATGCCCTTAGAAGTTGTTGGGCTGCTATCTATCAGTCCTACCCAGTACAGTCAATGGCGAGAGATGCTGGGAGTTGCAGCTCAAAAGTATCTGGAAGCCCACACAACTTCCATCCCTGATATACACAATTACCCCACAAGTGGACAGGTATACTGTCCTGTTTTCCAACATGTAGCCAGCCCTGTTTGTCCCTTGGCATATGCCACTTGAGTTGGTCACCTTACTTGTCCCATGTGGTATGAGTGGTCCTGGCTCCCCCCACCATCAATCCACATATTTATTCGCTTTTCCCAATTACCCAAATAGGGACCAATTGTTTGCTTGATGGCCTTGACTACCCTATGGACTTGACCATACGAGATTAAAAAGCAAAATTTTAACAGGATAAAAACGTCTTTGGCTGGTATTTATCACATTACGTCCTGTCCGTCATGCTGCTACCTTGCATTTCATTCATTACTATAGTGCACCTTTTTATTGATGGGCAAAACCTATCAATATGCCCTCAGTTTCACTGCTATTCCATTACTGACTTTGTGCAATAGGTTCCTGCCACAGCAGTTCCACTTCTCAGGCAGTCACTTGGTGTGAGTGGCTGCGATTCTGCTCTTTTCCTTCCTCCCACTTGCAGCAATTGCACCACCAACAGAACATTCACACAGTAGCCAGTTTCAGGAGATGGTTGGTAACTGGGATTGCTAATTCTTCCCCACTTCTTCTTGAAGGCAGCATTTGACAGTGTGGAAAACTGATCACATGACCATGGATTGCCAAAACACTATCATTGGGAAATGTGTGATAAGAAATGATGCCAAACCAGTATGCTTCCATTCTTAAATTAGCATTATTGTGGCAGGACAGCAGACTGATGTGATAGTCTTATGTCTCTCAGAGTCAACTACATCACAGAACTGTTGGGACATATTAATGGGGCCTCCCTGTGTATGTCTGCCTCTGAAGACCTTGGAGGATGTCAAAGGTATAGCTATGGTTGGGAGCAAAATGGGGGCTTTGCCTCTCAAATAAGAATTCTGTCCCAATTTTCCTTCCATTCCCAAATTTCTGTCCTTGCAGTGAGTGAAATGCTGAAAATGGTTCACCCATACAACCCTTCTGTTTGCTGTTTTTCATGCCCTTGGTGACTTTGCCTGCCTCTTTTCTTTGGATGCCTAACCTGTATTTCTAAATGCTCAGCTGAAGTGTGAGATTACTACAATGCTAGAAATGCAGGGAATGAATTCTTATGGGGTGGCATTGCCCTCATTCTGCCTCTCTGATACAAATGTGACAGCAACAGAGTAGAACAAGCAAAGCAGAGGGGAGATTCCTGAAAACAACAGACAGCATCAAAACTAAAACTCATAATCTTACAGATTTGGCTTATGATCCACCATGTTACACTTTTCTCATACTGCTATATACTTAGGGATACCGAGATTTTTCCAGTTGGTCAGCCAGAAACCTTCCCTCTAGAGACTATGCAAAGGTCTGTGCCAAAGCATTTTAGCTATTGAAGCAAATGGAATTCCTTTTGACCAGCAATGTTTATGAAACAGTTTCAGCATGAAGACACACCCTCAGGAATGGTCTGCACAAAGTATTGCATTCCCAAAATCGTGTATTGTGCTGTTTTATATGCACTGTTATAGGCAGGTTTCTTTTGTTTCTCAAGTTATGTTAATACAACAAGGAATTTCAGCTGAAATCGCTACCATCTGCGTAGAAGGGAGCAGCAAAACATAGTTACAGCAAATGCTTCATTTGGACAGCAAAGTACAGGGAAGTTAATGATAATCTTTCTGCCATTACCATGAAAGATTAAAGGCTATAATATACCCAAAATGCATTATATGGTTTATAGTTTTTTTTTTAAAATGAAGTTCCCAAAGTTACAGTGGGCAAGATCAGGGAAGAATGAAAACCAATACCTGTAATTTTATTTGCATTCTTGGGAGTCTGCCTGGTCATGATTGTTACCTTTAAAATACCAGCTTTTCCCATACACTCAGTCTAGCTTGGCAGAGACTTACATATAACCTTTTCTCTTCAATGTTCTTTTACAAATTGCCCTGCATCGGCCCTTTTTATCTGGTTCAAGTCTTGCTTATGACTGGTAGTGGTCATTTGAAAGGGTAGCTTTGCATGTAATGTAATGGTGTTTAAACTAAACTGGTAGTCATTTTCTAGGTCACCTAGGATGAATGCTACATTAATTAATTAAAAAAAATCCTTACAGCAATCTAACACTTGATTGGCAATCCTGGAAAAATTAGGCCAAAGCCTAACCTGGAAGTCAAAGACTACTAACATCTGTGATGTGTGGTGTGGAAGTTTGCAAATTTGCTCTCTCAAAAATCATGACAACTAGGGTTTCCAGATCTCAGAGTTGGGCCACTCTTCTGCATCCCTATGCTAAGGGGAGGATCTATGGGTCAGAGCAATACCTATGAGTCAGAGCAAGAATGTGAATGCAGATAACTGGTACCCAGGCTGCTTTGAACATGTTCAGCCTGGTGAAGAGAAAACTGAGGAGTGACATGATTGCACTCTTTAAATATATAAAAGACTGTCACAGAGAGGAGGGTGCCCTAGCAGTTAGGATAAGGTCTAATGGTTGTATTTTTAAAATTTTTATTAATTAAAATTTATACATACATTCCACATTCTTATTCATCCAAAACATGAATCAATACATCGTCAACTTGAAATCGTGAGTCATCTTTCAAGCATAATTCATACTTCTCGTAACATGTTATTTAATTACCCTACTCTTTAACACAGGGGTAGGCAACCTTTCCCCTTTAAGGGCCGAGGGACTTCAGCTCCCAGAAGCCTCAGCCATGTTTGCCAATAGTCCCATGTTGGCCAATAGCTCCTGGGATTCTGGGAGCTGAAGTCCCTTGGCCCTTAAAGGGGAAAGGTTGCCTACCCCTGCTTTAACATAACATTGCCAATGTCCTATTGCCTATTTCTAAACATAACTAAATGAAAGAAAGAAGTTTCATATATACTTAAAAGAATTAACGTACTTTGTCCTTCATCCTTTATACATCCTATTTTCTTTCGTTCTATATCCTTACACTTTCATCCACTCTTTCACTTACCCTAATTCTTTATTCCCTTTCATATTCCTCCTTTCTAACCCATTCCTCTTTCCATTCTCTCCTCTCTCTCCTTCTGCCATCTCTTTCTAACTCATCTACTTCTTACATTCCACACATATTGCTACATCTTCACCGTCATTCCCCTTCCATTATAATCTCTTTACTTTCCTACTTTCTCACACCCTCTTTGACTTCCTTTTTCCTCCTATCCTCCCCTAACCTTACCCACTTAATTACTTAGTTATTTTCATCCACTTTCTTTCTTTCTTTCTTTCTTTCTTTCTTTCTTTCTTTCTTTCATACTTCTGTAGACGTCCTACTTGGATTATCTGGTGAAATATTATCTAACATTCTTATCTCTCTCCTTTTCATTGCTTTCTTCTTACTAAGTTGTTACTTGTCTATCTTTGAACCACTTGTGTTAGACTATCTCCTTCTTATTTTCATTTTCTAATAACCTATTTTATTTCTTATTCTTAGTACCCTTATATAATTTTATTCATATTTTCTTAATAAATATTTATACAAATTTCTGCTTTCCATATAGCTTATTCCTTCCTCATTTATCCTCTATAGTTAATTACGCCTATATTCCTCCATTGGTCTTTTATATATTTTAAAATTGGTGTCCATTCTTTGTTTCCAGCTTCAATCAAATTATCTTTTAAAAATATAGTAAGTGTATCCATTTCAATTATATTGTAAAACTTTACTATCCAGTCTTTTATACTTGGCATTTTCTTAGATTTCCACTTTTGGGCTAGGGTTCTTCTTGCGGATGTGATTAAATATAATAGAGTTTTACCAAATTTTTTATCTAACTCTCTACCCCCACATGTTTAATAAGTAAATCTCCAGGCGCATCTGATTTTTTTTTATTTAGCATAAAACCAATTATCTCATTTACTTTTTTCCGATAATCCTTGACTACTTTAGAGGTCCAGAGACAATAATATAATGTGTCTGGTTCTTTGCCACATTTCCAGCATGTTACTCTTATTTTTATATATTTTTGAAATTTTTGTAGGGGTCATATACCAACGATAATATATTTTATAAAAAAATTCTTTAATGTTTTGTGAAGCCATATATTTCAACCTTTTGTTCCATACTAATTCCCACATTTTAACTCTATTGGATATCTGAAATTCTTAGCCCACTGAATCATATTTTCTTTTATTACCCCATCTTCTAATTCCCATTTCAGTAACAATTTATAAAAATGGCCAATCTTTTTTTTGTTATCTCCTAACCAAATTTTGCTGAATTCGTTTAGTTTTAAATCAATTCCTTGTGTCCTAAAATCTACTTTGAAACATTCTGAAATTTGTCTATATCTAAACCAATCCAATAAATAGCCTTCTTCATTTAATTCTATTTGAATTTTTAATTTATATTTACCTGTTTCATCTTTTTAAAATAATATTTCATAACTTATCCAATTCATTTCCTGTTTCATTTCTTTTCTCTGACTAGCTTCCTGAGGAGAGAGCCAACTCACAAATTTGGCCATAATTCTACCTCTATATTTGTTCCAAATTCTAAATAGAGCTTGTCTGATACAGTGATTGTTAAACATCTTATTCGCTTTAATATTTCCATAACCAAGTAAGTGTGCCAGCCAAATTATAGGCCATCTCCTTCCAGTTCTAATAATTCATCATTTTCTAAAGTAATCCATTCTTTGAGCCAAGTCAAACAGGATGCTTCAAAATAAAGTTTTAGATTGGGCACTCCCATTCCTCCTCTTTCAACTGAGTCCTGCAAAATTTGTAGCTTTATTCTTGGCCTTTTATTTTGCCAAATAAAGTTGTTCATGTCCTTATGCCATTTTTTTAAAGAACTCATCTTTAATTATTATTGGTAACATTTGAAATAGGAAGATCATTTTTGGTAAGATTTTCATCTTAATTATTGATATTCTCCCTGATATTGAGAGTTGCTTTTTATTCCAAAGAGTTAAATGTTTTTTATTTTATTCCAAGTTTTTTTTATAATTTTCATCAAATACCGCCAGTGTTTCATTCGTAATTATTATACCTAAATATTTAATTTTCTTTTGAATTTTCATACCCGCTTTTTCACTTAATTCGTTTTTTTCTTTACTCACATTTTTAGTAAGAATTGCAGATTTTTCTTTATTTAGTTTACATCCTGTTATCTTTCCAAAAGTTTCTATAGTTTCCATCAAATAGTTTACACATTCATGTTAGTTCTCTAAGAATATAACTATATATAATTGGCGAAGGCTCTTATTTTATAATTGTACTTGCTGATTTTTATTCCTTGAATTAATTCTTGATTTTTAATTTCTTTTATTAATCTTTCAATTACCGTCAGAAATAGTAGTGGGGACAAAGGACATCCTTGCCACATTCCTTTTTTAATTTTTATATATTCAGTGTATTCTCCATTTATAATAATTTTTGCTTTTTGTTCTTTGTATATTTCTTTTATCCAATTAATAAATTTAGGGCCTAATTCCATTTTTTCTAGAATTTCAAAAAAAGTTTGCCAATTCACTGTATCAAAAGCTTTCTCTAGATCTATAAGTAACATTCCTAATTTTTTTCATTATGTCTTTCGTAAAATTCTATCACATCAATCACTGCTCTTAAATTTTCTCTCATTTGCCTTTGTGACAAAAAGCCCCTTTGATTTTCATCTATCCAATTTTTAAAAATAATTCTTGAATCTATTAGCTAGAATATCAGTGAATATTTTATAATCAATATTTAGAAGCGAAATTGGTCTATAATTTTTTACTTTCCTTCTTTTAGTATAAGTACAATTTGTGCTTCTTGCCATGTGGGTGGAATCCCTTCCTCTAATATGGATACATAGTTCTTTTGCGAATGTTTGATAAAATGCAACAGTAAATCCATCCGGGCCTGGCGATTTATCATCTTTACTTCTTTTAATCACCTCCAAAACTTCACTATTTGATATAGGTTTGTTCAACTCGTCCCTTTGGGTTTGGCTTGGACTTTTGAATTCTTGTTTATTTAGATATTCTCGAATGTTGTTAATTTCCACCTCTTGATTTTGGTATAAGTCTGAAAAAAAATCTATGAAATATCCCTTTTATTTCTTTTTGTTGGGTTATTCTTTTCCCCTCGTCTTTTATCTCTAAAATTGCCTTTTTCTCTCTTTCTTAATTTTTCAGCCAACCATTTCCCTGTTTTATTAGTTGATTCAAAATTTCTTTGTCTAGTAGCTTTTAATTTTTTCCCCTACTTCTAATGTGTTTTTCCTATCTTCTTATTTTTGCAGTATTTTTACCTCCTCAAGTATATTTTTATCCCCTGGATTTTTAATGAGTTCGTTCTCTTTTTGTAATAGAAGATTTTTTTAACTTTTTATCTTTTTCTTTTTTTACTTTTTGCATATAAGCATCTTGACTAATTAGTAGACCCCTCGTCCCAAATTGTAGTCATTTTTGTCTCTCTTGTTTTATTTTCTTCGAAAATTAATTTAATATTTTCCCTGATTTTTCTATTACCCCTTGGATTTGAATTAGATCATCTTTTAGTCTCCAGTTATATTGCTTTACCTGTTCATTGATTGTCATTATCACTGTATTATGATCTGATAAATTCCTTGGTAAAATTTGTATTGATTTTATTGATTTACTTATTATTTTTGAAGTCCAGAACATATCAATTCTAGAAAGGGAACAATGTCTATTGGAATAAAAAGTAAATCCTTCAGAATTTTCATATAAGTATCGACACATATCATGGACTGCACAACTGTCTATCAATTAAAAAAAAAATTGAAGTTTCCCTTGAGTAATGGTTTTAAGTTACAGGAGGGTAGATTTTGATTGAACATTAAAAGGAACATCTTGATGGTAAGACTAGTTTGGCAGTGGAACCAATTACCTATAGAGGTTGTGGGTTTTCTTTCCCTAGACATCTTCAAAAAGAAACTGGACAGCTATCTTCTAAGGGATGGTCTACTTGGAGTTACTACATTGATTAAGGAGGGATGGTTAGACTATGATGGCCTATGAAGCCCTTTCCAACTCTAGGACCACAATGACAAGCCACCTCTGAATAAGATGGGGTTGCCATAAGTCACGCTCAACCTGAAGTCACTTAACAGCAATGAAACTTTGTAAATCTGTTCTCCAGAAGTTGTAATAACTACCTGCTGTTATCACTTTTGCTACTCTTTGTTAAATTCAGAATGGAAAACTAAAAGTACCTCTGAAATCCTATCTCACATTGTCCAAAGGAAACTTATGGTTAGATCCATTCATACTAGTGGAAAATCAGGAACATTCTTGGCAGTCTGTATAACTGGTCTGGCGAGTTATATCACTTACAAATGTGCAGGAGATTCACAAGCAATATATTTTGAATTTACCCAAATCTGCTACATGTCATAGAACCATTTTGTCATAGTGCATTTTTATTTATTCTTTTTGGCTGCCATATCACATTACGTATTGACTTATGTTTAGCTTGAGGTCTACTAAAACTCCTAGATCCTTTTTGCATGTACTGTTTTCAGGCTGGGTGTCACCCATTCTATATTTGTATCATTCATTTTTCCTGCTAAGATGTAAGAGCTTACATTTTTCCCTGTTGAAATTTATTTTGTTAGTTTTATCCAGCTCTTAAACCTATCAAGTTCATTTTGAATTCTGATCCTCTCTTCTGGATTATTAGATGCACCTCTTAATTTGGTATCATCTTCAAATCTGATAAGCCTACCTTCTATTCCATCATTTAAGTTATTTATAAAGATGTTGAACAACAGTGGGCCCAGGACAGAACTCTGAGACACCCCACTTCTCTCTAGAATGAACCATTGGAAAACATTATTTGGTTTTGGTCTATCAAGCAAGCTGGAAGGGGCAGAGAAATGTGTGTGTTTAAATATATATGTGTAAAAAGGAAGAATGAAGGTGGGGGGGGGGGGGAAGAAAAGCAATGTAGCAGAGCCAAGAAGAATAACTGGTTTTTATTTTTGCATGAACTTTCATGGATATAAATCCACTTCTCTGGATACAGTACAGAGTTGTAATAAATACTCAGGTGTAAACAACATTTACATTGTTGTGGGAGTGGGATGGAATGTAATAGAATCCAGAAGGATGCAAATCTATATGTATGTGTGTTTAGAAATTGCCAATGATATGCTATTTTTGGTAACTGCCGTGCACAGGCAATATGTAGTCCATGATCTCTTTTCATTCCTCAAGGTTACGTTTGATCATGTAGACTTTATTACACCAAGCTAAGTACAGTAATTTTCACTATGGATTTTCCCCATGTAAGTTGTTATAGCAAGTTCACTCAGCACATTCAAGCTAAGTCCCTTGTGTCCCATAAATGTAATACAACACTCAGCCTACTTTGATTATTTTTAGTATATACTTAAGAGTATTTGTTGGGGCAGAAGAGGGCCAGGGGAAAAAAGAGTCAAAGGTGGGAAAAAGCAGACCTCTTTTCTGTAAAAGCAAAGTTCAAATGGTGACATTTTAAGCTTCTGACAAAAGACTGATCAAAAGCAGAACTCATATTTGAATGTTCACTTTGATTTACTCTGGTGCTTTTGTTTACCAGGCAAGCCACACATGATGCAGACGTAAGATCTCTGATTTGATTTCTTAGTATGTTTATTTTCACCAGTGCTTGCAAAGTTCCTTTAAAAAATAATTTGTTGTTTAAGTGACCACAAAGCGCTTCCTCCAGTAATGTATTGTTATTCATGTTGTAAAAACAACAACTATTTTTGTAACTTGCTACGTTATTCATCACAGTACTTGTTACTTTTTAGTTCAGCACCCAGTTCTGAATTAGAAAGTGGCTACAATTCTAGGCCTTCCCTAGATTTCATTTGGTACCAAAACCTGACATACATCACAGTTATAACAGAAGCTTTATTGGTAGTAAATGATGCAGCAGGTGGCTTATAGCAGTTGTTCTGTCCTTGAGTTGGCTTCAATTCATGGAGATCGTGTAGATGAGAAATCTCCAAGAGCCACTGTCCTTCACTGTTCTGTTTAGGTCTTGTAAATTCATACTTGTGACCTCTTTAACTGAATCTATCCATCTAGCTTGCGGTCTTCCTCTCTTTCTGCTTCTCTCTATATTTCCTGACATTATTGTATTTTCAAATGAGTTGTGCCTTCTCATGATGTGGCTGAAGTATGACAGCCTCACCTTGGCTCCCAGGGAGATTTCAGGCTTGATTTGTTCTAGGATCCAATTGTTTGTCTTTTTGGCCATCCATGATATCTTCAGCATCACACCACATTTCAAATGAATAGTTTCTTCTTATCCACTTTCTTTACTAACCAGTTCTCAGATCCATACACGGTGATTGGGAAAACTATGTCTCAGATGGTTTTTTGTGGGTTTTTCGGGCTGTGTGGCCATGTTCTAGAAGAGTTTCTTTCTGACGTTTCACCAGCATCTGTGGCTGGCATCTTCAGAGAAAAATGTCTCAGTTGATGCTAACTTTAATGCTCAGTTGTAAATCTTTACACATTTGAATCTTTTCTAGTTCTTTCATGCTGCTCTTCCCATTCCTAGTCTTCTGATTTCTTGACTGCAGTCTCTGTTATGATCAATGTTTGATACAGGATATGGGAACTCTTTTACTATTTTGATTTCCTCATTGTCTAGATTGAATGTGCATAGGTCCTCCATTGACATTATTTTTGTTTTCTTTATATTCAGCAAGCCTACCTTTGCATATAGCAGAGAAGCATCCTGGTTGTGGAAAGAAAAGCTTGCTCCCCCCATTCTCTTCCTAACTTTAAATTGTCAAAACTCCAAGCAAAATTATCTTGCATGGATACTAGTACAATTTAAGCCTTGCTGTGCCATTAGAAAGCTGTTAATATTTGTTTAGGATGCTGACAAGGAGTCTAAAACCTGTCTGCCTAATGGCTACACAACCCAATGTTCACTGCACAACCCAAAGCATTTATTCACCCCCAAATACTGGGGGGGGGGAAGAGACAAGTAAATGTGGCTTGAGATGTGGGGCAAGTAATAATGTTACTCATTGTTGCTTTATTGGCAAAAAGAACATAATAATAATAATAATAATAATAATAATAATAATAATGATGTATATCCCGCCCCTCTGCAGAGCAATTGGGGCAGCTTACCTTCTTTCTTCCACCACCCCAGCATCATGTTACCATAACATTTTTACTTTTAACATTACTTCCAAGCTCTGGTTTTTGTTTAATAACTGCCATGAAAACTCTGAACTAGACTTAAGAAGAGTTGTTGGAAAGGGAAAATGTTTGATTCTTCCCTCTTCCTATGCTGGGAAGTGGTAATTTAAGAAAAGTTCAACCCTAACTAATCTGTACGACTGTATTCTTCCACAGAAGCCTGTCCAGGTTTTCATATCTTCTGTGGGTCCCACTATTACTGGGCAACATCTGGAAGACCATCCTTGTAGTAAGGGCTTTGTAACAGATGCCTTAAAATTGCTCATCTACACTTAGAACCTGGACTTGGATACAAAAAGTTCCCTGGGTCACAGCCTTTTCCATTATGGTGAGATGAACAATTTTTCTATTTCAGTCACAACATTTCTAAATGTGCATAAATCAGTACATGCAAACCCTATGCAAATCTGTTATTGCATATTTTAATTATTAACTGGTATGCAAGTGATAAGGGTGAGTGTGGTGTAGCAGTTTGAGTGCTAGACTACAGCTCTGGAGGCCAGGGTTCAAAAATCCCCTTTCACCCATGGAAACCCACTGGGCAGCCTTGGGCACGTAACACTCTCTCAGAGGAAGGTAAAGGCAATACCCCTCTGAACAAATCTTGCTAAAAAAACTGTGATAAGTTTGCCTTAGGGTCATCATAAATCAGAAATGTCTTGGAGGCACACAGCAGTAAAAACAATGCAAGTGATCTTCTGAAAACGGCAATCAGCTTGAACCTAGAGGTAAAGATACCTCATCTGGGAATATATTCCGAAGCTGTCTTCTTTTCCCCACAGTGGATTTCATTTCCTGCCATTTGGAGCTGGATGCCTTCATGGAATATCACATGGTTTTAGTTTACACAGGAAATCAACCCCAGTCACAAGAAAGTACTTGATCACTCCCACCTCTGTCCCACAAAATGATATTTTGCTACATTCAGTCCTGCAGCTGATTTTACTTCTGCTGTTAATCTGTGTTCTGCAATGTGATCTCTGGCTACACCCAATACAGCAGATTTATTTCTGGCTCCTGATAATCCCTTTATATGAATAAAGCAATATTCCCACTGCCCCCCACCCCCACCCTCAACCTTCCTCTTTACAGCAATTATATTAATCCCAGTTTCAAGAGGAAAAGGTGGAGGAAGGGTTGCCATGTATGCTAAGGGTGAAAGTCACATTCTGGAACAGGAAGCGTGCCCAGTCAAATGGTTTTTTTTATGAGGCCATGGAGATAAACATCGAATTAAAATGAGCAGAGATTCTTTTTTCCTTTTTTAAAAAAGGGACAGGATTAATCAGTAGGGTTATAAGCGTTACCCTGCATGGGATAGTTCAAGAGGTTAGATGCTGGTTTTATATGGATTAAAATATTGTTATGAAAGCATGCCAACAAAAGCCAATATAAACCTGCTTCCTATTTGGTTGTTTTTCCTCTGCATTTTGCAAGATTAGTTCATCTCAGACAGAGCTGAGAGTTTCAGTTTAGCAGAAGAGTCATTTAGCAGAAGATACCAGATCCTAAGAAAGCAGCTGCTGCTTCACATGCATAAACTAGGGCTGTGGTAAATGCAGTCCTATACACATTTATCTGGGAGTTTCGTCCCACAGGACTCAAAGGGTCTGCTAAGTACATATGTATTGAATTGCTTAGTCACTTGAGTAAAGCTCTATGCAGGCATTTTTCAATCCACGTGAATT
Organism: Phrynosoma blainvillii; assembly: GCA_026167975.1. Lineage (NCBI taxonomy): Eukaryota > Metazoa > Chordata > Lepidosauria > Squamata > Phrynosomatidae > Phrynosoma > Phrynosoma blainvillii. The sequence continues at coordinate 22,218,068 of JANUYF010000005.1, forward strand.
TTGTGGGGATCATCAGGGTTATGCAGAGCAGAGAGAGAATGAGAGAAGACTGGGAGACAATCTGAAGGAAGGAAATCTGTTGAACATCAGTGAACAGTACTGGGGTGGTCCACATGTGCCCATGTGGTTTTGCATCCTGTGGAGTCCTCTGCTGGTTTTTCCCAGCAGTGAATGGAGAGTTGTCATTCCTGGAAGCCTGAGAAGAAGTGATGCTCCTTTAAAACAAGGTTCAGCACCCCCTACACTTAAAAAAAAGTTTGGTTTTTTTTGCAAAAGCAATCCAGATTAGACCACTTCTGTTTTCATTGTGGGGTAGTGGTGCAGCATATGACAAGTCACAGGGGTCAAAAATGGGCCCATGACTCTCAGCTTGTCCATTCCTTGTCTATACCTTTTTGACAAACTCCTTCCTTTCAGCTTTTCCCCAGTGAACTGACACAATGAAGGCAATTTTGGTGACTGGGGTTGGCACTGTCCTGCTATCTCTACATGCAATGTTATTCATGTAGGCTGCATCTGCACTGCAGAAATAATCCACTTTGAGAGCACTTTAACTGCTATGGCTCAATGCTGTACAATTCTGGGAATTGTAGTTTGTTGTGGCACTGGAGCAAAGCAAAGAGGGAGCACAGGAGGAGTAGAGAGAAATTGGGATATTTTAAAAGTAATTGGAAAAGTGGGACAGCAGGGGATTGATCAGGACAGTCACTGCCAAATCATGACAGTTGGAGGGTGTGCAACTCCCATGATCTCTCACTATTGGCTATAGTGGCTATCACTGTTGGGAGTTGTAGTCCAGCAGCCTCAGGAGGGCCACTGCTCACCATATTTGTAGCAGAAGTTATCTTCAGACAGAAGATTATATTGTTACTTAAATTGCAGGGAGTCCTGACTGGGCACCCACAAATTGTACTCAATGGGGAAATTAATTTAACTCAATAGGAAACAGCAAGAGGGCTCCAGTAACATAAAGCCAGGATCTCAACCTTTGTATAATGGTTCCAAACCCAGAGAACTCTAGAGGGGGCTTTCCAGATTAAATTTTAGAGCCTCTGCAGATGGGCGGCACAGAGCTGCCCCAGGAAGCAGCGCATTGGGGCCGTGGCAACCCCATGCCGCAGCCCCAATCCTCCCTTTTGCCGTGCCGAAAAGAGTGGCAAAATGCTGCTCCTTTTAGGAGCGGAAAATAGGCCACCCTGAGCCGACACTGCGGCTCTTCCTCGCCCTTTCAGTGCAGCGTGTTTAAACGCTGTGCTGGGAGTGTGTCCTGACACCGCACGCCGTGCATAACGGCGTACGACATCAGGATGGCATTGGCGTAGGATTGGGGTGGCCGGCGTGTGGCTGTCTTGCCCCAAATCTATCCTCAGGCCAGTTCTTTGGGCCAGTCTGCAGAGGCCCTAAGTTTATTTGAAAGGAGGAATCCACACTCACATGCTCACTGTCTTGCTAACACAAACAAGAACTAATAATTCAAAGGGAATAGCAATGCAACAGTAATAGCGAGTTGCAGGGTGGATAAGAGATAATACTGTACTGATCTGAAGCGTAGTTCCAATTGCAGGATTACCAAAATGAGGACGGCTTGGTAAGCACCCACATTACTTGGGGTGGCCAGCTACTGAAGTGTCCAGATGAAATTGAACAGAGATTCTGTCCAGCTTCAAACTAGAGCAATTTGCTACTGTCCAGGCACATGAATATATAGCAAGAAATAGGTCCCGAGGGCAGGAGTTGATAGGCTTAAACTGCTTTCCCAGGGGACAAGAATGGGTGCAATATGCAAGAACATCCAGACAATTGGCATAAATATCGCCAGACAAAAAGAATTTCATTCCCTGAAAGAAACTTCCTTTATCTGCTGTATGCAAACTATTTCCAAGTCCAGCTTACCTCCATCATTCTCCTTAGCAAAGGGACTATACAGATTCCCCGCAATTTTGGCTAAGTGCCTTCGGCTTCTCCCATGCTGACCCATACAGATGTCCTCATATGGTATGGCTGGTTTCTTGTGCTGGGGAGCCCCCTTGTTGTTACAAGCTGGTAACTTCCTTTTTTATATTAGTTTGATATCAAAGGTTGAATAGAGGTGATTGAGGGCTGGATTTTGGGGTAACAATCTTCTGTAAAGTGACTCACATACCCATTTTACTTGGGTGGGATATTTTAAAAGTTCTCTCAGGGTGCATCTGCATTGTAGAAATAGTGCAGTTTGACACCACCTACAGAATCCTGGCAGCTGCAGTTTTGTGAGGCACCAGCACTCTTTGGCAGAGAAGGCTAAAGACCTTGTATAACTAGAAGCTCCACAAGTCCATAGGATGGCACAACAGTACTTAAAATGGTGTCAAACTGCGTTATTTCTACAGTGTATAGATGCATGCTATAAAGATATATTAATAAAACTGTAGGATGGTTATGGAAAGGCCATGGCTTAATGGCAGAGTACATTGTTTACATAAAGGTTCAAACTTCTCTGGCTGGGAAAATCCTGAGCTAGCTGGATCAATGGTTCAACTTGATATTAGGTGGTTTCCTATTTTTGCTAAGGCAATAAGTCACCCCTCTGTTTTCGCGGGGGATCCATTCTGTGCCCCCCCAAATGAAAACCTGCAAATATTCAAGCCCCATTGGCTTGAATGGCTGTGCAATCCCATGCGCAGCCCTGTCTGTGTGCAGTGTGTGCACGCACCATTTTATCCCTCCCCACTTGCCAGTCTGCAAAGGACTGAGACCATGGATGTGAAGTCCGTGAATGGGGAGGGATGACTGTACTCTCTTAGAAGAGTAGATTTGATGCCAGAATGTTTGTAAGTGATGATATAGGTCTATCTCATCTAAATGCAAAGAATGCACACTTTTTCTATTGTTGTATGCAATTCATGGAGAATTAACTAAATTAAAATCCATATGATTAATCAAATACAGTGACTTCAATCTAGTAAGTGCTATATGAATTAGTCATCTGAAGATTTCTCAAGGGCAACTTGGATGTTGGTCTTTCATTCATGCTCACTACAGCAGCCATATTAGAAAATGAAATCTAGTCTTCCTGTAGCCATGGGGAACCATGGTAATATTATGTCACATCATGCTTAAAAGTAGAAGCACACTTTTGAAAAGTTCTGAGAACAGTAATTGCACTTATTTATTTCTATTTAAAAATTAAAACATTAAAATATCTATACTCTTGTTGTTGCTGCTGCTGTTGTTTTTGTGTGCCTTCAAGTCTTATAGCAACTTATAGCAACCAACTTATAGCAACCCTAAGGCAGTGTTTCTCCATTATTTTCTGTCACGCCCCCCCTAGGAAAGAAGAAAACATTTCGCGCCCCCCCGTGCGATCACATGGGTGGGTTTGGCCAATCAGGATAGAGCTACTGGGGCTGTGCTGGGACAATCTCCCTCTCTCCAGCCATAACGGGGCCCCCTTTATGGAGCCTCGCGCCCCCCCTGGGGGGCCCGCCCCACTATTTGAGAACCGCTGCCCTAAGGTGACCCTATAATGGGATTTTCTTGGCAAGATTTGTTTTGAGGAGGTTTACCACAGTGGCGCCCCTAGGTATGGTGTCACCCAGTGTGGTAACTCATGGTGTCTCTCACACACACACACCCCGTTGACCTCCTCCCAATTCACACTGTACAGAATCCTTAGGAATGCTTTTTGGCAATAATGTTATTCGTAAATTCCATATATCACTGAATGTAATGCAAATAATTGTGACATAAACAACTAGCAAAATTAAAAATTATACCTTCAAATTACAATATCATATGCACAACCTAAATGTATTTACATATACATTTTATTAGAAGTTTTTATTAAAATGTGATATTTTAAAATAAAATTTAAAATGAATACAAACATTTAAAAAATTCAAAATTTTTCATTTTTCATTTTTTTAAAATTTTAATTTTAAAGCATTCTGAGGCCTCTCCCTTCTCCTCTCACTGAGCTTCACCCCACTTCCACCATCTCTTAAGCAGATGAATTTCTGCCAAAAGGTAGGTATTTGAGGAGAAGTGGTGTCACACCCCTTAGGGTGTCACCTGGTGAGGCCCACACCATTGACTTCCCATGAGGCTGAAAGTATGTGACTTGCCCAAGGTCACCCAGTGGGTTTCATGGCTGAGCTGGGAACTGAACTTTGGTCTCCAGAGTTGTAGTCCAACAGGCAAAGCACTATATTCTATCTAAAGATCTCCAGGTGGTGCACAATAAAACTAATCTGACAAATGTCAAACAGTGTGAACAATAAACATGATTTGAAAAGGCTAAACCATGTTAAACACTTCAACCAGTTAAAAACAATTAAAATAGTTTAAAATCATGTACCTGCAAGGGTTTGTGTTAATCAGTGAAGCTCTAAAAACTATAGTGAGGAATCATGTGTTTCACTTGGAATGGTAGCAATGTTGGCACCAATCGGGCCTCCAAGGGGAGGTTCTTCCATGACTGAGGTGCCACAGCAGAGAAGGCCTCTCTCTCCCACAGTATATTGCCCAAATTGATGGGATGGAGGGGAGGGCCACCTGAATAAAAGCAGGGATTTAAAGCAGGGGTGGACAATTGTGGTATGTCTAAGGGCTAGTTTTTTCCATGGAACATAACAGGTCACCAAAAATCCCCCTAAATGACAACAAAACCAAAAGTCAATTTCTGGTTTCTGCTGATAAAATACAAGGAATACATGTGGCCTTTTAAAAAGTTTTCTCTGTAAGCTTCCAGGGTTGATAATTCACACCTACTTTTTTCAGCAAAGGGGAGATCTAGGGAGTCTGGAGGGGCTGAAGCTGCAAAACTAGTTTGTGGGGAGCACACATGGCCCCAGAGCTGCATTTTGCTTACCTCTGTTTAAAGAAAAGGCCAAAAAGTTTCAGCATTGTCACAGTATATTCTGGAGCAGCAGATATTCCTGGGATACATGTGAAAGGGATAAAAAGAGGGAGGCTGTATGTCACAGAAACATAGGTGGAAGAGACCCCAAACGCCACCTAGTTCATCCCCCCCCCAGCCATACAGGAATCCACAATTAAAGCACTCCTGCCCAACCTCTGTTTAAAGACCCCCAAAGATGGAAAGTCCACCACTCTCTGAGGCAGTCTGTTCCACTGTTAAACAGCTCTTACAGTAGAAAAGTTCTTCCTAACGTTTAGATGGAATCTCTTTTTTTGTAGTTTGTACCCACCAGTCTGGGTTCTCGTCTCTAGTGGAGCAGAAAACAAGTTTGCTCCATCTTCTACATGACATCCCTTCAATATATAAAGATAGCCATCTTGTCACCCTTTGGTGTTCTCTTCTCTAAGCTAAATGTCGGCCATCTGTTGCTTCTCCCCAGGCCCATGAGCTTAATGGATGAATGGAGATTTGAACCCAGAGCTGTTGCAGCACTCTAGTCTTTACATCACAGCCATTGAGCACATTTTTAAAATTTGCCACCAGGGTCCCTAGGCGCAATGCTCAGTCCAGTCTTTTGTCTAAAAGTCTGCAATAATCCTACTAACTATATTACAGTTAAGGATTGTGTTGTTCTAATTCTATGGTCTTGGGTGGATCAGATGCTCCTGAACATACAGTAATTTTTAACTCAGTAACGTCACTTGCAAAGCGATTCCCTCCCTCCCCTGTCTGCACTGGTCCTATGGTAATACTAATCTGAGATTGTGGACTGCTGGTTTTTAGAATTTTTTAAAAAGAAAATATTGGCAGTAATTCTGTGTATCAAAATTGCAGTTTTCCATTTCCTCATTTACACTGGTCTATGTATCTTTTATGAGCACATACAAATGAAAGGATCTCTGCACACTCCTTTGTTGCAAAAGAGGCTTCCTTTCATGTATCTTGCCTGTTTGTCCAGCTGTACAAACTTCCTAGCAGATGTCTGGTATAGGATAACTAGATTTAGTTGGGGTACATCTCCTGTCTGGATGTCCTGCAGTGTGAACTTAAAATACCTTATAATATTCCTCCCTGGCTTCTCAAGGAAGTCGCTGTAATGTGTAGGAAGCCTTAGGAGAAAAGTACATTTCATTTAAGTAATGCATTGTTATGAAAGAGATATTTTCATTATTGGCCAGATTTAAATCAAAGTAACCAATCAGGTAAAGAGAAAGATTGTCTGGGTGCCTCAGCCTTCTTCCTTAGATTTCAAAGGGACTTCAAAGGTCATTTAGTCCAACTCACTGTGACAACAGGAAATCCACAAGTGCAGTATACCTTCCATAGATGGCCTTCTGGCTCAGATTCAGAAATCTTTAATGAAGGAGAATTCATTGACTTCTAAAATAGTCTTTCCATTTTCAAAACTGGGGTTGTTGTTGTTGTGTGCCTTCAAGTCATTTCCAACTTAAGGTGACCCTAAGACAAACCTATCATGGGGTTTTCTTGGCAAGCTTTGTTCAGAGGTTTGTCATTGCTTTCTCCTGAGGCTGAGAGCATGTGATGTGCTCAAGGTCACCCACTGGGTTTCATACTATACTGGTGCAATTCATTTTTTTTGCCTTAACATCCCACCCCCCCACCCCCGGCCTTACTTTTATTCCTGTTGATCCTGTCCTCTTGAGTTATTAGCAGCCCCTCCTAATGTCATGTCATTTGCAAACTTGATAAGCATGCCTTCGGTTCTATCCTTTATATAGTCATTTATAAAGTTGTTGAACAATCTGGTGGCACTCCACTAGTCACTTCTCTCCAGGATGAAGAGCAACAATTGGGAATAACAATTGGTGTTATTAGGGTATATACAGTATATAATAAAGTAAATATGAAGATATGTCAATATAAGGCTCGTCTACACTTGCCAGACTACTGCGGGCTGCCTTCAGATTATTCTGGCTCCGAATTCTCCCCCATCCCCCTTTACCTGCTGTAGGTTTTCAGCAAATGACAGGAGGCTGCCTTCCCATGCAGTCCCTCATTCTCATTCTCACTTGCACCCAGAGTGATTTGGCAGGAACTGTGTGGGAATGGAGCTGGCCATCATCTTCATGTTTTGCTCTGTGTTTTCCCTGGACTCGATTCGGGGGTCAGGGTTTATGTAAGGTCACAGGATCTCATCACTTTTTGCCATTGGAGAGCCTGGATGGTGCAGTGGTTACAGCATTGGAATACAATTCTGGACGTCAGGGTTCAAATCTCAGCTCAGCTATGGAAACTCACTGGTGACCTTGCCCAAGTCTCATTCTCTCAGCCTCAGAGGAAGGCAATGGCAAACCTCCTCTGAATAAATCTTGCAAAGAATACTGTGATAGGGTCACTTTATGGTTGCCATAAGTTGGAAATGACTTGAAGGCATGCAGCAGTAGCAGCAACAGTCCTGTTTTTGACAGTGGAAAAGACTATGTGTTAAATGTGTTAAATTTGCAAATTAGAGTAGTTGCACAATATGTAAATTCAGTGTCCAGATTTCAGGGGCAATTAATTGCCTGTCATACTTTCTATATAATGTGTAGCTGTGTCTCTGAATTTTGTTATTAAATTACTGGCAAAGAGTGTGAACAATTCTTACCTTAAGTGTGTGTGTGTGTGTGTGATTTGGCAAGGGGGAATCTCCTCTTTTTCTCCCCATTTCTGATGAGAACAGAAATTTTTCTTCTCAAGTGGCTTGGGGCTTGTCAAATAGTGCTCGGTAAATTGTTAGATCCTGACTAGTTTCCTTAGCACCATGAACTCTCAGAACACAACACCATATTAACATGGTTCTAAATAGAATGATGCTTTCCTTTCCCCCACAAAGGAAAAACAAATCCATTATAGTTAAGCTGTTCTGACATTAGCACGCTAGACAAAAGTTGGCACTGTAGCAGATGCAGAAACAGTGACTTCCTTAGCAGCTCTGCACAAATGACCCTTGTTAGGATGAGGAAACTGGCTAAGTAGAGTCTGACTGCAGTATCTGTTAGATAGCATGAGATGTTTGTGTATCCAGTGTCTGATCATTGGTTCCTTTGAAATGGTGAGAGGACTTCTACTTCCTTTAATACATATCCGGTCTATTTTCTTCCTAGGAGGCCAGGCCAAAACTTGGGGTGGGAGGAAAACTGTGGAGGGGGGGAATGTTACAAGATCACTACTTCTTATATACTCCTCTGTTCAAAGCAAGAGATGCAAAAACAAGTCTCTCTAATCCGATTCCAAATGAGATGGATCTCGGCGTTAAGGATCCTAACATTCTTATCCCACTACAAATCCCAGCATATTCTGGGTAAGGCCATTGTGGACCATAAAGTGGTGTAAAACAGATTTGTCAGAGTCTTCTTGCATGGCATTTGTTAGTAATGTTTAATATACTGTGGGTCCTTGGTATTTACTGGGTTTTCATTCCAGGACCCACTGTGGATGCTCAAAATCCGTGGATGCTCAAGTCCCATTAAATATAATGGCACAGTGAAATGGTGCCTCTTATATTAAATGGCAAAAAGGTGGTTTGCTTTTGGAATTGATATTATTTTTGAATATTTTCAAGCTGTGGATGGTTGAGTCTGTGGATAAAAGATCCATGAATATAGAGGGCAGACTGTACACTTTACAAGGTAAATGGCTGACGATTCCAAAGTTAGACTTCTTGACCAACCGGATGAGTCACTATTTGATAATAGTCCTGGGATCATGAGATGTGATGTGAAGTCCTTCCTTCTCTTACCACATGAGTCCTGTTCTCGTTGCAATCGCATTTGTTAAAGAAAATGGAAACCTGTCAGTTTGGCAGCAGCCATTATTGCATGCTTCCACCATAGCGCAACTGATGCTGTTTCTCCCATCTACCTCACATTGTCTTCTGCACTTCCCCTGATCTCTGCCTCCCTGCCCTATGCCCTACCCAGTGTGCCTTTAGGTTTTTTTAATTTTTGTTTTTAATGCAATTCCAGAGTTATGCTAATGTGATTTAAGTAAAAAAACCAAAGAAGAATAACAAATGAAACAGTTGAATACTCTCAACTATTACCACCAGCAGGTGGTGTGGAAGCAAGCATTGGTTGATGGGTGAGTTTCCATGTGTCAATCCTTTTCCTGGGCCATTATGATAAAATTATTTGTAGACTTTTGTGCTCATAATTCACTGAAGGCCAGTGCTAAGAGCATGTGTACTACAAAGCAAAACAGCAGCATGTGGAATCACTAGAGCAATGATGGCGAACATTTTAGTGACTGAGTGTCCAAACTCAGTGGCATTCCCGCACTGGATATCACCGGGTGCCAAGGGCAGGACTTCCAGGGGCGGGACCACAGCTGAAGTCAGAGGTCCAAAACACCCTGCAGAAATAACCTAGTCTGAGACTGCTTTAACTGCCTTGGCTCAGTTCTAGGGGATCCTGGGAATCATAGTTTATTGTGGCACCAAAGCTCTCTGGCTAAATATCTCACCAACCTACAAATCCCAGGATCCCATAGCATTCATCCCTGGCAGTTAAAAGCCATGCAAAACTGGATTATTTCTGCAGTGCAGATGCAGCCCTAACACCAGTGGCTGAATATCACTATTTTGTGGATTTTGGATGTTACTGTACTTTGCTATATGGCCAACAAGAGCCAGCGTGGTGTAGTGGTTTGAATGTTGGACTATGGCTCGGGAGACTAGGATTTGATTCCCTGCTCGTGCAAGAAACTCACTTGGTGACTTTTGGCAAGTCACACTCTCTCAGCCACAAGGGATGTCAATGGCAACCTCCTCTGAATATATCTTTCTAAACAAATCGTGTAACAGTTTGTTGTGACGAGTTCTCTGGAAGATCAGGGTCCAATTCACCATGAAGCCACAGACATCCACTGCATAACCTTGGGCAAATCACACTCTCTCAGCCTCAGGACTCTGAAGGGGGAGAAAGCAGCCTTCAGAGATCTATGGGGCTCTGAAGGGGGGGGAGGATAGGAGGCTTCAGAGCTCCATGGGGCATAAGCCCCACAGACTCGGAAGGGGGGGACGTAAGGGATAGGGTCACCAGAAAAGTCCTGAAGGCTCACTACACATGTACACACACCCAGATCACACTGTCTTAGCCTCAGAGGATGCCAATGGCAAACCCTCTCTGACGAAGCTTACCAAGAATACCAACCCTGTGATAGGTTCTCCAGAAATGACCTGAAGGCTTAGAATACATAAACACACACTCCCAAATCTGGGAGAAGGACAAAGAAATGACATTCCCCAGGGGACTGTGCCTTGTGGTTGGTGTGGTTTTTGGCCAGAAAGGGGAGAATCAGGGAGAACTGGGCTGCATCAAGGAGCCGGCCCGGTCGTGCGTGCCTCCTCTTCCTGTGGCGACGGTGTGCCCTGTGACATGGGTTCGCGTGCCACAAACGTGCCATGGGTTTGCAAACACGGCACTAGAATATTGTTACCTGGCCAGTAGCCCAGCCATATCAGAAGGCCCCCTCCCATCAGCAGCCTTCTGGGTTTGGCAACTCCCTATCCCACTCACTTAGCAGCCTCAACAGACCTGAAAGGGTTGCTGGGCAGAAGCAGCACCCCTTCCCACAAGCAGCCACAGCTGATTAATAGCAGAAGTGCCCTGGCTGGCACCAGGGGGCGGCTGGTGGGGGGACAGTATTGGGAGCAACTGTGTCACTGGGTGTTCATCCCCCGATGATGATGATGATGATGATCCCACTCCCCCCCCCCCAACATTGGGACTCAGAGCATCTTGTAATTTAAAAGAAGAGTACAATTAAAAACCCACAAAAGAGAACATTAAATAGATTTAAATTATTACAGTAATAAAAACAGATTGTTAAAAGGATAAAATAAAGTTTAAAGCACTTAAAAAGCACTTAAAAATTGTACACTATAAAACAGTACCCCACCCCAGACCATTCAGATTTTTTGTTTTAAAAGCTGTCTGAATAAAAAGGTCAAAGCCTGCTCACAGAAGGACAACAAGGAGGGGGCCATTCTGACCTCCCTGGGAAGGGAATTCCAGAGTCCAGGGGCAGCCACTGAGAAGGCCTTCTCTCGCATCCCCACCAGCTGTGTTTGCAATGGTGGTGGGACAGAGAGAAGGGTCTCTTCTGAGGATCTCAGAGCCCTGGCTGGCTCATACAGGGAGATCTGCCAAATAGCCTGGGCCTGGGCCATATAGGCTCAAGTGTCAACTGGTGCAGTTTGCACCCTTCACACCCCCTAGAGATGCTGTATGGATAAGTGAAACAGAAGTTTAATCCAGACTCTATTCTAGATCTTTAAAAATTAATGATTTTGGACAACTCCCAGCCAGGCCAAATTAGTAGATTCAAGGATCTGGGATCCAAAAAAGGTAATGTTTCTAAGCTCTTTCTTCTCTATAGAGGCTCCTCTGTTCACCTGCCAGCCCTGTTATTCATATCCAAACCTTCCTTTACTGTCCATGCTGCCGGTTGGCCATAGATGCAATAGTTCACACAGCACCTTTTCTTCCCAGGCTTGTGTCCCACATCCTTAAGGCCTTCTCTCCACCTGCTGCAACACTGCAAAGCTGGTCAGATGGACTACCATCCTGTTCTACATCGTTAAAAACATTGACATGTTACTCTTTATTTATTCCGGTTGCATCTGAGTGGAAGCAGCAAAAAGCCTTCTGGTATTGCGCCAGAAATGTGATATATATAATGATGTTGTTTAGCAGCAACTGTGTCACTTGGTGCTGTTGACAGCAAAATAAATTAGCATGATAAACATAATTTCTCAAAAACAGCTAAGTCAAAACAGATGGTTTAAAATATTTTGGCAGGGCCCATTAGCCCAGGTTTACATGTATGTGGCAGCATTAGTTCTGCTGATGGCATATGGTGCCTATTTACGATTTTCACAGCAAAAATGCTCTCATCTCCAGCTTCACCGGGAAAAGAGAGGGCGAAGAGTTGTGTAGCTTTTATTATTCTATTACTTGCTAATTTGTAGCAGAAGAAATGGAGAAGGGGACAAGTAGAGAGGGAAATGATAGCCTTAGCAATAATTCAAGAGCAAAGGGAAAGTGAAGGATAATGATATGTTTGTACACTCCAACAATAGGCCATTATTTAATGCTGTTTATCTGCAACCATTTAGACTTTATCTTTCCCTTTCATCTCACACCATCCAGTGCAGGAGATATTTCCTAGGCAGAATAATACGGTACTTCCCAACAACACAACATTTCATTTACATGCATATTTCCAGTATTCAGAGCCCTTTGCATATGTTTTCAGTGCTCCTTACAGCCACACCACAAAGGTATTCTGCTGCCTCTAATATCAGAGGTGGTATTAATATCTCTCAGTGTACCAGTTGTTGAAGAAAGTGAAAAAGAAGGTTGAAATTGCACTCAGTTTTTCTGGTGGGCTTCTGATGAATGTTTCTAGGGAGCTTATCGCTTGGTGTTTAAAATCGAATTAAGCCTCCTGGGCTGCAGCCGAGAGGTGGGATGGGGGCGGATATTATCACATGCTAAATTGCTGCCAAATCACCAGCTACCATCAGCCTGGGTTCCAGCTGGGCTCAGCTGGAGCATTTTAGAAGCCGGAAAGCATTCTTGTTTCTAAAAAGTGCCAGCTGAGCCTGGCTGGGACATGGACTGATGGCGGCTGGCAATTCGGTGGCGATTTAGCATGCGATAATCCCTGCCACCATCCCGCCTCCTGGCTGCAGCCCAGGAGGCTTAATTCGATTTAAAACACCAAGCAATCATCTCCTAAGATTGCAGGAGTGAAAACTGGATACAGCTCCTGTCTCTCCTGTGTACAGTGTGGCATAGTAATTTGAGCATTGGACTACAACTCCGGAGACTAGGGTTCAATTTCCCATTTGGCCATGAAACCTACTGGGTGATCTTGAGCGAGTCACATGCTCTCAGCCTCAGGGGAAGATAATGGCAAACCTCTGAACAAATCTTGCCAAGAAAACCACATGATAACTTCACTTTAGGGTCATCATAAGAAACAACTTAAAGACACATGATGCACACAGAGGAGGGAATTTCAGCAGGTGAAATTTCAGCCATCTCTAATTTTCAGCCTGGCAACGCAAGTCACATAGGTTGACCAATGTGGTGGAAACAGAATGCAAGTCTGCCCCAAGATATTTTGCCACCAAAGAGAAAGAGCAAAATGACACACACCTCAGTACACACACACACACACACACACACACACTTTCATATACAAAAGCAGACAGCTGAATCTTACTTCAGCCAAATAGTGCTTTCCATTACATTTTCAGACAGCCAGATAGATGTGAACATTGGCTATGGGATGCATTCAGATTCTGGTCTAGGAGGGCCTAGGACAGGGGTGGGCAACTGTGGGCAGAATGTACTATTAAAAAATGAAACAAACCAGAGTGGCTGGGAATACAGTTCTGGATCTCAAAAATTGGTATTTTTGTGGCTATAACAGTACACAGATACCTTGAGACCTATTTCAAAGGTAAATTAGTGCATCTGAAGGCTTCCAGAAGTAGCAGTTTACTTTCTTTTTGGGACAAAAGAAGGTTGGCCCAGGGAGTCTGAAGGTCTGAAGGACCACAAAACATCCTTGCAGGCTACATGTGGCTCCAGCGCCACATTCTGCCCTGTCTTGGCCTAGGATGAATGGCATAAAGGCTGCCTTGTCTGATCTCCTGCATCTACTGCCAAGTTGATTGTCTCATTCTGCTGAATAATCCCTGATCTTCAGGCTGCTCCAATATGCTAGGTCACCAGATGTCATAAATTCAAAGGAGGAGAAGGCACGACAAAACATAAGACTTTCAAGAAAAATGTAGGTCAAATGAACAGAAAACACTTCAAAACAAACGGTTGAAATCCTGGAAAAGGGGTGACCAGATGTCCTACATTTCAACCCTCGGTCCAGGAAGAATTTCAAAATGTCCTCCATTTTGAGCGTGAGGCATGAATAAAGATATGAGTGTTTATAGCTTTTATTTTGGTATGTCCTACATTTTTCTTGAATGTTCTACATTTTGCTGTGCCTTGTCCTCCTTTGGGGTGATGACATCTGGTCACCATGCCAATATCGGTCTTCTTTTTCTCTCTTTTATTCTTCACACTTTGTAGATGGGATGCCTGTGTGCTGAAAACGAAATACAGTGGCCTCCCTATGTCCACCTAGCGGCTTTGAGATGAAAGGCATCCAAAAGTCAGTCCTTGTTGACATGGAGGCAACTGATCTACTTATCTTGCCATAGTTCAACAGCTATCTGGGCCTGGGCAGTGCCAAGAGAAGTTGTATCATCAAGGCATGACTTTGGATTGTATATCCAGAGAACAGAAAAACCATGTACCTGTCACGCCAAGGCGCGGTGTGAATAAATTTCAGTATCTCAGCAGGGATACTTCTCAAACAAAACACGGAAACCAGCTGCTGCTGTTGAAGGGTTTATTTACACAGTATAGGAGGCAACAACTATATACAGAGAATGCAGAGCTCTTGGATAAAAGCATAAACTAGCTTTCTCCTTCTACAGCTCTCAGCAATCAGCAACACAGGAACTCTCCAACCAGACTAACAAGCCCCAACCACTGACCGATAACAATGACCAACACACACTCACACTGAGCTGTGCTTCTTATACATTCGGCTTCCTTGCAACATTGCCTAAGCATTGCATCATGCTCATTACCCCTGAGGTCCAGGTGCTGTCCCAATACACATTTATAGTCTGGCTCTTCTGTTATCTTCAAGGACATAATCACCAGATGTCCAAGCTTTTGTCACACATACACACATACAGATGACTCTGCAGTTCTGCAGATATAATGCTACACAGCACTTTAGTGTGACAGTACCTCCCCATCCTGCAACATAGCAAGGCTGGCTTACAATCTCTGAAATAAGTAATTTACATGGCCATCCATTTCTACACGTTAGAATGGTTCTTACTTATCACCAAGCATCCATCAATTATTGTAATTTTCATATGAACATAAACCTTTTTCCTTTCTAATATGAAACTAGGAGAGATAACGGTCAGTTTTATTTCTCCCTTCTCTTAAGAGAAGGGTTGTTATAGCCCTATACCTTTTCTGTTGCTAATCCAGGTATAGCAGCAGAATCTGCAGGTAGTCTCAAGAATCTCAAACTGTATGCAGCCAGGATTGCCCATACAGAATGACTGTCAATGATTCTCCTAGGAGCAAACTTGGAACAAAATCAACAGCATTGCAATGAAAGCAGTAAGAAGAACATTTAAGATGTCTTAAATAAAACAGTCAGAAAATCCTCCCCCCCCCCTTGAAGTTCTGTTAAAAAGAATCTGTCATAAATTATTAGTAAAACAGTATTTAATTGATGTTTAATGGCTCTCGATATATTTCAGGTGACCATCAGCAAGTTAGTTTTTGACATTTATTAGCTGCCATTAAACACCAATTTAATGGTGATATTTTATTTTTGATGTAAAAATATGTCAGGTTGACACATTACAATGTAATGGGGCTTTGGGGTGAGAGAATGAGGCTATTACCCAGTGGGTGTGTTTGGGCCTCAAGTCATAACATGAAGAAATATGGTTTCACACAAAAAAATGTTTGTGCTTCTTGGTTTTCATAATGTGCTATAAAAACTGGGGATATGGAATGATTTTAGCACTGATCATATTACACTTGCTGATAAAATCTGATGTAATTTCTGGTGTTATCACTAACTAATAAAAGGAGGATCTATGGTTAAATGTCACTTGGAGGATTTTTAAAAACTTGCATTGTGTAAATTTTGGGATATTTTTTGACTCTCATTGAGAAGTGCAGTGTCTTGCTGGCTATAAAGTACCCATGTCCAAAAGATTGCTTGATTGTGTAGAATCAAGTGTGTTTCATCCAAACATTGAGATCCAGAAGACAGAAGGCAGAATAAAATTCATATATACATCACTGCTAAGTTCAAAAACACAGTGTGTTAGTCTGAAAAATCACTATGCAAAGGGATCTTGTAATACCTTTAAGACTAACTGAAAGAAAGAAGTTGGTAACATGAACTTTCGTAAACTTGAGCCTATGATCACTGCTCATAGTTTGCCTGAAAATGTCATAACACCTTTAGTTCCACATAAGTATACCAATAGCAAAAAGCAACAATCCAAAACCACAGTAGATATGTTAAGATGTGTCTGTATGTACAGTCCCAGCTGCTTTTTTTAAACTGAAAAGAACAGTGTGAAGCAAGTGACTAAAATTTAAGAACACTGAACAGGAATCCTGTTGGTAACATATCCATACTTCACCTGGAGTTACATTCATGTAGATGTAGGCTTTTACAGGCTTCCTCCAGCTTTTGACACCTCGCTTTCCGATGCCGCAATCTTCCAATGTTTGTAAATAATTCAAACATGGGTTTCACTCCTTTGTTAGCTCTTCTTATCTACAAGGTCATTTGAGACTGCTTGCATACATGTGTGTGTGTGTGTGTGTGTGTGTGTATAGTGTGTTAATTTAGGTTTTGCATGCATTCAAAAGTGATATATAGTGTGCTATTTATGTTCTGTTATATTCTGTTATGAAAATATATGAATTTGCAAGCTTAAAAAAACCAAAACCCCGAGTTCCACTTTTCAACCAATTCCACTTTCTGGTGGTAAGATAAGCAAGGGCAGGATCAAAATTCGAAATGACCTTCATAGATTAGAAAGCTGGGCCAAACTAACAAAATGAATTTCAACAAGGAGAAATGTAAAGTACAAGACTTGGGAAGAAAAAAAAATGAAAAGTGCAGATATAGGATAGCAATAGCAATAGCAAGTACATTTCTATACCACTTTTCAGTGAACTAAGCACTTGCTAAGTGGTTTACAGTGTGTAAACTAATTTCCCCCAACGATCTGGGTACTCATTTTAGTAACCTATGGAAGGATCCAAGGCTGACAGGACCTTGGAGCTCTTGGGATCGAACTCACAACCTTGTGGCTGCAGTGCAGGCATTTAACCTGTACTTGTGGTTGCAGTACAAGCATTTATCCATTGCACCACCAGGGCTCCTGCAGTACATGTGAAAAGGATCTAGGAATCCTAGTAGACCACAGGTTGAACATGAGCCAACAGTGTGATGTGGCAGTTTAAAAGCCAATGGGATTATAGGCTGCAACAATACCAATCAATCTTTATTGCTTTTGGCCAATGGCCGTTACAAGGCTGCATCAATAGAAGTATAGTGTCTAAGTCAAGGGAGGTAATAGTACCACTCTATTCTGCTTTGGTCAGGCCTCACCTGACCAAAGTGTGTCCAGTTCTGGGCACCACAGTTCAAAAAGAATGTGGACAAGTTGGAGCGTGTCCAGAGGACCAAAATGGTGAAGGGTCTGTAAACCATGCCTTATGAGGAGAGTCTTAGGGAGCTGGGTATGTTTAGCCTGGAGAAGAGAAGGTTAAGAGATGATATGATATTGAGGATGGAGCAATCTTGTTTTCTGCTGCTCCAGAGCCTAGGACACAGAACAATGGATTCAGAGTACAGGAAAAGAGATTCCACATCAACATTAGGAAGAACTTCTGAAAGTAAGAGCTGTTCAACAGTGAAACACACTCCTTGCACACTCTGCAGGTTCAAGAATCATAGACTCAAATAATAGAAGCATAGAGTTAGAAGGGGCCCCATAGGCCATCAGCTCCAACCTCCAACTCAATGCATGTCCATACAAAGGGCAAACATTTGTACCTCATGTCAAACTCCCATGTTTATATTTGGGATATACTGTGAAGTAGAACACATGCTTTTCATTCATAAGGTCACAGGTTCAATCCCCTGACTCTCCATTTGAAAAGATATCATATATCAGCGCTGAGGAAAAGCTCCACCTGAGACCTTGGCCATAAGAAGAGGAGGCCTGCTGGATCAGATCAAAAGTCCATCTACTCCAGCATACTGTTTCCCACAGTGCCATCCAGATGTTTCCATGAGGCCTGAAAGCATGGCATGAAAGGTAAGAGTCCTTTCCTACTCTTTCATATTCAGTAGCACATTGCTGTTGAAGCTCAAGGTTCCTTTTAGCTAGACCAGCAGTTGAAAACTTCCCCATTTGGACTACAACTTCCAGAATCCCCCAGCCAGCATGGCAACTGGGATTCTGGAGCTGTAATCCAAACAGGGAACTTTTTTCAATCTTTGGGACAGACTCTGTTGGCGTGTCAACTATCACTAAAAAAAAAAAAAAAAAAAGACCTCCCATGATCTCCTCATCAGCCTTAGTTATAATGAGAATCTTTTTGTCTGCTGAAATAGCAGAAACAGGTAGATGTATGTGAATGTTTATGTGATCTGGGCTTGGATCACAGCACTGAGCAAAGTGATTTAGAAAAGGGTTCCAGTCTGGATCACAGTCATCCATCTTATTAAAAAAAAAAAAAAACCTAAAAATTTGCAAAATGACTACACCTGCTTTCATATAATCCGCCCCGTGCACTCAGATCCTCTGGGAAGAACCTATTGCAACAAGTGAAGACCAGATTGATTATGACCTCCCAGATAATTTTTTCTGCTGTCGATCCCACCTTATGGAATGCCTGCCAGACGAGATCTGTCAAATTTCCAACCTAGATAACTTCAAGAAAGCTGTCAAGACAGATTTTTCTGGCAGGCCTTCCCGGAATAGCACCCGGCCATGTAAAGACCCTCATATTTGTGAATTTGTGAGTTGTGATGATTCTGCCCACTGTTACTGTAATATTATAGTATTATTGTTTTGATTTTAATGATTGTAATTTTAATTTTAGTACGGTTTAATTCTCTTTTTAAGGGGAGGGGGATATTGGGCCTCTACAGATGGGCCCTTTGGGCCATCCTGGAGGCAGGGATGGGGATGGGCAGCCGCACGCCAGCCGCCTCAACCCTTCCCCGAAGACGTCCTGCATGGCGTTCAGTGTCAGGACGTCCTTCCGGCACAGCCTTTTGATGCATTGTGCCGGAAGGGGTGCTAAAGAGCCACACGCTGGCTCTTAGGGCACCTTTTTTTGCCAGCTCTGAAAGGAGCGGCATTTTGCTGCTCCTTTCCGAGACGGCAAAAGGGAGGATCGGGGCCGAGGTGTCTGGCAGCCTCGGCCTCGATCCTCCGCTGCCCAGGGCCACCCGTCTGCATCCCCCCATTGTATTTTGCATTATTTTAAATTGTTCTTTGCTGCTTTGATTGTTTTTACAAAAAATGGGATATAAATAAAAGTTTTAGTATTTTTTTTATTTATTAGTACTGTTATAGTACTGTTATTGCACTTTAGTTGCCATGGACTGTATCGGCACTGCAGAATTAATGCACTTTGACACCGCTTTAACTGCCATGGCTCAATGCTATGAAATTCTGGGATGTGTAGTTTTATGAGATATTTAGCCTTCTCTGTAAGAGAGGTCTGATGCCACAAACAAGAAATCCCAGGATTCTGTAGCATTGAGCCATGGCAGTTAAAATGGTGTCAACTTGCATTATTTCTGCAGTGCCTTGGTTCAATGCCATGGAATTCTGGGCTTTGTAGTTTGGTGAGGCAATAGAGTGCTCTGGCTGAGAATTCTAAAAGTTTCTCCCTATTGCCCATCCCAAGTTTCCATAGGACAGAACCATGTTAGTTAAAATGGAATAACAGTCCTATAATTTTGTAGCATGAATAGGCCTCTGGCTCTCTATATTTTTTAAAGAAGACTTTTGTAAAAGGCTGAGTCTCTTTGGAGAGCACTGTTGCTTTTGTTCTGTATTGTGCAAGTGTTACTATATTGTGAGCTGTGTTTGTTTTGGGGACATATTTACTGACAATGATCAGAATTAATTTAAGGACATATGCCCGTATAATGGCCTAAAGCTGCATTATTTGTGGCAGTCTATAAAGGCCCTAAGTCAGGCTGCAGATGCAGGCACAAAAGGTAATTGTTGTGTAGTGGGCATATTCTGCTGATAGCTGCAGAAATGGAATTGCACAGACTACATGTTCATCTGTGCCTTGTCCTAGTAAGCTGTGCATTGTGTATTATGACTGTGCACCCAATACATTCCATTGAGGTTATGCATTATGTGGCACCCATTTATTAACATGTGTTTGTTACTCCAAGATCTGGCCCTCTGCACCTCTCCTCTTTCTCAATATCATGTTGATATCAAAAGGGAAGTTTGGTGCATGTGGCTGAAAGGGTGCCAGTGCAGGAATCTAGCCATACCATATAAGGAGATCTGGGAGGCTCAACATGGGGGGAGCTCACCAGCACATACCCAAGGATAGATCAATCAAGATTGGAATCTGCATAAACTCTTCATTGATAGGAGTGATGATGGGTGATAGACCTTGTGTTTTCAAGTGAACAAAAGTCCAAGAATACTTCCTTCTGGAAGCAATACCCCACTGGCCAGTGATATTTGTCCAGCCATTCCCAAATTTCCTTCTCATTCTTCTGTCCTGGAAACTTCATTTTAATCCCAAAATTTGCCCTGGGATATGTTTTGCTATATAAATATGCCTGTTCAGGCACCCCCTCCCCCAATTCATCTCACTTGAGTTCAGACAGACTCTCTATCAGTATCTCATTTGACTCCTCAGCATTGCTGGCCACTATCCACGAGCAGCTGCTGAGCCATTTAACTTCACAGGTGTCCCTCGATTTGAGCCCTGCTTCTGGAATCAGTACAGTATCACCTTTTGTAATCCCTTTTGTTGATATCTGCTACCACCTTTTATATCATTAGTTCTTGGCTGTGTGCGTGAGTGAATATCGCCATGGAATGGTTATTTCCCTTTGATTTTAAAAAAAAAAAAACTATTTTGGACTTGCACTCTGGAGTTCTGTCTTTCGGAACCAATATACACAAGCTTGATCCCAGCTTTGAGTTGCCCAACCCCTCTCACCTGCGTGAGCTAATAAAATTCTCTTATTAAATATTGATTGTGGGTACCTTCCTAGGATCTTTGCAATTTGGGTAATATGCTGCACAATGTTTCTATTCTGCATGGGGGTTGTGGCACCTACACTTTGTTGACAGGATATTAGACTGAAGCCAATATATTGTAAAGAATTTTGACTTTATTTATAGACATAGAAGATACACAATGCTAAAAGAAGTCAAGAAATGATAATGATTCTATGAGCCATTATTAATTTATGCAGCTCTATGTAAATGACTTCCCATTGAGGTCATGTCTCCAGGTAGTCAGGAATCCACAGTTTGTTGAACAATGTGCAGGCACGGAACACACACGTTCCTTTCCTAAGGCATCAGAGGTTTTCAAAAGAGCAAAGCTCTCATTGTGGATATGATTAAATGATTTTGGGAGAAAAATCTAAATCTCCTTCCAGAAGCCATTATGCATCTGATCAATTGCATGCTTCTCCTGTTGAACAATGAATACACCTTTTACCTCCCCCCCCCACTTGCTGTCCAGCAATCAAAAAGACAATAAAACTTCTCAATTGATTAGAAGTTGAAAGATAGATCTTAAGGAAGTGTGTCCACCTCCTTCAGATTGATAGCTATGGGGAGTCCCTCTGTTGGAAGAACAAGATGACTGTGACATGAGGCAAGGAGGAAACATGCGTCAAAACCTGCGTAAGAATTGGCTCAGGAGCAAAGCCCCATCTCCCCGCTTGGTAACTTTTTCCTAATTGAGCAAAGGCTTCTACAGAAATGTCAAACATTTTCCAAGCAAACCTCCAGGTAAAGTCCCTTGATGTGCATATTTGAAAAAGCACTTAAGCAGCATAGTCTGTGAGCAGATGTCAGAGTTTCTGGGATTCGTTTGACGTTATTGAAGACACAGGTGACCATGTTGGCAAAGCGTTCTGGACTATGATGTTAGGTACTGGTGGCATGGTAGAGGGTTTCATCACAGTTTCCCAGAAAAACCAAACCAAATGTAGCAGCTAATAAAAAAAGCTAAGTGGAGGCAGGTTAAATGAGTATGGAACCTGATGAATATAATTGAAGAGCTTTAGTACAAGGACAGGCAATACCATATTCTCCATATGTTTTGGACTATTGCTTCCGTAAGCGCCTTTCACCATGGCCAAGGGATACAAGAGATTTGAGACTAAGGGCCGATGCAGACAGCCCGTTTGGGGTGGCTCTTGGCTGCCCCTGGGAGCAGCGGATCAGGGCCACGGCAACCACACGCCATGGCCCTGATCTTTCTTTTTGCTGTGCTTTGAGCTGCGGTGGCGGCTCTTTTGTGCCCTTTTGGCACAGAGTGTATGCACGCTGAGCCAGGAGGGTGTCCTGATGCCGCACACTGTGCGGACAGGCAAGTGTCATCATGGCAGTGGTGGGGTGGAGTCGGGGCAGCCGGCGTGCGGTTGCCCTGCCCCAACTCCACCCCCAGGCTGGCCTATAGTGCTGGTCTGCATTGGCCCTTCCTGAGCAAAAAAGTTGTGGCATACACTTTCATAGACTTGGTCTGCTTGGAGTGAATGGGTGCATGGGTATCTGAGAAAGTAGACCAGATCAACAAAAACTTATACTACAACTTCTTTTGCTCAGTTAATCTCAAAGGTGCTACACAATCCCTTTGCATACTGATATTCCAGTGCAGCATAATGGTTTGAGTGTTGGATTGTAACTCTGGAGACTAGGGTTCAATTCCCTGCTTAGCTATGAAGCCCGCTGGGATGGCATTGGGCAAGTCGCATACTCTTAGGCTCGGGGAAGGTAATGGCAAACTTCCTCTGAACAAATCTTGCCAAGAAAACCTCATGATAGAGGTTACCAAAAGTTGGAAATGGTACCAACTTAGAGTTACCAAAAGTTGGAAATGACTTGAAGGCATACAACCACCACAACAAATTTCAGAATAACATGACAATATCTCTGAATTCTACCCACAACTGGGTGTATAAGGGAATGTTCACATATGTATGACACCAATATAATTTGACTGCCAAACCCTAAAACAGGGGTCCCCAAACTTTTTGAGCCGGGGGCTGGTTTGCCATCCCCCAGCTCATTGGAGGGCCGAAGTAAAAATAATAATAATGGCAGCCGGAGTCGTGCAATGCCTGGTGCCATTTTGGAACAAAAAATGGCTGCAGTCACGCATGCATGCGCACAACGCCGGGTGCCAGTTTGGA
The DNA here is from genome assembly GCA_026167975.1 of Phrynosoma blainvillii. Lineage (NCBI taxonomy): Eukaryota > Metazoa > Chordata > Lepidosauria > Squamata > Phrynosomatidae > Phrynosoma > Phrynosoma blainvillii. The sequence continues at coordinate 22,241,037 of JANUYF010000005.1, forward strand.
ACTAAAAATGGCGGCCACAGTCACGCATGCGTGAGAAAGGCAGCGGCGGGGTGGCGGCGGCCGAACCGGCCACGGCCCGGTCGAAAGGCCTCGACGGGCCGGATTCAGCCTGCAGGCCGTAGTTTGGGAATCCCTGCCCCAAAATATATGCAGGAGTCTAAGGAATGGAAACAAATTCAAGTGCAAACTGGACATTTTCATTTTATTTTTGTTAGCATTCCCAAATGAGGTCTATGGGAACAGAAGAAAGTCCCCCCCATCACCACTCCTAGATCCATATCTGTTATGATGCATAATTAAACAGAAGGCTGTGCTCATGTATGTGTTCATAGTGATTGTCCTACCTTCCACAGTGCAACAGGGTTCTTGCAAGTAACATCTGTAGATGATGCAACTTGTTCTCCATTTTTATTATATGATATTCCTCTTGGCTGAGAATGCAGCCAACTTTTTGTAAGGTCAGTGTTGGTGACAGCCAAAGGTTAAGGCTTCAGCACAAGAGATCTGGTTGTCTTTTGTGCTTTCTAGACTTATATTGTGTAGCATTCATAAAACGTTGCCTGGCAAAGTTTTTCTCCAGACGCTTCTGTCTATTAATCAACCCCTACTGAGGGAGGCAGCCCATCAGTCATCCCCACAACCATTAGTCTTCAAAGACCACAGCTTGCAGCTGTACAGCAAATCTTTGAAAATATCCACCTCCGCCTTGCAAAACAGCTCAATGAGGACTGAACATGCTTGGTAGCCACAAAGTACTGAGTGTCAAAAAACCAAAACAGAAAACAGGATTAGAAATGCAACTGAATATCATGGCAGTCAGTGTGGCTGGCTGGGATCCTGAGGAAGTGAGGACACACTGCAACGTTGTGCAACAGATAGATCTCACTTGTACTTTGTGATATACCTTCCTGTTCTATGTCGTTTCTCCTAAATTGATGAAATCTTTTTTTTTTAATATTACCTGTTTCCTGCTGGTGTTGTCTAAAGTTTTGAGCATTCAACTGAGTTTTGATTTTATATTGTATTATGGACAACACATTCTTGAAATTGAATGCATATTTGGAAAAGTTCCTGCATGACACTGGAAAGAGGTGAACCACAAGATCTAGGGGGAAGAACAGGCATGTTCCCAACAACCCTTGGAACGGGGGAGGAGGGGGAAATATGAGAGCTGTGGAGTTGGCAAATGAAAATTATATTTTCCTTCAAGTTGGCCATCCATCTCAGTTTCTACACTGTGTGTGAAAGTCTAGTAGGGTTTTGGATTCAATGGTTCTTCATCCCCCATTTCCCTATCCCTTGCCACATTGTAATTACTTTGTTCAAAAAAGAAGCATCACATAATGCCAGCAAGCCATAACAAAAGTACAAAATATATGCTTGTTCATCAGAAAGCCAGGAGGAAGATAAGATAAGCTTTGTAAGTAATTCAAAAAACAACATTCACAAACTTGGTTCCAAGTTGGATAAGTCCTTCCCTCCTGAAATCAACTATCTGATCTCAGATGATGGGGAAACTTTGACAAAGGCCTCAGGTGAAGATCAGTGGACCATAGTTCCCAGATCCATTCAGCCAGCATTGCCACTGACCATGTTACTTTGTGTGTGTATGCACAACTACTTGAACTACCAGTCCCAGAATACCTCTACCCCAGCTGATATGGTCACATGGAATTAAGGGATTTGTAGTCCAAAGAAGTTACCTTTTCCTAGCTCTGGAGAGATGGGGCTTACAGGAATGTTGTGTGTTGAAAAGCAACATATTCATAATTCCTCTCCCCTTTTCTTTGGTTCCTCTGTGACTGAAAATGACTTCCAGTTGTGGAAACTGAAGCCCTATGCTGATGAGTAAGAAGGGGAGGAGGACTAGGATTTTGGCAACAGTATGACAGTGGGTTGTTCTGTTTTAGTGTGTCAGATATGGATGGCTGGAAACCTGTCCTGGGGCATCAGAAGACTCCCAAAAATGTAGCAATCCCCCCACAACAGCTGTGAGCCAGAGACTCTGGGAGCTGATGCATTCCAGATGAGGATTGCTTGTGATTCATGGACAGCACATGCCAAGAGCTTGCATTTCGGGAGAGGCTTCAGAGTGAAACAGTTGACATGGACACATTGACTTGAGCTGCCTCAGTGCCTGATCCCAGCTGTTTTCTTCCTTCTTTTCTCCAATCTCCTCCTGCATTCTCTAGGTACCACTTCAGGGAGTTTTTGTTTCCCTTCTGAGTCATAACCTGCAATCCAAGATATGTTTTCTTGGAAGTACATCTTACTAGCTTAAGGTCATCATTTCCACGTAACCTTGTGTAGGATTTCATTTCTGAAACGACAAGGCATTGCCATCCTTTATTTAAAAAATAATAGTTTGAAATTTCAGGTCCCACATTTGATGTGCAACAGAATATGCCTTTTATTATTCTTATGATCTCTCCTCAATTGCCTCCAAGGCTTTGGCATCCAATTGAACAGCTCAGTGGGAAACTGCTCATAGCTCTCCCTCAATTTCTGAGAACTGTAGCTTGAAGATTTTCCTCCTGTGGTTTCTTTCATGCTTTTGGCCATAGTGTGATAAGTTGAAATCCAACAGGAAAGGCATCAGTTGTGGGATTTTCTATGAAGGTGCTGCTGTACAAGGCATGGGAACTCTCTTAAGGTGGGAAGGAATCACAGAAACCAGAGCTTGGGATATGTTCTCTTTAGAACTGCAACTCCCTAAATCCTCCAGTCTGAGGCTTCTGGGAATTATAGTCCAAATGAGGACATTTCCCAAGCTCTGATAGCAGCATCAGACTAAGTCTCAATCACTGCTCTGTCTAGTGAAGTACTCTATTCAATGCAAACTGGCAGGGCTTCTCTAGGGTTTTCAGGTCTTATTACATCCCCTTAGGTGGGGATGCTGTGGCTTATATCTGAGATCTTTGGCAATACAAAACCTGTCCTTTGCTACTAAGTGATGGAGAATACTTGCCAGAGTACAGGTAGTTTAAAACAGTGCTGTTATACATGTGGAAGAATGTGGATTTCAACTCCCATCATCTCTCACCCTTTCCTATGTGATACCTTTCATTGTATTCCAACAAAGCATCTTGACCAAGCTCTGGGCTTAACTTGCACTGATGAGAGATGGAATCTAGGAACACCTAGAGGTCCACAGAGTCCCCACTCATTTCTCCCTTTGCTCTCAAGGAATGGGAAGCATCATGGAAACTGGCAAATGGCATGGCAAATCTGACCTTCTAGGCTTGCCAGACCCTACTAGGTTCTTCTCCACAGGAACAATATAGTCAGCTTTTCCAACAGGTGACCTGCTGGACCTCAGAGGAGGAAATTCTATCTCCTCCACCCAGTTCCTGTCCAATTGTGTCATGCTTTGTCATGAACAGAAAGGGAAATTCCAACCAAATATTTCTCATCTCTTGAATTACCTGTGACCATGTCAGTGAACTCCTCTGCGGTTCTGCTTATTCACTGGATAACAACACTTTCCTGTGAGATAGAGATAGGCAAATATATCTGATCCCAGGCATGTGACTTCACACAACCAATCAGATTCGTTACTTTAGGGTAAGGCATGAATTATTATTATTATTATTATTATTATTATTGCCATTACCGCTAGGAAGAAAGCCCCTGTTATGTAGGGTTGACTCCATTCCCAAAGACTGGATGTGACTTCTGGTGTTTATACATTCTTGAGGCTAGCAAAAAGAGAGCGCTGAAAAATGCCCATATTTAATCTGTCTCTCAGCTATGAAATTAGCCAGAAAGCAAGCCACCTTCAGGCATGGCTCACCATCTCCAATATGGTACCAAAACCATTGACCTACCTGAGAGGTCTGTTATGAGGATCATTGTGGTAAAGTTTTTAAACAGTCTCAAGCACAGCATAAATATTAGCTTCCAAAGGTGTGTGAGTCTGATTCTGTTCTCAACTGATCTTCCCCTTTTTCCTCCTCCAATTGTTATTTTATCAGGTGTTATGAGAGGTTTAGGCATGTCCCAAAGACCATAGCACAGCACTACTGAATTATCAGTTCCACCAGAACTCTGGAAGGCCATAGTTGCAACACTGTGGACAGGATATTATTCTTTGCTAAATCAGCTCTTGAAGGAAGCACTGAATAATTCTAGAAATTTTCTTCCTGCTGCAAGAAAGTCTTCGAAAACTGCAGAGTCCTTTTAAACCATCAGCAGTTTGGGACTTATTCTATGCAAAATTTGTGCACTTTTCCCCATGCAAACAATTGAATTTTATGTACAAAAGACTGCATTTTTCTGTAGTTTTCTTGTCCAGAAAATGCTGCTTTCTGCACCAAAAGTATGCAAAGTGCTCACAGAATAAGTCCCAAACTGCAAAGGTTTTTATCAGTCTAGATTTTTTTTCTCACCATCAGTGTTTCCCAACTCCCGAGATACATGTTTTTAGATCATTCTTTGAATATTTTCAAATATTCATACTAACCTTACATGGTGGCCACCAACTTTTGTGACTGGAAGTGATGTCATCTCTTGGACTGTTTTCCTCAGGGAAAGGGAGTTATTTATTCCATTCATTTATATTACATTCCCCTCCATAGTGGGCCTGGCTTTTTTGGCATGGAGAACCACGTGAAACAGCAGGAAATTGCTCTGCAAAGTAGGGTGGGGTTTTTTTTTGGTACTTTGCATTTGTATGGGAGGTTTTTTTGGTTGTTGTTCTTTTTGTTAGGGAGCTTTTCCTGTGGGGTGCCAGGGCCTTGGGGAAGTCGGTGGGGGTCCCAAGGGCTGCCCTCATCCATCCAAAGGGCTGGATGAAGCTTGTAGGCCTCAGGATTTTTACCCTGCTTGATCCTTCTTTACCACAAAAGCCTTGCTTGGAGGTCACAAAGGGAACACATGCCAAGGAAATCCTGGAGCAGCAATTTGATTGCTGGCTACTTCTCCACTGTCACCTAATAAAAGGACAAAAGAACAGGTGGATTTGCTTAAAATTTGGATATGATAACCTGTAAATGAAGATGCAAAGTTAGAAAAATCAATGACAAATAAATGTACAGTACATCCTTGCACCATGGGAAAACTTGTGACTGGCTAAGGATGCAATTTTTCACTAATCTTCTCAAAAGAAGCAAGGAATCAGTTCAGCAATTTTCATCTCCCCATGAGAAAATCTGTGAAAATGGCACAGTATTTGGTGGCTATTTGCAACTCAGAGCTTATTCTGTGCAAAATTTGTACATACAGGCAAAAGCATTTTCTTCACAGAAAACAGTATTTCTTTTAACGTTTGCTATTTTAACAATGTTTTCTGCACAGAAAATGCAGTTTCCTGAGCAGAAGTTGCTGTTTTCTGTGCAAAACGACATGTGAAGTTTGCATAGAACAAGTTCTGAACTGTGAAGATTCTCAATAGTTTAGGATTCTTCTCATCAGTTTTTTTTAAACATTCCAGAAATGTGTCTTTGACCACTTTTTGAATATTTTCAAATATTTTTCCTATCCTCATGAACCATCTGATGCATGTGCTCACCTGCTTAGTCCTCTGTCCAGGTACTCAATGTAGATGGGCCACCTTCCCTTATGGTGGTTCTTTAACCTTTGATATGGACTTGTACTGGGCAGGCCTTCCAGCCAGAGATAGCTGGTGAATCCATTTCTATGTGGCTGATATATCAATTTCCAGTTTTAAAGCCACTCTTCCAACTTGTATGGGGTCTCTTCATGTGCTAGATCCTGTACCTCTAGAGCAGTGGTTCTCAACCTGTGCCCTGTGGAGCCCTAAGGTTAGGAACCCCTGCTGTACAGGTTCGGCACCAGGAAAATTCCCATGCAACTGAGAACAGCCATAGGAGTGGCTACAAAATCAAGAGTGGCAACAGAGGATCTACCAGCTACTCCTGCTTTAAAACAGTGAGGTATATTGTATCAAGTAGGACACATGGCCATCAGTCTCTTGTGAAGAATGGAAGTGCCACATCAAGAAAGGATTGAGATTGCTCCTTGGGATTTGGAGTTGCTTCAGAAGAATAGCAGTGGACTCCCGTAGGATGCCATTGTAAACCCTACTGTAAGGGTAATTAACTGTTTTGGTTCCAGGTGTTCCTTTGCTCCCCTGCTAGGGACTGTGGCTTACACCCTTCAAGTCCTGCCTTCATGAGAGTTCTCTCTTTCTCGCCTATTGTCAAATCAGATGGGATAATGAAAGGCAAATAGATTTATGGGGGATTAATATTTTCTGGTGGGAACATGGTATAGTGGTTTGAGTGTAGGACTAGGACTCATGGAGATCAAGGTTTGATTGCACTTGCTACTGATTCTCCACTTGGCCATTGGAAACCCACTGGATGAGTCACACACTCTCAGCCCCATAAAACCTTGATAGGTTTGTCTTAGGCTTGGCACAAATTAGAAATGATTTGAAGGCACCCAACAACAACATCAGCAATGTTTTGTGAGCCAGATGTCACATAAAATAGATATGGTTTGAGCAGTCCTCCTCATTGACACCATGGCCTGAATCCTACTAGTTGTCCCAGCAGACTATACCCATTGAATCTGTGGGATTAACCCTTGGTGACTGATGTTGACTCACTGTTTCACAATTGATTCAGTGAGTCTACTCAACTTAGGAGTGACCAATAGGAGGGAAGCTCATGGGTGTAGGAATAAAACCTGAAAAAAGCAGACTAATGTTGAGGTCTTTGTGAGAAAGGAAAACAGAGGTAGACACCTTTTGGGAAATATGTTGGCTACCTATGCACTTTTGGCAGGCGCCTTCCCAGCAAATATTGTGTGTGTGTGTGTGTGTGTGGTAACCTGACTTACAGATGCGCATCCATATCCTGTGCAATACACCTGCCCTCAGATACTATGAGTGATCTGGAATGCTTTTTGCCCAGTGAGCACTAGAACGCTAATAAAACTTTTAAATTTAAAATGTTATATTTTCTGAATTTTAAAGAGTTTTTATTTCAAGAGACTGCAGTCAAGCACTGCAAAAAGGGGGCAAGAACAGTGAAAGCAAACCATAGAGAGCATATTTCTTCTTGCAAGCTCATTTTGGCTTTGGGAGATTGCCATTATCTTCTGATAATTAATTTTTCTCCCAACCTGGGGACCCTCCAGGGGCTCGTTCCCACTGACATTTAAAATCGGTTTGTGATTCGCTCTCGCTCCGAGTCGGTGAATCAGTTCCACTTGAGGAGTCGTTTCCACTATGAAAGTGGATCTTTTCATGACTTCATGGATTCACTTCTTTTTTGACCCCATTGTAGTTCCCACTGGTATTTGTGCTGCTAGATGATACAGGCTCAGAATCAATCGCGATCGTTCCGTCTCGGATTTTTTTAAAATGTCAATCATCTGATTCGCATCTCTGTGTCATTGGTGATGCAACCATGAGTCATTGCAGTGATATGGAATCCCTGTTAGGAGAGCCCTTGCTCACTATAGAGGTTCTACAGAATGAGAAATCACATATTCTATCATATATTTTTTTAAAAAACCCACACAGATCCCCCCCTAAAGAAAACCACACCATCATCTTACCTCTTGACACACATTGGAGAAATGATCATGACCAGATTCACAGGAATCAATCAGTGTAAAAATGAAAATTAAAGCCACCACATGCGCTCAAACAAAAACGGCAGATTTCAATCAACCAGAGGCTGGATGGATGACACCCCTCAGCCAACCCCTGCGCCATTGTCCCTTCCCTCCAGTAAGATCTGATTCAGATCCTAATGTCATTCCCACTTGCTGAACATGCTTCTGAATCTATTCTTTTCAAAAGAACCGCCAAAAAAAAATCGTCAGGAAAGACCATTTTGTGTGTGTGTGTGTGTTTGCCTTGCTTCATCGTGACTGAAACCAAGTGCAGTAGGATTGGAACCGGCTTCAAGTGGGAACGACGGACATATAATTCAATCAGCAATTCTTTTTAATGCAATTCATAATGCAACTCATAGCAATCAGCAATTCATAGTGGGAACGAGCCCCAGATGTGCCAGACTACAACTCCCATAATCCCACAGCCAGTTTATGAGAGTTACAATCTGGCACATGTGGAGGGCCTGGGGTCAGGGTGGGTAGGGTGTGACAGAAGGTTGCTATACATAGGGCATATAAACAGACTCCCGAGGTGTTAGCAAGCTTGACAGCTGATGATTAGAGAAGCAGGATGAAGTCAGCCTTGAAGTGAGTTTATGGCCAGCGAAGTTAATGGGCCCAGCCCGCTTTCTGTTGCTGGGATTGCAGATTCCTTACAACATACAGAGATGGCCAAGGAATTAATTTAACTTGGGGAGAAAGCCATTTGTAATGCAAAAAGGATTGCTTTTACACAATCCTTTTACAACCTCTCTCTCTCTTTCTCTCTCCTCCTCTGCCACCTGACAAGAAAATGAAAGAAACCATGAAGGGGGCTTGCAGACCTGTACAAAAGAAAGATTCCCACTCTTAGAGCATGGATAAACAATGACTGGCCCCTCAAAACACAGTTCCCTTCCATGACAAATAACCACACTGATCAATTTTTTTGATGTGCCACCAAAGTGATTTTTGATACCCAGTCACTTCACAGACAATTACTAAGGAACGCAAAAGAAGAAATTGCAAATGTAGACTTACTGCTGAACATAAATAAAATAAAATAAAGTAATGACCATGGAGGATCTACATAAATCCAACCTAGACAATGAGGAAATAGAAATAGTTAAGAGTTCCAGTACCTTGGATCAAGCATTGATAAGAATGGTGACTGCAATCAAGAAATCAGAAGAAGACCAGGAATGGGAAGGATAGCCATGAAAGAACTAGATAAGATCCTAAAGTGTAAAGATATACAACTGAATGCATTATCTAATGATATTTTACTGATTCCTAAGTTCTTGGTAATCCAAACATTGATGGTTCAGTTCATAGTTTGCAAACTGTGAAAGTGAGGGTCCGTTCACACTATGTTTGCAAACCGATTTAAAACCAGTTCACATTGGCACCGAGTTTTGCATACCCGAATTGTGGTGGACCCAGGGCAAAATCCCCCTCATTGTGGGCTTTCCAGTATCAGGTTTTCTCCCATTTCTTTTGGAAAAATCCGTGTTTTTTTCAGGAAGCTGCCAATGTGAACTTCTCCCTGATCCTTCTTGGGTCATTTTTAGGGAAGGATTAATTGGCAGAAGGTGGGCAGAGGGGCAGAACATGCCTGTTCCCTCTTGCTGGTCAGTGCGCCGAAGCCAGCAGAGGGGTTTTAAATCCTTTTTTTTAAAAATGTATTTTGTTGGAAAGAATATGTGAACGTTTGCACTATTCATCCCATCTCCCCCCAGGAGAAACTCTCATGGGGGTTTAAAGGCAAGGGGTCCTCTGAGAGGCTTTTCCTCCCCAATCTCCAAGGATGAGGGGGATTTGCCCAAACAGTGTGACGTATATGCGCATCATTTGATTGACAGAACAAAACAACAAAAACTAGAAAACGATCAAATGTGATTGATAAGGAGACTCCGTTTTTGATTGGTATTTTTGTCAGTGTGAACTTGGCAGGGTTAAATTGCACCAAAGAAATTCGATTGGGATAAACATAGTGTGAATTTCTATTCGCGTCAGATTCGGTATTGCATCAATGAATCTGCCTGGATCTACCCAGCACAAAAATGCTAGTGTGAATGGGGCCTGGGATTGTCATCGTCATCATCATCATCTTGCCTTTTCCCCAGAGCTGGGACCCAAGGTGTGTTACAAAAGAAATGAAAGTCACAACTACTCAAAAGATGTTGTAGTCTGAGAAAACTTGCCAGTGAAATGGTGCCACAGGTGTAAGACCTACCTAAGGGCTGGACAATTTACAAGTGGCCTTGCATAATGCCCAGGCTGTAGTACTGGTTAATGCACACATTTGCATGATCTGTCAGCTGTGGGGGCTGCAAAAAGTCAGAGTCTGTCTTCAGCCTAGTTGTACAACATCTACACTGCATCCTTCTCAGTGGTGTAGCTGCTCAGTAGAGCCTGTTTCACAATTGTAGGCACACACTGCAGACATCACTCACAATACACTTAACAGGAGAACATTTTTTCCAAATGAGGAAACGGAAAGGGCTGTGTGAGATCAACCTTCTTCTCCTTACTGGTGTGTCTCGACAACAGCGGACACAAACTCTGGCTTTGAAAAGGACTGAACTAGCACTGCTTCTTATCCATGCTGAGAAGCCCTGACCCAGCCACTTATTTGTGGTGGACCCAGGGCGCCATCTGCTGGACAGCTCTGAGAATTTCAGCCACCTGGCACATCCTGCAAAGAATAGCAGCAGAACTGAGGCCCCTTCTTCAGGTACATCCACTTTAGAAGTGTACCCACACTACACTGTTAAAGCACTTTGAATTGCCATGGTGACATCCTAAAGAATCCTGGGATTGTAGTTTGGTGAAATAACTAGAATCATAGAGTTAGAAGAGACCATAAGAACTATCCAGTCCAACTCCCTGCCATGAAGAAATACAAAATCAAAGCACTCAGGACAGATTGGCTTTTCAGCCTCTGTTTAAAAACCTTCAAGAAGGTGACTCCACCAAACTCTAAGGCAGAGTATTCCACTGCCGAACAGCTCTTACCATCAGGAAGTTCTTCCTAATGCTTAGGTGGAATCTCTTTTCCTGTAGTTTGAATTTTTAAAATCCATTGCAGTTTGGTTGTAGGCACTAGAGTTCAGTTCCTTCCAGTGAATTCTGAGCACCTTACCCAGCTACAAAATTCAGGATTCTATAGGATGGAACTATGACTGTTAAAGTGGTACAAAATTTTATAATAATGTAGATACACTCTTTATCTATTCCAGCACATTCCAACCTTACCCCTTCCTTTTAATTCTCCTGGACGTAATTCTCCTGAAAGTAGAATCATAGAATCATAGAATCATAGAGCTGGAAGAGACCACAAGGGCCATCCAGTCCAACCCCCTGCCATGCAAGAACTCCCAATCAAAGCATCCCTGACAGATGACCATCCAGCCGCTGCTTAAAGACCTCCAAGGAAGAAGACTCCACTACTCTCCGAGGGAGTGTGTTCCACTGTCGAACAGCCCTTACTGTCAGGAAGTTCCTCCTAATGTTGAGGTGGAATCTCTTTTCTTGCAGCTTGCATCCATTGTTTCGGGTCCTAGTCTCTGGAGCAGCAGAAAACAAGCTTGTTCCCTCCTCAATATGACATCCCTTCAAATATTTAAACACAGCTATCATATCACCTCTCAGTCTTCTCTTCTCCAGGCTAAACATCCCCAGCTCCCTAAGTCGTTCCTCGTAGGGCTTGGTTTCCAGACCTTTCACCATTTTAGTTGCCCTCCTTTGGACACGCTCCAGTTTCTCCACATCCTTTTGGAATTGTGGTGCCCAGAACTGGACACAGTATTCCAGGTGAGGCCTGACCAAAGCAGAATAGAGTGGCACTATTACTTCTCTTGATCTAGACACTATACTTCTACTGATGCAGCCTAAAATTGCATTGGCCTTTTTAGCTGCTGCATCGCACTGTTGACTCATGTTCAACTTGTGGTCTACCTGGACTCCTAGATCCCTTTCACACGTAGTCTCATTCAGCCAGGTGTTCCCCATCGTATATCTGTACTTTTCATTTTTTCGCCCTAAGTGCAGTACCTTACATTTCTCCGCATTGAATTTCATTTTGTTAGCTTCGGCCCAGCTTTCTAGTCTATTCAATTCATTTTGAATTTTGATCCTGTCCTCTGGAGTATTAGCTACTCCTGCTAATTTGGTGTCGTCTGCAAATTTGATAACTATGCCCCCAATACCGTCATCCAAGTCATTGATAAAGAGATTGAATAGCACTGGGCCCAGGACAGAGCCCTGTGGCACCCCACTGGTCACTTCTTTCCAAGTTGAAAAGGAGCCATTGTTGAGCACCCTTTGGGTTCGGCCAGTCAACCAATTACAAATCCATGTAACAGTTACTTTGTCCAGCCCACATTTTACCAGCTTGTTTGCAAGAATGTCATGGGGAACCTTGTCAAAGGCCTTACTGAAATCAAGATATACTATATCCACAGCATTCCCTTCATCTACCAAGCTGGTAATTTTATCAAAAAAAAAGAGATCAGATTTGTCTGGCATGACCTGTTTCTCTGAAATCCATGTTGACTTTTTGTTATTATGAAATTACTTTCCAGATGTTCACAGACTCTCTGTTTAATTATCTGCTCCAGAATCTTTCCTGGTATTGATGTCAGACTAACTGGACGATAATTGTTGGGATCCTCTTTTTTCCCCTTTTTGAAGATGGGGACAACATTTGCCCTCCTCCAGTCCACTGGGACTTCTCCTGTTTTCCAGGAGTTCTCAAAGATTATTGCCAATGGTTCCGATATTACATTTGCCAGTTCTTTTAATACCCTTGGATGTAATTCATCTGGTCCTGGAGACTTATATTCATTTAGATTAACCAGATGTTTCTGTACTATCTCTTTGCTTATTCTGTGCTGAAATTCTCCTATTCTGTCCTCTGCTCCATTATCCTCAGGTTGAGCACCCTTTGTCTTTTCTGAGAAGACTGAAGCAAAGAAGGTGTTGAGTAATTCTGCCTTTCCTTTGTCCCCTGTTAGAATTTCTCCATCTTCTCTGCACAGTGGCCCTATCATTTCCTTCTTCTTTCTTTTGCTATGGACATACCCCCAAAAGCCCTTTTTATTGTCCTTAATGCCTTTAGCAAGCCTGAGCTCATTCTGTGCTTTAGCTTTTCTGACTTTATCCCTACACGTGCTAGCTATTTGTTTGAATTCCTCTTTGGTGATTTCCCCATTTTTCCATTTCTTATACATGTTCCGTTTAAAACATAGTTCACTTGCAAGTTCCTTAGTCATCCATCCTGGTTTCTTGAGACACCTCCCATTTTTCCTCCTCGTTGGCATGGTTTGAAATTGTGCCTTCAGTATCTCCCTTTTGAGAAACTCCCATCCGTCTTGAACTCCCTTCTCTTTTAGTATTCCTGTCCATGGGATCACCCCCAGTATTTCTCTAAGTCTAGTAAAATTAGCTTTCCTAAAGTCTAGGATGCGTGTCTGGCTATGCCTGGCTTCTCCTTTCCACTGTATAATAAACTCGAGGAGGACATGATCACTCCCGCCTAAGGATCCAACCACTTGCACCCCATTAACTAGGTCTTCCCTGTTAGTTAGGATCAGATCTAAAATAGCTGACTCCCTCGTTGCCTCTTCCACTTTTTGGACAATGAAATTGTCTTCGAGGCAAGTGAGGAATTTGCTAGACCTTGAGGATTTTGCTGAGTTTGACTTCCAGCAAATATCAGGAAAGTTGAAGTCACCCATCACTACTATATCTCTCCTTTCTGAGTGTGTGGCCATCTGTTCTAGAAAGGCATCATCCAGTTCTTCTGCCTGAGTCGGGGGTCTGTAGTAGACTCCCACAATAACATCCCTGTTGTTTCTTTCCCCTTTAATTTTTATCCAAATGCTCTCCACCTGGCTTCCAGGATTGTTGTCCTGGATTTCTTCACTGGTGTAAATATCCCTGACATATAATGCTATTCCTCCTCCTCTCCTGTTTGGCCTGTTTCTCTTGAAGAGGTTATACCCCTGTATTTTTACATTCCAATCATGAGACTCATCCCACCAGGTTTCAGTGATGCCTATTATATCATATTTGCTTTGTTGCGCTAGGAGTTCAAGTTCATCTTGCTTATTTCCCATGCTCTGTGCATTAGTGTAGAGACATCTAAGACCATATGTCTCCTTTACTTGCTGCCTTAGCACGTTTTTTTGCCTCCCACTGTTGGGTCCCTCTACTGTTTGCTTTGTTTCCTCTATGACAGTTTGACTATTTTTTCCAGTCCTTTTGTCTTCCAGGGTGCTGTCTCCCTTCCCCACATAACTCAGTTTAAAGCCCTCCTGATCAAATTCTTCAGACTGTTGGCAAAAACGTTTCTTCCAACTGGTGTGAGATGCAGCCCATCCCTTGCCAGGAGTCCGCCCTCATGGAACTGCAGCCCATGATCCAAGAATCCAAATCGTTCTCGACGACACCATCTGCGGAGTCAATTGTTGACATCTGCTATCTTCCTCTCTCTTCCTGGACCGTGCCCTTCAACTGGCAGTAGAGACGAGATGACAATCTGTGCCTCCTTTCTTTCAGCTTCTTTCCTTTTGATGTTTTGAAGGCTGTGTCTTGCTGTGTCGTTCGTTCCCACGTGAACCAAAAGGAAGGGGTATTGGTCGGTAGGCCTGACCAGTCTTCCCAGCCTCTCTGTCACATCTCGGATCTTTGCCCCAGGGAGACAACACACCTCCCGAGACATCTTGTCAGGCCCACAAATCACTGCTTCTGTCCCTCTCAGCAAGGAGTCCCCCACCACGACCACACGTCTCCTACGAGGCTTAGCAGCGACTGTTCCCTGTGGTGGTACTCCCAGCTCTTTCCCTGAAGTCTGTTCATGCTGCTCTTCCTCGTCCTCCTTGGTAAAGGAAAGAGCTTGAAAACGATTCTGTAGCTGCAAGCTCCCAGAACGATCTCTGGTCTCCCTACTTCTACGTGTGACATTCCTCCAGCTGTCTACCTCCTGTGTATGTGGTGTGACGTTCTCTTCCCCAGCAACTTCCACTGTGTGGTCCCCATCCAAGACCGTTCGTTCCGTTCTGTCTAGGAAAGCCTCTTGCTCCCTAATATTCTGAAGTGTAGCTACCCGCGCCTCCAGCTGCTGTACTTTCTCCTCCAAGAGAGCTACCAACTTGCACTTGGAGCATGTGTAGTTCCCGACCTCTGTAGGTAGAAAGACAAACATACCACAGGTATTGCAGGTGACGGCAGCAGTTCCTTCAGTATCCATACTAAGTATTAAAAAGGACTATGGCTTTCCTCCTCAAAGAAAATCTCTTGCTAAAACCAATGTTAAAGTCTGCAGATGACCAAAAGTTTTCTACAATTGGTAGTGGTTATAAAATTCTGGGAGCAGTTGTAAAGAGCTAACTGCCTAGCCCACCCCCTATTGATTTGCAAATGCTCTTAACAAAGCCCCACCCGCTGAGTCACAGTCACACTTCCCCCAAGAGTTTTTAAAAAGAACTTAAAAACTTACCCTCTCAAGATGGCTGCCTGGAACTGTTTTCTTCCTCTCTCCTAGCAGGAATTGGCCTGGAAAGCTTTCTTTCCTGGCAGAAACCTCTATTTCCTGGCAGAAACCTACATTTTGCATCAAGTAAACAAATAATGAAGACAATAGGTACATATATCCCAACATCCTCTATTTTCCACTTCCTATTCCCACTAAATATTCTGAATAGCTTTATTTGGGTAACTTGTTCTGGTTCTGTTCCCAACTGGTCTTCCCTTTTTTTCTCCTCCAATTGTTATTTTATCAGGTCTAAAGCCCTGGGATATGGTGTCTCCCAGCCATCATAACCAATGGTGAAGGATGGTAAGAATTGATATCCATAAATATCTGGAGGGTCACACTTTCCTATTCTGTCTGCCCTCCTTTTTTTTTCGTCCTAATTTTTGTTTTAAGGACACTGATATATTCATCTCAGAGGGGGGCAGGGAATCCACTGTGGCTGTTAGTCTGACCTTTAAAGGAACTATCCAAGATGTTCCCCTATTTTGGCAATTGGGATAGCTTCTTTAAAGTTTGAATGAAAGCCCTGGATAAATACCGACAGTGCAGTTACCATTTGCCACTGATTTAGGTGATTTATTGAAATATTGTGAGAGCAAGTTTCTAAAATCCCCACATTTCTAGGGTCTGCTCCCTCTCTACATCTACAGAGATTGGATCTCTGAATGAAAGAAACTGAAGCAGCCTACCTTTAGGATGCATCGAGGTCAATGCATACTCATGTGCATGTGCATTTAAGGTACTCCACAAAGCACAACCTGCCATTTTGCATCAAATGAATTTATCTGTGATGATACAAATGTAGTTGTGTGAGTTCAAGTTATTTCCAACTTATGGTGACCCTAAAGTGAATCTATCACAGCGTTTTATTGGCAATATTTGTTCAGAGGGGGGTTGCTATTACCTCCTTCTGACACTGAGTTTGTGACTTTTCCAAGGTCATCCGGGTGGTTATCTTGGCTGAGTGGAAATTTGAACCCTAGCCAGCCAGTCATAGGGCCTTTACAGACTGCTGGAAATAATGCAGCTTGAGGCCACTTTAACTGTCCTGGCTCAGTGCTAAGGAATCATGGGAACTGTAGTTTATTGTGGCACAAGAGCTCTCTGACAGAGAAGGTTCAATGTCTCAGAAAAAAAATACAATTCCCATGATTCCCTAGCACTGAGCCAGGACAGTTAAAGTGACCTCAAGCTGCATTATTTCTGGCAGTCTGTAAAGGCCCTTTGTCCAGCGCTCTGTGCTACACTGGCTTCTGATTTAAAAGGGTGTATTTTAAAGCAATTATCACCATGAACACCCTTATGGCTTTTGAGTAGAATGTCCACCTACATATCACTGGAAAAAAGAAATACATTGTCCAAAAGATACAAAAGGACATGTTGATGTCCACATGCAATTTCTATGTACAGATGAAGTTAATGGATGAACTATTGCCATTTATGGGGTGGGGAAACTGCAGATCTCAAAACATTGCTGAACTCCAGTTTCCCACATTCTTTATCATCAACCAGGCTGGCTAGGGGCTGATGGGAATCAGAGTGCAATAACATCTGGAATGCCAGACACTTCTTAGAACATTCACAAGACCAGCCCAAGAGTTTGCTGTTGTTCTTCAAGTTGTTTCTAATTTATGGCAATCCTAAACTGAACCTATCATGGGGTTTTCTTGGCAAGATTTGTTCAGAGGAGGTTTTGCCATTGCTTTCCCCTGAGGCTGAGAGCATGTGTCTTGCCCAGGGTCACCCAGTGGGTTTCGTGGCTGAGCAGGGAATCAATTCCTGGTCTCCAGAGTTGTAGTCCAAAGCTCAAACCACTACACCATGCTGGTTCCATGCCCAAGAGTCACATGAATGAAAATTAGGCTGCAATTCCAAGACTTAAGCCATAAAACAAGAGTGGGAAAACTTAGCTTTGCATTCACAGTAGTTCCCAGGGGCTACCTTTGGGCAGGGAAATGGAATGAAAAATATCAGCATGTTTCAGCTTAAAGTTCTTTTTGTCAGTAACTAAGCCTTGGGAGAAGCATTTCATCCTTTTTAGAATGGGAGAAAGCTGTTCAGAAGCTGGGAACACATCAAACTAAAGTGTTTTGGGGCTCAGAGGGCCAGCCAGGCACTTGAGGAAGACTGGATTTGACCCCAGTCCTGAGGTTTCCTACTTCTGCAGTCAAAGAAACATCTGGGTGTCCCCCCCCCCCCAAAAAAAAGCACAGGCTTTTTGAAATTCTGGATGTATGACTGCTGCTATCAATAGTGATAGCAGTGCTTTTTAAATTGCATTCTATTTTCTGGCCACAGATCATTGACCAAATGCCCCGACCAGCCAACAAATGTGGGGGTGGAAGACAGTCTTTTGCTTTGGAGGCAGGGGATTTCTCAAGCTTAAGAGCAGCTTCCATCAGCAATGAGATGTAGACTGTTCCTGTAATATCAGGAAACCCTTAAGAATCACCATTTCAGTTACTGCTCTGCACCTAACAGTACAAGGAGTTTATCACACAAGGCTAGTAAAGCACAAATACAGCAGGATAACAGCATCTTTGGCAGGTATTTGTCACACAATTTTGTGTCTCTCCTGTTACTGCTTTGCATTTCAGTTGTTGGTGGAGAGCTCCCTTTCATTGACATTTTTTCCCATCAATGAAAAGGTGTTCTCCACCAACGACTGAAATGCAAAGTAGCAACTGGACAGATTGCTAAATATGTTATTCTCATACTGCAAGTAGCACTTTACTAGCCTTGTGTGATACACTCCAAAGTCTTGTTAACCAAGCAGATAATGAAAACATATCCGGAATAACATATCCAGGAGAAGAGGTCTGCCTACATGAATACCACTGAACTGAGGACAACAACCCCATCTTGGCAAAATGCAGGCCTATGACTAACATTGGGCCTTTGCAGACTGCTAGAAATAATGCAAATTGAGTCCACTTTAAGGGTTGGGGTTAGGGAATCATGGGAACTGTATTTTATTGTGGCACCAGAGCTCTCTGACAGAGAAGGTCAATGTCTCAGAAAAAAAAAATTCCCATGATTCCCTAGCACTAACCATAACCCTTAAAGTGGACTCAATTTGCACTATTTCTGGCAGTCTGCAAAGGCCCATTGTCATTCTTTTTCTCTCTCCTGTAGAATGTTTAACACCTTTGCCTGATGAAGAAGCCAGTGGAGCTTTGAAAGCTTGCAACATGTATATTGTGCATTTTGGTTGGTCCAATAAAGATATCACTGTTTTGTGGATTTTGGATGTTATTGTACAGAAAATGAAAGAACCTCATAAAAACATGAGACATAAGGAAACATAAGGAGTGTGGCAGAACCTGGGGAAGTTACATTTTTGGATTACAATTTCCAGAACCCCCCAACCAGCATGGTCAGCTCTGGGTTATGAGGGTACTTGTATGGGCTTAAGTGGCCATACCACAGACATGCAACACTTTTATCACACAGAGGGAGATTGGTAGCTTAAACAGTGATTAACCCATCAAAATTGAGCAATCAAGATTAAAACATAATTAAAATGTGATTAACACAAGAGCCATTGTCCCATGAATAAACAGGCAATAAACAGCAAAATAAATAAATAAATAATTCATGGGAAAATCCCATGAATGATTTGTTGCTGTTTCTTGCCTGGTTATTCATGGGATAATGGCACTTTCATCATGTTTCATCTCAACGTCATGTGAAAACCATTAGCACAATTGCACGATTATCACAGGATATTCCTTGGATAATAGTGCTTTGAATATGATGTTGTGTGAAAACCATTAGCACAATTGCAGGATTATAATGGGTTAATCATTGTTTATACTTCCAATTGTCCCCCGTGTGATAAAACTCCCACGAGAAATTGAATCATCAATGAATTCATTACTTTTCTTGAGGTTCAAGATTTGGCTTGGATTGTATCTACACTGCAGAATTAATGCAGTTTGACACCACTGTAACTGTCATGGCCCATTGCGACAGGATTCTGGGATTTTGTAGATTTGTGAGATATACAGTCTCCTCTGTCAGACAGCTCTGGTGCCACAACAAATCCCAGGATTCCATAGCACTGAGCCATGGCAGTTAAAGTGGTGTCAAGCAGCATTGTTTCTGTAATGGAAAGACACCATTACCAGAGACACAAGACACCACCTAAGCTGCAGTCTAACACTCACAAACCATAGAGTAACTGAACTCAATGGGACTTACCTCTATGAGGGTAATATTTATAGGATTGGCTTGTAATTGTGAAGGCATGGGATGCAGATCACAATGTGGAGATCTAATGGTTATGCTGTTCTTAATCTGAATCGTCTGTTATAAGCAAATCACCATAAACATTTTTGTAGAAGAAATAGGTATTGAAATAGGTTCCCAGTTCAATACAACCAGATAGGTGTTTTCAAGACCGACATCGTCCATTATTTCAGGATGGGGGACATGCATCCCTCTAGATGTTGCTGAACTGTAACTCACAGCACTTTTCACTACTATATTGGCTATGGCTTTTGTGATTTGTAGTCCAAGAACATCTGGAGGACTGCATGATCCTCATCCATGTTAGTCAGTGGATTACAAACTTAGGAACTACCTTTCCACCACCGAAATATTGTAATTGATTATATTTAGATACTTCTCCAGTCACATGATGTTCTTATGACATAAGCAATATTCCCTCTCTTTTATACAGAAGTATAGCATTCACTGCAGGTATTATTTAGCTATTTAGCTGCTGGGATTTAAGCAGAGCCTAGGCTGGACCAGAAAGGATAAAAGAGATGAGGAAAATTTGTTCTCTTATTACTGGAACAAAGTCCTAATTACTTGAATGAATTGCAGACCACAAACCCAACAACAGAGGTTTCAGTAAGAAGGTGAAATATCACACAAACACCTGGTAAATAAAACCAGCTGGATCAATTTCTTTTCTTCTTTCCCCTCTCCTCCCCCTGCTCTCCTGTGTGATGTCCAATTCATCATTGCGCATACACAGCCCACAAACATTTTCCACTGGAACGCCGGCACTTATGATAAAATGTTGCCAGCTCCCGCTCGGTTATTATAAAAACATCTAATTTATGGCACTAGAAAGCCAATGCATTTCTTAACAGCAAGTCACTGCTGCCTGGGATGGGCCATAAAAACATAAGGTACAGTGGCTTTCTTCAGTGCTTTGCAGTATCATAGTCATCAATCAAAAAGATTCCCTACAGTGGAAATTAATGCTGATTAAATTCCATAGTCTAGTCTATTCACAGTCTAGGATGTTCTGACAAACTAGCACATCTTCTAGACAGGAGTTCAAGTTCAACAACAATCAGTTCAGACTGGGGAGAGGGTCTTAAAATAGCAGGTGCAATTGTACATAAGCCCTTGAAAAGAAAGGCACATTGGGAAAGTATCCCGACTTGACCTATATGTGCTCAAGTGGTTTGAACCGGTGGTGGACTGGGAAAGGGATCCTGGGTTTGTGTGAATATCTTGAAGAACCTTGATCTATTCATGCAATCCCAGGATCCCTTTCCCAGTCCTTCACCATGACTTCAGACCCTTCGAGCATATAGGTCAAGTGTGGATATTTGTTGCAGAAAGGAAAACATCATCTTCTCTCTGGAATCACTACACAAGGAAAAAAATAAATAAAACTCCTGATAGTATAATACTTTACCATATAGACGCTACCGTATATACTTGACAGAGGAGATTATCAGATGAAGGATGGGAATGAAGCCCGTCCTTATTCCGCCTGTGATAGAGATCACACGAAAGACATTCTCACATGTCACACAGATCCTATCATTAATCTATCAGTGAAATGGAATTGCATTAACGGGTCCTGCCATTAATGCAAAATGAAGGGCAAGGACGGAACAATTCCACTTCACTCACAGGACAATGACAGAATCAGCGTGACATCATTTGAAAGTCTTTCACACAATCATTCTCATTTGTGCTTCCCAGATGGGACAATGACAGGATCAGTGCGATGTTATCTGAAAGTCCTTCCTGCAATTGTGTGGGAAGGATGGGACAAGGACATCCCGTCCCGTCTGATAGTTTCCTATAAGTTGACCACATGTATAAGTCGAGGGCAGGTTTGGGTCCAAAATTATGGATTTCGATATGGCTTGTGGATAAGTCGAGGGTAAAATTTAGAAGCATATTCAAAGGATGGAAAGGATGAAACAAAGAAAAATGATGCCAAAAAACTTACAAAATTCCATCAGGCATAAATATGCTCATCCTAAAGGCTGGATGGATGAAAGCAGGGGTCCTCAAACTTTTTGAGCCGGGGGCCGGTTCCTCAGACCATTGGAGAGCCCGAGTAAAAAAAAAAAAAGGACAAATTCCTATGTACATATATTTTGAAGAAAAACAAAAACAAAATGGGAACAAATACAATATTTAAAATGAAGAACAAGTAAAGTTAAATCAACAAACTTACCAGTATTTCAATGGGAACTATGAACCTGCTTCTGGCTAATGAGATGGTCTATATGGTAAACCCCCACGATAGGGGTCACCATATGTTAGAAATGACTCCAAGGCACTGGATTACCTTGGGCAGGTCACACTCTCTCAGCCTCAGATGGTAATGGAAACCCTCCTCTGGAGAAACTTGCCAAGCAAACCCCCATGATAGGGTCAAAATAAGCCAGAAATAACTCGAAGGCACTGTATTACCTGGTCAGGCCACACTCTCTCATCCTCAGATGGAAAAAAAAACACCAGGTGGGCCCGGTGGCGGCGGCAGCGCAGCAGCAACAGCGGCAGGAGCGGCCTACAAACTGCCCACTCCTCAGGGCCCTGGTTCCCCTCAGTGAGGGGTGGAGAGGGCCGCTTCCCCTTCCCCTTCTTTCCATTCTTCCTGTCTCCTTCTCTTCCTTCCTTCTTTCTTTCTTTCCTTCCTTCCTTCTTCCCTCAGTTGCCGCTTCGCCTCCCTCCTTCTAAGATGGTGGTTCCCAAACAAAATGGCGGCCGGAGTCATGTGCTCGCTTGTGTTGTGGCCTTTCTCTTCCCGTCCTGCCCTGCAACTGGGGGAGAGGCTTGGCAGGCAATGAGCAACAGCACAGCAGGACCGGGCTGTGGGCCGGATAAAAGGCCTCAGCGGGCTGGCCCGCGGGCCGTAGTTTGAGGACCCCTGAATGAGAGGAATGGAGGTTGGTGCTTCTTTTAGATGCTCCAAGAAGGGATTAAGTTCTCACCTTTCACCAGAGGATGGTTCCTTTTTTTGATGAGAGTTAGGGGGGTTGCAGACTGCCAGAAATAGTGCAAATTGAGTCCACTTTTAGGGTTAGGGTTAGTGCTAGGGAATCATGGGAATTGTTTTTTTTCTGAGACATTGAGCCTTCTCTGTCAGAGAGCTCTGGTGCCACAATAAACTACAGTTCCCATGATTTCCTAGCCTTAACCCTAACCCTAAAAGTGGACTCAATTTGCACTATTTCTGGCAGTCTGCAACCCCCCCTTAAAGTACAGTACTTATATTGAGCCGTGGATAAGTCGGCCCAGGCTTTTTGGGTTAATTTTTTAGCTAAAATTTCTAGACATATACTTGAGTATACACAATATATTGTAACCAGGCTTGGAATACTATTTGTAGCAATGACCACAGCTCAAAAAGGTATCAGATGGCTCAGAAAAGTGTAGGAAAAACAAAACAAAACCAAAACAATGAAAAGACTAGAAAAACTTGTATCTGTGGGGTTTTTCATGACTGAGGTGTGGCTATGTGGAAAGGCCTGTCATGTGTTCTTACCAACCTGGCCGGTTGGGAGTGAGAGGACAATGCATCTCTGATTCCAAACTGGCTTCTTGGGGTGGAGGAACACAGCACAGAGACACTGCTGGGGACCTCAAATTCAGGCCTGATCATATGGGAGGAGGTTGCTTTGCAGACATTCTGGCTCTAGGGCCTTTATGGTTTTACAAGTCAAAACAAGCAACTTGAATTGAGCTCAAAAGCCAGCAACCAGTATGTCACAGGATGCTTTTGTGGGCAATGACCAGAATCTTGCTGCTGCTAGCATAATCCATGGTGGCAGGAGGAAAGGCTACAGGTGTTGCATCCATGAAGGAAATAAGGCATTGCAGGAAAAGGCTGCAGAGAACTGACAGATTTGGTCTGCCCTCCCTTAACTGTATTATGTGACCCTGGGAACAATGCCACCACTGGCATAGTGTAGGCACAGGATCTGGGGAAAGCTCCTCTATGCCATCTTATGTTCATTAGAGGCAAGTGAAATGCATACATGTCCAAGACTTCTGGGGGAATCAACCACAAGCCCCCCCAACTTTCTACAAGGGTGGGCTCAGCCTAGAGGAACACCCAAAATGGCAGCAATTTTCTAATGAGCCTAAACGCCAACCCACCCCTGACTTCCACCATGCCATCTTCCAAGAGAAACAAAATGTATTGAATCAATTTTCAACTCTGTTGGCAGGTGCAGTGGGGTGACATGTCAAGTACTTTCACCATTTTTATTGCCAGATTTTGGCAGAAACAGAGCAGCTAAATTACACCCTTAGGAAAAGCAGACAGATTTAACAGCCCATGCTTTCCTGGCGCCCAGCCCAGAGGGCACTGCACCGTCTGGACCCTGGCACCATGCAAAATAAGCAGAGAGCTGGCAGGCACAAAGTCAACCTACAAGGTCTCACAAAATAGACAACAGATCACCACTGGCTGGTTAGATAAAGCTCTGACAAGTCTCAGAATATGTATATATCTTGTTTAGATCATTACTGCTGGAACCAGAGTGACACAGGAGGAGAAAAACTGAATGGTATTTTTTCCTTCCCATCCCAAGGAGATTTAACCAGAGAAGTGTTTCACTGAAAAGATGAAAATGAAGGGGATAGAATGTTATTGCAAATATGAAGGGTGGTGGTGGAATGGTATTGCAAAAGTCAATTCACTGTGGCTCTGTCTCAGCACTATGATGGATTACTACATACAGCAAGATCTTAATCACATTTAGCAGAATATTCAATGGTATGACCACAGAGTGGTGTAGTGGCAAATTCTGAAGGGCAGGTGCTCATCATTATATCCTCTATAGTCATATCTCCTAGGAAAGTTCAAAAATTCAAGCAGTTTCCTTGATCCATATCAGTGAACTAGTTCTGGTGTTCCAGTTTCATCTTTGCCAGGAGTAAGGCCTATTGTAAAGCTAATGAGTTTTAATTACATTTTATTTACCTAAATCCATTGCAGGATCACCCCACTTCCAGATAGTGTGGATTGCACATAAAATCACAGCAAACACTTGTTGGGGAGGGGAAGTTGATGTCATCATCTCTATCAAAAGTCCCACTGCTTGGAGACTCTAGAGTCCTGGCTCTACAACCAAGATACCAAATCTCCACAGGCTGTAGTGGCACAGGTGAAAATTCTTCCATTTCAATTTTTTAGTCTACTTTGTTCAATGTGTTGAATATCTGTAATGCATGATGGTCCACCTTCTCTTCAGCCCCACCCTCCAGACAGGTTTACTGCTATGCCCTCAGACAGAGCACAAGTCTATAATAAATTATTCCATGCTCTAGGAGGGAAGACTCCATAGCAAGGCCAAAGAAGAAGCCCAACAGTACAAGCACAAGAGAGCAGGAGTGCTCAAGAGTGTAAAAGAGTAAGCGTTTAGGAAAGACAATTGCCAGAGAAAAATCCTAGGCAGGAAGTATTCTGGGACAAAGGACCTCCCCCTATTTTGGGGAAGGGTAGTGGTGACAGTGTGTTCAGTCATCCAGGGTCTTTTGGGGAGCAATGAGGTCACTTTAGCATAGATGAAGAACTGTTGGAATTCACAACAAGTTGAAACAAACAGACCAAATCTCTAGGGTCCTCTTAGGAACTCAGTTGCAGGACCTGATTAGAAGGCATATGACATAGAAGTTTGCCATTTCCCCAACATTTCAGCTGACCCTGAGCATATGTCTCCCTCTTCAACCCCCTTTGCTTTTTGTGTACTGTTACCAGTACAACATGTATATGTATACCTTCATGCTACGTACACCTTCATGTTAAGCTAGAGCGCTCTGGTGCCATCTTGGAATGGGCAGAGGGTTTAAAGTCAGCTCACATCTAAAACAGAATGTCTTTATCCTGTGCCTCTTGCCCTGAGATTTGTCTCCCTACCTGGAAATCTGGGAAAGCACAGCAGTTCCCTGAGATCTGGGAAGCCTGATGACACAGGATCCTTGTTGAGGCTTTGTGGGTCTTGGTCTTATCAGCACCTGGGTGGGAGACTGCTTATGAATCCTGTGTCTCCCATCTTGAGTTCAATGGAATAAAGAACAGAAAGTAAATGTGAGAAATAATTAATGTATCCAGAACTTAAGTATTTGGGGAAACATCTCAAGATTTACAGTAATCCTTGAAGATGATGTTAAGAAATTTTATCAGGAGCAGCTGTTCTATTCAGGTGATGGAGAAATAGGTATGCCCAACATTTCCTTCCATGAAGGTAAACTTTCATCTATGAAGCAGGTCTTCTGTTTATGCAGCAGTCCAATCCATGCTATTCTTTAATCCCCTCTTCCAAAGTGGAAGAGATCAAGTTAAAATCAGATGCATGGATCTTGGTGTGGTATATAGTTATTTGGACAAGAAGAGGCTGTTCCCAATTTACTGCATTAATACAAGCAATGCCAAAGGCAGGGCCAGCTCAAGATATCTTAATGATTAAAGAGAAGAAAAGGTTTCTCCTGCTTTCATTAGAGAATCCAACCATATCAGCTTTTAAAGAGTTTAGTTTCAACACTGACAAAGGGACATTGTTTGGGCTGGATTGGGGCATAGCACAGGCAATTGTTGTTGTATGCCTACAAGCCATTTCTGACTAAAGGCAACTATCAGGTGAACCTATCGTGGGGTTTTCTTGGCACATTTCTTTAAAGGAGGTTTGCCATTGCTATCCTCTGAGGCTGAGGGAATGTGAGTTGCCTCGGGTCACCCAGTGGGTTTACCTGGCCAAGCTGGGATACGAACCCAGGTCTACAGAGTCATTGTCCAATGCTCAAACCATTTCACCACGCCGGCTGAAGTTAGACCAGTCAATATCTTGTTGCTGCTTTCTGCCACCCAACATCTGTGGTCTGAGGCAGCTGCTTCATTTAATGGAAGGACTGGTCCTAGCCACAGGAACAGAGTAGAACATTGAACTCAAAGCAACTTCAAACTCAATAGTTCCCTCTGAAAAGACATACTGTGTTTAGTTATTTTCATAGCAATTTGTATATCCTAAAACTACATTTTTTGCACATTAGATGTGCTGAAAATATGCTTTTTGCCTCCAAACAAGACAGTATGAACTCACTGTGTGAAATGTTTAAGCAATGCCTTGATTCAGGCTCCCTCTAACAAACAATTACTAGTTTTCTTCTAACAAACACAAGCAATTCAGAACTCTGCACAAGAATTATGTTCAAACAGATACTTATATATGTCATGGAATTCTAGCATATAATTTCTTGGTTTCTTTTTAACTACCAACTAACCACAATTGTTGACATCTTGAGATAGTACTTGGCATCAAAACATTTTTAAAGACTGGTTTTGGAGGCCAGAGCAATCCTACTTGATTCAGTCAATTTAATGTGCTTTGGTTGCATTTGATTCAGTCAAGCTAGGAAAAGCATTTGAAGAAGCCATCATGTCACTTAGCAACAATGACTTGGAGGTTTTCCCTCTATAAAGGTAATCTTTAGCTGTTATGGTCTACTGAAAAGCTTTTTTCAGTATACCGATGAAGTAGACAAACTTCTTGGATGTGTTAGGAGGACGACTTGCCGTCTCGATCCGTGCCCTTCATGGTTAACTGTCCAGGGAGGCAACGTAGTAAAATCGTTGCTACAGCAGATATTCAATACATCTTTCAGGGAGGGAAAATTTCCATCAAGCTTGAAACGACCAGTGGTAAAGCACCTCTTGAAAAAGCTCTCCCTGGATCCCCTGGTAAAAACCAATTATAGACCAGTTTCATTACTGCCCTTTTTGGGCAAGGTGATTGAGAGGGCAGTTGCCTTCCAACTCCAGGCAGTTTTGGATGAAGCCGATTATCTGGACCCACAGGGCGGGATACGGAGTTGAGACTGCCATGGTCACCTTAGTCGATGACCTCCGTCTGGGCATAGACAGGGGAAGTGCGACCCTGTTGGTGCTCTTGGCCATCTCAGCAGCATTCGATACCATAGATCATGGTATCCTTATGGAACGCCTGAGGGAGTTAGGTATTGGGGGCACTGCGCTCCAGTGGCTCCGGTCCTATCTCTTGGGCAGATCTCAGATGGTGAGGCTGGGGGACAGTTGCTCCTCTGAAAGGGAGCTGACATCTGGCGTCCCGCAGAGTGCCATACTGTCTCCCATGCTGTTTTAACATTTACATGAAGCCGCTGGGAGAGATCATCTGGAGATATGGGGCGTGGGTTTATCAATATGCTGATGATACCCAACTCTATTTCTCTATGTCTCCGACTGCTGCGGTGACTAAGGATGGCGTCGCTCCTCTGGATGCCTGCCTTGAGTCGGTAATGGGCTGGATGAGGGAAAACAAACTCAAGCTGAATCCAGAGAAAAGAGAGGTACTTGCGATAGGAACTCTTGGCCCAGGAAGGGAATTGTGACATCCAGTCCTGGATGGGGTCACACTTCCCCTAAAGGACAAAGTACGCAGTTTGGGAGTACTCCTGGATTCATTGCTACAGTTGACATCTCAAGTAGATGCGATGGCCAGGAGTGCTTGGAATCAGCTTCGGCTGATTTGCCAACTGCGTCCCTACCTGGACCGGGAAGACTTTGAAGCAGTAGTACTTGCCCTGGTAATTTCTCGTTTGGACTACTGTAACGCGCTCTACATGGGGCTACCTTTGTACCAAGTTCGAAAGCTTTAATTAGTTCAAAATGCAGCAGCCAGGCTGGTCGCTGGAACATCTAGGGCAGACCACATTACACCTGTGTTGAAAGCCCTTCATTGGCTGCCAATTAGCTTCCGAGCGCAATACAAAGTGTTGGTTATTACCTACAAAGCCCTATATGGCTCGGGTCCCCACCCGGACTGTGTGGGGAACGCCTCTCCCCACACAATCCGCCCCACACTCTCAGAACTTCTGGAAAAAACCTATTGAAATATCGTAATGTTAGGTTGGTTTCCACCTCCCAGAAATCATTTATGGCTGGGGTCCCTAAATTATGGAATAGCCTGCCGGAAGAGGTTCGCACCATCTCTACATTGGAGGACTTTAAAAAGGCACTTAAAACAGAACTCTTCCGGCGGACTTACCTACCCGACCTAAAATAACACTAGACAACGATTCTCCGGGAAGGAAGACCTCCATTATCACCTGGATTTGCTTTAGTAAATTTAATTGTCAATTTTATTGTTAATGTTAATTTTATTGTCTTATTGCATTTGTAATTTTAATGTTTGTTTTAAGAATTTTTATTGTAATTTTGTCATGTTTTTATTGTCACGTTTTAAACCTTGTTGTTTTATTTCTATTGCTGTACTCCCACCTCGATCCATTGGGAGAGGCGGGACATAATAATAATAATAATAATAATAATAATAATAATAATAATAATAATAATATGAATCTGAAGCAACAGAAAATACAATGCCTTATGCTACATCTCTGAGAGTACAAAGTCCAGAGGGAGGAGGAACCTTTCAAGTATGCAAGAATAATTCCAAAAGAAATAGAGTGGTGTTTAGAACAGCAACACAGATGTAGCTCTGTACCCTTTCCTGAAATAAAAGAGAAAGTCAGTCCTATGAAATATTTTAAGAATTTAACTCAGAATTAAACAATTTATTAGCAAGTCTGAATCTGACTGAAGCCTCAGAAGATTAAGACTTGTGGAGCAAGGAGCAAGTACAGCCCCCAAACAATTTTATCTGGTTCTTGTTTATCTCATCACAGTTTGATCAGGTGTGATCATTGCTGCTCACATTTTCACTCAAAAGAAAGAAATCCAAGGTTGGATCCAGACTTGGATGTACTTAGAGAGGTTCTGTTGATTTCAACAATATTAGTCATGACAATGTAACAGTGTATTGATTTCAATGGGAGTCCTTTACATATGACTATGTCAGGATCCAGATCACTGTGTATAATGTTCATACAATTTAATTGCAAAGCTAGCTTTAAGTTTAATGAGGAACGGGATTGCCAATCTGTGTTTTGAAGATATTTTTTGGAAAGGATATCCATTCTTAGACTCCACCTCTCCCATAAATGACAACCATGTACCAAACAATCCCAAGTTCCCTAGATCTGTGAAGTCATTACCACTATGTATCATCATGAGTGATTCAAACTGCTGACAATAGAAGGGCCCCAGTAAATATAGTTTCTGACCACACATGATCTTTAGAAACATGTATGGATGGGCATGCACTACCTTCTTATGAGCAGGCAATAGGGAATCTTTATTGCTTGGACAGAACATTTCCTTTAACAAAAAGGAGGGTAGCAAGCCTTTGGATCACATGTAGCAATTTTAACTGTATAAAGAAAACATATACAAATCAGATGCTGCTCTTTGGCCAGAGAACAATGTGGATGTTTTCTTATATATTACAAAAGCAATTGTCTATTGCAGACAGTGCAAGTGAGAATAAGGACACACCAGTGCATTGCTAAGAGTTTATTCTGAAGCTTTGCTTTTAAGTCTTTATCACAAAAGACAGTTTATGTTGCAACAAGTTACTAGAAACTGAGATGGTTTTCATAAATTTCTACTGTTATAAATGTAGAGCACAGGAGACTGTTCTGAGCCATCTTCAAAAAGCTGACCAATATTTTTGTATATAAACTGTACACAAAAAAAAAACCAAGGCACTATACATTTTTGGGATAGTAAAGATGGATTCAGAGATTTTCCCAAGAAACCCGTGTAATAATGCTTTTGTTCAGTTTAGCACCTGAAGCAGCACTGAGACAATTCATTGATTTTTAAGAAGAGAAACCATTCAGAACGGGAGAGAGAGAGAGAGAGAGAGAGAGAGAGAGAGAGAGAGAGAGAGCTCACACAAATGCACATTGGTGGTTTAACTAGTCAAGAACAAGCAACCCCTATGTCCAGGTACTTTTCTTTTTCAAAAGAAATCTTGAAAGTGAATAATACACATTACATTGTTAAATACATCCTTGTTCTGTGTGTTTTATATAAATATAAATTCTTTTTGAAAATCCACAGCTTTAACAAAATAACACTTTACAAAGGGAACATCATCAAAACCCAAAATGGCAAGTAGTGTACGTAGCCCAAAGATCTGTTGCAGCAGCAGTCTGAGAAATTATCACTAAAAGTACAAAGAAGAACACGATTCATAAACATGACCAAACCTTTGAGCCCCCCACCCCATTAAAAGAGTTTGCCAGAGAGTTCTCGCATACATTTACAATATTACTTGGCATTAGAACAGACAGTAATGCATTGAATTCAGACAGTACTTAGTTTGCATGGTGAAAACTGACATGAACCACTTATTGTCTTGCTCCTCATTCCAAGAGTGTTGAAAATGTTGACAGATCCCACTCTAGGTTCAGCCCTTGATTACAATCACCATGCTATTTAGAAAAGCCCTTTCGCCTTTTTGAGGTTGACCTGTTTCCAGGAAGGCAGTGCATTGTATTCTTCTCTTGTCATCTGTAACGCAGACTGAAAGAAGATGCTGACAATTATTAAAGAGAAACTACTACGATTTTTTAAACTGACCCTCCCACAAAAAAACAGCATGAAATACAGAGACAGTCATCAACTTTTTCTTCCCACTTACCTCAAAGTCTTCATCTGAAAGGTAGATTTCAAGATTCAATGGATCCACTCCTTCTGGGAGGGGCCTTGCTAAGAGATCAGCCAATGGATACAGCTTTTTGCATAGTTTGGCCAGGACATCTTCTACAAGGATTATTTGATTAGAAGCTTCAGCATCCTAGAAATTGAAGAGAAGCCATTTTGCATTGTGAGGCGAGATATGTCAACTAGTTCAGAACATGGCAGCTACATTTTGAGTAATATCTAAAACTCAGCCCAAAGTTATCTATAGACAAGTAAATGAATGACTTCTTCCCCATCCCAGGTCCTTTTTATTTTATCACCAGAGTTTTCTCATGAGAGTAGTGCTCCTCCTAATGCTACTCTTAGTGGAAAACAATAACCATCTCTTTTCGCTCTTATATGATTCTCCTTGAGAGAAGCCTACAACGTGTTGTAGCATCTCACTAAGGGGAACTGTGGGGAGGAAAATGCAAGCCCCCATTTAAACAGGCCCACATTTCATTGGCTTTGTGCAGAATCAATGCTAGACTATGGTTTGCACCACTAGTTCAGGGTTCCAGGTTTTGGCAGTTCCCACACACATTGCTGCCCTCACAGTGTTTCTAGATTCCTCATATCCTCCCAGAAGGGCTTATTTTGGTGGTGAGGGTAAAGGGATCTACCAGGAGGAGGAAGAGAAGGAAAAGGCTTGTTGTACAACCTTGTTTTATGCTCTCATAATGAAAAAGTTGATCATAATTTAAGGATCAAATCTTACATTATGAGGAGAAAAGTCCCCACAGTGTCATCTCAAGTTTCATTTTAAGTCTTTAAGTCTTTACATTTCTAATAAAGATTAGCTATTTCATTTTGAAAAAGAAGCTCACTCTGGCTTTTCATAAAGCAGTCAGGTTTCTACAATGGAGGAAGTATAGCTACTGTCACATTATTCAGTCAGCTTAGAGATGCTGCCAGTAAACAACAGTGAACAAATGCTTCAGCTAGAACTCTCAGTATCTGATATATTAAAACAATTCCTTGAGCCCTGGAAAATTTTGATGAATAGGTAATAAAACCTGAGTTAGAATCATCCACCAACAGTTGTTTCAACCCTCCTTCTTTCCCATTACTGAAGTTTTCTATGTAGGTTAACCCTGGATGCTAGTGCTTCCCAACATGATGGATCTGCCTTTCCAGCAATGAACATAAAACTGAGAAAAGTGAGAACAGTTCATGTACCATTTCAGTGATCTCAGCAATATCTTCTCTATGTTCCCAGCTGGGAAACATATTTGTGAATGTCAGAGGCTCAAGACCAGCATGAATTAGGTAAGATTTAGGAGGCTTCTTTACATTCTTTCCTATTTAGCACAGGGGAAAAAAAAAGAAATATTAAGGTTCAAAATGAGTATGGACAACCTTTCATCACACCTGTCTTGTTAATTAAAAAGAAAAGAGTTACTTACTTCCTACTGAAATCCTTTCCCAATAAAATGCTCATTTTAGACACAACGCTAGAACCAAGCCAAACTAACAATGTTGACAACTGTTCTCCAGAAATGTCTGAAGCACTGGACATTCCTCATCCTTGTCTTAGACAATACAAATCTGCTTGAGCACTAAGATCACCTCCAAAGGCCCTGCTCTCTGGTCCATCTTCACTTGGTATTCATATGATGGGTATCTGAAATAGGATCTTCTCAGTGGTGGAGCCAGAGTTGTGACATTCTCTCATTAGATGAAATCTAGCAAGTACCCTCCTTCTTGTTAGACAGGTCACAAAAACATATTTATTCTACGGATTTATGGAATAATTATTTTAATTAAGATTACTATTCTGGTTTCCAATGCTACTGGTAGTTTTATTTGGTATGCTTCCTCTGATATTGTTATATCATATATCTTATTTTTAATCCTCTTAAGTTGCTTCAGTTACTTTAATAAGATGCAGGATATAAATTATATGAATAAAACTTGTTGATTTATATACTTGTTATATTTATATAGAAAGGCAGACTATTGAGCCTAGTTCTCCACTTCTTTGACTAATGGAGGTCTTTCCCAGCTGTGCTGACAGAAGCTAAATTTTTAGGTGCTTCAGATAGCTTAGAAAATTACCTTTTGGGGCTACAGTTCCCAGAATCCCTCGGCCTGTGGGAAGCCATGAAGTTGCAGTCTAAAAAATTAATTTTTTCAAGGTCTGGTCCTAAAACACATGATGGAGCAGTCTTAATGAAACTCCCCATGTGTGGGTAGGAGATCTCCTGAGAAAATACTGTACCTGAGGCCTCAGGGGTCCATCTACACTGTAGAAATAATGTAGTTTGGCACCACTTTAGCTACCATGTAGCCATCCTACAGAATCCTGGGATTTGTAGTTTTGTGAGGCACCAGCATTCTTTGGCAGCGAAAGCTAAAGATCTTGTAAAACTACAAATCGCAGGATTCCATAGGATGAAGTTACAGCACTTAAAGTGATGTCAAACTGCATTGTTTTCTTCTACAGTGTAGATGCTCTCAGGGTCTTTGGAGGAAAAGCCACACATAAATGTGAGAAATAAAATTCTAGGGAATGAAATGCTCTGCTACAGCAATTGTAAAGACAAAGGCTTGTATTCATTGTATTTAGCAGCAGACAAACATTTCTAAGCTTGAAACTGGGAAGGGCAGCTAGGAATACCAAAGTGTGATTCATTCAAGCTGCAGTATTTCCAATTTCTATGTATGGCTACTATGAAGTAAACTGATGGGGAAAATCAACAATCAAAATGTGATACTGGAGGAGAATTCTGTGGATAACATAGGGCTGCTAAAAAGACAAATAAATAGTCCAAGACCAGACCTAGCCTACCACTCTCACTAGATGTCAGAATGACTAAAGTGAGGCTATCATACTTTGGAGACATCATGAAATGACATGATTCACTGGAGAAGATAACAATGCTAGGAAAATAGGAAGGCAATAGGAAAACAGGAAGACTACGCTACTGATGGATTGACTCAAAAAAGGAAGCCATGGCCCAGACTTTGCAAAACCTAAATAGGGCCGTTAAAAACTGGATCACTCATGGGAGGGCTCTCACTCAAAACCCATTATGATACAAAATACAACAAATCTATGGTTTTCTGGATTTCAAAGTGTAGGAAAATTTGATGACAGGAACTAGGGGTGCTAATACCAACTAAACTAACTGTGACATTGGAGGAAACTCCCTTAGAAAAAGATCTCCCAACAGACAAGAATCAAGCATCTAAAGAATTGAAGAATTAATGTTTTATTACAGAAGTACTAGTGTGACAGTCAAGTTTGCCCGTATTTGCATGATTCCACACCACCAATCACACAGTACAACCCTTTGTTTTGATGACACTATGATGCAAAAGAATGTTTGCAACTGGATGTTATAAAGACCTTGCTTTCAGGCTGGATTAACTCCTCCTGTCCACTGGAAAAACAAGACAGATTCATGCCTACAACTAGAACAGCAACTATATTGTTCACTACTCCAAGATGACAGAGACCTTTAGCACCCTGAAGACAAAGCAACTTCTTGAGGTATTATCTTTTATACACAAGAGACAATCCTTCATCAAATATATCAAGTGGACTGAAAAAAGAGTTAAGTACCCAGATACATATTGGTTTTGGAACAGCAGGGGGAAAATCCAGTTTAAGAAGCCAAAACACAGTAAAAGAAACAGAAAGATAAGAACACATCTTGGCAGGAATACTACAAAACATAATCTAAATATTATCTTGAAGCGCTAAAACAAATCATGAAGTCTAGGTGACAACTGTGAGCACTAATGTTGGGGATGGTTACTTTTTCTAGTGAGGGAATCACATATAATCCCTATTTAAACCAAGAGATTCTGTGTCAAATTTGTTAATGAACTCTAATCCTGCAGCTTCTTGTTAAGCAGCCCACTTTTTAAAAAGTACATAGTTTCTTTCAATGTTCTATGTCCAAAGTAAGCTTTAATTCACAGAAGGAAATTTTATTCATCTGGATGTTCTTTCATTTTATGGGTCATTATATTTAAAACAAATGTTTTAGAGGAGGACTCTTCAATCAGCTTAAACACAGTTAAATCACTACAGATATAAAGTTTCAGGATTATCCATAGATTCTGTTTGTTAAATGCAACAGATTAAAGAGGGGTAAACTTTACTGTGGCAACTTCATCAGCACAGTCTGGACTGCATAGTGGTAGGCCTGGATCTACAGTAGATCTCTGAGTGATCTACAGTAAGGTCAGTAAGAACATGTGATTCAATTTTTATCATGATAATATTTCCAATGACCCTAAATTAAGCTGCTGAAATGAAGAAAGCTTAGCGTAACCAAGAATGAGTTTTTTGGGGGGTGGCAAGTATGTGAGCTTTGTTCCACTACCAAAACAAATCCCAGAGTTCAAAACTTCTGTAATTCTGCATCTACAACTTTTGCACCAATCTCAGCCACTGAATCTTGGGGTGGGGGCTGGGGACACAAAACAGATACAAGAAGCCCAATCCTGTTTCCATCCTGTATAGGCCTTGCTTTGAAAGATCTCTCTACCTTTGAGAAACTTTGCTCATCCATATTCAGTTTACTAATTCTGGGTGATCACAATACCTGTACACATGCAGTCTCACTGATTTTGGAAGCTAAGCAGGTTAAGGCTTGGTTAGTACTTGGGTAATAGACCATCAGGAAATACTGGGAAATCAAAAGGCAGGGGTAGGAAATAATCTGAAACCTAAGCAGCAACTGCTATTTGGAGCTGCCAGTACTGGGCTTGATGGACCAAAGGTCTGGCTCTGTATAAAACAACTTCTTGTTAGCCTGTCTCATCACGGCTAATGTCAGGATACAAAACACAAAGACCATAAAATGCTTCTTTCATTCAAGAGCTCTTATTGTTGCTGCTGTTATAATAATTATTACGGTACTATTATTATGTGTCATCCTAAGATCAAGCCTGATATAATCAAGCTCCATAAAAACACAGCTGAACTTCAACCTGGACCACTGTCTATGGACCACTGTCTATAGTCCATTATAGTCCAATTTGTTGTGATGGTTAGAGCTACTAGAACTCAGCATTACAAGAAACATAGTGCTGCAGCAAAACCAAAAAAGTAACAAAACCCAGAACAAAACTCCAAAGCCAGCCACCCAAAGTTTCTCACTCTCCATTCTGTAGCACAAAATAAACATACTGAACAGAACAAAATTAAAAGCCATGTTAGTCTGGAAAATCAGTATGCAAAGGGATCTTATAATACCTTTGATACTAATTGAAAGAAGCTGGTAGCATGAGCTTTTGTAGACATGATTCTATGAAATGCATCTGGGAAAGTAGACTTGAGTCTATGAAAGCTCAAGCTACCAGCTTCTTTCAGTTAGTCTCAAAGGTGCTACAAGAGGCTGGAAAAGTTACTTTTTTGGACCACAACTCTCAGAATTTCCTGGCTGGGGATTCTGAGCGCTGTAGTTTCAATGAGTAACCTTTCCAAGGTCTGTTTCTGAAGTCACTCATCTGTGCCTATCCCCATCCCTCCTCCCCATTTTTGGCTGTGGCTGGGGAAGATAGGGAAGTGCACAGTGGAATGAAGAGGAAAGGGAAATTCCAGCACAAGGATGGTCCCAATATTCATTTCTGGGCAACATCAGTACCCATTCTTGGAAATGAAGGTGAACTTCATATGTGATTACCTTTACAGTACTGAAGGACGGTCTCCATGGCACATTTCCTGTCAGAAGCCCATCGGATTCGGGCAGACCCCGCTATTTTGTTTTCTACAGGCCACCAGCCTTGCCAGAGGTACACTTCATGGTGATTGTCAACAAGGAAGAGGGCTGCAAAGGATAAACAGAAGTTTTGTTTCAAATGACACTGTTCAGATTTTGCATGTGTTTGCTGGAAAGGTTGTGCAAACTATTCTCCTAGGATGGAGTCAGACTGCAAAACTGAAGCAGTATGATGCCACTTTAATTGCCATGACTCTATCCTGTATTCAACCTCAGAGAGCACTGGGCCCCCACCAAACTAAAAATCCTAGGATTCCACAGGATAGAATCATAGCAGTTAAAGTGGTGTCAAACTGCTTTAATTCTGCAGTGTGGCTACACCCCTAAAGTCTCTCAAGAAATCTCCATAAACATCCTGGTATAATAGCAATAACAAGTACATTTCTATATTGCTTATCAGTGCACTTAAGCACTCCCTAAGTGGTTTACAATGTGTAAGCTAATTGCTCCAACAAGCTGGGGACTCATTTTAGCGACCTGAGGAAGGATGCAAGGCTGAGTAGACCCAGAGCCCCTGGCTGATATTGAACTCACAACCTTGTGGTTTGTGAGTGAGTAGCTGCAGTAAAGGCATTTAACCACAGCACCACAGTTATTCAGTTTGGAAATAATACATATCCAAGTATGGGGCAGAGACAAGGGAGTTTTATATTTTTGTGTATGAGGAAAGGGGAGGTTTCTTCTGGGATAAAAAAGTCAGCACATGGCTAGTAGAGGTGGATTCAAGGTTGAAATTGGCAAATCTTTCTGGGAGCCAGAAGATTCTGAAACATTTCACAAGCAGAGCTTAATACTGCTATCACTACTACTGCTTTGGTCAGGCCCCACCTGGAATACTGTGTCCAGTTCTGGGCATGACAATTAAAAAAGGATTGAAAAACTAGAGTGTGTCCAGAGGAGGGCGACTAAAATAGTGAAGGGTCTGGAAACTATGCCCTATGAGGAATGATTTAGAGAACTGGGTATGTTTAGCCTGGAGAAGAGACGGTTAAGAGGTAATATGATAGCCTTGTTTAAATACTTGAAGGGATGTCAGACTGAGGAGGGAGCTAGCTTGTTTTCTGCTGCTCCAGAGAATAGGACCCAGAACAATGGATGCAAGCTATAGGAAAAGAGATTCCACTTCAACATTAGGAGGAACTTCCTGACAGTAAGGGCTGTTCGACAGTGGAACACACTCCCTCAGAGAGTGATGGAGTCTCTTTCTTTGGAGGTCTTTAAACAGAGGCTGGATGGCCATCTATCAGGTATGCTTTAATTGGGAGTTCCTGCATGGCAGGGGGTTGGACTGGATGGCCCTTGTGGCCTCTTCCAACTCTATGATTCTATATCCTTAATACTTACCTGGTTGGGGAGCTGTGTAGAGGTCTTCTTGCAGGAATGGCATAGAATTCACCACAGAGGGGTCTCTTGCTGGATATACATATTCAGTGGCTGAGAATTCTCCTGATGAACTACCAAAGATGAATAGGCGGGGTGTGAAATTAAACTTCCCAGGATCTTTCAAGAAAAGCAACAAAGGTAATTCTATTAGCATTTTAGAAACAGTACAAATTTTAGATCCCCAATTTTTCCTATGTAATATCTTCCGTATAATGCAATGAGACATTTTTGTTACCAAAGAAAGACAGAAGAGTAAATATCTGCTGATATTCCCAACTCTTGAGAGAAGTCCACAGCTGATTTCGTGATATTTTCTTTCCAAGAAATGAATGTTACTGAGAGTTTTCCCAAGACAAACACTGTCACTGGTAAGGCCCACAATATTTTAGAGATCTGGGGTATACAGCAGAGTTTATCATAGGAAACCCAAGCAATGCCATACCTTGCAACATACAGTCGTAAGCTTTCCGGTCTCTCCTTCCTAAGGCATCCCAAAATCCCACTGGCTCTGACCCTTCATCACATTCATGTATTGTCACTTTGCTACTACTGTGCAATCCTGCTTCCAGTGGACATCTGAAATGCAATCACAATCTATCAATATTGTTGTTAGGGCTGTAAGTTGCACTGCAACACAACTCAGACCACAACAGATAAAAGACAAATAACAATGCCAGGTAATAGCCAGAGCTTGGAAACATTACTTTTTGGGACTACAACTCCTAGCATCTGCCAGCCTCTATTGCTAGTGGCCAGGATTGTATTCTGAGTATCACAGCTGAGCAGAGGTTACAAGGGAATGAAGGTCATTTAAAAAACCTCTCAGTTTTGCTTACCACAAGCTTTTTTCATTTCAGCAATGTAATTGAGAGCAGAAGGAGAATCGTATTGTTCTTTTATTTGAAGAACAACCGTGAAGCAGAACTCTTTGCCAAGCTTCTACTAATCACCCAGATCCCAGTCTACTTTCTGCCAATCCCTGATTTATAATGCTAGGAAGATTGGTTTGAAATTAAATGGCTATATCACTCTCTTTTTTATTTTTAACATTAAAATTATAAATCCAAATAATTGTAATCCATGCTTGAAATAAATAAATATATTGGCAAAATATTAGTATTTTGAAGGGTGGCTGTAAAATCTACAGAATAATTAAAAACAACAAAATAATAATAATAATAATAATAATAATAATAATAATAATAGTAATAATAAATGAACTTCTAGGACATAAAGAGTTGAGGTCATAGTCATTATTTATTCCCTGTGAGAGTTTTAAAGTAAAAGTTCTACAGGTATTACACACAAACAATACAGTTACCAATACTTACTGTTCTTTTATTTTATTGGCTGATGTTCTTCCTACTTCTTTGGTGTGTGACTGGGCTTTGCAACCATGCCATAGGTAAATGAGGGCTTTGTTGATGTTGAGGACAATCATTGAAGTCCTGGACCTTAGGCTGCTACAGTGACAGGCAACTTCAAGCAAGTTCCCTTCAAGGGGAACTTCTCCTCGTACACAATACAATCGCCAGTCACCTGGAAGGACCAGTGAAAACAGACAAAATTACAAAATAGGTTGAGACATTAAAACACACATTAACACTTGTTTCCCAAATACAACTTAAAAGTAACAAACAACCAGCTGTCTTTCTCTCTCCTCACTCTCTCTTTATTGTCTTGTTGTTGGAGGAAGCCTACCTAATTGAGGCATAGTTTATATTACAGGCAAGATGTTGCTAACCTAATAAGGGAAGGATGAATGTCAATTTCTGCATCAGTAGCCATTTCAGTCGGCTGTATTTCATGGACAGGTGAGCCAACAAAACCTCCTCCATCAGCTTGATGGATACTGTCTTTTTGTTCTTTTCCTCTGAGAATATCAAAGCTTTGCCACCTAGACATTTAAAAATCTGAAACCCTGTATTTGAGTATTTCCCTCTTCTTTCCCTGGTCTCCCCCTCCTATATAGTATGACTTTCATACAGTAAGCCATTATTTGAAACTGTAAATTGCCCTGAGTACTCCGGCAAAAAGACTGAAGTATATAAAGGTGATCAATAAATAATTATTTTCCTCCATTAAATGCAATACAGCTCCTCATTTCCACAGAGATATGCCATGGCTAATCTTGCCTGGAAATGTCATTCTCAGACCTGGAAAACACACATCTCATCACAATCATGTGTGAGTTAGCTGTGTGACCTCTAAGTTACACTGAAAGGAAGCTCTGCACATGCTCAATGGTATTTGCTTCACCACCACAGCTTTATATCCCAGGGGTGATCCTGTCCTTCAGTACAAGGACTGTAGAAATTAAGTCATGGTGTGTTTAGAATAAGATAAAAGATAGTAAGATAATACAGAATCAGATAAAAATGTGACAATGTTCAAATTTCCCTTCTCCCTAAAATACAACAGAAATATTATAAGATGATGATACTTTACTCTGTGTATTTTCTTCTTCTTCTTCTCTTCTCCCAGAATGAACAATCATTCCACCTTGAAAACACTGGAGAAAACATGGGGGCTCTTTCCCTTGAAGAACTTGCACCTGAAAAAAATGATATTTAAAAATCCCAGCAACTGGATTTTGTCTAATACCACATTATGTATTTATATAAATATTTAAATTTACATAACAACATTAAATATTAACTGCATATTTTGTTAAGATGCTTGAATTACAGGTGATATTTGATGCAGTATGGATCACCTACATCCTTAGATCTTCCTCTATTCTGAATGCTACATTTCTGAACCATGAAAGGAAATTACAAAAAGCAGGCCTTCTTCAGTGGTAGCCACTCTGTTATAGAACTCTCAGCCCAAGAAAGCATGCTAAATTACCTCGCTTTCACAAAGTTGATAAAATAATCTGTAACGCATTATGGGAACTCTTCCCATACTTAACACTATAATGTTAATATTAATTAATATGATTATATTTAATGCACATATTCCGTGTTACACTGCTTCTCAGCATGCACAATTAAAGCAGTTAAACTAATTTCTTTGGAAAAGCCCATGGCCAGGATTTGGAAGGCATGAAAACAAGGTCAAAAGAAGCAAGTACTGGGCTCCTTTGTTTTGCCTTTAAAGTAATAACTTCAGGAAGCAACACCATACCTAAGCCACAATTCTATATGGCCACATCATGAGGAAAAATGATACTAGGAAAAATGGAAGGCAGTAGAAAGAGAGGAAGACCACATGCCAGATATTTAGGCTCAATCAGGGAGGACACAGGCCTGAGCCTGCAGGACCTGAGCAGAGCAATTGAGGACAAGGGGTCTCGGAGATATTTCATCCACAGGGTCGCCATAAGTCAAAGCTGACTCAATGGCAGCTAAGAACAATAATTAGGTGACATCGTCTACTTGCAACCTCCTTGTGCTTTCCCACTGCTTTCCACATAATTTCTATCCACGTACACATCCCACATTAAAGAGAAAAAGACATAATAGGTGCCCAATGCCTCTTGAGTGGTAAAACACAATTTGGAAGACCCCCTAGAGACTCTTGAAAAATGGAAGCAAATGCTTTCCCCACCTGCGCCCCTCTCTCTTCATCCAGTTCCACAGTCATCAGTGCAGACGTTCCTTTCTCACTGACAGTAGAATGCCTTCCTTGCCAGAAGAAGTACACACACTTCTCTTTGCCAACAACCCTGGTCTGTAAGTCTCCTTTTTGTCTGCTTCCAACTGCAAAGCCAAAGCAAAAGACGCTGGATAAATGAAAGGGAACGCTTCCAACTTAGACCTCACATTTACAGCTAAGCTAACAAACATGAAATCAAAGCAGTGGAAAGTGTTTTTATACACACACACACACACACACACACACACATGTAATCTGGCAGGCAAAAATACCAAAAATCCATAATAAAAGTGTATACAAATATGCATATGATTTTATATATTTTCACCATGCTCCATTTTTTTTAAAAAAAAAGTACTGTGCCATTATCTACATTATACTAAACTTTGATGGTTATTATTTTTACATGTTGGTTATCCAAGAGTGCTGAGCAATATTTCAGAGAGATACAGCTAGGCAGCAAAAGGTGTAATTCTCTTGGGCAAATATTCTATTAAACAAAAAATATTTCAAGAACACCAAAGTTACGTACAAGAACTTAAAAATGCTGATATATTATTTTCATAAGTAACCACTGGCTTCTTTATTCATATAACATATTAATTGAAGAGGTGAATCACAGGCTAAGAACATTTTACACTTGTCCCTCCACATTCACTGGGGCTGGGGCACAGGGCCCCTGTGAGTGTGGAAAAACAGCAAATAATGAAAACACTATGTTTTTACCTGAGAGAACACCTCTCTAGGAATCTCTAGGTCCTCCAGTGTGACTCTATGGTCAACATCTGCCAGACATTGACCACAGAATTGCTCTGGAGGACCTACAAATGCCTAGTGGAGTGTTCTCTCTAGGAATCTCCAGGTCCTTCAGTGCGACTTTTGATTAAAGTTGATCATAGGGTTGCCCTGGAGGACCTAGATATTCCTAGAGAGAACATATTAATAAAATCCGTGAATAATCAAATCCGCAAAAGTCAAGGCTGCAAATGTGGAGGGATGTGTGTAGTAATTCTGTTATAAAACTAAGCCTCATTTGAAAAAGCATCTTAAGAGTACTTTGGTGACAAATAGGCATCTTCCAAAACAACAGAAGGATTGAGTACAAAAGATTGTGTGGTACCATAAACAAGTGCTTATTTCTATTCACATCCTGCCTTCTGTCTTAGAAGTAAGGAAATATCTAGCAATTAATATACTAAGGAGGGGGGGGGGAATCAACTGGCGCTGTGTTTGGATAGCTAGATGCCCCATAAGCAGCACAGATCAATTTTACCTGATTCCAGCACACCAATACCTTATTGCAGAGGATCCGCCTTTTTTACTAACCTGAAGTGCTCACCAGATACTTCCATTTAACGACATATGTATCCCCTTCATGAAACTGTCCAATGCTTTGCTTAGGGAGCCTGCTGTAATCAAATTCCAAGATATGCCAGACATCCACCGAGACAGTGATAATTTCAAATTGTCTCCCATCATCTCCCTCAATGAATCCATAGCCACGGCCAATATTCATTCCATCCAAGACTGTGCCAACTGTAGTCTCAGGCATGGGTACCATTCGCATGACATCATACGGTTTAGCATCAGACTTGATTTCTTCCTGTAATGTGACACAACAGAAGCTTCAGCTTAAGAAAGCAGTTTTAAAAAGTGTGTTAAATCTAGCAAGACAGAAAGCCAGAACAAACCAAATGGACTTAAATCTCTCATCACAATACTAAAAGCCTATTAAGTTTTGTCAATAATTTAGACAGGCGGCCAATCACAAAGACTTGAAAGTACACCCTGTAAAAATAGGTGTTATGTTTTTAATAATAAAACACAGCTTTGCACATGAAAATTTCCTTCTATTTTATAGTTTGTATGAAGCCACAGGAAATGCCACAGTCATTGTCAGTCTAGCTTAGAGAGAGAATTTACACTGGTGGCTATATTGGAATTCTCCTGTCCATTAATTCACAGGGCAAAACAATTAGCTTCAGCTTTCCCACCAGTAAAATTAGCATAATGGAGGGTTTTTTTTTACAGGTTTGCTTTGTGATGCAGTATAAAGTACTTTACAAGCCCATATCTGAAATATGTATCAGCCAGCATTGTTATACTGCTATTATAGGTAAGTAGATAAATTTCTTACCTTGTGAGGGGAATCACCAGAATTCTTTTCAGCAGGCTTCTTCAATTCAGTCCAATCAAGAAATTTTTCTTTAAATAATATTGTCTCATTGTGCTCAGTAAGCCTGCCAAAAACAGCCCAGTCTGGTCGGCCTTGTCCTTTTCTGTTTTATAGAAGAGAGACAAACAAAAAGAAAGCTCTAACATCAATTAACACTTCATCCTATAAAAGAAAATAGCAACAGAGCTCAATAAAAATAAAAATCTTTATCTATTATTAAACTTATGAATATTGTCATTCTTGATTTTTGAAAATTACAAGATCCTCTCAGTAAAATTCTTGTATGTTTTGATGCAGTAATGTAAAAGTGAATCACGCACTAGAGCAATAGGATACTTAACTTTTCCAAATAATTTGAAAAATAAAATTGAAATGTTTCTTCTTCCCAACATATTGTTAACATGCCTGCTTCCCTTGAACTGGCACCAGTTTTATATATTTTGTAACAGTGGCTAAAGTCAACACATACAGGCCGTCATCTTTTTCCTTCTATAAATCCATAAAAACCGTCAAGTTAAGGGAACCTTCTAGCATACAAGCAATCCAGATTCTTAAACTCTCATTTGGAGAGCAAATTCATGGTTAAGAATCAAACAGTTTGATACCTTGGAATAAGAGGGTTACATTCACCAGGATCCAGAGGATTGATATCACAGTTGGCATAGTCAAAGGTGCCATTCCATAAGTGTTTGGCCAGCTGGAATGCCACTTTCCTTTGTGCTAGTGTGACCTCTTTCCCATGCCAAACGTATACTTCACTACCAAAATCAAACACCAAGACCTGAAAGTGGATGGGGTGAGGAAAAGAATAAATCTTATTCACTTAGTCATATGTTAAGAGGCGAGAATGAAATCATACACTCCCCTGCCTTCTTCTTTTTTGCCTCTTCAGCTGTAGTTCAGTGGAAGAGATTAGAAACTTTTGTCTTTTTATAAATTAACTAG
The DNA here is from genome assembly GCA_026167975.1 of Phrynosoma blainvillii. Lineage (NCBI taxonomy): Eukaryota > Metazoa > Chordata > Lepidosauria > Squamata > Phrynosomatidae > Phrynosoma > Phrynosoma blainvillii. The sequence continues at coordinate 22,285,805 of JANUYF010000005.1, forward strand.
TTTAGTACAGCATCTGAAATCTAAACTATAGCTCATCTAATGTATGGTTGGCTGAAACAAACCAGGTTCATGAACTATGGTTTGAAGCTTTCTTGTTTCAATAAACAATGGGTAAATTGTGTGTCTGGTTTCCAGTTATATGCCCGGCAAAAACTTCCTGTCTTCTCACAGAAGCATTGGCTGATGTGGAAGCATTATGTCATAAGATTTCCACAACTCATAACACTAAATTGTGATTTATGATTATCTGCAAACAAGGCAAATCAATAGAAATTATGCTGACTTCCAGGTTGATTACCCTTAATATCATTACAACACTTGCTGTTTTTATATGACTTTTAAATTATATTAAGTCTGCACCACCACGATTACCCTGCAAAAAGATTCAAATCCAGATTCTGTGGTCAGGAAACCATACTATCTGCTTCTTGGAATATTGCTTGGTTCCTACAGTTCCCGTGTACTGATGTGTAAGTTCTTAGACCTAAGTGAACTTGTATTTTGAAATAAAGAATCCTATCCCTCCCCCAGCTGTCAAAACAGTGCTAACAATATTCATCATTTAAAGGCTGAGTTGGGCCCAGTTCTACTTTCAGAGCTTGGAAAAGTTATTGTGGGGACTAGAACTTACCAAGTCCCACACCTAGCATGGCCAACAGCCCTGCTAAGAAAATGGGACAAAAGGCAAATGTTTGTTTGCACTCCCATTTTAAAAGGAACAATGAAATTGCCATTGAACTTCAAAATGCCACTTACTATACCTCTTTTGAATTTAACAGAGTACACTTTGGCATCTTTCCCCAGTAGTCATCATCAGGAATTAGCTTATCGTCAACTAATCGGTAAATGCAATTTGTTTCTATTATTGCAGCTTCGTACATTTCGTCTTCCTCTGGTCTTCCAGCAGCTTGAAATGACCAGACAAAACAAAAATGTTACCAATGTAGCACATGCATTATAATGTGGAAGAAACAATTTTGGAATGTTCTTATAACAGGCAGTCAGAGAGAGAAAAAACAAAAAGCTCCTTACACTGGTAACTTGTCTGACCACCAAGAAGTTTCCAGAAGTCTTTGGCTGCATGAGTGTGGGTATTGATTCCTTCCTCTATAGTCTGCACGTACGGAGCTCGGCAGCCAAGTTCTCTCTTTGTCTGAATTAAAGTTGCAAGTTCTGAAGCCTAAGAAATTGAACATGATTAGCTGAATAGACTTCCCTGAGCTGCGGGACAATTGCTCAGTTCAGAAGAAAAAGGAAGAATTGGCGCTCTCTGATGTTTTCATTAGACAAACAATACTGAGCATGGAAACTGTATCAGATTCAAATAGAGTCTCTTGTTTCCACTTAAAGAAAAAATTATCTCATTTAATTTTAGAAACCAAAAAGGACATCCTGCTATTTAAGCCCATTTTTTTCCTGCTTGAATACAGATATCTTCTCCTAATGATTTCCTACGGCCACTTGAAAGATTTTACAACTTACTAGCTTTTGCCTTAGCTTCTGGGAATGAGGGAAGAGAGGAAAAGAAGTGGCCTTGTCAATATTTGCACCATATTCTACATACTAGGACTAAAATCCACCTTATGTGCTACTTTACATCCTGTCTGTAGATGAACCACCCCAAAACATTGTGCAGGAGGAGACAGCACTCACAATTCCTTAGTACACTAACCTTTGCTTTTTCTATGACATTTGCAAACTCCCCTACCCACAGGAAGCAGTAATGGGGAGTGAGTAACAGGAAACAGTCACCACTATTAAGCGATGTAGCCCTTGGTTCCACTAATCTTGTTTGAACATGTCTTCTTCCTACACAGATAGAAAAACTCAGACTAATTAAATTCCTTTAAATAAGTCCTGGAGCCAATGTTCATGCTTGATTTTTCCAAACAAATCTGAAACAAATTACGGTCAATTTTCTCCAATGTCATTTTAAGCAAGAGATGTTTTAAAGAGTACTAGAAGGTTCACATATATGGGAATATGCTTTTTTGATGAAAGAACTCATCTGTGATGAAAGATTACAATGGGCCTAAGCAGACTGCCAGAAATAGTGCACATTAAATTGAGGCACTGCCCTGTCTCAGTGCTAGGGAATCATGGGAACTGTATTTTATTGTGGCACCAGAGCTCTCTGACAGAGAAGGCTCAATGTCCCAGAAAAAAATACATTTCCCATGATTCCCTAGCACTGAGCCAGGACAGTACCTCAATTTAATGTGCACTATTTCTGGCAGTCTGCTTAGGCCTAATGACTAGCTCCTCCCCATTCATTTTTAATTTAGGAGAAAAGCATGTTGGAGAGGACATAACAGAGGTTTATACAATTATGCATGATGTGGAAAAAGTTTTATAATACTAGAACTTGTGGTCAATTTCAGTGAGGCTGAGAGTGGAAGATTCAGAACAGACAAAAGGGAGTATTTTAAAATTTTTAAGTTAAAACATGGAATTTTTATTATCAGATGATGTGCGGTGATGTTTATCAGTTCAACTTTAAGGGATTATTCAGCAAATTCATGGAAGATAAAGCTATCAACGGCTATGAGTCACAATGGCTATATCAGGGGTAGGCAACCTTTCCCCTTTAAGGGCTGAGGGACTTCAGCTCCCAGAAGCCTCAGCCATGTTGGCCAATAGCTCCTGGGATTCTGGGAGCTGAAGTCCCTCAGCCCTTAAAGGGGAAAGGTTGCCTACCCCTGGGCTATATGCTACCTCCAAGATTCAGAGGCAGCAACTTCTGAAAACCAGTTGCTATTGAGGAACAGCAGGGGAAGGGGGAAATTAGTGAGTAGGACCCTGGAGTTCAAACTGACACATCCTCTTGGTTAATCCTAATTAATAGCATTTCCATTTCCATACCACTCCATAGTGAACTCAGCACTCTCTACGGTTTATAATCTGTAAGCCAATTGCTTCCAACAAGCTGGGTGCTCATTTTACCGACTTACAAAAGGATGAAAGGCTGAGTCAACCTGGAGCCCTCTGGGATCCAAATGTATAACATTTAACCACTGTGCCACCAGAGCTCCTTAATGTAGACCCAGTGAACCAACTGTTGAATCCCAGGTAAATCCCAGATTCAATAGGTCTTCCCTACACCACAAAAAGGATTCAGGCTATAGAGTTTAACAAGAATGCATCCCTTGCTGGAAAGAATGGGATTCCCCCAAGCTTCTATCTCCCACTTCTATGCAGCTGCAGCCATGTTGACTAAATAAGCATTGGCACCCAAACATATAAAAATGTACAGTTTCTGCCTTTAATTTGAAGTTCAACTTGCATCATTGAACATGGTTTAAGAGACACCAGCACTGAAGCAACACACACACCAGCCATAGCAGCTACAAGTCATATTTCTTTCTCTCAGCTAGGATCCAAAACTTATTTTCTTGCATGCAAGGTTGCTTGCTTGCAGACTAGATTTGAGAGCCAGTGTGATAGAGTTGTCAGAGGAACAGACTAGAGCTCAAAAATCCAGGCTTAAATCTCTACTTGGCCATAAAGGTTCATAAACCAAATTCTATTTCCTATTCCTATCATGCTGTAAGTGTCTTCTGGTACTGTCTTGTAGGGTCAAGATTATCTCTCTCTGTTCAGATAATGGGCAGTATAATGAAAACTTTGAGGAATCAAGTAACATAGTTTTATCCATGGTCAGTTTTGGAATCTGTTCCATTACATGGATGCTGTTTTTCTTCACTGTGGGGAGAGGCGGGAAACATCAAAAAAGAATAGTCTGTTTTCCTTCCTCCGCTTCTTTCAAAAATTCTCACTTTTTATACTTTGCATTTCAGATTACTCTTTAAAAGTAGTACATTAAGAGCTATTTTACATACCTTTGATCTGCAAGAGCATCAACTTCTTATATGGCACAGCACTGTTGTTTGAGTTCTGTTCTGTTAGATTGACACTACGCAGGCTAACATTGCTGAAGTTCTCCTTACTTGCTAAGCCAGCAAGTGCTACTTCTGAGAAATTTGAGTTTGCAGACACTTAAGACACATGAAGTTGAAAAGAAAAGGACAGAAAGAAACAAAAAGCAAGAAAAAAAAGAAAGAAAAAGAAAGCCACACACAAAAAACAACAAAGAAACCATGTTATGTTTCATTTCCATATTTTATTTAGTTGGTTTTTTTTTTCATGCATGGCTCACATTTCCCGCTTTTTTGTTTGTTTGTTTGTTTTATTTTGTTGCAGATGCTGCTGAAAGAGACAACACAAAAAGAGGTTGAGCTCATATTACTCTCTAATCTGAGATCCTTACATTTCCAGGAAGAAGGTTTCAAGTTTATGGTGAAAAACTGAACCATTTAACACTCAAACTTCTTGTTCTTATAAGTACTTAAAGCAGCAAGTACAAATGCATACAATAATTATTTTAGAGGGTTTGGGGGGTGTTTTTCTGCACAATTATTATTTCACTGTTGCATAGGATTCAGGTCTGTTAGCACCTGGCCAGAACACAAAGGGTTTCTTCCCACTTTCCTCGTCAAGTATTTCAGTACAGTCCTCATGTCTACAGGGTGATGCACTGGCTCAAGGTTTTAATCTGAACTTTAAAAGAGCAATCCGAGGTTTCAACCCTGTTTTGGGGATGGGCTTTAGTACTTTGAATAATTCTTTTAAAATTCAAATTAACATCCGGAGAAAATTCACTGACCCACTAACATGGAAGTCACTAGGTGCCACTGGATCAGTAGGAATATTAAAGAATAAACATTTGTGTGAGGTGCTTTTGGCACCTATCCCAGAAGTGTCATGATATCTCTGGTGATAAGTGACAATTCCTTCCCCTTGGCTGTATCATTCTTTGCATTATTGCCCCAGTGAAGTGCTGCATATGCAAATGTATGCAGGTTCACAGGAATGGCCATCCAATGGGATGGCAGTCGCTGACAGTTCACTCCTGCAAAAGTGCACAGAGATGGCGGCGGTGGTGGTGGTGGGAGAACAGTAAAAAAAAATACCCAGCAGCGCAGCTTGAAGCTGTGCCATGTGGTCATGACATGCACACTCCAGCTGCTTCTTTCTGCTTGTCTGTTTCGCCCCTTAGTCATAAATATACTTAACTGAGTAGCTGATGTAGAATACTAACTTGTGTTTTTATGTTCTGCATATTTAAAACAAAACAGTTAATAATCTTCGGGCACTTAGTTTGGTTCAGACATAATAACCTCAGGCTGATAAACCACTGAAAATGAGTCTTGTATCCATATGCTCTCTCCTTACTTCTCTACTTGTGCACACAACTTTGTCACTGATACTGTGGCTCCTTTAAAGCAACATTTTCCACTATATTAGAACCTGGTTTCATCCCTGCCTCCTAAGAAAGTTATGAAAGCCATGGTATACTGGTCTGAAATAGTAATGTTTGAACAAATTACAAAACTCTTATTTCTCAGAGATAAACTATACATCCTGACAACATTGCCTTTTATTTGCTTGTAAGCAGCATAGTCATCTCTGGGATGTCAAACTTACTTTTTTCAACTTTCATCCGTTTTGACTCCACAAAGGCCACATTTAGCCTTTGCTCCGTATACTCATGAAGAATGTCCTCTCTTGCTGCCAGCATTTTTAAAGGGTTCCTGGAAGCCTGGACTCTGCGCATAGGCCTTACTGCACGCTTGTGCTCTGCTACTGAGGAAATTAACCTGAGAAGCAAAAGATCTCCACACTTAACCTAAGCTTTATCAGCATACCATTAAATGTTGACATAAGTAGAGACTTCATGCAGCCTTTTCCAAGGGTATACCATGCAACTGCTTCAGAATAATCTGAATGTATGAACCAAGATCCGGGACACTAATGTCTGCTACCTCTCAAGAGCCATTTTTGAATTCATTGATGTGCTCAATATTTATTACTACAGTGAAAATGATGTTTTTAATGACTGGGTGGTCAAAGTATGGCGCTCCACATTTCATAGGATTACAGATCCCACAATTCTTAACAGTGGCTATGATGTCTAGCACAGCTGGGAACTACATAGTCCAACCACATCTGGAGAGCTGCACCTTATCCACTTCAATATGTGAGATTATCATATTTTAGTAAAATCATCAATTAGCGTTCTATTCTTGCAGTGGGAGAGGTATGAATAATATGACTTTTTCTACTTTTAAATTATGGAAACCACAAGAGGCATTGGCATGGGGTATTGTTTGATGTCCTTGAAGAGGATAACTCAAGGATATAGCCACCACACAAAGTTTACATTCCAGTGCTTTGTTGCATGCTCCCAACATCCAGGAAACCAGAGACAAAATTGGAAGGAAATGGTGAAAGAGATGAATTTATCAAGCACTAGAACTAGCTCCCCCACTCAGCTGCTTTGAAGACATGTAATGATAACTAACTTGTATAAGTAACCGAAGTTACTACCATCCTTAATATTATTTATATGTATTTCTTAGTCTTCAAGTGGCAGAGTTTTTACTTTATAGCACTTCCATCAACAGATATTCCCCACTGGATACAAGTCAAAGTCTCCAGTAAGAAAGTTTTGATGGAATAATGCTTCAAATGGAGAAAGGAAGGACAATCTCAAAAGCCATAAGGCCATTATACCCCCTAAGAATCCAAATAAAATATTTTGAAAGGTTATGAAAATGGAAGTGCTCACTTTGGTGCATCAGGATCAAATATGGCATCAAAGTCCTCATCTAACTCCAAAGGCAAGGAAGAGGTGGGGTAATTCACACAACGGTAAAATTTGGAAAAAGTTTCTTCATCATCTAACTTCATCACTTCTTTCACAGATTTTCCTGTGACAGTCAGTACTGTTTCTTGCATTCCACCAACTACAAGAAGGGGAAAAAAGATTCTGGAATATTGTCCACTGTCAGTAGTATTTGAATTTTACTTTCAATTGCAAGTGGAAATATTTGTAGTTCTGTTCTATAAAACCATGATGGCATTTTATAACAGGACACTGATAAAAGGTATAGCAACCATATACACATATACATCCCAATGGAGATTACAAACTTCCTGCTTGAAATGTAGGTATATGAGACAGCAGGGAATACTTAGATGGACTTAAAACCTTGGGAAACTTTTAAAAGGGGATTAGACAGATTCAGAAAGGAAAATATTCCATCAGTGACAGGCAATCAAGACAATCACAAGGAACCTCCAGTTTCAGAGACAATATGCCACTGGGGAGCAACAAAAGAGAGGTCTGTGGCTACTTTCTCCTGCATATGGGTTTCTTGGAAGCATCTGGATAGCCACTGTAAGAAAGGTGGACCAGATGGACCACTGGCCTAATCTAGCAGCTTTTGCTTACAGTCTTAATACAAAAGACCCAAAGAGGAACAATTCTGCACAGTTTCCATTGTCAGCTATGACAGTTTTACAAATACCCTGGAAGTTTTCTGTGCTGTGGCAACAATGGAAAGTATGCATAAGTTTGGGGGTCAGCCATCTCCAACCCAAGGTCCACTTTGGACTTCAAATTCTATTCATCCAGTCAGCATATCCAATGGGATACTGGATTTGCCTAGGAATCCCATGGGTGTCTTAATGACACAATGGAAGACAAACAGAACACAGATAAAGGCTGTTAATTGTTCTTTTTGCATTGGCCAATGAAATTACTCCACCCATTTCTAGAACTGAGCAATATTTTGTTATTGAGTGTTGAATTATAAGTATATAATTCATTAGCCACTGCTGTAATAAGTAATTAATGATTAACCGCAGTAATTGAAGTAATAAAATGATTCATTAATGACTGAAGTAATAAAAGAAGGAAGGGAATTTAACACGGTCAGCTTTCTGAAAACATGCCATACCTTTACTGTTCAGCCTTCCCAGGAAAGTCTCCAGTTTGTCCAACTTCATGTCTGATTCTAACTGCATATCTGGTCTAGCTTCAATTTCTAAACAAAATAAGAATAAAAGCAGTCACCCTGATTAAACTGAAGAGGGAGAAAAGTAACAGTTCTCAACACAATTTGTAATGGCTCACCTTCCAGGGGTTTTGAAATAGGTGTTGTTGATTTCAGTCTGTTGCAGAAAGGGGATGCCACTGGTGTGATAGCAGTAGGTGATGCTAAGCCTGCAAAATAAAATGTTCAGGTTCACATTAGACAATGAATCCTTCAACTGCTAGCATACTGACATATTTAAACATTTTATTTGCAAAGCTCTCTCTATCTATTTCTCCCTCTCTCATTATCAAAACTCAGCAATTTCTTTTATGACCACAGAGAGATCATTTCAGGCAATTACACAAAAGAGGAGCAAATCCATATTTTTCAGGAGATTCAGAAACCTGGCATGTCCCTTTTCTCTGTACAGTCTGCATCTGTCAAAGATCTGTAACTGAAGTAACTACATTAAGACTCTAGTTTCTAGTCTTCTTAGGAAACCAGGTTGACTTTTCCACAGACAGATGAAAGAGATGGTTTAGATAGAGATGGGGAATGGTATGGTTTGTAGACACAGTGGGAGAAAAAAATAATGAAGACATCTTTGCTGAAGACAACGCCTCACAAACATATTTGTGAATAAACTAAATGTTATCTTTTTAGGATTCAGTATAATCTGATATTATATCATGGAATGCTTCAGCATCTGGTTGGTGTGGTGTGTGGGACTCCTGTGTATTCCAGAGAATGTTCTGGACAGAGTACAGAGTCTATTCACACAGATAGTTGACTACTACCCCATTGGGTCTCACTCATTACCAGAGCATGAAAAAGTTATTCTTTTGAAATACAGTTCCCAGAATCTCCCAAATAGTGGCAAAAAGTAACTTTTCTAAACTTTGACTATTATCTTGCATGCCCTGGAGGTACCAACTCCCTCAAGACAGTGTTGTGCAGAAGATCAACAGCAGAAGCAAATTTGTTCTTCAGGTAATCCTGTTCATCATTACTGTTGCCTATGGAAAGAAATTCTGGACAACGTCCAAGGAACTTTACCATTCCCTTGAACTCAGACTAAAACTCACTTCCCAGGACCATTTAGCTTCTGGAGCAAATGCAGTTTTTAAAACTTTCACAACTTAAACCATTACATGTGAGTTAGACCATTTGGTGGACTGAAGGTTTGGGGGATGCAGCCATCTAGGCTGCATTCACACTGTGGAAATAATCCAGGTTGACACCACCTTAACTACCATGGCTCAAATAAATATATATATAACAATTATAGATACCTGCCATATCCCTAGGCATATGGATCTGTCATGATAAGGGAATAGGTTGGTTGCTATAAAGATAAATTGATAGAGTGAAATAGTGCTATGGCTAAAGAAGGAAAAATGGAAGGGGGGTAGTAACCAGAAGAGGAGGCAAGGCTGGGAACCAAATGGACAGCGGCAGGAGGGCTTGCAGTTTATGGCCTTGTTTATTTCCTGTTACAGGACACTGATGGTAAACAAAGAATACCTTCCTTCCTGGGATAAATGAAATGCTAATGGAGATGGGGAGTTGAGGAAAGGGCAAAAGTTTAAAGAATCGCTTTGATCTAGATCAAAGACCATGGACTGCGGTTTGGGAAGGAGGGGCTAGAAGAGGGGAATTCTTAAAGAGTAGACTGTTTGGGGAAAAATCAGATCTGACACAGCCAAGTCTGTGGTGAACTTCTGTCTTGAAATCCAAAAGAAATCTTTAGTTTTTACACTACAATGCTGTTTTGATTTTTGAGATTCAAAATTCTTGAAATCCAAAAGAAATCTTTAGTTTTTACACTACAATGCTGTTTTGATTTTTGAGATTCAAGTCCACCGAACATGGCAATGCCATAGTTTCAAAACTGCAGGCTTATATTTAACTTAACTTGAACAAGTTACCAGAGGGTAAGTGAGTGTGTAACCAGGGGGCAGAACACACTGCAGAAATAATCCAGACCACTTTAACTGCCCTGGCTCAGTGCTAGGAAATTCTGGGATTTGTAGTTTGTTGTGGCACCAGACACCTCTGACAGAGAAGGCTAAATGTGTTACAAAACTACAAATTCCAGAATTCCATAACACAGAATCATGGCAGTGTCAACCTGGATTATTTCTGCAGTATGGATGTAGCCCTAGTTTATGTAAAGGAAACTTTTTTATTTTAATTTACCATCTTCTGAATGTCCCTACTCTAGCCACATAGACTGGAAATAGGCAATGCGACCTTCTAGAGTTTGTTAGATCCCAACTCCTACAATCTCTCTTCACTTATGGGTGCTGGTTTGAGTTGGTCTGTGTTTATAATGGCTACTTTTTCAGGATTACACAGTAGTGGTGAAAGAAAGAAGGCAAAAATCTGCTGACTTCAAACAGCTTGTTCCACCAATGTTTATTTCTTTTATGTCCACTGCTCCTGTATCCTCTTCCTTCCTGTTCCCACCACCCACACCAGCCCTAGGCATAATGTATCAAGAGGAATCAGGCCTAGGTTCATAGAAGCTACAGTCCAACACCATCTGAAAGTTCATAAAGTGTTCACTCTTAATCTAGATCAAAGGGTTGATGTATGGCATTTTGGTATACTGGTTTACAATTCCAGAATTTTCCACTGGGCATGGATTCTCAACCCTCTCTCTATACCCACACCTACACCTGGGTGGGGATTATACAGTCTTTCAGCTATTAGTGGACTGCAATTCGCAGCAGCCCAAGGCAGACAGTCAATAGTGAGGAATGGTGGAAGACTATTGTTGTGTTCCTTCACATTGTTTCTGACTTATGGCAACCCTAAGGCAAGCAGAGCATGGCGTTTTCTTGGCAAGATTTGTTCAGGGAGGGATTGCCTTTGCCTTCATCTGAAAGTGTTACTCAGGGGTTTCCTTGACTGAGCAGTAATTCAAACCCTGGTCACCAGAGTCATCATCCAACATTCAAGCCACTACACCACACTAGCTCTCATGCTGGGAGAAGCAATCCAACAACATTGAAAGGGCCACATGATTTCCACTCCCTTATCTGTACCAAATTTGTTCTTCCCTTCCAGGCCGTTTCAATGTTCTGAACAGAACTATCCATCTTTAAATGAATCCCAAGAATGAGAATAAAGATACAGGTCAGAAGAGATTGAAACATTTCCTAAAGCCAGTAAGATATAAATTAGCTAAATATCCAAACAAGATGTGATCAGAGCACAGATTGATTGCTCAGATCTAATATACACTAGTTTTTATTTCTAATTATAAGGTAATCAAGTTGTGAACATGGAGAAGCTAAACACAGTGTCAGCTTCAGGACACAGTTTGCTGCTGCTGTTGCTTGTCCTCTTGGGCTTTTAGGATAATTGGAATGCCTCAACAACAAAGGATGAAGGGGGAAATGAAAATGAGCAGCTTTCATATAATAAAGTAATTGAATGTTCCTTGACAAGTCCTCCCATGCATCTTTTGTTCAAGCATTAAAATGAAAATAAAAAGACAGGTAAAGGATGGATAATTTACTGACCCTTCTTTACCATTCTGCCAGCCACAGTGAACTGTGTGGAGTCATTTGCTGCTCCTTTACCCTTCGCCTTCCAAGCCTCTTCTCGAACGCTTATCAGTTGCTTTCTTTCTTCAATAGTCATTTGACTTTCACAGCCATCTGACATCCGCTGCTTTTACAAAGAGAAAGAGGTGGCAATGAATAGGAAGTCTGAACATGCAAAAATTATCAGGCACAACAAAACAAGCCAAAAATGAATTATATGTTCCAATCTTTCTATTTTACTCCCTGCCGCTAACTAGCATGTTAGTCTTAGATGGCATTTTACCCATAATGTATCTTTGTTCTTTGGTTTACAGTACTTTATTTGCAGAATTCATACAACACAATGCTTTATGCATACCCTCCAACAATCCTGATAAATCCTCAGTTGTTCCATCATTTTAGCTGCTTTAAAAATGTCCCAAATTAAAAAATGTCTCTCTTTTCTTCCAATGTTCTTCCTTTGTCATCAGCTTACTTCAGTGACTGTAAACTGAGTTCAAACTACAAAAGCAGTTTCAAGTCAATTAACTCAGTGAGGGGAGTGAAATCTTGGTCTTCTAAGTAAACTCAGACATAAGTAAACTGCTGCAATTTCTCCTTGTCTTTTCTTTCTGTGAAATATTGGAGGGTATGCTTTAGGTACTTTTTTGTAATACTTGTCAACAGTACAGCATTGTGGTATGATGCTTCATAGAATGTTCTAGTACTTTGTTCCTAATCTGGTTATTTCTCGCACATGTTTCTCACACAGCAAACATTGTTGACAGGAAGAAGGAAGCTAGACCTATGATTTAAAAAACAAAAACAACCCCTGAATGTTTCTCTAAACATGCTTAGGAAATGTACTAACTATGCCACAGAGCCATTCCAAATACTTTTCCCCTTAGGTGATCATTATTCTATGGACTCACTCTCCCTACTAAAGCTCCTGTTATTTTGCTTTTAAATGCTTCAGAAAGAAGCAGCAGGAAACTAAAAGGATCTACACATTGAACACTGATTTATGGTAGAGGTGGCCAACTGGAGACCATCAGATTTTGTTGAACTGTAACTCCCTGGACCCCTTTCCTACTGGCTATGGTGCTGCTTGGAGTTTCAGTGCAATAACATCTGGATGGCTACAAGTTACCCCACTCCTCCTTTAGAGAAATGGGGAAAGGCATGATTAAAAGCAGGGCAGAAAACTCAACACATCCTATTACATTCCTTTCTAACTAGATCTGAAGAGTCTGACTGATTTCAGGTAGGTGTATTTGTATCACTGTATCTTCTAAAGTGCTCCTCTTTGGGTAAAACACAGTTTATAGCAGAGAGTTTGGACTACAGTTCCCAAAAGTTTGAGGCAGGTTGGTCAACAGTCAGGAATTCTGGTAGCTGAAATCCAAAACATCCAGAAGACCAACGTTTCGGAAACACTTTCCTAATACTTATCTCATTCACTCTCTTTCCTCATACATGTATATAGTCAGTTTACAGTTGATAGAGGTGCAAAGTGTTTATGAAACTGGCCCATCTGGATACAAGGCAATGCTAAAAATTAATAATAAATAAATGTAAAAGGAGCTGTAGTTCACTTCTAAAACTAAACAGTGAAGTTATGTTTTTTTAAGTGCTAAACAGTTGCTCTCTTTTTAATGGGCTGCTTGAAGGAGTAATAGAAAATATTACTGTCTAGAGGAAAAGAAACTGCCAAGGAGGTACATCCTTGTTGCTGTGACAAGAGTAAATATCCAAGAACCCTGTATAAATATCAAACATCAAGTACATTGCTATAACCAGAACTGGACCACTAAATGTGGTTGTGAACCAATAATTCCAAAACAATATGCCAATAGTACGTATGTTTATAAGGATCTCAGATGAACTTCAAGATTCATTTTCACTTTCATTGACCAAACCATAGCAATACCATAGCAATACAATGTATCAGACAGCCATACAAACTAAAATGCATCCCAAAGCAATATAGACTATCTTGTATATTTATATATACTATATATTGTATGTATAGTTGGCCCTCCATATCAGTGGACTAGAGCATCCGTGGATGGCCCTGCCCCATCGTTGTCAATGGTGGTGTGTGACTAGCTATGCCAACATGGCCACATACAGGTCAGCATCCATTGGCGATAATGGGACTTGAGGTCCTGTGATTTTTAGTATCTGCAGGATGGTGGTGGTCTAGCACTGAACTCCTGCCAATACAGAGGGCCAACTGTAATACAAACACTCATTATTCTCAAAATCATTATTAAACAATGCCTCTTTTCCAACCAGTTCCTTGGAAGGGATGAGGAATGAGCCTTGTTGTTGTTGCATTTCAAAAACCATTCCTAGACTGGCTCAATGCCAGAACGAGTCAGCATTCAACATCAGATTCAGGACTAAATCAAAAGGAGGGAAATGAAGGCAAACCTATCCAATGGTATCTGTTTTCACTTTTGTAAGCCATAAATAAATAAAGATGGTGGTGGTGACAGCCAGCAAAAAAGTGAACTAGCACAACCAATTTAATTTTAAAGTTTATAAAGTGTGGTGACAGGACTACATTCAAGAATTATAGAACAAAAGGACAAAGAGGGAACTTGCAAGAAGGCAGAATAGTTAATGCACAGTTAATGGAAAGATACAGAACAAAAGTGAGAATGAATGTATTTATGTGTAGACTAATGTCTGCTTGTAATGACACTTTCCATATGTGTACACTTCTTTTGAGGTGGCATTTGCATACAATTAGAAAGAGTTATTCCAGAACCACTTTCCTGCAAAAATGCCAAGCACAAACTGTTGTATGCTGACAAATCTCCTACAAAGCAGCTGTCACTGAAAAGTCACTGCTTTACCAATCAATTTCATCTTATTCCCTGCTAAACTAAAGAAACAGGCAGATTATTTCACCTTCCATCTCCATGGGTGACGCTCAAAGGCCAAAGGGCTTGACTTTTTCAAACTAGCATTACTGACCTTAAGGAGAAAGAAATGGAAGTATCAGAAAGAGAGGTAAAGAAGAGGAGCAGGAACAGATCAGAAATAGGAAGCACCCATCTCTACATTTCCTAGCTGAGTAAGCAAAACAGAAGAAAACCAGCCTGAACTAGAATATCAGGAATGGGTGTGAAAATAGCCATCTTAGAATACTGCTACTAATTTTCCTCAGATAGTGCAAAGCATAACTATGACATGTAGACACTAACCCAAAAGTTGCTTCATCTGCCCTGGATCTATCTACTTGTAAGATGATTGGGGCTTATGTTTTGGGGAAGGATTGAGGAGACTTCAGGCTTACAGAATCTACTGGGTTGTTGTTGTTTGCTAGAACCCCAGGTTCTACTAATTTGATCCAAATGAAAAACAGCAGCTTAGGTGCCAGATCTATATTCTCAAGAGAACAGAGTGCCTGTGACCACATGCTCAGCCCTGCAATTTGAACTTAACACTCAGTTTTCTCACCCATGTACCTTTTCCTGCCTGTCTGTTCTCCTCCCTCCCATCCCCACTGCCAGTGTTTTTTTTTATTTCAGTAACCTAATTTGGATGTTTAAAACCCACGTTGATCCTTTGCAAATCTCCCACAGGTATACCAGTACCTCCCATGCACAGTGGAGCATCAAATACTCCACTGTGTAGCACCAGAGGAAATGATGAGAAACAAAACCACTCCACTGGCTTTGCTGAGGAATCAGCTCCTTCTCCCTCAACTGTTTCCTTTAGAATTTTAAGAAGTGATGTTTAGTTGTTTTTAATCTTCTTTTTCACCTCATATATTTTGAGCTTTCAGTCTAAGGGCAAGGATTATTTGTTGAGTCATTAATTGCCATCATGTCAATGGTGACATATAATGGACCCTATGGATGAGATCTCCATGACACAATATCATCAACAGCCCTGAAAAATGAGGGTAGCTGTGGCTTCCCTGATTGAGTCTATGCACCTGCAGTGTGGTCTCCCTCTTTTCCTACTGCATCCAACTTTACCAAGAATTTTCCAATGAGTTATGTCATCTTATGATATGGCCCATGTATGATAGCCTAGGTTTGGTGATTATGACTTTGAGGAAGAGTTCAGCAAGGATTATATTGCCCCCATTCATCCGAAAAGTGGTGCAAAATGCTTTAAATAAGTAAATCATATGTACCGTACATTTCACTGGTTTCCTTTCTTGCCCCTATTTTCATAAAAGGATGGGAAAAGGCATGAAGACAAACCAAGTGGTACATAGCCAGAATAAAACCACTACAATTCCACTCTGGAACTGGGAATTAGTTAAACTGAACAATCCAGGGGATGTGTATTATCCTGTTTTATAATGGGAGATCATACTGATGCACATTATAGACTTCTGATTTCTATCTTTAATGTATCAAAACAGAGAACATAAAACTCCCTTACCAGAAAGATTGATTATGTACAACCTGACCCAAACTAGAATATAATAGGTGTGGCATGAGCATTTGAATGTGCATAACACAGATTTGTAGCATACTACAATTGACAACTGAAAAATGAATCTGAATGTCCCTATTGAAAGTCACCTCAAATGTTAAAAATGAATACCTTGCAAGTGGTCCAATCTCATATATTTTCTTATTTGACCCAGAGACAATTACCAATAAAAACTGCTGTGCTATATTCTGGAAGGGACTACATAATGGCATGCTACATTTCTGTATTACTGATTTCCTGATATATAAGAGAGACAGAAAGAGACAGAGGGGGGATTGCAGACTGCCAGAAATAGTGCAAACTGAGTCCACTTTAAGGGTTAAGGTTAGGGTTAGGGAATCATGGGAACTGTATTTTATTGTGGCACCAGAGCTCTCTGACAGAGAAGGCTCAATGTCTCAGAAAAAAACAAACAAACAAACAACAACAAAAACAATTCCCATGATTCCCTAGCACTAACCCTAACCCTTAAAGTGGACTCAATTTGCACTATTTCTGGCAGTTTGCAACTCCCCAGAGATATAGGGGGATAAAACTGGGGGGGGGGGGGAAGTGAAAACAGAAGGATATATCCTCCACATGAACAAATGCTCAACAAATCATTGCAAGACCTTTTTAGAGTGTGCAAGATTTGCTCACCTGAATAATAGGTACAAAGGAATGAAGTTTATGGACAGCAGCTATAGCAGGAAAATAAGTAGAAGCATAGACAGGTTCCTAGGGATAGGGGCAAAAGCATAGGGGATAATTAAAAAGTTATGGAGATGATGTGCCAGATAGCAAGAAAGTAGGGGGGAACCCTTAATTTTAAGTAATTCATGATAATTTTTATAACATTTCAGACCTTTTCCCCTGCAATATTATAACATCAGCAAAACACAAAGAAATGTAATATGTTTACTGAGGCCACTCTCTTGCAAAATTTTTAAAAAAGGTTAGTGATAGGAAAGCACTCTGAACAAAGGCAGCAAGCATTGTGAAGACCATGTTCAACCACCCATCAGCTACAACAGCAATGCTTTCACCTGGCAATGTATTTATCTCTTGCTAGAACAAAGAATGCCTATGATCGTAAAGAACTACATTCTTGGAAACGTTGCATTTTTGGATTAGATCTGCCAGAATCTTCCCTATCTTGTGGATGTGCTGGCTGCGAGAGGCATTGTTGGAATTTATAACCTCCAAAAGTAACTTTTACAAACTATACATCATCACCTTACAAAAATCCAGATTACAGTTGGATGTGAAGGCTGACTGCATCCAGGGAGCAAAAACATGAACCAACTGCCTAAATAACCTCTATGCATTACAGTAAGGCTTACCCAAAGCAGTTTAGCCATGGCATTATCATCTGTAATTCCTCCTTCTTCCTACAGGTTAAAACAAACAGGAAACATTGCAGAGAGTGACAGAAAGGAGTAGCTGCAGAAAGTAGCTTGCATTTCAAGCATCATTGCCCCCAGTCTGATTAAAAGTTATAATTATGCACTGTGCATAATGAAATCTTTAAATTCCACAAGCAAAGCAGGTTGTTGTCTAGGAGCTACACACATTGTGCATTTGCCAGACCTATTTTAAGAATCAATACTTGATATAAGAATAGCCCTAGATCAGGATGTCTCTACATACAGCCCTGAGGATAACATTTTTAGCCTCTGCAATGTGAAACATTAAAAGGACATTGGAGCTGTTTGTTAGAATGAAATATATTTCAAACCCTTTCTGCTGGTTTATATTCCAGTAGGATGGTCTGGAGTTCACTGAATATTCTGGAACTCTAAGTTGACTAGGAAAAAAGTGTGTGTATTTCAGTAAAAAGAAAAGTAGCTGAATGAAGAAGGTTTGATTCCCCCCCCCCCCCGGTATGATTATTAAAATGTAGAGGGAAGAGGAAATGATGGAAAAGGGGATAGGAAAACTGATCAAGTCTAGTTACAGTTTCATTCATATTTAAAGATTTAAATATACTGAATCAAGTGCAACTTTGAAAATTAAGCTAATAAAGCTGTGGAGCTCTAGAAGATAACATAGCAATAACAAAGTATAACAACATCCAAAATCCACAAAAAAGTGATATCTTTATTGGACTCAATAAAGGTATCACTGTTTTGTGGATTCTGGATGTTATTGTACTATATGGTCAACATGATTACCCCCCAATATGTTTTCTGGATGTGAAGATAATGACAAGTTATTACTATGAAAAGCAAAATAGATTCTAATTCTGGAATATACAATCATTATGCCTCACATTTCTGGCAACATGAAGCAAATTCCATTGAACATATCCCCTGAAAGTATGCCTTGTCACACTATTTTAAAACTACACAGAAAAAAAATTGCACAATTTTCATATCAATTTCAATTAGTAACAGTTTTTATTTAAAAGAGCATCTAAATGTGAAGTCAGTCAACTTTAAAAATACTTTCTGCCTTAAATAGCTACAAAGTTTGCTTTCTTTTTTCATTTTTTGACAGACAGTTAACCTGCCTAAACATGTCAGAGATGTTCTTAACTCCTGGAAAATGGAAGACACTACCCAGGGGTGAAGTGGCTAATGCTCTTTAAAACATTTGGCTAGATTTGTGTTGTTGCCCCAAAGCATTGCAGTTTTGTTCTATCTGACAGATGTGTAATCTTAAAGAAGGGCCATTAATATTTAAGAGAGTTACCAATTCATGCTGCAGGTTACTCATGAAAGCACATGCAAATCATACCAAGCAAAAAAAGAAAAAGAAAAAAATCAGCCACAGGCTCCAACACCACTTAGCAATCAATATGCGGTGGAGACTGATCAACAGGATACATAATTTTCATGAAAACAAGATGACCAGCCCTAGTGTTGTTCTTTCTGAACAATTGTTCTGAACAATTCCCAACATAAAACATCTGTACAGTATCAGGGCAGGAGAGAAGTAACTGAGTCATTTATAAACTATGAAAGAGATGCCAAACTACATGCACTGAATAAAAGACAGCCTTTGAGGATTCAAATGTTCCTGTCTTAAAATTAAGCCACAACTTATTCCCACACAAGATGTTTGGCAGGGAAAAACATCATTTGGAATGTAAGGCCAGTTAGAAGTGGGATAATTGCAGGGAAATGGCATTCCACTTGGAGAAATTTGATTTTACGACATATTGAGAAATCCAGAACATAGATCTAGCTCTTCCACTGAGCAACTGCTGTTTGTGTACCACCCAAAAATTTCTTCCACTTTTAATACCTCTTGATGAAGCAGAGGTTTCAGCATTAGGTCTGTTGAACAACCAAGGTGGCCTTGTGTTATAGAGGTCAGTCCTTTATCTTACAGGTTGTCTATCTGAAGGAGTGTGCAGTTCAAACAAGATCCTTAAGAAAGGAAAGGAGCAGGAGTTTTGAAATTGCCCATCCCTCAGAGAGGAGACTGAGCAGGTACCTAGCTACATAGACTTCCACACAATGGTGAAATGTAACATATTTTGATTTAATGATAGCAATTAACTCCAGATTTGCATTTAACACCACAAATGAGCACGTGGAACTTTTAGCACATCAGTGTTCTTTTCCATCCTCTTTTTTCTTTTTGACAGGATTGTTAAACAGGGACTCACTGAGAAAAGTCCCTCACACCTGCTTTACTTTTCCACTACTATTCACTTGTTTTTTCGATCTGCCCAGATAACAGTGGTAGAGAAGAGGAAGAGATTTAGATGCCATTGTCTGGTTGTTTACAGGATCTCTGCCTGCTAAGCTAGCAACTGGTAGCAGTGAGGACAAAGAAGAGAGGAAGGAGCAACAACTGGGCACAGTCTCAGTGAGGAGGTAGACCCACTATGCTGAATCCTCACTGCCAAAATAATCTACTGACACTGCTTTAATTGCCATGGCTCAATGCTATTGGATTCTGAAAACTGTAATTTTGTGAGACATTTAACCTTCTCTGTCAGAGACCTGTGGTGTCACAATAACAAATCCCTGAATCCTATAGCACTGAACCATAGCAGTTAAAGTGGTGTCAAACTGGATTATTTCTGGAGTGCAGATGCAGCCTCAGAGAGAGGGAGTATTGAGGGTATCTTTCCCAAAGGCCCTAAAAAGGCTGGTGCCAGCACCGCTTCTTACTTGACCATCCTATGACTAAATACAAGGAGCAGGAACTTTTGAAAAAAGATGAGCATTGCTTAAATAAGTCCATAATTAATAAAATAATGTACTTCTCACATGCTAGCGCATAACATGCCTGTTTCCACCAGCACTTCCTTTCTTACAGGTAGAACCATCCCAAAGAGGGCTAGCTCCAAGTCCGAAGAGACCCTGGACAATGGTGACTCTGGTGGAGCCAGATTATTTGTTAATGTCCTCCCACTCAGTCCTACCTAATAAGAGAGGCAGCAAGCAATTTTTAATTTCCCTCCATGCTCTAGAGCACCTACTATGGAGTCACTGTGGGGGATTGTGGGAAGTTCAAAAATCCAGTGATTTTCCATAGGAAGTCCAGAGAAGATATCAGTGCTGAGGGTTCCTGGGGCCCTGCTAGATATGTTTGCATGTCAGGTGTTGTCATTAAACCCGGTTCCAGATTTTACAACTTGATGTTTTCATTGAATCATTAAAAAGTGTTTTCAGTATTTGGTTCTTCCCATTATGTGGATTCTTCCTGATCAAAGTCAAAGTTGATTTCAGTATTTGACATTTGTATCTAGAAGTCTTAAAAACTTTTCTGACAGACTAGGCTTAAAATTAAAATGTGTGTGTTCAGTGTCCCGGAATGGATACTTTAAAGTATTTAGAGCAGATTTGATAGCATACTTGCTTTCTGCTGGATCTAAATTGCTAGTATGAACATTCTCATTGTATCTAGCTTTTCCCAATGCCATTTGGCTGGAGAATGTTTTATTTTATTCTAGAAATTTCTACTGCAGGTTTGCAGCAGGCTCCTAGCGTTGCTATAGTTTGGATATACCGTAAGTCTTTTACAGAGCTGAGAGGGGTGGGGGAGACTACTGATTTGGATTACAACTCCCAAAATCACCCAGCCAGCATGGCCAGTCTGAGTTGTAATAAAAAAAGCAAGTTTTCTAAACTTTGAACCTCTGATATAGCAAGACAATTATTAAATTGAATGATTCAACAGAAATGATGGGGGAAAGGGGAGATATTCTAAAAAAAAATCAAGGCACATACATAACTAGTATTTTTGTAGCATATTTCCACTTGAGCACTGGTATCATTATCAAAGCCAGCAACCTATCATGAAGATAATGATCCATAGATCAGGATTTTGTTAACTTCAGTGAAAATAACATCAGTGTCTCCATCAAGAGTAACTAATGGAATATAGGACCAAATTCAGATATTCTCAATTGGTTCATAACCTTTCACAGTCCAACTGAATGGTGTCTGTGGAACATTTGAGGTCTGCAGGGCACCATTTTGAAAGCTTTTAAACTAAAGATACTATTTTCCAGCAGCAACACTGAAAAGGAGTAGATCTGTTTAAGCTTATAATTTTAAAAAAAGAATGCTGGGAAGTAATATGTTCCCAGAGGATCAAATGATTAAAGCATTTTAGTTGATTAATCATGTGCTTTTTAAGCAATCTAATTACTCAATTAAATGTAAATGAATGTTCATATTGCCAGAACATTAGTCCAACTATCTGTTTGAGATAGTGAAGAAAGCAAAGGATCAAATTACAGCTTACCTAACAAAAGCTTCTGTTCTCATTTGAAGGAACAGGCATCATATATATATATATATATATATATATATATATATATATATATATAAATATATATATATATATAATCATATATATAATCATATGAATTAACTCAAGCCAACAGAGCTTCAAAAGAGAACATGTCCTGAATTCCAGGCCCCAATCACAAAAAGTTTTACAATTCAGCCCAAAGCAATGCAGTCCAAATTCAAAGACATTTCTCTACAGCCAGAAAAGTTTCCTTGTTCAAGTATGAAAATGACCATGTTAGAAATTAAAGAGATAAACTCCATTGGGTTTCAAGCTCAAACCCTGCTAAGTGTGAATGCCATGCTACAAGTGGCAGCTACAATTTCAAAATAGGCACACCAGTCTACTTTGAAGCATTTGTAATAGTGAAATGTTCAAATGGAACACTTTTTCCAAAAATGGGCACCTTTACCTTCTTTGTGAACAGCTGCTCCACTTCTTGCAGTTGAGGGCCACGTTCAACAACTGATACCCGGCCAAACTCCTGCTTTTTGTTTAGCCTGTTTTTCCAGTCTTCTTCACCACTTTTCTTGAGGAGAGCTAGCCTAAAAGTAAAGAAGCAGAAATAAAACCAAAACATATCTATAGACCACTGAATAACAATATACTGAACATACAACATTGCCTTTCTGTATTTTTTTTTCCACAAGGGACTGTTGCATACATTAAGCAACACCAACAAACTTTTTTTTGGTGGGGGGACTGGGTCACAGTTCAGTAATAAAGGCACATGCTTTGCATGCAAAAGCTCCAGGTTCAGTCCTTTGTATCTCGGGGATAAGATGGGAAAGTCTCCTGTCTGAAAGCTTAGAAAACAGCTGCAGTCAGTATTGACAATACTGAGATAGACTACCTGGCTTGGTAGAAAGCAGCTTCCTATACTCCAATGAGCATACCAATGAATAGCAAGAACCACAGCTAAACCTTGGGCCTCTGATAAATGTGACATTCCAATAAATAGGGGCTTGATAAAGTAGCACGTATACAGTTTATATTTTAGGTAGATACTTAGTATGTGTGACACTGCCCCAAAAAATAATAATATGGAAATTGTATAAAGGGATATTGAATCACTTCTTGCACCAAAACATAAGCCATAGAATCAACAATTGATTTTGAATAATTATTTTTTAAAAAGAAAATTATGGAAAAGGTTCTGTTTGTTCTGCCTCTTTAATACCAGTATGATACTATACTTTGTCCAACATATACCTTATTTTCTGACGTATAAGACTACTTTTTAACCTGCAAAATCTGGGGTTAAAGTGGGGGGGTTGTCTTATACGCTGGGTATAAGGAGGTTCATGATAGGTTTGCCTTAGTGTCATCATCAGTTGGAAATGACTTGAAGGTGCATAGCAACAACAACAACAGTTTTGGAAGTCATACTCTTCTCAAACTCTATATTTTAACTGGAAAAGTGGGGGGGTCATCTTATACGCCCAGTCGTCTTATACGCCGGAAAATACGGTAATCAAATAGTTGATATAGGAACCAGAACACCTTTTCCTATAAAACTGAAGTTTGAGAGAGATGGGTTGTCTAATGCAGAGAAGCCAAAGAAAGCCCAGAAGCAGCTATTTGTGTTCAGAGCAGCAGTGGCTGTAGAAGAAAGAGCTGCAACAGCTGATGGCTTTATTGACCATGGCAAGTGAAGAGAGAGCAAGCTGCAATAAATGATAAGTGACCAGTGCTCATGCTGTATGGTGCTAAACAGGAACTGCTAACTGTAATCAGCTGAAACAACTCATGGGTGGTCAGAGCAAGGAGGGGTCACAACCTTGTTACTGTTCCTGAACAAAATGTAAAAAGCCAGAAAAACTACATTAGGCAATTTTTGCATAACTGATATGCAACTGAGAACTGCAGAATTCCATACAACTTTAACTGCCGTGATGCCATCCCTAATGACTCTTTGGATTTTGTAAGGTGCCTAGAATTCCCTGTAGGATCTCCAGCCAAGAGTTCTAAGTGCTTCACTAAACAATGAATTCCACAATTCTGTAGGATGTAGCTGTGATAGTTAAAGAGGCATGCTATCGGTGTAATACAATTATGCCAAGTTTTTTTTTTAATCCTGTTTTTGCATCATTAGGTCTTCCATACCTGGCCCACTAATAAGGTATATATTATTAACTATATTTGTGCTGGTCTTTGATGTAATAAAGATTCTATTCTATTCTTAAATATACTGTCCAGGTAAGGAAATCCATTAATGTTATTCCTACACAGGCCCTCTGCTCACTTTACACCTCTGGCCAATCCCATTATTGCATGTGAAACTAGTTCTACCGCTTAATATTAACTTCCTTTCCTCCCTATTATCATCTCTCTAGTCAAAATTTAGACTGCAAGCACTTTGTTGTGGAGATTACTATATCTTTTATGAAAGGAAGGAACCACAGGTTTCAGCACTAGACTATGACTATGGAGACCAGGGTTCAATTCCCTGCTTAACCATGGAACCGCCCTCTGAGGAACTCTTGTCAAGAAACCCCATGATAGGCCACTTAGGGTCACCATAAGTCGGAAATAACTTGAAGGCACAGCAACAATATGAAAAGCATGTGCATTCAGGAAAATAATGTGAAATCTGTAAATGGAAACAGCAAATGTATCCCTGGGTTTTCTAGTCTTCTGTGGATTCTTGAAGCACAGCCCTCCTTTGACACTTAGGAAATGTCTGAGCTGAAGAAATTCTGAGAGGAGCAAGACTGGAGAGAGAACAGAGACGCTGGGCAGAGAATAGTGAGTGAATCACAGAGAATATGGAGCAGAGAGCAGCCACCGCCATTTGCCCTCACAGATCAGAGCATGAGACCTACACCAGTGACAGCTGCAGGTTTGAGAGACTTTGAACACTCACCTGTGCCTAATTCAGTAACTGAATTCCATTCTGCTTCCATCCCCTCTTATTCTGTTGCTTTAGAGACTTACACCCATCTCAGTTCTTCTGTTTGCTTCCTCCCCCATGAAAAATATGCTACTTCTCATCCTACTCCCAATCTAATAGATTTTCTGCTGGTTGTTATTTCTTCCCCCTTTCAGGAAATGTACAATTTACTACACTGGAGTCACTAAACATAGGGCCTTTTCACACTACACCATTAGAATACAGTTGCCCCTCCACATGTGAGGCTTTGACTTTTGCAGATTTTATTATTTGATTAATACGTTCTCTCTAGGAATCTCTGGGTTTTCCAGACATCACACTGGTCCACATCCACCCGACATCGCGCTGGAAGACCTAGAGATTCCTAGAGAGAAAACGTCTCTAGGAATTTGTAGATCCTCCAGCACAATTCTATGGTCAATGTCCAGTAGATATTGATCACAGACTTGCACTGAAGATTCCTAGAGATTCCTAGAGGGGTGTTCTCTTTTTTATTTGAATTTCTCCACTTTCACAGGGGTCCTGCAACTCTAACCCCAGCATATGTGAAGGGCCCACTGTACAGTGATTCTGCTTTAAATGGTTGCATCTCATGGAATCCTATGATTTGCAGTTTAGGGAGGGGTATTTAGAAACTTCAGCCAAAGAGCCCAAGTGCCTCACCACACTACAACTCCCAGGCTATCAGAGGATGTTGCCATAACAGTTAAAGTGAAATATTGTCTAGGGTGAAAGGGCCCTGTATTTGGGGTTCCTATTGGTTTTTACTCACACTCAGCCCAAAGTTGACTGAGTCCAGGTCCCATAGTTTCCTTTACCACAAGGATGTTGATGGTAGGATTCCTGGGTCTTGCTTATGGCAAGGAAAGTGCAGGGGAGAAGTTTGAAGGGGGGGGGGGAGATAAATATTCCTTGGAAGATTACCTGGAAAACCAAGGGTTCTTTCACTCTGCACAAGCTATACCACTATGATTCAACTACCATGGCTGTATCCTATGGAATCCTAGAGTTAGTTTGGAGAGGCATAACAGCTCTCTGAGTATACTAAATATTCCCCCCCTGAATTGCAAGCCTCAGGATTCCACAGCAATTAAAGAAAATCATAGTGCTTGTGTGGTGTGAAAGGAGCCCAAGTATTAGAGTTCTAGATTTACTGGAATGGAGCATAGCTTAGTTGCACAGTAGCCCACAGGCTGTATATATCCTTGAGGCCTTTTTTTCCAGCCCCCCCCCCCCCCCCCCGGGTCCCTCCATTTATTTACAGTACCCTGCTTGTTAAATTATATGTAGAAGGCATAGATTATAGTGACCAATTTATATTTCAAGGGAAATAACTCTGCACTTGCTCAAGTGCACAGTATTGCCCTGTTTTATGGCTAAGGAAAAGGAACAGACTGTGGTTTTCCAAAACTCTAGTGCAAATGCTCATCCTCATTCTCCTTCATCTCCCTGTGTCTCTTTTCCAAGGTCGGTCTCTGCCCCATGCAGCCATTCATACATCAAAGGCTGTGCTTGCTCTCATCTGAGAGTCATGCAGGTTATATCTTTGGTGGTGTTCTCAATCCCTTCTACTCTGTTGGCTCTCATCCCCTTCCCACATGTGTTTTTGAAGGGGTGTGGGGTGTGTCTGTGTGATGGTGGGAACCAGGGAATGCCCTACTGCTTAGCTATTGCCCCCATCTTTCCAGCCACATTTTTCTTCTCCTAGAATTGACCAGTCTCACCAATCTTTATCAGAAGCCTTTGCACTCATTCTGTCAGAATTCCTGTAAAAATAAATAAATAAACAAACAAAAATCCCCAAGCTTTAGTAATTTTGAACACAATAAAGTATGGTACTGGTTACAATTATTGTATATTTACTTGTTAAAAGTAAGCCTTACTGTGCTGGTTTTATTTTTGCCAACTTCTAAACCCATAATGGTATACACAGTTCTGTTCTGAGTAACTGAACAAAGATAAAATGGGGGTATGAGCTGAAAATGTGTTCACAGGCCATCCTATGCACAATTACTTGTCTGGGCAAACTCTGTGGCTGAGCCTCAGCTTCCCCTAGCTGTAAAATGGGAATGTGAAATACGGGATGTGGCTATAGGTTGATGTTCCTTATACTGTAAATAATAAAACAATAAAACAATTCCCTGCCATGAATGCAATGGCTGGACTTCTCTCTCAGCATTTCTCATCTGTAAAATGTGAGTATTTTGAGCAGAGTTTGGAAAAGGTACTTTTTGTACTACAACTTTCACAATCCCCCAACCAGCATGGATATGGTGGCTGGGAGATTCCAAGACCTGGATTTGAAAAAGGTAACATTCCCCATTTCTGAATTTGCTTAGCTCTTTGTCTAACACAGCTGGCAATACGAGTATCTGCAGCAGTAGAATCTCATGTTAAGCTCATCTCAATATGAAATGCACCAGGTGACTGGCTTTACCTCCTGTGCCACCATCTGGAGCCTTCCTTCACATAGTAGATACTGAGATTTTAGTTAAAACACAAACATGCTGCTGCTGCTGCATTTGGGCAGATAATTGTGCTGGCAGAGAGAAACAGGAGGGATTAGGCAGCTTCCCTTGTGGTTGCTGGTTTCTGGCTTGCTCCACCTGGCTAAGAGCTTGCCATCTTCCCCTCTTCTCAGCAGCCTTCAAACAGGCCTGACACCTTTGCTGGCATGAGCCCTTTATTCATTGATTTATTTAACATCCACAGTCCTAGGTGTTAGGGTTGGGTCATGCAGAGCTTAGAAAAGTATTTTTGTATTAACTCCAACTCTCAGAATCTGGTCATGCTATCTGGGAGATTCTGGGGGAATTCACTGTGAAGCCAGCACTGGTGTCTTAGCTTAGGCTCCAGATGATCTTGG
Source organism: Phrynosoma blainvillii (assembly GCA_026167975.1). Taxonomy (NCBI): domain Eukaryota; kingdom Metazoa; phylum Chordata; class Lepidosauria; order Squamata; family Phrynosomatidae; genus Phrynosoma; species Phrynosoma blainvillii. The sequence goes on from JANUYF010000005.1 coordinate 22,313,177, forward strand.
GCAAAGGAACAATACTTTCAAAGCAAGAGGAACTGAGAGTTCACCTAACTTTAACAGAAGACACTGCTCCAGTTCATACAAATACATGGCATATACGCTCACTTCTTGAAACGAAACCCATCTATTTGCTGAGGAGTTTTGTTTAACTGTTTTGCCTCTTCTGAACTTCTTAACCCCTTACTGAAAACAAGCCTAAGTGCATTTTAAAAATCATTCAAACATAGTAAGCCCTTCTCTCTAGATTGCACTGAACTACATTACATTAAATAATAGGCTGTAGATTATCTACATCTTGGGAAACAGGCTTGACTTTTTGTTTCTGTTACTGTATTAAGTGTTACATGTGTCAAGAGTAATGCAAAAATGCCACCCCAATAGTGAGGTCTGAGCTGTGACCTTAGTATTTCTTCTGGAAATGCCTTAAATTATGTGAAACTGAGTAATTTTTCATCTTAATCTCGAAAGTAGTAAGACATGGCAAACCACTGCAAAGGGAAATCCTACTGCTGTTGTCTCTAGTATAGAAGTTTGCTTTGCTCTTGCATGTATAAACTTACTCAACAGCCTTGGGGGAAATCATAAATTCTGTGGCAGATTAACAGTGGCTATCATCACTGCCTCATCTGCTTTTCCAGTTCCTCCCTCAAATGGGTGGTAGACTGCCACTCCACAGAGGATCTTTTGTGCTGAATACATCAAACACTGGCATCTCCTTGGCATTTTCGAAATGGTATTTCTCTACCACAAAATATGTAAAAGTGGTAAAATTGCACTGGCACTTATTCCTGATTCTGAGGTCCACAAATAGATGTTACTTATTTAGTATAAAACACACAAAAAGTATACCCGAGGGGAATACATTATATCAAGCCAATCGTTTTCTAATAGTATGTAGACTAAAAACTATCTTTATGAACATAATTGACAGAACTGTATCTATTATGTGCAACCTTTAAACACATGAGCTATGAATGCCTTGGATAAAAGACTTAATAGTGTGTGGACAACTATAAGACATAAAAGGGAAAGTGTGCATTATCTGCTTTAAAAAACTACCGGGATAACTCAAATTTTATACCAAGGAAAGATGAACTGTGGCTTATAATTTATACACATTAAAATACATTTGTCTGATATGCATGGTTGATTCAACCTCTGTTAGTCATGGGAAGGTGGGAAAGCATCGGGAATAAATACTGTTCAAAATTGTTGCCCTTTTCCATATCCACTATAGGCACTTTTTCTGCTCAGAGAAAGAAGAGTGGATCCTCTCAAAATAATGTATTCGGCACCTAATATTATATTTTGGTTATAGAATACCATGCTTCTAGCAAGCAAGTGTTAGATGAATTTTTCTGAAGTTCCAATTCAGTAATATATCTAACAGAATAATAAGACCTAGTAAGTAAATTCCAGCCAAGCTTTAAAACTGTTGAGTGTGATTTACCAAATTTCCAAGTATACTTTCCCTTGAACTTCCCATTTTGGAACTTTGCTTTCACACAAAGCTTCTCTCTAATAGTTAGCTAATGATAAATTTTTGAAAGTACTGATTATGAAATTCCACAATATGACAAATCTTCCTATTATAAAAGAAGGGAAAACCCACTTTTCAAGAAGGGCATATTTACCTTTCTTTAATTGACATTGTTTTGCCGGATGCATCAAGGGCGTCTTCCGTTATTTCAGCTTTGCTCTCCCTGGAGTTCAGTTTCTCCTCTAACAACTCAGCGGTTTCCTGCTGCCCACAGGATACCACAGCCCCAGACTGAGAACAACTCTTTGTTGCTACTGTTCCCACAAGTTCTGAAATTGCTGCATCATGTTCTGGAGTGGAGGAGGGCGAATTCAAAATTAGTGCTTAATTGCATGCAGCAAAACAAATCAAAACAAATCTTGCATAACATGCCAGTCAAACCAATAAGTAACTTTTTGTTTCTGGTATAATTTCTCATAAACTGTACTCATCCAGGTTACAAAAACAGTGTTGATCTGTAGAATTAGTGTGCTGGTTTTCTGCTGTTCTAGTGGGCCTGAACTGAACCAATGGATCCAAATTACAAGAAAGAAAATGCTAATTAAACATTAAAAAGAACTCTGGATGGAAGGTGGTGGACTCTCTTTCACTTGAGGTTTTAAATAAAGGTTAGGCAGCCACATTCCAGGTGTTTAATGGTGAATTCCTTCATCAGCAGGGGTGATATCAGATGGTGTATCTCATATCAGTCCCAAGATATCAGAACTTTGACACTGTGTGTGTGTGTGGACATATGTGTGGACACATATGCACACAAATGGGGACTGGAAAAAAACTTATTCTACTCCTTCATTTTAAGAGTTTTTACTGAACTTTGATGTGCTACCAGATGGTACAGTACTAAAGACCATTATTACCAGTGATGGGAAACAGCAGCATGGGTACAGATTATTATTATTATTATTATTATTATCCCATTTCTCCTCCAAAAAAAATTGAAACTCACAATTTAAAAGAACAATACAATTAAAACATTCAAAAAGTGAAAATTAAAAGTATTTGCAGTATTAAAACAAGTCACATTGAGTAAAAAAATGCAATTTAAAAATTAAAAAGTTCTTTAAACAGTTCAGTTAAAACAACACAGCACCCCCACCCCGTTCCTTAAAATATTTCTGTATTAAAAGCTTGTCTAAAAAAAAAGATTTCAGCTGATAGATGGAAAGACAACAAGGAAGGAGCCATTCTGGACCCCCTGGGAAGGGAGTTCCAAGATCTATGGGCAGCCACTGAGAAGACTGCACCAACTATGCTTGTGACAGTGGTGGGACTGAGAAAAGAGTGTCGAGGCTGGCTCATATAGAGAGATCAGTCTACCAGAATGGGACAAGTTTCTTCATTCAAAAGTTTCTCCAAGGACTCTTTTCTGGAGGTTATGCTGTCCTCTGCTCTTGGCAAAGGACCCAAGAGAATACTGTTGTGTCATATCAACAGAAGTAGCAGAAGTGTTATAGGAAGAACTGAAGGTAGCAGCACCTTTAATTGGTTTTTATTTTTGCATGAAGGCAGGAAGGAATGTAGCAGCACCTTTAAGATTAACCGTTTGTTTTTATTTTTGCATGATCTTTCATGGATATAAATCCACTACTACAAATGTGGTACAGAGTGATAATAAATGCTTAGGTATAAAACATATTTATACATTTGTGGGAATGGAATGGACCTATTACCGTCCATCACACTCTCATGGGCCTATTTCATTCCACCACCACCCCTAAACTGTGTAAATATGCTTTATACCTGAGCGTTTATTATCACTCTGTACCACATCTGAAAAAGTTGGTTTATATCCATGAAAGCTCTGCAAAACAAAACAAAACAAAAAACCAGCTAGTTTTAAAGGTGCTTCTACATTCCTTCCTGCCCTTTCTTCCTTTTATGCTGCACAAGACTAACATGGCTACTTCTTTGAAAACTAGGAAGAGCTGAGTACATTTACCTTACTTTTTCATTCCACGGAGGCCCTATCCAAACACTTTAAGAAACACTCAAGCAAAATGCACAGACCACATTGTCTGTGTTCAGATACCTGTCAATTGCACAGTCAGCATTGGACTTGGCTTTGTGGGATCAGAATAACAAAATAATAGGCATTGTAATGCACAAAGTAAGAGAACTTTAAGGTAGGTAATTCCCTAAAGCAGAGGGGCACAGATCAGATAAGAGAAATAAGAGACAGTCCAACCCAGGATGCAAATATAGAAATCTTGTGGTCAATGGAATCAGGTGATTTTGGAGAGCTAATCTCATACTCACTATCCATCTACCATTGTAAAGGTCTGCTTCATAACCTCAGTCTAGGCAACTTGTCATGGAGGGACATTACTAGGTGCTTTTTGTGTGCTTCCAGATAGTATCTATGCCTCCTGCAGTTTTTAGACTGTTTACCCTGTGGCTTGCCAGTTGTGTCTTCTGCTTTCCTCGTGATAAGGGCTGGACCTTGCCAGGATTTTGACCCAGAGGATTGCAGCCAATCCCTCAGATCACACTAGTTGTATTTTCATGTATTAAATTCACACACAGTTATTCTAGGGAAGGTCTGGAAAGTTGTTTTCTCTCCAAGATAAAGTTATCTACTAGGCTGCCTCAAGTACTGGCCAGAGACTCTTTCCTGTGGAATACTGTATAGTGGAGTATAGTGGAGATTTAGGGAATTATTTTATTTGTAAGTTTTAAAAAGTCATTTAATGAATAAACGCTGGCCGTATATATTTCCAATATTTCTCAAGGAGGAAGAAAATCTAATGTGGTTAGAGAATTTGCTTCACTCCATCACATTTTCCACCAGAGAATGGAACAAGGACAACCAGGCCTTTGTGTGGACAAGCAAAGAATCTGATCCTTATTCAAAACAACACATCAAAATGTTTATGAATGCAAACCAATTTATGGACCATTTGCAACAGATTGAAACAATTCATCTCAATCATGAAGACTAAAAAAGAAAGAAAAAAATAGATACTATGCTGCTTGTTTATGCATAACTTCATTTACTATGTGCATCAACAAATAAATTTGTCATATATTGTCAGCTGGCTGCTGCTCTATTTCACTTTTTCTAAAACAAACAAACCTGGTTGTTTAAAATTTGCATGGATATTTAAACACCATTTTAGATAGGGTAAAGAAGTACCATCAGGTAGCTTTTTGAAGTCAGCTTTCAATACTTTGAAGAAAATTTTGCATTAATGAAAGGAAATCTCGGATTGGTTCCTTGATGAAGATAAAATATTTCCTTTTTTTAAAAAAATTCCTAAATATACACAGCTAAGTCTGGGTACTAAGGGATGTGTGTAGAAGCTTGTTCTGCAGAAATCCAGTTGAGGAAATATGCACCACACCCACCAGCATCCCCCCATTCATGTTAAATGTCAACAGAGCATGCTCTGGTGGGTTGACCCCCATGAGATTTCCATTAACTAACTGTAATAGTGGAGATAAAGGTGGGATAAAAGTCAAATCTATTCATTAATTAATTAAAAGAAAAAAAGCTATCCAAGCTAATTGGATGAACAGCAAAACAACCTTTATTTTTAAATGACCATTATGAGGTTTTAAATTACACACTGACACTAGGACAACATAATGAATCAATTAGTCTGATCAAATGACTTAAAGGCAGCCCCTGATCCATCAGGCAGGCTTTCAAAAATGCTATTGCAATGTAAGCAGTTATAAAAATAGGGAGCAATAGAGAAAGCATTCCTCAACCTCTCCTCTTCTCACACAGGTGGTAATGTCTCTTGAGGTGACTTGTTAGGGCACATTCTCTAAACATAGATTTTTTCTTCTTCATAAATGTTTATTCACATACAAGCCACACCCATACATTTAAAATGCAGTTGCATTTGCTTAATCGACTACAAGCCACACAATGAAGATGCTAAGATTGCATTAATCAGGCGACTGCTGGAATGGAGACATTTACCTCTCTGCTGGGTCAATCTTGTCACGATTCCCCCACACTCCATCACATCCTCAAAGAACTGGCCTTTGACTTCCCATTTATCCTGCAGAATATTGCTGACCGATTCCTTTTGTTCAGCAGGCTTACTGAGAGGCTGTGGGCTAAACAATTCCATGCTGCTTTTTCTTGGGAATGCATACTTAATCTCTTTGTTGTAGTCTTCCGTTTTATCAGAAACAGGATGTGGGGGTTCTTCCTTAAAGGAACTGTGCTTTTTTATACCATTCTCCTCACGATTTACAAATCCCTTGGGCTCTGCCTCTTCACACTCCCTTGACTGTCGCTTGCTCTCCTTCACTTCCACTGAAGGTTGCCACAGTTCTGTTTTCAAGATGTTTTGTAATGAAGTATCCACATTATCCACTAAAGAGTGGTGTCTGGAATCAGGTTTACTGATCTCACTGACCACCTCATCTTCTGCTGCCTTTACATGCAGATCCTTACTATATACTGGTGACAAGGCAGAGACCATGGTTGAAACGGATGTTACAATAGTGGGAGACAAAGGAGCTATCTTCCCGCTGTCACTTTGCACCTATGGAGCAACACAGAGACTTAAAACTGGAAATTCACAAAAACACAGCCTTAATGATTAGCAATTTAGTTATCATGATCCTTCAGATACTGCAAATAGATGGGTATATAAACAAGGTTCAAGTTTCACAAAAGCAGGGGGGGAAGGTGGGCGGGGAGGACAGTTTTGCTGCCTATACACACCTCCTGAAGCTGCTTTTGCAAACCATTGGTAGTCAAAGATGAATCTCAAAGATTTATCTGTCCATCATTATATCAGTATTTTATCACAATCAGGTCCTTCCCTTAATATACTATAACATATTACCTATCACACCAAGAAACAGAGCTCTATTGTTAGAGCACTAGTAGGGAAAGCTTTGTCCCTTCTGATGTTGTTGGATTCCCATCATTACTGATCCTGGCGGGGGCTGGTGGAATTTGGAAATTTAACATCATCTGGTGGGAAAGAGGGAGAGAAGAGGGAGCACAGGTTCCCCACTCCTAGGTAAGGGATTGGACTAAAATGATTATTGGACTAAGATGCACATTAAACCAGTCTTGTAGTTTATCAGGCAAACTTGAGCGAAACACGTTATTTCAGTGCAACCTATCCCAACAGTGTAGAAATAAGTATATAGAGAAATCTGGATTGGATAAAAATGCAATATGCAAAGATGCAAAAATATTATACTTGAAAATATAATTTGCAAAATGTATTTTGTTGTTATCTACTGTGATTAGATAGCACTATACTTTCTTCATATTCCAGTTATACTGTTTACCTACAGATGTGATCTACTACTGCTTTGATTTTGCCCTTTAAGTCCCAAAACAGACGAGCCAAAAGAAGTGGCTTCTGGCCACTTCAATGGCATGCATTCAGATGATGCACCACCACTCCACCCGAAGTAGCTGGAAGCCATTCCAAGACCACCAAAGGTGGCCCAAACCTGCTTTGACAGTAGGCCATGTGGTTGCTGCAGTCCCAGGCCGATCGCAACCCAATCATAGCCTAATTGGCCAGAGGTCTCTCTTTGTTGCCTGTCTTACAACACAATTGATGGATCCTACACCTTTTCTCTTCTAATTGCAGAAGGAGTAAATTAGGTAAAGTCACGCATGTCACAGTTGCATTCTGGCCCTAAGGAAAAATGTGATTGTTCACAAGAACTTTTGAGGTTTACCTGGTATTGCACAAACCCTCTCATGAATTGTTTCAAACTATTTCAATTAGTTTTAATCTGGTTGTTTTTTTTTTTTTAATTTTTTTGTTAAACTGTTAAATATGCTTTAGCATTTTAATATGTTCACACTGTTTAAATTAGTGCCTGTAATGTTAGTTTTATTTTATGTTGCACTGAGAGCTTTCATTAGAGGGAGGGCTATAAATATTTTAATAAATCAATAAGTGCAACCAATCCAAGCTTGATACAGATATTTAAAAATGAAGGAAAAATACATTCAAATATTGATGCATTTGAGAGTCCAGGTTTTGCCCTCTCTTGGTTAAAAACCAAATACTTCCTTGTCTTAAAAGATGAAAACAATTACTTTCCTCCAGGAGATAGACAGATAATTACTGACAGCAAAACTATGGTATTCTAAAAATGTATACATTTGGCCCATCCCTATCACAAGCTTGCCATCCACGGATTTGAGCATCCATGGATGTCCCCATGCCGTTCTCCCCAATTGTGGTGCATGCACATGGTTGTGCCAGTGCAGTCATATCGCACCATCATTGGGAATAATAGGATGTGAAGTCCCATGTTTTTTGCTATCTGTGGGGTGGGGGGTCAAGAATGGAACCCCCATGGATACAAAGGACTAACTGTACTGTCCATTCTAGCAGCCCACTTCTTATCAAGCTTGCATCTGTAGGTGTTGCATATGAATCAAAGGGTTATTTGGTGACATTTAATGACACCCTGGACTACATTTCTTTGCAAGCTTGCAAAATGCACTCAATTCAGTGTGATTGATTTCTGCTGTGTAAACATAAAAAGGACTACTAGAACAGTAGTTCCCATGCTTTGGCAACAACTTCCATACTATGTGGCCACTGACAACGCTGGATAAGGTTTCCAGGAACTGAAGTCTATCAACCAACAACTTTGAGAACCACCAATGTGCTTGAAGGACATACTAAACACATACCTGCTCAACTTCACCAAGTGTGACAGGCTGAGTTTGGTATCGTGCTTTTGATCTCCTTTGCTTAATGTCTCCTCTGCTTCTTGTAGAGACTACCTTTGTTATTGGTTGAGATAATTTGTTAAATAAGGCCATCTTTTCTGCCAGGGTCAGGGTGGAGGAGTCTGGTTCTCCAGACTGATCTTGTTCGAGGGCATCTTTGGCTTCTTTTATTTCTTCTTTAGCTGATGTCTTCTGGTGTGCAGATGCCTGCAACCTTTAAAGTGAAAATGGGAATTGGTACTTAGCTTTGCCAAGAAGATAAATGTTTCTCCAGCATTTTAGACAGATAATGAAAAAAAAAAAATCAAGAAAGCTGCAGAAAAGTATGAGAAAAGCTAAAAAACATAATGTGCTCTCAGTCTAAGTACATGTAATTTGCTCAGTGTCATCTAATCTGACATAGAATAGTAGTCACACTTTGTTTACCAATGCTTGTGTTTGTAGAAAGTCATATATTGCCCTGAAAGTTATCAAAAGTTATCCAGTCTTAAAAATGGCATCATCTCTATCAATTGGGAGCAGGAAGCCATGCATAAACACAGGCCTAAGAAGGACTTATTCTACACTCTCTACCTTGCCCTAGATACTAAATGCAATTCCATATAAAATTTTATTTAGAGCTTTTATACATCTGATCCCCAGGTGTCACATGGACACCAGGATATACTCCATGCAAGTTCTCTATCTGCATGTACCATGAACCAACAGAGGTTCAAATGTTGCTTTTAAAACCATTACTTTTGGCAGTTATTTGTTGCTGTTGCTTATTTGTATTTTAAGTACATAATTGTATTGTCCCATTGCATTTTTTTACTGTTTGTAACAAATTAAGAAGAAAATGCCACAGAACTTTTAAAATTCTTGTCAAATATTTCTAAAAATTCATTGAAAGAGAAACGTAAAAACTAGAAACTGTGAGTCTTTACTCCAATAAAATGGCTTTACGCCTACTTGCTAACAGGTAACTATGCTACTTGTGACTTGTTGTTTCAAGCTCTGGCCTTTGGGATGTCCTCTGTGCTACCTGGACTTATCCTCATTGCTCAGAGCAGGGGCTAGCAACCTACGGCCCCCGGGCCGGTTCCGGCCCAGGTCCCCGTACTTACTGCCCCAGGCGGACCCCTGCTGCCGCCACGCGCCACTGCGGCGCGTTTCGGCCGTCGTGCGCCCGCGACCGCCATTTTGATTATTAAAATGGCGGCCATGAGGCGTTTGCACATGCTCAGGAGTACTGTGCATGCGCAAACGAGTCGCGGTCACCATTTTGGAAAACAAAATGGCGGTCGCGAGTGGCGGTCACCATTTTGTTCTCCAAAATGGCGGCCGCGACTCGTTTGCGCATGTGCAGTACTCCTGCGCATGCGCAAACGTGTTGCAACTGCCATTTTGGAAATCTAAATGGCAGCCGCGACATGTGCGGAGGCGCCGCCGCCATGCACGGGGGGTCGTGCGCAGCGGCGGGGTGTGTGCACGCGTGCCGCCATTCCCCCCACCTCAGCCCAGCGGAAGAGGCAACTTCGGGGGACCGGCCCCTGGCTCAAAAAGGTTGCCTACCCCTGGCTCAGAGGATCTGGACTTATCCTCATTGCTCAGAGGATCTCCCCAAATCTATGTGAAGCACACTGATGGTACAGATGCACAATCCCCTCTAGTATTCTAACTTCTTATGCAGCTTTGCCTATAGCACACCAACAAGAAAAGGAGAAATAGAAAATATTCATCTCAGTGCAGTGCAGCCACAGAGGAAGCAGCAGGAATGGTGGAGTAAGTGATTCCATAAGGGCTACACAGAGTTCAGCACATATTAGGATCCCTGGCAAAACAGGCAGCAACATCGTTATGTTGTGTTTTTCCTGTCTTTGTATCCTCTTTATTTATTTACTGGTCAGGGGTGTTGTTATTGCCTGGTATGCCTACAGAGATCACACAGAGCACATCTCCTCATACTCTGGGAGAAAGACTAGCTCAGTGGTGAACCGCTTCATTTCATGCAGAAAGTACAAGTTGCAGTCTCCCACATCTCCAGGTAGAGCTGGAGTCTCCAGTTCTCCAGCCTCTCCAGTACTCTGAAACTCTGGAGAGGCTGCACCACTCTTTGGTGATCAGTACTTCCCTAACATGGGTCCCAGATGTTATTGTATTATACTTCTGGAAATCCCAGCCAGCATGGCCTTTGTTCCAGGATTCTGAGAAGTGGGATTCAACTTCATCTGAAGATCCAAGTTTGGAAACAAATGATGTAGATAATATTGAGCTTGATGGACCAGTGGTCTGATTCAGCATGGAAAGCTTTCCATGTTCCTGCCATTGGTCCACTGATTTAAGCAGTTAAACAAAGAAATTGAATGTTCTTAGAAAGACAGATATTTACTCTGTTCAATCTTTATTTAGAACAAATATCATGCTAGAAGAAATGTTAAAGAGGGGCTAAAACTTCACATCAGAAAACTCTACAGAAAACTCTACACTGATCTTCAACATTTCCACTCCTTCCTTGGCTTCATCACTTCCATTATATTTTCCTCTCTTGTACTAAAATACTGGAGCACCTTCTAAGTGTCTCAGTAAGGAAGGGGCCTGAAGTTGGTTTGGGAAGCAGTTTCAAAGAGAACAAAGAAAGAAGAGACTTTGATCATGGGCCATCTACATTTAGAAATCCAGTAAGAAATCCAGTAGAAATTCAACAGAATTGGATGCTGTCTGAAGGGTCAGCACTATTTTAGTGTTTGGACCATTTATACCCAGAAGGATACATTAGATTGACTACCTGTAGCAAAAATAAATAAAAAGTCTCCCCTATTCATCAATCACTAGGTAGTTCCAGGTAACTTAAAATATGAATGTCTGGCAAAATGGGCTAGACAATGCAATCAAAGGCGACAAGATAATTGTTAGAATTCTGAAGCCACAGGTATGTGTTAGTTTTTCTGCAGTGTTATTTTCTGATATGGTCTTTTGCGTCTCTTGTCTTTCAGTTATTAATATGAGATGAGCTGTATGGAATCAAAGAAAGCTGTGGAATTTATGCTTATACCTATAGGTGGTGCAATTTCTCATCCTTTCATTAACTCTGTAAGCTGCTGTTAAAGTTGGAGAGAAATAGAGGAAAGGGGCAAGATGTGATCTCTGGGTTTTTCTCACTTCCCTTTGTGATACAAGTATCTTTGTTCAGATTTGTACAACTGATTTCTCTCTCTCTCTCTCTCTCTCTCTCTCTTTTATATGTGAGAATAACACCCAACATAGATGGGCAACTGTGACTCTCCATACATTGTTAGAGCTGCATTCCAACATCTGGAGAGCCACTGTTGTCCATCCTTGAACTAAAATTTTGGGGGAGGGAGCGTTGAGAAAACAGGTGGTGGTGGTGAAGAAAGACAAGCTCCTGAATCAAACACTCAACAAGCAAAGATATGTGTTGCTTTTTCAGCCAAACCGAAAGGTGTCAAGGAACAAAAACATTCCTAAATGTTCCATCAAACTGCTCAGCACACTTAAACTATGTGATTTTATAGATGCATTTGCTAGCAATGACCCTTTTGCTCCCTACAGCATGCAAGTTGCGTCCCCCAGTACCTGGTAGGATGTACAGTGCTCTTAACTACAGTGGGATTAGGTATCCTTGCCACTACAGTGTGGGTATTCACAGTACATGAGGCAGGGCTAGGTTGACTTAAGAGAAAATAGCCAAGGGAAGGAAAAATTCACAAGGAGAGAGAGAAGAGAACAGCATTTAGAAAAGCATAACAGTGTTAACTGCAAAAAAATGTCAATTGGCAATCCCCCCTTTAAAAATACTTGACAATTCTTTAATATAAAATTCCCTTGCCAGGACCCAAATAACGTCCTGTGATAATATGCTACTGTAGTTTCTAAATACGTTTAATTAATTTTCACACATATTATTTTAAAAATCTTTGCAGGGTAGCAATACCAGCGGTACATAGGAAAATGACAAGCACTCCAAAAATACAGGATAGGAATCAATACTGCAACAATACAAGTAGAAGAAAGTTTCTACAATTACAGGTTCAAATAACTACATTCCATAATAGATCTCCATCTATGGCTCCATAAGCATTGTTCCAATTCATGCAGTTTATTCTGTTCCATACCCCCTCCAGAGCTTTTAGAAGTTACTTCTTTGCACTCTAACTCTCAGAATCCTAGAGTCAATGCTGATTGGGGATTTTGAGAATTGTGGTCCAAAAAAAAAACCACACAAAAAAAACACTTTCCCAAGCTCTATCCCCATCTCCAAAAGCAGCTACATACAACTTTGGGTACAGCTTTGGGCAGAAATAGTGCAGTTTGACAACATTTTAACTGCCATGGCTCAATACTATGGAATCCAGGGATTTGCAGTTTGATGGGACACCTGAGCTCTCTGACAGAGAGGGCTAAATATCTCACAAGACTACAAGAGGTGTCAAACTGCAGTATCTCTGCAGTGCAGATGCAACACTAGTCTTGTGCCTTAACATACATTTCTCAAAGAAGTTCTCCCTTAGCAAAGAAGCTTTTTCCTAACAATCAAGCCATTAGCATTTTATAAATGGAAATGTAAACCTCAATTTAGAAAGCCAGCACAGTGGTAGAGCTAACATGTTTCCAGGACTTACGTTGATGCAATGACCACTTCTTCAGTTGTAATGGGCTGGGTATGTGACCGGTCTTGCATTCGTCTCAGTCTCCTCTCTACGGCAGTATTTCTTGAACGTGGTTTAGGAATACTTTTCCCATCAAATGACCGTTCCATTTCCTAGAAGCAAATGTACACCAGAATAAATATGCTAACAACTAAAGGTCTCCTATACTAAGTTTCCTATATTTGAGTATCCCTCAATTTGGGGTCTACATTCAATATGGAAAGCAAAAGAAAGATGCACCAATGAAATAGTAATGTGACAGACAGCTAGGTATCTTCTGCCTTTACAAAACTGAAAATGTCTTGCTGTGTTTTTTCCTACCTTACTTAGTCAGGCTCACTTTCAGATAGTGTGTACAAAACACTGTGTTGTTTTTTGTTATTGTGTACCTTCAAGTCATTTCTGACTTATGGCAACCCTGAGGCAAGTTTTCACTAAGTTTTTTTCAGCACCATTTGTTCAGAGGGGATTTGTGCCACTGGTGTCTTTTGAGGCTGAGAGAGTGAGACTTCTCTAAGGTCACCCAATGGGTTTCCATGGCTGAACAAAGATTTGAACTTGGGTCTTCCAGAGTCCTAGTCCAACATTCAACCCACTACACCATGCTGGCTTATTAAAAGAGATCCAGAAACAAATGCACAGAACTGGCATTTCCCTTTCAAATCTTTTATGCCCTCAACTTTCAAAAGAGGTTAATGAAATAACAACAGTTTTACTGCTTTAGCACAAAGCCATAGCAAACCACAAAAATGTCACAGTGCATTATATTATAAAACGTATATTGTAAGTTAAAATACATGGTGTTCATACACAGCATGTTAAAATAATCTCTTAAAACAATTTTAAAAACACATTACAACCTTGAACAAAAATTCATAAAAAGAAATCCAGAGTGAGATACCCAATATACTCATCAGTTTTATTTGCCACAGAGATTTTAGATTTGCACTTTGGATTAGATTTAACAACTAAAGAGGCAAGCTTTGCCATTCAGAATGTGAAAAATATATCTCTATCTGATAATAATATCAATTTATCCTGATCTGCTCTTTCTGTTCTTTACAGAAGTTGTTCTAAAATTTGGTTGCAGAAGTTTTCTCACTCAATCAAAAATATAGCACACCAAAGTATCACAGGTGCCAAGATCTCAACAGACAACTCACATTCAAGGTTAATGAAACATACGAGAGTGCCTCTAATACACATATGATATTTGTACACACACACACACACACACACACACGTTCCTTTTTTTTTGGTAAACTTTAATACCTTAAAGTGAAATAGGTAAGAAAAAAACGCATATATTGAAACAAACAGGATGCTTACCCTGAAAAGCAACCTCTTTGCAGCAACACTCAGTTTGGCTCTTTCATCCAGCTTCTCCTCATCTACAACAAACAAAAAAGTGGACACTGCAATACCATCTAATATTTCCAAGACACTCTCAGAGCTACTTTTTGAGAGGGAATGATAGGCAAGTAAGTACATCAGCACATGAAGGTATGTTCAGTGCAGGGCAGGGCAGAAACATGACTCTCTAATGAAAATTTTAGCTGAAATGTGTTATAAAGACAGTCACTTTCACTTTATTTTTTAAGAAAGGCCTCTTCTGTCCTAAAACACAACAGGGTGAGGGTGTGTGAAATTATATAAAAATGGCAAATAATACTCTCCAATGGTTTCTCATGGCACAAGTTGCCATTTAAGGATCAATGTTTTCTGAAACATCCATGGGCCTGAGAAGACCACAGTGGGTGCCCAAGGAGATTTACCTGTTTCCAATTGTCAACCCTGGAGGCAAAACATTCCCTGTTTTGCCTCCAGGGTTGACTACTGGAGACAGGTAAAATTTATCCGCAGTAGTGGAAACAGGCAAAAGGCCATTTTGTTATCAAACTTCAGCCTGCTGCTTCCTCTGGGTTGTCAGGGGTCAAAATCCAGATGCTGTTGAACTGCAATTCCCAGCATTCCTTATTATTGGCCATGCAGGCTATGGCTGCTGGGAGTTGCACTTTGTCCAAGCTTGTGCTACATCATCAACCATAACACATCTGTATAAAGCTTTGGTTGAGGCCACTTAAGAGAACCAAGAGGGACACAACAGGTCTGAGGCACGTGACAAAATGCTGTGCTGCCTATTTTCACTACTGCAGATTTGCTCATTCACAGTTCCTTTTTGCAATCCTGCAGTTGAGAAATGAAGTCATGTTGTATTGTCTAGAGTAAGAGTAGCAACCATGGAACAGTAGGGGGCCACATTAGCCCCCCAGAAGACCTTGGAGGACCAGTCTCACCAAATCCACTCTTACAAAGAATCCCTCCCCATGTCATTTAGGAGGAGTATGTGGAACATTTGCACCATGTTTGGGGGTCTTCTTGGGCAACTTTAGGCCCAGGAAATGCTTTTTTTTTTTTAAGGAAGTGAGTGGAAATAATTTCCTGTTTACTTTCTGTTTCAAAACAGGCATCTTTTGAGCCTTAATTGGCCCAGGGTGGGCCTGAAATGTGCTGTTGATGCCCCTCATCCTCAAAGTGTTTAAAACATTTTGCAAATATTTGGTTTTAAAAAGTTTGACCCCTGGGGTCAAGGGGCCTCCAAACATGGTGGAGGCCTCCTCCCTGAAGAGCTTTGGGGGCAATTTGTGGTGGTGGTGGTGGTGGTGGGGAGAAAGTATTTTGGAAAACAATTCTGCAAAATATTTTTTTTACCTTTGGTGGTCTCTGGGGGCCACTTTGCTCACCCCTAGTCTAGAACGTTAACTTTGGCCAGGGTGTTACCAATGGCCATTAAAAGACTGAAGACAGAAAAATTGAAATAACCAAGTGAGTACAGATAGAAGCAACTTCTTACCATCAGGAGGTAGCATTTCTGGACCAAATGCAGACCTATAGAGATTATATAAAGGAAAATGCAAATCAGCTGGAGAGCAAAAGTAAATCTCTATGTCTCTAAGTTGAATCATCAGAAGGGACAGCAAGGAGATTACAATTCAGAAAAGTTTTAAAGTTCCAATAATATTTTGTTTATGATGACCCTTGAATTGAGAAGGCAAGCAGTTCTAGCCAGGCATGAGTTGCATGGAGAATGATGTCAGAAGAGTTATAAAAAGGTCAACATATAAAATGCTTTTTTAGTTGTTACAGCGCTGACTTTGGGCTCAGTGTCTGTAACTTGTTCTTTTTCAAAAGGAGCTCACCTTAAAGCAAAAGCATTTAAAATACTCTTTTTGTGCTTATAGATACATTTGGATCAGTAACAAACTGCTACTATCACATCAGAGTAAATACTGGACCTTTAGAAAAATTAACACTGGCCGCATCAGTTACCTTAACTGAGCAATATTTACATTACATTGAAAGTAAGACCTCAGAGGGACCTAGATACCAATATACAACCAAAGAGAGATGGCATTGAGAAAGAAGAGTTGAAAGAGACAGATAAAGGTTAAGATGGAAATAAATAAGAGATAGTTCAGTATCATTAAACAAGATCGGGTAATGATAAATCAATGTACTTTTTTTTTCAATTAAGCAGGCATTAGATAGAATAATTACGAATGTTAAATTTGCTTGTATGTTTATAATAAGTGGAATGTCAAATACGTTTGTATGTTTATAATATGTAGAATGGATGCATTTGGAATGGTGTATTTTATATATGTTTAAATTACAATAAATATATATATATATTTTTAAAAAGTAAGACTTCAGAGAAAGTAGACTGATTTTATTACTATCAAATGTCAGTCTGGATAATGCTACCCCAGGGTGCTCAGCTACACAAATGCCTACCTATCTGTTTCCTTTCGCTCTGCTGAAGTTATGGGTTGAGTCCTAAATCTCTCAGAAGTCTTTCTACTTTCCCCAGGAGAAAAATAGCGTCTTGGCCTTCGTGACCCTCTTTCGTGTTCAGCACTGCCAGACAAATCAGTACCTGATGTTGGCATCTCAAAACGAGATTCACTTTTTGCCATAATAAAAAGCATGGAGAAAGGAAACAAAGAATTAGGATAGAAGTGGGAAGGGATAGGAGGGGAAGAAAGAGGAAGACAGAGTAATGTAGGAAAAATATAAGCATCCCAACAAATCAGTCCATCACAAATCATTCTGCATGCTCCTAGAAAACCATGCACAGAAAAAGTACAAAGTCATTCCATTCCAGCCTCCCAACATCAGAACTTGCACAAAGCAAGCAGAAGCACAAAATGAACAAGAGAATTCAGGCCAACTCCGTACCAAAGATGCACTAGATGGGAGTTGAACTGTGTATTGGAAGTGCAGCAGAACGCAACTGATGTTGAGTTTTGAGTGCCATTTATGCCAAGGACGTGCAAGTGTCACACCATTTAAAAAAAATATTCAGAAAACATCACCTACAGTTCAGGTTTCTTGCTGGCATTGGCAGTTTCCAAAAAGGCATTGCGGAGCTGGGCAACAGAAACTTTCGTGTCAACCATGGCAATCTCACCATTAGGGATTTTTCCTTCTGTGCTCTGAAATTCCACTGCATTCTTTGCAACATGCTCTTTACTTTTGAAAACTTCTAATTTAGGAGAACCAGTATAATCAGACAGGGAGCGAGTAAGGATTTTATGCTTCACTGGAATCTCTTTCGGAGTCTGAACTTTCCCTTTAGTGCTTTGAAGATACATGATTCTTTCACTCCTTTCAGTGTTCTCCTGAGTCTTCATCAAAGTTCCAGGCATCTGCTGCTTCAGGTGCTCTACCTCTCTCTCAGGTTCCACAGATTTTGTTTTACCCACTGGAAGATTCTCAATATCGCCTTCTCTTGATTGGCTCTCCCTGTTTTTCCCTTCTCTATGGATACCTGAAGGCAAAACTGGCTTTCTCTCCTGCTCAGTCTCCAAACTGGAGTAACTGAGCTTCATTGGTTCATGAGCCTGAGGCAAATCAGTTTTTCCATTGTCCATTGACACATCTGGCAAGAATCTAGTTATGAAGCTGGTGTTAGCTGGCTCAGGGTGGCTGCTAGCAGGATGGCTTTCTCGTTCTTCAGAGGCCACCAGCTTAGCCGTATGAGCAATTCCAGCGGGCTGGACGTAGCCATGCACTGGTTGGCAGACCAAACCAAGCGGCTGACTGGCCACTCTATGGAAAGCAGATGTTTCTGACTGAAGAGGCACAAAATTAACAGGCACTGGACGATTCTTTCTTTGTGACATAGTGTCTGCTAGGAGTTCAGGGCTTCCACGACTACTTTCCTCTTTCACCAGTTTCTCTCTAACTTTTACTCTTTAAGAAAGAAAAATGGATTATAATGTGGCATGGCTGCAACTCAGTTGGAGAGAAAGAAAATGAGAGAGTGTATGTGAGAGATAAAATAACATGCACCAATTTTGGGAAGATTTAGCAACATTAAATATTAATTACTATTAAACTAGACGATGAGTGGGGAATATTAGTTGACATTCCTAACAAGTGGTCTTTGCTAAAAATCCTAGGCCATGGATGTCAATGAGATTCCAGGACACTAGTTTCAGTGTAGCCACTGTACTGTCTACATCTGTTTTCATGCTTTGCACTCCTCTCAATAACACATAATCTGCTGCATCCAATTTGAGAAGAGGAAATGGAAATAAATATGGCCAAATGGGAAAAAATCAGGAGAATAATGCTTTTCATTTATCTACATACACTGCTTTGATTCACAAATGGCTGCTTCATTGTGAAATGTTTTTCAACATTGACAGTACTCATGCTCACAGGAGTAAGAAAAAGAAAAAGAGAAGGCTTCCTTACCATTTTTCTTCCTTTTTCTAATCAACATTGATAACAAATCTTCATAAGAAATGTGGAAAAGGGGAAGATGTAATTTGAAGTATAAACAGTGAGAGAATTTTCTAAACAGAGGTAGAGAGGAGAGATAACTCAATAATCTAATGAAAACAGTGCCTATTCTTAAAGGCATCTGCTTCATTGTTACTGTTTTCATTATCTGTTTAGGTTGATCTTTTCCTCAGCAAAATCATGAGGAACATAAAACAGTACAATAAACTGATAAAGCTCCTGCTGCTGCTAACTGCTGAGAAACACAATAAGCTAAAAGCATGTATACTACCATCAAAGGAAGGGGGGGGGGGAATATGTATTCTGTTATGTGTATCTTACTACAGACCAAAAGCATATCTAGTTCTGCATTCTGTTCTCAGAGTTGCCACGAAGGTGCTTATGGACAGTCAACAATGCAGGACATGAGTTCAGTAGACCCTACCTACTCATATTAGTCATCAACCAAATTATGCTCCATTAACCAGTTTGATCTCCTTTAAAAGCTGCCCAAACCTGAAGCCATCACAACACCTTGAAGTAGCAACATCCATGGTCTGACTATGCACTGTGTGAAGAAGCATCTCCTAACCAGAAGTCTTGAGAAATAAACTCATAAAGTAAAACAAAGGATAAATAGAAACAATGTTTAATATTAAATGTGATATGTTTGCTGTGTAGCTCAGGGGATGGGAAGTTTGGCGTACTAATTCCTATTTTTTTTAAAAAAAATGTTAAATACCAATTATGCAAACTTGTCTACCACATTGTATAGTCTAGTCCTATATATACTTGCACAGGAATGGATTTCACTGGATTCAATTTGAATTATGCCTGCATGCATGTAAGTTTGCAGACCTAGGCTAAAAGCCATGGTGCTTACGGTATATAATGCTTCATTGGTGTAAATGCCTGGAATGACAACGAGAACAGAGATGGGAATGGGGATTGGCAACCAAGTATTGGTTTGAAGGAATACTGATCATCATGCTGCTAGGGACCTGCTTTGTATCAAGATATATCTGCAACACAAGGTAAGAGAATATGCAACATACAGCTGTTGGTGCCACCAGGTGTTGCATTGCTCTAAAGCCCTGAGATAATTTTGGCCTTTGAATACTATCTCAGTTTTTAAAATAATACTTTTAGTTACCTATTGCTTCCATTTCTACTTAGCAGAATTAAGGCAAGAATCCAACATGATGTGAACTTTTGCTCACACAATGAGAATTTCTCCTCCTCCTCCTCTTTGTAGTGGTCTGGACCCTGCCAAAATCTACTCTGGAACATCTCCCAACCTTTCAGGGCAAATTTTGAAGACATACAGAAAGGCTGCAGAGTCAACTGCCCCTTACTGCTTCAATAACAAGTCTTTCCATCAGAAGGAAGAGCTAGTTTGTTTCTGCGATACACCCTTGCACATTTCAATAAACACAAAGCTGATACTGAAGACTCTAAAAATGAGAAGCAACCTCTGCGTTGTGTAGATGTAAAGCTCCCAATATTATAACCAAGTTAGAAGGCTGATAGAGGGTTGTATGAACACATACTGTTTTCCCTCAGATCTTGCCTGTTCATCTACAAACTTCCACTGTGCTAAAGCAAGGGTCATGGACTCTACCTATGGTTTATTTTAACCAGGATTTCAATAGTTTAAAGCTGGTTAGTAAGTTCTGACTAGCAATAACAACAGCTAGACCAACAGTGCTCTGGGAATTTGTGTGGGATGAATAACTCATGCTCACCTCTCTATTAATTATGACTGCAGCCCACATATGATATTTCCAAAGTTTGAGATATTACTTCCTTCTTTCTCTAAAAATATGTGCTGTTTGGTCAGTAAGAGTAACTATCCAAATATTAAAGTATTAATAAAAAGAATCTCATTACTAGTGTGTTCCACTGTGGTAAACAAATGAAATTACCTTTTAACAAACATGTTAAGGAACTGTGAAGTTGAAGGCTTTCACGGCCGGCATCAATAGGTTTTTGTGGGTTTTTCGGGTTGTGAGGCCATATTCTAGAAGAATGTATTCCTGATGTTTCGCCTGCATCTGTGGCTGGCATCTTCAGAGGATATCTTGCCTGCTCATCTACGCCTTCATCTACACCTCTGAAGATGCCACCTACAGATGCAGGCGAAACATCAGGAATACAGAACATGGTCTCACAGCCCAACAAAACCCACAAAAAACCTATATTAAGGGACTGTTCACCTATTGTTTATTCACGTGATTATTTAAAAATTGGAATCTCATCTGTTGAGAGACTAACTCGCTCCTTTATGTGCTATGAGTTGTATGTGTAAACATACAAAATAGTCACAACATTTATTAACATTAGGCTCCTTTAGATTTTTAATGTGGGAAACTATACAATATGCCTGAAGGTTTTGACCTTAGTGCTTGTAACATTTTGCAGGCTCAAGTTCTGTTGCAAATGCAAACCACAAGGGAAGAGCAATGCACTAATGACAGGCTAAGGGCAATGCCTGAATTTAGCCAGTGTTTACAGCTTTGCAG
Source organism: Phrynosoma blainvillii (assembly GCA_026167975.1). Lineage (NCBI taxonomy): Eukaryota > Metazoa > Chordata > Lepidosauria > Squamata > Phrynosomatidae > Phrynosoma > Phrynosoma blainvillii. The sequence continues at coordinate 22,334,354 of JANUYF010000005.1, forward strand.
CAAACTTTAAGAATTGATTCTAGTGCTTCCTACCACAACATCAATTAAATGTAAGTGACAAAAAAGCAGGAATTCCCAGGAGAAAAGGAAGTTCTTCCCAGCAGTTCATTAAACATAAATTGTTCTTACTGTTCCAGTGCCATTAATGGTGTCAATGACATTTGTTAAAATGATAGTGGAGAGAAAGGACAAGGGAAGGTAACAGTCTGGTTGTTATTGTTATTGTTATTATTATTTAAGCCACACAGCTAGACAGTAGGATACCTGGAGGGCCAGTTGATAAGTGAAGGTGTTTCCCCATCCGAATCTTTCTGAAGAAACCAATCGGGTTTTGTTTTCCCTGCACTACTATAGAAAATAGAGCTTCAGGAAAAAGAAATTTCTGGCAATATGTCAATACATGCACACTCAATTTACCTGCTCCCCCTGGTTTAATCTTAAACAGTTTTCATGCGATTCATAACAAAAATTTGTGCTACAAAATGTAAAAGGCAGGCTTGTAGTTTAAGAATAGCTGCATGTGAATATAATTAAGAACAAATCTACAAGGTACACAGAAGAGTTTTGTTGAAGAAAAAATGGATTGCAGTGCCTAGATAATGTTTTTCAAATCATTTGTCAGCCTGGTTTTATATTTAATCTGAGCAGTAAATTCCCAAGAAACAAGGCAGTAGCACCCTCATGTTAACAAATATGTGACTTAATAAGATTAATTCAGAAGAATTTTGTTGTTCTTGGTGAGATTTATTTTTGAATGTTCACTTTTAAATCATGGAAAGTCAGGGAAAGTCAAATGAAGAGCAAAAGGAAAGGCATACAAGATTGGGGGGCAGTTACATACACTTAGAGCTTCCTTAAAACGTTTAAACTGAATACTCAACCCATCATATAATTACAATCAAAACTAGAGCTGGACAAAGTGCAGCCCACAAATTCATGGCACCTCTACCCCTAAAAATATTGGCCAATCACACATCCTAAAGCTATTGCATATTTGGAAAATCTGGGGGCCTCTACTAGGCTTGTGTGTCTTTTTCACAAAATGATTACTAGGGGAGGCCATGGAAATGATCCTAAATGGCCTACTGCATCATTTGGAAACCTCAGAGGTACCACTAGTTATTTCTGTAGCCAATTGTTCCCATCGTTTTGGGGACAATGCAAGGTTCAAAATGGGGACACAGCCCTTTAGAGCCCCTGGGAATGAGGGAACCCCAACTCATGAATCCTTTATTCTGCGGTACAGATTTGGTTTCTAGTCCTGTTTTATACAAAATAATGAAAAAATGTATTGTCTTTGAAGAACCAAGGTGAGACCTGGACAGCACAGGTTTCTTTCAATGCTGTTCTTTCCTTTTCTTTTTACCTCTTCACTAATATATTCACAGGGCCACCATAAGGTGACTTGAAGGCACATACACACTGCCTGCCTGCCTCTTACCCTGAGAACTATGAGAGGAAGTAACCTTTCATTTACTTAATCTACTCTCATGCGAAAAGAGCAATGAAATTCTACAAGAAATAAATACTTAATTTGGCAATGATCCAAAATGGAAAGTCATCATTAAAAATGCACATATAAGACATCCCATGACTAATATCTTCAAACCAGGTTCTCCTCACAAATATTTTTTGTCAGTGATCATTTGCATTGGGAAAAGCAAGTTGTGTTAATCTTCACAGCTTCCCTCTTCCACTAGTTACCATTTCTGCCCCCAAAAACTGTCAAGGGATAGACGTTAGGGAGCTTTTTTGCCAGAGCTGGCTAGCTTAATCTCTCTCACAGAGAAGCTTTAGGTGGAGTCACATTGATCTGCTATGCAGCCAAAATGGAAAGAATGAGGGAACTAGGTACATTAATCCCACTGAGAGAGTTCTACTCCTGATCTGCTTCATGTGTAGGTTATTCTGATCTCCACTAAAGCTCCGGATGAAATGTATATTGAATTTGCAGCCTGTGTGTGAAGGAACACATGTTTGCTTCAAAGAGGGGCAACTTGGGGCTCTTTTTTTCACACTACACAATTGTTAACATTTTGATAATACTTTAGTTACCATGGCTCCAACCTATGGCATCCTGGTATTTGCAGTTTGGTGAGGTATTTAGAATTCTCTGTTGGAGAGCTCCTGTGCTTCACCAAACCGCAAACTCCAGAATTCAGGATGCAGCCACAGCAGTTGAAGTGATATCAAAGTTACATAAGTGTGTCGTGTGAAAGGGATCTCAGTCTGCAACTGTCATCATCCCTAACCCTGGGTTACAATGCCCAGGACTGATGGACCAATAACTGAAATGTCCCAAATTGTCTACCACTGTTTTACAATATCTGGAATGTCCCACATTGTCCACCACTGTTTGGCAAGAAAAATGTATAGAGAAGGATCAGAGGAAAAAAGAAATACAATAAGTAACTGTAATTGGGAGTGATTTTAAAGACACACATTTCTGGGTCCAGAAGACATTTAAATCAATGAATAAGAAATTGATTTGTTGATTATTTATGAAGTGCCACTAAGATTTTGGTGTGGTACAATTTTTTAAGGACACTGTTCCTGATGACACTTCACTGCTTCGACATCCTTTTTACTTGTGTCTGCAGTGACAAAATAGAAGCCTTGTCTACAAGTTTTCCCACGTTGCTTCCAAGACTAATCATCCTCTGTAAGGAACAGGGAAGAAATGTTTTCCACAAAAGCCACTTAAATATTTAAATATTCACCTTTCTTTGAATTCACTCAATGCAAGTGCTGCTAGAGTTCCCAGCTGCTGTTCTTTCTTATGCTTAGTGTGTGAGCTCAGGTAATCAGGGATCATGTGGTAAACATGATGGGCTAAATCCAATTTTTCATTCCACCTAGAACAGACCCACTGAAGCAAAGGGAAATTGTTCATTTGACTCTTACATAGATGCCACAAATTCATTGGGTGTACTCTGCTTGGGACTAACAATTAGATTTAGCCCAATGGAAACACAATGCTATCCAGTCAATCAGAAATAGTCCCATATGGATGGCAATTAGGGCAAATGAAGGCATTCAGAATGAATCTGTGTTTTCTGAGTAAGCAAGCATATCCATGTCCTTTCCCAGCAATCCCCTGAATTGCTGAATTCCATGAATTGTTTTTGTGTTGTTGGGTTTTTTTTGGGGGGGGGGAGAAAAACAATCATGAGCTACTACCAGCCTTGTATAAAGAAATGGGTCGCTCTCAATCAAAATTTCTTCTTACAAAAAGGTGAAGTTAAATTACTACATAGGGCAGAAGTAACCTGATAGAAATAACTTTGGGACAGATGGAACCCCTAGATGCTTACAAAAATTGTGTTTAGAACCTTATTTCCTCGGTATTTCATTGCTTCAGGAGGTGGGCAAAGTTGTATTAGAAGAAACCAAGCCAAAAGAATGACCAATTAAGAACGACCATTTTTTGTGTTATCTCTGCCTGCACAGTAAAAATACTTGAGTAGCTCAAATGGAGGCAATTGTAGAATACATGAGTGTATGAAAAGAATGCATTCACCTGCAGTCAGTTTAGTCTCTACTGAGAATTATGAATGCTACAATCCACTTAAACTGAAGTGCCTGAGCTTAGGATTTGTCCCACTTATTAACAATGCTATTTATAAAGCAACTTATTACAAAAAGAAAGAAAAAACCCTCTAAAGAACTGTGGAACATAACATGGAAAATAGGTTGCTTCATTAATGAGGTCTTCAGCTGCTTTATCTCTTTTTACAACTTTTCTATGTGGTGAAGGGCACTGTTCCAGTTGAGTCTAGGGCTGACGCAAACACTAAACAAACAGGACAGTAAGAGCTCCTTGACCATGGAACTGACTAGCTTGGAGGCAGCAGCATCACTAGGGGGTGCAGGGGGTGCAAAATGCACCAGGTGAAACCTAATGGGGGATGACAACTACCTTTTGGCAGAAATGGGCTGTGACATTCATCTGCTTCACTTTAAAATGCTTTAAGAGATGGTGAGAGTGGGATGAAGTTAAGTGGGGGGAGAAAGAATTTTAAAAATTTAAAATTTATTTTTTTAAAAAAAATATTTTTTTGAAATTTTAATTTTTAAAATTCTTTTAAAATTTTCTTTTAAAACATCACATTTTAACCAAATATTCACCATGTATATGTAAATACATTTATGTTGTGCTTATGATACTGAAATTTGAAGGTAGTTGTTTATGTCACAACTATTAGCATTACATTCAGTGGTATATGGGAATTATGATTTACAAGTAACATTAGTGCAATAAAACATTACTAAGGGTTTTGTATGGTGTAAAATAGGAGGAGGTCAATGGGGGTGACACCATAAGTTACCGCACTGGGTGACACCAACCCTAGCAATGCCACTGCTTGGAGGTAGTGGATTCTCCTTCACTGGACCTTTTTAAACAGATTGAATGGTCATCTATCTAGGATACTTTAGCTGTGGCTATGGCCCTTGGGAGTATCTCCTAAATCTACAATTCTATGATGATTGTATGACACTGGATTCAGAGGAAATTACTCCATCATCCTTACAAGAAGCCTGTGTGCTTGAATGTGGAAGCAAAAGAATGTCATTTGGCTTCGACATGCTTCAGTTTCTGAATGGACTGATCTTCTTTCCATTGTTTTGCTTGCCAGTACAATTAAGGGATGGTAGTCTCTAATCAGCCAATTGTGCTTACATTTATGTAAAACAGTGAGTAGCTTCCTTTAAGCAATCTGACACTCTGTGGCTGAGCTTCTCTTCAACAGCCATTAGTTCTTCCTGCCCAGCATAGTTGATTTGCATTCATTAGATGTTTTGGCCAACTATATTCATCTTCTGCCAATTACACCTCTTTTCTGCACTCTGTTACCTTCACAATTTGACTCAGTATTCAAAATGTTTTCCAACTCCCTTCTTAATTTTTACTCCTCTCTCTCTAATGGTCATCTATCTAGGATACTCATAGCTCAACCTATTTGTTATGACATATAGCTTGTTTTCTTGGCTTTTCCTTGCCCACAGTGTACAATCTGTGACCGGTAGCTGCATGTTAAATTATCTAAAAGCAAAGGTAAAGGTAGTCCCTTGATATGAATGTCTAGTACTAAGCCGAAGAGCCAGTGTGGTCTGAGGACTACTCTGGTGGTCATGTGGCCACCGTGACTGCACCAAATACTGTTACCTTCCCACCAAAGTGGTACCTATTTGTACTTTTACAAGCTTTCGAACTGGCAGAAGCTGGGACTAGTGATGGGAGTTCACCCCATCATGCAGCACTCGGGCCTTGAACTGCCAACTTTTCGATCTTCCGATTATCAGAATTGGCATCTTAACCACTAAGCCACTGCATCCCTGATCATTAAAATATTACTCCCTCTTTATAAACTTTAAGACTGTTTACTTTTATTCTGACATCATAGCAGTGTGGTGTAGTGATTATAGTACTGGACTGGGACAAGACAGACCTGGGTTTAATTTCCCACCAAGCCATGAAATTCACTGACTGACCTTGATTTCTTTCTCTCTCTTGCTCAGACTTACCGCACAGATTTGTGCATTCATGTTGAAGTAATTGTTTGAAAAGCAAAATATAAGCATAAAAGCATATTCTTAGCAGCCACTACCATCCAATCATGTGGAGACAGCACTGTCATATCAGGACCTAGATAAGTTGTCCTGGTGCTAGTAGGTATGTGCGGCAAAGAGAGAGGGATGTGGTTGATGTACCTAGTGATGGTCATCTACTTAATGCATCATCAGCTTCAGACACTGTGGGTCAAGAGGGGGCAATTGCGTAGCTTTTTATGTGTTGCTGGACACCTAGCAGCCCTAACTAACATAGTTAGTGGTGAGGAATTCTGGGAGTTGCAGTCCAACAACATCATGGGCAACATGATTCCATCCTTGTCACAGGTGGATAGAAAGGGGCAAAGTGATGTTGTTAAGTTTGGGACTGGTTCGTTATACACTTGGGATTTTGTTGGTGCTAATTTAGGGATTTGCACATGAATTTCCTTCCTCTAAATTAATATGAAATGCATTTTTAAAGACATGTATATTCTGATTGTGTCAAGAGCATTCCAGAACTCTTTTCCACAAGCAGTTATGTTCTTACTAAACAGAAGTTGCTCATACTTTTGGTGATTCTCAGCTTTACAAACCTGCAACTTGGGCCAGCTCTTTGCTACTGAAACATTTATTCTCGTATGACAAAAGCATCTTCTCCTTCAGTGGATTTCAACCTATATGTTTTGCAGCCTATACTTTGCAATTTGTTTCACATTTCAAATTCCTTCTCAAAGGAATTTGTGAACCTTTCCATTGCTCCTCCCCCCCTCTTTTTTGTGTACAGGTTGGGGGTCTTCCTTATCAAAAATGCTTGGGATCAGAATTGTTTTGGTTGGGGGGGGGTGGTTGGATGTTTGAATACTTGTATTTGCATAGAGGTATAAGATGAGATATCTTGGAGATGAGACCCAAGTCTAAATACAAAATTTGTTTATGTTTCATATACACCTTAAAGACATAGATTGAAGGGAATTTATACAATATTTTAAATAATTTTGTGCATGAAAAAAAGTTTGTGCATATTACACCACCAAAGAGCAAAGGTGTCACTATTTCAGCCACCAAGAAAATAATGTTGGTTTTTGGAGTGTTTCTGAATAAGGGAAATCCAACCTATAACACCAAAATTGGGTGCATGCTGAACAGTATGTTTAAATGTATTAACCTGAGATGAACTCTTGTCACTTCCTTCTTATCCATCCTTCCCCTTATTATCATCATCTTTTACCTCATTAAAAGTCAAGGCAGTTTAATGTCCTTGAACAATTAACATAATGTAATTCTATAAGGAGCAAAATTATCATGAAACTTACCCTAATCTGGTGTCACTGAGGGAATGACTTGATTGTGTTGCTACTAGTTGCTTTGGTGAGGTAAGGGAAGCTCTGTGAGTTTGCTTTGGCGAACTTGGCACTTCACTTAGGGAGGAGTCATGGCCCAAAAATGAGAAGGATGTGGAATTTTCTGATGCAGAAGGTATATCGTATCTATTGGAACTAAGCTCTGAAGATTTCTTCTCATTGTCTTCATTCAAATGCAATTTTTCTCTTTCTGGAGAACTTTCTTTCTCCTGCACAGAATATTCCTTTGGATCTAAAGCAGCAATCCTCATCTCCTTACTCTCCAATTTTGAAGAGTACACAGAACTGAAGTCTTTACGTTCATCCTCTTTTTTCTCACTCTTCAATACCCTTTTCTCAGCCACATCTTGCTCCTTCCTTATCCTGGCATATTTGGATGAATATTCTGAATCCACATCAGAATCAATCGAGAGTCCATATTTTTCAGCCAGCTGGCGTCGTCTCTCTGCCTTGTACCTAGCTATCCTTTCTGCCTTGGACTCAAGCCCCTGGGAATCCATGACTAATGGGCTGTAAGAAGGTGGTCTGGTTTTTCCTCCAGTAGATTCTGCTTGATATCGGGATCTGGACTGATTCTCCACTGGAGAATCTGATGTTTCTTCTTCATTTGATCTTCCTAGAACAACATAGATAAAACAGCAATTTATACTACATTTTCCTCAATATCTGTATTTCCTTCTTTTCAAATTCACTCCTGCAAATTTTAAAATATTATCTTACTAATCTCTCTCTCTCTCTCTCTCTCTCTCTCTCTCTCTGTGCATCACATCCACCCAGATGCCACGGTATTCAGTACAAACTGCAATATTCTCCCAAACTTAGAAAAGTTATTTATTGAATATACTTCCCAAAATTCCAAAATCAATTTAGCCATGGTAGATAGGGATTTTTGTACAGATTGCTTCAAATAGGAGTTGGGGATAAGTCTTGTTCCCACAGATCCCTGAGGGTAGAAAAATCTTTTCCAACCTGATAGCTGGTTCACAATGTAGTCAACCAGTTGTATCCAGAAAACCCCACAAGTAGAATACGAAGGTAACAATCCATATGTTCTGTCCCCCAGCAGGTGATATTCAGGAGCACTCTTTCTCTGGACATTTATGCTACATTTGGTATGCTTGGCTAATACCAGTGGGAAGGTATGAAGCTTCTTCTACAGCTTGTGAAGTCAAGCAGAATAACAAGTTCAAAAAATAAGGCTTCAGTAGTTAAAACTTAGAAAACCTTTATTTAATAAACTATAGATCCAGTCCAGTGATATTCATTGCAAGAAGTGACCAGCAAATGTTAACATTTTCTTGAGCAGGCTTGGCTCATGCTAGCCTCCTATCCAGCACTATTTCAGCACCTGTGTCTGAGACCATCACAACTTAACAATAACATTTCTACTGTATAACCCATCATACCTAATTCCCTATATTTTATGGCAGGTAAATTCTCTATACAACTAGTGGAACATACTACAGTAGGGGCAGCAAAGCACATCCTTCTGGGTGTTGTTCAACTGTAACTGCCAGCATTCCTCACAGCTGGCTATGTTGACTAGAGCTGATGAGAGCTGCAGTCCAGCATCTGGAGATCCATACTCCAGACTGCAAGACAGAATCAGACTTGCAGAGAGCAGAGTACTGCTCACACAATGCTCCACTTGAGAAGAAGCACCATTGACTAAGAAAATCTATTCTGGGAAGCCCTCCAGAACTGTATTTGATGGGGCAATGAGATCTGAAGTAGGACAATTAGGAAAAAAATCACTCCAACCCATTCTTATCATGGGAGTCTCTGCTACATCTGAATCCTGAAGAGCATCTGGTTCCAAGCCAGACAAATTATATAGAAGAAAAATGGTCTCAGATCTATTTCAGCTGACCTTTAAAATGTAAAGGTACTGTAATTTGAACAAAGTATTTTATTTAGCCATAGGCAATTGCAAAAATTTACATGGAGAGATCCCAGAGGTCCAAGCAGGGTTCAGGAAAGGAAGAGGCACTAGGAATCACATTGCAAACATATGATGGCTAATGGAGCGCACCATGTAAATCAGCATGTGCTTTATAGACTATGGGCCTTTGCAGACTGCTAGAAATAGTGCAAACTGAATTCACTTTAACTGTCCTGGTTCAGTGCTAGGGAATCGTGGGAACTGTATTTTTTTCTGAGACATTGAGCCTTCTCTGTCAGAGAGCTCTGGTGCCACAATAAAATACAGTTCCCATGTTTCCCTAGCACTGAGCCAGGGCAGTTAAAGTGAACTCAATTTGCACTATTTCTGGCAGTCTGCAAAGGCCCTATAGCAAAGCCTTTGACTGCATAGATTATGAAAGGCTATGGAATGCCCTTAAAGACATGGGAGTGCCAACACATCTGATAGTTCTGATGAGGAATCTGTACTCAGGACAAGAGACTACTGTCAGAACAGAACACAGAGAAACAGAATGGTTCCCAATTGACAAAGGGGTCAGACAAGGCTGTATCCTTTCACCTGTATGCAGAACATATTATCAGAAAAGCAGGCTTGGACACAGAAGAAGGAGGAATGAAAATAGGGAGAAGGAATATCAACAATCTAATATATGCAGATAACACCATAGTACTAGCAGAAAACCTCACAGATCTGCAACACCTACTAAGGAAGATCAAAGAAGAAAGTGCAAAGGTAGGCTTAATGTTGAACATAAAGAAAACAAAAATAATGACTAGAAAAGATTCTAAAATGCAAAGATATACAACTTAGCACAAAAGTTAGAATCATACAAGCCATTGTATTCCCTATTACCATGTATGGATGTGAGAGCTGGACAGTTAAGAAAGAGGATAGGAGGAAAATCAATTCATTTGAGATGTGGTGCTGGAGAAGAGTGCTGAGGATCCCATGGGCAGCCAAAAGGACAAACAAATGGATCTTAGAGCAGATCAAGCCAGAAACCTCCTTGGAAGGCAAGATGACCAGACTGAGACTATTGTACTTTGGACACATCATGAGAAGAGAGGACTCTTTGGGAAAAAAAATAATACTGGGGAAGGTGGAGGGAAGTAGGAAAAGAGGAAGACCATGTGTCAGATGGATGGACTCTATTAAGGAGGTTATGGGTATTAAGAGGTGCCAGGAATTAAGCAGAGCAGTGGAGGACAGAGGTTCTTGGAGATGTCTCATCCATAGGGTTGCCATAAGTTGAGATCAACTTGAGGGCAGTTAACAACAAAAAATGCAAACATAATTGCAAAAAAATAAATAAAAATAAAGTAATAAAAAGGAGGAGGAGGTGGTGGTGGTGGTAATCTAATACAACTATCAGGATTTATAGCACACCTGAAAATGTAATAATAAAATTACTCACAAACATGGCTGTTTCTAGAAACAGCGCTGACATAACCAAAATTATAATTCACACATTAATTACATATTACTTACATCATTTAAAAATATTCAGGTTTAATACTTGATGCTCAAGACATTTAGTTTCTTTCAGCTATCTGAATCCTGTTTATAGTCTACTGCCACTGCATCAATGGTTCTCGCTCATATTTTCTTAGCTGCAGTTGCATACACTGCAACTTGTTTAAATGTGCTCATGTTCAGCAGATTCAGAGATTATATAATATATTATATCTCTTTTTAAATGTGTTTTTAAATTTTATGTTGTTGGAATTACTGTTTTAATCCCTTTTGATTTGGATATTATGTATCTTTTTAACTGTTGTAAGCCGCCCTGATTGGGTTCCCAAAGGGCGGGATGATAATAATAATAATAATAATTATAATTATATACTATATTCTTTTAGGCAGTAGAGCTTTTTGGAGTTAAGATTTGTTATAGTACCAGCATAGAGTCTGCCCGTATTTTAATGAAGCATTCCTTACCAAAGTGAGGACTATATGGATCTGTTGCACGCATGTATCTTGGTGTATCTTCTTCTAGCAAACGATGGGTAACCAATCCAGGACAGTTTTGCAAAAGGACAGGCTGAGCATCATTTTCAATTCCCTCTAAACGTCTAGCTATTCGCTCTTTCCTGAGAAAAATGAAACAAGTTGTTATGCCAAAAATATTGTAGCTTATCACTGTCAATTAGTGTGGGATATTCAGCCTTCCAGATGCAGTTGGTCTACCGCTCCCATCAGTCATAACAAACATAACCAGTAGTGAGGGATGATTGAAACTAGAGTCCAGCAACATCTGGAAGGCTGCATAATTCCTTTACCTATTATAAGGAGTCATGCGTGTTTTGATAAATACAGAGGAAGATGCAGAATTACCTTTTCATTTCCAAGGTGTCCGGCCTGTTTGGTTCAAAGAGTTTTCTTAATTCAGAAACTAAAGCAAAACAAAACACACAAGCAATTAGGAATCTAAGCTATGCATTTTGCAAAGAGAAACCTGGTTTCTTACAAAACAGTATTTAGCCAACTTTTAAGACAACCAGCAATGAAAAGAAAATGATAGCAACATTTGTGCCAGGTGAATGTTCCCAAGGAGAGCATTCTGCACTACTGAAAAGGCCATGCCCACAGTTGCCATACATTTTGCTTCTGTCAAAGATAGTACCTCTGTTAAGACAATAGCTGCTTGGAAAGCATGATAAAAGGAGTTTCAGCTTTTAGTTTTTAAAAGAAACACTGCAGTGCTCATCCAGACAAGGATTAAGGTTTAATCGGGCAGTCAGGAGAAACACTGAGCTCATAACTGGTGGTGGTGGGAGCACCCATAGAGGTTGGGCTGGGACTTAATACAGAACCTAGAAGATTGAGGCATATCCTGAGAAAGTGTTTGCTTTTTATTGTCTTTTCACAGTTCAGCCCTGGTTACTTGACAGAACACAGTTTTACTGCTTGGATCACAAACACACCAGTTGCTTCTTGGCAACCTTTAAACTAACTTACAACTGCACAGGTTTTGAAGACCTATGGGTATATATGCAGTCATTTCCCTTTACGTCACAAATTCTAGGTACATTTTTTAAGAGGCAAGGGCCTATTTTACAATAAGTAACACCCATACTTAAGCCATCAATAATTTAGATGCAAGTTTAGAACATAAACTTCTTTATTTTATTGCTATCCATGGAACCATCATTGTGCTTCATATGCAACAGCAGCCAAGACTTTTTTAAAAAAACAAAAACCCTGAAGTATACCCATGACTTCATTGAAGCAAAATCTCTATTTTTTTTTTTAAAAAGAGCAAGTAAGACTTGCAACAATTTTTTGCAACCTGTATCCCACTGCAATTTAGAAACCAAGAACTATGGTTGTTATTATAACTTATTAATTAATATATAGACTAATTAATATATTAATTAATATATAGACTATAGACTTTGGGGTGTATTACTCTTGAAAATTATGTGGAATATAATTTTAATTTAACATGGTACTCTGTTTCAGGAGCAATTGGACATAAGTTATTCCACAGTGTTCCCTGTCTGTTATTTTAGTGCTGAAGCTTTAATTGCATCAGCCCACAATTTAACATACCTGTATTTCTATTTTTATACATGACAAAAACACCAAATTGGAACTTTACCAGAAACCCATCAGATATTATTTTTATAAATATGCATTTTTTATAAAACAACAACAAAAAAAAAAACATTGGTACTCCTCAATGGTTATGTGTACTTAAAAGTTTTATATTCAATACAAAGTCCTACTGCAACAGGGCTGCATATATTGACTTTGCTTTTTGTTCTTTGAGCTTTACATTTACATTTGCTCCCTAGAATTTATCCCCACTCTCCTATGTAACTGTGGGGGTGGGTGGGAATGAGGGCACTGAACCTCCAAATAAGACCCCCAGCAAGTGAAATTTTCCTTGAGCCCCCGAATTTCTAGCATTGCAGAGGGACAGACATTGAAAATCATCCACACCAAGAGCTCTTATATTTGCTATGTTTGCATTCCCTAGGTCACTTTGCCTGCCCCTTTTCTATGGATGCCTAAATTGTATTTCTGAATGCTCTACTGAAGTGTTAAGTTCCTGAAGTGCTGAAATTCCAGAACTGAAGGAAAAATTCATTTGGGTGGAGAAGCAGAATGCTTATTTGGGGGCAAAATATTTAAGGTAGAGAGCAATGCTTTTATTTTGTACCCTGCGCTTACACCCTGAGAAGCACTCTTCTTATTCATGCCCAAACACAAAGCAAGGCAATAATAATAATAATAATAATAATAATAATAATAATAATAATAATAATAATTTTATTTGTAACCCGCCCCTCTACTCAGCAATCGGGGCGGCGTACAGCAAGGTTAAAAAGACAAGAATTAAAACATTCGTTCATCCCACTCTCCAACCCTCCCAGCCCTGTGCTTTCCTTCCCACTCCACCAAGGTATTCCCTGTTGTATAAGTATTTATCCTGACCAATAACCTGCTGAGAGGTTAAAAAATAGCAACACCAATTTCAACAGCAGAGATACAACTGCCGTTTGATACTATTACAGTAATTGCAAGGATTCTGTTGCAGGTCTTCAGGCCTAAATAAAAGTAATGGCCTTACGGAGTATCTCCCAAACACCTTCCTAAGCCAGAATGACAAAAATAGTGCAGCATGACACTTTTTCCACACTTGAGATTCCAGACAGTCATATCAGTTACAGAGGTTAACATAACTGGAGCCTCTCCTAAAGCAACTTTATCCCTACTTTCCTTTAAACTAAGCAGACAGGTAGCTTGCTAACATATGGTTCCTCTACATGCCACATATAAGCCTGAATACTGGTTTTTTTCTCTGGATCCCACCTGCAGTTCTCCCATCCTTTTTTCATACCAGGTTGAAAGATTTTGTTGTTGTTGTTTTGCATGGAAAGGTGTATTCATCTTAGTGTGTGTTTTTCCTAACACACACACACACACACACACACACACACACTTTAAAACAGAATTTTCTTAAATCAAACATTTTTGGACAAATTTCTGTTACTGACCATGGCATATTTGTGTTCGCTGCTGAAAAATAAGCATTTTGAGTTGTGCACTTTTAGTTGTGCACAATTTGAAAAGAAAAAGGTGAAAGAAAAGAAAATCTATTGCCTGTGGTTTCTTCCCAATGATGGGAAACCAAAAACAATGCTCATACCTTTGTTAATAGTCTTATTTAATTCATGTTTGCTGAGGTTTAAAGGTATTTGGTTCCCTAAGACACTAGTAAATCCAGAAAGAACATGGTCAATTAGATTTTGCTTTTCCCATACATCCTGTAATGTATATGTTATCAGTTCAAACCACCTGCATGTTAACTCATTTCATGATCCCATGGAGAGGTATATAATTTCACACAGACATGCTGAGTTGCTCTGAACATCAGCATAAACCTTTGACCATCAAGGGCACAACTGAACTGCAATAAGTTATCCTAGCACAGCTGCAAAACTGAGAACATTTACAAAAAGGAGAGAAACAACATTTTAAAGATAAGTGAACCACTACATTTATCCACCAGCTTTGCTTAGGTCACTTAGTCTCTTGCTTTTTTAGAGCTGCGCATTTGAGGGAAAACCTTTTATAATCTAATTTAGAATGCTGCCTAATGTATGTAAACTGGTTTATTCTGCAATAAATTTCACAACAAAATTATTTGTTAAAAGCTCTATGTTCTTCAAAGTGAATTTACTCCAGGCACCAGTTACAAAGAAATGAAAGATGAAATGTATATATACCAGCAGTATCCTAGATACTCTACATGGACACTGAAAAAGAAGAAGGAAACCAACGCATTTTGTCTATACTGTATTTTGGTCCTGGCAAGTCATTTTAAATGTCAGGAAGGAACAGTCTCTTTATGATAAATGCCCCTCTCATCAAGACACAACTTCTTAATATAGGAAAAAGACATTGTTATAATTCCCATGACAGTACTATGGGGTTTATTTTAAGAACAATATTAAAAGCCTTTTACAATTCTTTCCTCAAGAGGAAGACACAGACAGGTCTAAACTGACGTCGTGAGGATTCCATATCACTAAGTTCTAAACCAAAATCTAAATGCTCGAAACAGTTTCATGCAAACAAACCTATATTTTTGGAATATACATCTCACTGTTTGTGACCAAACTATTCATGAAGCCATAGAAATATTAATGATACTGGTAAGTTATGGATTAAAGAGAGTTTGAGGAAAGCACCATGGGGAAGTTCTGGGAAAGGTGGCTAACCCTGAGGGAAAGGACAGCCAGTTAGAAAAGCAGTCACCACTGTGACCACCAAGCCCAGCTTGGCTCACTTATGAAAGCCATCTGGAGCAGAGCCTCAAAATTTACTTTTAAAAAGTAACTGTATAACTCTTCCATAAAACCTTCCATAAAAAGTGCTATTGGACTTAACTGGGGGCCTTTCAGTCTTCATTTTCCCAGCTGCTTTGGAGCAAATATAGAGTAGGGAGACATTGGGAGATTTTACACACCAGGAGAAGGCTGAAAAATAATTTAGGTTTATTATATTTCAAATAAGCTAGAATGGTAAATTATGAATCCTCTCTCTACAGAAAGGTTATTATAACATTGATGATAAGGAATGTGTGTCTATGACAGATTTTCAGTGTAGCATTATAAAATGCCCATAAACAAAAAGCAATTCTGTACCTACCTTTTGGCAGCACTGCTAAAAGGCTGGCATCAATATCTTTAGTGCTGTTTGCAAGCTCTTCTTTATCTTCAAATGAAAACTCTTTCTGAAAACTGAAAACAACCACCATCTGGTTTTAACAAATCCATAGAATATTCAAATTTCACAATGTTCTAGTTCAAGATCTCTAGGTGCTATTGGACTACAACTCCCATCATCTCTAGCTGAGGTAGCCAATACAAGGAATGCTTGGAACTGTACACCAACAACACCTGGAGAGCTGCATTCTCCCACATCTTTCTATTATACCCTGCCAAAGTATTTCTACCAATTTACTAACCCTTCAGATGTTGCACAGTGTACATATCTTCCATTTCTTCTTCAACCTCCATAGGAACTTGGAAAAATTACTTTTTCACACTACAATTCTCAGAACATTCTAGCCAGCATTATCCATGTTGGCTGGGGAAAGCTGGAAGTTTTAGTCCAAGCTCTGCTTCTGGATACTGTCTAATCTCAGAAAATTCACACATCCCAGCATAGCTATGTGTGTGTATGTGCCTTCAAGTCGCCTGTCGACTTATGGCAACCACATTAATTTATTATGTTTTCTTAAGCAAGGAATACTCAGAGGTGGTTTTTAAGCAACATTCAAGCTACTGTTTCTTACCTTCAGAACCCTAAGTGAATGGGCATGGGAGTAGAACATGTCCCTATTACAGGAACTGGCTATTATTATCTGCAATCTGAGCTCCACTCCTTTTATAGGTTACTCAGGTGGACACCAGAAAGAGCCTTGTCTACTTTGGCCCTGAGTACGGAATTCCATCTTTGGTTTATTTTGTGCAGTCTCATTTCTGTTTCATCCTCTATCCTGTTTTACTGTTACTGCCTATTTTCTTTATTCTTCTACTTGATGTCTCTTTGAAGGTTCTTTGAATGGAAAGGCAGGATATTTTATATATTCAGTCACCCATCTGTTTTCATTGGGGATCCATTCCGGACCCCCCCCCCAAAAAAACAGGAAATTGCCAAACCCCATTGGCTTGAATGACAGCATACACCCATGGGCACCCACCCCATTTGTCCCCCCTCCATTTGCTGTCCATGAACGGGAGAGGGATGTAGACTCCAAGTCTGCAAAAACCGAGGTGTGTGTGTGTGTGCACACACATACGTTTAGCGGTGGGGGAATAAAAGTGAAGTCAAAGAAAGCATGTGCTGTAGGACACAAGCAGAGAAAACTATCAAGGGATATCACAAGGTAAGACATATATTTAATCTGCAATATTTAACTAATGTGGAACCCTGATACACCATGTTGTCTAATTCTGGGGAACATCAACACCTCTCCTGAGAATCCTCTTACCAGAACAATGAATGCAGTCTTAAGTGGACAGATCCCTAAATCTTGGAATCAGGTGAATATTACACTAATTCCAAAAGAGAAAAAAGATACTTTAAAACAGGGGTAGGCAACCTAAGGCCCGGGGGCCAGATGTGCCCCCCCCCCCGAGTCCTTTGGACCGGCCCCTTGCCACCGCCGCTGCTGCCCACCATGATGATATTGATTATTGTTGTTATTACTTGTTTTTGGGGTTTTCTTGGCAAAATCTCCACAGGGGGTTTGCCATGGCTTTTCTGGGCTGAGAGTGTGTGCATGCATATTTTTTTTAATTTTTATTGGTGCTTCGGCCCCCCAGTTGTCTGAGGGACAGCAACCTGGCCCCCAGCTCAAAAAGGTTGCCTACCCCTGCTTTAGAACCTAAGAATTTTAGACCGATTTCATTATTGAATTTGGACTACAAATTATTTGCTTCCATATTGGTAGAACATTTTAAAAAATCCTTATTCAATGGATTCATGTAGATCAATCTGGATTCTTACCTGGTAGAATGATTAAAGATAATTTTAGACATATAACTGGTGTGATTGAATTCCATGAAAAAAGAATTGATAGAAAACTTGCTTTTATTTTCTTGGATGCAGAAAAAACTTTTGACAATGTGAGTTGGGCATTTATGTTGATGTTGTTTAAGAAATGGAAGTAGGCCAAAATTGTATAAAACGGAATGAAACAATTTATTAAGAGGAAGAGGCAACTGTTTGGGTAATTTACGGGGGGCGGGGACTAAAGTATGGAAAATACAGAGAAGAACTAGACAGAGATGTATCCTTTCCCCTTTATTGTGCATAACAACAGTGGATGTATTATTACAGGCTATAAGAGAAAATAAGTTAAAGTTAAAAAGGTGTTAAGTTAAAGGATATGAATATAAGGTTACAGGCTATGCAGACGATGTTATGATTTCATTAGCAAACCTAGTTAATAATACAGAATGTTCTAAACCAGGGATCGGCAACCTACGGCCTGTGGGCCGGTTCCGCCCCACCCCCCCGCTTACCGGCCCCCGCCGACCCCTGCCGCCGCTGCTGCCTGCCACCGCCGCTGCGAATTTCAGCTGCCACACGTCCACGCGCGTCGCACTCACCATTTTGTTTTCAAAAATGGTGGCAGCAACGCATTTGCGCATGCGCAAGAGTACTGCACATGCGCAAATGAGTCACGGCCGCCATTTTGGCAAAACAAAATGCTGGCCGTGAGTGGCGCCCGCCATTTTGTTTTCCAAAATGGCGGGTGCGAGATGTGCGACGGCAGCGCGAGCTGTGGGGGTCGCGCGTGGCGGCGGCAGGGGCCACACGCGCTGCCATTCCCCCCCCCGGCCCGCCGGAAGAGAGGACTTCAGCGGACCGGCCCCCCGGCTGAAAAGGGTTGCCTACCCCTGTTCTAAACTCTTATAGTAAGGTCTCTGGTTTTGGTATAAATTAAAAACAGCAGTTTTAACTATGAATTTATCAGGGGAAGAGAAAATAAAATTAATTGATAAATCAAATTTTAAAATACAAAAAATGGTGAAATACCTAGGGATTAATGTGATGACAGGAAATACTAAATTGTTTAATAATTATTATAAACAACTATGGCAGAAAATCAGGAAAGATGTGAAGAAATGGGAAAAATTTTTTTTCCAGAACTTGCAAGTAATTTCTATTGACACCCCATTTCAAAAATGGAAGAAAGACATTTCGTGGATTTTATTGTTGAGGACACACACACACACATCCCGGTAAGACTAAAATTAGTGCAGGATGAAGTTATAAGAGGTAATATGGCTTTGCCAAATTTAAGATTGTACTATTATGCATGTAATTTAAATTGGATTCTTCAATGGGTAAAATTAGAAAATAGGAGTTTGTTACAATTGGGAGGCTTTGAAAATAGATTAAGTTCACATGGATACCTTTTTAATGATAAGGATAAAGGGCCTTTACAGACTGCCAGAAATAATGCAACTTGAGCCCACTTTAACTGCCCTGGCTTAGTGCTAGGTAATCATGGGAATTGCAGTTTTTTTTTCTGAGACATTGAGCCTTCTCTGTCAGAAAGCTCTGGTGCCACAATAAACTACAGTTCCCATGAATCCCTAGAGAATTTATGGTTTTGCGGAATGGGACCCTGAGATAGACAAGAAGGTAAGATCTGGGGAAAAGCGGCAAAAATGGAAGAAAGACATTTCGTAGATTTTATGGACATTTCGTGGGATGGGACCCTGAGATAGACAAGAAGGTAAGATCTGGGGGAAAGCAGCAAATATCAAAATTTTATAATTACTGTTAAGATATTAGAATCATAGAATTATAGAGTTGGAAGAGATCACAAGGGCCATCTAGTCCAACCCCCTGCCATGCAGGAACTCCCAATTATTATTTGGAGGACGAGACTATTAAAATATTAATGATATAATGAAGGGTATATAGAAATGATTTGTAAAGATAAAAAGTATAATTTGAATATTATAAGGCTATGGGGGGATATGAAGAAGCTGGGAAGTGTTCTTTCTCGTTTTGTTAGTTTGTATGAGTTTTACTGTTGTGTAATGTTTAATGTTGTGTGTAATGTTGTCTTGTTTTATCTAGGTTTTTGTCTGTTTTTTCTCTTTCAACACTAATAAAAAGATTACACATACACACGCACATACATACACATATATAGCCATTAGCTATAAAAACTAATGCAGTGTCAAAGCCTCACATCATAAAACCGAAGAACAAAACTCATATAGTCTTTAGGTATTTTTGAATATGGAAATTTGGGTCCATTTTTAAAAATCTTGTGTATATGTTCTAATGCAGCCTTGCCTGACCTGCTGTCCTCCAACGATTTTGGACCACATTTTCCACAATGTTTCAGCCAGCTAGGCGACTTTGGGAGTTATACTGCAGCACAAATGCAGGGCAATAGGTTGGGGAAGTCCACCATAACTGAAAAAATCTGTATTGCAGTAGCCAGCTTTCTAGTTTGACATATTGATGCAAAAGCCTGAGAGTCAACTCTGATTCTAAGTAGCCCTGTGCTGATTACATGGGAAATTAATCCAAATTAGATTTTTAAAAGTCGTGTGCATACTCCTGATTAGGAGGTTACTCTATTTTTAAAGCTGTATTATGCTCCCGACGTGGAGGTTGATCCTGATTAAATATTGGTGCCAGGTTTTCATTAAAGGTGCTGTTTATCATGCAAGCACCAATATAGTCTATGTAGTCTTCAGTAATGCAAAGGGGAGAAGGATGTGCATCTGAATTAAAACATATGGGGTCCAAGAAACACTATCAAGGTTTAATGATATGGTATTTATGATTATCATTCTCTCCATGTAGTTAGAGAAGCCTCCTCTGTTTTATGTTTTTATCTATACATTAAAATTTCACTCCTTTTGCATGAAGTTACATAATTACATAATTATTTAAAAAGTAAAACTTAAAACCAGGAAACCTGGCAACAAAAGATGCTGTATTTTTTGAGATAGTGATGGGATACTAATTGTCTAAACAAATTTACTTAGAAAATTCACATTTTACTGTGCGTAACCCAGACTGGATTTCTAATAATGCTGTTTTCTAACTCAGTTACTTGTGGTAGACCTGCAAGTCATAATTCCTTCATCTTTCTTGCATTTCTTCCTCTCTGTCATAAATTAGAAAGGCAGTGATATAACTTTTCCTATTTTTCGTCTCCTGCAAATCCTTTGGTAGAAATCTAGATACTTCACAACAGCCAGGAGAACAAAAGACAAATATTTCCAATATCTCAGCTGGAAACTATCTTGCAATCACAGTTCATGAAAGTGATCATAAGACTACATGAGTTTCAAATTTTACCTGTTCATTTATTTGGGTGAGAAAATGTAATCTGCAAATATTTATATGGCACTTTTGGAAGACTGAAAAGCACATTTCTATGTGCCATAACCTTAAGGGTATCCTGCAAATATAATTTTTTTTACTGATTTAAAGTTGCTAATTTTGAACAAACTGGGAAGCATTCTGACTGACCTACTGTTACATTGCTAGTAACAATTTGGGGCAATGAGAAAAGGTTTAGAGATGAAAAGCATTCATCTTAGAGACTGCTCTCTGCTGCGGGTGACATGCAGTCTTTTAATATCTGTCCTATTAACCTAATTACCATTCCCAGCAGTCAAACCCCAAGGAAAATTGCATTTAAAAATGATAGCTTATTGTACTTATCAGACAAAGAGGACAGCAACACATAGAGAAGTAACAAAAATGACTGTGCCATGGAATTGAAGAATAGAAACATACAGATACTCCTCCCTTGTCCTTCTTTATCATATACGCTAAAATCAATTTCAGTTTTCCAAATGTCCTTTCTTATAGGAAAAGTAGTCTATTAGTCTATCTAGGGTAATATTGTCAACTCTGACACTGTCTTTCCAGAGTTTCAGACAGCATTCTTTCCTAGCATGACCTGGAGATTCCTAGTGATGCCTGGTGCTCTTCCATCCAAGTACTAGCCAGCCTATTCCTGCTTGGCTTTTGAAATCAGATGAGATGGAGTATTTTTACAAAAAGAAGACAAAAAAATGGGTCCTTGAGATAAAGCCAGAAATAGCCATGGAAGCCAAGATGATGAAATTGAGGCTGTCGTACTTCGTCCACATCATGAGATGGCATGATTCATTGGAAAAAACAATAATGATAGATGAAGGCAATAGAAATAGAGGATGAACACACACCAGACTCAATCAGAGAGGCCACAGGCATGAAATTACAGGAGTACAGCAGTAGAGGATAGGGGTCTTGAAGATGTCTCCTTCACAGGGTTGCTATGGATCTAGGATGGCTTGATGGCAGTTAACAGCAACAAATGTTTAGAAAGGCATGGTGGCTTTCTAGCCAAAATGGCACTATCCACACTCAATAGGGAGGTATCATAGGTTTGGGGGAGTCAGAGGATTTATACAAATAGGCAAAAAAGCTTTAGAAATATTCTAAGGGAGAGTATGAAAACTTACTGAATAAAAAATTAATTGGTTACCTATGCTTAGCAGCTAAAGTAGCTATAGCTGGATTCTGGAAATATTATAAAGTAACCACAATCTCAGATTGGGGCATAGCTGTAATAGAAAAATTGACAGCAGCTGTTAAGAGAATCTAGGAATAGTCAGACAGATACTTCTTTTTATGAAACCAGATGTCCTTTTATTACTTGATGCAATAATGATAGTGATGCTTACCTATCTCCAACTATGCATAACAAACTTTTATCCCAATAAACCTTGTGGATTTTAGTGTGACAAATATCTCGTTTTCTGCATTTCATTTTTTAAAATGTTTCTTGATTTACCACCACCCTTATATTCTGATGTTACTTATCTTTCTTTTGTATTTTTGTGACTTAGAATAAAATTTTAAAGGATTGTAGGGGGAGAGACGAATTGTGGATATTCTGTAATATTCAGGGGTCATATACAAAAACAATGGCACTGTATAAATAACTGAGAGGAATGATGCATATTGATTTTCCTGCAGTAGACTAAATCTTGTGGCAAATTGGATTATTATAGCATAAATTCATGAGGGCACAGGCCACTTTTTAAAGATGTATGAAAAGTCTTTTTGCAGTTCTTAGCTCTTTGGCTCCAAGTGAAGATAACCCTTGGTACATTTGACTGAATGGACTTTCTCCCTTGTACACACTGTAAATCTGGTTGTGTACAAGGTTCTGAAAGACTTTCTGTTCATAAATATGAACAATAAGTATGAAGATAATAAAGATGAAGTCAATAGATTTCTCACTAGGCATTAATCAATTACACTCAAGAACAATTAAAAAATTACCATACCTTAGTGTCCTCCGTCTTTGTAGTAATTTTGGGGTTTTATACCTGACCAAATTTTCTTTGTCAAAATCTAGAATAGAGAGAAGGGGAACTGTTAAGACCACATCAATAAAAGGTATAAAGGGTACACACAAGCACATATACACACTTAGTGCTTCAGAAAGAGAAGCCTATCTTTTACCTTGAACCTAACAAAGCACATTATGCACAGATGATTTAAATTTGTTCCTACATTCAAAACAGACAGTTCTGAGAACAAGGCAGAGGAAGGAAGGAACTGCAACTATGGCTTTGAAAACCCTTCCTGAACCTGGGACCCTCTAGATGTGTTGGACTAGAATTCCCATAGAATTCCCTGATGCGATATATAGTTAAACACATCTGGAGGGCGCAGACTGAGCAAGGCTACAGAAAACCAGGAGCCAAGATCTGAACACAAACAGGTTGCACTGGTTTTACAATATCTCTGCAATACATGAAAAATTATTATCATCTTTCATACCAAGTAAGATTTTCCCCAGCCTTCTTTAATTTTAATCCCCTTCCCTTCTACAAGAGACCAATCCTGAATCTAAGACCAGTTTAGTAAATAGCAATCCAATGATATACAAATGTCTCCTCTATGTGTCTGTGAATCAGAGAAAGTCAAACATTACATATAATGTTAATGGAAGCCTAAACCTATGGCTTTGTCTCGTGCCTGGTAATGGCCTGTCTGGCTGTTCCAGGCACTGAACAGAAGATCAGGAACCTACCAAAGCTTCTTCTGTAATATCTGTAGAGTTCCTACTCACGAGTCTCAGAGAGATTATGGGAAACCAAACATTCACCTTCCAGCGACTGGAAATCTCCCCTAAAGCCCAAACATTAATAGATCTTCAAGCAGGTATCTTGCAACCCTCCCTGACACAAAGCCCCAAATCACTGTTTGAGAGTAGAGCCACTTAAAATATGTACACACTGACCATCACTTTCAGGAATCCATTACACCTATAGACAACTTGGTACTTTCCCTATGTTTTGAACGGTAACTCCCATGCAACTGGCTAACTAACGTGGCCAATGCTCAGATAGTCTGAATGCTACAGTGTAGTCCAAACATCTGGAGATTGCTCTAGCAGAGTCTGTATAAGACCGTAACCTAAAGGCACATTTGTTCTGGATATATCAGTATTCTCCACTGAAAACATGGAAAGCATTAACACAGATGTTTCTAAAGACATGACATGGGATGTTTGACCCACAGCCCCCTGGTATGTACACTTAAAAGAGGGAGGCATATCCGTATAATTCATATTTTACATTTGGAGCAAATCACTACCAAACAGTGGTGTGTCTAACATAACTGTCTTCAATTTAAGATGGAGAGTGTCTATAAGATGGAAATGCAGGAACCACTATGTGAACAAAGGCAATATCAGATTACATGGAGTCTGATACCTGTGTTGACCTCAAAATTCTCCCAGAATGCTTCATGAGCTAGCGTGGACAAGCAAAGCTGCCACAAAATGTACTGAATTAAGACTTCGGAGTCCTAATAAAGTCTCTTATGCAGAAGTTTAAAAGTCAATATAATAGATAATGTAGGTGAATATGAGAGAAAACAGAGATACAGTCAAAGTCAGCAATAGTGATTTACACACCAAAAGTCAAGTTAGAAGAACTATGCTGAGCAACAACTGCCTTGGATCTGCTTTCTGTAACCACATAACCCATGGGAAGTGTCTTAGATATTCTCAAATGACTTTTGAAAAAGAAGCAAACACAATTTGGAAAATTCCAATAAAACTACAGAGAAGTATGATCCATCATTTTTTTCTTCTCTCATTCTATCCCATACCTATAAAAGGAGCATAGAAAGTCTGGGAGCAAATAGGTAGCCAATAAAATATTGCTTCAGATTAATTAAAATAGAGAGTAACAATCTTGTTAGGAAGTAAACATCATATTCTAGATTGGAAAAACACTATGTCCCCCCCCCTTCCCTTGCCTCTTCCTTGCACAATGGTTCTGGTTTTCTTCAATGTAACAAAATGGAGAAGCAACTTAAACAAACAAACCCAGTGTGCAAGCCAAAAACCATGTCAAATTATTTACCACTGATGCTCTGTTTGAAACACAATAATCTTAAGAAAATAAAACATAAAGAATGAGCTTTTTTTAAAAAAAAAAAGAACAAATATGTACTATTGGAAAGAGCAGCTGTTAATAATTCTCTAACAGTATATGGGTTTGGTGAAATTAAAGCCTGGCATGCATAAAAATTTATAGCAATTCTAAATTGTGTATAACCCAACACAGCTTTTGGCATGGAAACCTTTCTCCACCATAAAAACCTCAAGCAGGCCACATAGAATGCTCCCCAGCCAAAACAGGAGAGGAGAGGCTCATAGTGAGGGAGGAAAAGGGTGGGAAGCTAATCATGATATTTTGGCACAAGTCTCCATTACTCATGAAGTACCAACCCATATTTTAAAGCCTACAGTGAACAGAGCATCTCAAACATTGGCACGCACAATTCAGGGGGTCACCCTCAGTAATGGGAGTTCTTAGCAAACTCCGAATGGGAGATCTTAGCAATGGTACACATTTTTGTCAGTACGTATTAAAAGTTTTCAGGAAGTGTGTGTGTGGGGGGGGGGACCCTACTACTGAAATCTCAGCACTTAAATTACATAAAGATGTTCAATGGAGTTTAAAGCATTTCTCTTTTCTGGACTGTGTCATGATGAATGGTTGCTATAGTGTGTGTGTGTGTGGGGGGGGGGGTTCCAAAAGAGAAAGTCTAGTATTCTCTGTAGAGTACTGAGCAGATACTGCAGAAGTATTGGTAGTTTTGTTTCTTGAACTGTCACAATTACATTCATAAAACTCCTCATTGGAAAGCGATTCACATATTCATGCACACATTTCCTTGTACAGTATATTTATTAAAAGGTAATCAAATGATTCCTTGCTGCCGAGTTTCAACTCTTCGTTGTGTCACCATTCATATTTTTTAAAGTCAGTAATCTAACCTTTCCTTAACATAGACAAGCTATAAGCACCATCCATTAAAATACACACACACATACACACACACAGAGTAATGGTTTCTCAGTATCTACAAGGCCTTATTTCAACTGGTAGCTAAGCTAATTAGAAGATTCATCTAATCGGATTTTTTCAAAGAGCGTCCTTTGAGGAAACAATAAAACTAGATGCCAAACTGAATGCAGATAACTAAATTTTGTTTCAAGACGAGAGGGGAGGGACCCTGAGAAAACTGTCTGAATTTAGATTACAAATAATGTTACAATCAATTACATTATTTGCAAAGTACTGGGAACTCTTACCTTGCTCTTCAGTGTATCTGACATTTCGCAAATAGCTGGATATCCAAGGATTTCGGAACATCGTTGCACAAAACAAAAGGACTCAGCAAAGGAGAAAAACTACAATAGCAGCTAATTCTAAGCCAGCCACAGCCCTAGGCCCATCTTTGCAATACTGTGTGGAGATTTTTCATAGCACAGGAATGGAGCTGTCAAGCTATCACGTCCTAGGGAGTACAGTAAATGCATAGCAATAGGCTGCAAACTGGAGCAGCTCAAGACAGTAATCAGATTACAAGCAGAAATTAGGGACATGAATGCTAAAACAGATTGGACAATGATGACTGGGAGAGTCGGAATATTACCACTTCAAAGCGCTAGCTTAGTGACTGTTTATATTACGGCAATTAAATAATCCAAACCATTTTTTCTGGGAGTGGGGAGGGAAAAGTGCTTTCCATAAAGGAAGGATAAATTTGATACATCTGAACAGAATATATCACACTGATAGTTTAAACAGGAAGCATAAGCAGCCAACCAGTTTGCTCTTTAGAAGGATTGATGCTGGTAATCATATTCATTATGCTAAGCACTGGCCCCACTAGAGAGTAGACCCATGGCAACCTATTGAAATAGCTAAGATTTAGGGATGACATATAAGAAAAGCAGCTTTAGCATTGACAGTTGTGAAAGAGGAGATTTGAGCAACCGAAGACCAGAACTGACAAAACATACTAAATTTCAGGTTTGAGGCATCCAAACATTATTTTTTTTAGTTTGTAAGACCTCAGCAACACTGCTCAATAACAGGATGTCTTGGATGTCTCTCATTCACAGAGTCACCATATGTGTAAGATGACTTGACAGCAATTAATAGCAAGCAAGGCAAAGGCACTCGGTGTCTTTGCATTCATCTAAATACTGTATTTATCTTCAATTCAACTTTGTAAACTGCTTTCAAACCAGGCTTTAGCGTTCAATATGATCAACTTCATATCCCTCTCCTCAATTTTTTTAGAAGAAAAGTTAGCAATATTTTTTCTCCAGTGAGGGCAGAACAGATGTTCCAAGTGTCCTCATTTTTAATCATCAGTTCCTGTTGAAGACATCACAAACCCTCTCTGTCACTGGAACTGAACTGTAGATTCTTGTGAGAGTCTAGGTTTGTACTTTCTTTTATAGCATTTCCTATACTGCAAATACTTGATTGTTCAGGAAGACATCTGGCTTATGAAATGGGTATGTTTTATCTGGTGTTTTTATTTACCTACAACATCTGTCTGTTTTATTATACTGTTGCATCTGTTTAGGATTTTTATTGCATTGCATGACTGGTTTTAATAACAGCCAATGTGATCTAAATGTAAGCACCACAAGGTATGAAATTAGTTAACACTAGTAAGTCTGATCCAAGCTTTATCTTTCTTTCTTTTTTTTAAATAAAAGATAACTAATGGTCTTTCAAAGCAATTTAAAAGAGGAGAACACATACTTTTCACATGCCCCTCCCTTCATAATCTCTATCTTGACTTAGTTTTTTTAGGAGATGATTCTTTAGACTTTGTCTAAAGTTGTAAAATAAAACAAAATACAAAATCCACAAAAGAGGGATACTTTTATTAGCCAACCAAAAGGCACAAAACATATTATGCTGACTTTAGTGGTGCAGCTTTGAAAGCCTGCATGATGTGTTTTGTGCATTTTGGTTAGCCAATAAAGGTATCACTCTTTTATGGATTTTGGATTTTGTTTTATTTTGCTTTATGGTCAACATGGCTACCTCTGAATATATTTCCAAGAGTTTTAAGTGAACTTTGAGGATTAGATGCAACAGCTGTTTGAAAGGGAAATACTGGCATGAATACAGTGATGGCACTTCCAGTGTGACTGTCAACTTTCACATTCAATTTCCCAGATTGAGAAAGCTTAAATAATGGTTGGGGTTGTATATTCTGAAAGGTAAAGTCTAGACTAGGGGTAGGCAACCTTTCCCCTTTAAGGGCTGAGGGACTTCAGCTCCCAGAAGCTTCAGCCGTGTTGACCAATAGTCCCATGTTGGCCAACAGCTCCTGGGATTCTGGGAGCTGAAGTCCCTTGGCCCTTAAAGGGGAAAGGTTGTCTACCCCTGGTCTAGACAGAGAAATGTATGCATATGAGGGATTTGTGAGCTCACTCATATGCATTCTACCCTTTCCTTCCACAGCTCAATACATACAATAAGTATGCTCAGCTTTGGGTCCCACACTCCAAAAATATTGGGACATAAATCAATCAATCAAACAAATAAATAACAATTTTAGATGCCATAGTTCCAAAACTGCAGTCTTATATGTAACTTAACTTGAACTAGTTACCAGAGGGTAAGTAGGGTGTAACTAAGGGCCTTTGCAGACTGTTAGAAATAGTGCAAATTGAGTCCACTTTAACTGCCCTGGCTCAGTGCTAGGGAATCAAGGGAATTGTATTTTTTTCTGAGACATTGAGCCTGAGACATGAGAGCTCTGGTGCCACAATAAACAACAGTTCCCATGATTCCTTAGCACTGAGTCAGGCCAGTTGAAGTGGCCTCAATTTGCACTATTTCTGGCAGTCTGTAAAGACCCAGAGTTACATTTTAAAAGTAACATAAGAGAGTTGCTTTACTAGATGGTTTCTAATTACTTTCAAACATTATTTTTTAAGGGAATGTCTGGAATTTTTCTAGTTTTATATTATTCTCTTGTTAATCCAAACTTTTTTTTTTTGCTTGCCCAAAACAAAAAAGTAATGAGCAGTGCAACAAATAAAATTAGTTACTTTTTCAATACTGCCACAAATAATAGCAACAGGCTACTTTTTTAAACAATGCAATGAGTTAAATTACTTTTATAAAGTCACTTTTCAGGCTCTAGGTGTGAATTCCATTCTTATTTATTTATTTAAGCTGTTCCAATTTCAACTAGATTTGACTGGCAATGGGGAAAGGCTGTAATTCAGGTGGTAAAAACATCCCAGGTTCCATCTCTAGTATCTCCTGGTAGGGCTGGTAAAAAAAATATCTCATGTCTAAAGCCCTGGATCTGCTGTCAGTGCGGACAATACTGAGCCGGCCCAGGCAGGCAGACTAATGATCCTGGCATAGAGTAGTTTGCGCCCCTAAAAAAAGGTAAATGTAGGAAATTCACCAGCTTATAATGCAAGCCTTGCTGTATTGCAATAATTCAGCTTCTATAACAAATGGATGAAAACAGAAGCCTTAAAACAGAGTTTTAATTAAGCATAATATTGTCCACAATTGGAAGGCCCTCCCAGCAAGATTCTGAAATGGCTGGGCATTTGTTTAAATCTGCAAACGGTTCCATGTTTTTTAAAGAACAATCTACAGAGAATGAAGTATAAAGGGACAGATATTAGGGGGAGGGACAAACAGATCATTTTAAGCTTCCCAGATCATGTGCTTAACTCAAATCCACTGCCTTCTCAAGTTTCAGGATTAAGTAGCTAAAATAAAGATTTCCTTGTGATTCTTATAAGGAGACAACACACATGGAAATTCCAGGATACAGCCATCTGGTGACCATCCCAAGCAGCAGTGAAAGGATTTCTTCAAGATCTTGATATTTGAATATTAAAAGGAGGCCAAGATCCATCACTGCCACTTTGCTATAAGCATTTTAAGAGCACTGGCCTCATTCTCTCTCTCTCTCTCTCTCTCTCTCACACACACACACACACACTGCTTTTCAGTATGTACTGGAAGAGTAAGTTTGCTTTCACAGATTAGTTTACTTAGGGGGGTTGCAGACTGCCAGAAATAGTGCAAATTGAGTCCACTTTTAGGGTTAGGGAATCATGGGAACTGTAGTTTATTGTGGCACCAGAGCTCTCTGACAGAGAAGGTTCAATGTCTCAGAAAAAACAACAACAATTCCCATGATTCCCTAGCACTAATCCTAACCCTAAAAGTGGACTCAATTTGCACTATTTCTGGCAGTCTGCAGCCCCCCTTACTCCCTTACAATGGTCTTGAGCTCAAGGCTTTTGAGGAAAGCTAGGTAGTATTAGGACCAGCAAACTCAGCTCCCAATAACCAAGAAAACATCTCCTTGTGGAAGAATGGACTTGGAGGCAGCCATAGACTCAGGCTGGGAACCGAGTCCACAGATCCGGACAGGTAATGCTGTCATGTAACTTTACTTTCAGTCTACAGGGTTCTATCTATGTGAGAAGGCAAAATGAAGGCACTGTTTCCCCCCCCATAAGAATTCTGCCCCTCTACTGTGAAATTTTCCTTAAGCCCCCAAATGTCTGACATTGCAGAGAGCATACATTCCAACAATTCACAGACAAAAACCAGGACATATGTGGCCGTGCAACATCAGAGTGTGGTCAAGATGATGAAGTTATTAATGGGGAAGAACACACAAGTTAGGGCAGGATGCAGTAGCATGTTTTGACTTGAGCCTACTGGGAAGGACCTTAAGTGTTGGACTACAACTCTGGAGACAGGGTTCAAATTCCTGCTCAGCCATGGAAAACTACCGGATGACCCTGGGCCAGTCACAGACTCTCAGCTTCAGAGGAAGGCAAACCCCCTCTGAACAAATCTTTCCAAGAAACCCTTCCCAATAGGGAAAGGGAGGGGAAAACTTTTCCAGGCCTTCACATCTTTACCACCGAGAAATAACCCATGTATAAGTAACATTCTATGAGCTGGTGTGTCATAATAGTCGTTTCTGTATTAAAACCATTAACATCTGGAAAACATTAAAGTGCTCAAAATGCATGAAAGCACACTGGCAATTAATTCTGAAATGTGTCCTAAATTTAACAGAACTTTTTTTTTTTTTGGTACATATAAACAGAACAATATTTGGCCAGATCATCACATGAAGGAAATAGAACTTTATGGTGTGATGATGTTCTCTTGAAACAAAAGTTTTCTGGAAAGAGCTAGACCTTTACAAATATTACACCATATTACAACCTTCTAAAAACCTTCCAAAGGCTTCTTCCAAAATGTATCCAGGAATTATTTTTTTTCTTTTTTTCACCAGTTTCCACTTTTCTAATAACATCAGTTCCAGTGACCACTTATAGATCTATAGGGGAGGTTTTCCCTTTTCTCTGTTTGGTGTTCACAAATGCTCAGGAAGGGATTCCAAGGGCAACTGTTGTTTACTTTGTCTGTTGTAAACAAACACTCATGGTAACAGTTGGATCACATAGAGCAGAATTCTGCTCTTCCCTCTTAAACTTTTTTGTGCTGTTTATTACAAACATGCTTTTGCAATGCAACACCAAAAGTTTGTGTTTTTCCTGCCATTCTTCACCAAAGCTGGTGCTGAGGACAAGCAGAAAAGGGGAAGCTGGACAGGCATAAAAAGGCTTTGTAAAAAGAAGCTTCTTTCTCAAGAGGCTTTGTTAACTGAGGTATACCTGTACTTGGTTTTAAAAACCACTACAGCTATGTGCACAAACAAGTGTGAAGTAGTGGCTTGACCACTGGACTATGACTCTAGGGAACAGAGTTCAAATCCCACATGGCCATGAAAATCCATTGGGTGACCTTGGGCAAGTCAGTCTCTCCACCTCAGAGGAAGGGAATGGCAAACACCCTCTGCAGAAACATGCCAAGAAAACCCTGTGACAAGTTCATCTTAGGGGCGCCATAAGTCAGAAATGGCATAAAGGCACACAGCATGCACACATGGAGCAATGTATTTCTTTGTAACTTGTATTGTTGGTGTTTCTATGATAACCAGGCATCAAAATGCCTATTTTCCTTCCGCTTCTTTTACAAAAACCACAGAATAGCAGAGATTGTTAAAATAATGTTGTAGGAGTGTTGAAAACAGTCCTTTAAAACCAAACATCCAAACCTGGAACTTTCAGCAAAGCTTCTTTATTGTAAAAGAACAAAAGCAAAAAACAAATAATAATAATAACATTTCTACTTTAGCCAAAGCTGGCTAAGCAGGAATAAAATCTATCTGCTACATGATTCAAGATGTGTTAGTAGCATTACCAAAAGAATGGTTTTATTAGTTCATTATAGTTCAAAAGCCAAAAAGCAAGTGAGTAGCTTTCTGATTCTCAGCCCTCAGTCCCACAAGACTCCACCTTTCTGGGTGTAACCTTTACAAGCTGATTGGGTGATATTACGTGATGTGTACTAGTCCAACCCTTAATTACAATAACAAATCATGTGACTACATTTCCCATAACAAAAATTTGTTTACATAAACCATAATATAAACAAACCTTCTTTCCCATAGAATGGAGTCCTGTTAGCCTCCTGTTTTGGCTAAATCACACCTGGGACTGATAAACTGTGAATCTAGCTCTCAGAAAAACAACTTTTCACAGCATGGAAAAATACAGACACACATCTTTTACATTTCAACATTTTAACATTGACTCTATATCCCATTTAAACCTAACAGAGATGTCCAGCACCAAGCTTGGGACTCACCAATGGACTTTCAATAGTCTCTGTCAGTAAAACGTTCACCTCAATAGGCCATTTGTTCCCAGCTGTGACAACACCGTCTATCTGTGCTTAAGATCTGTATTATTTGAATGTAAGAGCCTTGCTAGGTCAGACCATGATCTAGTTTCTACCACTATGTACCCTACAGCAGTCAACCAAGGGCTTCCTATGAACCCATAACCAAGATAAGAATTATTCTATGCCTTTGCTGCCCATAGATTCAAATACATGTGTGTTATGTGCCTTCAGGATGCTTATTGAATTATGGCAAACCCATTAGTTTTATAGGATTTTTGTAAGCAAGGGATGCTCAGGCTGAATCCACATCTGTAAAAATAACCCAGGTCCATTTCACAGAATTCTGTCCTGGTTTCACTATGTTAACACTACACTTATTTGTAATAAAGTAGATTCATATTATGTTGATTTCTACATATCTTTCCTGCCCTAATTAAAATCGGTACAGAGTAGCTGTGTATTCTCCCCTTTCCAAGCATGGTTGTACATTCTAACAGCACAAGAGACAAGTTGAATACAGATTTATTTATTTATTTGCCAATATTAC
Source organism: Phrynosoma blainvillii (assembly GCA_026167975.1). Taxonomy (NCBI): domain Eukaryota; kingdom Metazoa; phylum Chordata; class Lepidosauria; order Squamata; family Phrynosomatidae; genus Phrynosoma; species Phrynosoma blainvillii. The sequence goes on from JANUYF010000005.1 coordinate 22,367,387, forward strand.
TCTGATCTCTGAGGTTGTTTTTGTTTGTTTGTTTGTTTGTTTTTGTTTTTTGTTTTGCCAATTCCTTCCTCTGAAATATAGCTTACAGCATCTGCTATTTGCTGGTGATCTCCCATCCAAGTGCTAAGCTGACCATGCTTAGCTTCCAAGATCAGATGGGAACTGGTACCTTTAGGGAATACAGTTTGAAGCAAACCCCATGTGCTTCTACTGTCAGATTAGAGTTCAGCATGGACTGATATTTTGAAATCGGAGCAATACCCCAAGTGGTGGTGAGTTAAGCCTGAATGTAAGAGCTGAAAAAGTTACATTTTTGGGCTGACAATTCCCAGAATCCCCCAGTCAGCATGGCCGCTGGCCATTCACATAAAAAAGTAAATTTTCCAAGCCCTGCATGATTCAGTGTATAAGAAAGGGATATACTTTGACTTTTGGTCATATTTTGAGATGACAGCAGAAAGCTTTCTTCTGCCTTCCTCCCCACTCCAAACAGAAGATTTGTAAGTGGCACTTGTTTTCCTGATGGGATGTTATTTATGTCAGTTTCTTAAACCGGTATAAAATTTCCTGACATGAGATCATCCCTCCAATGAGTAACTTGTTTACACCACTTCACTTTCCTTCACTCACATTATTGTTTATATAATAATAATAAATAATTTAAGTCTTTGTTGGAGTGCCCTAAAAGTTTGGACATAACTTTGTACAACTATTATTTAATTTTTTTTTCATATCCCAAGTTCTCTGCCAGAGCTAGAGCCCAGAAATTTCACATTGCATTGCCCCAATTTCAGGACACTGTTTCATACAAGAACATGAACATCATGAATGAAAAACATGATTCAAAGTATTTTTCCATTAAGAGCAACCTGTAGTACACCAAGAGAATACTAAATGTGTTGAAAACATGCAGTGTCTCTGCTTTGACTTACACATGTATTTATATTCCTTTAAGGAAAAAGAGCCTGCACTCTATCCCCACATTTTTACTGATTCTCAGGATGATTTGAAAGGGGAATTCTCCCTGTCAAAGAAAAACAGATTGCAGATTGCTTCCCAAAACAAGTCCCAGGTAGGGATTACATAAGAATCCATATACAAATAGTTTTCAACTCCTCAAGTTTCTTCCCCTATACTGAAATCTCCTCTTAATGATTGTAATGCTGTTTTCAGGATTAAAACAGTCAGGGAGTTGAGTGTTTTTTGAGTGTTGGACTGTGACTCTGGAGGCCAGAGTTTGCTGGGTGACCTTGAGCAAGTCACTCTCAGCCTCGGGGAAACACAGTGTCAAACCACCTCTGAACAAATCTTGCTAAAAAAGCCCCATGATAGGGTTGCCTTGGGGTCGCCATAAGTTGGAAATGACTTGAAGGCACGCAACAGAAAAGACCAAAACAGTGCATTCTATATACTATATGGCAATAATAAACATTTGTTGTTGTTGTTGTTATATCTGTTTCATGCCTTCTCCCAAAATTGGGACTCAAGGCAGCTTGCAAATTAAAAAGTACAAGATCGCTAAAAACATTATAAAGTGAACATTAAAACAGAGTTAAACTATTCACAGTACTAAAACAATTCAAACCTGCAGTTAAAAGAATAAAATGCAATTAAAAAGATTAAAAGCTATTTTAAAAGGTTCAGTTTAAAACAGTGCAGCATCCCTTCTCTCGGCTTTAAAAACTTTTTATTTTAAATCAATGTTAGAATAAAAAGGGCTTTGCAAGCTGACAGGACAGTAAGATGGAGGGCCTCCCTAGGAAGGGAGTTCCAAAGACTAGGGACAGCCACGAGAAGGTCTTATCTTGCATCTCCACCACTGTTCTCATAATGGGGCTGGGAGAAGAGCTTCTCCTCATGATCTCAGGGAACAAGTAGGTTCACATGGGGAGATATGGATTTTTGCCACACTGCATAATCAATGCAGTTTAGCACCCCTTTAACTGTCATGGCATCATACTATGGAATCCTAGGATCTGTAGTTTGTTGTGGCACCAAATCTCACTAAACAGAAGGCTAAATATACCACTATACAAATCCCATAATTTGTAGCCCTGAGCCATGGCAGTTATTGTTGTATCATATAGACAGCCTTATATGGCTTTATTCAGAAGTAAGTCCAACTGAGTTGTATTGGACTTACCAACTTCACTAGGTTGGCATCACCTGGTGCGGTAATTCATGGTGCCACACATCTCCTTGACCTCCTTCCATACCACACCAAACAGAATCCTTAGGAATTGTTTTTGTACCGATGTTACTCATAAATCATAATTCTCATATATTACTGAATGTAATGGTAATACAGTGGGCCTTTTCTATACGCGGGAGATCCATTCTGGACCACCACCATCACCCCGCATATGGCAAATATTGTGGGACCTCAAGTCCCATTGAGTTCTATGGCAGTGCGCTCCCTCGCACACACCATTTTAAAACCCCAGGCTTGCCATGCGCAGAAGCTTAAGTCTGCATATGGCAAACCTGCATAAGAAGCGGGTGCATTGTAGTTGTAACATTTTTGTTGTTAATCAGCTTCGAGTTGATCCTGACTCATGGCAATCCTATGGATGCGATATCTCCAAGACTCCCTGTCCTCCACTGCTCTGCTTAGGTCTGTAAACTAATACTTGAAACCTCCATAATAGAGGAGCATACAGCCTTCCTCTCTTTCTACATCCCTCCACCTTTCCCAGCATTATTGTCTTTTTTAGTAAGTTATGTCTTCTCATAATGTGGCCAAAGTACACCCTTAATTTTATCATCTTTACTTCCAGGGAGATTTCAGGCTTGATCTGTTCTACGACCTATTTGTCCTAGAAATTGTGACATTTACAGCTAGAAAAAATTGAAATTATAGCTTTAAATTACAATATTATACACGCAGCCTAAATATATTTAGACATACATAGTTCCATGTGGTTAAAAGCCCTGGTGGGGCAGTGGTTAAATGCCTGTACTGCAGCCACTTACTCACAAACACAACGTTGTGAGTTCAATACCAGCCAGGGGCTCAGGGTCCACTCCTTCCAAGGTCGCTAAAGTGAGTACCCAGCTTGTTGGGAGCAATTAGCTTACAATTTGTAAACCACTAAGGGAGTGCTTAAGTGTACTGATAAGCAGTATAGAATTGTACTTGCTGTTGCTATTGCTATTTAAATAAAAGTTTAAATTTTTTAAAATTTAATGTAAAAAAAAAACACCCTGGGGCCTCTCCTCTCTCCTCCCACTGAGCTTTGCCCCACTTACATCATCTCTTTAGCAAGCGAATGCCACAGCCCATTTCTGCCAAAAGACAGATGTTTGGGGAGCAGTGGTGTCACCCCTTTTTAGAGTGTCACCTGGTGCAGTCCACACCCCCTAGTAATACCCCTGTTACCAGATAAGTGTATATAGGTCTGAAGAATTAAAAGTCTTATGATGGATGTTTTAGGAAACTGAAACATTCAGGATTGAGCTGCTCAGGGTCAACAGATAATGTGGAATCGCTAACCATGGTATTGATATATCATGATTACTTGACTGGGTGATTATATGTAGTATATTTTCTATAGCTGAGTAAGTAGAATTCCATTAAAATGGGTTGGGTTTATTTGTGCATACATATATGTTAAGGCTGAGTTCTTTGTGGAAGCATCATTACTAGTTCTGCCTCTGATGTACAACTAAATATGCTTCTGTTTTGTCATATAGAGACCGCTGCTTTATGCTGCATTCTGGGAAGCTTGAAGGCATGGTGGACACAGAACAGCATTATGTCCTAAATACACTGGAATTCCCATGTGTTCAGAAACTACTTCAGAAGTCAGACAATGCAATCCATGTGGATGAGGGCTAATTCTAATGGTTGGTGGACATACTATTTAATCAATACATGGGGACACCCCTGGGCATCATAGGAGTATGAACCAATCTCACCTATTGATGGCATGTTCTTCTATCACATCTGATTCAGAGCTTGCAGAATCTACTTCAAAGTGCTAGTTGTGATATTTAAAGCCATATAGAGATTGATTCCAAACTATCTGAAGGACTGTATCTCTCTATAGGAGTGTGCATGAGTTTTAAGATCCCCAGCGGTGGCTTTCTCTTGGCCCCATCAGTGTAAGTGATGGGGATGGGGATGGAGATGGTGATGAAACTGGGATGGATGACTAAGGAACTTTCAACTGAGCTAAGTTGTAAATGGGGCATGTATAAGAAATGGGGAAAGGGGGGGGGGGGGAAATAACCAAGGATGAATTCAAACAAATAGCTAGCAGATATAAGGGGAAAGTCAGAAAAGCAAAAGCACAGGATAAGCTCAGGCTTGGTAGAAAGGTTAAGAACAATTAAAAAGGGTTTTTTTGGGTATGTCCGTAGCAAAAGGAAGAAAAAGGAAATGGTAGGGCCACTACATGGAGAAGATGGCAAAATGCTAACAGGGGACAGAGACAAAGCAGAACTACTCAACACCTTTGCCTCAGTGTTCTCAGAAAAGGAAAAGGGTGCTCAACCTGAGGAAAATGGAGCAGAGGACACAACAGGAAAAATGATGCACAGAATAAGTAAAGAAGTAGTTCAGGAATACTTGGTTAATCTAAATGAATTTAAGTCTCTAGGGCCAGATGAACTACATCCAAGGGTATTAAAAGAACTGGCAAATGTAACCTCAGAGCTATTGGCAATAATTTTTGAGAACTCCTGGAGAACAGGAGTAGTCCCAGCAGACTTGAGGAGGGCAAACGTTGTTCCCATCTTCAAAAAGGGGGGGGGGGGAAAGAGAATTTGAAAAAGTATCATCCAGTTAATCTGACAGCAATACCAGGAAAGATTCTAGAGCAGTTCATTAAACAGAGAATCTGTGAACATTTGGAATGGTATGCCATTATCACAGAAAGTCAACATGGGTTTCTGAGAAACAGGTCATGCCAGACTAATCTGATCTCCTATTTTGATAAAATTACCAGGTTGGTAGAAAAAGGGACTGCTGTAGAAATAGCATATCTTGATTTTAGTAAGGCCTTTGACAAGGTGCCCTTGTGATATTCTTGCAGACAAGCTGGTAAAATGTGGGCTAGACAATGTGACTGTTAGGTGGACTTGTAATTGGTTGTCTGGCTGAATCCATAGGGTGCTCAACAATGGTTCCTCTTCATCCTGGACAGACGTGACAAGTGGGGTGCCTAAGGGTTCTGTCCTGCTATTCAACATCTTCATCAATGACTTGGATGAAGAAATAGAAGGCATGCTTATCAAATTTACAGATGACACCAAATTGGGAAGAGTAGCTAATATCCCAGAGGACAGGATCAAAATTCAAGAAGACTTTAATATATTAGAAAACTTAATAGATTACAAGGCTAACAAATGAATTTCAACAAAGAGAAATGTAAGGTACTGTACTTAGGGTGGAAAAAATGAAATGCATAGATATAGGATGGGGGACATCTGGCTTAATGAGACTACATGTGAAAGGGATTTAGGAGTCCTAGTAGACCACAAATTAAATATGAATCAACAGTGATGTGGCAGCTAAAAAGGCCAATGCGATTTTAGGCTGCATTAATAGAAATATAGTGTCTACATCAAGGGAAGTAATAGTGCCACTCTGTCCTGCTTTGGTCAAGCCTCACCTGGAATACTGTGTCCAGTTCTGGGCACCACAATTCAAAAAAGATGTTGACAAATTGGAATGTGTCCAGAGGAGGGCAACCAAAATGGTGAAGGTCTGGAAACCATGCCTTATGAGGAAAGACTTAGGGAGCTGGGTTTGTTTAGCCTGGAGAAGAGACAGTTAAGAGGTGATACAATAGCCCTGTTTTAAGTTTTTGAAGGGGTGTTACATTGAGGATGGAGCAAGCTTTTTTCTGCTGCTCCAGAGACTAAAACACGGAACAATGGATGTAAGCTACAGGAAAAGAGATTCCACCTCAACATTAGGAAGAATTTCTTGATAGTAAGAGCTGTTCGACAGTGGGACACGCTCCCTCAGAGTGTGGTGGAGTCTCCTTCCTTGGAGGTCTTTAAATAGAGGCTGCATCTGTCGGGGATGCTTTGTGATTTCCTGAATGGCGGGGAGTTGGACTGGATGGCCCTTGTGGTCTCTTCCAGCTCTATGATTCTATGAAGTTTGGTGAAGACAGTTTGGTGGCACTTTTAGTGATGATAGGTGAAAGGAACTTCTTGGTGACTGCTCCCAGACTGTGGAACTCCATGCCATAAGAAGCTAGGTTGATTCCTTCTCTGCTCTTGTTTCTCTGGCCTGCAAAGACCTTTTTATTTAGACAGGATGTTGGCTGTTAATTGGTTGTCAGAGAAGAGTCTTTTAATGGGGTGAGTACTTTGGTTTTATTTTCATTACTGTGTTCTGAATGCTTTTTAAACTGTTTTCAATTAGCAATTGAATAGACTTATTTAATTGTTATTTTTAACATTTGTACAGTACTATAAAATGCTAAACTGTATTTTGTATTAACATGTGCTGTAATCCACTTTAGCCCTATGTTGAGAGAAAGGAATAATACAAAATAAAATAAATAATTTACTTGTGCAGTCATGACCTGCCCCATCAGTGCAAGACTGCACTCTTAGAAGGCCCTTTATATCTGATCCTATCTACTTTTATGTTTTGCAGAGCAGACCAAATTATCAAAACATTTTTGTGGTTAACCACAAAAAAGTCTGCCTTTCCTGCTTTCTCTAGATATGTATCTAATATTTTGAAGCCACATACATTAACTCTGTACCAACCTGGCAGGGGGGTGCAATCTCAGTATAAAACAAAGAAATACAGTACATAATTTACAAGAGCAGTGTTATGAATATGCAAGAACAAACCAAGGCCAAAAAATGGAGGAGGAAATCATATAAAGTTGTTTAACTATGGGGCGAAACAGACAGGCAGGAAAAAGTGGCTTGAAGCTGCCTTTTCCAAAGCCACATTGAAACCCCACCAATCGCACCGCTGGCTCCCAAGGTGGCTAGAGTGTGCACCTCATGACCTCACAGCATGGCTTCAACACGTGCCGCTGGTTTGTTTTTTTTTAAACTCTCCCTGCGCGCCTTCATAGGAGTGAACTGCTGGCAACTGCCGTTCCATTGCATGGCCATCCCTGTGAACCTGCACACATTTGCATGCGCAGCACTTCACCAAGAAAGGGCATCAGAACAGAGGTGTGCCCATGTAGATGCCAGCAAGATACAATCATGCCTCCCTTCACCTTATGCCCTCTCTTTGACTGTCTGTTTTGTTTGTACTCATCTCCATGAGAGGTTCCATTATTTCTCTTTTGGACATTGCCATCCCCACCGCTTGTGTACAACAGCTTTCATTCTTTTAAATGCGCTCCTGCAATGGGACGTTTACATGCACAATTAGGGTTAGGGTTTGGAAAGCATGTCCCTTTAGAGCCACACTGGTATTGGTGCATTTATATGTACATACAAGAAGCGGAGAAAAGCAGCTACTTTATGAAGCGACTTTCACACACACACGCCCCATAAGATGGCTAGAAGACGCTTTCCAGATGGCTTCAAAGCATGCATCATCTAAATGCGCTGCCTTGAAGCTGGCCTGAAACCTGTTTATTTTGCCCATCTGCTTCACCCCTATATTACAGTGGGGGTGCGGGGGGAATACCAGAATTTTTTGAAATCATACATATAGAATTTGATACTCTGCATATAATGGAGGAAAAGAAGTATATTTGCCTCTTTTCTTAACTTTGTAAGCTACATAAATAGACCTTTTCACTCTATGGTTGTTGGGTTTTTTTTTTACGACTGCAGAATGAAATTCCACATTTGATGAAAACACAAGTGAAAGGTAATTTCAACAGAGCAAACTTCTATTGGGCGACATCCCTTGAGTGGGACTGCAAACTCTCATTCTCTCTCTCTCTCTCTCTAATGGATGCTCAGTTTGCCATCCAGTAAATTCTGTCCCCAGACACCATTCCCAGCTGCTTACCTAATAAGGCAATGTGCAAGTTGACTGGCTGGCTTATAGGTCATGCACTGTTTACCTTGCTAGCAACTGACAGCCTACCTTTTGGCAGACAGAGAGTGCTTGACTATTCCTTCCCAACAGCTGTAGAAACTTCTCTGACAAGTGATAGGAAATAGTCAGATCAACAATGCCTGTTGCATGTGAAAAGGATACAGCACATAATAATACTAGGAGGTAATATGAACTGCTTAAGTGGATGAATCATATTTGTAAACACCAGACCACATTTTGTGCTAGAAGATATGATAAAATACTTTCCTTTACTTTATGGACACACACACATGTTCCAAAGTAATTCTCTCTCCCCCCCTTTCCAAACATTTCCAGCTTTAAACAAGGCTGCAAGTGTGCACACATACGACATTTTGTTACTTATTTTTTAAAAAAGGACCAGACGGCTCCATATGAAGACATGCTACAAACAGTACCTGCCAAATATCACTATGCTAAAAAAATCAGAAGGGTGAATGTTATGTAGATGCTACAATAATGCTGAATACCAAAGTTTCCAAATCTTTCCTAATGAGTGAAGACAATGCCTTTCATATGTTTTTATTTTGCTTTTGTAGTACACATTCAAAACAGCTTGCAAGGCTAAGGAACATGTTAAATATAGAACATTTGAAGATCAATGAGAGTTTAGCAGTCCCCTAAATGCCTTCAAAATATTAGGTCCAGGATAGGCCATTGCTCAACAGAGACATATGCCAACTGATGGTGGTGTCGGCCTAAGTCATCTTAGTCATTAAGACAAATTTCAGGCCCAAGCTTATATATTGTGGTCCTCATTGCAGTGGAGAATTACTATTAACTATGGCTAAATCAAAATGGGACAGGGAGAACAGAAACAATGGACAATATAGTTGATTGCATGCCTTTTCAGCAGAGCTTGGAGAAGTTATTGTTTCAGACTGTATCTCACAGAATCCCCTGTCCAAACGGGTTTTTCTGTTTCTGCTTTTCACTGCCTCTCAAGTCTAATGTCACCTGCCCCACATTAACAACAGTCTTTCAGCTGTCACTCTAACTGAAATCATTGGTTCATCCAGAAACTCTAACTGCTTCCAAAGTCATTTTAAATTTGCTAGCTGTTGTCATTTTAAGGATTAGTCATGGTGTCTCTATGCAAGATCAGCAGTGAGAACACTGAATATATTTAGCAAGGAGTCATGGTAAAAACAGTTCAGCCTCCTCTGTCAAGCTTGTGAGTGAAGTAATCTTACTATATTGGTCAGGAACACAGCCAAGCTCTCGTTGTTAAGGAAGTGGCCCACTTCACGCCTCGCCTACACCTACTTAATTGTCATCTTCTTCATTGTCTTCTCCCTTCTTCTCCCCTTTCCTGTAGGGTTATCACCTGGCTCCTACTAATGTTGCTACCATGTTTCAGGTCCCAAAAGGCTATAACCGACCATTTGGCTCTTAAAGTACTAAAAGAAAGTGCACTCTATGGCTGTCTAGCAATCATAAGGATACCAATCTCAACATCTTCTGCATTCATCAGGTGTCTGTGCAGCAGTAGGTACAACACTGATGTAGAGTCATACAGGCATCAAGTTCTCACAGTAGGCCAGACCAAGGTGTGGTGAAATAGAGTGAAACCTGTGACATACAGAGGATGAAACACCATGGAAGGAGAAGACACACTAGGTAGACTGAAGAACTTTGGAAAAGACATTTATACATCCAAATTGTGTTCTTGGTAATGACTACATTGTCAATCACTGCCCATCATTCCCACTAACCTATTAACAGGATCTCAAGAAAGATATTCAGGGTAGCCATGGAGGCCATGCAGCAAAATCCAATAGAACCCCAAACCTACATGAGTGGTACCTTTCTTGGCCAACAAAATGCAGAAAATATGCCATGTAAGCTTTCAAAGTTTCATTGGCTTCATCAGACAAAGGTGTTCAAAATCATACAGAAGAAGAAAGGTCATAACGTCAAAGTCACAGGCCTACATTTTGTCTCAGATATTACTTCTGTTGTCAGTTAAGATGAGACGGATATCAAATGCAGGCAGAGGTCACTTTCCTTCTTGGCCATGTGGGCACCAGGGACAAAGGGCAATAAAAGACAGGTAATAAAAGTCCAACTCCATTAGCAACAGGACATTAACTTCAACTCTGTTAGCAACTCCTTTGGTTCTTGTTTTTCCCTTGAAGGTGCTTTTTCATTCCTCCCTTCATGCTGATGTAGGATTAACAGCCCAGCTCTATACATATGATTATGATTATATCTGGAATGGATAGTTGATGCTGGATTGAAGCAAAAGTAGATACTAAAGTCAGAGGAAAGGCAAGAGGCTTATAAAATAATGTCATGTTAGCTAACAGCTGCCAAGGTATACTCAATGCACAATCTTGGCAATAGTGTGCTTCTATGGATTGTTAGTATTTTTGTTCAGTCCACAATACTTTCACAGCCATTAGGGAATGATCTGGGAACTATGAGGTCTTTTGGATATTACCTGAGCCATGTGGAGGTTGCTTTTCAAGGGACATCTCCCAGCCTGGCTGAAGAAGGTATTCAGAACAGCCTTCTCCAAACTAGTACCAGCCAGATGTTCTGTACTATATACACTCTACAATCCACAATGGACATGCTTGCTGACAGTAATGAGAGCTGCTAACCAAGCCACCTGGAGGACTGATGGTTTGGAAAAATGAACAAAATATGGGGGTATGAGCTGAATATGAGGGTCAAGACTGAGCTGGTAGCATGTGGCATGATGATTTTCAGGGTAAGTCCAAAACAATCAGCATCCACAGTATGCCTGGATCATTTAACAGGTACCCCAGCCATGCAGAAGCTGATCATGGGGGGGTGGGGGGTGGAGGGGGAAGTCCACTCCCATATGGCTAAAGCAATGCTCAAAGGGTGTCAAAGTTAAGTAATCTATTTAGGTCACAGGTGTTCCAAACCACATTCATATTTATATACCATTTTCTCTACAAGGATCATTATCTTCCTAACTGTTACTGGGCTCTATAATACATTTAGCCTGAACAAAAAACATTTTTTTCCTGTTAGCTGAAGTGATTTGAAATAGATTCTCTCTCACAGTGTAAATGCAAATGCTTACACACTGAGACAGTCTGAGCCATTTAGGAATTCCCATCAAAACAGATTTAGCAAGTCTAAAAAGTCTTTATAATATTTCAAAAATCAATAGCAGGAAAAAGTATTTAGTGACAGACATTCCTATCTAATCCTTGCTTTTCAGACTTGCTGCTCTTTGGAATCTCTTTTTGGCATACTTTTTTGCACAATTTTTGCAAAAGGATGGTCAGCCAGCATCAAAGAAAACTCATTCAAGTCATGGGTTTACAGGCTCAGCACAATAATCAGAATCTAATAGTGGCCAGAAATGTATTGAGTGGATACTGTAATGAGGAACACAGAACACAAAGTTGGTCAAATGCAGATTTTACAAAACAATAGTAGTCAAGTGTGGAAAATCAATTTTTATTTACGTTCATTGACTCCAAGGTGAAAGGATGGTTTATAGAAACTATACTGATTTTCAGGGGAGTGATTCTGCATTTAGAAGGTTCAAGATCCAATCCGTAGTGTCCCCAGTTAGACTGTAGGCAGTGTTTACCAGGAAAAGCCCTCTACCTGAAACTCTGAGGAGCTGTTGTCAGTTAAAGCAGACATAGACCGACCCATGGTCTGACCTTGACTAAGGCAGCTTCCTCTTTTTCAGGCAAAAATCCATTGCCACAAATAAAACAGAGATAATGAAAGACAAACCATGGCAAAATAGCTGAAAAAATATAGTGCAATCCTCAACTGCAGCCCCCCACCCCATCAGTTAGTTCCATAAAATCCAAACTGGAAATTCAAACATTGTATTTCATATGAGTTCAATTAACTGCACTAGGCAATGACAACATTAGTAACTATCTTCCACCACAGTTTTAAAATGACTATAAAGTACCTTAGCAGATGGAACTCCAGATCACACTTTGGACTCAAGTGACAATATACATGCAAAACTATGACATGTAAAATCTACTTCTTGAAACTTTTGCTTTTGGGCTGACTAACCTAAAATTAAGACATGATCCTTTTTTTTAACTATACTGAGAGTACCAATAGAACTATGTAACACTGTCTTCACTATGGAACACTTCTGATTCAAACCAGTGCATTGTCTATGTGTACACATAAAAAAAAAAGCCAGAAATTGTGGTTCACTCAACTGAAATGTAAATTAACATTATGCTAGTACATACCACCTGTTTACTTCTGCTTTGCTTTTCAAACTTGGGTAAAGTAGGTTAAAAAAACATCAGGAATTGATCAGAATGCCATCCATCTAGGTTACACTTACTGTACCCAAACAAACTATGGTGCAATAAACTGAGAAGAAATCCTAGTTTTAAACTGACTTGGGCCTGGCTTGTTTGGACATAACAAACCATAATCCTACATTCAGCCATGTCAGCAAGCTAGCTCTCACTACGTACATGGAGTGAGGAGTAAACAGGTTATGTGGATGAAAACTATACTTGTTCACATTCCTTTAAAAAATAAACCATGATTTCTGTCTAATCTCTTGTGTATGCACATGGCTGGCTATACAAAAGCCATCATACTATAGTTAGACAATAGCTAATTGTTAATGCTATGCTGGTCTCCTTTTCATCAGTGAGCAGATTTGCTGGGAACCTTAAGTAAACTACTACACAGTTGAGTTCTGTGGATGGAAGGGACAGAAATGAACAGTTTCAGAGGGTACCCCTCACTGTGGCTATTTTACTGTTCTAGGATTCTTCCCAGACCAGATCCATCCTGCACTCATTGTATGCAGACAGCCATTCACTATTTCTGTTGCAAAGAAACCAAAGTATTGTTATGGAAAACACTGTGTTTCTCTTTTAATTTAAACAGACACCAACATCATCTCTTTGTAATATTATTGTAATACATTTTGTAATTAAAAAAAAACACCTATGAAAGGCTTGTATGGATGCACGCTTTCCAGAGGGCAAAGTCACTGAGCATAATTTTCAGTAGGCCATTTTTCTGATGATATATGCATACGACTGGTCTGCAAGTACAGTTGGAACAATACAGTGAAATATAAGGATTGCTTCTATGAAAATTTGATTTCTCTGAATTGATAATAGGAAAATTTTCAGGCAGTCCAAATCCAGAAGAAAAGTGGGGTGGATGATTGAAAAGGAATGATCTCACTGGAATAATTTTATTGGACAGATGCTTCAATTTCATTTTCAACGTTGGACAATAAAGCCACATTCAAGTGATTTACCATGTGTGCAAATAATTCCTTTTGGGTTTCATTCTTCTGCCAAGACCTATTTCAATTAGTTGTAACTTATCAAGAGGAATGTAATAATAAACCCCTCCATGGGTTTCTTGAGGAGTTGACATGCCAAAACTTTCATGTAGCATATGGCTGCTTCAGCAATCTACAATCCTCATAGCTCCAGGATTAGAAATACAGCATTGGATGAATCACTAAAATCCCACAGTTCACATCTTTCACTTCACTGCACAAGGGTTTGGGGTGGGGAGCAGTATACATATTTGTGTTTTGCTGAACTCACTTCATTATTCAAGCAAACCAATCAGATTTAATAATATTATTAAACTTCCAAAGCTCACATGTTTCAGAGATTTCTTATTCATCAACTTTTCACACAAGTAAGGTATTTACTGGTTTTCTTTATGACACCTTTTCATGCATATGAATGTAGTATGATCTCACTTATAAGCCAAAATACAAAGAGGACAATACACACATCATCTCTCAACCATTCCTTGAAAGGCCTCAAAATTTTGGAGATTTGATATAAACAATTTTTACATGGATAACTGAGATGAAAACATAACTCTTTTCACTAGCATCATTACCCTTTCCAAAGCTCTCTGCCAAACTCCCTAGGCTGCTTTTAAAACTCTAGGGACTTTAAATGTTTGCCATAGTTAAATCCTCAGCTTTCTGAACTCTTGGAATATTTATACATGTTTATATATCATCTGGTCATAATTTAAGGATTACTGAGAGGAGAGAGACAGATAGCCAAGCTGCTTATTTATGGATCAGAAATTTCAAGTACAAAATAATTTTTGCAGGAACTCCATTTATTAATAAACACAGCCATTCCTGCCTGTGACTCCCTCAATAGACTTATGGTTGCTCATAGCATGGTTAAAAATGATGTTAACACTTCTGGTTCTTGAGATTGGCCCAAATATGGCTGATATTCACATTGTGGGGGGAAGTTGTGCATTGTGGGGAATGGTAAGGGGCAACGGGACTCAAACTGATAGGTTGGATGGGTGTTTGTGTTTTGGGGCCATGTTTTCAGCCAAAATGTTGTTTTTAAAAAGTTGGGAGTCAGTCAGCTTCAGGGATCTGGGGTGGGGGGGAGGTTGGAGACCACGAAAAAAGGGTCCCTCCCAGGCAACATGCTGCTCATGGACTGGACTTTCCCCACTTCTAATGAAATGGAAGAGAAAGGTGAAACAGACATGAAGAGACATTAACATTCATCAGGAAATGTATGTTTGTGAGGGAGAAAAGGGATCTTTTCTCCTCTGTCATAGCAATTGAACCCCAGGTGAACCAATGAGGCTGAGTGAAGAAAGATCCTTTCTCACTCAGTGCAAGTTAAACTGCAGAATTCCTTGCTACAAAATGCAGTGACATTGTTGGAATGTATAAATTCGTTATGATGTATCTCACACTGAAATATACAATCACAATAAAAATACACCTCTCCATGTAAAAAAGCATTCAGTGGAGCAATTCCCTCAAAATCTCATGAAGGCTGCACCGCTGCCTTTTCTAAATGTTTCTTTCAATTTTTATTAGAATTAAGGAGAGAGCAAGTTGCCATTTGTTGGCGTTACCTTTGAATATCACATTTTCCAAGAAACAAACCAACTGCTGCTTCTTTCCTTATTCTGTACTCCCAGATTAGATCACCTTTCTTATAAAAATAACAACAACAGGGAGCTACGCTGCATTTGTCAAGTGGGGGGAAATTGGTTTCCTTTGAACAAATGTAATTTTCAAACATAAACATTGCAACTTTATAAAGTTAACAAGAGGATATGAAAAGGTGCCTGGGAAACAGGTTTTGGAAAGGCTTTTTGGTATCCTCTGAACATAACAGCCCATTTTTTAAAGCAGGCCCATGTCTTAGGGCACTACGGACAAGCTTAACATAGGGTTCCATCTCCCCATGTGTGACCATCAGACTACATGTATGCACTGTGTGCGGACGCTGCAGCAGAAGTGCGTCGTCGGAGCAACGGCTGTGCGAAGTGACGGCCGCTCCGACGACGTATTTGGGAAGGGGTTGGGGTGCCCAGCGTGAGGCTGCCCCTCCCCTTCCTGGCCTCGAAAACAGCACTTTGCGCTGTCTGCTTAGGCCCTCAGATTGAGATCACAGTATTGGGGGAAGTTCAAGCATGCCACATCACTATGGAGTGGCACTATCTGACACTGTTGGACCTCTTTCAGTTTCTGCCACCAACCCAGCTGAGCCACATATTTTGTTCTTCACATGCATCTTTGATTTCACTGTAAAAACAAGTGTATGTACACTCCTGCTTTCACCCAAAGATTCATTTTCACGTGACATACTGATACAACGAAACATGCTTTATTTGTCTGTGGAACAATGCTCATTACAAAACGTTCAGAAAATACAGTACACTATTGATATACATACATTAGACCGTAAAGTCATAAAGCAAGTTAAAACAAAATACAGAAACAAAACGATGTTACATGGCAAAATGTTGGGCCTACAATAATAATCATAACAATAGCATTTACATTTCTATACCGCTTCATAGTGAACTCAGCACTCTCTAAGTCAGTGATGGCAAACCTTTTAGGGGCCGAATGCCCAAACTAAAAGGCCTTCTGGCACTGGATGTTACCCGGTGCTGGGGGCAGGACTTCCAGGGGTGACTTCTTCCCTCACCCTCCCAGGCCTTCAGCTGCCTCTCCAGAGGCCAGAAGCATGTGCCTGTTCCTAGGACAGGAAGGATCTGGAAGGAGGAGGAACAGGTGTGCACCTCTTCCTCCTCCTCCCTGCCCACACATGCCATAGGTTTGCTATCACGGCTCTAAGTGGTTTACAATCTGTAAGCCATTTGCTCCCAGCAAGCTGGGCACTCATTTTACCGACCTATGAAAGGATGGAAGACTGAGTCAACCTGGAGCCCTCTGGGATTGAACTCACAACATTGTGGCTACCGTACTGCATTTAACCATTGTGCCACCAGGGCTCTTAATGACAGCTACAGTAACTGATCCCCTTTGCAATCCACTGCTGATGTTTTTAGGAATTTGCAGCAGATCTTTTGGGCAGCTATTGCAAAGGTGAAAACCTGAAGTGAAATAGATTTAGAATGATCTCCCAACAGGTCACAGATGGTATCAGGCAACATCCAACCTGCCTTTGCCCTCAAGAGATCTCCCAAGAAATGTATCCTGGGGTCACTATATATAATTGGCTTGATATACTGAACACCATTCAGAATGCACAGATTGAAGTTATCACTTCACAGCTGAATCCATATACACTTATGCCCACAGAAATGAAGCATACAATATCTTGTAGTGTGCCGGAGGTGCTGCTGGGTTTGCTTATTTGTTTGTTTAAAGGCTTTATTCCTGCACAAGCTTTACTTCCCGTTTCTTCTCAGAGAACAAACAAAGCTGCTGTCTCACACATGCTTCTCCTAAGAGTCTCAATAAACTCTGTGAGATTTATTTCTAAAGCCACTTAACCAAGAACCATTGTTTCCACACATACAGGAAAAGCATGGTGTATGAAGTGGCCCTGTGACATCAAAAAAGCTTTTTTCCATTTATGTTTGTTTTCCTTTTACAAAAAAAATCTATCACTGTTCTGCTTTTTTTTAAAAATCTTCAAAACCCTGGAGGTTAATGTAGTTTTGACTTAAGTCACATCTGGAGGGAAGTGCTCTCAAACATATAGTCCTGCAAAATGATAGGGCTTCCTCCATATTCTGTACAAAGGCACAATCGGGGTTTGAGCCAAGTCTTCCTTATCTTAAGAGAACCTCCAGAATGCAAATATTCTCAGCACTTAAAATGCCTTCTCAAAGAATGCCTCCCAGTATCCCTGTCACAGGAAAATGTCAAAAACTGCAAAATCAAGCCCTGTAGTTTTTCATAGTTTAAGAGGCAACATTTTGAAAAATATTCCTGTGTTTTATAATTTACAAAAACATGCACACAAACAAAAACATATAAACTTACAGCCAACAAATCAGCTCCATACAGCAGACAATTAAAGAGACTAATCATCCTCTCAAGGGTTGACTGTTAGCACCTTTAACTAAACTCTCTTCAGCCCTGCCTTTATTTGGAAATAAAATAAGAGCAGCCAATGTGCCTGGCTGGTTGCATAAATGATATTTGGCTACACAGAAATGAACAGCTTGGCAAAAGGAACGGCAGCTTCAGCTAGCATTGGCAGTACAGCTATGAACAGCTGCCTTTGTTACTCTCTTGTCCTTATAATACTGACATTTTTAGGTATCTTTACTTTTAAAATAAACATCATTTTCCAACAAGCCCACTGTCAAGCAAAATAAAATATTCTGAGAATGTAATAAAGGAGAACAGAAAATAAATCTCTACATGTATAGTAAAATAGTTCAGTCACAAAAAATCTTTAATTCGCCTTGCCCACTGTGTCTCCCCAATAGGACAAAAAGAGGGGGAACCCTTGCACAACGTCCAGCGGTGGGAATTTGTATCCTATATCAAATTGTTGGTCAACTTATGGCAACCTCATGGATTTAATAGTGTTTTGTTAGGCAAGAAATATTCGGAGTTGGTTTTTCAGTTTCTTCCTCTAGGATAAAGCATACAACACCTGGTATTCATTCATATACCAACCAGGGCTGACCCTGCTTAGCTTCAAATATCAGACAAGATCTGGTGCCTTTAGGGTATTTAGTCCCAGTTGTTTATTAATGTTGTTTAAGTTAAGTTTCAAGTAACCTCCGACTTCTGGTGACCATAAGGCCCTAACATGAGGTTATCTTGGCACAATTGTACCAGGGTGGTTTGACATTGCCTTTCTGTGAGGCTGAGAGTGTGTGAGTTGCTGAAGGTTACCCAGTTGGTTTCATGGCCAAGTTGGGAATCAAACCCTGTGCAAGTTTGGAATAATATCCAGTCTTTCAACTGGTTTGTCTTGTTTGCTATGAATCACCACTGCCCATTCACATTAAGTCATGTTTCCAGCATCACTTGCTGGAGCGTACTGGGACCTCTCCAGATGACTTCCTCCCCCACTTCCAATTATATTTAGCTATTACTAGGGTACTCAATGGGATTCAAATGTTTCTTCTCCTCAATGCCAACATTACATGGAAATATTTTTCACAACAGAAGCATACATCTAAGGGCCTAAGCATGTTTTAAAAACAGTAAGAAAAAATAAAAAAGCCTGAGCAAAGCAGAGTTTTAAGCCTTGGAGGCTTGCATTTCCATATAAAACTTTAGAGTAAATTTTTAAATCTCTGTCCAACAGTGCAAATGTTTCCTTAACCTTGCAGAGTTGGCCTAAGCTACCAAAGTGTATTTGGCACAAAATATTATTTTCCTTAAAAAGTTATTGAAACAGAAAAAATAATAATCAAAAATATGGGAGAAAACCTTTGAGATGCTTTATTTTTCAATGTGGAATTTACCCTCTGAGCACCTTTATGGATGAAGAGCTGGGTATAAGTACTTTAAATAAATAAATAACCAAAGAATTACATCCTGGGTCCTTTCAGCCACCACCCAGCATATCTAAGGATAATTTTTGGTTTTAGCATGCTATAAGATCTTCACACCTACTTGCTACTGGTCCAGTCCTATGCTCTGCTATATACACTGCAGCTAAAGAATTTCATATTATGTCCAAGAGCAATCAAATCAAAGATTAGGCTCTGCCCTATACAGTGTTCCTCAAGATATTTTTGAGAAGCCTAAGCCAGCATCACCAGCACTTAGGAATCCTGAGAGCCAAAGTCAAGTGTCTGGAAGACAAAAGGTTGAAACCAGTGGCTTGTTGTGCCTTATACCAAATGTCCTATTAAGTTCAGTAGCAGAATTTAACAATGAGGAAGAAAAGAATCAACTGCCTAGCAATGGCAGAAATATTTTGTTGTAACTACAGAATTATGGAGGAAGAGTTCAATACACTAATCCCTCCACATCTGCAGCTTTGACTTTTGCGGATTTGATTACTCATATGTTTTATTAATATGTTCTCTCTAGGAATATCTAGGTCCTCCAGTGCAACTTTAACCAAAAGGACACTGTAGGACCTATAGAGATTCCGAGAGAAACACTCTTCTAGGCATTTGTAGCTCCTCTGGTGCAATTCTATGGTCAATGTCAGTGTTGACCACAGAGTTGCACTGGAGGACCTAGAGATTCCTAGAGAGATGTTCTCTCAGATAAAAACATAATGTTTTTGTTATTTGCAGTTTTTCCACATTCAAATAATAAACCCAGCAAATGTGGAGGGACTTTTTGTTTATACCTTTAAATACCTTCAGTTGCCACGAACCCCAAGATTTAGCTGAAGATTTAAAAGCATAATAATAATAATAATAATAATAATAATAATAATAATACCTGGACATTGAACCATTAACAATTATACCATCCATTAAACTTTCCTTCAGAGGTACCAGAGGGAGAGGGAAGACTTTTCTCCTGCTTCTCCAGTTTGCAGCTGGAATGGATTGACTGGCCAGCCAGCCTTTGCCTTGGCTCCTGTCACATGCCACCCCGCTGCAGTGAACAGGTGGGCTGAGAAGCCTTCAAGCCTTCTTGGACCCCCTGTAAAGACATCACAGCCCCCTGGGGGTGCATGGACCACAGATTAAGAATCGCTACTCTAGATATTTTTGAGAGGAAAGGCATTGTGTCTATTGCAAACTTTTTCATCACCAGAGTCCAACTTTTAAAAGCATAGCAATAAACCTCAGCAACTGGAAGCTCCCAGGGGCAATTCATGGATTGGCAAATAAAAGGCAAAAAAGAAAAAAGAAAAGTCTACTAGAAGTGGGGGGGGGGGCACCTGGTGACTGTCTCCATTTGAGGGAGGAAACTAGACAAATTCCTTTCCTCATTCCCCAGAATTCCCTTCCTGAGAATCAAATTGCTAGCTACAAGTTTAGAGCAATTTAATACAAAAAGAAACAAGGACTTTATTTAGACGAGAATATTAGGTTATCTTATCTATATTTAGTTTAGGAGAAAGGCTATTATTATTTTAGAAAAAGGATACTTTTGTTGTTGTTGTCAACTGCCATTGCATCGATCTCAACTCATGGCAACCCTGTCCTCTACTGCTCTGCCCAGCTCCTGAAAACTCATATTTGTGGTCTCTTTAATAAAGTCCATCAATCTAGCATGTGAACTTCCTCTCTTTCTATTTCCCTCCACCTTTCCTAACATTATTGTCTTTTCCAATGATTCATGCCTTCTCATGATGTGTCCAAAGTATGACCGTCTAAGTCTTGTCATCTTGGCTTCTATGGATATCTCTGGCCTGATCTGCTCTAGGACCCATTTGTTTGTCCTTTTGGCTGTCCATGGGATCCTAAGCACTCTTCTCCAGCATCACATCTCAAAAGCATTGATTTTCCTCCTATCTTCTTTCTTGACTGTCCAGCCCTCACATCCATACATGGTAATAGGGAATACAATGGCTTGTATGATTCTGACTTTTGTGCTAGTTCTTTCATAGCCACCCTCCCCATCCTTAATCTTCTCCTGATTTCCTGGTTGCAGTCCCCATTCCGATCAATGTTTGATCCCAGATATGAGAACTCTTTTACTATTTCTATTTCCTCACTTTCTAGTTTGAATGTGTGTAAGTTCTCTGTGGTCATTATTTTTGTTTTGTTTTTATTTTCAACAGTACCTCTGAAGGAAAGTTTAATGGATGGTATAATTGTTAATGGTTCAATGTCCAGGTATTATTATTATTATTATTATTATTATTATGCTTTTAAATCTTCAGCTAAATCTTGGGGTTCGTGGCAACTGAAGGTATTTAAAGGTATAAACAAGCTTAGTAGTTGTTCCAGGTCTGTGAGGTTCTCTGCTAGTATTATGGTTTCTTCCTCCTATTTTCACTCCTTCCTCTTCCATGTCCAAGCCTGCTTTCCTTGCAATATGTTCTGCATATCAGTTGAATAGGTAGGATAATAGGATGCAGCCTTGTCTGACTCCTTTGCCAATTGGGAACCATTCTGTTTCTCCGTGTTCTGTTCTAACAACAGCCTCTTGTCCTGATTCCTCATTAGGAATCAGATTCCTCATTAGGACTCCCATGTCTTTAAGGGCATTCCATAGTTTTTCATGATCTATGTAGTCAAAAGCTTTGCTATACCCTATAAAGCACATGTTGATTTTCTTTTAGAACTCCCTTCTATGCTCCAGTAGCCATATATACACTTTCCTTCATTCAAAATCTGGACCAGCTAATAACTAACTTCACAACTTACATGTTGATCCTATGCATGTTACCAGAAGAGAGTCCCACTGAATTCAAGATCCCATGGACCATTCACAGAGGAATGCTGTTTTAATGTGTGAATTGCCTTAGGGTGATCTTAGGCTCGGGTGGGCAACTGTCAGGAATTGGGGGAAGCATTAAGCCCTGAATCCTTGAAAGTCCACCCCTCAATTTTTTGTAAACAAAAAATATCCCCAAATGCTTGGTAGCTTTCCAAAATATTGGAAGGGAGATCTCACCTTATCTTTGTAAGGAGTGGGTTGATCATTTTAGTGCAAGAAGATTTCCTTTAAAAAAAATTTTTTTTTAACTTTTTGTTTCAGAAATGGTCTCTCTTGGGCCTAAAATGCCCTAGTGGGAGGCCAAATAAGATTATTTTCCCCCTAAGGGGCATAAGAGGATTGAGGCATTTTTTAAATAATAGTTTTTTGGAGATGCTCGGAGGTCCTGGGGGCCTCAAAATGGGCTTTGTGGTTCCATGTGGCTTGTAGCTTCACTTTCTATGATGTGTATTTTAGGCAAAGGCAATTCATGCATCCAATGTACATACAAGGTAAAATGCACATTTATGAAGCAACAAATAATGGATCACATTTACCTAGTCATTTTAATGCTAATTTTTGAGAAATACCAGTTACGATAGTTGCCTTATGAAGAGTCCTTGAGGACCTGAAAGTTCACAGTTGCTTGAAATAATATTTTCAAACTCCAATGGAATTATTTCCAAACTATGTTTTTGTTGTTGTTGTTTTGTTTTGCGGTTTTTTGTTTTTTGTTTTTTTTGGTTTCTTTTGTCACTGACCACTCAGCCTGGTGGCGCAGTGGTTAAATGCCTGTACTGCAGCCACTCACTCATAGACCACAAGATTGTGAGTTCAATACTAGCCAGGCTCAGGCTTGACTCAGGCCTGCATCCTTCCGAGGTCACTAAAATGAGTACCCAGCTGTTGGGGGGCAATGAACTTACAGTTGTAAACCGCTTAGACACTGCATAGTGTGGTATGAAGCGGTATAGAAATGAAGCTATTTTGCTTTGCTTTGCTTTGGTTTCCCCCCCCCCCCTTTTTTTTTTTCAAAGTCAATTTTCCAATCACAATGGATGCACCTGGAAACAGTTCTAAATAGCTCAACTATTTGCATGTCCCTACAGAAACATCAAATATCTGTATACATATTTTATTTAGCCAAATAACTTTCAAATCAACATTATTTCCTGGCTGGTTTTCTACAAGAGAGGTTTTACAGAGATGTTTGGAACAGAGTATAAAACAAGCAGTTTTCCAAGAAACAAACATTTGGCCTTGTTAACTGGCCTCCAAAGTGACAGATGAATCAGCTTCTGTATGTGTCCTAATCAGGCAAGGACACTGACCAGCTGCTTCCAGCAGATTTCAGCAGCTTCCTACCAGCTAGATCACTACAAAAGCAGCAGGAAATACCTGCAAATGTAATGAATGTTACATAGGCCTAATTAATCAGAAGGAAAGTAGAATCAAGTCTTCATGCCCTATGCACACAGCAACTAATGTGTTAACCACCTGGAAATTAATGTTCAACATAACTCTTGGATCCCCATCTTTTTATTAAAAAAAAATTGGATTGTTTTGCAGTTTGCAGGGCTTTCTCCTCCCTGTAGCAAATGTCAATTGTTACAAAAGCACTTTTTATTTATTTCTAACATTTGTTAAATAGCTTGCTAGAAAATGGGAAAATCAGTTGCCCAGATTCCTTCTGAACCCAGAGCCAATCTTATTACTTTAATAGGTAATTTAGACCACAGACAAAAGAGGTTATCTAAAACCAGCCATCATTTAGGTTTTTCCTCATCTAAATCTCCAAGCGCAAGATTTCATTTCTTACTGATTTGGAACTCTTAATTTGTAGTTAGTCCTCCATATGTTTTGGACTCCCCACTGCTGGGAATCCTTGACAATTGGCCAAGCTGACCAGGGCTTTTGGGAGGTGAAATAAAAAACACCTGTAGCATCATAGTTTGAGAACCACTGGTCTAAAGCAATGCTTTTTAAACTATGGTCAGAGGATGGCAATGGCAAACTCCCTCTGAAGAAACCTGCCAAGAAAACTCTATGATAGATTCACCTTAGGGTTGCCATAAAATACTTGGAGGCACACAATAACAATACATAGCAGACTGGCATGGTTTTTTCTCCCATGTCCTAGGGGCTGGAACCATAAATTGGCTACAACTGCTTCTTTATTTCCTGGAAACTTGTCACAGACCACCATCAGTCCACTGACCATCGATGGAGCGCTGGTCTACAGGAAGAAGGAAACTCATACACCAAGCTGTTGTCAAATTCACAAATACTTTAAGTACTTCCTAAAATCTAGATCAACCAGGCAACATTTCAAAATGTCCAGTAGCTTGTGAAAATGTAATACAAAGGCAAATCCTGGAAAAATTCCTTTTCAGGACTATAACTACAATAATCCCTCACTTTTATTAAAAATAAATAAATAAACAAACTAAGAAAACACCCTTTCCCCATGCTCTTCTTAAGTGTGATACTCACAGTCATTCTAGACAGGTACTAGCATGGCTTTATGGTAGCTCATAAATATTCCATTCTGCCTGATTGCCAGGTGAGGTTGGGATGTCAACCATTAGATCCTTGAGATATTTACCTAGGCAAATGGCTTTTTAAAAAGTTGAAAGTTTCATGCTAGACCAGAGCTTGGGAAAGTTATTGGGGGGGGGGGGGTCGGGTCCAGTTTCCCAAATCCCACAACAATAGAGACATAAAAGTCCCCAGTCATGGTAGGAAGGAATCCCAGACAGGAGCAGGTGAATGCAGTATTAGGTCTCTATAAAAGAGTGCCATGGAAGGCTGAAGCTTTTTACTCAGTCTGATGGGTCAGTAATGGTATAGCCCTGCTCCTGTACTTAGGGCCATTGTGGAAGAAGAAAATACATTTACACAAAGACAATGAATTTACTTAAAAACAAAAACAGTTCGGATTTTATATTTTTCCTCTGCAAGGAAAAGGTGCACACAAGCCCAGCCAGCTCCAGCTGGGAGATAATTCAAACACACATATGCTGAAGATAATATATGGCTAAAAAATTCCAAAAATTTATAGACTGAGTAAAGATTAAAAACAAACCAACCTGGAAAGTTTCCTTCCCTTGACAAAATAATAGCACATCACCGTATTTTATGCTTCGGACTCACAATACAGCATTGTTCCCTTCTGCACTGGGAGATTGGCTCATTTATGATATTCAAGCAAGGGGGGGGGGAGAAATAAAACCCCAAGAAGGCTGTTTCTACATCTGCTATCATATGCAGCTTCAAGGATCTCATGTAACTGATTCTGCACATAGTGTACGTTTGCCCAGAGATCCGAACTATCACAGTAGGGTTAGGGATCATTGCTCCTTTAATATACTCCAGACATAGACACTGCTGATTGAGTCTATACACAGGGACTGTGATTTCTTCAACCAGAATAGAAAGAGAGCCAACCATAGCCTTGATGTCTGAAGCATGGGCAATCTGCATCAAGGGTGGACAACTGTTCAGCAGAGGGGACACTGATTTTCTAGGACATCTTAGAGCAGGGGTTCCTTGCTTGCACCCCAAGGGGATGTGAGATGGAATTTCAGGGGGTGCGACAAAGATACTTGTAGAAATCAAACACAGAGCCATGTTAGTCTGGAAAATCAGTATGCAAAGGGATCTTGTAGCACCTTTGAGACTAAGGGGGGTTGCAGACTGCCAGAAATAGTGTGAATTCAGTCCACTTTTAGGGTTAGGGTTAGTGCTAGGGAATCATGGGAACTGTTATTTTTCTGAGACATTGAGCCTTCTCTGTCAGACAACTCTGATGCCACAATAAAATACAGTTCCCATGGTTCCCTAACTCTAACCCTAACCCTAAAAGTGGACTGAATTCACACTATTTCTGGCAGTCTGCAATCCCCCTAACTGAAATAAAAAAAGTTGGTAGCATGAACTTTATGCAACAGCCTTCCTCCTGCCTTTGTCCTTCATCATTAAAACTGAACTTGTCACCTCATCTCCATACTCACAAGGTTTTGAATTTTAATTGACATTCTCACACACAAATGGCTTATATAGGTCTGTCTTGGATTCTTCACTCCAAACATGCACTCAAAGACACTAAATTAAGTTCTCTTTTGTCAATCAAGAAAAAAATTGAGGAACCACCTGAATCCAAAGGCGGGCTTGCGGATCACAGTCAGCATTGAAGTTCCACATTTTCACAAAATCATAAATGAGAAACAGGAGCAAAGAAGTCATTGAACTTTATGTTCACAATTGGGATTAAGTTTACTTTTACAATTTTTTGAATAAATTAAAATCTAATTGCTCAATTTATATTTGCATTTTATGCACTGAGTTTAAAGTTTGTTGTTTTAAGTTCAATTTGTTTACCCACAGTGTTGTATGTGATTCAATTTGTGGTTCAAAAATTAGAAATTAAAATTCTTCATCTTCAAATGTGATATTACTTTTGTAAGGGTTGCAAACATTAATCAAACATTTTCCTAGCAGTGTAAGCAATAGCACAGGTTGGGAACCACTGCTTTAGAGGGCCACCCAGTTCCATTATACCTCTTGCCAAAAATAAAAAAATATCCTCAAAATGCCCTCTATTTTTGCCACAGTTTTGGTCTCCCCTGGCTGTTTTAGGCATTTTTACAACAACAAAATGACCCACAAGTCACTTCTGACTCACTTCTTGTTTTTTAATAAGGTCTCTCCTGGGCCTGAAATGGCTGAGAGAGGGAAAATGTGGCAAAATTGCTCACCATGTGCCTTGGATTGTGTATGGGAGGGAAATATATTTTTGGATAAAAAATTTTTTTACCCTGGGGACTACAAAAATAGCCTTGAAAACCACATGCAGCCCACAGGCCACATTTTGCCTATCCTGATCTGGATGCTGCAGAGGTCTACTGCAATGATTCTCAACCTTTGATGCTCAAATGCAGGGGTAGGCAACCTTTCCCCTTTAAGGGCCGAGGGACTTCAGCTCCCAGAATCCCAGGAGCTATTGGCCAACGTGGGACTATTGGCCAACATGGCTGAGGCTTCTGGGAGCTGAAGTCCCTCGGCCCTTAAAGGGGAAAGGTTGCCTACCCCTGCTCAAATGTTTTGGACTTCAACCCTAGAATCCCTGACCAGCATGGTCAATGGTCAGGGATCCCAGGAACCAAAACCAGAAGAATGTAGGTAGTCAAAAGTTATATATCACCAGGTGGCAAGTGTTCAATCTCACTGTATCCATGAATCAGCAACGTGGGGACATGTGTTTACCCCATTTCTATATCACCTTGTCAAAAAAAAGTCTAAGAGAACTAGATAATGAGCAAATTACAAGTAGACTGGGACCCATGAAATCTTCAGACATATCTATCTCCTTACATGTAAGATTGAGTACATGTAATCCACAGGCTTGCACATATGTACACACACACACACACAAACATACATATATACTGGAATTTGTTACCATGTGGGCAATATCTAATCTCTAGCCCTTCAACAATATGATGAAGCTACTACAAATCTAATGTGTTTCTTCATTTACAGTTTCCCATTACATCCATAGCCCCTAATAAAACTTTAATGTCCTGGAAGTGTTTGATATCAGCCTATTGGTACTATAATTCTACAGCAAGACATTTATTTCACAGAGTGAGAGAGAATTGTGGCAGTGGCATCACTAGGGGAGTGCAGGGGTGAGGACCACACCAGGTGACACCCTAAAAGGCGGGGGGGGGTGACACCACTTCTGCTCTAATACCTTTTAGCAGAAATGGACTGTGGCATTCACCTGCTTCCCTTTAAAATGCTTTAAGACAGGGGTAGGCAACCTTTCCCCTTTAAGGGCTGAGGGACTTCAGCTCCCAGAAGCCTCAGCCATGTTGGCCAATAGCTCCTGGGATTCTGGGAGCTGAAGTCCCTCGGCCCTTAAAGGGGAAAGTTTGCCTACCCCTGCTTTAAGAGATGGTGGGAGTGGGGTGAAGTTCAGTGGGAGGAGAAAGGAGAAGCCCCAGAATGTTTGAAAATTAAATTTTCAAATTTCAAAATTTTAAAAATTTGGTTTTTTTTAAAATTAATTTTATTTTATTTTTTATTCTTTTTACATTTTCTTTAAAAATATCAATTTTTAACCAAGTCTTCACTATATATATATATATATATATATATATATACACATACATTTAGGCTGTGTGTATGCTATTGTAATTTTTGAAGGTGTAATTTTAATTTTGCTAATTGTTTTATGTCATAACTATTAGCATTACATTCACTGGTATATGGGAATTATGATTTATGCGTAACATTAGTGCAAAAAAGCATTACTCAGGATTCTATATGGTGTGAAATGGGAGGAGGCCAATGGGGGGGGTGACACCATGAGTTACTGTACTGGGTGACACCAACCCCAGGGACGCCACTGAGTGGTGATAGTTGTGTATCTTCAAAAGTTATTCTGACTTATAATGACCCTAAGGTGAACCTATCATGGTTTTCTTGGCAAGATTTATTGAGTTTTATGGCCATTGCCTTCCCCTGAGGCTGAAAGAATAGGACTTGCTCAAGGTCACCGAGTTGTTTTTTATGGCTGAGTGGGGAATCGAACCCTGGTCTCTAGAATCACAGTACAGCACTCAAATCACTACACACACACACACACACACACACACACACAGAGAGAGGCTTCTTTCTGTGCCCCTCCCCACTTTATATTTAAATATATTTTTAAATTCAATTTTTTACCTATAACTAAACTGCACCTGATCCTTTCATTTTAGGTCACCTGCCCATATTTCACATCAGCAACTGAAATGTGAGTCCTATAAACATGCCTCATATTCCCTCTGATGGATGCCAGGATGCTTAGCATGCTAATAGGTCTAGAGGCATCATCTCCCCCACAGGGTAATTTGCTCATTTATTCCTGTTTCTCTCTCTTCCATGTTTTCACATTTAAATCAACAACAGCATTCTCAAGACTATCTCTTGGAAGAGCACAGAGCCTCAACTCTTCCCCTTCTCTTTCTTTTTTGTAACAGTTTGCATGTGTAATTGTCTAAGTGTTGCTCAGTTAATTTTTTGAGATACTCAGTCAGCTCTACCAACTTACTCAAAGCCTGCCAAGAAGTGGCACAACTGCAGCATCTATATAAAGTCTGTGACACCTTATTCTGTGAAGTTCAATATCACAAGCTATCTTAGTAACTCCACAAATACTTTTCAACGTTTCCATTCATTATCAAAAGATCTGAACTACTTTGTTTTTTTAAAGTTGCATTATAAAACTCTAAAATTACCATATAATGGCTTATTATTATTATATTAGAATTATTTGCTTAAGAAATATAAACAGAACCACATTAACCACATACAGATTACAGAGGTAAACAAACCATCTTCATTTAAAATAATATTCAGATACATGTAACTTTGTTGTGGATTTTTAAAAACAGAAATGCTTACCTACTACCTCTGGTAAGAGGAAAATTATTTCCTTCAGTCTGATAAAAGGGTAGCTCTTTCCAAAGGAAGAAATGTAGAAACTTAGGGTAAGATTTCTTCATCACCAGCCATGCTTCTGGAAGGTGAACAGCCAGAGATCCTACTACACTGGCACATTCTCAAAGATGTATCAGCTATAAGCACTCTGCACATATAGATTAAAGTTGACAAATGACAATTGCACATTACAACATAATGGAATAAATGTTTACATTTCTTTGTTCTTTCCAGCTGCAGATGATAAACCCTGACAGCCAAACTGGATGGTAAATTATGGAATGTACAGATTTGAAAACTCGTGCTATGCAAATATCTTGACCTTTTTATAGTGTTTTGTTCTAAGTGTCAACTTCTTTTAGAGTTTTGATCTAACTTTCACAAATGGGAATGTTGCGGATACATGATAGTTTCACATATATGATCCAAGCCCTTTAAAGTGTCTCTAGGGTAAAATGAACTTTCAATGTCTGTGCATCTATTTTAAGATATGGGTTCATGAAATACATTCTCCATTTCCATGCTGACGTAATTGTTCCTCGCAGTAGTGCATTAGTCCATGATGTGGATATAGTTTGGCTCCCAGACATAGTACTGGGGCAAGTCCAAATTCATGGGGGAGGGGGAAGGAATAGATTAGTCATGTTCCCATGCCAGTATTGCTTCCAGTTCCCAGGACATATGATAGTATCATAAGGATCACCTCTATTACTGGACAAAGTAGAGCAGAAGATTCTGGGGTACCATTTGGACTATGTGTTAGCCTGGAGGGCACTGCAGGGCATAGAGCATAGGAGTTGCAGTCCAACATGTCTGAAGGGCAGTCTGAGAAAATACATAACCAGCTGGTCCCACCTCCTCACCCACAACAAATTCTTCACTTATACAGTGTGCCCTCACATTTGCTGGGATTAGGGGCACAGGACCCCTGTGAAAGTGGAAAAAATGCATATTATTATTATTATTATTATTATTATTATTATTATTATTATGTACAAAACTACTCTTTTATTACCTAAGAGAACACATCTCTAGGAATCGCTAGGTCTTCCAGTGCAACTTTATGGCTGGCATCTGGGAGAAGTTAACTACAGAATTGTACTGGAGGATCTACAAATGCCTAGGAAGAATTTTCACTAGGAATCTCTATGTCCTCCAGTGTGACTCTATGATCAACTTCTGGCAGAGTCATCTTGGAGGACCTAGAGATTCCTAAAGATAACATATTAATCAAATCTATGAATAATCAAATGTGAAGGGCCAACTGCATATAGCTTTCTGACCTGCTACTACTTCCCTGCTCACGTCAATAGTTTCATAAATTGGGAGTTAAAGTTGGCTTATTAAGTGTTACTTTATCTCCCTGGGACATTACTGAAAATAATCCTGACAAGAGCAAGTCCTTGCTAAAGGTGTGATTACATGAAAACAAGGCAGCACTGATCAGGCTGAGGAAGAGAGGCATTATTCGTATTACCGCTTGACAAATTGCTTTTATTTTTGTCTGCTTTATGGGCTGATTAAGCAACTGCCATTTCCTGATTCAATTTGAAGGTATCTGTCATGGGAGAACAGCCCTTTAAAAATAAAACAAAACATTATTTTCTGCTATGGAAAACATCTACTTGGTTTTCATACAGCCACTTTTTGACCTGGAAGAAGAATATATTTTTTAATTTTGCTCTTGGGACTTCATTCATAGCATCTCTATATTACATATTTGTGCTGCACATTTGGGAAAGCCTAAGGATCCAGTGCAATATAGGATGTCTTTGGGTTATATCCAACTTCACACTAACACAGAGGTGAGCAAAGTGAGGCCTATAAGTTGCATAAGAAGGTCTTTTTTTGGGGGGGGGGGAGATGTGGGAAGGCAGCAAGAGGAAATGAGCCCTCCAAGGTCTGATGGGGATTTAGGGCAGCCCCTAGACCTCTGGAAGTTGGTCTAATGCCCATACCTATGCTGTAGAAAAACTTCACCATTTGCCTTGTCCTGCCTTTGGTGCACAACCACAGGCAGAACAAGCACAAGCAACACCTAGCATAATGCAATCATTAACAAGCTTCGAAGTAGAAAGAAATTGTTGGATTTGACACATGTACAAGGATAAAAACACAACTTTTGTTTTGGTTGGTAACAGTTTTGTGTTAGCAGAATGACATCACTGCCAAGAGTAGCTGATGGTTTGGTTTTGTGATATTTGGGCAGTGAATCCGTTCTCAGTTTAATCTGAACAGCAAAGGAGTTATCGAAGGTGCTAAATCCTATCCCCAAAATAGCTTCTTTAAAACAACCTAGGAACCACCAGGTACCACTGATCACTACATACAATCCTTTGTTGACGATGACTTAACCTCTGAGATGCTTCCTCCAATCAGAAGCTATTAGAGCTTTAAAAAAGGAACTACTTCCTTCCACATGAACCAACTTGTACTTCTTCCTCAGGGTTCTGATCTGGGATCCAGTTTCGTTTTAAACATTGTGAGTGTCACCCAGGCCTTTCAACTGTGCCACCATGGCTTTGAGACTCTCTCTTAGAAAACAGCTCCCCTGCCCTTGTATCCACTGGCACGTTCCTTGCTACTTGTTTGTTTGATTTACCACTGCTGAGTTTAGTTTACCTTGCACCAGGGATATGAATCATGTGACTCTCCAGATGTTGTCAGACTGCAACTCTCAGCATTCTTCACCATTGGCTCTGCTAGTTTGGACTGATGAGACTTGCAGTTTAAAATCAGGAGGGCCAGAATTTTCACTCCATGTTATATCAGGAACAGAGGAAATGCCTGTTGTTGTTGTTAGCTGCTCTCGAGTCAATCTCGATTCACAGTGACCCTGTGTATGAGACATCTCCAATCCCCCACATCCATCCTCCACTGCTCTGCTTAGATCTTGTAGATTCAGGCCCATGACCTCCCTAATTGAGTCCAGCCATCTGGCATGTGGTCTTCCTCTCTTTCTACTGCCTTCTACCTTTCCTAGCATTATTTTCTTTTCTAGTGAGTCATGCCTTCTCATGATGTGGCCGAAGTACGACAGCCTCAGTTTAGTCATCCTGGCTTCCAGGGAAAGTTCAGGCTTGCTCTGTTCAAGGACCCATTTGTTTTTCTTTTTAGCTATCCACGGTATTCTCAGCACTCTTCTCCAGCACTACATCTAAAATGTGCCCCATCCAAATGCTGGATTACATTCCCTTGACCAAGGCACCAGTCTGACTGGGGCTCATGAAGGCTGGAATCCAAAAACCATCTGTTGGACTAGAAATTTACTATTCCCTCTGTACAGAGAAGACTCCATCCTACATATTACAATCTTTACTGAAATAGCCTGTGTGGATGAGCTCAGTGTGGGCAAGCCTGCATATATTTATGAAGGTGACTATCAGCGAAGGTTCTGCTCATTCACAATGAATATGTGAATTGAACGTAGGGCCTCTACAAGAAGTTGCCCATGACTGTATCACCTGTTGGCTTTGGATTTTTCATCTTCACAGCATGCTTCCTGCTCAGGACTGCTTGCAAGGAGACTGTCACCTTGACTTGCTTTCAGCTTGTTGTTCCTTAAAAGCCTGACTGCTTTTCATTTGTCATCCAGATTATATATTTGAAAGACATGCCTCTATTTGTTACAAAAAGCAATCTAAATCTATGGCATAATATTTATAGTTGATGCAGCACATCTCAGATATTTAAAGAACAGTACTTTGCATTGGGACAACATCCCTGCGAGATAAGTCAGTATTTGTTACCATGTTTGTAAAATGGGGAGGGGAGTTCATGAAGAGGTGACAATAGCTTGCCCAGGATCCAAATCACACTACAGATATAATTCAGTTTAAGACCACTTTAACTGCCTGGCTCAGTGCTAGGGAATCCTGGGAATTGTAGTTTATTGTGACACCAGAGCTCTCTGACAGAGAAGGCTAAATGTCTCACAAAACTACAATTCCCAGAATTCCCTAGCATTGAGCCAAGGCAGTTAAAGCAGTCTCAAACTGGATTATTTCTGCAGTGTGCTTTGGACTCGGGACAACCCAGTGAGTTTCCAATTGTGATGAAATTGTTACCCTAGCTTGTGAATAACAGTGACTAAGGAACAGTGGCTGGGGAACAGTGAATGCAATGCATTTAAGTTGTGTATTCTAGAACCAAAAAGTTGCTCTCTTAAATTATTAACCCTTCTGCACTAATTACCCAAAAGTGGCAGAATGCCAATTAGGAAAAATGTAGTGCTGCCATTTCAGAGCCCACTAAGAGCTGCAACATGAAAGTAGTCAAGTGTAAAATGTTTGGAAATGTTACTTCTACAGGACTACAGTTCTGAGAATCCCATATCCTTTGGGGGGTTGTAACCCAACATGCAATGCTTATTAGCTCACCACACTCTCTAGCAATAGTTGGAGAGGAATATACTTGTAGAACAACATATTTTATACCTTTCTATAAATTCTTCCGTTATCCAGAATCTCGTTCCTATAATGTTTTTAATCCTGTGGTATCAGATGGGTAGTACAGGCCAATGCATTCACATTTAATTGTCACACACCTCACACAGAAAGATCATCCACAGTAAAATTAACTCACCCCATAGGCAACAAGAAAAGATTTGCAAAATGCCTTCCGTGACTGACATGCACAGGCTCTGGAGGAAAAAAACAAAACCTCACTTGCAATTCAACCTGACAAAGCCTCAAACATTCCCAAACAACTGGCTTTGAAAACTCTGGCGATCAAACACTTTAGGAAAAGAGATATTACTTACTTCAAAATCCTTTGGGTTTTGTGTGCAAGCTTTAAACAAAATTCTAGCTTTTTGTTTCACTTTTCAATTCAGGCAAAAAATTATAAAAGGAAACATTTTTACAGAAGAAAAAATCTGTCCTATAAAACTTGGTTTATCCAATGGTTGTTTAATAGTGTATTAGCAGAATAGTATATAGAACAGTTGAAGATAGACTTCAGAAGAGGCTCCTTACTTCTGTTTAAGATTTATCTCCAAAACAAGCTCTCAGGTGCTAGAAAACAGGAGTGATACATCATTCACGTTACTACCATGCAGGTTTCACAAGTACAAATGTGGCCAAGATGATTCAGAGCCAGATGAATTTAGAATGGTACTTTCCAGCAGTGTGTTTACATGCACCAAGAAGATAGGTATTCAAAAGCTATATCCCAAGGACGGAAAGACTAGACCAAAACGTTGCTGGCAAAGATCTCCCTCCGAATGTTCTCCAACACCTGAAATCCTCAATACAGCAACTTCCCAGGTCAGTATTTGCATCCATCCTTGGGATTCTTTCAGGGACTATAGGCTCTCCAACCTTAGAAGACTAAGCCAAATGCAGTGTGGTAGCTTCACACAGGACCAACCTTTTATGGGCTGAACAGTGGAGCTTTGATACCAGCTAATCAACCATAAATAGCTCTTGAAATGCAGAAGGATCAGGTCAGCTGTCACAACAGGCCTGGCCTTTGGCTACTGCAGATCCAATTCCACTGTCAAATTTTTAGATCTCACTTATTCTTTCAAATTTATACACTTCCCCAGGAAAAAAGGGGGGATATGCAACAGAAAGGAGGAGAAAAAAGAAAACAAGTCTGCCATATGGAACATGAAATCCTCAGAGTGACAAGATGAGAGGAAAGGAGAGGCCAGCTTGAAAAATCAAAAAAAGATGTAATGTATGGTCAGGACCTTCTAATGCTTTGCCCAACTCACAATATTTGCTTAACCTGCCATATCATATTTTACTAAAACACAGAATTTGGGAAAACAGTTTAATTTTTTTAAAAGAAATAAATATAAGACAATGTTCACTACTACTTGTAAACATGGGAAGGAAGAGAATCAATACAGAGAAATCTATAAAAAAGCTTTGATGAATCTATGTTTAAAATAAAATGCTGCCTCAAGGCACTGGACGAATAAGTCAGTCCCAGTAAAACTCAGCAATGTACTTTTAAAGTTCTTGGCACAATGAGAACCATTGGTTTTTTCCCCACATGTTCCCTAGAGACAGCACCAGGAGAACTTAATAAAGAATTTAATAGTGTTGTAAAAAATTAGATATATATATAGAGAGAAAGTGTTCACACGTGCATGGACACAGACAGAGTAAAGTAATATCTTTTGAAAGAAAGCAAGCTAGGATTTGAAAACATTAATAAGTATTAAAATGATTGAAAAGGACAGTACAAAGCAGAAGTAATGCAGCCTAAATCAAATTATTAGTCCTAACTAGAGGAAAACCCACTTATATGTTTTACAACCTATTCATGCATTGACTGATCAGGTTCCTGTGGCTTCACTGTTGTACTTTGTGGCTAGGGGATTCTTTAAGTCCTTAACTATTGGAGAACTTTTTACAATCACATTTCCTTCAAAGCCACCCTTGAAAATTATGAACTGTGACATCTTCCATCATCCTAGAGAGGAACGGTGCATGCAGCTGTGATTCTACAGATTCCATTTCAATTCTCCATTTAGGCATTCCAGAAGAGGATTCAAATGAAAAGATGGGAGGATGCCTGTTAAGAAGGATTTTCCAGGTTCTCAAGCTAACAATGGGGAAGTCATAGCTCTCCAGATATTGCTGCACTAGAACAGTATTAGTCCTGGGCCGGCTTGCAAATTGTGAAGGTTACAAGAGCTGGAATCTAACACAGTTATAAAGCTATGTGGGAACAGGCAAGTCTAAATATGCTAATCCCACAAATGCAGTCAGGCAAGGATACAAGAAGTGCCAAGAGGAACCACAGTTCCTGTCCACTGATTGCAAAGCTGACCATTAGCTGACTGCATAATGGACTAAAGTTCTGTTTTCTCTTGTTTTCTTTATTCAGAATACTGTAGTCCTATATTCCTGGATATTAAGGACCTACTATATGGATTGTGGTTTTTTTTATTATTGTTATGATTTTATATATTGTATTTTATATATTATATTTTTCTATATTTCTCTGTAATCCCGCCTCGATCCGTAGGGAGAGGTGGGAAAATACAAATAAAAATTATTATTATTATTATTATCAAGGTCCTAATATCACAAGCTTTATACAAAAGTATGATGGTAGTCAAGAGGCTCCAACTTTGTTCTTTCTATAGAAGGATGAACAAAATGGGCAAAGAGAGCAAGTGACACCATTCATTTTCTGACCCTGCATCATCAACCACTTGGTTTGTGCTTCCTTCATCCATCTTAACCCCTTAACGGTATGGCCAAATAAAGAGCCAGAAGAGATCACACAGATTCGAAAACAGCAACAGCAAAAAAAACATGTTTTTGTAGTCAAATAAACAACTGCAGAGCAATAGCAATAATTTATATGATTTTTTTAAAAAAATTCAGTCACATATTAGCTGTATATAAATACAACTCTTCACTGGCTGCCTATTAGTTTCCGGGCCCAGTATAAGGTGTTGGTTATGACCTTTAAAGCCCTAAATGGCTTGGGTCCAACCGCCTCCTCCCATACAATCCACCCCGTGCACTCAGGTCCTCTGGGAGGAACCTGCTGCAGCCGATGAAAACTAGACTGTTGGCAACCTCCCAGAGGGCTTTTTTAGTAACTGCCCCAAACTATGGAATGGCCTGCCAGATGAGATCCGTCAGATTACAACCATAAGCAGCTTCAAAAAGGCTGTTAAGATGGATCTCTTCCGGTAGGCCTTTCCTGACTAGATCCCTCTCCTGACTAGATCCCAATCTCAGGAGTTCTCTTATCTCCTTTTCCTCAGCTGCAACCGCTGCTCTGTTTATTATGTCTGTTTGTTTTATGATTTATTATCTGATGTTTAATTATATGTTTTAATGATAATCATTGGTTTAATACTTTTTTAAGGGGTGGGAGGGTCGGGGGTTTGGATAGTATTTTAATGTATTGTATGGAATTTTAACTATTGTAAGCCGTTGGCCCTCTATATCTATGGAGTCTTTGGGGGAAAACAAACCAGCAGTAAAAACTGGCTTCAGGATGGCATGGGGGCATAGTGACTGCATGCCACATGCCCTGACTCTGGCTCAACCAGATGGCGGGCAGCGGCATGATGTTTCTGCGGCATGGCGTTTATAAGGCCCATGCCGCTGAAACACAGAAAAGCAGCTGTTATGGTAAAAGAGGAGGCTTTCTTCTGCCCCAAAAAAGAGCGGCATTTTGTGGCTTCTTTTGGGGTTGGAAAAACAGCAGATTGGGGCCATGGCATGTGGTTGTGGCAGACCCAATCCAGTGAGCAAAGAGGCAGCGCAGAGCCCATTTGTCGGAGGATTTAACCATCCATAGCTTGAAGATAATCAAAAAAAGATATAAATTCCAAAAAGCAAAGCTTAATTTTGCCATTTTTTAAATAAGGAACACCATTTAAATACATGCCATTGTATTTAATGGTATTTGAACATCCACAGATTTTGGTATCCCCAGGGGTCCTGGAACCAAACCCCAGCAGATATCAAGGGCCCACTGTAATACATTATAAGTATACCTGATAATCTTTCCCCAATTTATTATTTAGAAGCAGCAGTCAGCTCACAAGGAAACATTGCTGAAATCACATGTAGCTAACTTGTGGTTTTATAGGACAAGGCAGGAATTTACAAGTACTATACACCTTCAAACAGCCATAAAAACAGTGTCATCTGGTACAAGACACACATGATTAGAATGCTAGAATTCCTTTAATTACTGTACTTTTTCAGAAAACACCACTGTCAGACCACTAGTTAAAAGTCAATCATCTGTTTCCAGAGCAAATTAGCAGTCCTAAACACAATGCAAAGTATATCTTCACTGAACACATACATTTATTTCGAAGCTTAGGGAACTTACTTTTTGGATTACATCTCATAGAATTCCACCCAACCAGTACAACTACTGACCATGCTGGCTGGGACATTCTGGAACCTGTAGTCCAAAAGGTATATTTTCCAAGTTCCAATTTATTTTATACTAATTTAACAGTGATAACTTCCATAAAAGTATAATGGGAATTATATGCGCAGAAGAGTTCTAACAGAAACCATACCTGCACCCACAACCACATAAACTACAAGTTCCATGTTTTCCTGCAGAAAAACAAAAATACTGAACTAACCAACTTTTCTGGGATCCTTAACATAATTAATTACTGTATATATTCATGTATAAGTCTAGAAATTAGTCAAAAAATTGACCCTAAAAACCTGTGTTGACTTATTCACAGGTCAATGTAAGTACTGTACTTTAACTCTTATCAAAAAAGGAACCATCCCCTGGTGAAAGGTGAGAGCTTAATCCCTTTTCAGAGCACCTAAAAGAAGCATCATCTCTATTATCTTATCCATCCAGCCTTTAGAGTGAGCAGAAACAGTTATGCTTGTCAAAAAATTTTAAATTCTTTAGCATTGTTTTCCTTTGCTTCATCCTTTACATCCTTTATTAAATGCTACTAGGTTTTACCTTCGATTTATCCATGGGTCATATCAAAATCCTTAATTTTGGCCCCAAAACCTGCCTTTGATTTATACATGAGGTCGACTTATAGTTGAGTATATACAGTAATCAAAACTAAGTCTAATAGAGAACAATGGAATTCATTCTTCAGTACATGTGCTTAGCATTGCAACCACAAACGTATGTATGTTGTGTCAGAAGGAAGGATGGATATGTCCCAAAGTAGAGAATAAAAGTCCACACATTAGAAATGAGCACCAAATTTGAGGGGAAAGCTCCACATTTAAAGTTACCACTGCCAATGGATGTATGTGCCTTCAATTCTTATCATGACCTTATAAACTGCATGGGGTTTTCTTAGGCAAGGAATACTCAAAAGTGGTTTTGACAGTTCCTTCCTAGAAATATAGCCCAGAGCATATAACCACAAAACACATCCATTTGTCCTATTACAAAATGGAAGGCATTCACAACAGGTGAAGGTTTCATACTCAGCTAACCAAAAAGGGGTGTACAATGTAACAAACAAAACACACACAACCACCTTATATTTTCAACTTTGTACAATCCATCTAAAATACTTCAACAAATCCAGGCAGAAATCCCTGGGTATATAAATTGCTCTTGTGTCTGGTTCCCAAAACAAAACAAAAAATGTACAAAGGATTTTGTTTTCAAAAATATTGTTCCTGACCCCACAAAAATGTTCATAGAGTAACGGATGTTGCAAAATCCCTCTAGGATTCACTTCATGCAACTGACATTGTTTATTGCCACAGGCTTCCTTCCATGACACTTCTCAACGTAAAGCACAGCTTACTCTCCCTCCAATAGGTAAAAGGCATGGCTTGTCCTTAAATTAAAGATTGCCCCTTCCCATTCCCCAGCTCCTCCCACATTTATCAGACCTCCAGCATCTGGGAGCATTATCAAAA
The DNA here is from genome assembly GCA_026167975.1 of Phrynosoma blainvillii. NCBI lineage: Eukaryota > Metazoa > Chordata > Lepidosauria > Squamata > Phrynosomatidae > Phrynosoma > Phrynosoma blainvillii. Next base: position 22,406,829 of record JANUYF010000005.1, read on the forward strand.
ACCTACTGCAAGTACCATTGCACATGTCCGTGATCCCATCCAAGGAGCTCATAGGAGGAAAATGTTTTCCCGCACTGCGTTCTTTTCTCCAGAGGGAATTGGACTCCCCGAAAGAGAATTTACACAACAATGTCTATGCTAAATGAGAAACCACAGACAGGCACTATACTCCTTAAAAAAGAATAACAACTTAAAACATGTTCATTTCTTCTGCTGCTGTCCCCCCCTGCATCACACACATCCCATCCCAGTAAATAAAGCCTTACCAGTTTCCATTGTTAGAATCATGACTCTGTTTCTTTCTTCTCTCTCTTTCTCTCTTTCTCTCTCTCTCTCTCTCCCCCCTTACTTATCCAGTTTATGTGAACGATTCAGAGACACAGCTTGGCTTTGTTTGAGCTTATATCTTCTGGCTCACTTACCCCTCCTCCCACTTGTGGGGGGGAAAAACCCAACACATTGCCTGTACCCTGCCTGCCTAGCCATCTCTATTGGCTCATTCACAAACCATTCTATTTAGCATAGTCAAGTTTCCCTGAGAGCTTGAAGTGACCCAGAGAGACATTTTTGGCCTGCCTGGTTTGGGACTCTCACTGGGGAAAGTTCAGCCTTGCACTGTCAACAACTATTTTTCCAATGGACCAAATCCCTGCCTATAATGCAAAGTGCTGGGAACCGAGCACCTCCACAATGGGAAAAGTGAATAAGACACAAGATGTATCACAAGTTATTGCTGTCTCTCTCTTCGAGCCACAATTTAATAGAAGGCCTTGTGCAGGAAGAGGTTCCCCCAAGGGCATCACAGGGTCTAATTTGAGCTTGGACTCAGGCCCAGAATCAAATTGCAATATTAGAGCTCAGCCTTGGAACATATGAAGCCATAATAAACCTGCCCTTTTATTACAGGACAGTACAACCGTCCCCAACCTGGTTTCTATTCCCCCTCTATTTTGAACTACAAATCCCCCTAGCTACTATCCAGTATGGGTAACAGCTAAATACAGTTGGAGTTGTAGCCCAAAACAACAGGAGGACACCCACTTAGGGAACCATGGAATGCTAAACTGAGCAGCAGATGAGCACTGGGGAGACTCAGGTCTGAATGCCAGCTTAGCCACAAAGTGTGTGGATCAAACTTTGGCGGAGTTACTTGTCTTTGGACTAAAACTTCCCATTATCTCCCAGCCAGCACAGCTAAACTGAATGGGGAATTCAGGGAGCTGTAGTCCAAAAAATAATTCCTTTAAGACATCTAGCATACCATACACTCGGGATGATCTTTTTCAGGAGACATCTATGTACACCACCCTGGGCTTCTTGAAGGAGGGATGAAAATGTAAGTGGGGAAAAACGATTATGAAGAACCATTTGTTGTTTACTGCCCTCGAGTCGACCCCAACTCATGGCAACCTTGTGGCTGAGACATCACCAAGACTTTGTGTCCTCCACTACTCTGCTTAGGTTCTATAAATTCAGGCACATGGCCTCCCTGATTGAGTCTATCTATCTGCCCTGCTGTCTTCCTTTCTTTCTACCACCTTGTACTTTCCCTAGCATTGTTGTATTTCCTAATGAGCTGTGCCTTCTCATGATGGGGCCAAAGTACGACAGCCTCAGTTTGATAATCTTGGTTTCCAGGATCTGATCTAGGACTCATTTGTTTGTCTTTTTGGCCATCCACAGTATCCTCAGCACTCTTCTCTAGCACCTCAAAAGATTTGATTTGATTTTCTTCTGATCTGCTTTCTTCACTGTTAGCTCTCACATCTGTATATGGTAATGGGGAATATAATTGCTTGGATGATTCTTACTTTAGTATTCAGTTGTACCTCTTTACTCTTTAGGACAGGGGTAGGCAACCTTTCCCCTTTAAGGGCGGAGGGACTTCAGCTCCCAGAATCCCAGGAGCTATTGGCCAACATGGGACTATTGGCCAACATGGCTGAGGCTTCTGGGAGTTGATGTCCCTCGGCCCTTAAAGGGGAAAGGTTGTCTACCCCTGCTTTAGGATCTTGTCTAGCTCTTTTATAGCTGCCCTTTCCATTCCTAGTCTTCTTATTTCTTGACTGCACTTTTCATTCTGATCAATGTTTGAGCCAAGGTGCAGGGAGTGGAGAATGGGAGATCTGTGGGTGTTCCTTTGCAACTCAAGATTTCTAGGTCTAATCAAGTGCAGCTCATTAGCCCAAATCATCATCAGTTGATTCCTATTTTTGGAAGCTTGTGAAGCAGGGGGGATGCTGCTGTTCTTTATCTGTCCCAGTGACAAGACCAACTGCACTATCACTTTGTTCTAAATAGAGTGGTAGAGGATGAGCTGTTGCTGAACCATTTGCAACAATTGCAACTGCTGGGAGCTGTCTCTGTGCCAGCGTAAACCAAACAAATGGAAGTCACAAGCATATTATTTCCTCATCATAGCAAAGAGGGTGTCCTTCTTAGCAACTCATCTTCAGAAGGCTATGACCTTTTCTGAATAAAGACATTCCATTTATATAGAGCTGTATCTGGAAGTGGTATTTCAATGGACAAAGTAAGCAAATAAAAAACAAAAACACATCCCTGTTCCAGGGTGGCTGCCATTTAAATTTCAGCAGTCCACAGGGATTAAAAGTAAGAAGAGAGGGAGGGAAGGAGAGAAGGAGAAGAAAAGAGGAAAAGGTGAAGGAAAGAGAAAAGCTAAGCTATCCAATGGGCTGTTCAAAAAGACTGGGTGGCAGAATTAAAAAAGCATTTGTTGTGATTGCCTGAAATACTGAATTATGATACACTGATGCTTTTCTTCAGTTTTGCTCTACTCGAGAGGAAACAAGAGCACAAGAAACAAAATAGGAGAGTTCCCAGTATGGTTTGTCCTGGAACTAAGGGCCTTTGCAGACTGCCAGAAATAGTGCAAATTGAGTCCACTTTAAGGGTTAGGGTTAGGGAATCATGGGAACTGTATTTTATTGTGGCACCAGAGCTCTCTGACAGAGAAGGCTCAATGTCTCAGAAAAAAAATACAATTCCCATGACTCCCTAGCACTAACCCTAACCCTAAAAGTGGACTCAATTTGCACTATTTCTGGCAGTCTGCAAAGGCCCAAAGTCTATCAGATTGAAGACAGCCTACTACTAGCACCCACAGCTGACAGATTCAGAAGCCAGCAAGTGAAGAACACTAAAGAACATTTTCTCCAAAACTGAGGGGGCAGATGCCTTCTGGCAGGGGAGCCCTCTTCCATTTTTCATCACAACTGGCTAAGGCAAGCCATGGCTGAACTAAACCTTTGTTTGCCCAACTGTGAGACAAGCTTTCCTAGGAGTTCACACACGACTGTTAACTTGTCAGGCTCAACTACCATTAGGGAGAGTGACACAGCTACCTCAGGGAACAGATGCTGGGGAATGGGGAATGGGTAGAGCTGTATATACCATGAGACTTCCTCAGGGTTTCCCCAAGTTTTCTGGACGATACACTCAATGTTGAACTAACATTAAAATGCCATTCTAGGTAGCCTTTGTTTATGGAATGCAGCGTTTAAGCTTTCCTCAGGCAGCAAAATATTTTGGGTCAGCTCTGATGATCAACCATGCTGGATGCAGTACACCAGCCTCATCTATCTCAATGGGGGATTGTGTAGAAACAACACAGTGGGGTGACCAACAGCAACTCAGCTTGGGACCTGCTTGTTGGTCATGCTGCCTTTGAAGGAAGCTTTTTTCTGGAGCTCAACTTGGAGCATACCATATAAACTCAACTATAAGTCGACCTCATGTATGACTTGTGGAAAAGTCAAGGGTAAAACAAAGGGGGGAAGCAGACTGCACTAAGCGCCATCTTCAGGGCAAGGAAGGGGAGGGGCAGCCACATGCTGGGCACCCCAACCCCTTCCTGAAGGCATCGTCAGAGCGCCGGACCCTCTGCACGGCCGGCGCTCCGAGGATGCCTGTCCGCCACGGCGTCCGCACACGCTGCAGCAGAAGAGGCGCCGAAGGTGCGCCGGCAGCCTTTTGCGGCGCACCTTCAGCATCTTGTGGAAGGAGCGCTATTTTAGCGCTCCTTCCTGGGGCTGGGACGCTGCGCCGCAGGGCCGAGGTGTGCAGATACCTTGGCCCCGATCCGCAGCTTCCCGGGGTGGCCCACGGCCGCCCGTCTCCTTAGCCCCTTAGGGGCATATAACAAAGGATGTAAAGGATGAAGTAAAGGAAAACAACGCCAAGGAATTTACAAAATTCCAGCAGGCATAACTATTTATGCTCACACTAAAGGCTGGATGGATGAGAAAGCAAAGTGGAGGTGGGGGTGTCAGTTATTCCAGGACAGATTACACGCTTGCCTTTCACCAGGATTCTTTTTTAAATAAGAGTTAAAATACAGTGCTTACATTGACCCATGGATAAGTCCAGGTTTTGGGGGTCAATTTTTTTACTAAAATTTCTAGACTTATACATGAGTATATACAGTATTTCACATAATCTAGGACTGGGGATGGTACCTTCAAAGGTGTGCATTTTGCCTTCCTGGACACCAGAGCTTGGAGAAAGTACCTTTTTCAGATGTCAACTCCTGGAATCCAGAATCGAGTTATAGTTCAAATAATGTGACTTTTCTAAGCTATGCTTACATGGAAGAATGCCTGCAACTGTTACCGTGTCAATTGCTATTGGGATTTGTTCTTTTTAGCAAGAGGTTTCCATGTAGCTTTGTCTGAGGGGCTTCCCATTAAGCAGAGGAAGAATACTGATCAGGCCAACTGTTTCAGAGGGAGGAAAGCAGTGGAAAGTCCCTCAGACAAATCTACATGGAAACCTCTTGTTACAAAGAACAAATTCCAATAGCCACTGGCCTTGTACCAATTCTAGGCATTCTTCCATGTGAGCAGAGCTTAACGAAATTCCTAAGAAGGAAACAACCTTTGTTCCTTTGCTCAGGAATCTTCAAAAAGTTTCTTTCTTCCCCTTTACCTCCTCTCCTACACAAGACAATGGCTGGAAGGGAAACTATGAGTTTTATTTTTGTTGTATGGAAGAGAACTTCAGATTTACAGGGATTGCTCACAATAGAAATACTATGTTTGGGGGTGAACGCTGATGCCCTTTACCATGTGGCTTGCAGGCAGGGTTGTCTCCACTGCCTTGTGGCCTAAACATTTGACTTAAGACAGTGCCAGTCTGGATTTAAAATAATTGTGCATGGAAGCTTGTTGGTTATTCAAAGGAAGAATGTTTACAGACCTAAATAACACATATAAAAATAAATTTGGTACTGACTAAACAGTGCTTACCTTAATGGTTGCCCATGACTTCACAGCTTGCCAATGCTGATGCTCAGTAGAAATCAGCAGTCTGAAGGCACTTTCCCTGGATAAAAAGTTTAAAAAGGCACAGGTAAGACTATATGGAGCATAAAAAAATCAAATTAACACTGTGTAGTTGACTTTAAAGCAGGGGTAGAAACATTTAAGAATGGAGAAGGGATCACATCAACTTCCATGAGATCCTGGAGGCCTGCATCCTCTATTTAGGGCATATATCTATGCCCCACATTTCTTCCCCAACTGTTTCACTAAAAATGTTTAAAGACACTTTCACTCACAAAGCATTCCTGGGAGCAATTAACCATTTCATCCCATTTTCATCTTCTTCTTACCTGACTTAAGTCTGTATATATAAAAATAACCAAAAGATCAGGTTTGAATTGGGGAAAAGGCACCAAAGCTCTCTGACAAACTAGACTGAATATCTTACCTAACTACAAATCCCAGGGTTCTGTAGGATAGAGTCGTGGCAGTTAAAGTGGTGTCAAACTGCTTTAATTCAGCAGTATGAATAACACTAGGAGTGACCAGAAAATAATTTCTAGGGTTTGGGGGGCGATGGGGGGTAAGCTATTTCAGCTTTCCCAACTGCAGGGGGAACAGCATTAAAACAGTCAATCACCCTGTTTTTGTGGTGCAGGACTGTTCATTTTAGGCTGTTTTTTGTTACCTAGGACCTTATCCTCCTATGTTTGAACTTCCTCAGGACAGCAGCAATCTATCATTGTTGCTCTACTCAGCAACAGGTTTTCACTTCTTCTAAATATGAATATCTATAGAGCCAACATGATTTGATAGCTACTGACATCCCCACAAATTTTAAAGCCATCTAAAAGCTCACATTTCATGATGGCAAATTCCACAAACACATCATTTCCTTCATTCAAAACTGCTTTCCCAGTACAAAAATATTTCAAGAAACATCATCAATAGTTCTTCTCTGACAGAATGATATCAATGAATGAACAATGAATGTATAATGATACTGTCTTGAAAGCTCAACGATGATGTTGCCAGGCTTAAAAAGTTAGCAACTTAATGCTGGATTTGGGATTTGTTCAAAGTGGGAAAACTGTCCTCCACTTCTAAACTTGTTCCCAGCATCAGATACTGACCTCTAGTGTACCAAGAAAAAAAATCAAGATTATAAAGAACTTTACCAGATTACTGTGAACATATGTGGGAGAATGGACAAGAGGATTTAGTGTCCCCTTACACTGATTATAGCTCTAGTAGCCACTATGCCACTACATTTATTTAAGCGGTCACATAATTGCTTCTTAAAATGCTAATGCTTCATTTCTACTGCTCTGTACATTCCAAAAATGTTCCCCTAGCACAAGCTTGAATCAAATTACTCTTACGTTTGCTTAACAATTTATGGGTGTTGTTGTTGTTGCTGCTGCTGTCATTGTTGTGTGCCTTCAAGTGATTTCTGACTTATGGCAGCCTTAAGGTGAACCTATCATGGGAGATTTCTGGGACTGGTGTATGACTTGCCCAAAGTCACCCAGTAGGTTTTCATGGCCCAGCGGAGAATTGAACCCAGGTCTCCAGAGTTGCAGTCCAGTGCTCAAACCAGTACACCATGATGGCTCTCCACAATTATGGAACCAATTCACAAAAGAAGACAGAGAAGAAGAGAGGGTGGTGGAGGAGAGGTATATTACAAACCAACTTTAAAATCCTTTTGTTTATAGAAATCAAAGCCTGTAAACTCCCCCCCCCCCGACAGTATGCTTGGGATGGAGAAAACATTATACATAATGGTTGTGGCATTTTCACATTAGGAGGCTTTTCGTAACACTGGAAACAATTGTTTAAGAAAATAAATACCAAGTGCTAGAGAAGACTGCCCAATACACAGTGCCAGCAACTTCTCATCCCATATGAAGTCAATGTAAAGATGCGCACACGTATGCACTCACATACACACATACAGTCTCTCACAATGATACAGAAATATGTGTACTGTAATTTCTGTATGTAATTATGAACCTATTGAGAAACTTTTCTGTAATAATTGTTCTAGTTGTGGCTAGTTCACACATCTATATGCCACCACTTGATTCGTTTCACTTGAAGAACAGGCTATTACAGAGTGCAGCAGTGCTCAGTTTCATATGGTAATGTAATGTGATGTTTTCAGAGGAGACAGGTCAAAAATTATTAGCTATAGCTCTTATCTAGCAAGAGAGTAGACAAGCACTCCACCCACTTGCCATGCTTCTCATGATGCTCCATGCCAACAATTGCTTTGGGTCTGACTTTAGCAAACATTACTTGCCAAGTCCTGCACAACTTCAGGAAAGGGATTGAACTAGGGACATAGTTATCAGCCAAGATCCCACCAGGATTAACTGGGTGGGGTCCTAAACTAAGCAGAGGAGGATTAAATGCACTATTAAAGTGATCCCTACCTAAATGCTATTGGCAAGACAGAAGTCATGTTCGAAAAGGGGACACTTTAAAATGAAAACAGCAAAATTAAAACCCTACCCATTTGTTTAGCAAATGACATCTCAAGACGTTTGAATCCATTTTCTCCCCACACAGATGTTAAGCATGCCTGAGCAATATCATGCAGAACTGAATCAAATCAACAAGGCTGCAAACAGTAAATTAGAGAAACATTAGCTGGCCAATCTTATCTCAGGAGTGGAAATTACGCAGCCTTCCAATTTATGATAGACTACAATCCCAAGTATTTTTCAACATTAGCTAGGCTGATTAGGGCTTTGGGGAATTGTAGTTCATCAGGAAGATTATTCACAAAATCCAGTGTTCTAATCCACACCATCATTCATGTACATGACTTACTTTAATATGGTAAAATGTTCGTATTAACAAAACAATGACAATAACAAAAACTAAAAAAAGAGCAGCCTATGTGTACTCCATTTCCAAAATTATGACTATTCTTCATGTACATTCAGGCAGAACAGCATACAGTACAATGTAAACACCATGGGACAATGGTGGGAAGCAGTGGATTTTCAGATGTTGTCAGACTGTAGTTTCAGCATCACTAGCCAGCATAGCCAGTGAATGGTATGTCATGCTGGCAGTTGGTAGTCCACATTATGCAGAGCAGTGACTCCCTAACACTGGCTTTCCAGGTGATTTGGACTTCAGCTCCCACAATCCCAGACCACATGGCTGAGGCTTCTAGAAGCTCAAGTCCAAAACATCTGGAGGACAGAGTTTGGAAATCACTGATCTGGGGGGGGGGCACTTCAGAGAATTACAAAATGGGGTGTGTGTGAAAATCCATCTATTTTACCTAAAATTTTTACAGAACAAAACTTGCAGGATCTTCCATCAAAGGTAATTGGCTCAGGGATGCAACTCTCAATACGTAATGTTTGCCCTTTAAATTTGCTCACTGTTTGCGTCTTCTCTTTGTCACTGTATTCCCCATTATACTATGTATGGACGCAAGAGCTGAACAGTGAGGAAAGCAGATAAGAGGAAAATAGATTCATCTGAAATATGGTGCTGGAGAAGAGTGCTGAGGATACTGTGAAAAACAAATGGATCTTAGAACAGATCAAGCCTGAACTCTCCCTGGAAGCCAAGATGATATGTTTATCATGTCATCATACTTTGGCCACATTATGAGAAGACACAACTCATTAGAAAAGACAATAATGCTAGGAAAGGTGGAGAGATGTAGACAGAGTGGAAGACCACATGCTAGATCGATGGACTCTATTAAGGAGGTAATGGATATGAATTTGCAGGACCTAAGCGGAGCAGCGGAGGACAGGGAGTCTTGGAGATGTCTTATCCACAGGTTTGCCATGAGCTGAGATCAAACTAAAGGCAGTTAACAACAACAAATCTTATGTCTCGAATGGGGTGACTTAAAAACCTGAAAAAACACACATTTGATCCTGTCCATGTAACAAAATGAGTGAATTTTCCTACTGATGGAAGACAACAGGGTGTGCCTATAAAGTTCAGGAAGCATCTTGCTCAAACCAGATTTGGCTCAGTCAATAAAGCACATTCCTGTAGAAGCCTTTGTTACAGATGCTCTTGTGACACTGCTCTATCAAGCTGCATTCAAAGTGACAAGGTAAATGAAAACTGTATAACTCATTTCAAGCAACAGCAGGCTTTCTAAGCAAAGTGCCAGATGCCAATCGCATTTGCTTGTTTAACAACATGGAGCCTACTGGCAAAGCAGTTACTGGTATTTGCCAACCATATGGATATCCTTAAACATAACCATCTGGGCACATCTTGAACATTAATCTACTCCACATTGCTACAAATAAGTTATTCCAGTTTCAGCTTCAAAGGGAATTCTAAAATATAACTGGGGAAACTCAAGCAGACCAAATCAGATGTGGGGAGAGAATGACTTGCAGGAAATGCTCCTGAACCCTTTGCAATCAATTCTGTTTCAAATCCTCTTGGTTGATCCACAATGAAATATGTTATATATCATCTTCTATACAGCTTTATGCAGATTGACCTAAATAATTCTCTTGGCAATGAAAAAGGAGCTTGAATAATACCTATAGAGTCCGTTGTGGTCTGCAGATGGGAGAATATTCTTGCAAGAAGACTATCATGGGCTACATAATTTTAAAAGTTCAAACAAGAGACATATAAAAATGCTGACTGTCAAGAAATACACTCATCTTCAATGGGGAGTTATGAAGGTGCAGCAGTGAGAACTTGGAACATTTCTTCAAATCTAGATGCAGGCAATCTGTATGGATGCAAATAATAAGCACAAACATTTAGAAAAAGATCCTTGACTACAATACTATTTCTATGTTATCTCCAGTTGTTGTAACTGTGATGACGATAAAATCAGTATACTCTGAAACACACAATCCTAAGCACAATTACAAAGATGTACCATCAAAAATAGTGGAATTTACTCCTAAATTAACATGTGTAGAATTGTGCTAAATCATTTGCAATTTTCCCTGTTTACTTCACTTCATTCCATTGGTTTACAACATGTAGGGAGCTTTCAAATAGCTTGCAATCTAACTGTCAAACTTTTCTGCTAATGTTTAACATTTGCTTAGTACAAGTTACAAGTAAGGAACAAACTACAGCTGTGCTCAAAAATCAAAGCACAGATAAAGTTAAGTCAGTTAGGAAACAACATACAATACAAGTTATTTTCCTCTTGTAGATAAGGAGCATCACATTGTAAAATATCTTTATCCCTATTGTTTCTCCTAGCCTAGTTTTGCATCTGTTATTTATCGCATCATATGTCTCTATTCAGTTAAAGATCTTACATTAAAGATAAAAGTAGTCCCATAAAAGCAGCCTTTAACCTGTAATTTCATGTCCCAGTGGAAAATGACTAGAGTGCCATGATTTATTAACTACCAAATAAACCATATGCTATATTGGAAAGATCATTACTATATTTCTGAACTAAAGAAACTGGGAAATTTTCTTTCAAGTTATAGGTTTCTGGACAACCCACATCATAATTAGACAAAGCAGGATAACAGATGCATGTGCCTTCAAATTGCCTGTCGATCTATGACAATCCCATGAAGTTCACAGGGTTTTTAAGGCAAAGAATACTCAAAGGTGGTTTGCCAATTCCTTCTTCTGAAATATAAATAACGGGGCATAAATGGGGTTTATTACTAAAAAAAATCCCTTTTCTAAAATTTCACATTACACAAATTTACAATAGGAGAAAAATATATTTGCCAGGAAATCATTATGGTACAATATCTATTGTATACCAGGCATACAAGCCCTGAAATCACATGGAACAAAGCAGGTTTTATAAATAAAAGGTGAGTTGTACAAGGAAAGGAAACCAGTCCTGAAAATCATTTCACACTGCCTTGAAAACAACCAAATGTCACCCATAATGCTAAATGACAGATGCTTAGAAACAGAGGCAACAGAAGGAAAACTATTCAATCTGTCAAAATTAAAAATAATAAGCATATATTGCCCTCCACGTTTTATAATGAGATTTTAATGTATGTAGGCAATACACATGGTAAAAATATGAACTATAGGATGCATGCTCTCTTATAGCATAAAGAGATAACCTTACATAGATACAAATTCTCCACACCATGACCTAAATATAATTGCTCATCCCAACTACAGCAGACCCACTTAAACAATGTGATTTATGTAGATGAAGATGTTGTTGTTGTGTACCTTCAAGTTGTTTCCAACTTTGCTGTTGTTAACTGCCCTTGAGTCAATCTCGGCTCATGGTGACCCTATGGATGAGACATCTCCAAAACCCTGTCATCCACTGCTCTGCTTAACTCCTGCAACTCTTTAATACCTGTGACCTCCTTAATAGAGTCCATCCATCTAGCATATAGCCTTCCTCTCTTCCTACTTCCCTCCACCTTCCCCAGCATTATTGTCTTTTCTAATGAGTCCTTCCTTCTCATGATGTGTTTGAAGTATGACAGCCTCAATTTGGTCATCTTGGCTTCCAGGGAGGTTTCCGGCTTGATCTGCTCTAGGACCCATTTGTTTGTCCTTTTGGTTGTCCATGGGATCCTCAGTACTCTTTTCCAGCATCCCATCTCAAATGCATTGATTTTCTTCCTATCATCTTTCTTAACTATCCAGCTCTCACATCCATACTTGGTAATAGGGAATACAATGGCTTGTATGATTCTAATTTTGTGCTGAGTTGTTTATCTTTGCATTTTAGGATCTTTTCTAGTTCTTTCATAGCCACCATCCCCATCTTAATCTTCTTCTGATTTCCTGACTGCAGTCCCCATTTCTATCAATGTTTGATCCCAGGTATGGGATTTCTTTTACTATTTCTATTTCTTCATTGTCTAGGTTGAACTTGTGAAGTTCCTCGGTGATCATTATTTTTGTTTTCTTTATGTTCAACATTAAGCTTGCCTTTCCACTTTCTTCTTTGATCTTCCTTAGTAGGTGTTCGAGGTCTGCTCCAGGTTTCTGCTGTACTATGGTGTCATCTGCATATCTTAGATACAGCAAGCCTAAGGTGAACCTACTCAGTAAACAATTTGGTTGCTCCATTCTAGTTGGAATTAGCAACCAGATTTAGGATCATCATTCATAAAAAGAAACATGAACATGAAACAACTTTCTTCCATGGGGATATCTGAACTACTAAGCAGTTTCCTAAATTTCACCCCCAGTTGAAAGAACTAACCATTTGGATTTGTGTAATTTATGGACAAATAGATAGTCAGCCAGACCAGAAGAGGAAATGGCATGCAGTTTTCCAGTTTGAAAGATACATTAAGGAAAACTTGTCAATTTTGCCTGTAGATCCACAAGAATACAGCAGATCCAGATGACTACTTTTACACACTGATTTTGTACCACAATTTTAGACACAAGTGAGAAAGCAATGTAAATCTCATCCAAGTTCTGGCTGCATCACTGGAAATCAAATTTTAAGCATCAGGCAGTTCTAGGCAGTATTTGTTGTTAGCAGTATGCAATGGAAAGCAATCTCTTCCTCAACATTCTCCTACATATGAAAGAAAAGATGACAACACTATTTTCATTCTTCTGCTTCTGGCAGCATGTATCTACCAAAAGGAAGCAAACCTCTTTCAACATCTTTTTTGCCCAGGATGTAGATAAAAGGCCTAGACTATGTTACAGAATATAACACATTTTTATTGGGAAGACGGGATAGAATAAAACTCATTTAGTATACTACTGAGGTTACAAGAATTATGTAAGGATTCTGTTAGAAAGAGATTGTTTGTTGCCAGATGCACCATTACAAAGTAGAAGAAAGTTTTCTTCTGATCTAAAGTTTCAAAAATAAATAAATCAAAGTTTCAAGTATGGAGGATAGGGGGAAAAAAATCACATTTTTATTTTCTTTAGAAAGGTAGGCAAATACAGTGGGCCCTTAGTATCCACTGAAGTTTGGTTTAAGGACCTCTGCATGGATGCTTGGTGGATATTCAAGTCTTATTAAATACAGTGGTATAATAAAGTGGTGTCCCTTATATAAAATGACAAAATCAAGATTTGCTTTTTGGAATTTTTATATTTTATTTGAATATTTTAAATAAGGAATCCATGGTTTTGCCAACTGTATTGCAAAACAGTAGTGGACAACTTTGAAGAGGGCAGCCCACAGCGGGTTTGACCATCCCATCTTTTGATCTAAGTGACTTCTAGTTGTGAAGTGACTTAAGTTATGGACTTTCCAGAAGTTTATGGGGCTACTGGAGTTTGGGGATGTATTCTAAACTGATCTGACACTCCTAGAGGCCTCCAGCAATATCAGCTTACTTTCCCCCCACCCCGGCATTTTGCTTGAATATTTGGGGTTGGGTGGGTGTCCAGACAGGCTGGGGAAGCAAAAATGATATTAGGTACTTCACTGTGACTTCTGTGCTGACACCCATGTTGTAAAAATGAGTGTTTCAAGGGAAAGAATAAATGAAGCAATTACCTTTTCTTTCCCATTGGTAGAACTCAATGCAGCCTCCCATCCAGGATCTGGCCAGATCTCAACCTACTTGGCTTTAGCAAGACTACTGCAGTTCATTGCCTTTGTTCGTTGTACACTGGAACTTAGAAGCCAGGTCCATCTACAAGAATTAACAATTATATTCCCTTACAGTCATAAAAGAAGGAGAGATTAATCTCTGTTTCAACAACTTTCCCACTTGGTCAACTCAGCTAGAGGTAAGTAGAAAGAATTTAAGGAATCATGGAAGTAACACTGACAGTCTAAGCTTTTGTCCCCCCTGTGCTGCCAGCAAGCTAGATAAGAACCTCTGAATGAAGCTAGCAGTTGTTATGTACAGCAGTTATATATACCTCGATTGCCTGAGTTAAGGAAAAATTAAAGAGGGTTTTTGTTTTGTTTCCATATCCCTCAAGACTGTATTATTGTAGCAGTCAGAACCAGATTTTTGTTTTATGGCTATCGGCCTGATTTCCAGATGTGTATGATTTGATTTAAGACTATTAGAAGCCTGAGTTCTTTTTGCATGTGCTGTCTTGTTTGCCGTAGGCATGATCTTCTTCACTCACACATTCAGTTTTAAGAAGAAGATTTTCAAAGGGGGAAGAAAGGCCTAGGAAAAAGCTGAACTCCAGGGCACAATTATGGCTTGCTACGTCTGTGTTAAAACGCAAAGGCCTCGGGGAGAAACAGCACTCTGAAGGAACGCAATTGTCAAAATGAAACGACAAGGTGTGCCTGTCTTGAAACTGAGCTCCAGGGCATGACAGAGGGAGGCAGGGATGTTTTGTTTTTCAAAAAAATGCACCACCCATAAATACTGTAGGGAGTGTAATTTCATGTTGAAATTGCCTATTTTATTAAGGACAACATTTTAAATCTGTGGAACAGGTGACATTTATTGTGGGGATTGTCCTGCACCCACTTAAATAACTGTCAGCAACTGGAGGGGCCCTTTCACATTGTACAATTATAGCACTATAATTCTTCTGCAATGGTTCTATACTATGCACTTCTGGGGCTTGCATTTAGGGAGAGGCATTTAGAAATCTCAGTCACAGTGCTCTAGTGTCTCATGAGACTACCAGTCCCAGAATTCCATAGGCTGTAGGCATGGCAGTTAAAGTGGAATCATAGTGCTATAATTGTCTGGTGTGCAAGGGTCCTAAGTCAGGGGTAGGCAACCTTTCTAAGACCTGGGCCAGTCTCCCGTAGCCCAGGTCTTGGCTGGGCTGAGGGGGAGGGAATGGCGGCACGCGCGCACACCCTCCACTGCCGCACGCACCCCCCCTGTGCACACGGCCTCCACGGCCAATACGGCGCACAGCCGCAGCCGCTGCAGCGCGTGTCGCGGCCGCCATTTTGGAAATCAAAATGGCGGGCGTGGAGCATTTGCACATACACAAGAGTACTGCGCATACACACACGTTGCGACCGCCATTTTTATTTCCAAAATGGCGAGCGCGGCGAGCGCGGCCACAGAGCGGCAAAAACGCGCCGTGGTGGCGGTGCGTGGCGGCGGTAAGTCGAGGGACCGGGGCCTAAACCAGCCCCCGGGCCGTAGGTTGCCGGTCCCTGCCCTAAGTCTTCAGTACATATAACAGAAATAATCACACATTCCTCCAAGTTATTTCTGTTTCCACTTTCCTACCTTTCCTTTATGCCAATTTTCAGATTATAATCTCCCCCAGGGAAGAAAGCATCATGAGTAGCCATTCTGATTGTGACAATGACAGCAGCCATTTCCATCACAAAAAAAACAATTTTCCTTTCCACAAATTGTTAGCTGCTGATGCTGTTGCAAGAAAAGAACACCATTTTGTCACATCCAAGCAGGTTTTAGCAGACACTTCTGAACATAAATCACTCATCTAGACATTGTTGCCACACATAGTATTTCAGACATGTTATATATTAATACATGTATCATTAGAAGAATTTAGGAAAACAAGGAGCAGGGAGTGGCCCTAATCTACTTTACAGCTTTGTTCCTCTATACAATTTTACAGACTATGGGCCTTTACAGACTGCCAGAAATAATGCAGCTTGAGTCCACTTTAACTGCCCTGGCTCAGTGCTAGGGAATCATGGGAATTGTAGTTTTTTCTGAGACACTGAGCCTTCTCTGTCAGAGAGCTCTGGTGCCACAATAAACTACAGTTCCCATGATTCCCTAGCACTGAGCCAGAGCAGTTAAAGTGGATTCAAGTTGCATTATTTCCAGCAGTCTGTAAAGGCCCAAAGTTTCACCATCCAAAGTTTCACCTTGGTGGTGGTTGATACCCAAGAATTTGACATTTTGATACATTTCCCTGACAACTGATGTCTTAAAGCCCTTCTGCTGAAAGTGGATGAACGGGTTGGGAATCTGGAGTATATTTCCAGCCCTCTAATCAACAGATTCACCTGTACTACACAGCCCTCCTTTCCTTTCTAATTGGCCAGAGGACAAAACTGAACAATCGTAGGGACAGATATTTGGGAAAGTTTATGTCCCTGCTGCAATAGTTTCACCTGGACCTAAATATACCATCTCTTTGCAACAAATTAAACACAGGATTGAGAATGATGAAATCATCAACAAAGCTCAACAGAAGAGGTACAGAAGAGAAAAGGGGCTCTCAGGTTCAATCCCTGGTAGCTCCAGTAAGGCAGAAATTAGTGTACACCAAGGCTGGGAAACTAGACCATGATACCCTGGACACACCAAATCTCATCTGATTTCAAAAGCTATACAAGAATGGGACTGGTAAGTAATTGGATGGGAAGCCAACAGGGAATGTGAAGGATCTGCAGGCTGGGCTAGAAAACAATCTGATACCTTGGAGAGCCAGTCAGAGTCGACAATAGTGGACACAGTACAAGACACCTTCTTATTTTCCTATGAACCTGTGACACTCCCGATGTTGAAGAAGAACCACTCTTGTGATCCCTTACCAGCATCCTGGTTGGGCTGATGGGAGTCCAACATCTGGCAGGTAAAAGCTTTCACCAGCCCTGATGCAAACAATATAGCACAACAAGAACTGGAACAGATTGGACAACAGTCTGACTCAGCCATAACCTAGGACAGCATCTGGAGAGTAAGGAAAGGCTCAGGCATGCAATTATGTGATCTAGAGAACAGCGGAGAACCATACTTTTGTGTGTGCCCCAAGCAATAGGTATCCATTTAAAACACCTTACCACTAATTAAAGCCTTACTTGGGTGGATGACAAGGAAACTAACTGGCGTGCATTTATACAAGAACTCTCTTGGCTGCAGCGCCACACTGCCCCATTACAGTACTTTTGTGGACATTCACCATAGTTGGATCTGTAAGCCTAGACCAGGGGTAGGCAACCTTTCCCCTTTAAGGGCCGAGGGACTTCAGCTCCCAGAAGCCTCAGCCATGTTGGCCAATAGTCCCATGTTGGCCAATAGCTCCTGGGATTCTGGGAGCTGAAGTCCCTCGGCCCTTAAAGGGGAAAGTTTGCCTACCCCTGGCCTAGACCCTCATGAAGGTGAAAACTGCTGCAGAAGCAACAAGGGACGGAAATTTTTAAAGCTAATTAAAAAAATAATTATCAAATGTTATGGTTCCTTGCTTCCAATGTAAAAAGAGAAGCATCTCTGCACCAGAAAGTAAGAATTTGTGATTGTGCAGATTTAGTGTGTGCACTGAGAACTTCATTTATATTACCTTTCTGATACAAAGGCTCATTTGTGTGCACAAATCAATATGGATATCCAAGGAAGAGGGATGTCATCTAAACCTAGTATTCAAGCTTCTCTAAAGGGCATTGCTTTAGATATGTAAATAGAAACCTGTGTGTACAGATTTCATATTCTGGTGCTCAAAGGATGACATAGTGTCCTTAAATTACACTGCAATCAACTTGTTAGACCAACTTGAAAAATCAGCTTCTCTTAGATGCAATTTGTGAAATTTCATTTGCAAAAGGGGAACCTTGTAATTCAATAGTTCAGCTGATGTGCACAAAGGACCTTTTTAAACAAGTGTCAGGTGAGCTGTGAAGGGGGTATTAATAGCAGTTGTCCTAGAAAATCTGGTATTACAGTCCTCAGGCTGCATCAAATGATTTAAAACACTACTTTTGATCATAACTCCAGAAAACATTCTTGGGTTTGTGATTTCCAACCAAGGTAAACAACAGCACTTTGGAGAAGGGAAACATAAAGATATAATCTATTATAAGCAACAGCTTCCCAAGAACACTGGGATCTATACAGAAAATTAAGAATGAAGGAATGGGGGGGGGGGGGGGAGATAGCGACAAGAGGATACTAAGTATCAAACTCTGTTGTTGTGTGCCTTCAAGTCATTTCCAATTTATGGTGACCCTATTACAAGGTATTCTTGGTAAGATTTGTTCAGAGGGGGTTGCCTGTGCAGTCCTGTGTGGCTGAGAGTGTTATTTGGTCAAGGTTACCAAGTGGATTTCCATGGCTGAAGGGGGATTCAAACCCTCGTCTCCAGAATTGTAGTCCAACACTCCAACCATTTAACCACACTGGCTCTCTCACAGGATAACTGAAGGTCTACTTTTTAATACACTGTTGCATTATTACAACAAAAAGATTTGACTAAAAATGTTAAATGGTTGGAAGGAGAGAATATAAGTAACAACTTTCAGCTTAAACTTGTGCAAGTCACACTCCAATACAGGGGTAGGCAACCTTTCCCCTTTAAGGGCCGAGGGACTTCAGCTCCCAGAATCCCAGGAGCTATTGGCCAACATGGGACTATTGGCCAACATGGCTGAGGCTTCTGGGAGCTGAAGTCCCTCGGCCCTTAAAGGGGAAAGGTTGCCTACCCCTGCTCCAATACATATTTTAGGTGCTACAGTTATTTTTCTCCCAAAACACTGCACATTCACAGAATCTGCTATAGTAGTACTTCTCAGGTTGTCTGATGTGTTGTTGTTGTTGTTGTTGTTGTTGTATGCCTTCAAGTAATTTCTGATGTACGGTGACTGTAACGTGAACCTATCACCCAGTTCCTGCCACAAAATGTTGCACTAACCAAAGATGCAAGTGGAGCAGACAGCACCTGGTGTTGCTGATTTTGTTTGTTGTTGAGATTATAGTTCAACAGCTCAGTGAAAAGAGTCTCTGCTGTTCAAGAATATGAGATTTTAGTGATTATGAACAGCTGTATATTAACACATGGCACTCATCTCTGCCACATGCTGAGCTCAAGAAAGGTGTGTGTGTCCTTCTCTTTCCTTTTTGTCCACACACTATTTACTTCAAATGCCAGTATGTTCACAAGCATTATCCCACAATTTCCTGCATTAAAGATATACATTATGATAGCCCCTGGCAACTGTCCCAAAAAGTTGATGCTAAATATTGAATGGAGGATGAACTCCAGGTTAAAAGGCAAATCAAGATGATTAAAATTTAGATACAGATATAAGATCAATTCGGAAAAAACCAAATTTGCATATTTTGATTGTTATTATATTCAAGCACAAAAAGGAATATATGCACCAATCCACAGGTCAGACCTACTGAACTGAATGGGAATTATTAGGTGCAATGGTTAATTCCCACTGATGTGTTCAAATGATGTGTTCTAGGTGGAATGAAAACTACATTTAAGCTTATATTCCAAAGCAGTGATGGGATACATAGGTTCCCCCAGATAATACTGGATAGCAACTCCCATCAGCCCCTACCACTGGCTATGATGGCTATGACTGATGGGAGTTACAATCCAACAAAATCTGGAGGGCTATGTATTTTCTATTCCTTCCTCCAAGGGTTAGTCACGTATGAATATTAACTCAAGCCACACAAAAGTACAGTATATTGGTCAGAATGTAAGTCCATGCTGTTTGCCTCAAAACTCTTGAAACCTTCCTTTCAACTGCTACTGTCCATTTGAAAACTTCCCTGCAAGATCCTGTGACACCATTACTAAAAAATGCTGGTAGCCTTTTATTCCTGGTGAATTTTAAATATGCTTAAATGTTTAAATATTTAAATTTCTATTCATGCCATGTCTGCATGCACACAGAAAAAAAGTTACTGATACAATAAAATCAGCTTGACCAAGCTTACATAGTGGTGAGTCTTTATCTAAGTCATGGGTGGAAAAGGTGTAGTTTTGAAATGCCAGCCCCAGCAGAAGCTCACAACAGAGTTAATACTGAAAAATGCTGGAAACTGCAATCTAACAACATCTGGAAGTCCACATGATTCCCATTCCTGATCAAAGTTGAGATGGAAAGAATACTCCCACCTAAGGTGGAAGTATCACACATCCCAGGAGACATGTCCATAAAACCAAAATAATTTAGCTCTTTTTCACAGAAGTTTGCCTTAAACAGACAAACAGAAACTGAGGGGCCATTCATGCTATGTTATAAACCGTTTTGAAAACTGCTCTAAAAGGGAGTCATTCACACTTGCATCAGGTTTTCCCAACCCAAATTTGGGGGTCCCCAGTGCAAATCTCCCTTAACCCGGAAAAAAACAAATTTGTTCCCTCCCCCTTGTTTCTTTTCCAAAACACCGGGTTTTATCAGGGTGCCACCAATGGGAACTTGCTCCTGATCCCATTCCGGGCATCTAGGAAGGAGGGGCTAGTGTGCAGGGGGCGGATCATGCCCACCCTTTTGCTCTCTCCTTGCCAGCCAAGCACCATTTTTTTTCCCTCTCGGCATTCAGTTGTAGGTGTGAATAAAAGTAGATCCAGAAATGCAGTGGATTCAAACTTCCCATGCTTTGGAAAGTGGTCTCTTAAAAGCGCAGCCCGGCTTTTTTTTTCTCTTTTGCCAGTCCCCTTATCTTCACCAATGTCCGAAGCCAGGGAGGAGGTTTTGCTGGGAACATCATTAGACGGTGTTTTTTTGTAATAAAAACATAAAATTTGACAGCTTATGCACATATTTGCTAATGCATGGCCACTATAGACAACACCTTTAAATACTTGCATCATCAGTATGACAAAGTGTGCATGATTTGCTTGACATTTTAAAAACAAAAACAAAACCCTATCACTGGGGCTGTGCATTAGGAGTCATTTTTTCCTCTTTCCCAAGAAATAAAACCACAACAGATTCTGCTCCCAATCTGGTTCAGACTAAAGCTCTTGCACACATATTACATTGCTGTGAGATTATATTACTATATTATTATATGGCTGAGAGAGTGTGACTCCCCCCCAAGGCTAACCTATCCCAGGGTTTCTTGCTAAGGCTTGTTCAGAGGGGCTTGCCTTTGCCATCCTCCAAGACTGATTGGAGGGTTTGGCCAAATAGTGTGATGTAGATGCGCATCATTTGATTGACAGTTTAACACACACACCCCTCCCGAGAATGATCGAAATGGTGGCTCCATGTTAAATCGATACAAATGTTAATGCGAACTTCATCAGAGTTAAATTGTCACGGAGAGATTTGATTGGGGTAAACATAGTGGGAACTTTGATTCAGTATTGCATCATCGAATCTCTCCGGATCTACTCATCACAAAAATGCTAGTGTGAATGAACCTAGAGTGAATAGAAGGGAGATAAAATGCTTAGGGAAAACATTCTCTGGAGTCAGATCAATGGTAAAAGAAATAGCTTTCCTTGGGTTAAACCCTGTTCTAAAGAGAACAGGGGAACCTACAAATAGCAAGGCCTTTGGTCCAGAAGGTCAAGAATGTAAGGTGATAAGATCTGGCAAAAAACAAACAAACCCAAAAACTGGTTTCTATTAATCCTAGCTCTTGTAATAATGGACCCTACCATTATCTTGGCCAGCACAGCTGAGGGGTATGGGCTCATCTTCAAGTAAACAAAGGGTAAATGATATTAGGATTGGATTACATTTATTAGAGTCAGCATAACACAGGATAGACAGAAAAAATGATAGACTATCACAGGATGGGAATGACCTGCTTATGAAAGATGTGACGCTTTAAAGATAAGAGGTTAGAAAACACAGTAGCACAAGAGGGAACTTTTGAGATTGATGGATGATAGGAGAAATTCTGCCTACCTCAATGCCCTAAAGAAGCCTGTATAAGGAGGTCCAGACTCCCAGCTTCCCATGAAGATCTAAAGACACAGAATACCAACTGTATCATGTAAGAATGCTTTGTTAGTTGCATTAGAGCTTATGGTTTTTTTCTAACAGCTGGTTATGATTTAAGGGTTTTTGTAGCTTTGACACTACTCCTAAGTAAAGACTAAAAATAGGTGCCTTCATGAATATAAAGATTTGCTTGCTTAGATAAAAACTTTTCCTAAACCATCTTCTCTTTTCCACACTCTCTTTATATGCCTTTGCTCAGCACATACACATATATATGTACAGGATTCTATCTCCTTTGAGAGTGCAAGGGAAAACCTTACTGTGAAATAAGAGGTGGAGAAAGTGCAAGTTAAATCCCTCAGTGACTTCCCACTAAGTGATGTCCCACTAATTTTAGGTGTCCATCAATGAGTGGTGGCAGATGACAGAATTTGGGGGTCCCCCTCTTGTACTCAAGAACAGAAAAGCAGGAAGAAAAGCCAAAGGGCTTGGATCAAGCTAAGTCAGTGCTTTTGTTTAGACAGTGATCTGACACAGGAGGTTATCTGGCAAAGGCAAACAGGAGTCAAGAAACAAAAATCCACATGGGAGAATCCACAAGACAACCAGGACACCCAACACACAAACACACACAAAATTGGGGTAGGGTGTCAGACAATGTCACAGGGGCAGGCAAACTCGGCCCTCTTAGGGATTTTGGACTTCAGCCCCCAGAAGCCTCAGCCATGTTGGCCAATAGTCTGGGATTCTGGGAGCTGAAGTCCCTCGGCCCTTAAAGGAGACAGTTTGCTTGCCCCTGGAGAACATCCGTAGCATGTAACAGTACACAAAAGCCCTTACAACACTGGGTTATTTGTCTTGTGGTGAACTGTTCTTAAAATGACAGACAATATATATATAGCCCTAAGTAGGACGTCTGCAAAATTTCAGGAAAGTAGGTATAGCCATTCACTTGTAAAACATCCAGCTTGTGTTAAGGGAAAGGGAATGATTGACTTCCTCCTTCTTCTGATATTTTCCTTGGGCATCATGTAGGAAAATGGATAACGTCATGCAGTCTCCTGGCCAGGAATCTATAGTTTCAGAATAGTTGCAGGGACCATAGAGGTATGGTTCTTAAAAGTCAATACAAGGCTTTAAAAAAGTAAATAATGATGGTGTTAGGAAGTGAGAGGCCATTCTCTTCCCCAAAGCACAGCAGTTGAAAAACCTTCTCATAAAATGTGCTGTAGGATTAGAAGGTAGACTGTCATTCAGTCCCACTTCCTCTCTCCAAAGTTTTTTTAACAAAAACATGTTAACTCTGGTGACAAATTATCTGCCTATTCAATTTTTTAAAATTCATTTAAATAGTTACATACATAAAACAAGAAAAAATACAAAACAAATCCAACTAAGACAATAAATACGAACTCAAATGTACATTATACTTGGCACTTCCTATAACCAGCCGTACACCAATTCATTTATACAGTCTTCATCTCTGCATATTTTGTTTACCTCGTCCTTCTTAATTTTAATAAGTTTACCCTTCCAATCTCTACATGAAAGCCTTAGCTATAGTGCTCTTATTTCTGTTCCTTTTTTTTTACTCTTTTTCACAATTTCTGAAAGTACTTATAATCAGAATATTTCCCCACTTCTTCTTTATATATGCGTAAACTCTGAAGCTTCATGTGGAGTCCACCTTGGTTTTGTTAGCTTCAGATCATGCTTCACCTCAGGAAGCACCCAAATCAGTCTGAAAAGACCCAATTCTGTTTAACCTTGTTTAAGTGTACATGTGTGTGCCTTCAAGTCACCTATCAATTTATGGTGACCACATGAATTTCATAGGTTTTTCTTAGGCACCTGGAATTCCTTGGCTGTCTCCCATCCAAGTATTAAACAGGGCTAACCCTTCTTAACTTCCAAATTCAGACAGGAACTGGTGCCTTTAGGGTATTTAGGCCTTGTTTTATTTATTTATTTATTTACTGGATTTATATCTCACCCTTCTCCCAAAATGGTAATAAAACACAACTCTCTACTGTTTAAGTTTGGGTCACCTTGGTATAGTCATAAGAGAGTTCCTTGAAATTTTCCAAACATAGCCTCAAAATTCGAGGCAAAACATTTCTTCACTTAAACAGAACATGCTCATTATGGTACTCATTAAGGTACTCAGCAAAGTACTGCTGATAACTAACCAACTTCATTGAAAATGCAAGGTTTTTTTATAGTGGGGATGGAAAACAGTACATTGATATTACAAGCAGTCTTTCAGCTAACTACAAGGTTTCTGGAAAAACTATGTTTAGAAGTCCTGGATTTCAGCAGCATAAGCTATCAGGAGCATGAACTAATGTCAGTTCTAGAGACAGCTACAAGTCATCCAGATGATATGGTCAGACAGCTGAGACATACTGGAAATAGAAAAAGGATGCTATTGTTTACCACGAATAGATAGTGTATGTGGGTAGACCACTGCAAGTCTTCTTGGAGTGTGATAAAAAACAATGGCAGGCAAATATGTGATTACAAACAAAATGATTTCGAAATCTTAGGCTAAACAGATGGTCCCAAAGAAGTGGCTTGCTGCCGCCCCTTTGAGCGCCAGTTCGGGGCTGTGGCAACCGCAAGCCATGGCCCCAATCAGGCATTTTTCCAGCCCCAAAGGAGTGGCAAAATGCCATCCCTTTTGGGAATGGAATGATTATAAGTACTTTCAGAAATTGTGAAGTACTTTCAGAAATTGCTGCCATGGTGGTGGCTTTTCCTCATTTCTTCTACGCAGCATATCTAAACGCTGCACCGCAGAAATGTCGTGATGCTGCCGCCGTCTGGTTGGGTGGACAGTATGATGCTGGCTTGGGGGTGAAGTCAGGGCAGGCGGTGGGCAGTCACCACACACCCCACTCCACCCCCAAGACGGCTCTTACTGCCAGTCTGCTTTCCCCTTAGTCATTTGTGCTTCCATGCTGAGTAATGCCGGTCATGTAGGGCCTAGATGTGTGAATTTCTCGTGAATTTCCTCTGAAATTTCTTCTGAAATGGGAAAGAAAATGTAACATAACTTATTTATATATTTGTATCCAGCTGTTTTCTCAATGTATATATGGAATTGCTGTCATCATTTCTGTCTTCTGAGAGGCTCCTCATCTTTTAACACCAGGCAGACACAAAACAGTCTTTTCCATGCTGAGAACAGCTATGCTTGTTAAGTTTGTCCACTGCTAATATGAAGGAACTTTATTTCAGTTGGTTTTCTTTACCAGACTTGGCAAGACTGATGTTTTACATAGAAAGAATGTAAGGTTTAAAAAATTTGAATGCAGTAGAAAGCAAAATAGATAAGATTTTCCTCCACTACTAAATCTAACTTCATAATTCCAAAAGGATCTTGCAGCATCTCTGAGACTAACTGAAAGACAGAAGTTGGTAGCATGAGCATTTGTAGAATTGAGCCTACTTTCTCATTTACATGTCTTCCCCATCTGCATCTGAGGAAGTAGGCTCACATCTACAAAAACTCATGCTTTCAACTTCTGTCTTTCAGTTAGTCTCAAAGGTGCTGCAAAATCCCTTTGCATACTGATTTTCCAAACTAACACAACTATGTCTTTGAATTCATAATTCCAGTTGACTCTAGTTTTCTCAAACTAGATATTGATCAGAAGTAAGAACATGTCCTCAAGCAGTATACGGATGCCTTAAATAATAGAAATGATAGATGATGACTGAAACTTGGGATCTCAGGAGGAGGAGGAAGAGGATTAAAGGCCTGGAACAGATGGCTGGGAACTCTGCAGAGGGCAATAAAGGAGACCCTGGGACCCAGAGCAGTTCCAGGATGATAAATAATCTGAGGAAACATGAGAAGCCTTGATCTTTGTCCCACTGGAAAGGTGATCTCTCTGTCAGGTTAAATCAGGTTCTTACATTCTAGCTAAATTAAGGCTTCTAAAAGGATATGCAAGGGGGGAAATAATATTTGATTTTTTTTTAATGGAAGAGATATTCAAAAGGATGTTAATCTTTCATATATTTATATTATTTGTACTTTTCTAGTAGACTAACCACTCTCTAATTTTTTCTTCTTCTTGCTGAGCTACAAAATGAGAAAACTCTATAGGTCAGGTCAGGTCAGCTCTCTCATCCCCTTTTTCAAAATCTGTTTGCTCCAGCCCACCGACAAAAGTGAACTTTGTTAAGCAATCCAGCGGAAAGGCTTGGCCAGTTGAGTCAATGACTTAGGAGACTTATTTTGTGACATTTGAGACCCCTTGCCCTCTGCCTGGCTTCGCTGGCATTCCCAACAAAACCTGATGCATTTTATTGTATATTATACAACAGTAGCCACTCATAGGGCAGCAGCTCATTAAGATAAAACGTACTTTGAATACAAAGAATGAAAATTCAGTTTATATATCTCAGCTGGAAAGATGTTAAGTGGGGGGGGTGTTTTAGAACTCCCTTATTCATAACACAAATACAGCTTGGTGCCATATTGAACAATATGTTCTTTACCCCCATGGTGTGCATACACACCTTCCTGTGTTAATCAGGTCCCTCATTCCTTCTCTTATTCTGGCCAATAATTCACACACCATTTTTACTTGATAAGGTAAGTATTCCAAAAAAAAATTCTCAAGCCAAATATTGCACTCACACAACCAACACGCAGCAGCAAATGAAAGATGAAGAAATTCCTGACATTCAAGGAAGTTTGAAAAATAATCACCACTACCTAAAGAGGACTCTGAGAACATTTTAAGACAATATCAATGGATCCCACATCTGCATTCTCAAAACCTGATTGCTTTCATATGAATTACCTCAGAGGAAGATTAATTACAGCAAGGGCCAGTGTTCACTCAAAATTGTTAATTTATTACTGGAACAGTTTCTGCAGAGCACACATTATTAAAATGACTGCAAGAACCAACCATCCTTTTGGTCTCGACCAAACAGTGAACACAGCTGAAAGCTATTCTCAACACAGTGCCATCTGTTAAGTGGATGAGGAAGAATTGTCCTATGAAAACCTCTGTCATATCTATTTAACCTGGAAATTACTTTAGCCCTTGTTGTTGAAATTTTACATCTAGCCAAGAATTATCATGACTGGAAGACCAGAGTAGACTTAAAAAAGAAAGAAAGAAAACCTGGGTGGATTTTCTTAAATTTGTTTACTCAGCTGTTCAACGTTTTTTGCAGAGAGTCAGATTTTGTATTGTGGGAAATCTTTCTTCCCTGAGTTTTATTCAAACTCTAAATCTTCATTAGCACTGAATCTAAGCCTTGCATATGTTCTTTCAGACAGATTATACACTTTCAAGATTAAGCAGTTAAGAAATATCTGAAAACTATTTTTTCAAAAGGTTAGGTGTTTTCAAAAAGTATCAACTAGATGAACCCCTTTCTCCAGAACAGCTTATAATTTATATTTAAAAAAAGGAACAATGCACAGAAAAACAGAAAGAAAGTGGCAATAATTAAAGCATAACAGATTGTAAAGCAAAGAGAATGGATACAAAAAGAGATGGAAGAAGTTATCCAAAAAGAGATGGAAGAAGTGAAGGGACAGAACTTCTTCAAAGGTCTGCTCCATTAAGAGTGAAAGTGAAAAAAGAAAGAAGAAACATGAAGTTCTGAGGTTGGAATTGGAAAACCAGTAAGGAAATAAGTCAACTCTTAAAATATATAAAATATTCCTACACTAACATGCTGGTTTCTTCCAAAATCCATATTGGAGTAATAACTTCAGATACCAAATTATAAATGGGAATAAAAGTATGTGTTTTCAAGTTGCCTGTCAATTTATGATAACCTCATGAATTTCATACAGTTTTCTTAGACAAGGAATACGTAGAGGTTGTTGTGTCCGTTCCTTCCTCTAAAATGTAGACCACAGAACCCTGTATTTATTGGCAGTCTCTCATCCAAGTACTAACCAGGGCTGACCCTGCTTAGCTTCCAAGATCAGATGGGATCTTGTGCCTTTAAGGAAGCCAAGGTATATCACTACGATCCATGTCTGAGAATGAAAACAGGGGGGTGAAGGGGGGGACAGCTGGTTAACAAGTATAAATTACATGTGGTGCTGATTCAGACAAGCCCCCTGTGCATTTACGTGGTGAAAAGAAAAGAAAAGCTGCACACTGTGTATTGCACGTTGCTTGTGATACAAAGTTTAGCCCTGAGATGTTTGTGGAACACTTCATGCCAATGCCCAAGCTACTGTGAAATGCAGCCTGGCTTTCAAAGTTTAATCTGCAGGCTATTAAGTCCAATATTATGCAACATAACTTTAGGAGCCAGGCAGCTTAGATTTCAAAAGCTTTAATTCAAACATTCTAGACCTTTATTCTCAATTTAGCACATTCTGAACAGCAGGAGACATTTTCCATATTAAGAATTATGTGGTTTCCTGAAAGGAGAAAAAAGTCGAGGCTTCTAGTCGTGAACCAACTTCTTAATGGACAACAGTGGGAGACTTTTAGACTACATAGCAACTACCAGCCCCACAAATCTAAGAGGCTAGGATCAAACTGGCTTCAAAATAGCTAGCTATAAATGAGTGTTCCTATGCCAAATTTGTAACAAAAGGAATACATTCATCAAGCTACATTTGTTTGTTTTTATACAGCACTGCCAGGACCTATCATATGTTTATCTAAAATATTTATAAATCATACTCCCTGCACAAACTCCCAATATGCAAGTTTAACATACACAAAAACAAAGGCTGTTTAAAAATATATAGGAAAAAGGAATATTCTCTTTCTTGCCTCTAATATATGATCCATAAACCTTTCTCAAGCTAAATAGGTCCCAGTGTATTCATTGCCTGGATGGGAGGCTACCTGGAAACCACATGTAAACTGCTTTGAGCTCCAAGATGGAGGAAAGACAACTCATAAAGGTACTGAAGCCTGGAGAAGAGACGGCTAAGAGGGGATATGATAGCCCTGTTTAAATATTTGAAGGGATGACATATCCAGAGAACAGGACTCAGAACAACGGATGCAAGCTACAGGAAAAGAGATTCCACCTCAACATTGGGAGGCACTTCCTGACAGTGAGAGCTGTTCGACAGTGGAACACACTCCCTTAGAGAGTGATGGAGTCTCTTTCCTTGGAAGTCTTTAAACAGAGGCTGGATGGCCATCTGTCAGGGATGGTTTGATTTTGAGTTCCTGCATGGCAAGGGATTGGACTGGATGACCCTTGTGGTCTCTTCCAACTCTATGATTCTATTATTCCATGAACAAATAAATACATGTATGCTTGCTGCCACACTAATAAAATAAGTGTACAATTAGATTAAGAGAATATGCAAGCAGTGCTTCTTTCTTCTTCACTATTATTGTGAGGGCTCCATAACATTTCCTCCCTCCTTCCCAAGTTAATGTACTGAAATACACAGTCTACATAGCTCATTTCACTGAGACTACGGCAGTGATAGAAAAACTACAGCCTTCCAGAGTTTGTTGAACTACATGTCCCATCATACCCCACTACTGCCCAAGATTCACTGAAGCTGATGGGAAACAGAATTCAACAACATCTGGAGGCCTCCAGTTTTCCCAGGCCTAGTCTATGGCCAACATACTAAGACTTGGTGGCATTCTCCAGCACAAAGTGTTCTAACATAACATGATGAAAGCAATGCAGTGCTTGCTTCAATGGTGACCAACAGAAGTTACAGGGACCATTTACAAAACAGAAGTCTGTGACATGTTTAAGATGGGATTGAGAGAGAGGGTCCTGGGCCTTGCAACACTATGGAACCAGATTGGGACTTCTTTCCCACTTTTCTCACTAGCTCAATAAAGTACATGCAAATCCATCTCATTTAATGCAAACCCACTAGTATTCAGAAAGACACCATTTTTGACACCTTGCTTTTCTATTAATCACTTTGTCAAATTTTTGCAATTTATAGACAAGTTCCATTAATTTAATGAGGGATCTGCTCTTTTGCCAGTTTTTCTTTCCTATGAGCCTTGCTTGGGACTGCTCACCCGCATGCGCACAGTCCCAAAGCTTGTCTACAGAAAGAGTGGACCCCTCCTTGTATTCAAAAGTGATATATAGTGTTATTCGCAATTTTTGGCAGCTAAAATACATTTATAAGCTTTTTTAAAAGCCCTGGGTTCCACTTTCCAACCAATTCCACTTTCTGACAGTGCTCTAGTCCCAAACCTGTCAAATAAGTGGGGTTTTCTTGTAAGCAACCTGGATCATAGTAGCACAATATTGTTGTTTTAGACCAGGGTAGGCAACCTAAGGCCCGGGGCCGGATGCAGCCCCCCGAGGACTTTGGACCAGCCCTAGGCTGGTCCTGCTGCCGCTGATGCCCCCCACCGCTGCTGCCACTCGCCATGATGATATTATTATTGTTATTAGTTGTTCTTGGGGTTTTCTTGGCAAAATCTCCACAGGGGTTTTGCCCATGGCTTTTCTGGGGCTGAAACAGTGTGCATGCATATTTTTAATTTTTTTTTAATTTTTAATTTGTAATTTTATTTATTTATTTATTTATTGTGCTTCTCCCCCCCCCCCCCCCCCATTGTCTGAGGGACAGCAACCCGGCCCCTGTCTCAAAAAGGTTGCCTACCCGTTTTAGACTGAACATAATACATGTAGCCCCCCAAGTTGAGTACAACTAATTAATCATTTTAAGAAATCCAGATTGACACTGCACTTTATACCAAAATACAGATTCAGAATTACAGCATCTACAAGTGATTTGTAGGGGCTTCTTTCAGCTCCAAATACAGATGCTATTGAAATCACAATCGATATCCAACAGCAACAAATAAACAGTGAAAGGAACAAGTTCAGAGAAGTTATTTTTGCTTGTTGAAGCACATCAGCTGCTTAACTCTTGGCTGTCATTTAATACTCTGCACCTACCTCTGAACTCATTTGCTTTGTGCTTGACATTTTGTTTTGCTCTGATCAGTTCTTTGTTGTATTGATATATTATGTAAGACAGCATACCTACATGCCTGGTAGGATGAGATGTCTGAGTAATCACAGGTTGTTGATTTAAAAACATTACTAGGAATAAACCCAAGAGAAGAGTACAAACAGACTGACAAGGCATGCTCTTAAATATCTCAATGAGATCTCTAAATATTAAAAGTCACACAGTGAAAAGACAGATTCACATATCTTTATTTACCATAATCAAGGTGCCTTTTTGATGGAGAAATTGCCAGAGAATACTAATGTAAATGGAGTTAAGGGGTCAAGCCTCAGTTCACAAGTAAATGCTTGCTTTTGGTCCAATTCTTGGCATTCCCAGCTAGGACTGGGAAGGACGTCTGTCTCAAACTGGAGAGACACTGCCTGTCAGTGTAAACAAAGGCTAGGAACCTCAGCCCATCCAGCACAATCCATCTAGATTCTGGATCCAGAATACCTACATTGCCCCCTTCCCCATGATACTACTGATTGGTGGTTTCTCAGCTTCTGTGCTGGATTTTACCTCATCTAAAATGTTGAAATCCTATGCTCAGGCTTAGTTAATTGCTAAGGAGCTACTGGATCACAAGCAGTCTGTTTCTATAGTGCCTGGCTTCCGCATGGATCCTCATACCTAAGAAATGTATTCTGAAAGGCTGTCTTGGAGAATTAACTGTTCCAACCCAAATTTACAAGGGGACTAGATTTTCACAATGTGAGAATCCAGTCAGAAAGTGCTAGGGTCTTTCTGCAATCCATGAAATGTCCCGGACAGTTGCTCATTAGCAAAGTGTAGTAGCAAGGAATATGAAGGAGTTCTAGTATCAGCAACAGAAACAAGCTATAAGTCCATGCTTCCCCCCCCCAGTACATTTACTGATTTATTATTCCTATTTTATTATTTTTTTATTATTGATAAGGAAGATGATCCAAAAAAAAAACCCTCTTCTTCCTTTTCATAAACAAGACTGAATCTACACAACACATATCTGAGATTGCATTTGAGTTCAACTCTATTGTGGAACCAGAATATTAAACATACTTTTAAAAGACATCACTAATCTGTACCTTGAATCTGTCCTTCGGGGCTTACTTTTTTTTAAAAAAAGGTGAAAAAAGAAATGTACTCAGGCACAGGAAGGCAGACCAAGAATGAGTAAAGTAAGTCCTAGAAGAGGCAGCAGAAAGCTATTGTGACTAGTTCAGAGTGCAGAAACAATCAAAGCACCTCTTAGCACTATACAAAAGAGCAGAATAGAATTGGGGAACCAGAATTTGGATTATAATTTGTATCACCTCTAGCCAGTGTGGCCAATTGCAAAGAGTGACGGGAGTAGCATTATAGAAGTATTTAACAGTCCACACATGCTGACCCCAGTAGGATGCAATAGGATAAAACAGGCAGAAAATGGCAGACTCATAGTGGCCTAAAAATATCCATACAAGGAGGGTAAGGAATCCTTTCAAAGAAGGTTCCTATTCAAATCCAGTTGAGATGCAATATTTTATATTAACACACTGCACCAGTTTATATTCAGCCAGATCAGACCAGTAGTCTATTTTGAACAGTGTTGTCCACTGTCCCTGGACAACAGGTCCCCAGCATCTCAGCTAGAGGTGTGTGTTTGTTTTCTACAGCCCATTTACTTGCTAATAACTTCAAAACCAGAGATGCTGAAGATTCAGCCTTTCTGGGAATACACTCCTTACAGAGTAAAAAATTTCTCTATGATTAGCTTATTTAAACTATACCTATCCCAATCAAAAGGAATCTTAAACTATACCTCAAGCTTAATCATGAAGGACACAGTTGAAAGATGCTTTGTTGACATGTTAGTTTCTTGTAGCTATGGTGCTGTTGTGCCATCTGACAGAAGGTGTCATGATCTGTCACTAAAATATCTCCAAGCATTTCTCACACATGTCAAATACGAGAGCCAAGTTCAGGGTCTATATCAGACTTATATCAAAGGGAAAACCACACACCAACATATCCAAAGACAGAAAGACATGAAAGTCCTGACCATTCTTTCTGCCTTTTCTTTTCCACAACCATACCTAGGAAGGCCTTTAGCTTGTAACTGCAGACATGGACATGCAAATTTCTGCTCTAGTTGCTGTTGTCCTTATTTTCTTCTCTAAAACAATGCTCTCTGCCTCTTCCACTCCTTCTTTTGTGTTCAGCACTAATTAAAATTTGTTCTTTTAGGATAAATGTTAGCACAAGATTGTGTGTTGTTTGTTTTTATTCAGAAAAACCCTATCTCAATATCAGAAAGTTACTTTAAGCAAGTCTTGTAAAGAAAAGGGAGGGATGGGGTGGAAATGGAGGGAGAACACACACAGAAGAACAAAGGAAAATCACACACAGAAGAACAAAGGAAAATCACTCGCTACAGAGCTGACTACTGCCAGCTGAACAGGCAATTCTGGATGGCAGCAGGTGGTATTTCCTTTCAGCTCCTTTCCTTCCTTCCTTGATCAAAGTTTGAAAGCACAGTTTGAGTTTGCTTTGCAAACTTTTGTTAAAAGGAGAATCCTGATCAGTGTTAACATATGTGCAAATAAAATTGTAAACCATGATTAAGATTGCCCAGGGAATGTTCACAAAGATGGAAAGAAGCATGTTCCAGGCACTGATTCCTGATTTGTGAGGCATGATTTGCTGGGAATCTTGAGTTTGCATCTCACACATGTCCGTTTCCACTGGAATGGAGACATATTGGATTGCAAAAGATATGCAAATGGATTTTAAATTTCCTGGACTTTGGAAATCTCCCTATAGCCACATGGCCAGAAGGAGGAGGAGCCTGCCTGCAAAAGATATCCTCCTCACCATATACTATCTTAGCTAAAGACTGAAACAACATGTAGGCATCTGACTAACTTCTCCAATTGTTTTTCTCCTGTTTGGTTTGTAATATCTTTCCTGATCAAGAAGCCCATGGAGCTTCAAAAGCTTGCAACAAGTATATTGTGCATTTTGGTTGGCCAATAAAGGTATCACTTTTGTTTGAATGTCTGTTTCCAGTTATTCTCTCTTGTTAAGCATATGCATGTGTGTGTGTGCATGTGCACACAAACAGAAACAGAAACACACACACATACACAATAGGTCCACTAAAGATGTTTGGAAAAAAGTTTCTTGGCAACATTTGTTCATAATTACAGAAATAAAAGCAGAACAGTTGTTTAGAAACACATACACAGATGCAGCAAGAATGGTGCATCTGATTCACAGGAAAATAAATATTAATTAGGGTGATACAATTCAGTTGTACAGTATTTGGGGTGATGCAAAGCTTTAATTATAAATGAGACCTCTGCCATTCTCATATAACAATTTCTACTATAGAAAAGCTACTATATAAAAACTATTAGAAATAAAAAACAAATAATGCAAAGCTTTGCACGGACTCATTTCTCATAAATCAGCTCGTCTATAAGCAAAGAAGGATACAAAGAACACAGAATGTTTTATTTTATATTACAAGTGTATTTTAATATATACCACTTACAGATATTGTATCAAGTGATATATAAATAAGAACAAATAAATATATCAATACAATTATATATATATATATATATATATATTCTTAACATTTTTCTTAACAGGTTTTCTGTGATTGAGTGTGTGACTTGCCCAAGATCACTCAATGGGTTTCCATGGTTGAGCAGGAATTT
Source organism: Phrynosoma blainvillii (assembly GCA_026167975.1). Classification (NCBI taxonomy): domain Eukaryota; kingdom Metazoa; phylum Chordata; class Lepidosauria; order Squamata; family Phrynosomatidae; genus Phrynosoma; species Phrynosoma blainvillii. Next base: position 22,441,257 of record JANUYF010000005.1, read on the forward strand.
GAAACCCCAGCGCTCAAACGTCTACTCTACAATAGCTGTACTTCTAGATAAAATAACATTTGTTAAATTTCTCTTTCCTGGTATTTGGCAACTTCCTGTTGATGCTGTACAGGAGATAGTAAAATTATTGTTCTAGGGAACTGGACCTGTTTCCTCAGTAACACGCACTACAACTGGACTTTAAAATGTTACTGGTTAACGTCCATATAGTTCTATAAAGGTAATTCAGCCCTTTGTAAACTCAACATCCTCTTCTAAATGGGAGACTTTTTACACATTTTTGTAGGCTTTGAAGTTTAGAAGAGAGCTATCAGGGGACCTCAAACAGAGTTACAACATAAACACTATTGAATGGCTTACCATATATGACAACATAAGATTACTCAACAGATTAATGAAAATTCAATTGAGCAACTATTTTGATGGGTCAGATGTTCAGCTCTTAAGGGTATACATGCATATGCTCAAAGTACAGGCAAGATTAATTCAGATTATTATTATTATTATTATTATTATTATTATTATTTTGAACTCTAATCACCAATGTTGGCAACTAGGAACACCAAAACTAGATTGCATACAAATAAAAAGGTCCAACATAGCTGCAATCCATAGTGAGAAAGCAGCTGACAGGGCTGGGCAGAGAAAAACTGTGAAACAGCTGGGAAATGCAAGGCACTTTTGAACAGCCTGCAATGTAATCCAAAATAATGCTTCATGTTTACCACACGCATACACACACACACACCATGAAGCAGAAGCAGCCAAACACAAGCCTGGCGCATGCAGGGCAGCTGCTCCTTATTTCTGACCAAACAAAAGTGGGTACAAGTAACTATTGCCAAACAAACAGCCTCCATCCTAAATATCAAAGATAGCAGTACAGCTCTCAGGATTCCCTTTAAATTTATTTTCTTGATTATCAGTTCACAGTTATTTATTGACTTGAGATAGCTAGAAATGTCTGCTTGGACGGGAAAGTATGTTGCATGTTTGAACTCCCAGGTAATTTTAAGACTTTTTTGTTGTTGTTGTTGTTGTTGTTGTTGTTGTTGTTATATTTATTTATAACCTGCCCTCCTACCCCCAGAATTTAGACTCAAAGTGGCTCAAAATTTAAAAGAAAGATATAATTAAAAGCATACAAAAAGAGAGCATTAAAATAGGATTACAGTTAACTCTCCACATTTGCAGCTTTGACTTTTGCAGCTTTGATTATTTGAAGTTTTGATTAATATATTCTCTCTAGGAATCTCTATGTCCTCCAGCACAACTCTGCCAGTCGTTGACCATAGAGTTGTGCTGGAAAACCTAGAGGTTCCTAGAGAAAACACTTCTCTAGGCATCTGTAGGTCCTCCAGCATGATTCTATAATCAACTTTGGGCAGATGCTGACCACAGAGTTGCACTGGAGGACCAGGAGGTTCCTACAGAGCTGTTCTCTTGGGTAAAAAGAATAGTGTTTTCTTATTTGCAATTTTCCCATATTCACTGGGAGTCCTTCACCTCTAACCCCAGTGAATGTGGAGGGAACACTGTAAACTGTTTGCAGTATTAAAACAAGGCAACTTCAATAAAAGAATAAAATGCAATTAAAATATTTTAAAGGCTCTTTAAAATAAGTCACTTAAAACAATACACCCTCTAGCCATTCTTTAATTTTTTTTTTTAAGCATGTCTGGATAAGGTTTTAGCCTTCCGCTAGAAGACAGACAAGGAAGGGGCCATTCTGGCCATTCTCCCTAGGAAGGAAGTTCCAAGTCTAGGGAGAAGGCCCTCTTTCATGTTCCCACCAACCACGCTTGCAATGGTGGTGGGACTGAGAAAAGGGCCTCTCCTGATGAACTTAGAGCATGGGCCAACTCATACAAGGAGATAGGGTTTTATTGGTCATATCCAGCACTTTGATTGTGCCTGGAAACATGTTTAAAACTGTCAGGTACAAACAGAGTCCTGTACTTGGGGAACAGGAATCATAGCTTCACTTGATCACAGTTTTCACTGAGTGAACTTGACCAGTCAATACCTAGCAGCTGAAAGGAGGAGGGACAGGTCGAAAATGCAACCAAATTATAGGTGTCAGGTATCAGAAGTACGAGAGTCTACGAAATAGGTAGCATATGTCACAATATATAGAAATTTCTACCAAAAAATAACTGAACAAAAAAAAGCTACTTGCTTAATCTTAAAAACAACACTATCAACACATTTTAATTTGAAAGAAATTTCAATCAGTCCTTTGTTGTTTCTGACCAATGCTGTATAAATTGATCTACCAGCTAAAATATTCCCTAGTATACAACATCTAAGTACTGTTTTATCCAAGCTTTCAATTTTCATTCCAATCCTCCACTTATCAAGGGATATTTTCCTGCTCACTAAGAGATATAATTTCACTGTATTTAAGGTAACAGCTCTCCACTCTAGCTAGAAATACTTCAGCTAATATGTTATACTTAAGAAATGCACTTGAACCATCCACACTATCTAATAATGTATCCTGTCCAGCACACATAAAAATCTAAGTAAGATTACAGCATTGTCCTTGGGCCTTAAATGCTTGGGGAGGAAGTGAGGTCTGTCATTTCATTCCTTTCTTTTCTGAAGAATGGAATACATGTATTTAAAATAAATAAATCTTGAACTCTTATGCAATGCTCTCGGGTAGCATTTTTCTTTTTAAATAATATTAAAACCATCAGATAGAATCCTTCAGTCCCTGGCACATGTGAACAGTAATATTTTCTTATTAAGATCTGGAAGGTTTAAAATCAGCTTTCAGCAGAACATCTGTTGCACAATAACTGTGATAAGAGGGTGCAGAAATATCCAGGGCGATTAGAGCGGAGGCCAGCTCTTTGTTTGGAAAATGTGTCTAGTTTGAAATATTACTGGAGTAAAGTCACCTTCTTGACATGAGATTTCAAAATAGTGGGTAGGGCCATAGCTCAGGGACAGGGCAGAGCATGTGCTTTTCATGCAGAAGGTCTCAGATTCAATCCCTGGCATCTCCGGATAGGGCTTGGGAAATACCTGTTGAACCTCTGAAGAGCTGCTGACACTCAGTGTAAAACAGAATTGGGCAGGCCCTGAGGCAGAATCTGATCCTGCAAAGGGGAAAACCCACTCCAGAGATTCTCCAGATGGATATTCCCCCTAACTCATAACATCATTATCTAGTCAGTTTTTGCAAAGGTTTTTGCTCTTTCTGAAAGGCCGTAATGCCTCTCCTAAGGTTAAGTTGCTGACAATAAGAGATTTCAGCTAAAATATGCTTGTGTTTTTAGTGCTTACTACCACTAAGATGTGGCCTCTGAAAACTTCTTTGAAATTCAATTTGGCCCTTGGGTTGGATGAGGTTTCCTACCACTGTGTTGAAAATATGGGGCTGGTTCAAGACCCAACCGCCGCTTGACGGAGTGAGCGCCCATCACTAGTCCCAGCTTCTGCCAACCTAGCAGTTCGAAAGCATGTAAAAGTGCAAGTAGATAAATAGGTACCACTTCTGTAGAAAAGTAACAGTGTTCGATGCATCTCGGCATTTAGTCATACTGGCCATATGACCACAGAGTCGTCTTTGACAATGTTGGGTCCCTTAGCTTAGTAACAGATATGACAGTCAGGCACGACTAGACAATATTATCAAAGGGGAAACCTTTACCTTTACCTTTTAAACCAAGGCAGCTTCCACTATTTGAGTAATTTGCACAGGACCATGCTGCCTTGCAGTGCAGTACGTTATCAAGAACAAAGCTTACAGTAAATTTAGAAAACCTCTACAAAGCTCCTCTAAAAAGCTTAGTATGAATGTCAGTGACCCCTAAGCCCATTTAAAGGGAAAAGAAACAAATTCAGCTGAAACATTAAATTCTTCCTTCCTACACCATGTGTGAACTGTCTCACTGGATCAAGACAAAAGGAGTCTCCTAACCCAGCACCCTGTTTCCAAAAGCAGCCAGCTAGATTTCCTAGAAGCTTGCAAGAACAATGAGAAACTGATGGCTTTCCTTCACTGGTCTCCAACATCTACCTCTCATCATTATACTGCCTCCAAATTTCAATAAAACACCTTTTTTAAAAAGCTTATTTCCCAGATTCCAACTAAGATGTATTTTAAGCCTCAAAGGCATGATTTACTAGCTGCAATTAAACAAGTGTAATTAAAATTGCATTCTCACATATAGTATCTCAACAGATTAAACAAACCTTCAACACCGCTAAGATTAAAATCACTATGGTAAAAAAGAAATTAAGAGTAATACTCCAAAACCTGGAGGAAAGAGGATGGGAAGAGACCAACTCACAGTTTAAGAACTTTGGCCACATAATAGCACTTGCTTTTGTCTAGATCAGAAATGGCTTCTTTGATACTGTTCAACTTAGTTAAACACTTTGTCTTTCAAAGAAATTTTGAACAATTGTGTCTTCTCACCTTGTTCTAACTTTAATGTGTGCAGTCATTGTAAAAGTTCAAACTTCCTACTGCAAAAACAACTGAGACATTAAAAACAAACAGGATGTTAACATGGGAGAGAACAGTAACCTGATGCCCAGTTCTGTCCCATCCAGTGCTAAATTTTAGCACCAACAATGTGGAGCAATCAGGAAGTGTCCACACAACCTCCAGAGATGAAATAGGAAACAGTCACAAGATGAAACCCTCCTTCACAGGTTGCAGCAAGACATTTTGAAAAGGATATTCAGAAAGACTCCAGTGAGTTTCCATCCTGCTCTAAGGCAACTGATGACTTGCTTTCACAACAGTAATTAACATTAACAAAATGTCAGTTACATGACAATTTGGAAAACAAATCTTTATCTAAGCTTTTTACATTTAAGAGGCATTTATTATGGCTATAGCCTGTGACAGATTAATCAGTCCAATTGTCTGTGATCAAAGTTACAGTCTGAATCCACAGAGACTTATCTTTTCCTATTTTAGGGAAGGGATAGAGCTGTAAGGCGAATTATTCCCACATAAATGTGGGTTAACAAAAATGAATGGGAAGTAAACTTTGTTGCTGCTACAACAACATCCAAAATCCAAAAAACAATGACACATCTGTTAGGCCAACCAAAATGCACAAAATAAGTTGCAAGCTTTTGAAGCTCCAATGGCTTTTTCATCTGGCAAAGATGTTAAAGATCATACAGAAGAAAAACAAATGATGATCATATTAATCACAAGCCTGCATTTTGTCAAGATGTGACTGCTCTCAGTTCAGGTGGTACTGGATGGAAATTCATGCAGGCAGGCCCCTCCTCCTGGTTATGTGGGTACTCCAGGAAATAATTTTTTTTAATGTTCCATTAGCTAGAAAAGAAGAGATGCTCCTTCTACTAAAGAATCACTGACAGTACCTTTTTCTTTTTTTTCTTTTTTTAAAAAAGTGCCTGTAGTTGGCAATTGCCTCGCTGAAATCCACATTTAATAATGTGATCCTGAAAGCAACTTCTGCCACTCAATTTTATAGAACCATAAAGTTGGAAGAGATCACAAGAGATCAGTAGTCCAACCCCTTGCCATGCAGGTATACACAATCAAAGCACTTTCATGAGATGGTCCCTTTTCTCACTTGTATTTTGAAACTTCAGCCAAGGAAACCTGCTGGCTGACCTTGGGCCTCAGAAGAAGGCAAAGGCAAACTGCCTCTGCACAAATCTTGCCAAGTAAATAATGTGATAGGGTCACTGTGAATAAGAAACAACTTGAAGGCACAGAACAACAACAACAACAATTTTGAAACTACACGCAGAAGTGCAAACAAAACATAGGTGAAAACCATGTTAACCCACAACTTCCAGCAGCCTCTTATAAGAACAACCAATGCTGAAATAAATGCTGAGAGCTGTAATCCAATAACACCTGAAAATGGCAGCAGCTTTGTAGCATGAAGAAGATATCCCTGAACTACAGAGAAGCCTTCAGGATTTCTTCAAGACTCCCTTATCCCATACTGAGATTGTGTTTAAGGAGTCTTCCTCTGCATCTGGCCAGAAGGAGAGCCTATCAGTTCCATGTTCTTCAATGCTCTTTGTATAGAGAGGATGTATGCATTGAAATGAAATGCATATACTTACAACAAGAATTTGCTTTGGGTATGGCTAGCAGAGCTGTATTTGTATGTATTTACAGCATGACATGCTCTGACCATTTCCTTACCAATAATCAATGAAACTAAGTGAAGACTTGGGACTTAGAACTCTTAGCAGAGTTGCTCCCATGTAGGTTATATTTGACAATCTACAACAAAGAGGTTTCTCTGTCTCTTGTTTTTACTATCAAAAGCTAAGATCATTCTGATCTTCTAGAGTTGAAATAAGAGGCCTTTTCATTCAACAATTACTGCCGGTAATGTGTCATGGCTACAGATTACGAAAAGAGCTACAAATCAAGAAGTCCCTGGCTGAAACTTAATTTCTGCCCTGAATTCACTAGTGTTAGGCATGCCTCCCTTTCAGCCTCTTCCCCAGCAAACAGTCTTAAAGAAAAAGTTCGTGTCTGGCCTTCCATGTGTTTTGTTCCAATAGTCCCACATTCACTTACCATAATCCCTCACTACAAGGGCTGCTGAGAGTTGTTGGTCAAACATCAGGAGATTCACTGATCCTCCTCCAACCTCACTTTATAGGACTGTAAGAAACAGTACAAGTACAAGGTTTGAAACCCTGCTCAGCACTTGGGCAAGTCACACACTCTCAGCCTCAGAGGAAGGGGAAGGCAAACCCCCTCTGAACAAATCTTGCAAAGAAAACTAATGATTGCTTCACCTTAGGGGCAGCATAAGTCAGAAATGACTTGAAGGCACACAAAAACAACAGCATTCATTCACAGGTATCTTCTTGCTTGCTACCTCTTTTTACAAGCAGTACAGAAAGAAAGTATACAGTTAGTAAAAACAAACAAACAAACAAGATAAAACTTGCAACAAAACAATCAATGAAATCCAGACTTAGTAATACTCAGAATAAATAGCAGAACTGGAGGTAGTCACAGATAGGCCTAAGAGTTTTCCTAAACTATGCTGATGTCATTTATATCTCATCTTTCCTCCATGTTAAAACTCCCACATACAGTCACCCATAGAGGTGACCTAGTTTAACTTTAGCAATGCCGATGCTTCATGTGCCCTTAAAATCTTGGCAAACCTGCAACTGAGAGCCCTCCAGTTATCTGAACTGCAACTCCCTATTCTCCCACTATGCTAACTCATGTTGATGGAAAATGCAGTCCATGACTCCAAACTGGATTATACCCTTTCTTTGCAGTTATTGTTTTGTTCAAATACCTGTAAAACTTCAGTGGGCTCCTTAAACTTGCTACAATGATAATATTAGGATCAGGCTGACATCACAGTCCCATGCAAGTCTACTCAGAAGTAATTTAAAGGGACTTGCATGCCAGTGAACCTACAACTGAGCCTGAGGCACATTAGCATTCACAGAGTCAAACACTTACAAAGTGATGAAAATCATCCTAGCCCTGATTTTCAAGTCAAATCATAGCATGGGTTTTAATCCAGAGAGATGATCTAGGTACCAAAGTATAAGGAAACAGGTTTGGCCCTTGAAGGGAGTGTCTGCTGAAAACATTGCCCATGTGAGAGGAGGAGTTGATTTTTAAAAAGTGTCTGGAAACAACTTTCCTCTCTTGAGAAGGAATGCTTCCTCACTAGCAAATGGGATGGTGAAGTGGAAAGGATTGCATTAAGAGAAGAAAATGAATCCCAACAGAAGAATACAGTTACAAAAATAAAAACATCCTTCATTTCAGCTCCCACAGTACAGAGATGATGTTCCAAATGAAAACACTTATGTATCCAAATTGCATGGTTTTCAAGGCTAACCATTACAGCTTTTTAGAACTGAACACTTGTACATGAGTAACCAAAACTGTAATACAAAACAACTTGGAAATATTACATTTTTGGACTACAACTCCAAAAAGGTAACTTTTCCAAGCTCAGGGAAGATTGGGGAACACAACACAAACTCTTACTCAATACCTCAGTAGTATACGCTCCAAGAAGAGTTACTAAGTGCAAGGCCTTCACTGCGGTTGTCCCAAAAGTCTGTGGGATAAAACGCACAGTTGTTTCTCTTGTTTCCCTCTGGATAGGATACAAATTGCTTATATTCCAGAAGATAGCTGGCAGCCAAGGTTGCCATTCCACTTGTTTCATAACATTTTGAATTGGATTTTAGAACGCTCTTCTCTCTCTCTCTCTCTCCCTAATTTTATTTACAGGCAGCATAGTATAGTGGCTTGACCACTGGACAATGTTTCTGGAGACTCAGCCATGAAAACTCACTGGGTGACCTTGAGCAAAGTCACTCTCTCAGCCTCAGAGGATGGCAAAATAAACAACCTCTGAACAAATCTTACCAAGAAAACCCATGATAGGACCATTTTAGGATCACCATAAGTCAGTAACGACTTGAAGGCACACAACAACAACAACAACCATTTTATTTGTGAGGTGGGTTGTATTAGGAAATACCTTGGAATTAGGAAAATACATAAATAAAATCAACTCTTTTTGTCAGAGGTGATTTTCAGAACACTGAAAACATAACCATGGAAAGTGACTTTATTCTTTTCAGACTATAAAGCGTTTGCCATAAACTGTATTGACAACATTATCAAACATTTTGCAAAATAACTGTCGGAAGGAGGGGGAGAGAATGTTTATTTTGGGAAATGTTTGTTGAGGTCATCAATGCAAAATTTATAAGAGAAGAACATTTTTTTCAGAGTGGAAATTCACATCACTCAAGCAAGATTTCAACAACCTATTGAAGGTATCAAGCAAAGAAAAAAAATTCAGTACACTCTCTACAGCTTTCAATTTGGATTGTGAAAACTCCGCAAGCCCACTGTGCTGTAGTCCAAAGCACATGTGCAGTGCAATTCCAAGGATGTTTGCTCAGAATAAGTCTTATTAAATTCAGTGGTAGTCACAAGCACATGTAGAAAATGACAGTCCTAATTTGAATTCCAAATGAAATCAAGGGGACATTTGTAAGTAAGCATGATTAGGATCAGGCTATAAAGTTACAATCTGAACAACATTTCCTTGGTGCTGCTGAAATTGGCTCAAATGAAGATTGAAATCAAGGAAGCTGTACAAGCCTACTCATGTCTGTTCAGAAGAATGTCCCTATGATTTCAGCAAGGTTTACTCCCAGGCAGGTGGGAAGAGGATTGCAACCTAAGTCAGTTGAACTCCATAGGATTTGGCCTTACCATGGGTCTAGGAGAATGAATGGTTAACAAAGCAAACTACATTTCTCCCTCCACATTTGCTGGGGTTAGGTGCATAGGACCCCTGTGAATGAGGAAAAACTGCAAATAACAAAAACACTATGTTTTTACCAGAGAGATCACCTCTCTGGGATTCTCTAGATCCTCCAGTGCAACTCTGTGGTCAACATCTGCCAGACATTAACCACAGAATTGCGCTGGAGGAGCTACAAATGCCTAGTGGAGTGTTCTCTCTAGGAACCTCTATGTCCTTCAGTGCAACTTTTGGTTAAAGTTGACCATAGAGTTGCGCTGGAGGACCTAGATATTCCTAGAGAAAACATATTAATAAAATCCATGAATAATCATATCCGCAAAAGTCAAAGCCGCAAATGTGGATGGATGAGTGTAAACTGTACAAAAAAGCTAGTCCAAAAATGTATTTGTCCATAGGTTTGTACCCACTCAAATTTGACAAGTTTAATGTTAACCCCATGGCACAATCACAGTATTATCCAGTCCTAGAAAGATTCATCTCTGAAAATCAGCCCTTCAGACAAAGCAGCCACCCGGTTAACACTGACAACAGCCCAGCCTTACTTGCTACAGTGTGCAGAAGAGCCATAGAAAGACACTAGTATTTAGTCAGTATGTTTTAAGAGGTAACCCAGAAAGAAAAAACTTATTCAAGCCAAAGACAAAATGTGACCACAGACCTCCTTCTTTCTGCACAAAGGGAACTTGTAGCACCTTTCAGACCTCCTCAGATGCAGATCAAGGGCTCATGCACACTATGATTTAACCTGGTTTGCAAACCAGGTTAAAAGTGTCTCATTCATACTCAAACCTTTTTCACCCTCAAGTGTAATTGGGGTGAATCAGGGCAAACTGGCACAAGCCCTCTTGACTTGGGTCATTTTGAAAAGGTTCCTTTAGCACGTTTTTTCAAAAGACACGGGTTGCCCCAAATGTGAACGTGCTGCCGATCACATTCGGGCACCCGGAGGGAGGTGCAATGGGCAGCGGGTTGGCAGAGGGGTGGAATTACCAACCCCAAAGGTCTTGCCAAACTGCCCCTTTTTCCACCTCTCAGTGCTGGTGGCAGTTCCATGGCTCTCTTTGATGTTAAATTTCCCACACTGTCAAAGTGGTCCCTTTAAATCAGCATGTTGATGATTTGGTGCCCTGTTTCCCTGTCACAGGTGTGAGAAGTCATCAGGGGGGTGGGGGGGAACCTGCCCTGACATGCATTAATCCTTGATTGTAGTTTTCCCCCATGGCATGCATGGATCCCATGGATTAATGCATGCCAGGGCAGTTTTCACCCCACTGCACCGAAGACTTCTCACACCTGTGAACCCACAGTCCTGGGATCCTGCACAGGAGTGCAGGGTCTGTCAAAGTTTTTTTAAAAAATGCACCATGCCCCCCCCCCCCGGGATCCCTCTCCCCAACTTCCCTAACTCCTGCCCCAAAGGGGAAAAGGGCACCAAATCACTGGGAGAAGTGGAAAAGAGCTGCACACTGATTTAAAGACACCACTTTGACAGTGCGCAAAATTTAAAATCAAAGAGATCCACGGAACTGCCACCAGCACTGAGAGGTGGAAAATGTGGGGGCTTGACCCTTGAGGTGGGTAAGTTCCACCCCTCTGACCAATGCTCCTGCCTCCCATCAAATGTGAACTTTGATGGAAACACGGACAGATTCGATGTTGGCAAACATAATGTGAACATCGCTTTGGTTTCGAACCGCTTCATCATTCCGATAAGATCCAGTTAAAAAAAAATATATCCCTAAAGTGTGAATAAGCCTCAAGTCTACGAAAGCTTATGCTACAACTTCTTTCACACAGTTAAGTCTCAAAGGTGCTACAAGACCTTTTTGCATACTGATATTGTACACTAACACGGTTCTGTCTTGAATTCTACCTCCTCCTTTCTAGGTAGTCTTCCAGAAGTAAGACTTTGGCTTAGTCATTTGCAAAAACATGAAAAGCCTTGGTTTAAAAAACCTCAGAAGGCTCTGAATGGAAATATCAGCAAACATTTTAAGGCTTTTCAAAGCCAAACTCCCTAGTTAGCAAAATAGACCACAAAAGCTCCAGACTTTAAGTTGAAGCAAAATTAAGGAGGAACATTAGTAGATGCTGTTGATGTCTAGGGCCTGTGTGCATCCGAAAACAGATGTTTCATCCTGAAAGTAACTTGATGTCCACTGCAAGGCTTAGAACCAAGCTATCAACAGACAACTAAGTGTGTTACTGTTACCCAGCTAACAAGAAGACTGTTGCAAATCAAATAAAATGGAGATCACAACAAGCACTGCAATCCTAGATCCTAGTACAGTCGGCCCTCCGTTTTCGTGGGGGATCTGTTGCGGACACAGACACACACCTGTGAAAACTGAGATCTGTCAATATTCAAGCTCCATAGGCTTGCATGGGGCGCATCCTTGCAGGCACGCCCAGAGGGGTGCACCCTATTGATTTTAATGGAGGTCGCCCCTCCGTGAATGTGCAAAAGCACGGATTTCAAGTCCACAAGAATGGAGGGGCGACTGTAGTAACCTTTTTTTATTCAAGAGGACCTCCTATCTCTGCAGAGAGGTTCCTCATCTTGGAACCTAAGCTCACTTTCAACCAGGTTTGCTTTCAAGCCTGAATCAGACACATAGTAGACTTTTAACAACAGCTGGTGGAGTTATAAAAGATCTCTCTCCCTCTCTCACACACACTTTATTTATTTATTCACTTATTTATACTTGGCCCGTTATCAAAAGATCTCAGGATGAGGTACCTACAGATTAAAAAGCAATTTAAAACAGGGGCACAGAGTGGCCAAAACCTAGTTACTGCCAGTCCCACTTTGAGCAAAGCCTTCAGATCTATCCCATTGTTTAGTCTGAACTAAAACAGACCCACCGATTAAAACATCAGCATTTATGTAACTAAGGAAGGAGCAAGCCTGGTGTAGTGGTCTGAGCGCTGGACTATGACTTTGAGGACCAGGGTTCGAAACCTGGTTCAGCCATGTAAACCCACTGGGTGACCTTGGGCATGTCACACTCTCTCAGACTCAGATGGTGGTAAGGGCAACCCTCCCTCTGAAGAACTGCCAAGAAAACCCCAAGCTAGGGTGGCCATAAGTCAGAAACAACTTAAAGGCACAAAACAACAACAACCATTTATGGAAATCCCATTGATTCAGCGGCTGGACTCTAGTTAACAACTAGATTTAGGCTTGGCAGGGGGGCACTTTCTGGCTGGGGGGGTGCAGGAGAGGGTCAGGGCAAATTGCTCTTTAGCAAAACAAAAGGGGGAAGGATTTTGCCATTTCGCTCCCCTTCCCCGAACCCACACACTCTCTCTTTTTCTTTCAGAATCACAGAATCCTAGAGTTGGAAGAGATCCCCAAGGGCCACCTGGTCCAACCCCCTGCCATGCAGGAATACACAATCAAAGCACTCCCAACATATGGCCATCCAGCCTCTGTTTAAAAACAAAGAAGGAGACCCCACCACACTTCAAGGCTGCATATTTCACTGTCCAACAGCTTTCACTGTCAGGAAGATCTTCCTAATGTTGAGATGGAATCTCTTTTCCTGTAGCTTGTATCCATTGCTCTGAGTCCTATTCTCTGGAGCAGCAGAAAACAAGCTTGCTCCATCTTCAGTATGACATCCCTTCAATTATTTAAACAGGGCCTCCCCAGGTTCCCTCCCACCACTCTCCTTTCTGCCCCCAGCGCCTTCTTACCCTTCCACATCTTGCTGGCAAGAGTCAGGGCAGGGTGCCCAGAAGTCCTCATAACTGCCAAGGAGGACAAGGCACCCCAAAATGGAGGACCTTCCCGAAAAAGAGAGAACAGGACCAAAGAAGAAAGCTCAAAACATTCCTAGAAGTGTAAATTCCTGTGTCCTTTGCCCTGCTCAAAATGGACTACCTTTTGGAATCCCTCCCGGACAGATAAAGCTGAAATGGAGGACAAGCCCAAAATCAAACTCTCCTAGAAATGTAAATCCATGCTTCTTAGCCCTGCTCAAAATGGAGGGCATTTGGGAATCCCTCCTGGGCAGAAGGCCGAAATGGAGGACGTGAGCAAATAAAAGCACAAAACAGTCATATAAATATAAACTCCTGCTTCTTAGCCCTGTTCAAAATGGAAGACCTTTTGGGAATCTCTCTTGGGCAGCAAAGGCTGAAATGGAGGACGTGAGCAAATAAAAAGTCAAAACAGTCATAGAAATATAAACTCCTGCTCTTTAGCCCTGCTCAAAATGGAGGACCTGGGCAGAAAAGGCTGAAATGGAGGACGTGGCCAAATAAAAACTCAAAACATTCATAGAAATATACAGTAAACTCCTGCTTTTTGAGCCCTGTTCAAAATGGAGGACTTTTGTGGGGGAAATCCCTCTTGGGCAGAAAAGGCTGAAATGGAGGACGTGGCCAAATCAAAAGCTCCAAAGGCTAAACTCAAGCTTCTTAACCCTGCTCAACATGGAGGACTTTTTGGGGACTCCTTCCTGGGCAGAAAAGGACGAGACCAATTTAAAAAAAAAAAAAAGCTGCAAACAGTCCCAGAAATATAAACTCCTGCTTCTTAGCCCTGCTCAAAAGGGAGGACCTTTGGACAGAGAGAGGTAGGACAGAAAGGTCCTGGGGAAGGCAGGGTCGCCAGGAACTTGGGAAAACAAAGTGCCTTCCCCTGAGGACTCCAACTCCCAGAATCCCCCGGGGGTGGGGAGGGAAGGAGCCAGGGTCCCTAGGGCCTCCCCTTTCTTTCTTTCCCTTCAGGGGTGGCCAAGGTTTCCTCCTTACCTGGGGCTCGGCTGCCCACCTGCCTTTTTCGCGGAGCGTCGGGGCTGAAGGGAGGACGGAGTTCCCAACAAAGGGGAAAGTTGCTGCTCCTGCTTCTGCTCCTGCTGCCGCCTTCTGTGACCAAGGGCTGAGCAAGCAAAGAGGAAGAGGAGGAGGAGGAGGAGGAGGAGGAAGGCAGCAGCTGGAGGGGGCGGGAAGGGCCAGAAAGGCGCAGCTGCTCCTCCTGCTCCTGCTCCTATTCCTGCTGGCTTGGGAGGCTGCCCTTTTGCATCCCCCCCCCCTGCTGCGTCCGCACTGGAGACATAACCCGTTTCGAGACCACTTCGAACCCCACCACCACGCACCACCCCATGGCTCCAGGCTGTGCAATTCTGGGCACTTTTGTTCTGGCACCTGTCCAAAAAAGGGGTCCCCAAAGGTCCTCCCTGTCCAAAAAAAAAAAAAAAAGCAGGGGTAGGCAACCTTTTTGAGCCGGGGGCCAGGTACAGATTTGAAAACTCAGGCTATGCAAATATCTTGACCTTTTTATGGTGTTTTGTTCTAAGTTTGTCGACGTCTTTTAAAGCAGGGGTAGGCAGCCTTTTTGAGCCCGGGGGGGGGGGGCGGGTTGCTGTCCCTCAGACAATTGGGGGGGGGGGCGGCCGAAGCACGAAAAATAAATAAATAAATAAAATATTTAAAAAAAATAAATAAATAAATATGCATGCACACTCTCTCAGCCCCAGAAAAGCCATGATGGCAAACCCCCTGTGGAGATTTTGCCAAGAAAACCCCAAGAACAAGTAATAACAACAATAATCAATATCATCATGGTGGGCGGTGGCGGCGGCAGGACCCGCCTGGGGCCAGTCCAAAGGCCTCGGAAGGCCGCATCCGGCCCCCGGGCCTTAGGTTGCCTACCCCTGAAAAATGGTGTCCCCAAAGGTCTTCCCGTTTTAGAAGAAGCAGGAGTTTGTACGTCTATGGCCCCCAAATGCTAGGAATGGCCATTGATTCTGCCATCAGAGCTCTCTCTTTCTCTCTCTCTCTCTCTCTCTCTGGCAGAGAAGGCTAAAGGTCTCCCCCCCCCCAAAAAAAAACTACAGCTCCCAGAATCCCCCAGCACATGGAAAGCGGGCAGTCTCCAACGGGATTGTTTCTGCATTTGGGGTTTGGGGCCTGCCCTGGCTCCAAGTTGTGGGATTCTGGATAGGGTAGTTGGTTGTGGCACTTTGTAGCCTTCTGTCCGGGAGGGATTTCCCAAAGGTCCTCCATTTTGAGCAGAGCTAAGGAGTAGGATTTAGGTTTCTAGAAGGGTGTTGAGTTTTTAGTTGGGCAAGTCCTCCATTTCAGCTGTCTGTCCAGGAGGGATTCCCAAAGGTCTTCCATTTTGAGCAGGGCGAAGAGGCAAGAGTTTACATTTCTATGCAGAAATAATCCAGTTGGAGACCGCTTTAACGGCCCTGGCTCAGTGCTAGGGAATTCTGGCAATTGCAGTTTATCATGGCGCCAGAGTTCTCTGGCTAAATGTCTCACAAAACTAGTGCCCCCAGAATTGCCTAGCATTGAGCCAGGGCCCTTAAAGTGGCCTTCAACTGGATTATTGCTTCTAACTTTAGTGCTCAGTTGGCTATATCTTTACACTTTAGGATCTGGTCTAGTTCTTCCATTGCTGCCCTTCCCATTCCTAGTCTTTTTCTGACTTCTTGGCTGCAGTCCCCTCAAGGAGGTCAGAGAGAAATTGCTGTGGCCTCAAGTTCCTTGCTTTCCCTTTGGGAATCCAAAAGAATCCCACTAGTTTAGGATCCTTGAGGGTAAGTAGTGACTTTGGGGCTTTACAGACTGCCAGAAATAATGCAGCTTGAGTCCACTTTAACTGCCCTGGCTCAGCGCTAGGGAATCATGGGAACTGTAGTTTATTGTGGCACCAGAGCACTCTGACAGAGAAGGCTCAGTGTCTCTGAAAAAAAATACAATCCCATGATTCCCTAGCACTGAGCCAGGACAGTTAAAGTGGACTCAAGCTGCATTATTTCTGGCCGTCTGTAAAGGCCCCTTCTTGCAAAGACAACTTGCGGTGTAGTCTGAGGCAGAGCTAGCACCACAAAAGGCCAGAGCAAACAGTTCTTTGCAAATCATGCTTTCTCTTTTAGTTGCCTTTTTGAAAAATCACAATAAGAATTTATGAAATTCTGTAGTTTTCCAGAAACAGTTGATGGGATGATAACAGGCCTGGGAGACAACATGCAAATGGCACCAATTTTAGAAAAGTTGCATTGGTTATCTCTTCCTCCCCCCGGAATAATTTAAAGCGCTGCTGTGTGTGCCTTCAAGTCGCCTGTCAACCTATGGGGACCACATGAATTTCATAGGGTTTTCTTAGCTAAGGAATACTCTGAGTATTCCACCATTGCCTTCCTCTGAAAGAGCCTACAGCACCTGGTATTCATTGGAAGTCTCCCATCCAAGTACTAACCAGAGCTGAAACTTTTTAACTTCCAAGATCAGAAAGGATCTGGTGCCTTTTAGGAGGCCTTCAAGTGCTGATACTGACCTGTACAATTCCAAAAAGTTTGAGGAAGGGCCTTTACAGACTGCCAGAAATGATCCATCTTGAGACCACTTTAACTGTCCTGGCTCAATACTAGGGAATCATGGGAACTGTAGTTTATTGTGGCACCAGAGCTCCCTGACAGAGAAGGCTCAATTTCTCAGAAAAAAACTACAGTTCCCATGATTCCCTAGCATTGAACCAGGACAGTTAAAGTGGTCTCAAACTGGATTATTTCTGGCAGTCTGTAAAGGCCTGAAGTCAGTTTATTTCTATATTCTTTCAACTTCAGGAACCCACCCAAGTCTTGAGATCAACATTATAAATCCAATGTTATCCTCAACTTCTAAGGACCATAAACAGGGCTTTTCGGGTGATCGGCCCAGCAATTGTGATTTCACCCATTAATCTTCTCCATGGAAATAATCTCCTCCATGGAGATTTGCCAAATTACTTCCACTTTCCTTTTCTCTATCCTGCTTTAGGGAACTTTATAGTTTATCGTTTATAGCTTTGTTTTGTACTGGACCCACCTGTGTTAAACCACAGTTTTGTTTGTTTTGGTGAACCTTTATTGTTTTAAAACTGCATTTGTGCCACTGTAGCTAAATTGTAAGCTTTGTGAAGGCATTTTACTCTGAAAAGTAGGGTATAAACACAGAGAAGAGTACTGATAATTAAAGGAATGAAGGCTACAGTCCTATAACACATACCTGGGAGTGAATCCTATTCAACTCAGTCCTATAACACATACCTGGGAGTGAATCCTATTCAGCTCATGAGAGTGAATCCTATTCAAATCCTATTCAACTCAACCTATTCACCTAAGTAAACATAGAAAGGATCCCACTGTTGTTAAAACAATAATCATACCCCTTTCTATTAGTGGGACTCTACTTCTAAGGAGACGTATAAGGTTGCCCTGTAAGGCAATAATCCTATGCACTCTTACCTGGATGTAAATCCTGCTGAACTCAGTGGAAAATTCTGAGAAGTCATCGGTAAAACTGTCCTGTAGATTATGAGTAAAGAATTGGTTGAAATCTTATTTCCACCATGAACCCACTGGGCAGCCTTATAGGAAGGAAGCATCAGGAGGTTCTCAGGTACTGTGCGAACACATAATACATATACACATAAACCAGAACCATGTATGGCATCCAGATTTTAATTCAGGAACCATAAGATACAAACTCTAATGATCAGCAGTAGTTGTAATGATGCTAATTCCATATGCTTTACTCCACAGCCTCCAAAGCCTGCTTTTCTTATAATATGTTCTGTATATACCATAAGTTGAACAAGTAGGGTGATAAGATGCAGCCGTGTCTGACTTCCTTGCCAATTGGGGACCATTCTGTTTCTCTGTGTTCTTTTCCGACACTAGCCTCTTGTCCTGAGTACAGATTCCTCATCAGGACTATCATCTGTGTTGGCACTCCCATGACTTTAAGGACATTCCATAGCCTTTCATGGTCTATGTAGTCAAAGGCTTTGCTATGTTTATAAAGGACATGCTGATTTTCTTTTGGAATTCCCTCGTTTGCTCCCTTAGCCATCATATGTTTGTAATGTGGTCCCTAGTGCCTCTTTATTTCCTGAACCCTGCTTGAATCTCTGGAATGTCTCTCTCTGTGTATGTATGTTCAACTTGTGGTCTACTGGGACTCCTAGGGCCTCTGCAGACGGGTGGCCATGGGCTGCCCCGAGAAGCCGCAGATTTGAGCCAAGGCTGCTCCACTCCTCGGCCCCGATCCACTCTTTTTCCGTGCCCCGATCCACTCTTTTTCTTTTGCAAGGCACAGAAAGGGCGCACACCTCTTCGACATCTCTTCCGGCTCAGCATGTCTGGACGCTGAGCCGGAAAGACGTAATCAGAGCGCCCATCATGTGCAACAACGGGCGCTCTGATTACGTCCTCAGGAAGGGGTTGGGGCACCCAGCGTGAGGCTGCCCCTCTCCTTCCTTGCCTCCAAGAAGGCGCAAAGCGCCGTCTGCAAAGGGGGCTAGATCCCTTTCACACATAGTCTCGTTAAGCCAGGTGTCCCCCATCCTATATCTATGTGTTTCGTTTTTCTGCCCTAAGTGCAGTACCTTACATTTCTCCGTGCTGAAATTCATTTTGTTAGCTTTGGCCCAGCTTTCTAATCTATTAAGGTCTTCTTGAATTCTGATCCTGTCCTCTGGGCTATTAGCTATTCCTCCTAATTTGGTGTCATCTGCAAATTTGAGAAGCATGCCTTCTATTCCTTCCTCCAAGTCATTGATAAAGATGTTGAATAGCACTGGGCCCAGGACAGAACCCTGTGGCACCCCACTGGTCACTTCTCTCCAGGAGCTTCCATAATCTCCAGCTAACATGGTCATATTGGATGCAGATAATGAGAGCTGTAGATCTGGAATGTACCAGGTTAGGGATGCAGGCCTAATGTAACAGTTCTGTGCATGCACAGTTTCTGCTCCAAAAAGGGAGGGAACAGACATTTCCAATTACTTTTTTATTAAAACACCCTTGGGAGATTTTCTTCTGAAACTTGCTTGCCGTACAATCAGGCTGTCATTAATAAGAGAGAAGAATTATGAGCATTGCTGCTGATTTCTTTATTAGCTTGGGTAGTAAATAAATATGCCAAAATGGTGAAGAAGAAGAAGAAGAAGAAGAAGAAGAAGAAGAAGAAGAAGAAGAAGAAGAAGAAGAAGAAAATAGAGGCAACAACAACAACAAAAAATCCACTCACTTGCAAGTCTAACCTTATATTAATGTTGTAACCCCAAATTGTCCCCCCACTTTATAAAATCTTTGCCCCTTATTTGTTCTGGAATAAATTATATGCATAAAGTTTAATGAATATCAGAACTTATGGATATGCTCATGTTACCAGGTGGATACCATTTGTGGCTGTAATCTTTATTCCAGCCAACAAAAATATCTCAAAGCCATAAAGTATCAAAGTTTAGCTGCAAATGTTACGTCCATTTTGCACCAAATAAGAGCCAATTTAAATGTGACAGCAGCCATATGGAGGCTGCTAAACAGCACTTGCATGTTCAGGCCCTGCACATAGTCACTCTAACCTCATAAAGGCTTGTAACCCCTGCTCCAGTGTATGTGCATCAGATGTTTTTACTCTAGCAATGTGTGGCCCATACAGAGACTGGCTCAGTATGAGACATAATTTGGCACATAGGTTAAACCATTTAGCTGGCTCCAAGAACACTATATTCTACACTTGTGTTATGTGCCTTCAGGTCATTTCCAACTTCTGGTGAGCCCAGCACAGGGTTTTCTTGGCAAGATTTGTTCAGAGGGGGGTTGCCTTTGCCTTCCTCTGAGACTGAGAGTGTGACTCGCCCAAAGCCACCCAATGGCTTTCCGTGGCTGAGCAAGGATTCAAACCCTGGTCTCCAGTCATAGTACAAAGCTCAAACCACTACATTGCACTGGCTCTTCAGTACAAAGTACTTGCTTACTCCAGTTGCCCAGGCACTGTAGACTTCCTAGACCAGGGGTAGGCAACCTAAGGCCCGGGGGCCGGATGCGGCCCCTGAAGGCCTTTGGACCGGCCCCAGGCCGGTCCTGCCGCCGCCGCCGCCGGCGGCCATGATGATATTGATTATTGTTGTTATTACTTGTTCTTGGGGTTTTCTTGGCAAAATCTCCACAGGGGTTTTGCCATGGCTTTTCTGGGGTTGAGAGAGTGTGCATGCATCTTTTTTTTAATTTTTTTTAAAAAAATAATTTATTTATTTATTTATTTATTTTTGGTGCTTCGGCCCCCCAATTGTCTGAGGGACAGCAACCCGGCCCCCGTCTCAAAAAGGTTGCCTACCCCTGTCCTAGACCAATTGGGTTATATTCCTCTGGATAAGAGACCACTGGAGAACTCTCTATAATATTTGCATCATTTATTAAAATGCTAATGCTAAATGGTAGAAAATAAAAAGTATAAGCTGAGGGTTTTCTACATTAGTCACACTCTCTACAACCAGTCATTGTGCAACTGTTGCCAGCTCAAGCCCACTGGCCTACATGCCATCAAACAACATGTATGATTACTACAGTGGGGGCCTTAGTATCCACAGATTTGAGCATCCACGGATGGCAAGTCCACAGTGTTCTCAATGGGAGTACATGCACGTGGCCACACCACCATTAGGGACAATGGGATTTGAGCATCCATGGATTTTGGTATCCATGGGGGGATCCGGAATGGATTTCCCACGGATACTGAGTCCCACTGTATTGTGTAATGATGCTAGTGCTATCACACACACATAGGATAGCATCTTGTCAGTAACATATGCAAGCGTAAATGCATCTTACACTTGTGTAATATTTTTTTTGTCATAATCATGGTTGATATTCTTTTTCTCCCTCTGCAATGATCAACGTCCCACCAGAACTCACTGTGTCTCTATGATATCTCCCGCCTCTCACCATGGCGATTCTGTTGCCAGTGGAAAGCAAAAGTGATTGGAGAAGCATCTGGCTTAGGGCCTTTACAGACTGTCAGAAACAGTGCAGCTTGAGGCCACTTTAACTGTCCTGGCTCAGTGCTAAGGAATCATGGGAACTGTAGTTTATTGTGGCACCAAAGCTCTCTGACTGATCAGGCTCAGTGTCCTAGAAAAAAACTACAGTTCCCATGATTCCCTAGCACTGAGCCAGGACAGTTAAAGTGACCCCAAGCTGTACTATTTTGGAAGTTTGTAAAGGCCCATAGCTAAACACAGACCCATGATATCATCCATTGAGCCCTTCAGAGGACACTGGTGTCTTGGCAGAAGACATGCTCAGTCTGTGTCTGGTTATGGGAATATAGAAAGATGCTTCTTTAATCTTCTCTGCTCTACACTATCAACATAATGGCTGGGGGATGGTGCTATTACGGCAACACTGTGAGTCCAGGGATGGTGATAGGGGAACCCTAGAATTCTTTCATTATACCCAACCATGAGGGATATGAGCCACAGAGTCTTTCCACCATCTACCATCAGTCCAATACTTCACCAGGGATCTGATGAGCAACACACAAAGCAACATTTAGATAGGACAGGCCTGTATTAGTGTCCTGGGGTGATGATTTCCCTGTAGTAGCTACTCTTTGGCTTCTACACCTTCATCAGCTTTCAAAATCATCTTTCTCTCCCATGCCCCAGAGTTAGGAGTTTAACACACGGGGGAAATCCCGTGCGGAAACGGGGCTTTAAATTAAACAAAACCCGCAAAAGCGGGTGTTTTTTCAGATGATGTCGCTGTTAAAAGGAGGTTAATCCGAATGGAAATTAGGTAAAAATTGCTTCTTTTTACTTTCGGAAGATCCCAAAAGTAAAAAGAAGCAGTTTGTCTAATTTCCGTTTGGATTAACCTCCTTTTAACAGCACTTTCACTTTTCATACAGGGCAAAATGGGAAAAATCCCATTCATTAAAAGCTTCCACTTTTGCGGGGGTTTTTTACTTTAAAGAGCAATTTTGCACGGGGCTCCCCGTGTGATAAACTCCTTAGAAAACTCAGAGACTGCTATGGAATTTCAGAAAACAACTGCAGATTCCATCTATCTTCTGAAGAGCAGAAATGGGAGGAAGGCCAGGAGACTAGAAACTACTAATTAATTTATAAGTACTTATTTAATTTATGAGTACTTGGAGTTAGACCAGATACAGAAAAGGTTCACATGACATGCAGGAAAAGCTAAAGAAAAACTAATATTGAACTGACAAATAAGTATTAGTTCTCTTATTATAAACTGCAGCACGGGGGGGGGGGGGGGGGAGGGGAGACCAGGTTCGAAAAATTTTCTGCAATTGATTATTAGCTGAAAAGGGATCTCAAGTTTTTCCCTCTCTCCCTCCCTCCGTCTTTGTTTCAATGTATGCTTATACAGTTTTGAAGTAAATTACTGGGGGCTAGAAAGGCAATTTGATTGACTTATTTCTGTATTCTCTCCATTCTGTGCTGCTTTTTAAAAAGTTGACTAGTATACATGTATTTTTCCAGTCAATTTACATTGGTGAATTGCAGTACACTGTATTTCCAAAATGTGGCTGATTTGGATTCTGTTCACTTACATCCAAGATTTTTGATCTGCAAATCTATGGTCCCTAGAGGATCATCTCAGGGCTGATGGGTATTTCAGAGCTTTTTAAAGATTGTCCAGTAGTGCAGATCATTTAGAGAATAAATGTTCATTTCTTTTTATGTTATCTACCTGTTTCTTAATATATTTCTTAATAATTTATCTTAATAAAGCTTCCTCATTCCCAACCTGGAGTTTGACTACCATATATTCTTTTGGTAAGTCCCCTCATTTGCCAAGGGGAATTTTCATGCTACCATACACGCTTTGACCAAGGAAAGATAAGGGGAGAACAAATCTGAACTCAATGGTGTCTAAGGACTTAGCTGGTGGTGCCCAGGTGAGTGGAAAATAACCGTCCTGTTCTTAGCAGACCCTTCCACAAAGCAAGAATTAAGAGGTGATGGTAGCAATTTGAAGTGATGGTGTAGGGTAGCAATTTGAAGGGGTTGTTTGTTTTAAGGCAATTGAGCACATCCAATTCTAACTACACAGGTTGGAAACAGCTTGGAAATTTTCCTGTGTTGCACCACAACTCCCAGAGATCCCAGAAAGCATAGCCAGCGGCTGGGGGATTTTGGGAAGTTTTAGTCTAAAATGCAACATTTCCAAGCACTGGTTTTAAAAGCCAAGTTAACAACCACCTTTCAAAGAATTTGGCTCCAAATGTCCACATTCAAATTGAACTCAAAATGAAAGACAGAAAGAGGAGTCACTCACAGAAAACATGGATGCTCTGTAGAAGGTTGTAGCTCAAGCTATGGTCAGTGTCAATCTAGATCAGGGGTCCCCGGACTTTTTGATCCGGGGGCCGGTCCACTGGCCCCACAGATCTTCCAGGGGGCCAGAGGTGCGCACGCACATGCACACGACTCCGGGTGCCATTTTGGAAGACAAAATGGTGCCCGAGTAGTGCGCATGTGCATGTAACGCTGGGCGCCATTTTGTCTTCCAAAATGGTGCCCAGAGTTGTGCGCATGCGCACGCAACGCGGGGCACATGTGCACGACTCCGGACGCCATTTTGGAAGACAAAATGGCGTCCAGCGGTGGGCGTGAGCGGTGGCACGAGCAGCAGCACAGGCGGCAGCGTGAGCAGCGGCAGGCCAGTAGGAAGGCCTCGGCGGGCCGGGTTTGGCCCGCGGGCCGTAGTTCGGGGATCCCTGATCTAGATAGCTAAATAAATTTTCCACTAAAACTGGGATAAAGTTTACTGGAACTTGTCTGTTAATTTTAGCCACAGACTAAAACTCTGCTAATAGTTCCATACCCTTCAGTGTGTCACAGATGAAAATAGGGCACACTGGTAACACCCCTATTTTCATACCAGTATTTATTGCCTCATTCCATACCCCTTCCCTCTAACAAGCTATACTCTGCTGCATGAAGCCTCTCCTTTGCTGATTTAAAAGCCAAAAAGAAAGAAGTGTCCTTTAGGCTAAAGATATGTTGGAAAAACATAATCATCCTATTATCTGTTATGTACAGTTAAAAATAATCCTCACCAGCTGTAGTATGTGAAATGGCAGGCTGCATACTACATAATGCTTTAGTGTTCATGTGTAAGCATTCCATGCATTCATTTAGTTTATTTATAAAGACCTTTTTTTCTTTCTTTTTTTTTTTGCTACTGCTTTTGGACCACACAAGGGGCCCCAAAGCAGTTTAAAAAACAAAAAGTAATATCAAAATAACAAAAATTAAAAATTAAAACCAAAAGTCTAGAGTTAAAAACAACCCATATTATAAACCATTCAAAGGACGTTATCACATGTGGGCCACAAAGCGATAATAAACTGGAAATGACAAATTCCGAAAATAAACCGAAAATAAACCTTGATTCCGCAAATGATTTTCACATGTAATTACCTTAATTGCGCAATTAAGGGAAGCTCCCACTGAAACCGCATTTAACGTTCACACACAAGTGAGAAAATCCTGTACATGTACTAGAAATGATCTTCTAGCACATGCGCACTATGCTCGCCGCGGCTGTCACCCCTTCCCCAGGTCGTCCTCGGAGCAGCCGGACCTTCGCATGGCCGGCGCTCTGAGGAGGATGTCCCGCTGCAGCATTCGCACATGCTGCAGAGGACGAGTCAGCGAAGGTGCGCCGCAGCCTTTTGCAGCGCACCTTCGGCGACTTGTGAAAGGAGTGCCAATTTAGCGCTCCTTTCAGGGGCGACGAAGCTGCGCCGTGGGGCTGAAGTGTGGGGATACCTCGGCCCCACAGTGCAGCTTCCCCGGGGTGGCCCACGTCCGCCCATCCTTCAAGCTGCCGAAGGTGCGCCGCAAAAGGCTGCAGTGCACCTTCACCGACTTCTCCGCCGCAGCATGTGCAAATGCTGTGGCGGGAGATCCTCCTCGGAGTGCCGGAGCACCGGCCATGCGGAGGGCCGGCTGCTCCGAGGACAACCTGGGGAAGCGGTTGGAGCGCTGATCGTGTGGCTGCCCCTCCCCTCCCCTGCTCCCAAGACAGCTCAATTAGCCATCTGCTGAGGGGGAAGGAGACGCTTACGCTGCCTCGAGGACCCCGCGGAACCATGGGAAAATGCGGGGAAATGCTTCCAAATGCGCATTTGCTTTTCACATTATGGCAAATGTGAAATTATCTTAATTGCGCATTTGCATTTCCTCAAAACAACCAAATTTCAAAAGATCTCCGTTAACAGCAGTTTCTGTCCACTTTCTGTCCAGTTTCTGTGCAACGTCGTGTGAAAACACGAGGCACTAATCCAGTTTCTGTTTGGATTTTGTGTGGATTAACCAGCAGATTTGCCCCCGTGTGATAACGTCCAAAGCCAAGTGGAATAACAGTATTTTCACACATCCTCTTTACTAAATGTCACTGAAGTTCAGGCTAGCCCCACCTCCTTTTTAAGGAAATTCCATAACTGGGATGATGCCACAGGAAGGTCTGTATCTTGCTTTTTAAAGCCTTGTCAGAAGAGGGGGTAGCACATAAAACAAGGCCTCAGAAGATGATTAGCCCAGAAAGACAAGTTCATATGGGCTGATACTGGCCTTAAGCTATTTAGGGTTTATAGGTGAGAACCAGCATCAGGAATCTGATCCAGAAAAATAGAAACTTTGAAGACAGTTCAAGGTGCCAATGACTACCAGATCTTGGAAGACTGTTTTTCTGGATTATAGCTCCCAGAATTTAATTGCTGGTATAGCCAGTGGCTGTGCTGGCTATGGGAGTTTGGAAGCCACCATCGAAAAAGTCACTTTTTTACTTAAGTTCCCCTACTTATCTAGAGATCATTAAATGGCACAGAGATTGGAAATGTGAACATCCACCTCCTCATGATCATTAAAGATAAGATGTTACTGCACAGTGTCCTTTAGGAGCTTGAAGTGGGAGTAGGGATCTAAAGCAACATGCACAGAGACAACCATTTCATTGGGCATCTCTAAGTGACAAAAATAGAGGCAAAAAAACTAAGACTGGACCAAGGATAGGTCCCTCAAAATAGGAACTTGCCCCTGGTAAACAGGGACACTTGGAGAGTATGCAGTTCTTTCCAAATATCTGACATGTGGATACAAAATATGAAAATTTCCAGTGTCCAATAACAAGACCTGAACTGTTTTTCATTACATTACAGTTGAGTTATGAAGATATCTAAATGTGATACACGTTTGCAGTAGTAAACACCAAGCTGGTATCAGTCTTGCCTGATATTTTTGGCACGTCTGGGTGTACACCCTGTACTACTACATTCACAGAAGACTTGACCCTCTGCTGGTTAGTGCACGGTCAATATTAGGCATAATTCCATGCAATGCTAGAAATGAGTAGCGTGGGAGAAGTCGGAATGGAACTCACTATGGTGCAGGAAAAAGCAAGCAAACATATCAGAAGATGAACCATCTTCCTTCAAAAACAGAAGTAAGCAACGTGTGCATTATAGGCATTTCCATGACTCTCATATCTTCTCTGTGCTGTTGAGGTTGCCATACCAAGCCCCTCTGCTATTAGTATTGGTGGTGGTGGGAATATACTTCTGCTTTTCTTTTAATTAACCACCCCCCAAAACTCTTCTCCCAAAACATGCCCCTCCCAACCTGTATTTTTTTCCCTTTCTTGATAGTATTTTTAATTGTCAGTTATTTATTTCTTTAAAAACTGGCAAGCTGTACAAAGTACTCCTAAATAGAAAACAAGAGCAGGATCAAATTACAGAAGCAATGATAAAATGGGCAACTGGTGTGGGCCAAGTAATAGATTTGGATAGTTGGAAGTATTCAAGCATCAAAACGCAAAAATTTACTAAATGTCAAGAGCTGAAAGAAAATTACTGGAAAATGGCCCAAAGGTGGTATCTAACCCCACAAAAGATTGCTAAAATATATAAAACAAACCAAAACAAAGGTTGGAAGTGCCAAGATACAATAGAAACATGGCTTCATATGTGGTGGCACTATCTGAAATTGAAGAAATATTAGGAAAACATACACATTAAGATAAAAGAGATATTGAAAATAAATTTTGAATTGTAACCTGAGATTTAGCTCTTAAATATGATGAACAAAATCCCTCTGCAGTTAGAGAAAACACACTGGAGAATTCTGCTGTACTTGGTTTGGCAGCAAGATTATTATTAGCACTAATGTGGAAGCGAAACGAAATGTCATTGGTTGATGACTGGTTGTTAAAATTATCAAAAATGATTGAGATGGACAAACTAACTTTTTGGCTAAATCAGAAAGATGTTAGAAAGGTTGAGGAAGATTGGCTTCCTGTCATATAATTTTGCAAAAGAATATGGCAATGAAGTGGTGGGTAAAAGAGATGGAAGATAATACGTTCAGGACTGAATACAATTATATTATTAGTTTAAATGGTGGGGAGATATCTGTTGAGAAAAACAGTTAAAATATGACAAAAAAGTACATGTATAGAAGAGGCTTAAAAACAGAGGAACTTGGGAAGTATAGTGATATAATATTTTATTGTTATATAAGATATCTTGAAATAACTGGACATATTGAAATAATTTTATGGAATTTTACATACATGAAACTGGGGAGAAAACAAGTTACCATATGGATATTGATGACATTTATGGTATGGTATATTAATGAATTATTTAAAAATAAATCAATATAGTAAAATAGTTATCTTTCCAGTGGAATATCATTTTACTGTTTTTGTTTTAAATTGCACTATAAGCTCTTTTGAGTCCCACATTGGGGGAAAAGCAGGATATAAATCAAACAAATAAATGGGTTAAAAACAATTATTGTTTCTTTCTTTTTGGACATGGTTTTGGCATAATGCTAAAACCAGTGAATTTCAAAGAAAAAAAAGATACAAAATTCTGTATTACAAAATACTGAAGATTTTTCAGCTGGTCTGTTCTTGCTCAACACTTACCAGGGCTGACGTTCAAGCAAGGAAACTGCAGGTGAGCATAGGGACCCAGCATCAGCAAGTGGGAGAGAAAGAGGATGAGAAAAACAGGTGAGTGGCATCAAAAGAAGTCAAAGATAAAATGCAAGGCCTCCAACAACAGCTGTTGAATCTACTCTCAGAGGCCCTGCCAACATCATAATGCCTCCCCTGACAATGGGTTATGGGCTGAGGGGAAAATTAATCATAGTGGTCATATTTATCCATTCTCACTACAACCCCTGCTGATCCATATAGGAGAGACAACAATAGTGATCCATATAGGAGGGGCAACAAATACACAATTCTACATAGATCAGTTTTTAAATTATCTGTGCAGATCTCCAGTTCAGAAATCTCAGTAATCCCTCAATTTGGAGCAGCTAGATTATGAAGCAGTGATAGGATTAATTGTCCCTAATACGAAAGTAAAATGTGTGATCTTGAATCTGACCTCAAAAAACAGCAGAATCAGGCCGTATGGCTGTGCTCTGAAAGAAATGCACCACAACCTGCTATGATGGAAGAAGGGGTTTGCTCCCTGTGACAGGAACTATTTAGAGTTCGTCACAACATGAGGCCTAAAAAAAATAAATTTGCTTCACCACTTACTCTTTTGAGGGGTAATTCCTGCTATGATCTCCCCCCTTTTGTGTGGAGAAGAAGGGTACAATTCATAGAGATCTCCCTAGAGACAAAGCTGCAATGGAGTCCATTTTGACCATCCCATAGAATCATAGAATCATAGAATCATAGAGTTGGAAGAGACCACAAGGGCCATCCAGTCCAGCCCCCTGCCATCCAGGAACTCAAAATCAAACCATCCCCGACAGATGGCCAATCAGCCTCTGTTTAACAAACTCCATAGGAGACTCCACCACTCTCCGAAGGAATGTGTTCCTTTGTCAAACAGCTTTTGTTAGGAAGATCTTCCTAATATTGAGGTGGAATCTCTTTTCCTGTAGCTTAAATCCATTGTTCCGAGTCCTATTCTCTGGAGCAGCAGAAAACAAGCTAGTGCCCTCCTCAATATGACAACCCTTCAAATATTTAAACAGGGCTAACATATCCCCTCTTCTCCAGGCTAAACATACCCAGTTCCCTAAGTCGTTCCTCATAGGACATGGCTTCCAGACCCTTCACCATTTTAGTCGCCCTCCTCTGGACACACTCCAGTTTTTCAATATTCTTTTTGAACTGGACACAGTATTCCAGGTGGGGCCTGACCAAAGCAGAATACAGTGGCACCATTACTTCCCTTGATCTAGATATTATACTTGTATTAATGCAGCCTAAAGTCTGCTTACAATATCTCCACCGAAAGGGAGAAGAAAGCAAATTTACACATGATATCAACACAACACCCTTTGTTGGGTTGGGATGTGTGTGTCTCAAAGTGTTTCTCATTCTTGAAGAAAGAGAGGGTCCTCTCCATCACAGACTTTTATCTCAGAGAGCTATGCAGTGAAGATGTTTTCAATTCTGTTCTACTAGTTGAGATCCTTGATATTGGCATAATCAACTAGAATCAGGAGAATGTCAATCCCCTAGCTGAGCCCTCCCCGCCTCAACTCAAGTAAATTTAACAAATGCTTTTCCATTGGATGCAAATCCCCTTTCAGAAGATTAAAAGACAGGACATCCAAAGAGGATATAATGCCCTCCATCTTAATGAGATTGATCCTTCTCTAAGGCAGCCATGAGTAATTCATGCCATCCAAACAAATCACTTTTAATTTCAGAAAGCACCTCCACCAGCTTCCTTGTATGCCTGCCTGGTGACTTGAGGAAGAGAGGCAAATAAGGGAGGCACTATACCAAATGAGATTGCTTCATCCTGAATCAGCTCAGAAGCTGGAGCAATGGATTATCTATGTACTGAGTCTAAACAAAAGAAGGCTCCATTATGTTTTAAATTAATGTCAAAATTAAGCAGGCTACAGTATACATTCAGACTGACCTTATTTATCAAGGGATAGGCTGCATTTTCTGGTAGCTCTCCTTGGTAAATCACTGCTTTCTATTGTATCCTGATTCCACCCCTCTTTTTTGTTGTTGTTAAGGGTAATGCATAATTAAAATGCTAATATAAATTGCTAATAATTTAATTTTTTGGGATTCAGCTACTGCCATAGGCTATCTAAATTGGTTTCTTCCAGATCTGTTGGACTACAACTCCTATACCATGATCAGGAGTGATCTTGGTTGGGGAGGATGAGTATTGTAGTCCATGTATCTGAAAGAAGCTGGACTGAAGGAGATTATTAAATCTCTGGGTAGGTTCATGGGTGGATTAATCACTTTTTTTGCAGTGCATATCCTGGTAAATGTGCACTAGTACTGAGGCATCAGGCCTTGTATAACCTGCAGTTTCAAATCTGTATGGAGTTTATCACACGGGGGAAATCCCATGTGGAAACGGGGCTTTAAATGGGGAAAAAAACATAAAAGCGGTTAGATTTTCAGACGACGTCACTGTTAAAATGGAGTTAAAATAAGGTTAAACCAAAGGGAAACTCGTCAAAAACTGCTTTTTTTTTATTTCCAGAAAATCCCGAAAGTTAAAAGAAGCAGTTTTTGATGAGTTTCCATTCGGATTAACCTCATTTTAACTCCATTTTAACAGCTACATCGTCTGAAAATCTAACCGCTTTTGCGGGTTTTTTCTAATTTAAAGCCCTGTTTCTGCATGGGATTTCCCCCATGTGATAAACTCCGTTTGTCTCTTTAAACCAGGGGTAGGCAACCTAAGGCCCGGGGGCCGGATGCGGCCCCCCGAGGCCTTTGGACCGGCCCCAGGCCGGTCCTGCCGCCGCCGTCGCCACCGCCGCCCCCCACCGCCGCCGCCGCCCGCCATGATGATATTAATTATTGTTGTTATTACTTGTTCTTGGGGTTTTCTTGGCAAAATCTCCATAGGGTTTTGCCATGGCTTTTCTGAGGCTGAGAGAGTGTGCATGCATATTTTTTTTTATATATATATATATACATATACACACACACACACACACACACATATATATATATATATATATATATATATATATATATATATATGGTGCTTCGGCCCCCCACTTGTCTGAGGGACAGCAACCCGGCCCCCGGCTCAAAAAGGTTGCCTACCCCTGCTTTAAACCATGGCTAACATAATGGCTTACATTTACATCTCATCTTAAGCCCAGGCGTATGTTAGCTGTGGCTGGTTTGTTGCTATAGCCTTGATTTGTTCGGTGGATGACCAAATAAACTGAAAATGAATTCTGTATTAACCTGAGATGGTAAGTAGGTCCAACCAGACCTGAACAGATGCCACTCATAGGCAAAACAAAATATTTATTTAAATGACAGGAAATTAAGTTTCTGAGATGAAGGTACATTATACCAGAAAATCATTGCATTTTTGTACAAGTGCATTTTCTCCAATTGTGCTCAAAAATTGTGCAGAAATCATAGCCTCACACAGTGGGAAGAAAATTACTAAAATTATCTGTTCATGTGGGAATGATATATGCTTGCTTCCATGAATATTCAGGTGAAGATGGAAGAAGACTGATCTTGGAAAATTTAGTTGAAAAAAATGAGTCGAGGGAGAAATGCAGTGGAGCAGGGGAAGGAGTAGGAGATGAAATTAAGTAGCAAAACCTGAGCTTTGCCAGGAGAAAACAACAGAAATAAGAGTAGTTGAGCTTTGTGGGAATCTGTGGAGTATTCTACATAGGAAAACCTAGCCCACTGGAAAAAACTAAATCTTGTCTTAAAACCAGGGCAAAAAGGCCATACTTTCCAACTGTCTTGATTTGACAGGGACAGTTCTAATTGATCCTCTGTTGTCCCACATTTCAACTGCTTTAAAAATTGCCCAGTTTCTCTCTCTCCCTCCCACTTTTCCCCTTTATCCTCAGCTTGCTTCAGTTATTGCAAAGTGAGCTCGAAGTGCAAAAAGTAGTTTGCATTAACTCAGAAGGGGGAGAGGAGAGAAGGGGGCAACTGAATCCTAAATGAATTAATATCTTTATTTCAGTCACAGACCAGACTATGATGGAATCTTTTGCTCTTTGCAGTAGGCTCAGATAAAGGCAAATTGTTATAGCCACTGAGATCCCCAGATTTTCCTACTTTCAGCTTAGTCTGTCTTTCCCATCACTAAAATTCAATGCAGTATTGGTAAATGGGAAATCAGGAAAATAAGTGCATTTCACTGTCTTTCCTTTTACTGTTCAGAACTAGCATTGCTTTGTCTTGGGTAGATAATGTGATCATGGGGTCTTATCAGGTTAGACTCCAGGCACAGAGCCATTGGAAGTATCCAAAGTATCCAACTTAGTCATTTCTCGATACTGTTCCACTGTCTTTTAATTTGAACAAGGCCTTGCCACTACAGTAACAATTTATTTGTCTTTTTGCTCATTTCAAAATCCAGAAGGTCACAGCCAAGAAATTTGTGTCTTCCTTTAGAACAGAAAGCAGTCAGACAAACAGCGTATCAATCAAACCAAATATTTTTCTTCCATACCATTTCATCAGTCCATGGACTTGTTTCCAGTACCCCAATTCCAAAAAGTGAAATAGCAAAAACCGTTTCACCCCCACAGACCAATTACTGGCCTGTTCTAACCCACCCATTTTGTCACCTCCTGGTTTGCAGAAGTACCGTAGATCCAGAAACAAGGTAGGGACAATCCTAGTTCTTCAACAATCAATACCCCATGAGCAACCCTAACTGACTGGAACAGGGAACATTCCCAAAACTGGTCAGTGGCTGATGGTTGCAGGGGGATCCCAGGCATGACCTGGTTGTGTTGCAGCTTGGGAAAAAGAAGAGCCATTGCCCTCATGGGATCCCCCTACATTCACCATTTCCCTGACACTATCTGCTATGGTTGTATATGGATCATCATCATCATCATCATCATCATCATCATCATCCTAATGGAGATTTATCCTCTGACAGCAATCATACAAGACAGGATTTTCCAAGCATAAACACTGTGGTGAACACATAACAAGGACCTACGTATCCTTTTTTAAACTATAAAGGAAATAGAATAAGTTCTCATAGCCCCAGTCCAGATCAGCATTAACACACATGAATGGATGATTTTTATTTCTATTATTTTTAAAAGATTGGCATGGCTGAACTTTTTTTTTAAAAAAAATATCAGTCTGTAAAGAAGACAGAGGATTTTTTTTTTACATTAAAATCAGATGGGGTGAAGGTTTGTGCCTCCATCATGTGCATTCATTGGTCCTGTATAGATTGTGGCTGCACATATATTCTAATCCAAGGGTAGGCAACCTTTTTGAGCCGGGGGCTGGGTTGCTGTCCCTCAGACAATTGGGGGGGCGGGGGGCGAAGCACCATAAATAAATAAATAAATAAATAAATAATAAAAAAATTTTTCAAAAAATTAAAAAATTGAAAAAATATGCATGCACACTCTCTCAGCCCCAGAAAATCCATGGCAAACCCCCTGTGGAGATTTTGCCAAGAAAACCCCAAGAACAAGTAATAACAATAATCAACATCATCATGGCAGGGGGCGGTCTCAGGGGGCCACATCCGGCCGCCCGGGCCTTAGGTTGCCTACCCCTGTTCTAATCCTAAAAGGAGAGGGAGCAGATCTTAAAGTTCATGGACTGTCTGGTGTATTTGATCCTAACAAATTAGCCCAGAAAGCATTTATTTATTTATTTATTTATTTATTTTAAGGATACTCACTTGACCAGCATGCATGCCTTGCAGTGAAATCTGAAAAACCTTAGAAAGAAGCCCAAGTGACTTCAGTCGGACATGTTCCTTGGTAAGTATTGTGATGGAGGTGGGATTGTACTCCATGCATTACATACAGCTTTGGAACACGCTGTTTTGCAGAACCCAAAGCCCTTCTGGAGATTCTGGAGATTGTGAAGTTTTCCAAAGCTCTCACCTACATTTTAAATGTTTTTATTGTGACGTTTTTTAGATATTTTTTTCTTATGAGCTGCCTTTGGTCCCTTCCTGGGAAAAAGGTGGCATAGAAATTAATTAATTAATTAAAAACAATTAAAATAATCTATTTAAAACAATATGAAGCTAACATAAAAATATACAAAGTTAAAAACATAGGGAGAAGAGTCTTCATGCTAAGTTTAGACCATCCTCCTGTAGGAAATCAGACAATGCATATATATATATATATATATATATATATATTCCAAACAGCAAACCTTGATTTTGTCATTTTTTTTAATATGGGACACTATTTGACTATGCCGTTGAATTTAATAGGGCTTGAGTATCCACAGAACCAAACCTCAGCAGATACCAAGGGCCCTCTGTAGCTGCTGAGCGAGCTTCTGTCGCACACCAATAACTGGCCTTAGGATAAGGAACTTGGTTGGACTTTGGTAAATTGCTGCAAGCCCAAGAAGGGATAGACAGGGAAGGTTAGAGTCCTAAGAAGCAAGCAAAACAGAAGGACACTAAATATTATTAATGAGGAAGAACATAAGCTAAGTGAGGCTGCAGCAGCTTGCTTTTGCCTGAGCTTCCTCCAAAAGGCACGATTTTGCCCCCTCCACCCAAGCTAAC
This sequence comes from Phrynosoma blainvillii, assembly GCA_026167975.1. Classification (NCBI taxonomy): domain Eukaryota; kingdom Metazoa; phylum Chordata; class Lepidosauria; order Squamata; family Phrynosomatidae; genus Phrynosoma; species Phrynosoma blainvillii. Next base: position 22,475,897 of record JANUYF010000005.1, read on the forward strand.
TGCGTGCAAATTACTTTTGCAATTTGAAGCACCAACTGAGAACTAAGCTAAGGACAAAGGGGGAAAGTGAGAGGAGGAAAGAGAAAACTGGGACATTTTAAAGGCAGCTGAAAAAGTGGGATGACAGAAGATTTGATCAGGAATTTGCCTCAGCAAATCTATGCAGTTGGAGGATATGGAAAGGATGCTTTGCATCAGCCATCAGTTCACACTTAACTTTGGTTACTTGACTCTCCCTTCTGAGAGGGGCCCATCTGTCTCTAAGTCCCTCTTGGCTTACAGTTAGTTGTCTTGCACAACTCCTCCCTACAGCCTAAAGGAAAAAGGGAAAAAATCTGCCAGTTATTACATAAATTCTTGCTCTCAGCCCTTCATTCCTAAGCAACTTAAGTCCAAAGGAGAGGCCTACAGTCTTTTTCCTGTCTTGCAACCTCTTCCTCTTCCTCTTTGGAGCCAGTCAGTGGCCTTTTACTGGCCTCTTGGTCCCACTTCCCTGCAAAGCCTTTAACTGAGGCTAGGTTGATGGTCACAGACATGGCAGTGCCTCCTGTAAGGACGTTATCACACGGGGAGTCGCGGGGAGAAAGTGGAAATAAACCGGACGAGCGGAAGACTTTAATTTACGGGATTTGTCCCGTTCCGCCTCGTCTGATAACTAAATTCGAATTTAAAAAGGGGTTAATTCGAACGAAAACCTGATCTTTTCATTTTCGGGATTTTTGAGGAAATGAAAAGATCAGGTTTTTGTTCGAATTAACCCTTTTAAATTCGAATTTAGTTATCAGACGAGGCGGAACAGGACAAATCCCGTAAATTAAAGTCTTCTGCTCGTCCGGTTTATTTCCACTTTCTCCCCGTGACTCCCTGTGTGATAACGTCCTAAGTCCTGTTTGTCCACACATCTGCAACACCCTTCAAAACACAAAAAATGTGTTGTAGTTTGGCTGAACCCTGAACTGGAAGTAGTACAATCTCATTTCCAGTTTTGTTGGGAACAATGGTGGGCTTGTGAAGGATATGGTCTCCCTCCAATGTATAGGTTTGCAACCTTCAGTTCTTTTCACAAGAGTTGCAGCTCAAGTGATACATACAGCTTTGAAAACCTTCCATAGATTCTATTTGCATGCCTGGGAATCAGGGCTCATCCACACTACAGAATTATAGCACTCTTATTCCACTTTAACTGCCATGGTTCTATCCAGTGGAATCCCGGGATCTGCAGTTTAGAGAAAGGCAGTTAAAATTCACAGCCAGAGAGGTCTAGCACCTCCTGGGATACCATGAGATGGAAGTTATGTCCCAGGATTTCATAGGATGGAACCATGACAGTTAAAGCAGAATAACAGTACTATAATTCTGTAGTGTGAATGGGCTCCCAATCTAGTCAAAGGATTTGTCTTTTGCTGAACTGGGGTTTTCTATGTACATATTACCAAATGTTATGCAAGCTATCAAAAATGTGTTATGCATTATATCACGCTCAGTGGAGAGCTGGCAGTGGCCTCAACAAGTCAAGAAGATGGTTAATATTTACACCATCTTACAGTTGTTTTTTGAATCAATGAAAAATATGTTTTTCCAACCGTTATTCCATATGCAAATATAGTGGCCACTTTTAGTTGATTCCTTAGCTTTTCAATTTAAAATTAACGTTAATACTTCAGAAATAAATCTCTCTCTCACACATTCAAAACCCAGAGGTTGGCTGAAGTTTTAATTTGTAAAATCAGCACTTTGTTTGCTGTAACTTAATCAGCCCAAGAGAAAAATGTCTTCAATGGCTTTGAAAATGCAACTGGATTTTCTGGTAATTTGAACCATGGAATGGCAGATTATTCCATGAAGCTGGCCAAATTGAAGATGGAAATAGACCAAATTTTACAGCCCTATAAAAAGCAGGCATGCTCCCGCAATATTTTAATTTCATATTCCATTCAAATGTGAGATATTTTCATTTAAAATCCAATTTAACAGCATATAATTTTAAAGGGAATGAATAATATTTTATTTATTTTATTTATTTATTTCAAGGATTTATATCCCGCCTTTCTCCAACAATGGGATTCAGCTTTAATTGCAGCTTTAAATGCTTTCACAACACTTTTTTTGGGATCAGATTCTCCACCACCACATATTTATACTGGATTTGTGAAAATCCAATCACATTCATTTCTCTTCCACTTGTTCTACTGGACCTATGTATAAAAGTGAAGAAAACTATGGCAAAGGTATTGCTCTATTATAATAGCTTCATCACCTACTTCTAGCCCCCTTTTGATCTTCCATATTTTTCTCATGTTTGAGATTATTTGTTCCAATGCATAATTTTTTACTCTGTGAGTTATCAATAAAATCTGGGGGGAAATAATTGCATAACTACACAACACAAGCATGATGTATTGAGTACATGGATTGTATTGCAGTAGTCTGTATAGCCAACGTGGCTAAGGAGTTTATCAAAAATGGAGGCAAAGTGCCCAAATCCCAGGGATAAACAGGGTTTAAATCCCATGAATATCCCGCAAGAGTGGGATCATTTTCAGACATGGCGGGCCACTTTGGCATTAACCAAAAGTGGTATGATTTTGCCATTTTTTTGCATGGGTTAATATTGGGTTAATGCCAAAGTTGCCTGACGTCATCTGAAAACAATCCAGCTTTTGCAGGATATTAATGGGATTTAAATCCCATTTATCCATGAGATTTGGGTGTTTCCCTCCTGTGTGATAAACTTGAGCATTGGATTACAACTCTGGAGGCCAGGGTTCAATTCCCACTTGGCTATGAAATTCATTGGATGACTTTGGGCAAACCACACTGTCTTAGTCTCAGGGGAAGGCAAACCTCCCTGAAGAAATCTTGCCAAGAGAACCCCATGATAGGGTTGCCTTAGGGTTGCTATTAGTCAGAAATGACTGGAAGGCACACAACAAGCTATATTTCAGAAGAAGGACCTGACAAAGCCACCTCTGAGTGTTCCTTGCCTAAGAAAACCCTGTGAAATTCATGAGGTCACCATAAGTCAACAGTGACTTGAAGACATATAAACGGACACACGTATGGGATGTTACCAATAGTTCACAGCTGACAGTATATTAAAATCCAACAAGGCTCCAACTCCCCCCTAAATAGAGCCATGTTTCGAATTTCAGTGGGTGATTATTCCCAAATTAGAGTATTCAAAGGAAGAGCTTTTAAGAGGTATTGTTTTAATTGTACCATTTTAAACAGCATAACAACAAGAAAGGGAGAGGAAAGGAAAAAAAGAAGGAATGTAGCAACACTGTTAAGACTAACTTTTTATTTTAGCATGAGCTTTCGTGAACATAAACCCACTTCTTCAAATGCAGTACTGACATGCAGTACAGAGAAATGGGTTTGTATCTACAGATGCTCATGTTAAAATAAAAACTAGTAATCTTAAAGGTGTTGCCACATTCCTTCTTTTTCCCCCTTCTCCTTTCTTCCTTTTTATTCTGCAATAGACTAACATGGCTACTTGTCTGAAAACTGTTTTAAACAGCTTTTCATTATCTTTACTAGTGTGTTTGAAATTGTTTTGATACTGTTTTAATATTGTTAATGGTTTATCTTTCTATTTTAATGTTGATCTTTTTAATGTTTTTAGCTATAACATATTCATTTTGATTTGTAAATTACTTTCAATCTCACTTTTGCAGAAAAGATGGAATATAAATAAATATGATAATGATAATAATTTAATAGTACTTTAAATGTAATTATTAAAATATAGTTGGTTAATTTTTAATAATATACTATTAATCATATAATAATATTCATGCATTGCATGGAATGACTACAAAAAACATTTGACTCTTTGCCACACATGGATCACAAATGTCTTGAAATTTTAGATGAAGAAATTTAGGTTTAATCTGCACTGCAGAAATAATGCAATCTGATGCCGCTTTAACTGCCATGGCATAATACTATAGAATTCTGAAATTTTTAGTTTGACAGAGAAGGCTAAATGTCTCACAAAACTATAAATCTCAGAATTCAATTAAGATTAGACCTTAGTCTTGACTAAATACTCCTACAATATCCAAAAACAATTCAATTTGTGAGTGTGACTCTCCATAGTTCTAAATTTCCCATGTAGAAGGAATTGTTCATTTTTCCAGCTTGCTTTGATATTTGTATCCCTGATTAGTTTTCTTTAATACTATTGAAAGTGGTATCATTGCAATGACAAATAATAAGGGAAATGAGGATTTATCCTGAAAAATTCCACACTTAATACTCCTACAATATCGACCAAGTTCTTCTCTATTTGTTGTTAACATGGTATTTCATGATTATATTTAGACTGGAAAATCCTTTTGTGCAGTATGAAGGCTGAGCCTCATCAGAGATAATGCAAGCAGCTGCTTATTATCTAAAGTCCAAGAAAAAGGCACAATTCATAAGTGAGAGAAAGTGAGAGAGAAGAAATGAGTGAGGAGAAGGGTAGAAGCCAATCCAAAACTATGCATCCCTAGGACAGTCTTGTTACTCACAATATGAGCTGAGCTGAGTGATCAGAAAACTCACATGATCAGCTCATTCCTCAGCTGTGCCAGACCACTACACAGCTGTTTTTATGGAGGGTATGCATTCAGATAGAATAGTAAGTTATACTTTTGTATTATTTTACCTGCACATGCAGTTGTGTGCCTGGAGTGTATGTGCATTCCCATAATCTTACCTTGTGTGTGAACAGATAGCTTAAATCCAGTCATTAGTCCCAGCTAGAGTAGTTACTCTGAGTCAACTGTTGTATGGTAGATCAACACTTATGTAAATACCATTGCTTCAGTGAATTTAAGCCAAAGATCCCAAAGGCATTCAGCAATAAATCATGGTTTGTCATTACATCCAAATCCACCAAATTAGGTCTCTGTGTATATATCTGCCTTCAGTTCACCTGTCAATTTATGATGACCCTATGAATTTCATAGTTTTCTCAAGGAAGGAATACTCAGAAGTGGTTTTGCCAGTTCCTTCCTCTGAAATAGAAGCTACAGCACCTGGTATTTATTTGTGGTTTTCCCTCCAAGTACTAAGCAAGCTGATCCTGCTTAGCTTCCAAGAACAGACCAGATCTAGCACCTTTAGAGTATTTAGGCCACTCCACCAAACTATGGTTAGTCCTATAATTTGTCCTTAAAAATAAAGACTTTGAACTAGGCAAGGATTATGGATTATTGTTCCTCTCATCCCTAGCCAGAATGACCAATAGTTAGTCTGTACAGTTAGATGCATATTGAATTTACAAAATAAAAATGCAAGGGGTGTATTTAGACTGTTTTCTTCAGTCCTTTTCCTACTTGGATGTCATCTTTCCCACTTAATGGGAGTATTGGATATACCACTGATATTTTTTTTCTGCCACTGCTGCTTTTTCCAGAAACAAAGGTTCACTCCTTCCAGTAAATCCAGTATCTTTTTGCTTTTCTAGCTAGTTATCTTTAGCCTGCACCTTCTGCCTTTGATATGTTGCCAAGGTTTACTTTTGTCTGGTGTGCTCTTTGACTCCACATTTGTCAAAGAATCAGAACCAAGGCGCAGGGCCTTGCTTTTACATGAAAATTCAAACATTCAGTCCTCTCTCCTCAACTACTCCTCATCCAATTGTGGTCAGGGACCTTTCCTGATGCAAACCCATATCTGGATAAAATGCCAGGGCACCTAAAAGCTGGAAGCATTAAAACAAATTGGAAGGTGGGGGAAGAGAGAGATGAGGAGGAATGGGGAAAAGGAATAAAAGTTGCAAGTTCATTCAGCCCTACATGCCAGAGAACGAAGAGAGACAAGTTTTGACTTTGCAAATCTAAATATTTATACCTAGTGTCTAAGCCTGTGCTAACCTTCAGCAGTCAGACAAAGGGGAGCCAAACACACTCTAGAATAGGTGCCTTTTAAGATGTCTTAGTTGTTTTGCTTCTGGATTTGGCTTCAAATAATTGTAAAAGCAACTATCCTTCTGTGGTTATTCAGAAACTGGAGCCAAGGGGTGGAGGAAGAGCCATTCCTGTCAAGAGATGAAGCTGCCCTATAAGGTCCATTTGGAAGCAGTGGCCTTACTAGGGTTGGTGCTACCCCAGAGCAGTAACTCATGCTGTCACTCCCCAGGCTGCCTGGCATTCCTCCAGCCAGACCAATGGTCTAGCAGGAGTAGATCAGGCGAGAAAGGCTCCAGTCTACTTGCTGCCAACAGCTGGTGGACTGCAGCTGTCAAAGGAGCCATCCATGTCTCAGGCTGTTCCAGTCTGTCTGCCTTGTTCACAACTCTTGAATTGGTCCAGACACCTTTCAGCAAAGGTAATAGCTTCCAGGTTTTGGCCATGATGTGCTCACAGCATCCCAGCCATTTTCCTTGCCACCTTCAGGCAGGTGGATTGAGCCGTTGCCAGGACCTTCAGTCTCTGTGGGTCCTAGTCTACCCATGGAGAGGGGAAGCAGTACACACCAGAAGACAGTTCCTTCCCACAAGCACACCAGGAGACACTTTGAGGGGGTCTCTCGATACAGTCCGACCCCCTGCACCCCTCTAGAAATGCCTCTGTTTGGACGCTGGCAAAATAGTTTTATCTCCTTTGCTGCCACTGCTCCCCACTGCTTCTCTGCTGCTATGGTGAGGCAAATCAAAGCTGTTCCAATGTAAGCCACAAACAGGATCCCAGCCCAGTGTTGTATGGCTGTCAGGCAGCAGACTGGACACCTTTGGCAGAATAGATTCCTCTTCCCAGTTGCAGCCTCCAGTCCCCTTTATCTACTTTCAAGAGTTGCTAGCCCCTGAAGAGCAGATCTGAGGGGAGAACAGGGAGGGAACAGAGGATGAGAAGGAGTAATCTGGTGGTATGAGCAGATGTCTGCTTGTGCAAAGTTGGATGGAACCATGACCACTTTAGACCTTCTAGTATCAACCCTTTCTGACTTCATCAAACATTTTCCAGATGACAAAAATAAATATTGTTCATTTTGGAGCATTCTAAGTAAAATTTTATGAAAAACAGTGACAAGGGTATGCTGTCACTCGAACATGTTCATCTCAGCTTGACATTGCAAGGGAGAATTGGTAGTCTTGAGCAATCTGTTTTTCAGGGAGCCCTTCTTGCCTGGTACTGATCTTTCCCCTGAAGCCTCCCAAAACTCACTTTGAAAGACACTGTTTTAGTTTAAACAAATGGCAAATAGATTCTTAAGTATGGCTTGCAAAGAGACATAGTCTTTTAGTTTATCTTCATCAGTTTCCTGGACAGAGTGCTGCATCGCTAAGCAGAACGAATGATACAAGCAGAGGTTTAGTAATTAGAAGAGAAGAGCAAGCCAAAATTCCAAACATCCTGGTTTTGACAGTGTCCAGTAGCAGATGACTGCAGCGAGGCCTCAGAACAAAATCCCTGGAATTCAATTTTAACTTCAAAATACAGAGACAAGTTCAAGGTAAGAAGAATCTACACAAAGCACAGAGAATTCTGGCTTAAAGTACAGTGAGGCACTTTAAGAAGTGTGGTGATACATTGGAAGACATGCAGGAGATAATCAGGAAAGAAGTCCTATAAGAAAAGATTGATCAAGGTATGTTTAGCCTGGAGAAGGGAAGGCTGAAGCAGGATATGATACCACTTTTCCAGTACTGAAATGACTGCTGCCCAGAAGACAATTAAATTTGTTCTCTGCTGTCCTAGAGGGCAAAACCAGATATATTCCACTTAAGTGAATGGAGGATAGCTTTTGGTTGAACGTTAGAAGAAACCTCTTGACAGGGGAATCCATTCCCTAAAAAATTGGTGTGCTTTCCTTCACCAGAGGTCTTTCAACAGCCATTTTTCTTTATGGAAGTGGGAGATCTTTGCTTTAGATCTCCTGGGTCAAGCAGGAAGTTGGAACTAGACAAGAGATAGGTTAGAGCAGGGGTAGGCAACCTTTTTGAGCCAGGGGCCGGGTTGCTGTCCCTCAGACAATTGGGGGGCCGAAGCACCATAAATAAATAAATAAATATTTTTTTAAATATTTTTTAAAAATATATGCATGCACACTCTCTCAGCCCCAGAAAAGCCATGGCAAACCCCCTGTGGAGATTTTGCCAAGAAAACCCCAAGAACAAGTAATAACAACAATAATCAGTATCATCATGGCGGGGGGCGGCGGCGGCAGGACCAGCCTGTGGCCGGTCCAAAGGCCTCGGGGGGCCGCATCCGGCCCCCGGGCCTTAGGTTGCCTACCCCTGGGTTAGAGAGTGACCCTCTTCAGAAATGTATAATGGAAGTTTATCTGTGTATGCAGAAATAAGTCCCATTGAGTACGAGTGAGGCTTAGCAATAGATAAGTTCATGTAAGATTGCTGCCTCAGTCATCTAGAGTTAGGTTTTATGCAGCAGCATGGTGTCATGGTTTGAGCGTTGGGCTATGACTTTACAGACCAGACTCAGCCATGTAAACCTGCTGAGTGACCTTGGATGAGTCACACACTTTCAGAGAAAGACAATGGCAAAGTTGCAAAGAAAACCCCATGATAGGTTCACCTTAGGGTTGTCATAAGTCAGAAATGACTTGAAAGCACATGACATTGGAAGGTCTTATGTATGCTAGAACGCTTAGCACTGAAGAGTCAAGAATGTCTCAGAAAGGATAGTAGTAATAGGGTTAGATAATTTGAGTGACCCAAAGTGTCTTCACTTCTGCTGTACTTCTTCTGTCCCCTCTGTGATGTAAACTGATGTTTTTCCACCTCCTGCCTTCTCACCAGTTCTCTGTTGACTCTTTCCTAGACTGAAGCTAGATTAGAACAGCACCCTGAGTAACTTTCCTGTATTAGAATAGAGTTCCTGTAATAAAGCCCTTAATTTTATTTCTCCAAGTCCTTTATGTCTTTGGTCCTTAATGAGCATCTGTAACTGCTACACAGAGTTACTATCATTATACACATGTTGAGATCTTAGCCATGGCTGATGGAGAGCTTACCTGAGGGGATGGTCATAACAAGAAGCTTTCTATTCCTCTCCTCAGTCTTCCCTTTTCAATAAATCTGATAGACCCCCCAAAATGTATTTCACAAAGGAGGTTTCTAGAATAATGTTTCTGATTTCTGCTCCCAAAAAACTGAGTGGAAGTTTGCTACTGATTTTAATAAAGTAATTGCAGGCTCAGAATGTTATTTTAGATCCTATTATACCACTTATTACTGGGTCTTTAAACCATTATTTCCCATAAATCCTGCTTTAAGAGCATGACACAATGTATTTTTTAAAAAGTCTGCTTTCCAGACAAACAATTCTGAAGTGCTGATGAAATCCTGAGCACATGGCAGCTGCAGCCTGCCTGCCTTCCCTAATAAGGTTGTCCACACGGATTGCAGCTCAGAAGTAAACCCATGTGAATGGAATGCAATAGCTAGAAGATACACATCTATATTTATAAATTTCAGAGATAACGGTGTTTACCCAACACTTAATCATTTGCACCAGGTCTTACAAATAAATAAGGTCTTGGACATGATCCTTAAATGGAAATTGAAGTCAAAAACAAGGACAATGAATCTATGAACAAAATAAATCTGGGACAGTTGGAATGTCTCTGTGCCTGGAGATGTGTACATGTATACAAAAAACAGACAGAGTGAGAACTGTGATAATATCCTTCTGTTGTTGTTTTTTGAATTCCCTAGCTGTTCTTTCTTGGAAGAGAGAGCTTTGTATGCCAGATCACCTTTGTTGTTGTTGTGTGCCTTCAAGTCATTTCCAATTTACGGCGACCCTGAGGGGGACCTATCATGGCAAGATTTGTCCTTGGCAAAGTTTGTTCAGAAGAGGTTTACCATTGCCTTCCCCTGAGGCTTAGAGAGTGTGACTTGCTCAAGATCACCCAGTGGGTTTCATGTCTGAGCTGGGAATCGAACCCTGGTCTCCAAGAGTTGTAGTTGAACTTTCAAACCACTAAGCCATGTTGGCTCACTTCTTGAACTCCCCAGCTGTTCTCGTCTCTTAGAAGAGAGAGTTTTGTATGCTATATCACCTATCCCATTCTAAATAAAGCTTCCCCAAGTGTGGTGAAGGACACCTATCCCATCATTAGTGTGGAAGTTAAATTTGATGGTCAGTCTAGTTGGCATCTGTATGGGTTGGACAAGGGAGAGGAGAGCAGTCTTGCCCCTTTTCCCCAGGCACCAAATATCTTGGGCTGATCCTAAAACACAGGGTTTTTACAGCATTTGAAATACCTTGGTCTATTTGGCATTAGACAAGAGGGATACTGTATGGTGATGAATTCCAGGTTTAATGTGGCTTAAAAAGTGTGAGATAGGCATCCATATTTGTATAGATAAGCCATTAAGAAGAGAAGAGAAGAAAAAAAGGAGATAGGAACAAACTAAGAATTATTAATGCAACAGTACAACAGCTTGTGTGAAAAGATAAAGAAAATTACTACAACAACCAGGGAAATAGAAGACAACAACAGTAAGGAAAGAACAAGAGATCTATTTCACAAGATCCAGAAAATCAAAGGAAAATTCAAACCAAGGACTGGGACGATCTATGACAATAAATAACATAATTCAAGACCAGGAAGGAATAAAAAGACATTGGATGCAATACACAGAAGAATTATACAAAACAGATGACAAAATGAAGAACACATGGAATGAAAAGCCATATGAAGATGAATCCCAAATTCTAAAAAGGGAGGTGGAAACTGCAATAAGAGAAATAGTGAAAAACAAATCACCAGGAACAGATGATATTCCAACTGAACTGCTGCAATCCACATTGACAGAATCAACTCTAGTGCTAATCAACATATATCAACAGATATGGAAAACAAAACGATGGCCAACAGATTGGAAGTGATAAATATACATCCCCATCCACAAAAAAGGAGACAAGAGACTGAAGCAACTATAGGATCATAGAACTGATCTCCCATGCAAGCAAAATCATGCTCAAAATTCTGCAACCTAGGCCCTTTGCAGACTGCCAGAAATAGTGCAAATTGAGTCCACTTTAACTGCCCTGACTCAGTGCTAGAGAATCATGGGAACTGTAGTTTATTGTACCACCAGAGCTCTCTGACAGAGAAGGCTCAATGTCTCAGAAAAAAAATAAAATTCTCATGATTCCCTAGCACTGAGCCAGGACAGTTAAAGTGGACTCAATTTGCACTATTTCTAGCAGTCTGCAAAGGCCCATAGACTCCAACCATACATGGAAGGAGAGATCTCAGAAGTCCAAGTGAGGTTCAAGAAAGGAATAGGCACTAGGGACCACATTGCAAACATATGATGGCTAATGGAGCACACCAGGGAATTCCAAAAGAAAATCAGCATGTGCTTTATAGACTATAGCAAAGCCTTTGACTGCATAGATCATGAAAGGCTATGGAATGCCCTTAAAGACATGGGAGTGCCAACACATCTGATAGTCCTGATGAGGAATCTGTACTCAGAACAAGAGGCTACTGTCAGAACAGAAAACAGAGAAACAGAATGGTTCCCAATTGGTAAAAGGGTCAGACAAGGCTGCATCCTATCACCCTAGCTATTCAACTTATATGCAGAACATATTTTAAGGAAAGCAGGCTTGGACACAGAAGAAGGAGGAGTGAAAATAGGAAGAAGGAATATAAACAATCTAAGATATGCAGATGACACCATAATACTAGCAGAGAACCTCACAGACCTGGAACAACTACTAAGGAAGATCAAAGAAGAAAGTGCAAAGACAGACTTAATGCTGAACATAAAGAAAACAAAAATAATGACAACTGAGGAGCTTCATAAGTTCAACCTAGACAATGAAGAAATAGAAATAGTAAAAGAATTCTTATACCTGGGATCAAACAGAAATAGTGACTGTAGTCAAAATGGAAAGAAATACAACTCAGCATAAAAGTTAGAATCATACAAGCCATTGTATTCCCTGTCACTGTGTATAGATGTGAGAGCTGGACAATTAAGAAAGATGATAGGAAGAAGATCAATTTATTTGAGACGTGGTGCTGGAGAAGAGTGCTGAGGATCCCATGGACAGCCAAAAGGACAAACAAGTGGGTCCTAGAGCAGATCAAGCTGGAAACCTCCTTGGAAGCCTAGATGACCAAACTGAGGCTGTTGTCCTTCAGACACATCATGAGAAGAAAGGACTCTGTGGAAAAAAACAATAATTCTGGAAAGTAGGAAGAGAGGAAGGCCACATGCTAGATGGATGGACTCTGTTAAGGAGGTCACGACCATTAAGGGGTTGCAGGAATTAAGCAGAGCAGTGGAAGACAGGAGGTCTTGGAGATGGCTCATCCATAGGGTGGCCATGAATTGAGATCATGGCGAGGGCAGTTAATAATAACAACAAAGGCCATTAAGGCCTGCAGTGGGCCTTTAGGACAGATCTAGATGTCTTCATGCTAGAAGACCGCTCCATGAAAGACATCAAAAGGGCTCAGAAAGGACTTTCTGCTGTCAGATCATCACTGTCTCGTTCCCTGAGCATTCCTACATCTCTTGTTATTTTTCCAAGCATGAACAGCTCTACCATTAGGCAGAATAGCAAATGCTGTGTGATGTGGAAAGGGCAGCAGCAACTACAACAGCAGCCCCTCTCCCTTTCTGTAGGAGATAGCAGTATTTTTCCATACATCTGCCCTGCATGCCTGAAGTTAGCCTGCTGCCTTTAGATGATGAGTTGGAAAGTACTGCCCCATCACCATGGTCCACTGGCCATACTAACAAGTGTTAGCTATGGTACCACTGCAGTTGTCTCTGAGACATCCTCCAACAGTGTCACCCCTTCTGCTGCTGCTGTAGCTGTTGAGCACTTTTAGTTTGGCTCCACAAGAAAAGTCTGTCTGACATGGGAGACCCTACCAGCAGCACTACTACCAGCAGCATAACTTCCTGCCTCACAAGAGCTAGCAATCCCACCACTATGGAAAGGTATTGTCATGGTGGGTCAATATATGTAGATTCATAGAATTTTACACTCTATTATCTTCATATATATTGTTGGCCATATTCTCCTCCTGTCACGTTCCAGCTCCAGGACTGGAAGAGGTTACCTGTGACCCTGTTGTGGATCAGAGCCATGTCAAGGGGAGAAGGATGCTCTCCCCTTCCTCTCTGTGCCACAGTTCTATTCCCAAGTGTCCCTTTTGAGCTGCTATTAGCTATTAAGGGGAAAACATATGAACATAATTTCCCGTTGTTTTTGAAAAGCAAATGGTGTGCTGGTCTATGAAAGAAAGATGTGGGAAAAGACATTGTTTTCAAATATCAAGTATCTGCATTTATTAAAGTATTTCAGGTATTGCTTAAAATGATCCTTCCTCTTTCCTGCAACTGGGCTACCACAGGAGATGTGGCAGTTTTAATACATCCCCATTTTTGGTTCAAGCACAAATTATATTCCTGCAGCTGTACACTGGCCTGGTTTCAATTATTCCCCCCCCCCCATAATATTCTCATGTCTCTTGCCTACTCATTGTACTGAATTATTGTGGGGTAATTTAAGTTTCCCAGGATTCAACCCTTTTTAAAGGAAACAAAAATATACAAATATGAAAGCTAAACCTGTTAGAGTCTGGCTTTCATTAGCAGAATAATAGAAATATGACTTTGCCTAACTTTGGGGGGGGATGCAGACGGGTGGCCCTGTGCCACCCCGGGAAATGGAGGATCAGGGCCAAGGTTGCTGGACGTGTTGGCTCCAATCCTCCCTTTTGCCAGCCCAGAAGAGAGCAGCAAAATGCTGCTCCTTTCAGAGCTGGCAAAAGGGCACCCTAAGACCCACCGCGTGGCTCTTTGGCACCCCTTCCAGTGCAGCACATCAAAAAGCTGCGCCGGAAGGACGTCCTGATGCCGTGTGCTGTGTGTAATGGCACGTGGCATCAGGATGTCTTCGGGGAGGGATTGAAGCGGCTGGCGTGCGGCTGCCCCTCCCCATTCCTGCCTCCAGAACGGCCCAAAGGGCCCATCTCTAGAGGCCCTATGCTTCACTAAAGAACTAAAACTGACTCAAAAAACAACAAGCACATAGCTTGTATTTTAACAAACAATGATGGCTTTAACCTATATTTACATAAAAAAACCTAAATCCTAATCTAACTAGTGATGGTTCAGGTAAAGAGAGAATATCTCACCATATTTAAGAGAGCAGGAAGATGGAAACAGCTCAGTTGAGAATCTTGAGAGAAAAGTTGGGGCGAAACAGACCGCCATGAATGAGTGGATCTGTGCTGCCCCTTTCAGCATCAGATTGGGGCTGCGGCAACCGGCCACCGTTGCTCCACTCCAGTGCTTTTCTGGCTCAAAAAGAAGTGCTTGTTTCATTGCTGCTGCAGCTCTTCTGCACTCCTGTGGTGCATGTAAACACCATGCCACAGGAGTGTCGCAATGCTGCTTGCTATCTGGTCAGGCACGTGGTGTGACAGTAGCTTGGGGACGGAGTTGGGGCGCACTGTCATCACACCCCCCACTCCACCCTGACACTGGCCTTTTTGGCTGGTCTGTTCAGCCACTAGTCTCAAAGAGGGAGTGAGCTAAGGACGTTATCACACGGGGTCTAAAGCAGCCCCACCCCTTCGCCATCGCTGCATCATTCTGGTTCCTTTGCCTCCATGATCAGACGACGTCGCGGCAAACCCCGCCCATCCCTGCATCATCCTTGCGACATCGCTGCATCATTCTGGATCCTTTGCCCCGTGATCAGACAACGTCGCGGCAAACCGCGCCCATCCCTGCATCATCCTTGCAACATCGCTGCATCATTCCAGCTCTTTTGAATTCCTCTTTCAAAGAGGAATTACGGCCTGCGCGACCAGAATCATTCCGGTATGGCTCTGGATTGATTCCTTGCCGCTTTTCTTGCCGCTAGTGTGATAACATCCTAAGTCACAAGGTTAATTTGAAGAAGAGAGAGAGGAGAGAGAAGTTTCCAAGCAGGAATCCCTCTAAGGGGTGGGGGGGGGGAATGCAAAGATCTTCCAACAATTATTGGTTTCTTGCCCTCATATTAAAATAATAATAATAATAATAATAATAATAATAATTTGTATCCCGCCTGTCTGAGCTCAATTGGGGCAGCTAACAACATTTAAAAATACATACAGCATAATCTAAAAAAAAAAAACCCCATACCCACCCACCCCTATTCTGAAAGAATAATATACACTTAAAATTATTCCACATTTCAGCAACTGCCTGATGCTCTAGAGTAGGCTTTTTCAAGGTGGACCCTTGAAATGTATTGTATTTCTTTTTAACAGATGATGACGACAATGATATCCAAATGCACACTACTAGCTATACCTCCTCTTTGCTTATTGTATAAAGATTGTTTTGGTGATAATTTTTTATTTTTTTAATGGTGCATGAGTGGCCACATTGGCCTAGCATTACCATTGGGATCAGGATTTGATGGCTGAAAAACACCTTCTGTAATTCAGTTGGAACTGTATACTACATCAGTAATACGGTATATTGTCAGGGATGATGGGAGTTGTAGCTCTTCACCTCTGGCTCTAACTCACCACCTTGTTATGCAGCAGAGCTGACCAGCTTTGATCAGTGGTTGATGCTTCTTTCCCAAGCAGCAGAGTTTCAGAGAATAGGCTGAAGACCCTGACAAACTCTCCAAGCCTTCTCACTCTTCTTCCTGAGATGTCTCCAAACTTCTCCAGGATTCTTCTGGTTCTTGTATCTTCCCTCAAGTCACCAGACAACTCAGTAGTCTTATATAAAAGATCTACTTTATTCTACTATATACATAAATACTATATGCCCTACAAATCACAATCTCTACACTTCACAATATCTCCAAAACCACTCCACAATATGCATTGGCAAACATTGCACTTATAGCCATTGTTAGTCACCACCCACTAGTCACTTCCCACCCAGTGGGCGTATACATTCATTTTGATTGGTTTACATAGATCATCCCATACTTAAGACCAACCCAAGTATTTCATCATTTTACCTTGACTACTTAATGAATCTCAGGTGTTTGCAATCTATAACAGGTGTTTTCAATATACACTCTATAACTTTGTCCTTGGCTCTCAAGGCTTCCAAATTACATGATCCTTTTCACCTGTGTAGCTTCATGATTGCTCCTGCTTAATCACTGTGACTTTCACATACACATTTTATTTCTATTACTGTAAGTCCCATGTTGCATTTTCCTTAACATATATACAATCTCTAATGCGGTAGATAGCCCCACTGGTCTGGCTAATCCTCAAGCCAGTATATTGCATTTTCTCTCTATGAAAAACACACAGACTCAAGTAGCCAAATCACTGGTGGAGCAAAGCAGAGGCACCAAGTATTTTTTTTAATAATATATAAGCTTGAAGTACCATATTCATTTCTATGACAGCTTTATAATTCACAGACATGAAGAGATGCTACACAAAAGAATTGAAATTGTACAAAATGCATGTACCTGTTTTTGTTCTTCTGACTGCCTGTTTGTTTGATTTTAATCCTGATACCCATCTTGCCTCTTTACTACTTGTGGGGGAGGAGTATGGGTTGACTTAGGGTTGCCAGACTGATTGTATAGAAGAGAAAATTTCAGCAGGTGTTGTTTGTCATGCAACCAGATAACTGAAATTATCTCTTCTAGACAACCATTAAAAGTAGAGAGGTCCTTTTTAGTTTTTACTCTAGCAACCCCAGGTTGGCCTGACTGATAAACCTACTTATTTGGTGAAAACAATCTGGTTTGCCTTGAATTTGGGCAGGTTCTAAACAGTCATTATCTACCTTTGCATTGTCAGATGATTAATTTCAACATTATTCATTTTCAGTATTTTTTCTTCCCCCCCCCTCCCCTTTGCATTTTCAGACCTCATCTGCAGTGGGGAGGGGGGGAACGGAATAAAATATATTTGTAGTTCCTGTCTATCAAACACAGCACTTGCAAGGCTTTCCCAGGCTCCTTTGCCATTAAATTAAATTAAACACATCCGCTTTGCAGGTACAGCTTGTTTCATTGCTTCCTATTGATCCCAGCTGTAGGATTAGTGAGTATGATATGCTGCAAAAGCCCCATGTTTTGAGTAGCTCTTTAAATGAGATGCTAGGTTGAAATGTTACGGCTAAATCCAATTTTTAATCTCAACTAGAGTAGATCCACTGAATTTACAAAAGTGTTGTCTTACCAATTTTACATTGGTTAAATGAGTGGAGTCTACTCTCATTGGGACTAAGAATTGTTTTTAGCTCTCAGTGTTCAATAGTGTTGCAGGTTTCAAATTATTTTTATACATATAATTCTGGCTTGTCAAATGTGAACAGCTGTTTTAAATTACTTTAGAATAAGGATTTTTCTGTTTTTATGTATATATTTTTTTTTAAAAAATCATCTAGGTAACCTGTCTTTTGAAGGCTTTATCCTAAATTGTGGCCTAGAAATATTTAAAAGAAAGATCTCTATTATAGAAATACCATAAATAAGAATGGTTTTAGTTCTATTGAGAATTAACACAAATTATCTTGGGTCCCGTATATGAAGAAGGTCCTTTATTGTGTAAAACATCTTTTGAAAATACATGTTATATATTGTCAAGCTTTGATTTATGTGCAACCTTATGTGTAAGAGGCATTCCCCTGTTATTCACAGCTTTGCTTAGGTCTTGCAAACATAGGGTTCTGGCTTCCTTGACTGAACCAATCTACCTGTAATGGAGTTATTTCCTACTGACTTCAGCCTTACTGAATATTATTGTCTTTTAAAAAGTCATATCTTCCCATGATATATCCAAAGTACAATAGGCTTTGTACAAATGGCTAAGTACAAATGGAGGGGGGTTGGACTGAATGACTATTGTGGTCTTCTCTGTGATTCAATTATTCTTCCACCACCACATTTCAAGTGAATTGTTTTTCCTCCTATCAGCTTTCTTCATTGTTGCATCAGTATATAGACATTAAAAATAACATTGTATGAATGATTCTGACTTTGGTATTCAATGATTCTTTTTATATTTTAGGATCGTAACTAGTTCATTAACAACTGTCCTTTCAAATCTTAGTTTCTTTCTTATTTTTGACTACATTCTTCATTCTGGCTAACGACTAAGCCAAGATATAGAGAATCTTTAATAATTATGATATCTTCATCATTTTATAATTATGTATAATTTCTGTGGTCATTATTTTTGTTTTCTTAATATTTAACTATAACCCTGATGTTGCACTTTTCATCAGTAATCATTCCAAATCTTTACTATTTTCTGCTGCTAATGTGGTGACATCTTCCTACTTTAAATTATTGATATTCCTTTCTAATTTTCATTCCTCCTTCCTCTACGTCTGTGTTCCAGATGATATATTTTGTAAATGAATAAAACAGAGTAATAGTTGATGAAAATAATTCTGTTTCACCTTGCCAGCTGAAAACCATTCTGTTTCTCTATATTATGTCTTGTCAGTGCCCTCTTGGCCAGGGTATAGCTTATGTCACAAAAATACATTTCTTCCCATTTCTTTAAAAGCAATCCTTAGTTTCCAAAGCGATCTAGGCCTAGCCATAGTTTCTCATGATATACATAGTCACATTATTTGCTGTAATCTGTAAAGTGCAGACTCTTCTTCTTCTTCTTTAGCAGCATTCTATTAGTCCATATATGACTGCGATATGGTCACTAGTGTCTCTTCATTTTCCAAATCTAAAGAGTATCTCTTCATTTTCCAAATTTTTGGCATTACTCATTCCATATATGGTAATAATAGTCTTTGTTGTAAAATCTTGAGCATCACTTGTTGTAAAATCTTGAGCATCACTGTTTGCATGGGAGATTAGTGCTTGTAAGCACTTGACAGGCCTGATGACAGTAGGGAACATCGAAAAGTGCATTATATGGAATCAGAGCATTGCTTCATCTAGCCCAGTTATTCCCAACCTTTGATCCTCCAGATGTTTTGGACTTCAGAATTCTTGAATGTTAGCCAAGCTAGCTGGGCTTCTGATAGCTGAAGTCCAAAGTACCTGGAGGACCAGAGTTTGGCAACCACTGAATCCTAGCCCATTATCAGCTCTGACTAGCAGCAGCTCCCCAGGGCTTTGGGCAAAAGTGAATCCTTGGTTACCTGAAGACTCTGGTATTATCTGATGCTTTCTCATTTACATGGCCATCCTTGCTTAGCTTCGAGAACTGGAAAAGATCAGTTGGGACGAAGGTAATCTGTGGCACAAATACCTTTTCTTCTCTACCATTATGACAAATAGCTCTTACAAAAAATATTACTAATGTTTGGGTGGAATCTCTCTTCCTGTAATTTGACCCACTGGTTAGTGTTCTAGTCTCTGTAGCTGCAGTAAACAATCTCACTCTACCTTTTATATGACACCCCTTAAGATATTTAAAGATGGCTATCATGTCACCTCTCGTCTCTTCTCCAAGCTAAACAAACCCATCTTGCAAATTTGTTCTTCATAAAGCTTGGTTTTGATCACCTTGTCATCCAAGATTTGTTCTTGTAGAGAATTGATAAGGGAATATGTAAAACATAGAAAGCATTCCCCTCAAAATGCCTCTAAAATTCTCTTAAAAGTAACATTTAAAAATAACTCGAGACTGTTAAGTGTTACACTAATAAATTACTGTAATGTTGATCTTACTAGTTACATTGCTTTTTGAAAGTAACTTTTCTATGCTTCTGCTACCTACAAAGGTAATTAGGTGTAGGTAACAACATTACTCATTATTCATTCCTTTATTATTTTCTGAAAGCTTTCTCTTTAATTTCAGCAACTGCTCTTATGCTGAACTCTTTATTTTTGTCCATTTTAGTGTATTCCTTATATGTTTTAAATTGTTTACATTGTTTTTGCTATTATTTACTTCTGATTTTTAAAATGTGTATGTGTGTGCACATGCCATGACAGGTATGTGTCTCAAGGATACAGTGGACTTTTCCTAAGAAATATGTATCTGGAGGCTTTTCTGCTTTCTATAAAGTGTCATAAAAGTGCTAAGCAATTGCATTATTCATTTATATCTGCAATGACAGAGTATAACTTCTCTCCATTTGTCTTTGGTTTTCCTCTCACTCAAGGCTATGCTCTCAAGACAAGAAAATACTTGTGTCTTTGCATGGAAACATCAGCTAACATTTCTTCCCAGTATGGGCAACTTTTCCCTCTGTCCAATCCAGCCATCATGTATGTATGTTGTGGAAATGTTATTTAAACAGAAACCATAAGGGAGAAAATTTTTCCACAATGTCAGCAAACAAAACATTCCCTGTCTGCACAATGGTAATCTTATAGGATACATCTACATGTTTTTTATGTTGTGGGCATGTTTGCAATCTTTGATCCACGTATGGGTTGACAATGCAAGTCAAAAGACACATTTGTGTGTTGTTATTTACCAAAAAGAACTAGATTGTGTGCTCTTTGTCTTAAGAAGCATGTAATGTATGACATTCCAAAACAAATATTAGAATTAATGTTCAAAGTACAATCTACAATGCTTGCTATTACTTAAGACCAAAATATGCAATCCCTGTTTCTCTAACTAACCTTTCTGTTGTTGCTCATTTGCTGTTGCTTGTAAGCCTCAAACAGAACTAGGTTTATGGTCAATTGGTTCCATTTGTGTTTAATGTAGATCAGATTTAGCATCTCCAGACCCTATTTGCTTTAAGAAATCTTTGGGGCAAAGCAATGACTCCCTTAGCAGGCATTTAATCCAGGAGAGATAAGATAGAGTGAGTTCAGTATAGAGAGGCTATAATTGCAAGAGCATTTCCAAAAGGATACCCACCATCTACTTTGTTGTTACTGTTTTGTGCCTTCAAGGCATTTCCAATTTATGGCAACTCTAAGGACGTTATCACACGTGGGCCAGTTTCATTGTTAAAGAGATAATAAAGTGGAAATGAACCATCCCGAAAAGAAAGCGAAAAAAGAGCTTAATTGCACAAAAGCTTTTCACACGTAATTACAGTAATAACGGAATTAAGTTAAAAGCGAAAAAAGACATTTTTAACTTTCATAAACAAGTGAAAAGAACCCGTACATGTACTGGAAATGGGTGTGTTTCGTGACCAGTCTCCTCCTTTTTCCAGGGCGGGTTCTGCATTTCCCAGGAGGAAATGTCAGACTGTCCTACATTTGGGGTCATGTCCTCCTGCACAGGTCCTAACCCCCTTCCATTGGGATTAGGACCTCTCAAGAGAGAGGAGGAGGAGGAGGAGGAGGAGGAGGAGGAGGAGGAGGAGGAGGAGGCTGGAAAGGCAAGGCAAGGCAAGGCAAGCCGAGGCAAGGGAGGGATTGAGATGGCTCAGCCTCCCTTTTCTCTCTCTCCTTTCCTGGCATTGGAGGCTGTCAGCTGCTGGGGAGATGAGCAAGGAGGGTAGGATCACAGGCAGAGCTGGCAGGGAAGGAGGAGGAGGAGGAGGAGGAAAGGGAAGGAAGGAAGGAAGGAAGGAAGGAAGGAAGGAAGGAAGGAAGGAAGGGCTGGGTGTTCCCTGGGGAGAGCCAGAGCCTTGAATGATGGCTAGGAGAGGGGGAAACTGGAGGTAGCTCCCATGCCCCCCCCATAAGCCTTTCCCCTTTGTAGGACCTGAAGGGTAGAACTTCATGGTGAGATGGATCTCCAAGTTGCTCCACAAGCACACCCCACACTTGCACCAACATCCACCCACAGCTGCTGCGAGGAAAGCCTTCTTTCCCCTCCTTTTCCCTCCATCCCAAATGCCAAACTTCTCCTCCGTCCCAAACTTCCCTCGCCTTGCCTTGCCTTGCCTTGCCTTGCCTTGCCTTGCCTTGCCTTGCCTTGCCTTGCCTTGCCTTGCCTTGCCTTGCCTTGCCTTGCCTTGCTTTCCCTTCCCTTCCCTTCCCTTCCCTTCCCTGCATGGCAGGAGCCCAGGACTCTCCCTCCCTGGAGGCCCCTCCTCCTCCTCCTTCTCTTGGCCCTCCTCCAGGTTTTAAAAGAAAATTGTCCGTGCATATTTGCTTTTCACATTACAGTAAATGCAAAATTACTGTAATTTCACAAATGCATTTCCTCTAAACTCCCGAAATTAAAAAGATCTCGGATAATACTAGTTTCTGTCCAGTTTCTGACCAGTTTCTGTGCAACTTCGTGTGAAATCGTGAGGCGCAAATTCAGTTTTTGTTTGGGATTTGTGTGGATTAACCACATGCTCTAGTCTATATTATCTCTCTTGGAGGAAATGCCTGTATGGAAGTCATTGCTTTACCAGAAAGCTTTCTTAAAAGAGAATAGGGTCTGGAGATGCTAAACAGTGATCTGCACTCAAGACAAATGGATTCATAGGTGGCTGCAGTGGCTGTATATGCCATGCAGAAAATGTGCTGCAGCATATGTTTAGTGAGCAGTAGTCTCCTTGGTTCGCTGACTGACTGTTGAAATTTTAGCACCAAGATAATTCCACCCTGACCATGATGCAACGTGTTTATACTCTGCCTCCACAATGCAAGATCCTGAAGATTGCTATTTGATTGTTGCTGCGTATTTCACAATTTGGCAATCCTCTGCCCTATCCTCTTTCAAAAGCTTTGTGGTGAAGTGATTCAGCTCTCAGAAGGCAATTTCCCCAAGGGAGATAGTATTGTGTATGCCCTGTAGGTAGGTCAGAGCTGCATCATGCAACTGCTATGTGAAAAGTATCAAAAAGATACAAAATGAATTGATTTTTTTAAAGGAACAAATTAAATTAATTTTGGAAGTCCAAACTCTTCTCTTTTTTTTTTTTACTCCACTGTACTTGAATTTTACTGTATTTGCATACATGGACTAGGTTTTATGACACTGGAAAGGTAAATAAGCCTGTGATTTTGGCTTTTAAAATTCTCTCTCACCTATTTCACATTGTGTTGGTTCTGGTGCTCTGCCAAATCAGAATCAAGAATCATAATAAAATTATTTGAGAATTTGCCAAAAGCTCCAGAGGAGACAGTCTTGAAAACCAGGACAATGTTTGGCCCTCAAGATGTTCTGGACTTTGGCTTCCAGCAGCCCCAGGCAGTATGGAGCGCGGTGTCTTCAGTATGCTGAAGACACCCAGATATACTTCTCCATGACTAGATCATCGACTCAGACTTCAGATGGCGCCTCACCTTTTAATGACTGTCTAAGAGCGGTAATGGATTGGATGAGGAAAAACAGACTGAAGTTGAATCCAGACAAAACGGAGGTACTTACTGTGACAGGCCCGAAACCAGATCTGGGAATACAGTCTCCAGTCCTGGATGGAGTCACACTCTCCTCTAAGGACTGTGTTCGCAGTTTGGGGGTGCTCCTAGATCCGTCGCTCCACATGACTTGTCAGATGAATGCGGTGGTCAGGAGTGCTTGCTATCAGCTTCGGCTGACACGCCAACTGCGCCCTTATCTGGACATGAGGGACCTAGAAACTATGGTACACGCGCTGGTAACCTCACGTCTGGATTTCTGCAACGCACTCTACATGGGGCTACCCTTGTGCCTAACCCGGAAACTTCAATTAGTACAAAATATGGCAGCCAGACTAATTACTGGGACATCAAGGAGGGAGCACATTACACCGGTGCTTAAATCCCTCCACTGGCTGCCAATTAGTTTCCGGGCGCAGTACAAGGTGTTGGTTTTAACCTTTAAAGCCTCACATGGCTTGGGTCCATCTTATCTTAGGGACCGCCTCTCCCCGTATGATCCCCCCGCGCCCTTCGGTCCTCTGGGAGGAATCTGTTACAGCCAATAAAGACCAGGCTGTCCCAGACCTCCCAGGCTATGGAATGGCCTGCCGGATGAGATCCGTCTTATCTCCACGCTAACCACCTTTAAAAAGGCGGTGAAGACGAACCTCTTCCGGCAGGCCTTCCCTGAATAATATCCCCCAGAACATTTGCCCTGGGAGACGAATTTGTCCGTTATTTAATTAATCCGGCCTATCGCGTGCGATATTTGTATTAGACTGTACTGTTTTTAATTGTTAATTTGTTTTAATTCCTTTTCTGGTTTAATATTGTTTTAAGGGGTTGGGAGGTGGGACTTAAGTTTGGGGATGTTTTTACATTGTTCTGTTTTTAAATGTTGTAACCCGCCTCGATTGTTGGGCAGAGAGGCGGGCTACAAATAATAATAATAATAATAATAATAATAATAATAATAGCAAAGGATAAGGCATTCTGGGAACTGAGGCCCAAGGTACCTACAGCTCAAAATGTTTTTAACTTGGCTGTATGGAATTCATAACTTTGTGAGGATCATCCTGACAATGATACTAGTGTACTTTCTTTGAAAGCTCAATGCCTCCTCGAAATTTTGGACTACAATTCTCTAGCCATGAATGTGGTCCAAACCCACCTAGAAGACACCAGGTTGGAGGCAGTTGGCCCAGTGAGTAACATTGGATCATAGAATGGTAAAGCTGCAATGGTTCATCTCATTTAACTCCTCTCCCAATACAAGAATGCATGGCTAAAGTATCATTCACAGATGGTAATCCAGTTTCATTTTAAAAATCTCTGGTGAAGGAGAGTCTATGGCAGGGGTAGGCAACCTTTCCCCTTTAAGGGCCGAGGGACTTCAGCTCCCAGAATGCCAGGAGCTATTGGCCAACATGGGACTATCGGCCAACATGACTGAGGCTTCTGGGAGCTGAAGTCCCTCGGCCCTTAAAGGGAAAGGTTGCCTACCCCTGGTCTATGGCCTCATCAGCACTGTAGAAATAATGCAATTTGACATGGCTTTAATTGCCATGGCTCAAAACTACATTCTGGGTTGTGTAGTTTTTTAAGACTTTTAGCCTTCTTTGTCAGAGAGCTCTGGTGCCACAACAAATCCCAGTATTCCATAGCATTTAGCTGTGGCAGTTTAAGTGGTGTCAAACTGCATTATTTCTGCAGTGCAGATGAGGCCCATCATCTTCCAAGGTAGTGTTATCCCACTGTTGAGCACTAGAATTAACTGTGGTAATTGTGCATGTCCAGCTTTAGAGAAAAGTCCCACACAAAAACATCCCAACTGTGTGTGTGGTGCAAGCGGAGGAAGGTCAAACTCCACACATATTAGAGATACCATTAATTCTGACTCATTCTTCTCTCAAGCTTAATGCTTTGCTTTAGATAATGGCCAAAGGGCTGTAATCCACTCTGTGTGTGCTTAAGTTTCTTTTGCCTGCCAAGGGACACATAGCAGGCTCCTCTGCCATAGAACAGGATGGTGCTCTATGTAGTTTGAGTCACCGCCACTGACACAATCGTGCCTGCTATTTTTATATGGGTGCTCCCTCTTTTTGGTTTTGCTAAATGATTTTCCCATCTTGGAAACCATAAATGGTTAGCATTTATGAACACCCTGTTTTCAAGGTTTGTTTAGTTTAGCTTGGCAAGATATGTGATGCCTGAAGGCAACACAAAACAAACCAGACTTGTTTTATCCTATAAACCTGGGACGGAAGTAGGATATGATGGGGAAAGATTTTAACTGAAGTGATACTAAAAAGTAATATCGCCCCCACCGCATAAGCATTCTTTTGAACAGATGAATTTTTACAACATTTCTTTTAAACTATATGTTTGGGCAAAGCCCTGATGTTGTAAAGAATGACATTTAATTGGCATTTGTACTGTCTGTATGAATTACTGCCTTGTTACTGTAATTTTACACCTGTCCTTGGATATAAATTTGAAAACAGTGAATTAAGACTATGTGAGCTTCCCTCATCCTCAAACACTGTATTCAGGAAGCACTGATTCAAATGTGGAGTTACTTTCTTTTTTTAATAAAGCTGTTCAGGAGACTAGACAGCGATAAAGAGGCAGTTCTGATATTATAATTGCCAATCTGCCTTTGATTTATTTTGTGAGTGTTGCATCATTGGCAGTCACCCATGCACCCATATATGAACACCGGTGGTCACTCCATAAATCACATGAGCTTACCCTCAAAGTCACTTGATTTCCATGTTTCCTTTTTCCTACCATATAGTCCTTAAAATTACTGTTTATAGAGAACAATATTCGGTCTTCATTTTCTGCACAATGGATGCCTACCTCAGGCAGCTGACATGAAAGGGTTTTGTTGTTGTTAACTGCTCTCAAGTTGGCCCTGCTCATGGCAACCTTATGGAAAGGCATCTCCAAAAAACCCAAACTGTCCTCTACTGCTCTGCTTAGGTCCTGCAGATTCACACCCGTGACCTCCTTGATTGAGTCCATCCATCTGGTTTGTGGTTTGCCTCTCTTTCTACTGTCTTCTGCATTTCCTAGCATTATTGTCTTTTCTAATGAGTCATGCCTTCTCATGATGCGGCCAAAGTACAACAGCCTCAGTTTCATCATCTTGGCTTCCAGGGAGAGTTCAGACTTGATCTGTTCAAGGACTTATTTGTTTGGGTTTTTTGGCCATTCATAGTCATCATACCAAAATACGATTTAAACAACATTTCCACAGAATTGATTGACAATATAAGGAACAGATTTGCATTACTAAGAATAATAGATCGTGAGCCAGAAGAGCTTTGGTCTGAAGCCAGGAACATAATAAAAGAAGCATGCATAAAGACTCTTCCAACAGACAAAAGGAAAGTGAAGAAACCATGGATGAAAGATAAAACACTACAAGCAATAAAGGAAAGAAAAGGGAAAAAAACAAAAAGGAGATAAGAACCATGAATGAAACAGTATAACTGCTAGTGTGTAAAGTTAAGGAAAATTACTACAACAACAAATGTAGAGAAATAGAAGAGAAGAACAAAAAGGGAAGAAAAAGAGACCTATTCCACAAGATTCGAGAAATCAAGGGAAAGTTCAAACCAAGGACTAGGATGCTCTACGACAATAAAAATAACATAATTCAAGACGAGGGAGGAATAAAAGACAATGGATGCAATACACAGAAGAGTTATATAAAAGAGATTAAAACTTGAAGGACACATGGAACAAAGAGCCATATGAAGATGAACCCCAACTTCTAAAAAATGAGGTGGAAGCTGCAATAAAGGAAATGGCAAAAAACAAGACTCCAGGAACATGAAATTCCAATAGAACTGTTGCAATTCACATTGACAGAGGCAACTCTAGTGCTAACCAACATATGTCAACAGATATGGAAAACGAAATGATGGCCAACAGATTGGAAGCGATCAATATACATCCCCATCTACAAAAAAGGAGACACAAGAGACTGCAGCAACTATAGAACCATATCACTAATCTCCCACGCAAGCAAAATCATGCTCAGCATTCTGCAACATAGGCTCCAACCATACATGGAGAGTAAAATCCTAGAGTACCAAGAAGGGTTCAGGATAGGAAGAGGCACCAGGGATCACATTGCAAATAAACAATGACTAATGGAGCATAGCAGGGAGTTCCAAAATAAAATCAGCATGTGCTTTATAGACTACAGCAAAGCCTTTGACTGCTTAGATCAGGGGTAGGCAACCTTTTGGAGACCTGGGCTGGTCCCCTGAAGTCCAGGTCTCTGCTGGGCCGAGGGGGGGAGAAAGGCAGCACGCGCGCTCAAGCGTGCGCGCACACCCTCCACCACTGCACGCGACCCCCCCCGCGCACGCTGACGCTGACGCAACCACCACGGTGCATGTCGTGGCCGCCATTTTGATTTCTAAAATGGCAGCCGCGACGTGTTTGTGCATGCGCAGTACTCCTGCACATTCGCAAACACATCGCGGCCGCCATTTTGGAAATCAAAATGGCGGCGGTGGCATGCGTGGCCGCACAGATGGGAAAACACATGGTGGCTGCGGCGTGCGGCGGCAGCAGGAGTCTGCCTGGGCCGGTCAGTCCGGCGACGTGGGCCGGAACCGGCCCAGGGGCCATAGGTTACAGGTCCCTGGCTTAGATCATGAAAGGTTATGGTACGCCCTTAAAGACATGGGAGTTCTAATGAGGAATTTTTACTCAGGACAAGAGGCTACTGTCAGGACAGAACACAAAGAATCAGAATGGTTCCCAGTTGGCAAAGGGGTCAGACAAGGCTGCATCCTATCACCCTAGGCAGTTAACCACCACAACAAAGTATCCTCAACTCTCTTCTCCAACACCACATCTCAAATGAGGAGAGCTCTTCTTAAAGCTATCCCTGTATACAATCCATTTATGCATCAAAAAGAAGGGCAGCATTCAAAGATTTCTTTCTTCTTTTTTTTTTTTAATGGGAACTGGACAATTTTTTAAAATGTTGGTCTGGCAAAATCCTCCCTGGTGTGTTCCTCTGCTCCAGTTTCAGCCAAACACTGATTGAGAGGGAAGGTAGGAGCAAGACATCTGGGAAACAAGACATTTCCCGAGAAGGATTCCATCTCCATTACATTTGGAGGGAAATATTGGCAGACAAAATGATTTCTTATGGGTTTAAGACATCTTGATTATGACAGGTGTTTTTTTCAACTATGTTTTAGGGTCTAATTGCACACGTCTGGGTAGAGGGAGGCTGTCAGAGATTTAACAAGCACAATGTTAACATTGATCTTGGGTATGCCCAGTCTTGATATGCAATATCCATTGGCTTTCAGAAAAGGAGGTTCTCTCCAGAAAGGGCAGTGAAAAAGTTTAGAGTTGGTTCTGTAGCATGAATGTGAAAGGGGGGGGGGGCGCGTGAGTTCTCCCAGCTACAGACAACAGGGGACTCCATCTGGAAAGGTGGTATAGGATTAATAGATGAACTTGTTGCAGAATTAGGGGGGTTGCAGACTGCCAGAAATAGTGCAAATTGAGTTCACTTTTAGGGTTAGGGTTAGGGTTAGGGAATCATGGGAACTGTATTTTATTGTAGCACCAGAGCTCTCTGACAGAGAAGGCTCAATGTCTCAGAAAAAAACCAATTCCCATGATTCCCTAGCACTAACCCTAACCCTAAAAGTGGACTCAATTTGCACTATTTCTGGCAGTCTGCAACCCCCCCTTAGTATCTGTTACTCAGTGCTGCTCCAAATGGTAGTCTAGGAAGTGGCATCTGGCCCATGTCAAGTTTCCAGGAAACCAAGTTTGTTTAAGGAGAGTGACTCTGGGGCCTTTCATACTGCTCGTTTATAGTACTATGGTTCATCTTTAACCACCATGGTGGGATCCTATGGAATCCTGGTCTTTGCTAGAGAATTCTGAATCCCCCTCCCTACCAGTCCCAGGATTCCATAGAATGTTGTCTTGGCAGTAAAAATGGAATCATACTGCTGGCATTGTGTAGCACAAAAGGTTTCCTCAAGGGCAAAGATCTGGAAGCTTTACTTCTTCATGTGGCTAACCTGGTGGTAAACTGTCAGAACTGTAGCTTGGAACATATTCTGGGCAATGCAATTAATTCTCAGGGTCTGGACTGGCTTGCTAGGACAGAGATGAGCCAGAGAGGGGTGGTGGGTTGTTAAAATAAATCACAGACAGAAGGTCCATGGATTGTTCAGCCATTCCCACTTGCAGCATGAGTAATTGGGCAGTATGCATCAGTAAAGATTGCCTAGAATCATAGAATCGTTGGAAGAGACCTCAAGGCCCAGTCCAACCCCTTGCCATGCAGGAATACACAATCAAAGCACCTTGACAGTTGGCCACCCAGCCTCTGTTTAAAAAGCTCCAAACAAGGAGACTCTACCACTCTTGGAGGCAGCATATTCCACTGTTGAACAGCTCTTGTTGTCAGGAAGTACTTCTTAACGTTTAGATGGAATTTCTTTTCCTTTAGTTTGCATCCTTTGCTCTGGGTCCTGTCCTCTGGAGCTGCATAAAACAAACTTGCTCTATCTTCAGTATGACATCCTTTAAAATATTTAAACAGGACTATCATATCACCTCTTAACCTCATGGCTAAACCTACCCAGGACCCTAAGTCACTTCTCAGAGAGCATGTTTTCCAGACCTTCACCATTTTGGTCACCCTGCTCTGGACACACTCCAGCAGACTGGCAGCCTTGTTGAGAACACATCTTTTTTCTCTAGATTTCTGGCTTACCATGCTGCCTGGAGTGCTCTAGACACAGAACCATCCATTCTCATAGTCACTTGTTACATTTAGAAGCCAACTGATACCCATCAGTTTTCCTCTGCCCCCCTCTCTCCTTTCTTGTTATTCACTGCCCTCAATTTTACTTCAGCTTGTGGCAACCCAGTGGATAAGATACCTTCAAGACCACTTGTCTTCAACTGCTCTGCTCATGTCCTGCAAGTTCCAATCTTTTCTTTTTCTTTTTGGGTGATATATGCAGTCAAAGGCTTTGTGTACTTGTTGTCTATGAAGCACATGCTGATTTTCTTTGGAATTCTCTGGTATCCTCTATTATCCATACGTTTGTTATGGAATCCCTAGTGCCTCTTCCTTTTCTCAGCCCAGCTTGCACCTCTGGAATATCTTGCTCCATATGTGATAGGAGTCTTTGCTGTGGAATTTTGAGCATAACTTTGTTTGAATGGGAGATTAGTGCAAATGCCAAGATGTCTGTATATGCTTCTTCATATAAACCAGTCATGTGACAAAATGAACTACAACTGATCTGTGTCGTTCTTAGAGCTTGGAAAATATACTTTCTTTTGCAAGATAAGTGCTCCAGTTCCTCGGGTAGCAATCAGCCATGCTGATTGTGGGTTTCTGGAAGATGTAGTATGAAAAACAATGTTTCCAAGCTCTGGTCACTCTGTTGGCTGCAAAGAAGAATAGAATGCCATAGGAGCTAAACAGATGAGCAAAAAGAGGTGCTTTCAGGCTGGCTTGAAGGCGTGGCATTTAGATGATGAATGCCTTGAAGCCAGCAGGAAAGAGCCCTCTAGGCACCTTATGGGGAAAAAAGTCACTTCAAAAAGAAGCAGCTTTCTCCCACTTCTTCCTGAAAAGTGTGCGCCTTTGCATGTACCAACGCCAGTGCAGCTCTGAAGGGATGCTCTTTCCAAACCCTAACCCTAATTGTGCATGTAAACATGTCATCGAAGGAGCACATTTAAAAGGGACAGAGCTGCCGTACATAAATGGTGGGGGTGGCAATGTCCAAAAGAGAAACCATAAAGCCTCACATGGAGATGAGTATAACATACACAAAAAAGACAGTCAAATAAGGGGCATAGGGTAAAGGGGGGTGTGTGAAGGGAGGCATGATTGTAACTTGCTGGCATCTGTATGGGCACACCTCCTGGTGAAGTGCTGCATATGCAAATGGTGCAGGTTCACAGGGATGGCCATGCAATGGGATGTGAAGGTATGCAGCGATGGTAGTGGGGACAGTAAAAAAAAATTTACCTAGCAGTGTTGGCGTGAAGCCATGCTGTGTTGTCATGACATGCACACTCCAGCCGCCTCAGGAGCTGGTGGTGTGGTTGTTGGGGTTTCAATGTGGCTTCAAAAAAGGAAGCTTCAAGCCAACTTTTTCCTGCCCATTTGTTTCACCCCTCTGTCATCTTTTAGGCTAAATCATATATGCTGAGAGGGATATTTGTATTTGTCATATTCTATGCTAGATTCTGTTTTGAAAGCCAGTGAGGGTTGCTCTCTTTTAACCCATCAGAGCTGAGGTGGCTCAGTTGCAACTGTGCCTTGGAAGAGATTTCATGCTCCAGTGGCAGGGCTGGCTCTAATACCTACTTGCCCTGACATATTTCAAACAAAACTGCTTAGTCTGAAAATTCTGTGAAACATTATATCCTGTGACCTGCTTTAAATGGAGCCACTATGTTGCAGCAGAGAAATTCCATTCACAGTTGGTGGCCATTGATGTTGGCATGGATAAAGGGCTAAGCCTACAGCAACCCTGGGAGAAGTCAAAGGAGATTAGGGTTCATGAATCTCTTTCCTAATGATTTCCTGTAATTCCATGAAATTTATGGCACCTTTGGTAAATAACCATCTACTACTGCAGAAAAATGTGTTCCCCAATCTTGGTTCTATGAAGAGCAGAAGTAACCCTACTGAGCGAGACAAGAGACCCAAGGGAAAGCAGGATCCCTTGGGTAGAATAAGTGTAGTCAGCAAGCACTAATTTCCAAAGGGCAACCTCAACCTCAGCACCCGGTCCCCATGTTTATTCTATAATAGGGTTCTTTAATTGTAGAAACATTACAAATGCAAGGCAAAAACATGAGTGAAATGTTAAGACAGAACAGTAATTCTCATTTCTGATTTTATTTATTTATGTCTTTATTTATTTCATTTGTATGTCACCTTTCTCCCAGAAGGGAACCAATGCAGCTCACAGATAAAAACATTTTTTAAATATTACAATAAAAATTTAAAACAGGTAACATCATTTAAATCTGATCCCATTCCTTTGAGGCATCATGAGCTCTAATACAATAGATGTATTTTTACATAGCTTTTCTGCTGACTAGGGCACAGCAGCACACCTGCTATAACAAAAGGTGACAGCATTTGGGGAAGTTCTGTTTATAAAGATGAGAAAGATACAGAGGGTATGATTCAAGTCTCTAAAATTATATGTATTCTCTGTCTTGTAACCCTAGATCCAATGGGGCTAGCTGTTAGAACATGGAAGACAGACAAAAAGAAAGTAAATTTTCACAGTAAAAATCACTAACTTTTTGAAACTTCTGCCATAAAATGTAGTGACAGGCACCAGCTTGGATGGTTTTAAAAGAGGTTTAGATAAGTTGTGCAGGGCAAGACTGGCAATAGCTACTAATGACAGCTGTAGGTTTCCTCTAAATTCAAAGGCTGTATGTCTCTGAATACCATACCGTCTAACATTTCACAGATGAAAACTGGGAAACATGTGGCCAAGCAACATCAGATTGTGGTCAAGATGCAAAAGTTATTAACAAGGATGAACAGACAATCTAGGAGAAGTTGTAGCACATTGCTTTTGCCTGAGCCTGCTGGGAAGGGCAAGGTTCCATCTTTCCTCTCCATTCCAAACTTAGGAGCTTATTGTATTACCTTTTAAGTCAACCACAGCCTAATGGGATGCAGCCAGGATGCAGCATGGGAGGCAGGAATTATCGCACTGTAATTTGCTGCCGAATCCGCCGGGCGATTGCAGCCTGGTTCCCAGCTGCACTCAGCTAGCTACCATTAAAACTCGGAGCTTTACATTTTTGAAAAAGGACCAGCTGAATGTGGCTGGGACCTGGGCTGCAGTTGCCCAACAGATTCAGCAGTGAATTACAGTGCGATAGTTCCCACCTCCATGCCATGTCCTGGCTGCATCCCATTAGGCTGCTGTCGACTTAAAAAGTAATGTGATAAGCCCCTTAGTAAATTGAGTAGATTTGTACTTTTGCACTTTGAACTCACAGTTTCCAGCAATTGAAATGAGCTAAGGATGAAGAGGGAAAGTGGGAGGAGAGAGAAACTGAGGCTTTTAAAAACAACTTAAAAAGTGGGACAACAGAAGATTAATCAGAACTGGCCTTGCCAAATTGAGATAGTTGGAGGGTATGAAATACCAGTTGCTGAGGAAAGGCCTGTTTGAAGGATTCCCATAATCTTCTGGTTGTCCACTATAGAAAACAGGACATTGAACCAGATAAAACTTCTTCCTTATGCAAGAGGAATCTCCAGTATGTTCCTATAGGCTCAAAGAAGCACGCCTGTGGCAAGAAGAAGGGTTTTTGCTGTTCTGATTAAAAATAAATCAGGGTCTGAAATACAGTGCAGAAATAATCCAGTTTGAGACCTCTTTAACTGACCTGGATCAGTGCTAGGGAATCCTGGGAATTGTAGTTTATTGGGGCACCAGAGCTCTTTGATAGAGAAGGCTAAATGTCCCACAAAACTCCCAGAATTCCCTGACACTGAGGCAAGGCAGTTAAAGCGGTCTCAAACTGGATTATTTCTGCAGTGTGTTTTGGACCCAAGTCTACCTTCGGCAGACTTAACTATTTGATATCTCTCTATTTAAAATAAGATCCAAGGCCAGCCCTCCTGTTAGACAGAGTGAAGCAACTGTCTCAGGCAGCAGGTTCTGTGGGGCAGTAGTGAAAGTCCCCAAGACACTCCTTTCTGTTGGAGGACATAGCTGTGTGTGTTACATAACTTGACTTACATTCTATTAAACTTGACTGCCACCCTAAAGTGCAGTGAAGGACACTGTCTGGTCACCAGTGTTGACTGAAGTCTGTCCAGCTCATTTCTGAATGTAGAATTGGGAAGGAAATTCCATCATGTTCTTTGCCTCAGGTGACAAAATGTCTTTGGAAAAGGCCTGCACTGATCCTCCAGTAGAGTGTGCAGGTCACCCATCCTTTTAAGGGATTACTCTAGGACATCTCTCATTCTTTTGAGTTTAGGTAAGTGGATTTGCCATTCACAGAAATATCCAAACCTGTTTTCCTTGAAGATCAAAGATTAGTAGGATAAACATTACACCATATACCAGAGATTTTAAAAGTTACTTTTTGTACAGCAATGCTCAGAATACCTGGACTAGTATAGCCATGTTGTCCTGAGATTATGGGAGTTGTAGCAGTTTAGTAATAGCAGCTTCATTTATATACCGCTTCATACTGCACTGAGCAGCCTCTAAGTCAGGGGTAGGCAACCTTTCCCCTTTAAGGGCCGAGGGACTTCAGCTCCCAGAATCCCAGGAGCTATTGGCCAACATGGGACTATTGGCCAACATGGCTGAGGCTTCTGGGAGCTGAAGTCCCTCGGCCCTTAAAGGGAAAAGGTTGCCTACCCCTGCTCTAAGTGGTTTACAACTGTAAGCTAATTGCCCTCATCAAGGTGGGTACTCATTTTAGTGACCTCGGAAGGAAGCAAGGCTGAGTCGACCCTGAGCCCCTGGCTGGGATTGAACTCACAAACTTGTGGTTTGTGAGTAAGTGGCTACAGTACTGGCATTTAACCACTGCACCACCAGTTATAGTCCAGTGTACTGGAGGCCAGGGTTCAAATCCACACTCAGCCATGAAAATTTGCTGGTTGACTTTGGGCTGATCTCTTCTGAATAAATCTTGCCAAGAAATTATTAGGAGAGTATTGCCATGTAGGAGAGATTCTTCCTAATTAACTAAAGGCATTCTCGCGCCCCCATGCAAACATGTTTGAGCCGTTTGCCTAACAGATTAAGCAGAGGAATCCCCTACCTGCCAGACAGACATAATCTGTCCCTTCCTTTGGTTAATTAGTAAAGTTAACTATTACTTGCACCCAGATCCAAAGGTCAGGCACAAGTGATCAACCAGCCATGCAATAATTAACTATTCTGTATTCCCCCACCTCCTTTTCTATCTTTAAAAGAGACCGGTATGATTCAGGGGATCAATTAAATTGGCCATGTGTCAGTGCAGTTGATCAGGATCAATTAAACTGTCCATACCAGACTGCAGCAGTCTCTGTCTGATTTCATTATATTGCCATAGGTCAGAGTCAATTTGAAGGCACAAAAGAACAATAGCAGCAACTTTTAGAGTCCTAAATATCCTGAATGCACCAGATAACTATCTGACCTTGGAAGGTAAAGAGGGTCAGGTCTGGCTAGTATATGGATAGTGGACCACCAAGGACTACCAGGTGCTGAAGGCTATATTTTACAGAGGTCAATGGCAAACCACCTCTTATTATTGCCTAACGAAACCTGATGAAGTCCATGGGGTCACCATAAACCAACAAGTGATTTGAAGGCATATCCACAAACAGTTCCCAAAAGTTACTTTTCTAAGCTCTTGACTCTTGCACATAGGTTGTGGATAAGGTTCAGAGCATGGCTTGGAAGGAAGGCCAGCTCCTTGCAGTACTTCTTTCACAGATAATTTATATTTGGCCATTGCACCTAGGAAAGACATTTTATGAGTGCATATTACTTTATATTGTCAATTATTCCTCTATGTTTCTTGACAATTTTAGGCCTTAACCTCCCCCCAGGTGTGCACATCTGGTATTGGATCAATTCAAGCACACTGTAAAAACAATCTGTATAGCCTTGCCTTCACATTTGTTGCCTTTATACATGACATCATCACCCCAAACTATAGCCTTTATCTGGCTTTTTCAACTTTTATTGCATTCGCAATGCAATTTGTGAGCACAGAGCATACAAGATTCTGGTAACAAAATCCATGTCAGTTTTTCATATGCTTTTGAAGTTGGCCCAGAATTCGTTTGATCTGTTGGGTGCAGTTGCATCTGAAGGGGAAAATAATAATAACAATATGATCTCGGGTTCCACATTTTGCTTACAATCACAGATTTTCCAATGACCCCAAGTGCATGCCTGCAGTTTTCCCTCCTCTTCCCATTAGTGAATTCTGACACTTGAGCAGATGTTATCTCCTCCTATTATCCCCATCCTCCAGCAATGCTGCTGCTGATTTTTGATCCATTTGGCAAGAGAGGTGGAGAGTCTCCTGAATGTTGACATGTCTGTCATCTCTTTCATCTTCGTTCCTCTTTCTGAGTTTGCCAAGTCAACATAAAATCTGTCTTGCATCAAGCAAATGATTTAAGAACTGCTTTTCCATTTCCACCCTTTGAAAGCAATCGGAAAGCCCTTATTTCAGCAAAAGAATTTCTATTGCTGAATACATTGTGGGGAGCTACAGAAACACAGTTATGAAAATGTAACTAAGTCCATTGGAGCCTGGGGATGGATAGGAAATAACTCTTGAGTTTCAACTGCATTGCAACATGAGGTGCCTACAGACTGTTCACTGTGCCTGCTTAATGGGGACATCTTAAGCCAGGGGTAGGCAACCTAAGGCCCGGGGGCCGCATGCAGCCCCCTGAGGCCTTTGGACCGGCCCCAGGCCGCTCCTGCCGCCGCCGCCGCCGCCGCCGCCCCCCCCCCGCTGCCGCCGCCCACCATGATGATATTGATTATTGTTGTTATTACTTGTTCTTCGGGTCTAGTCTTTCTAGGAATATAAGTATGCATGTCTATGGTAGTTTCATCACCCACTAATAGCCCCTCTTCATTTCCTGTTTGTTAACTGAGCTCACTTCCCCCTTTTGGCCTATGCTTGGAGAATCCCCCTTACCCTCCTGTTCCCGCTCTTTTTTTTTTTACCCAGACATGGCCGACCAGCAAGCATGTTAGAGCAGAACTTTCTTAGAAGCATGTAGAACTACTTTTCTTGCTTTTTTCTTCTCTTTGCAACTTAAAGCTAGACCTGTATATTTTCATATACATGATTTTGTAAGTAAAGATCATTTTATTTTCGCTACTTGGAATCTCTGACTTGTTTTTTGTAGACACGTGGGTGTGGAGATTAAGGTGGACCTAGTGTGTTCCTGCTCATCATTCTTCTGCTGTGCTTTATTCTGCTGGTGAGGTTAAACAATCTCTCCTCTTTCTTGAGAATCCTAACAGATATCAAGAAAATATTCCCAACAGTTTTGCCATGGCTTTTCTGGGGCTGAGAGAGGGTGCATGCATATTTTTTTAATTTTTAATTTTTTAAATTTATTTATTTATTTATTTATTTATTGTGCTTCGGGCCCCCAATTGTCTGAGGGACAGCAACCTGGCCCCCAGCTCAAAAAGGTTGCCTACCCCTGTCTTAACCTGAGAGGAAGAAAGCACAGGTCCAGCAGCATGGAAATATTTCCATCACCTAACATGCTTTTGGTGTAAAGACCTGCCCATTGGTTGAACAAATAGGCCCTTTGTAACAGAGCCACAAAAGATACCCAAGAGGCTGATTTAAAAAAGCAACAACACAACAAAGCTTTTGTTTGGCTCAGGAAGTCTCAAAATACCACAAAGAAGGGAGAAGTAGCAGTGTGATGGTGTGAGACAGAAGCTCCATCAAAGGATGATACAAGTTGAGTCTCCCTGATCCGAAATGCTTGGGTTCAGAGGTGTTTTGGATTTTGTATTTTTATTGTATTTGGATTTTATTTTATTTGGATTTTGGAATACTTGTATTTTTATATATGTACATAATGAGATATCATAGAGATTAAATCCTAATCAAAATACAGAATTCATTTATGTTTCATATAGTCCTTATACACATAGCCTGAAGGTGATTTTATATAATATTTTAAATAATTAAAATATAATTACCATCAGAAAGCAAAGGTGTCACAATCTCATCCGCACATGAAAGTTGCTTTGGTTTTTGGAATATTTCAGATTTCAGAATTCTGGATAAGAGAGACTCAACTTGTATTGGAAAGAACTACATGGTGGGCTTTGGTTTAGCTGGAGTCCTACTCTGTATGCTATTGAGACTATCTATCTATGAGGTTAACAAACAAAACTAAAAAATATAAAATGAGCCAAACATTTCTGCTTCTGCCTCCTTCAGTTGCTAAAGATGACACTCAGCTGCATGTTTGGTCCACTCTGTGGACAAAAGGGAGAATTTCTGGATTTATAGACTTAAGACCCCAATACCAGATAACATGAACCTAGATAATAATACCATCATCCATAGAAGAACGTTGAAAGCAGAATGGCCACCTTGAACGCTGCTCAGTTTCATCTTTAGCAAATGAAGAAGGCAGAAGCTGAAATGTGTGGCTCATTTTTAATTTTCTTTAGTTCTGCTTGTTAATCACACACAGACAGAGAGACATATGAAATTCCTTTTATTTTTGGCCTCTCATCTATCTGGCCTCTTATCAACAAACATCCCCTACTGCAGCTCACATCAAAGTAAAAATAGTACTACAATAGCCTCTTCTGTTGAAGCTCTATTCATTGAAGCTTTATTCGGGAGTGCAATATGTAACTTACTGGAAGTGCAATATGTAACTACAAAGGAATTTTGGCCCTAGGTTATGACCATTCCCCACCATCACATTCAAATCTGCATAGCTTCCTTTGTTTATCTGAACTGACATGTACTTTTTAAAACAAAACAAAACTTTTCTCTTAATCTTACTGTTGGATGTCAGTTTCCTCATATTATCTTGCTTGAGGTTTTAAAATAACTAATAATTGTATTAATATTCTATTAATATTAATAGAATGGAATCTCTATTGGAAACTTCAATGCCGAAGTTCACATGATCCAAGATGGAACAGAAAATTGTAAACAAAGATGAATAAATAAAAGAACCTATCATGTTGAAATAAATAATAGCCATGTCCTATTGTAATGTCATGAATATCACCTATCCCAGCAGAGAGAAAATTACCTATTGAGATCATCCTTCTTTAACATGGTACTCTTCAGATACACAGGACTACAGCTCCCATCATTCTCCAGCCAGCAGGGGGATGGAACCCACAAAACTGAGAGGTGGGGCTAGTGTGAGTTCTCCCTTTATCAAACACAGATGAATTTATTGAGCACAGATAGATGATGTCTGCAGAGGGCTTATGTGATCCCTGCATGTACCAACATGCACCTGAAAAGCTGTGCTTTTGTTTACCCTCTTGGTATAGCTGCTGGCTTGGCTGTCCTTTGTAGCCTCAGATTGTATTTGACTTAGCTTGGGTTTACA
Source organism: Phrynosoma blainvillii (assembly GCA_026167975.1). Classification (NCBI taxonomy): domain Eukaryota; kingdom Metazoa; phylum Chordata; class Lepidosauria; order Squamata; family Phrynosomatidae; genus Phrynosoma; species Phrynosoma blainvillii. The sequence continues at coordinate 22,515,206 of JANUYF010000005.1, forward strand.
TCATATTGAGTTTGATGTCACACAGGATAGTTTGCCAAAGCAGGTATAATTAGCAGACTGGAAAGAAAAACAATAGATGCAAGTAGCCTAGAGCGAAACAAGGGGGAGAGAGAATGAAATAGCCAATAATAACTCTGAGACAATTCAATCCATAACATGACAACCCAAAGAAGTAGTGGTCATAGAGAAAAACATTTTCATCTGCACCTGAAAGAATTATCAGTACTGTAAACTGAACAAAGCCATCCTTGCTTTCCTTCCTCTCTGGTACAAGTGCCTTGCTACATTCAGACTGTGAAGGAAGGAGGGGCAGCTGGAATTAAAATCTGAACAATATGGGTAACAGTCTCAGAACATGTGGTGCAATGACCTCATACTTTCCAATTGACCAACCTATTTTCTGCTCCCAAGCCCTGGTATTTTAGTGGCCCAGTGTTTGATTTTGTTTTTGGTCATGTTCCTATTCTGCTGGTGTCAGCCACTAGCAATGTTATTGTTCAAGGTTCACTCCAGGCTCTGGGGATGTAGAAGTAGTATCTCGATATGAAAGATACACTTATTTCTCCAGTATTCAAGTAGGATGCACCTGAACTTTAAGGCACCATACAGGTAGAAACTGATATGTCATAGATCACAGCTACAGAAGTCTGTTTTAAATTGCTGAACATATTGAAGGACACAGATGGCAACCCATGGGATCCTTGTGGCCCTCAGAGGCTGTCTATATGACCCCAAACACCTAATTCTGCCTGATGTAGCTGCTGCCATCACCATAATAACCATGAAAAAGATATTATGCAAAAAATATTGAGCTTGGGAATGTTCCTCTTTTTGGATCACAACTCCCAGAACTTCCCACTCCCACTCAGAATGGTCCATGGTAGCAGGGGGATTTCTGATAGCTCTAGGCCCAATCACTCCTCTGTTTCAACACACTCACCCCCCCCTTTTTTTTTTTTTTTTTTTTTTTTGCATATGATGTTCTTTCCAAGTTTTGTTGCTACTCCAAATTGTATGTCTTAAAGTGTCCAGCCCCAGCCAGGCCAGGTGCCCACAACAAGGTTTGGGATCCAAGGTCAGTCAAAGATATTTTGCTTCTTTCAGTAAAGGACTAGATTGTTGTTTGTTGTTGTTAGCTGACCTCAAGGAGCCCTGGTGGCGCAGTGGTTAAATGCCTGTACTGCAGCCCCTCAGTCATAAACCACAAGGTTGTGAGTTCAATCCCAGCCAGGGGGCTCAGAATCGACTCAGGCTTGCATCCTTCCGAGGTCGCTAAAATGAGTACCCAACTGTTGGGGGGCAATGAGCTTACAGTTGTAAACTGCTTAGACACTCCATAGCGCGGTATATAAATGAAACTGCTTTGCTTTGCTCAAGTTCTCCTCTGGTTGTCCTGTGGATGAGACATCTCCAAGACCCCACACTTCCCTGCTCAGGTCCTGCAGGCCCAGGCCTCTAGTCTCCATGATTGATGCTATCCATGTGGCTTGTGATCTTCCTCTCTTTCTGTTGACTTCCACTGTCCCCAGCATCATTGCCTTTTCTAATGAATCTTTCCTTCTCATGGTGTGTCAAAAGTACGACAACCTCAATTTAGTCATCCTGGCTTCCAGGGAGAGTTTGGGCTTTATCTGTTCTAGGATCCATTTGTTCATCTTTTTCACCATTCAGGGTATCCTCAGTACTCTTCTCCAGCACCACATCTCAAATGAGTTGATTTTCTTTCTTTCTCCTTTCTTTACTGTCTAGCTCTCACATCCATACATAGTGATGGGGACAAGATGGTACCCATTATTTCCAGTCCCATGTAGAAAAACTGAATTTCAGCAGTGGCCATGTGATCCTCTACCACACTTGAAGCCAGCAAGCTAATTTAGGGGATGTGAGGCTGCTGCCCATTCCTCAAAACATTTGCTCGCTGAAGTGCTTGTAGGACCAGCCCCACTGGAGTAAGCCAGGCTATCTATGCTGCATGCGTTATTGCCAGTGCTGGCTGGTGACTTCCTGGGAGCAGCAAATCTGCTCCAAATTTTATTCCAAACTTCAAAGCAATTATCCAAGGTGCTCAACTGCATCTCCCTAAATAGGTCCAACATCTTTGATAGTGCGTTTATTTTTATTTTTTTACTAAATCCTATGTGAATTCTCTTCCCCACTAACATGGAACTCACCAGCCACTACTGGCTAGTTTTGCAGGCTTCTGCCTCAGTTGAACAGATTAGATGGGACCACTTCACTGTTTCTGACTGAGAAATATTTGGCTTGATATCAATTTGTAGGCTCTTGGCTATGTGTAGAAAGCTGTCCAGCACTCTAAAGAATGGACAGATGCCATGACCTTTGCCACCCCTCCATATGTATTCATTACTCATAAAATTTGAACTCCCCAAAAGTTTTTAAAAAAAAAAAATCAAAATTTCTTGGATGTGATTAACTTATTTACTGGACTCTAGATACAAACATATAGAATAAGAGGAAGAGCCCTCCCTCCATTCCATCCAATGTCATATGGGGGAGAGACAAGAGGGCCAGCACCATCGGGCCTAGACTAAGAAGAAGAGCCCTTACCTTTTAAGGGGCGGGTGGGTTTCGGGATTTTTAGGTTCTGCTTACATTGTATTAACATCTTTATGTAAATTTTAATGTTGTAAGCCACCCCGATTGCTCTGCAGAGGGGCGGGATATTATTATTATTATTATTATTATTATTATTATTATTATATGCCTACTTCCCTGGCTGGAAACGAAGATTGGAAAAATTAGGAGTTTTGAGTAATTAGTAATATCATATGCAATGTTGTTACTGAGGGATACAGAGAAGTTGTTGTCCAAAAAAGCAACTTTTTCAAGCTCTGTCTGAAAGTAACCCCATTGAATTGAACGAGTCTTACTTTTGAGTGGACACAAATAGAACAGCTTAACAGATGTAATTTTGTTTGAATGGGTGTTAAACAACCACCACATGTGTAGCTGTGAGCAGCACTGTGCACAAGAGAATTGAAAAATATTTCAAGATAACATGGATGGCAACTAGCAAAGCAAATGGAACTTGTTAGCTCATCTACTGTGATTGGCAGACTATAAGATTGTCTTCCCATCCAATAATGTGAATTTCCTATGAGACCAATCTTTGCCAATAAAGTATCTTTTAGTTGTGATTGTGATCTAATGTACATAGATGTATGAAGCAACTCCAAACCTGATTTAAGGCTCTGTCAATCATCGCCCCAGCCTCCGCCTGAGCAAATTTAATAATACCCATGAGGATTACATTTCAGGAATATGGGAAATGTTTTAAATATGACACAGGCTATAGGACATGTTGGTTCCATGACTTCACGTGAATTAGAATAGCATAATCTGTCATTTAAAGACCTGAAAGTGCTTTAGTGTGAGGGTGAGTTAAAATAGTAATATGAATTCAGTACAAATTTATGACTAAAGTGCTAATGTGAATTCAGTGCTAATTTCAGACCAAAGCATAGAACATAAAGTATTAGTAGCTATGAATACAGAACTGCAAGGTGATATTTACGGTTTAGTTGGCAAGCAAACAACACTCGTTTCGGTTTAATTGGCAAGGAATATAACATTGAGATGGCATCAATGCTGCAGAATTAATGCAGTTTGACACTGCTTTAACGGCTTTTCATCTGTTCTGGATGTCTCACCATCCCATTTTGTCATTCTGTGCTCTGTTATTACAAGAGGAGATAAGAAATATTTTTGTATTCATTTCATAGTCTGAGCCAGGCTCAGTCCCATCCTGACCAAGAAGACCTTGGTCAACAGTGCGATGCAGCAGCTAAAAAGGCCAATGCAATTTTAGGCTGCATCAGTAGAAGTATAGTGTCTAGATCAAGAGAAGTAATAGTGCCACTCTATTCTGCTTTGGGCAGGCCTCACCTGGAATACTGTGTCCAGTTCTGGGCACCACAATTCAAAAAGGATGTGGGGAAACTGGAGAGTGTCCAAAGGAGGGCAACTAAAATGGTGAAGGGTCTGGAAACCAAGCCCTATGAGGAACGACTTAGGGACCTGGGAATGTTTAGCCTGGAGAAGAGAAGGTTAAGAGGTGATATGATAGCCATGTTTAAATATTTGAAGGGATGTCATATTGAGGAGGGAACAAGCTTGTTTTCTGCTGCTCCAGAGACTAGGACCCAAAACAATGGATGCAAGCTGCAAGAAAAGAGATTCCACCTCAACATTAGGAGGAACTTCCTGACAGTAAGGGCGGTTCGACAGTGGAACACACTCCCTCGGAGAGTAGTGGAGTCTCCTTCCTTGGAGGTCTTTAAGCAGAGGCTGGATGGCCATCTGTCGGGGATGCTTTGATTGGGAGTTCCTGCATGGCAGGGGGTTGGACTGGATGGCCCTTGTGGTCTCTTCCAACTCTATGATTCTATGATTCTATGATTCTACCTCACAGGATTTCCATGTCTGGTAGGGGTGATGGTGTTTTGGGTGTTGCAGTCATTCCAGGATTGGTATATGGGTTCTTTCCAGGCTGTGGAAGTATAACTTTTTGGACCAGAATCCCTCAGCCAGTGTGGCTGCTGATCATTGTTAGGTGGAGGATTTGGGAAATTGTGGTCCAAAAATGTAGATTTCCCAGGCTACCAAATTTCTCTATTTGTTTTGTTTTGTTTACATTCCACCTTTATCCTGGAGAGAGACCCAAGATGGCTTACAGATAATATAGTTTTTAAAATTTTACAATAAAAATGTAAAAACAATGAAAATCATCTTGCTAAAACCATATACAATCACATAAAATATACTAAAGTTTAAAACATAAAGAGAACACACCCATATAAAAGCCTCCCCGACAACAATTATATGTACAAGCCTACTTGAATAAAAACATCTTTGCCTGCCAGCAAAAGAAAAGCAGGGAGGGGACCAGCCTAGGTTCCTGTGGAACAGAGTTCCAGAGAGTGGGAGCAGCCACTGAGAAGGCACTCCCTTGTGTCTTCGCCAAGTGAGTCTGTGATGGTGGCAGAACTAAGAGAAAGTCTTCCCCTTTAGGACTCTTGCAGGTTGGTATGAGGAGATACAGGGGGGTTGCAGACTGCCAGAAATAGTGTGAATTCAGTCCACTTTTAGGGTTAGGGTTAGAGTTAGGGAATCATGGGAACTGTATGATTGTGGCATCAGAGTTGTCTGACAGAGAAGGCTCAATGTCTCAGAAAAATAACAGTTCCCATGATTCCCTAGCACTAACCCTAACCCTAACCCTAAAAGTGGACTGAATTCACACTATTTCTGGCAGTCTGCAACCCCCCAAAGTCTTTAAAATAGTCTGGACCTAAGTTGTATAGGGCTTTATAAGTCATGACCAGCATACTCTAGGAATATCCATTAATTTCTGATAGTTCTTCTTTCTTCTCTGCTACTATGACAATAATCTAAACAAGTTGACAAATCACTCTAGTGCCACTGCTTGCTAGGGAGGACAGGTGGTCCACCCTTTGTTGGCCAGCGCTAGTATAGAGAAATTATTATCTGCAGCCACAGGGCACATCTGCTAAATTGGCAACTGAGGCTCTTTAATGTTCCCCTAAATCAGAGATGGGAATCATGAAGCTTCCAAAATGTTGTTGAAATACAATCCCCAGCAGTCTTAACCAATATAGCCAATTAATTTAGAGATATAAGGCCTAAGCAGACTGCCAGAAATAGTGCACATTAAATTGAGGCACTGCCCTGGCTCAGTGCTAGGGAATCACATTATTGTATTTTTTTTATTTTTTTGTGAGACACTGAGCCTTCTCTGTCAGAGAGGTCTGGTGCCACAATAAATTACAGTTCCCATGATTCCCTAGCACTGAGCCAGGGCAGTGCCTCAATTTAATGTGCACTATTTCTGACAGTCTGCTTAGGCCCATAGACATATTAGTCTGGAATAGCAGTATGCCAAGAGAACTTGTAGCATGTGAAGGAAGTTGTAGCATAAGCTTTTGTAGAGTCTACCAAAGCTTATGCAACAACTTGCACAATTAGGGCTGAAACACATGACCTGGAAGGCCCCAATTGCACCAGCACCATGAGGACCACATGGCCAACTTCCAAAGTGGGCTGTCAGCTCAATCTCAAGTGAGCCACTGGCAAGAATGGACTTAATCTGCTCCTTAAAGATCTGGCTCTTGCCCTATAAGTGTGGCCTTGGTGCAGCTTCCAGCCACTTTGCGGGCATGCATCATGTAAACACCATACCCCAAAATGACCCAGAAGCCACTTTATTTGGCCCATGTATTTTGGGCCTATGTCTCAAAGGTGCTACAAGATCCCTTTGCATACCAGCATAACCAATAGTGAAGCATGCTAGAAAAGGTAAAGGTAAAGATATTCCCCGTTGATAAGGCTGTCAAGTCATGTCCAACCATAGAGGGTGGTGCTCATCTCTGTTACTAAGCCGAAGAGCCAGCGGACGTTATCACACGGGGAGTCGCGGGGAGAAAGTGGAAATAAACGGGCACGAGCGGAAGTCTTTAATTTACAGGATTTGTCCCATTCCGCCTCGTCTGATAACTAAATTTGAATTTAAAAGGGGGTTAATTCGAACGAAAACCTGATCTTTTCATTTTCGGGATTTTGGGGGATTTGAAAAGATCAGGTTTTTGTTCGAATTAACCCCCTTTTAAATTTGAATTTAGTTATCAGACGAGGCGGAACGGGACAAATCCTGTAAATTAAAGTCTTCCGCTTGTCCGGTTTATTTTCAGTTTTCGGCGGCGGATCCCCGTGTGATAACGTCCAGCGTCTGTGTGATCTACTGTGTGATCATGTGGCCAGCATGATTGCACAGAACACTGTTTACCTTCCCACTAAAAGGGTACCTATTTATCTACTTGCATTTGCATGCTTTCGAACTGCTAGGTTGGCATGCTAGAGTTCACCCCATCACACGGCACCTGGGCCTCGAACTGCCAACCTGTTGATCTTGCAATCAACAGAGTCAGCATCTTAACCACTTGAGCCACCACGTCCCGCAAAGCATGCTAGAAGCTGACCTAAATGAACCCTCCAGAAGTCCATATCTTCTTCTGAGCTGTATATATTAATGGCATCTCATCATTTGTGGATCTACACCATCTTTTTCTTTTCATTCACTGACCCATTAGTATGGTGCACAACACCATGAGAAAGCCACTGAGATTATTCAGTCACAAAACAGCCGAGGTCCAATACTTCCCTCATGAGTAGATTTAGCCCCCAGGGGGAAAGCCTAAGAGAGTACAGAATGAAGTTGGAGGGTCACAAACTGCATAACCTCCCAGCATCTCAGGAGCCCTAGATGCTCCCTCTTGCCTTCTTCTTTGTGCTCTGATCACGGAGGGGAGGTGGGCTGTCATCAGGCCAAGTCAGCACTTTTGACTGTGACTGATTAAATGAGGGCTGGAGAGCATTTGAGAAGGCTGCAGAGCAACTCATGATTAATCAAAAAAACTTTCAAAAATTCAGGGAATCCAAGCGCTGTAGAGTCTCAGCCTCCTTTTGATCTCTCAGGGAGCTGAACAAATGACCAGGCTTTGACACTGGGATTTATGAAGCTGCAAGACAAGTTCCAGCCTAGCCATTCCCAAATTGGACCCAGAGAATATACTTTAGTTTACCTTAAAAACCTTTTTTTTTTTGGACTTCAACTCCCAGGATCTTCTTGCTAACCAAGGGGTTCTGGGAATTGTAGCCAAAAATTACTTTTGTAAGCTCTGGCCCTGATTTAGGCTTTCCCCCTGGGGCCTTTGCAGACTGCCAGAAATAGTGCACATTAAATTGAGGCACTGCCCTGGCTCAGTGCTAGGGAGTCATGGGAATTGTATTTTTTTCTGGGACATTGAGCTTTCTCTGTCAGAGAGCTCTGGTGCCACAATAAATTACAGTTCCCATGATTCCCTAGCACCGAGCCAAGGCAGTGCCTCAATTTAATGTGCACTATTTCTGGCAGTCTGCAAAGGCCCTAAATCTGAATGCTATGCCCAACTAGAGCAGAACCATTTCATGAATGGGAATTACCTAGGTGTTGTTGTTGTTGTTGTTGTTGTTGTTGTTGTTGTTGTGTGCCTTCAAGTCATTTCTAACTTATGGCAATCCTAAGGCGAACCTATCGTGGGGTTTTCTTGGCAAGATTTGTTCCAGGGAGGTTTGCCATTGCTTTCCCCTGAGGCTGAGAGCATGTGACTTGCCCAAGGTCAGATAGTGGGTTTCATGGCCGAGGTGGGAATCGAACTCTAGCAATTGGTTCATGGTCACTCTCTGCTGAGAAAGACATCCTGGCCACATGACACTAAGTTCACCCTAGTCATCCAACAGGAAAGGAGGTGCTTTAAGGAGTTGGTGTGCTCAGCTATGCAGAAAGAACAGGGAATGGGAAGAGTTGAGCATGTGTTTCTCATGTAAAATATCTCAGATGAATCTTCAGCTCCTCTCACTTGGGCTAGGAAAGGTTCATGCATAAAGCAGAGGAGAATAGCTACTAGTTTGAACTAACTAATGCTTCTAAAACTGGGAGACTGGAACCACTACTGGGCTCTAGCATGCTTCGAGACACCAGTTCCGCAGCACTAAAATGTCTAATATGAGTCACCATCAGCGTTGTAGACTTTCGGTTAAAGCAATGCTACCATCTGCAGCATCTCCTTGATTGTCTGGTGAGATGGTATGCAAAGCCTAAAACATGAAAAAGGAAAGAAAGAATAGATAGTGTGATGTCATGACACTGTGGCCATAACTCAGTGGTAGAGCACTTGTTTTTTTATGCCTAATCCAGATAAGGTCTGAAAAGAACCCCTGTCCAAAAGCCACCTGAGATCTGTTAGGGCCAGCCTAAAATCTTGTTGCCTGAGGCAGAACACCAGAACTTGCCTCCTCCCAAGTCAAGGTGGACATCACCCCAAGTAAGCCAAGTTATATTGGAATATAAGGCATTAAGGATCTCTTCTGATCTCAGTCAGCAAAAATCCAACACAAGTAAAATAACCAACCATTTGGGGTACATTTACACTGTAGAAGTAATGCAGTTTGACACCACTGTAAGTGCTGTAGCTTCACCCTGTGGAATCCTGGGATGTGTAATGTTACAAGGGACAGTGGGCTCTTGGTATCCACTGGGATTTGGTTCCAGGAGCCCCTGTGGATACCAAAATCCATGGATGCTGAAATCGCATTAAATAAATAGATTTATTTATTATATAAAATGGCAAAATCAAGGTTTGCTTTTGGAAAATTGTATATATTTTTAAATATTTTCAAACTGTGGATGGTTGGATCCATGGTTAAGGAATTCATAGACACAGAGGGGAAACTGTATTTAGCCTTCTGTACAATTTCTCCACTGTAGATGCACCCTTGGTGTTCCTTCATGACATCCACAGGCCTAAGCCCTATTGGTTATTCTCAACTAGAGTAGACCCATTGAATCAATTGTTGGATGTGAGGCAACCCACAGGTAAATTTAATTGATTCAATGAGTATACTCAAGTTGGGACAAACAATAGGATTCAGGCCATAATTTCTTGCTTGAGATGGCTGCTTCGTGCTGCCTGCTGGTTGGGTAAGACTTGCGAGCTATAGATAGCACTGAGCTACACTGATCAATGGTCTGATCTGGGTATATGACCATTCCCTATGACCCATTGAGTTTTGGTAGGTAACTAGCTAGCCACTGTGTGAACAGAATGCTGGAGTAGATCAGAGTTGTTAAGTAAGCAACTAGTTACAAGAAACGTGTATAATGGGTTAGCTGCTACCGCTGCTGCTGCTCCTCCTCCTCCTCCTCCTCCTCCTCTCTTCTTTCTTCTTTTTGGGTAATGAGTGTACAATGAAGTCACATTTCAAAGGCAACAAAATGACTGGGGACAATCCTTCTTTAGTGATACAATGGAGGGATGGGAGTCATATGGCCCATGTTGTTGGACTACAACTCCCAGAATCTGACTGCTAGTTCTAGTGGGTAGGGCTGCTGGCAATAGCAGTCCAAGAATATCTGGAAGGTTCTCTCCCTCACCCCAGATGAATATATAATGTTTTCTATTTACGTTTATTTATTTTTTCTCTTCGTGGCCCTTTTGAGGCATTTGAGCCAGTTTTCAAATTTTATGTTATTCTGTTATCAATCCTAAAAGGTACTCTTTTTACTCTTTTTTTTTTTTTTACAAAAATGTAGTGAAAACTAATTTAATGAGTAATGGCAACAAGTTGTCCTTTTACTTGTTACTGTAACAAGTAATGGTTATAATTAACACTGTAACAAGTAACAAGAATGAATTACTCTTTTTAAGCTTCTTTCCAAGCTTGGGTCTAAATGGGCTTTTGGTCTGATCCAGGATGGCTCTTCTTATATTCCATGTTTCACAGGGCTAGAAATACAATTGTTGATTTCAGCTGCAGGTAGACAGTGTAGAAATATTTTTGGCCACACCACAGGTTTGTATGAAATGGTCCTTCAGCCCAACTGCACTTCTAAGGCCTCGTTCCCACTATGATTTAAAGTGAATTGCTGATCAGGTTATATGACTGCCGTTCCCACTTGAAACCGGTTCCAATCCTATTGAGCTCGGTTGCAATCGTGATGAAGCAAGGCAAATGCAAAAAAGCCTGCTGTTTCCTGACACTAGTTCTTTGGTGGTTCCTTTGAAAAAAAAATCGATTCCACAGCATGTTCAACAAGTGGGAACGATGGATCTGAATTGGGTCATACTGGAGGGGAGGGACTAATGGCAGAGGGGTGTTTACCATCCCACCTCAGTTTTTGGGAAATCAGCCCCCCCCCCCCCCGCAGCACTGCCTTTATGCTTATGGTGTGACCTATGGGCACATGATATACATGATATATATATATATATATATATATATATATATATATATATATTTTAAAAATGACAAAATATGTGATCCATTGTATTTGCAACAACTTGCAGTGAAGCAAGAAGTTGCCAAACCAATGGATCGCATACCCTGTCATATATATATATATATATATATATATATATATATATATACATACATATATATAGTTCCCAAGTCAGGATGCTCAAAGGGGAAATGGTGTGCTTGAGCAGCCTGGGTTGCTGAGGGGCAGAGGAAGGCTCAGTTGCTAAAGTTGCCCCACTTGGCGCCTGGAATGGCCCCGTCCTCACCATGTTGCTGCTTGCATCATCAATAACACGCAGATGATTGACATGCATGCTGAAGTGGCGCAAACTAGTGGGAATGACAATCATGCCAAAAAAGAAGTGATTACAAGGGAATAGTGAAAAAGTCCACATTCATAGTGGGAACGATGGACCATTTGGAATTGATTCACTGACACAGAGCGAAGGCGAATTGCAAGCTGGTTTAAATATAAGTGGGAATGAGCCCTAACTTCCATAGCAATGCAAAATTGCCTCAAAATCCTAAGTCTCCCTTTCAAAGTTCAAAATCCAGAAGAGATTTTTGTTTTGTTTTGTTTTGTTTTTAAGTATGGCACAGCAAAAATACCAAGGGCTGAATATGGAATAATGGAATCTCTTGGATATCTAAATTCCTTCCCACCCACAACTCCGCATGTATGCCAGAGCCATGGTAGCTCCAAATATTGAACTGCGCTCCTGTCTCTTTGAGCTCACCCCAAGGCAATTCAGAGAAATGAAGGTACAGGTTCTATTTTCCCATCAAATCCCAGCTTTTCTTGTGGCATGAATGAGGATTTCTGAACATCTGGAGCTTGAGATAGCAGCAGTCCTTGAAGCAGCTGGAAAAACAGTCCAAATTCCAGCTGTCAGCCAGGGCAAAAGATGTTCCTAAAGCTCAAAGGTCCTTTGCAACCCATTCCTGCCCACAGCTTGATTGAATAACTCCATCCGCTGATGAACCAGAGTTATAATAAAGCATGCGGTCTATTTCCCTTGCTTAGCCAGATGTCAGGCTAACCCCTGGACAAGGTAGAAGGGGAAATGGAACCCCCATTCTTTGCCTCTCCTAGAAAATGATGGATGGGGATGTTTTCATATGTGTGTTGTTTTTGTCACTTAAGGTAGACTTAAAGAAAGATCACTTTCCAGACGAGATGGCCAGATGCATCCATGAAGACAACAGAAACACCCAGCTGCTCTTCATATACACAAGAAAAATGTATGCCTTAGCAAATTGCTAGGTCGACACAGTCTCCGATGTAAAAATGGGGTGTGGAGCAGAACTAGGGAGGAACCTTGGGGTCGGGTATGGATTCTTTCTGACACTGTTTAGATTCTTGGTAGGAGCATAGGAGGGGAGATTTGTAATAACACACTGTTTCAATTATTCCTTCTCTCACTGGTCTGCATTTCCTTTCCAAAACTGTTGAGAGAAACAGAAACAACACCCCAAATTGAATAGTGCTAAATGAAATCTGCTCAACCTTTCGCTGTAGCTTTCCTAATCTTCAGAGGGAGTTTGGCAGGAAATGTGCACATTGGTGCTAACTGACATCTCAAAGAATGTATAAACTCTGATTACTTCCACAGCTGGTTGAGAGAGCTCTGCCTTCCTGACAAGCACAGGGATCTCTGGCATGGGCAGAGAGTCCTAAAGATCAGGGCCTGAACAGACTGCCAGAAATAATCCAACTTGAGACCACTTTAACTGCCCTGTTCAATGATAGGAAATCATGGGAATTGTAGTTTTTTCTGAGACATTGAGCATTCTCTGTTAGAGAGCTCTGGTGCCACACTAAACTACAGCTCCCATGATTCCCTAGCCCTGAGCCAAGGCAGTTAAAGTGGTCTCAAACTGAATTATTTCTGACAGCCTGTCCAGGTCCTCAGTTGCCACTCAAAGCTGTTTTCAGGGCTCTCGGATTTGGGGATACTGACAGAAGAAGCTTCCAGGATGGGATACTCAATGACTACCCAGTTTCTAACACAATGCTAATAATGACACAGGTATAAGAGATATTGCACACTGGGGCATCATCCATAAGGTTGGTGGGGCTGCTACATTCCTTTTTTCCCCCCTACCTCTCCCTTCTTCCTTTTATTTGTAAATAGTTATTGCTAAGTGCTGATTCCAGACTGTGGCCAGATAGAATCACAAAATCTTAAAAATGGAAGGAGCAGCAAAGGCCGTTAATCTAGCCCCTTCCCATTCAGCCATCTATATGAATCTGCCAACTGACCTCAACCAGTAATTCTCACTCTTTGGTCCTCCAATGTCAGTGGACTATAGCTGCCACGATCCCAATCTATTTATAGCTTCTGGGAATTTAAGTCCAAAACATCTGAAGGAGTAAAGTTTAAGAACATGCAGACAGCCCATAAGGGGCGGCAAATTGGGGTCTTGTCAACCACATGCCGTGGCCCCAATCCTCCTTTTTGCCTCCCCCAAAAGAGCAGGCAAATGCCTCTCCTTTTGGGGTCGGCAAAAAGCCGACCTTTGAGTCACCACCATGGCTCATTTGAGCCCCTTTGGTGCAGCATGTATGCACACTGCACCAAGAGGGCACCCTGACACTGCAGACCATGCAGACGGGCGCACGGCATCAGGGTGGAGTCGGGATGGAGTTGGGGCAGCCGGCGTGCAGTTGCCCCACCCCAACTCCACCTCCAGGCCGGCCTAAAGTGCCAGTCTGCATCCCCCCCTTAAATGAAAAATGGGCATAGTAAGGTCCTCCAGATATTGTTGTACTGCAGCTTCCATCAGTCTCACTCAGTGTAGCCAATGCTGAAGAATGCTTAGAGTTATAGTACAGAAAAATCTGGATGGCTGCGCCTTTGCCCACTTGTGCCCTAGATTTAGTATTTGGTACACCTCTGCAAATACTCAAAAAGTACCCATAAAAGGCTAAAAGGTATGGACAAAAGGACTATCCATGCCATCATATTTCCCATTTTGGTGTGTGGTTGTGAAAGCTGGACAGTGAAGAAAGCTGACAGGAAGAAAATCAACTCACTTGAAATGTGGTGCTAGAGAGGAGTTTTACAGCTACAGTGAACTGCTAAAAAGACAAATAAATGAGCCCGAGAGCAAATCAAGCCTGAACTCTCCATAGAAGCCAAGATAACTAAACTGAGACTATCATACTTTGGACATATCATGAGAAGACATGGCTCACTAGAAAAGACAGTAATACTTGGAAAGAGGAAGGCAGCAGGAAAAGAGGAAGATCACATTCCTAATGGATAGACAGAGGAATTTAAAAGCATGAGCTTTTAAATTGACAGCAGCCCAACAGGATGTAGCCAGGACCCAAGATGGAGGTGGGAATTATTGCATTGTAATTTGCCGCCAAATCCACCAGGCAACTTCGGCCCGGGTCCCAGCTGCACTCAGCCAGCCCTTTTTCAAAAATGAAAGCTCCTGACTCTGAAAACTGGCCAGCTAAGTGTGGCTGAGACCCAGACTGCAGTCGCCAGGTGGATTCAGCAGTGAATTACAATGCAATAATTCCCGCCTCCATCCTGGGTCCCGGCTGCATCCCATTGGGCTGCCGCTGATTTAAAAGCTCATGAGATTAGCTCTTCAATCAAGGAAGCCATGGCCCTGAGCTTGCAAGACCTGAGCAGGGCTGCTGATGATAGGGTAACTTGGAGGTCTCTCATTCACAGGATCACCATAAGTCAAAGTTGACTTCATGGCAATTAACAACAAGAAACAAAAGGCTAAATCCTGCACACTCTTATTTTCTAGTGTAGTGTAAAATCTGGGTTCGTTGAGCTTGCAGCTATTCAGCAGGGTAATCTGGTCTATTCTCATGTCTCATAGAACAGGTCTGTGCATAAACACTCCAAGCATAAGACATCCTGCCTGGCACAAATGCAGGTCAAACACAATGCCACTTTGCTAACCAACTAATTGCTTTGGCTGTGCCTAGTCACAAAGTTTTATGTAAGCGGTTCATTGCACAAGCAGTATTATGTTTTCAGTCAAGCATGTTGGTTTTCTGTTCCTTTGCTTTTCTTTTCAGGCTGAAATCTCTTACAATATGCTGAACAGCATCCAAAATGGCCCTCAGAACAAAATTTGGCTTGCCCAGGCACACACACCCATGCTGGCTGCCCCCTGGCAATCCTCACCGAAGCCAAACTCTAAAGAAAAGCACTCATGCTGGAAAGCTTATTTCTGCACTAGCATCCAAAGATGTAAGGCACCATCCAGCCAGAGTGAACACACTCTAAAATCCCAGTGATCTTAGTGAGAAACATGCTGTTGCAATCTTCTCTGGAAACTTACATGTACTTTGCTGCGGCTGGACAATGGCCACAATATTAGATTGTCTAGAATGCTCTTTGATCCAAGCTTATTTAATGCTACAACTATTACTGCTTCACACTTGTATACTACAGAGATGGGGGCCCTTTTCTAGTCTGTGGACAGAAGGTCAATTTGGGAAGCATCTTAGAGCTTGCATTCTAGAGCCAGGTGGAGCTAAGGGCATGATTGTTGTTGCTGTGTGCCTTCAAGTCATTTCCAATTTATGGTGACCCTAATACAAACCTATAATGGGGTTTTCTTGGCAAGTTTTGTTCAGAGGGTGTTTTGTTTGCCATTGCCTTCCCCTGAGGCTGAGAGCATGTGGCTTGCTCAAAGTGACAGGGTGAAAATACAAAGTTGGCAGGGAGCCAGATGGAGTGCTTACCAACTGTGACATTTTCCAACTGAACAACAAAAAAGCGTAGCCCCCTGTTATGCATGTCCACTTGCAGAGATGCTCCAGTAAAACAAAATCCCATATAGCAAAGCAGAGCTTAGCTCCATTGCTACAGTTTATCAAGCTGCAAAGCAAAGCTCAGTTCCATGTAATGGCTTCCAGGCAAATAATCCTTTATCATATTAAAGGATCATGGAAAGTATGGGCCTTTGCAGACGGCCAGAAAAAGTGCAAATTGAGTCCACTTTAACTGCCCTGACTCAGTGCTAGGGAATCATGGGAACTGTAGTTTATTGTGGCACCAGAGCTCTCTGACAGAGAAGGCTCACAAAGACCCACTTGTCCATCCCAACTGCCACCACTCTGGCCTTGGAGGGAGAAAAGAAAAGGCATGCATAGTTGTATCATGCTTGGGCACAGAAGCAGATGAAAGGCCCACCCTCCATCCCAAGTGCCACTGCTCCGGCCTCTGAGAGAGCAGAACCACCAGCAGTATCTGATGGACTTAATCCATAATATGTCTTATCTTATTTAGATTGTACACCTGAGGATGGAGAACTGTCAAATGAATTTGTAAACCACTCTGGGGTCATTCACATATCATGGTGTGTTTTTTAAGTGTGACAATGCAAATCATCTCACTCATGCATTCCGGGTTTGTTATTCACACTATGGAACTGCATCAATGTATATCTCTGAGAGTTTGGTCGTTCACCCATACAAACATTTGAATAAAGATTGAGCCAATGATGCGAATGCATTTGGAATTCCCTTTTTGGTATGCAGTGTTTTATCCCAGGTCTATTTGGGTCTATTCACATTAGTTATTCACACTACTGACGATGCAGATCTTTTTTAAAAAAATTGGGGGTGAAACCCAATATCGATTATTCCAGATTAAGTGGGTTTTTTGGCAGCCCCCCCTCCCAAATTTAATCGGGTGCATTCGGGATGTGTGTGAACAATGGAGATTTAACCTGGTTCATTCAGGATTATTTTCACAGTGTGAATAACCCCTCTGAGAGCCTTTGTGGCTGAAGAGTGAAGGCTAAATATGCTAAATAAATAAATAAATAAATAAATAAATAGCTTTCGTGAATTCAGAGGTATATTATTGCACCACAAAGACCAGCTCTAACAGTGGGCAGAGGGGGGCTTCAGGTGACAGATGTTGGAGAATATCAGTGGCAGCCTCCTGGCTGGTCCTCCTATGCCAGTGGTTCTCAAATGGTGGGATAGGAACCCTAGGGGGCATGAGACTTGGAGGCCATGATCCTTCCTCCTCCTCCTTTTTCCAAAAATTTTTATATGCAAAATTTACACATGTTGAGTTAAATACTGAATCTATTTAAACCAAACTGTTCTAATCTGAAGAATGTTATTTCCTTATAAAATGTTTAAATATGGATATAGGTGATGTCCACATGTAGACGTAAAGGAAGGTCCCGAAGGTAAAAAGTTTGAGTCCAACTGTCCTATGTGATCTGGTCATTCCTCTCTTTTGGAGGAGAGAGCCATGTGTGTGTCCACACAGGTTGGCTTACAATCCTTTGCAAAGCCTTCAGCCTTCTGGTGTGATGGAGAGCCTGGAATACAACTTCTAATCCAGATGTACATGGAATGGAGGAAGGCATCATCTTTTCCTTTGACTCAGGCAGCAAAATGCCTTGGGCTTGCCCTGTGTCATCAACTCTTTCTATGTATGTTCTAAGCTGGGTAGTTTGAGCACTTGGGTTTCATGATTTGCTGGCAATAAAGAAGTAAGGTAGGTAAGAATGCGTCATTTTAGGTCTCCTGTTATAACCTAGCAATAACGGTAGGATTGGTTTTGTGTTACAATCAGCACATTTATCCTTCTGGCATTTTCATATTCTGCCACTGTCTGTGACAGCTGTTGTTTTTAGACAAACTACATTAATTTGTTTGTTAATTCATTAATTACAAGCATTTATGAATCACTCTTCTGCAAATGGGCCAAAGAGACATATGGCCACAAAAACAAGCTACAGCAAACCAATTAAAAAGGAGGGAAACCCCCTTATATTGATTCCAAAAACAAACAGCAAAGGCAGTCAATAAAGCATCCGATTAAAAACATTCTGAAAAATGTGTCCTGGCTGTGGAAAAAATGTTTCTGACCCACAGTAAACTCACCAAGAAGGACTAGTGAGAGAAAACCCTCCAGTTCATACTGGAGAAGAAGGTATTTGGGACTTTATGGGCTAAAATTAACATCTCATAACCTCCAGCATTTCAGAGATGAAAACTGCAGCATGTCTGACCAAGCAACCTTAGAACGTGGTCAAGATGGCAAAAGCTATTAATGAGGAAGAAAGGACAAGCTAGGAGAGACTGCAGCAGTTTGCTTTTGCTTGAAATGCAAGATTCTGCCCCTTCCTCACCTCTTCCCTCCACTCACTGAATTAATTCAGTGTGAATTACTTTTGCATTTTAGACTCAGTTTGCAGCACCCTGTAGTGCAGGGATTTCAGTACTCATTCGATATGTTTGAATTGGTACATCTGGGAGGAGTTAATATTCTGGGAATCACACAGATATTGCTGGACTGTTGAATTGCAGCTCCCCTCGGCCCTTGTCAGCATAGCTAATGGTGACGAATGCTGGGAACTGCAGTTCAACATTAGAGCCAGGTCTATCTGAGGCCAAATGGACAGGTATACCGGTCACTTGGCTGCAGTCTTCCCCACTATGGTGATATGTTTTTCTATTTGAATTATAGAAATATAAATGTATAATTATAATTGTAATTACATTTAAGAATGCACATAAATCTGGCCCTCCATTTCCATGGATTCAATCATCCACAGGTTGAAAATATCCTTTTCTCCATCCAAAATGGAAACCTTGATTTTGCCATTTTATATAAGGGACACCATTTTACTGTGCCATTGTATATAATGGGAGTTGAGCATCATGAATTTTGGTATCTATCCATGGGGGTGGTGGTCCTGGAACCAAACCCCTGCAGATACTAAGGGCCCACTGTATACATACAGATCAGCCAAGACACATTTCATCTCTTCTTCATCTTTCTCTTTGCAGATGTATTTTCTTTCCTGCCCCCCCCCCCCCGATAATATTTCAGAGGAAGGAACTGGCAAAACCACCTCTGAGTTTTCCTTGCTGAAGAAAACCCTATGAAATTCATGGGGTTGGCATAAGTCAACAGGCAACTTGAAGACACATATAGACAAGTCATTGTCCAAGGGTGTCCCTGTAAATAATAAAAATAAATAACAAAAAGTTTGTTCGTGTTGGAGGAAAGATCTATGCACATATTCCTTACCACCATGCAAAGTCAGATCAGTAGCCCAGTTAAGCATGTGAACCAACATCAGAACTATTTTCTGATAGTTTGCACAAATGAGTCAGAAATTCCAGCAAACTGAAGGTACCATTGAAGGATGGGCATCACCTCCAGCCTCTGCCAGGGCAGAAAGAAGTCAGCACCTGTGAATCAACTGTTCATTTCCAATTCTTTGGCAAGGATATAGGGTTTGTTTCAGAACCCATTTGAAGTCTTCTATAGGAGCCTGTATGGTGTAGTGATTTGAGTGTTGGACTATGACTCTGGAAACAAGGATTTGAATCTCCACTCAGCCATGGAAACCCACTGGCTGATCTTAGACAAATCACACACTCTCATCCTCGGAGGGAGACACTGACAAAATCCTGACTGAACAAATCTTGCCAAGAAACCCCTGTGATGGGCATGCCTTAGGGGCTGCATCCGCACTGCAGAAATAATCAAGTTTGACTCCTCTTTAACTGCCATGGCTCAATGCTATGGAAGTCTGGTATTTGTACTTTTGTGAGACATTTAGCTTTCTTTCTCAAAGTGCTCTGGTGCCACAACAAACTACAAATCCCAGAATTTCATGACACTGACCCATGGCAGTTAAAGCGGTGTCAAACTGGATTATTTCTGCAGTGTGGGTGCAGCCAGGGTCACCATAAGTCGGAAATGATTTGAAGGCACACAATAGCAACAAACTGCTCTCACGGCTGGCCCTACCATTGGGCAAAGTGAGGGAGCAGCTTCAGGCAGAAGATTTTGTGCATTGGGGAAGTGGAACATTAGTAGACATTAGTTGTTGCTGTACTAGGGACAAGGAGAATTGTTTGTGGGACCTTTGGTCTCAAGTTTTCCAGTAGGTCAGCTGGTTACGTACTATGCACCTTGGCTCAGGTTGGGGAGTGCAGCATTATTTGCTTGTTCTGCCCCAAACAACACATTTTAGGCCAGCCCTGACAGTTGCATAACACAGCCTGGGAAAACTGCCTAATCTTGGCTCTTGTTGTTCCAGGTCTTCCTTAAGAGACACACATGCACACCCTGCAACAGTAACAGGTTGCCTGGTTTACGAATGGGCTTTGAAATATAGCAGAGCCCTTCTAGTCTCGCTTTTCTCCTCTGCCTTCCACCCCCAGCGGGGCTGAATATAACTCCAGTGTTGATGGCTGTAACTAATAACAAATATCCTTTGCTGGTTTCCTAGGCAAAGGTTTTTCAAGCCAGGCAGGGAAGGAGGTAGGTCCAGCTGAACCAGCAGCGACATGAAGCCTCTGGAAAGCCTTGCGTTCATGCCTTGATCCCAGACCCATCGGTCCACCCACACAGAAGAAGACCACAGCATCCTAAGGAAGAAATGTCATTCACTCCTGGATGGGTTTTCTCAGCCAAGAGGCTGTAAGTCATGGTTGGCCAAAGAACAAAGTAATCCTTTCAGAAATCATGACATTCATCTAAAATAAAATAAAAATTCAAAAGGGGGGGGGGGGACGACAAAGGCCTAGGGAACCTAGGGAATGATGCATTCTAGCACAGACAGCAAAGATGGTGGGCTACTGGTGAAATATAAGACCAAAGCTGCATCTACACTACAGAATTCATGCAGTTTGAAACTGCTTTAACTCCCTTGGCTCTATGCTATGGAATCCTGGGATTTGTAATTTTTTGAGCTATTTAGCCTTCTCTGTCAGAGAGCTCGGATTCCAAAACTACAAACTCCAGGATCCCATAGGACAGAGCCATGCCAGTTAAAGCAGTATCAGATTCCATGAATTCTGCAGTGTGGCAGCAGCTCAATTTAAGGAGCCTTGCCTGCAGAAAATGCACAAAGGCATGGAAAAAGAAAGCACAAACTCCATGCAGCCCTACGGACAGGGCTGATCTAAGAGATTTTGCTGCCTAAAGCAGATCACCTTCATTCATGACAGGTAGTACCCAAGGACAGGTTATTTTGACACCAAATGACCACAGGGGTAAAAATAGAAAAGAATAAATTAAATAACAGTTAGTTGCCCTTTCTTGACACTGTAAATCTGCCACCTGAGATAGCTGTCTCATGCTGCCTAATAGCAGAGCCAGCTCTAACTATGGATGGAAAAGAAGATCAACTACAGAGACTGGAAAAAATATTATTTTTTGGATTACAAGTCCCAGAGTTCAGACGTTTTCTAGTTCTGGAGAATGTTCAATAGTGCAGGGGAAAAATAGGCACTGCAAGATGCAACTAATATTTACTGCAAAAAAATATTCAAATTCGTTGTTGTTTCCATAGCTTTCTGGCACTTCCCTAGAGATTTTAAAAAGCAGCAACACAACACTACAAAAGTGGCAGGATGACTAAAAGGACCCTTCCCAACCATGTGCCCTCCAGATATTTAGGACTACAATCTCATCATGCCTGGTAATTCCCCATGCGGGCAGGGGCTAGTGGGACTTGAAGTCTCAAACACCAGGAGGGCACTGTTAGGTTGGTTAAAAGCATAAACAATGAGTGGGAGAGTCTGTCATTCAAATCTCAGCCATGCTATGAACTCTGTACAGGGGTTTACAGAAGTCTGCTATAATCTCTTTGCCTCAGTTCCAAAAATAGGCCAGGAATGATTAACATTGAGCTACCTTGATGGGATGTTGTAGGAATTATTGACTCCCTGTAATTGAAGAACATGGAGACATGATAACAGTGCTAAACACTGTTATAACAGTCTCTGGTGCTCTCCTTCATTGCAAATGGCGCTGGAAGGTGTGAGCCATGTTTGTGGAAGCAGCATGAGAACAGCTCCTCCTGCTGGTGGTGTTAAGCTGCAGCACAGTTTAAGTTTTGACCCGTGTTAAAAGCAGATCTTGGAAAGTTACTTTTCAACAGTACGTAGCTATAGTTACAATTCAGCGACCCAATGAGTAGTTAGTCGTAGTGACCCCTTAATGTGAAGTCAGAGGCTTTCATGGCCGGCATCCATAGTTTTTTGTGGGTTTTTCGGGCTGTGTGGCCATGTTCTAGAAAAGTTTCTTTCTGACGTTTCGCCAGCATCTGCCAGCCACAGATGCTGGCGAAATGTCAGAAAGAAACTCTTCTAGAACATGGCCATACAGCCCGAAAAACCCACAAAAAACTATGACCCCTTAATGTTAGCCAAATATTGTTTTCTGATACTTTATAAAAAAAACAAGAGAAGGCTACAAGCTATTGACCTTGTTCAAAACACACCTAACTAAGGCCCCTAACTACAAAAGTAACTAAAGCTAATTATAGTTACATTGCAAAAAGAATTGTTGTTCTTCATTACGTTGCAGTCATAATGAAAAGTAGTTGTGACTTAAGTGTTACAAAAAGGGATTGCTTGAAAATATCCTATTTGTAACTAGTTACTTCCATGCTCTGACAGTAGACGTGTATGAATACATCTCGGTGATATCTACTGAGAAAAGAGCATATGATGGCTGTAGACTTCTGACTTCCAATACATTCTGTCCTAAGCAATCCAGTCCTTGGGGGTGGTGTGGAGGAATTTCAGGGCAAGAGCATTGCCTTGGAAAATGTGTGTGTGTCTATTACTCATTTGGTAGATTTTGTGGGGGTTTCCTTCAGTGCCAAAAACCAAAAAACAAACCAACAGCTCATTAAAGGCAAGACAAAGAGGACTTCCTGCTAGAGTGGCAATGCTTCCATGTATTTCCTTTATTAAGATTTGACTTCAGACATGCCCAAGTATCTTGGCTCATTTTGTGTTTCAAAAAAAACCTTGGGGCTTTGCAGACGGGCGGCCATGGACGGCCTGGGAAGTGGAGGATTGGGGTCGAGGCTGCCCCATGCCTCGGCCCCAATCCCCCCTTTTGGCGCCTGAGATCCACCCTTTTGACGCCAGTGGCTGCCCCTCCCCTCCCCTGCCTCCAAGACGGCACTTTGTGCTATCTGCATCCCCCCGAAGTTTCCAAAAAGAATCCCTGAAAATCAATTACATTGAAGGGAAATATAAAAAAATTCCCCAAGGAGCAGCGTGTTTGCATTTTTGGAAGTGGGGATATTGAAGACACCATACACTATGTGCTATATTGTAGGATATATAAAACCCCAAGTGATAAGTTTCTGAAGAGAAGTTTAAAACTTGCAGCTAACCAAAATGACCTGGAGAAAATCACTCACTTGTTAGCTAATACAGCTAAGTCTGGGTAATGCAGACTGGCCAAAAGGGCTGGCCTGGGGGTGGAGTTGGGGTGTGGCGATCACACGCCGGCCTCCCCGACTCCACCCCAATACCACCATCATGCTGTGCGTCTCACTGTATGGCGGGTGGTGTCAGGGTGCTCCCTTGGCGTAGCATTCAGACACTCTGTGCCAAAGGAGCTCGGAAAGGCCACTGCTGCCGTGGCAAGGGCGGCTTTTTGCCGTTCTATAAAGGAGCAGCATTTGCCAGCTCTTTTTAGAACGGCAAAGTGCCAGATTGGGACTGTGGCACGCAGTTGCTGCAGCCCTGATCTGGGAAGGAAAGGGGCAGCGGAACGCCATCCCTTAGGGGGATGTCTGTACAGCCCCTCTGTTATGTTCAACACTTCCAAATTCACTGTGAAAGCAGCTAAACTTAAAGATTAGATTTTCAGGATCAAGGCCTGCATGGGAATCTGCAATAAACAAATTATACCAATTTGAATGGATTATGTAACATTGTGATATGTTTAGTGTGAACCATTTTTGTAATTTTAGTATAAACATTTTGCTTTATATGTTATAGAGCCAACTGTGACTGTAAAAGTTTTTGAAGGTTTTAATCATTTTTGTAATTTGATGGCTATAACCTGTATATGGTTGTCATGAATAAACTGTACTGTACTGTACTGTAAAAAAAAAAAAAGATAGAAGAAAGGGTTTGTTTCATACCTCTTCCTGTGTCCTGGTGGATTATATGGTACATTATTATATGATATAATCACCACTAAGATTAAAAACATAGTAAAGCCTAAATTCTGTTTTGAGAGCCAGTGTGGTGTAGTGGTTTGAGTGTTGGGCTAGGACTCTGGAGACCCCGTTTCAAATCTCGGATTGGGAATCCTGGGTGACCTTGGGCAAGTCACAGACATTCAGCCTCAGAGCATGGCAATGGCAAACTCCCTCTGAAGAAACATGCCTCTCACAAAACCATTATAAATTGGAAAAGACTTGAACGCAAGCAACAACAAAATTCTGTTTTAATCGCAGCTAGAGTAGACCTAGTGAATCCATTGACTTAGCTATATGTTGACTCACCATCCAACAATTGACTGAATGGGTCTACTCAAGTTAGGACTAACCAACAAGGATGCCAGCCTAAGTGAAAGAAGGCTTGGAGTCAGGTCCTGAAAGATGTGTGAGCGATTGTGACATATTTTAAAATTTGTAATCGATGTTTTCTGTTGTTTTTAAATTAATGTCTTAAAAGTATTGTTTTAATTGGATGTATTGTTTAATGCTTTGAAATTTTGTAGCATATATCATTTTAGCTTTTTTTAAAGTTAAAGTATAAGCTGCTTTGAGTTCCACTTTGGAAGAAAGGTGAGATATCAATCAATTAGTCAGTCAATGAATCAATCAACCCTATGTTGAACCCAGGACTTCTGCATGCAGACCATATTATCTACTACCAAGTTAAGGATATTTTAAAAACAAAGAAAAGAACAAACAACATGTTATGGACCCTCCTTATTGTCCACTATTTCCTCCTCTCCAGACACTTCTTTTTCTTAGGCAGTTTTCCCCCCCCCGGTCTAGTCTGCCCCCTTTATGCATCAGATTATGTCCCTTGCACAAATCTGATTGGTGCACTTTCACATAGAACTAGCCCTATCATTAGGCAGTGTGAGGCAAGTGTCCCATGGGATCAGATGCTGGGGATCATCAACAGCAGCCACTTGGTAATCCCTCTGCTGGAGGACAGAGTCATGCATGCCACATGACCTATGCTATCCCCCCTATGTTGGCTTGCTGCCCTCAAGGTTGGTCAAGCTCAGTGGCATCACTATGGTTGGTGTCACCCAGTGCAGTAACTCATACTGTCATCCTCCCATTGACCTCCTCCCATACCACATCCTTTAGTTATGTTTTTTGTGCTAATGATACCAATGAATCATACGGGGGATGCAGACGGGTGGCCCTAGGCCGCCCCCGGAAGCGGAGGATCGAGGGCAAGGCTGCTGGACACCTCGGCCCTGATCCTCCCTTTTGCCACCTGCGAAAGGAGTGCTAAAATAGCGCTCCTTCTGCAAGCCGCAAAAGGGGTGCCGCAAGAGGTGTGACGCACCTCTTAGGCGTCTGTTCCAGCTCAGCGTGTCTGGATGCTGAGCTGGAAGGACGTCATCGGAGCGCCTGTTGTGTGGATGGGCCATCGCTCCGGTGACGTCCTCAGGAAGGGGATGGGGCACCCAGCATCTGGCTGCCCCTCCCCTTCCTGGGATTGAAGACGGCGCTTTTCGCCATCTGCATCTAGGGATAATCCCTATATATCACCAAATATAATGGTAATAGTTGTGAGACAAAGAACAAGCAAAATTACCTTTAAATTACAATATCATAGGCACAGAATAAATGTATATACATATACATAGTTCCGTGTGGTTAAATTGGAAATTTGGTAAGATGTGATTTTTTTTTAAAAAAATAATGTTTCATTTTAAAAAAAATCTGTGGCCTCTCCGTTCTCCTCCCACATTTCTTTCCCTTTTCACACCCACCTGTGGTTCATCTTCACCAAAAGACAAGGGATTTATCACATGGGGAAAAGAAGGGGTTTAAACTGATATTATCCTGTGAAAGTTGTGTGATCGCGGTGAAGTTTTTCACACACATCGCAATTAAAGAGGACTTATACCAGATTTCCCCGTGAATGATTTCTTGCTAGTTATTAGCTGGTTATTGCTGGGATAAGTCCTCTTTAATCACGATGTTGTGTGAAAATCTTCACTGCTATCAGGCAACTTTCATAGGATAATTACAGTTTAAGCCCCTGCTTTTCCCCATTTTTCCTCATGTGATAAACTCCACACACAAACTTGTTATTGGAGATTATCTCATCAGCTTTAAAAGCAGCTTACCTGAGCTGGCTTAAAATTAGAAGCGGGGGGCATCCTGATATAATCACATACATTTAGCTGCTGAAATCACCACCTGTCTGCAGCCTGGCTCCATCGCTGCTCTAAGGGGTGCTCCTCGCACCTCTTTTCAAAGTCGGGAGTTTTCCAGTTTGAAAAAATGGCCACTAGAGCACCCCTCCGAGCAGCAATAAAGCCGGATATAGCTGGGCGGCGATTTCAGTGGCTAGATGTGTGGGATACTATCAGGATGCCGCCCATTTCTAATTTCAAGCCGGCTCAGGTAAGACGCTTTTAAAGCTGATGCGATAATCTCCACTGATTTATTTTTAAGAAGAGCTGTATGAGGGAATAGCAGAACAACTGGGGGCAGGAGCAAAAACTGGACAATGGGAATGGAAGAAAAGGCTCTTGGAGCAAACAGGGCAATGGCTAGAGATGCAGGACAACTGAATAGATTGTCATGATCATTTTTAAAGGAATAAGTGAAAAGCCATGATGGACAGACCAAGTACAGTTGGCCTTCCACACCTGTGGTTTTTACTTTTGCGGATTTGATTATTTGCAGTTTTGATTAATATGTTCTCTCTAAGAATCTCTCTGTCCTCCAACGCAGCTCTGCCAGACATTGATTATAGAGTTGTGCTGGAGAACATAGAAGTTCCCAGACAAAACATTTCTCTAGGCATTTGTAGGTCCTCCAGCATGATTCTGTGATCAACGTTTGGCAGATGTTAACCACAGAGTTGCACTGGAGGGCCTGGAGATTCCTCAAGAGGTGTTCTCTCAGGGAAAAAAGAATAGTGTTCCTTTATTTGTGGTTTTTCCACATTCATGGGGGTCCTTCTCCCCCAACCCCAGCAAATGTGGAGGGACCACTGTACCTATTGTGAGCAGCATTTTGTTTGCATGGCAGGCAGTTTCTTGCCTAAGGGAAGCTTCTCAGCAGAACATGAGTGCATCTGGAGACTCCATTTCACATTCCCCAGCAAGTGAAATACAGAGGCCTACTATCTCTGATGCTGGAGGTGATGTATAGTCATCTTGATTAATAGCCACTGATGACCCTAAGCTCCATGAATTTATCCTCTCCCCCTTTTAAAGCTGTCCTAGTTGGCAACCATCACTACCTCCTGAGGCAGTAAATTCCATTGCTTAATTATGGACTGTGTGAAGAAGTGCTTTTCCCATCTGTCTTGAATCTCCCACTAGTCAGATTCCATGGATGGCTCCTGTTTCTAGTATTATGAGAGAGGAAGAAGTTTTTCTGCCCTAGATAGGACCAATAAATTGGAGCTGAATTCTGACAGATGGAGGCTTTGAGGATTAGTGCTTCTTCTTGGGTCTGCGGATGGGATAAACAACCTGTCCTGGATGGAGCTAGGCTCCCCCACAGCAGCAGGTGCATAGCTTGGGAATTTTCTTAGATCTATCTTTGTCATTTGAAGTCCAAGTAGACTGTGTGGCTTGGAGTATTTGGAAGCAGGTTTGACTGGTTTATCAGCTATTATTATTATTATTATTTATATCCCGGCAGACAGAGATAACACAGCCACAGTAGTTCAGGCACTGCTTCCTAGTGAGACTACTGTAATGCACGTTACGTGGAGCTGCCCTTGAAGATGACTCAGATCTAATCTGCAGAAATAATGCAGTAGGACACCACTTTAATTGCAATGGCTAAGATGGAGGTCAACTGGTACAAAATGAAAACAAGGCTGCATCTACACAGCAGAATTAGTCTGCCTTAACTGTCATGGCTCAATGCTGTGGAATTCTGAGGTTTGTAGGGTGTTGTGGTTTTTTAGATATAGGCATTTTTTTTTCTATCAGAGAGTTCTAGTTGCATAACAAACTACAAATCCCAAGATTCCTTAGGATGGAACCATGGTTGTTAAAGGGGTGTCAAACTGCATTATTTCTGCAGGGACCTTGGAAGCTGCAGCTAGTTAAAATTCAATGGCTTGATGGCTGACTGCAATACTATCTAGACATCATATAATCCCAGTCCTAAAAGAATGGTACTGGCTGCCAATATGCTTCTGGTCTGAGTTCAAGCTGCTTGTGATGACATTTAGAACTCAAAAGTTCTTGGGACCTCAGTACTTGCTAAGTGTGCCTGTCCAAGGACTGAGGTCTGGTTGAGATGTGGGCTACTCTAAATTCCACCAGTGAGGCCAATATTAGTCAAAGGCCTGGATTGATGCATCTGCCTTGGAACGTATATCATAAGTATGAACTGCAAAAGTGTATGAAAAAGCCAAAAGAGCTTGATGAAAGCCCTCTGAGGTTAACTATATATCTGTATGCTACATCATAGATGCCAGTGCATCTGTGTAAGGATGTGGGAAAGGCCTTCTTTGCCATGGAAACCCAAGCATGGGATGCCCTCTTCTCAAAGGACTGATTGGTGCCAACACTGGCTTCATTTAGGTATCAATTAAAAACACAGCTATTTATTAGAGCTTTGGGGCCTAACTACAATGCTTTGCACATTGCTTTATACTGTTTTAACATGTTTAATATATATTTTAGTCTATTTATATTGTTTTATTATTTAACCTATTTGTATTGATTTTATTTGTATGCTTCGAAACCTTGGGATACAAGGCAGAACCTGAGAGATCTTGTGATACAGGGCAGAATGGACAAACAACTGAGAGAGAAAGAGGGATGTTATCGGGGGCTAATGGGGAAACTGCTTTTGTGCAGGGATGGTCCAAACATTTTGCTGTCTGAGGTGGACAAGATAGTGCCCCTTTCTGATCCCATGCACAGAAGTTAATCAGATTGGCAGGTGAATCATACTGCAACACTTACTGCAACACCCACCCCAACTGCAGGCTTGCCAGCCATGGAGTTGAGCATCCACAGGCAGCAAGCCCCATTGACTTCAATGGCCATGCATGCACACAGCCATGGGAGAGTGGCAGCATGCATGCATGCCACCATTGAATACCATGGGACTTGAGGGCCAGCAGTTTTTGATATCCATGGAACCCCCATAGATAAGAAGGGCCCACTGTACATTCTTACTTCTCTTCCTTACCTGAAGCAGTGGGCTAGTTTTAGGGGGGCCAGGACAGTCTATGTGGTATAGACAGCCATGTTCTCTAAGGGCATGAATGCATGGGCCAATGAAACCAGTTTCCACCTGTCCTCACCTGTCTACACAACCTGTCTACACAATGCAGGGCCAAATCCTCAATTTGAGTGCAGACTTTCTTCACAACATGAGGCCAGTTCTGCACCGAATCCACCCTATCCCTCCCTTAAACTGGTATAAAAAGCTCACTTTTTGCTCCAGAGTTTGCAGGAAAATCCGGAGCACTCTGTAGTGATGTTGGGTGGTTGCCTACACATGCATCCTGTTGTGCTGCCTGGCACCACCACCCTTTTCGTGAGTCACTTCCTCTGAGATCACAATGATTCACCCTGCTGTGTGACTGATTCTGGGCACCATGTTTCTGACCTCAGAGGGAGAACCTCTTGCCAGCAGTGGCGGTGTCAGGTGGCATAGTGTGTAGACATCTACCCAGCATCACAATGGAATGCAGAGGTAACATGGGGAATCCGGGGTAGTTCTGAGGCTGGAATCCTCCGGGAGCAACTCGGAGTATTCTGGCCAGTGTAGACACATCCCAAAATAGCAGAATGGCTGGTGGCACAAAACTAACAACAAGGGGTCTGTTGTCCCTCCAACAATTTGCTTCTTGTGGCAGTCACCTCACTCTGTCTAATGGTAGGACCAGTTCTGATCTTCTGAACTAATGAGTGATCAGCCAACCTATTCAGATAGGCCCTCAGAAAGAGGACTGTATGCCCTCCAATACTACACAAATACTTGTCACATTCCATTCCTAACATCAAAGATCCAGTGGTACTTGGTAGTTTCCTTGTCAGTGAGGTGATGAATTGGCTCTGTGTCTCAGTGTGAACTTTAAAGGATCTATCTGAGGTTTAAAACACACTGCAGAAATAATCCAGTATGGAATTCTGGGAGCTGTCATTTTGTGAGACATTTAGCCTTCTCTGTCAGAGAGCTCTGGTGTCACAATAAACTACAATTCCCAGGATTCCCTAGCACTGATCCAGGTCAGTTAAAGTGATCTCAAACTGGATTATTTCTGTTTTGGACCTAAGGTACTGAAGCTGTTTAGTGGATAGGAGTTAGCACCTTGGATAACTGCTTTAAGGTTCAGATTAAACACCAGAGTGGATCCACTTACCCACTGATATGGAAGTCACCAGCAAAGGCAAGGATCTTTATATGAGTATGCCTTCCAGCATGGTTACAAACTGATAAAGTCTTCAGCTTTTGTGTGCTGTAATGTATTAGTGTGACAAATGTATGTTTGCAAGCTCACAAACACATAGGATGTTGGATGGAGATGTCGAAAGATGTAGGCCAGCAGGTCCAGGGGATACCAGGCTGTGGAAGGTTGGTCGTATAGATATATTAGTCAAAGGACTGGATTGATGCATCTGCCTTGGAAAGTATATCATAAGTATGTAGTGAAAAAGTATATGAAAAAGCCAAAAGAGCTTGATGAAAGCCCTCTGAGATTAACCACTTATCTCTATGCTACATCATATATCAGATGCCAGTGCATATCCTACCACTTTCCTGTGGAGAGTGAGAAAATGCAATGTGAGGAACAGAAACTAACTTTTCTGGAAAGCTGAGGCATATTATGTTCTTAGGGGAAACAGACAAGACTTGGCTTTAAAATAAAACTCAACAGTATGGAATGTATTTATATTAATTTTTGTTTTCTGCCACATGTGCTTTCAATTTTCATTTCGGAGTGCCCTTGTGGGATATTTTGTTGTTCACAAATAACTATGTGACCTATTATTTTCTTCACGTTACATGCAAACACATGTTCAACAGAGAGAGACAGTGACTGGTAATATTTTCCCATTTAATTGGATTCCCATTGCTCACCCAACCATGCCAGTAACAAATAAATAATAGTAACCAAAACGGCCATCACACTGCCATTTGGTCTGTATTCAAAGAGATTGTAGCAATAAACTAGTGGGTTGAACTGAATTCATTTCCCACTAATTGAGAGCTTCTAGGGTTCAAGACAGCCTGGGACAGCTTGCTGCCCTGGAAATCCTTGAGCTTAATCCCAGGTTAGATAGGAAAGGCACATTGTACGTGTTCTTCTTTAATACACCACATGTTCCAGGTCTGAGAAAGCCTTTACAAAACTTTTGTTTAACTGATGGTGAAATGAAACAATAATTAGAGCTTTTATCCCGGAGAGCCAGGTTTGAGTGCTGGACTCTAGAGACCAGGGATCGAATCCCAGCTCGATCATTCTGTCCATTGGGTGACCTCAGGCAAATCACACTCTCTCATCCACAAGGATGGCAACGTCAAACCCTCCTGAAAAAACTTGACAAGAAAATCCTATGATAGGTTCACCATAAGTCAGATACGACTTGAAGGCATACAACAACACAGTGGTTACAGAGAGGGGACTGAGATTTGGAAGATCTGTGTTCAAATCCCCAATCAAATCTAATTGACTGGGTGACTGGGCTTGTCACTCTCTTGCACCTTGACTTACCTCACAGGGTTGTTGTGAGTATATAAAGAGGGGAAGGAGGAGGAAAAGGAAAAGGAAGAGGAAGGAGAAAGCCTTGCACACCTTGAGCTCACTGAACTCTTTTAGGTTTCATACTGCCATAATTCAGTTCTTTAACTGGAATACCTATATGATAACAGAATCGGTTGGAATACAACTCCCAGCATCCTCAACTAACCCACCCTGTTGACATGTACCTGATGGGGAGGAGCAAAATCTGTGGAGCTGATGTTATTTTCTCCCCCAGCTATCCCCCACCACCCAATTCTACTGTGCCAATGTGAAACCATTTAGGAAATAAGTGTTCCTCCACCATGTTTCCTCTCTCCATTGCTCCACTGGATTGCTCTTTCCAGCATGTGCTTGTTTCTAGCCTACCTTTCTTTCAAGGAGTACAGGACAGGCTCAAGGGGAGCTTTGGATCTGAAAACCCAAGGCCTTGCCTGATCCACTCCTCACATGGTCCCTTGTGTTCTCTCTCTGCTGCTGAATTTCAGATGTTTCCAAGGACTCCAAGAATAGGATTCCCTCCCTGTTCATGGAAAGGGAGATCTGAAAATTCCTAGGGGCTTTTGGAATGTTCTTTGAGGGTCCATAAGATTGTGTTTTGTGTAACAAGCAAGCAAGCAAGGTTCTAAATATACTTCTTAGGGTTGTATGTCCAGTAGTGTTTGCAGAACGTGATGGAACTTCTGCATTACAGCAACTTCTGCATTGCAGCAGAATCTCCAAGCATGCTGAAAGTCTGAGCAGATGAAGTTGGCCAAATGTTTCTGACCATTTCAACCCAGGAGGATTGCTATTTACAAAAGACTCATATGTGAAGTACAAAGTAATAAACTTTCTCCTTACTGTTATGGATTTACAGCCAGCCAGTCAACCAGCCAATATTTAAAGACTCAGTTATGAAAGTCCTACACCTTCAGTCTGATGTTGTAGACTCCAGGAACAACTATATCGGCTTATCTGTTGTTTCTCAGAGTTTAAGAAAGTCACATTTTGGACTACAGCTCCCAGAGTCCTCCAGTCAGCATGGCCACTGCTGACTATGGTTTGTAGCCCCCAAACCTAAATGTTCCAAGATCTGATGTAAGCAACACCTGAACTTAAGAAGATATGATCAAATGCTAATTTGTCATACCATAGGTCTAAAGAAAGAAAGAAAGAGCCACAATTCTCTATCCCTTGGACTGTTTTTCTTTCCTGGAGGATTTGCATGTTGGTTTGCTTCTGTATTTCCCCATCAATATCTTGCTATTCATCTTGTACCTCTAAATATATCATTTATGACACCGCCACCACATTGCATATGGTACTGATAAGCCACTAACACTGGAAAATAATACATAGATTTTGGCCACTGCATGTAGTTTGATAAGAGTTGGGAAAAGGGAGGAGAACCTTGTTTAAAAGGGGAACACATGTGCACCATTTGTACCAATTTCAGGGACAATCAGGTAAGACAAGGGAAACAATGCAGCATCAGCTGAAGGGAGAAAATGTAAATCTCTTTAAGTAGTATTTAATGAAAAACAATATGGAAATGTTCCAAGTGCTATCATTTCTGGGTGGCTGGTTTTTAACTTTGGCAACCAGTACCTGAAGGGAAGTTTTACAGCCCTAATGCTCTCCAGATGGGACCCTCTGGTCACAAGTGAATGTTCTTGCACTGGTTTTGTCAACAATGGGCTTTCTCGTGTAATAATCCCACTGAATATATGATTGCTGCAAATCACATGAGAGATCTCTGTGAGGGGAATGGTATACCCTTTTAGTGAGGGTCATTTATTGGATACCCCTTCTCACTTCATTTAAAGCATGATCATTACAGATTTGCTTTAATTTTTTAAATGCAGGATTTATCTTTGACTGACACCAGGGTTTCTAGCTGATGAATACTATCTACCTATGACAGCACCTCCTCTCCTCCCTCTTTTGATGCTGCTATTACTTCCACTTAATATCAGTTGCGTTTGTAGCAAACTCCTCAAAGAAAGGGTTTGCTGAGAAAACAAACTTGGAGAAGGACATAGAAAAACAAGAAGGAAGGCTTATTAAGCAAGTTAAAACAGATTTCACAGTAGTTTATGGGTTAAACACTGTGGTTAACCCGTTATTTTAAATTGATTTAAGTGGTTTTAAACTGTCTTATTCTAAGTGTTAAATGGTTTGATATGCTTCTAGTATTTTAGGATTATTGTTATTGTTTTAAATTGTTCTACTGAGCCAGCATGTAGTGGTTTAAGCGTAAGACAAAGACTCTGGGAGACCAGGGTTTGAATCCTCACTCATGGATGGAAACCCACTAGGTAACCATGGGCAAGTCACACATTCTCAGCCTCAGAGGAAGGCAATGGCAAACCCCCTCTGAAGGAACCTTGCCAAGAAAATCCCACTATAAGTTTGCCTTAGGGTCGTCATGAATAAAAAACAACTTGAAGGAACAAAACAACTATATTGATTTTACTGTATGCTACCTTAAGATGCTTGAATTAAGGAAGGAGATACATAAATATTTCAATAAATCAAATAAGTAAAACAGAATAGAGCCATTTAATCAATTGGATTTACCTATGTGCTGACTCACCATTCAACAATTGATTCAATTGATTCATTTTAGTTGGAACTAAGGAACAGGACTCCAGCCATGATTGATTGATGATGAGGTTTTATGGATTAACACATGAAAAAAATAAACTGTCAGTGGCCCTAGAAGTTTACAGCTTGAATTTTAACTGTTCTGGTAGGACTTGTTGGCATACCCAGCACCCTTCTCACTGGATATATGGTTTCATAACTAATATAGAGAGTTGGGCATCTTTCAAGGTTGTGATGGCCTGTGGACACATGTCAGAGTCATGTTGACCAAAGGACATGCAGAGGCCTAGATAAAATTAAAATAAATGCTAAAAGGTTTGCTGATCACCTCGCTCCCCCCCATTGGGCTCTTTGCATTTCTGTTAGAAACAATAATGCCTTTTACCCCAGCTTATGATGATGTTCCTACGTACCTTACTGCCCAATCATTAAGGGATTGTCTCAAATCTAATAATTTTATTGTCATTCTGGAGCTAAAGCCATCAGCCATTCTAGACTTTTTTGTCAGTTCCCTGGGAAAGCCGTTAAGGCCTTTGTCATACCAAATATAATGCAACATACTCCTCCAGGGTATGAAATGGGGTATAAATCTGCCCCAGCCTTAGTCACAAACCAGGGATCCCTCTGTGTAACCTTCAGACATGGTTTGTGTCATCCCATTCTCAGAAACCTCTCTAGACCGCTCTGGATG
The DNA here is from genome assembly GCA_026167975.1 of Phrynosoma blainvillii. Lineage (NCBI taxonomy): Eukaryota > Metazoa > Chordata > Lepidosauria > Squamata > Phrynosomatidae > Phrynosoma > Phrynosoma blainvillii. The sequence goes on from JANUYF010000005.1 coordinate 22,550,074, forward strand.
GAACACTGGATTTTCCATAGACCTCTCTTCAGGACCAGTAGTTACTGCTTTCTTTATCCTCTGACTTCTCTCTATCCAACCTTCCACACCTTTCTTTCCAATAGCCCTATATGATTCTTAAAGTCGCCTTAGTTCTTGTATGTCTGTGTGCACTCTTGCACATTTCTAAATATAACACTTAATTCACTGCAACTGGGACACTCTCTGTAGTTATTACCTGTATACAAAGGTGAAAAGATCCCTAGAGTTACCCTCCTCTTGCAGGCCTCCTGTGAGGCATACTTCCACCAGATTTAAAGAAGATGCTGGCATTGTTTGTGGGGACCCCCCAACATCACTCACCTTTTAGAGAAACAGACTGGAAAGAAATATGCAGCAAAATTACCAAGGAAAGAAAGGGGAGAAATGAGAAGATCAAGCATAGCAAGGTAAAATGTAAACAAGTGCAATTATGGTACAAGGGGGCTTTGCTTCATTTCAAAGCAGGGTGGGCACAACCTAAAAGAAAACCCTGATAGAAAATATGGGGTTTGAGCTGGGCTGTGAAGGGAGAGGAGAAGGAAGTACAGGAGATATAGGGTAGAAATTTTTCCATGGAAAATATTTTTTGAAATGAAAGTAATATGCAGAATAGAGACTGATTGAATGAGTGAAATGGAAGGTACTACAGCAAAAAAAAGTTAAACTGTTGGCAGGTACAGGTTGCTTTACATATGCATCCTTAAAAGAATGTGTTCTTTCAGCCACAGGCTTTCTTTTTTTGGTTGAGTATAAGGTATTATATGGACTCTTTTGATGTTATTAGAGATATTCCAATAAAATAATTTGTACATAAAGCTTTGAATGTACTTGAATATAACATTTAAGCCAAACATGCCAATTCAGATAACATTATTTAGAACACTGGAAAAGTTTGCAATTTTACTTTTTCTGGAAACCTGACATCACTGGATGGCACCATACCTGGGAGGGAATTTTAGGCAGAAAAGGAGGAGGAGAAAAAGAGAAAGAATAGGGTGAAACTATTTAAGTTTGTGTGCTGGCTCCCTCAAGCCCCCCTCTCGTCCCATTTTATTTTATTGTGTGTAAGTAGTGGTTTGAATTTTGGAGTATGACTCTGGGGACCAGGGTTCGATTACCGCTCAGCCATGAAATCCACCTAGGACAAGTCACATGCTCTCAGCCTCAGGGGGAAACAATGGCAAATCCTCTGAACATATCTTGCCAAGAAAAGCCCATGATAGGGTTGCCTTAGGGTCACCATTGGAACTGACTTGAAGGCACACAGCACACACACACAAGCCACTTTGACTTTATTATATAAAGAAAAATGGAGTACACATGGCTGTACATACCCAGAAAGAAGAGAAGAGGTTGAAGGTGCTGGACAAATCATAAGAACATGGGAAAGTCCTGCAGGAAAAGTCTTAAGATTTCCGCTAATCTGATCTTCTGCTTCCCACAATTGTCAGTGAGATACTATTGGAAGCCCACAAGTAGGATACGACATTTTGCAGAACAACAAATTCCATCCCTCAAGCAAATAATGAGGTCAGGGTTAATCCACAATTCCAAAATCTGAAATATTCCAAAAACAAAGCTTTGTTCATGGATGGCTGAGATAGTAATATCTTTGTTTTATGATGGTTTAGTGTGCACAAGAACTTTGTTTCATGCACAAAGTTATCATACCTTCTCCCCCTTTCAGTCTTTTTTGTACCTTGAAATGTTCCAAACACTTTAGACTTTCTTCATATCTAAGGTTCTGCAATATGTTCAAATCCCTGATCATTGTGTCACCAGAGCAACCTACTCAGCAGCACCAGCAGAACCTATGGAAATCATATTAAATGGGAGGGAAGTGTCCTCCTCCCATGTATAAAGTGCATTTAATCCCGAAAATATCCCACAAGAGCGAGGTGATTTTCAGACGATGTCCCTGACATCACCATTATCCTGCAATTAACCCATGAATAAAGTGGCAAAATCCCACTGCTTTTTATTCACAGGAAAATCTCGGGGGAAAAAAGAGGTGTGATTTTGCCGCTTTATTCATAGGTTAATTGCGGGATAATGGTAACGTCAGGGAGTTGTCTGAAAATCATCCCACTCTTGCGGGATATTTTCGGGATTAAATGCACTTTATTCACGGGATTGCCTTTCGTATGATAAAGTCTATACTCTCTCCTTGATCATATTCTCAGGAGAACAGAACTAGCCAATGTGTCTCTTTGAAGCAACCTAGGCAAATTGCCAATAATACACTCTGGAATCACCCATTTAGAGGCAATAAACTCATGGTTAAGTTTGAACCCTTCAGCATAGAAAGACAACTAGGAGTAGTTCTAGCAGTAAATTAGTGGCAATGCACATGTGAATGCACTCTTTGATTTGGAGACTATTTGTGAAGTCTTAAAACACTGTTGGAAGCATCACATGGCTTTCTGTATTTCCAGCATCTTGGTTGTAAATCCTTTCTTTCCAAAGATTTATAGACTGGCTATAAAAATTGGTCTGTGTGAAAACAAGCAATGGAAAGGCACAATGTTTAAAGTGTTAAGTGAGAAGCCAACAACTTCGTGCTAAAAGCATGTATAAAGAAACAAAAGGACTTTGTTTGCTTTTGTCTTCTTTTAAAATATATTTTATTTATATTGGTTTCTGGTATATTTTTCAAGGCAAATTAAAACATCTGATTCCTATCAGTTTGGACTAAACTACATGTAACAGATAAACTTCATCTGTTACTCTGCAAATAGAGACTTTTAGATTAATTTGGTAATTTGGGATTTTGGTTGCAAGAAACAGAGTAATTCCATGGTACAGTTCCAGCTCAAGCACTTTTTAAAGTAGAAAGAGAAATGCACAATACAAAATGGTGTAACATCTCCCTTGGAGACTGGAAATTCCCCTTTCACAGTTGTTGTTGTTGTGTGCCTTCAAGCCGTTTCTGACGTATGGTGACCCTAAGACAATCCTATCATGGGGTTTTCTCAATAGAAGGCTGTTTTATATCTAGTTAGGGTGATATTCTAAATTATTATGGCAAAACATTAACATGATTTTCATATTACATAAATCTTAGCATGCATCACTGAAATAATGGCACACTCTTCCTCTGTTCACCCTTCCCACCCTTATCTCATCCTGTGTTTTTCCTTTGAGTCTGTTTTAAGATCTCAGGTCCTCCATTTACAGATCTGTTCTATTATTCCTCGTAAAGTGCCTTGCGTTGGCTATTTGGTTTTAATGTACTAATTACCGTCTCACACCTTTCCTACAATGAGCACAAGGGAAAATACATGGTTCTCCTTCTCCATATTTTAGCCTTACAACAACTCTGTGAGGTAGACCAGGTAGAGGGTGGGGGGGTGGGTAAATTACCCAGTGAATGTTATAGCTATTTGTGAGGATTTAAACCTCCCAAGCCTAAGGATGTTATCACACGGGGAGTCATGGGGAGAAAGTGGAAATAAACCGGATGAGCGGAAGATTTTAATTTACGGGATTTGTCCCATTCCACCTCGTCTGATAACTAAATTCATATTTAAAAGGGGGTTAATTCGAACGAAAACCTGATCTTTTCATTTTCGGGATTTTTGAGGAAATGAAAAGATCAGGTTTTTGTTCGAATTAACCCCCTTTTAAATTCGAATTTAGTTATCAGACGAGGCAGAACAGGACAAATCCCGTAAATTAAAGTCTTCTGCTCGTCCGGTTTATTTCCACTTTCTCCCCGCGACTCTCCGTGTGATAACGTCCTAAGAGCCAAAACTCTAACTGCAATGCCAAACCAGCTCTCCAGGTGGCACTCTATAAAAATAAATACATAAAATCTATTATTTTTGTTTGAGGTTGTTCCTTGCTTCTGAGTTTTAGCATCAGGTATACTCAGATCTATAACATTCTTGCCAGTACAGGAACTAAAGTAGTCTGGAATTTGGCTCTGCCTGTTTCCGGTTAGTTTTTGGAATGTCTTCTCTTTCAAGCCACATTGGCTTTGGAGCCTTAGGATCATCATAGCTTGACTGAATACAGGTTGAGTCTCCCTTATCTGAAATGGTTTGGACTAGAGGTATTTTGGATTTCTTCAGATTTTGGAACATTTGTATATACATAATGAAATATCTTGGAGATGGGACCCAAGTGTAAACATGAAATACATTTATGTTCCATATATGTCTTATACACATAGTCTGAAAGTAATTTTATGCACAATATTTTAAATAATTTTGTGCACGAAACAAAGTCAGTGTACACCGAACTATCGGAAAGCAAAGGTGTCACTATCTCAGCCACCCATGTAGACAATTTTGGAATTGGGGGTACGTATTTCAGATAAGGATACTCAACCTGTGCTGGATTTCTGTTCTAGTGTACATTGTTTTAGATTGTTTTAAATTGTCTAATGTTATTTTACTGCTTGCACATCACCATGAGATCTTTGGTTTTAAGGCACAATATAAATGTTTTTAAAATGAACGAATGAATGGTTTTTGAACAAGTGTCTCATATTTTTAAAAAGCCCTTTCTCTTGACTTTCCAGGTACAAATCCCAGATTTCCCTGCTCCTCACACGGGACTTTATCACATAGGACGCTTACCATGAGTAAATCACCATGATATTGTGCAAAATCATGCAAAACATGTGATCGGTGTTCACACACCTGCATGCTTCTCCCATGCGTAAAGCGTCATGGAAGTGTCCCTGCTTGCTTGTCCAGGCAGTAAAGCATCCTTGGAGCTGCCATTTGGCAATAATGGAAGATCCCACTATTGCCAAATGGCTCCAAGGATGCTTTACTGATGGGACAAGAGAACAAGGACGCCTCCATGACACTTTACTCATGGGAGAAGCGCATGGGGATGTGAACACCAATTGCACGTTTTGCACGATTTCATGGCAATTTACTCACAGTAAGCCTCCCGTATGATGTTCCCCAAAGTGTCTATCCTTCCAAAAGGTAGGGGCAGAATCAGTGGGTTAACTGCAAAGTTATATTCAGTTCATCCATCCTCACAAAGAGTTCCTGTTCTCACCTTCTTTCCCACAATTCATTAAGCCATATATTGATTCAAAATTAATTTTCTTTGTAAAAGAGTGCAATGTAGCTAAGCAGTAACAAGTAACAGTTTTGAGATATAATTACTGTAATAAAACTTTGTGTATATGTGATATGGTAACAACAGGCCTTTACAGACTGCCAGAAATAATGCCGCTTGAGGCCACTTTAACTGCCCTGGCTCAGTGCTAGGGAATCATGGGAACTGTAGTTTATTGTAGCACCAGAGCTCCTTGACAGAGAAGGCTCAATGTGTCAGAAAAAACTACAATTCCCATGATTCCCTAGCACTGAGCCAGGGCAGTTAAAGTGGTCTCAAGCTGCATTATTTCTGGCAGTCTGTAAAGGCCCAACATTGGTAAAATGATACTTTAATGCTTCATATTCTGCTGTTATGTTTTTCTTCATCAGTTTGGGACCTTATGAGCTTACATTTTGATTATTTTTCCTAGAAACCCAGTCTTATTCCTTGAAGAGAGCAACAACAAATCCGGCCTTTCTTATTCTAAACAGAAAACCATGTGTGGGTGCTTTTGTAAGATTTCCTTGTCTCCCAACATTTTTCTGATGGTTTGTCACAGGCAAGAATGTTAGAAAGCATGACAAGGGTTTAATATAAATGAAGTGAAAAAATGTAAGCAGAACATTCGTATTCTTACTCTGTGGAAGATAGACTTCTTTTCTCTTTATCCCCCACCTTATTTATTATTAATTACTGTTTTTTAAACCCATTTTTCAACTGTTAGGAGAGTAAATTCTGTAAATCAAGTTATCTACTTGGAAACAATCCCCACAGACCATAGTGGGGTTTGCTTCTGAGTAAATATGCACAAGATCATGCCGACAGGCTACGTATGTAGAATTTTATATGGCAATCACCATTGACTGGGGATTTAACTGGTGTGCGCCCTGCATTTTTATTTTATTTAATTTTTTTGGGTAGATAGAATGCTTTAATCTGTACTGGTTTTAATAATTTTGAAGACACCTTTGGTTGCATTATGGTTAAAAAAGAAAAAGAAAAGAGGCATATAAAATAAGATAATAATAGTACTACTGCTGCTGCTGCTACCAATAATAATGCTAAATAAGAAGTAGCACATCTCCTCTAAACACTCTCTTCTCCTGGTTAAAGTAGGATTTGGCTTCCAGAGTTCTTACTGGACATGTTCCATGCAAGGGTAGCTGTGTTGGCCATTTAGCAAATTCAAACAAAAATCCACCAAACAGTGATACCTTTATTGGCCAACTAAAATGCACAATATACATGTTGCAAGCTTTCGAAGCTCCACCGGCTTCTTCATGAGGCAAGATGTTACAAACCAAACAGGAGAAAAACAACTGGCGATATTGCCAGATGCTTGCATTTTGATGTTTCTGTCCTTAGTTAAGATGGTAAGTGAAAGGTATCTTTTGCAGGCTGGACTCTTCTCCTTCTGTCCTTGTGGATATTGGGAGATTTGCAAAGCCCAGGAAATTTAAAGTCTATTTGCATCTCAACAAGGACTCCTCTCTTGCAATCCAATATGCCTCCATCCCTATGAGGTCCCAGGCCTCTTTGTAGGTAGAGGACAGTGGATTCCTCAAGGAGTCTTCATGTTTTTGCATCAGAAACATTTTGGTAGGTGTTGAGGTAAAACATGCCAATCCAGTTCAAATTCAAGATGAAAAAAACTGTTTTACCTTGGTTGGAGGTCCCAATGCTCCATGTTGTCTATAACATTCTTACAATGTGGAATATGGCTACATTGTTCTTTCTCGCTGCTGAGGCTGCTTTGCTTATCACAAGGTTGTAGGAAAGCACTGGTTGTGATTGTTTGAGTGCACTGTCCTGTTTTGCTATCCATGTGGACATGGCAAATAGATTCTTCTAAACAGGTGGGCTTCCATCACGAATCCTGGATCTACTGCATCACACATGTCTGATGAGACCACATCAAATGCCATCTCAACATCTCATACAAGATGCAGGCCTGTAACGTGGACAGTTGTCACTTTTCTTCTCCTATATGATTTCTATAGGTAGAAGCCAGTGAGCTTTAAAAGCTACCTTAATGTATCTTGTACCTTTTGATTGGCCGGTTAAAGGCATCACCACAATGTGTATTTTGGATTTTCTTATAAACACTGATATATTTTCATTTACCAACACAGTCAAGAAAATCATCAAAGATCATTGACTTTCTATTGTTGTTGTGGTGGTGGTGGTGGTGGTGTGCTTTCAAGTCGTTCCCAATGTATGGCAACCCTAAAGCAAACCTATCATGAGTTTTGTTCAGAGGAAGTTTTCCACTGCCTTCTTCTGAGGGTGAGAGAGTGTGACTTGCCCAAGGCCACCCAGTGTGTTTCATGGCCTAGTGGGGAATCGAACCCTGGTCTCCAGAGTCATAGTCCAACACTCAAACCACTACACCACACTGGTTCCCTTGACTTTCTATTATTGTTGCATATATGATATTATGGGTGGAATAGGTATTTATACTCATTGGCTTGAACACTGATATTATAATCTCAAGATGACTCATACACAGTGAAGGCCAGCAAGAGGATTACTATGTGTATGAAATGGCGTCTGCCTTCCAGGCACTGAACTATCCATAATGTAACAAAAACACTGGAAAACAATAAAAGGCCCTGCACAATTATGAAGTTGCAATCCCAATAAAACAAGATGGAACACAGAGAGGGAGGGAGATGGATTTGTAACAAGAAAGGCACCTTACATTTCCATAGTCCAGGATGCACTCTGCCCCAGGGATGTAGTCTGTATGTTAAAACCCACAATACCACCTCTTGATATTTTTGGCAAATTTAAGTAGACTTACTGGAAAAGCTGTTTGACAGTGGAATAATTGCCTCTCAGGGTGGTGGATTCTCCATCTTTCAGGAGAGCTTTAGTTGTGTGGCAGGGAGTTGAGACTGGATGGTCCTTGTGGTTCCTTCAAATTCTGTGATTCTACGATGTTATCTTACATTTTTCAGTTCCAGAGCTTGGAATATTCATTTATTTTGATTCAGCTAGCATGGCCATGTTGGCTGGGAGATTCTGTGCCCAAAAGAGTACATTTTCCAAGCTCCACAGTTCATTTTTATCTTGAATCCGTACTGCAAGCCCACCCTAAGAGTGAGAGATTCTTCTCCATAGATCAGGACAGTTCTCACGTGTTTTCTGGTATTACAAAGATGCTGCCATTTCCATTTTGCATTCCTCTATGCATTTTAAAAACACAAGTTTTGTTGTTGTTGTTGTTTTTTAAAAAAAACCTGAATGCTACAACTTGCATTTTTGATATATTCAAAAATGATTCTTCCAGGCATAATCTGCAACATTTTACTCCCATCCTCAAGCTTTAATTCTGAGACATTTCAGAACAAAAATGTATCCTTCTCTTCTTTTTCTCTCTCTCTTCTTAATTTTTTACAGTCATGTGCTATATATAGCGCATTAGTGCATCACCTGTCTCCTGCTCCTTAATTCAAAGCCCTATTTAATAATAACAGCAATAACAATAACAACAATAACAATAGTCCCTCATACAGCCAGTGTGATATATTCATTATTAACTCTAGAGATCAGGATTTAATTCCCCCCCCCCACTCTGCTATGGATATCCAGTGGATGACCTTGGGCAAGTCACACAGTCTCAGCCCTAGAAAACTCCATGATAGGGTCTCCTTAGGGTCCCCATATGTCAGAAGTGACTTGAGGACACACAACAACAAACAACAACCCTCTTAGGATCATTTTATATCAATTATATTGAAGTAATGATTTTTAAAAATCAATTGATTACTTGGATTAATGAATTAAGGCATCAATACTATAGTATTTTACTTGAGCATAAACTCACTGAATAAATTCAGTAGATATGGATAAGATTGTAACTATTGCTTACAAGAAAACCCATGATAAATGAGACTGTCAGCAAACTATATGTGCAAAAAGACTTGAATTGAAGGAAATATTTTTAGGGAGAAGGGACAAAGCTGCACCACATGCTATTCACATCTGACTAAAAAGTTTTGTGCGGTAAGATGTTATGGGAAGGAAAACAGAATTACTAGATCCCCAATTCACAACTTTGAACTGCTTTGAGTCCCATTTTGAGCAAAAGGCAAACTGTAAATCAAACAAATAAACATTTAATAACCCCAATGAATCCTGTCCTTTGCTTTGGGCACTGGCATTTAATGTTTGTCAGCATCTCATTTTCACATTGTTGGCTCTCTGAGGCAATAATCAGAGAACATTTGAAAATAAGTGATGTGAAACTGCATTGCTGATGACCTTTTAAGTTCATTTGCCAGCCCATGAGTTATATTAACCATTAGCAGCATGTTCGGAAGGGAATGTCCACCTCAGACGTGGATGGTCCAAAATGGATTAGCCTGACCTTTCTTCTCATTTCTCATGGAGAGCTCAGTATGGGTTCTCCAGAACTGAATCAAGTGTGATCTGCTTTGGTGGGAAGTGATGCAAACAACCACAGAACCTTTGATTAACCAAGTGATATTTCTAATAAAGGCCATAAAATGGCAAAAGGGATATCAGAAGAATTGTTACAAGCGGACTTTATACATCTCATAGTTAAATAATGATTCAAGTAGATGTCCTCTCCTAAGAGCTGGAGGGCCAGAGATATCAGTTCTTTCACCTATGATGAATCAGTTTTGCCATATGAATCAGAAAAACATATTATAAAAAGGACATCATTCTGGAAACAGGATGTAAGACTTGCTCCAGTATGTACAGCACAATCCTAAACTTGTTCATTCACAGTTAAGCAATTGGCATCAGTAAGACTCAAGTGTCATTCATACAAGTACCCTTTCTCTCTTCTCTTTTGCTTTTTGCTGAAAGTAGCTACCCAATCTTTCTGCCTGCTCCCAGAACAAATTCCTGAAAAACCAAACACGTAGCTAACAGGATACCAGATCCAGATTTCAAACCCTAGAGACCCCCCACTTGATCTTGAGCCAATCATTGTTTTTTTTTGCTTCACAGGATTGTTGTGGAGACAAAATGGTGGGGATGGGTGTCTATGAGCTATCTTCCAGGACTTAGAGGGAGAATCAAATTCTGATATCATAAATTATTTTATTTTATTTTATTTTTATCCCGCTTTTCTCCCAAAGTGGGACCCAAGTCGCTCCTAGGCTGCATCCGCACTGCAGAAATAATCCAGTTTGACCCCACTTTAACTGCCAGGGCTCAAGGCTATGGAATTCTGGGAATTGTAGTTTGTCAAGGCACCAGAGAGCCATGGCAATTAAAGTGGTGTCAAACCAGATTATTTCTCAAGTGCAGATGCTGCCCTAGACACTCAGAAGAAGACATTCTAGAACACAAATGCACATTGCAAAAATACCCTAGCCATTATCCAACACTAAATTAAGCAAACGCAAGGTGCTTTTCAAGGTGTGAATGATTATGGTTATCCTGCACTCAGTGATGTATTGGAGTCAGTGCTCACAGGGTTGATGCCATGGAACTTTGAATTTAGTAGAGATTATGGCATTGTCTGCTCCCACCACCACTTGGACTCCAATTTTGTAACCTCTGAGTTTAGTTGCAATCCCCAGAGGGGCTGGAGGGGAAAGGGATTTTCCCACCAACAGCATACTGTTATGAGCAATCCTTGTTATAATCCAAAGTATTGATTGATTGGTTGGTTTGGTTTGGTTTGGTTTGGTTTGGTTTATACAGTTGGCCCTCCACATCCATGGACTCTTTATTCACAGATTCAACTATCCACAGCTTGAAAATATTGCTGAGATATATAAATTCCAAAACGCAAACCTTGATTTTGCTATTTTATAGAAGCAGTCTACCATGGTATATAATGAGACTTGAGCATCCATGGATTTTGGTTTCTAGGGGGGGTCCTGGAACCAAACCCCAGCAGGTGTCTAGGGCCCACTATATCCTGCTGCCATTATCTTAAAATAGGATTAAAAGTTGCTTACAATATAGGGTAAAATGTTATAGATTTTGGAATGTCCTGCAAGGATTGATTTGACAGCTAAGCCTGCTGTCTGAATTTTAAAATGGTATTAAAGACCTATCTGTTCTGGCAGGCCTATCCAGAGAATTTTAAACTATGAATTTTAAACTGGTACGTTTTAAATTTTATGTGGGATTATTTTAATGCGTCCTATGTTTATATGTTTTAACTTACTGTGTTTAATTGGTTTTATGTGTTTCAATGTATGTTGTACCCTGTCTCGAGCCTTGGGGAGAGGTGGATAACAAATAAAATTTATTATTGTTATATTATTATAATATCTAAAAGTATATGCGGTACCAAAGTTTATAAAAGCATTGAACCATCAGCCCAATTAAAACATGACTTTAAAGTATACATATAAAGCAATTAAAAACACATAAAGCACTTTTTGTTGTTGTTGTTAACTGCCCTCGAGTCAATCTCGACTCATGGCGAACCTGTGGATGAGACGTCTCCAAGATCCTCTGTCCTCCACTGCTCTGCTTAATTCCTGCAAATTCATACCCATGTCTCCTTAACAGAGTCCATCCATCTGACATGTGGCCTTCCTCTCCTCCTACTTTTGTCCACCTTCCCTAGCATTATTGGTTTTCCCAAAGAGTCCTCCCTTCTCATGATGTGTCCAAAGCACTTACTACACATTAAAAGCTGTACACTCAAAGCACATTCTTCTACTCCAAGTGGTTAAAAGATGAAAGTCTGTTTAAATAGGAAGGTCTTTGCTTGCCTAACCAAGTGAAATTTGCCTAAAATGCAATCCCTAATTAAAAGAACAAAGATGGGATCAAATGGCCTTTTCTTAGGAGGACATATCATAGCCTATGAGCTGCCGCTGAGAAAGGATGGAAAGAAAGTCCTCCCCTAAAAATTGTAAGATCAGCCAGTGTGACGGAGTGGTTCAAGTGTTGGACTCCAGAGAGCAGGATTTGAATCCTCCACTTGGTCTACTGGGTGACTCTGAAAATCACATTCATTCAGCCACAAAGGATGGAAATGGCAAACCTCCTCTGAAGAAACTTGCCAAGAAAACCCTGTGATAAGTTTCTCTTTGGGTCACCATAAATCAGAAACTACTTGAAGGCACAGAACACACACATACAAAGAAAGTTTGTTATATTCCAGCAGCCTCATATGGGCAGATACAGGCTTTCAGAGAGTCTTGATCTAAGTTATATCAGGCTTTATAGGTCATAACCAGCAGTTTGAAGTGTGCTTCTCTCTCTCTCTCGCGCTGTCTGTATATATAAACCTACCTGCATTCATACGAACAGTCTATAGGGGCTGTTATGTTGAAGGCTTAGATTTTAAAATTTACCACTACACTACTCCCTGTAGCAGATGTAGAAAGGTCTCTCATAGGCATAACAAGTCTTCTCACACACCTCATACCCCTATCACTACCACCAGCAGCATTAGAACTTAACTAGCATGGGCTAGATCAGTTGTAAGGATAAATGAGATGTTCAGAATGAAGACCAAAACAAAAAAGGCATTCTGGCTAGTTTCTGAAACTCCTTGGTGATGGCTCAGAGGAAAGTAACAAACATGATAGAATACCTGGAAACCAAATACTATGAGGAACACTTGTATGCCGTTATTTAGCTAGGAGAAGACAAGACTGAGATGTGCCATGATGGTCATGTAGAAGATGGAACCAGCTTGTTTTCTATTAGTTGGCCTTCCATATCCACAGATTTTTTTTATCCGTGGATCCAAACCATCCATAGCTTGAACATATTCATTTATTCCAGTAAACAAACCTTGATTCTGTCATTTTATGTAAGGGGCACCATTTTATTATGCTGTTGTATTTAATGGGACTTCAGCATCCACAAATTTTGTTGTCCACAACGGGCCCTGGAACCAAACCCCAGCGCCAAGGGCTCACTGTACTCCAGAGACTAGGGCTTCATCTACACTGCAGAATTAATGCAATTTGACACTACTTTAACTGCCATGGCTCAATCCTATGGAATTCTGGGATTTTTAGTTCTTTGAGCTATTTAGCCTTCTTTGTTAGAGAGCTCTGGTGCCAAAACAATCTACAAATCCCAGGATTCCATAGGATGGAGACATGCAGTTAAAGTAGGGTCAAACTGCATTAATTTTGCAACGTGGTACCATCCTAGGACATGCACCAATGGATTCAAATGGCAAGAAATGAGATTCTACCTGAACATTAAGAACAACTTTCTCAATTTAAGAGCTGTTCAACTCTGGCACAGACTGCTTCAGAAAGCAGTCGCCTCTCCTTCATTTGAGGTTTTTAAATAGTGATTTCCATATTCCAGGGATGCTTCAGTAGTGGATTTCTACATGGCGTGTGTGTGTGTGTGTGGACTAGTTGGCCTTAAGGGTACCTTCCAGCTCTATGATGCCATAATTCTGTGACTCTCAACGTCCCTGTGATTTCCTTGGTGAACAGACACAGAGCCAAGCCAGATGAAAAACAAGGCATAATAAAACTGTGGTGGTCTGGAAGAAACAACAGGTGTTTCCGCAGAACTCAAGCTCCAGAATTTCCTTATCCCTTTGCTTCAGCAGGTAACCTCCCTCTTGTGTTTTCAAAACTATAACTCCCCCCCCCCCCCACCCCAGCCTAGTGTAATTGAAATATTTGGCCAGTCTGAAATCCATGCCAATTTCCCCACTTTTTTTTTCTGTTTACAGTCACTTCCTTTGAGATCTGCCTTACAAAGACACACACCAGGACATTTAATTTAAACTAATCCATAAAACGAAGCCTTAAATACAATCTAAGAAGCATTTCCTCTCTTCCCATCTCCCCCACTGTCTGCCTCTGCACAGTCTCACGCTCTATGCCTCCTCATCCTTCCTCCTAAGGGGCCAGATAAGAGAAAACCAAAGAGGAGAAAGGAGAGAGAGAGCGAAAGTGACAGACTGACACAGAGGGGCCACTTAAGTGGAGATTAACAAAAATAACAGGCAAACACCAACATCTGCTTCTCCCATTGTCACATTAGGTGGGTAATGAAAACATTGTCTTCCAGAGCAGGGAGAACAATGCAAGGGAATCCATTTTGCAAAACAAAGACTGAGTTGGAAGGACCCCTGCTCTCTCTATAGTACAGACTGTTTTAAATCCAAGTGACATGGTTTCCGTTTGCGTTGATCAGATGTTTTATAACGGCACTTTTCATGTGCCAGAGAGGCACAAGGCCACATTTAAAACCAAATGAACTTCTAGTCTTTGTGTACAAAACTTTACATTCCATGTTCCCTACCAGATCTTTGGGATGGGAGAATTAGATAACTCTCAGGAATCCAGGTTGTTGTTGCGTGCCTTCAAGTCATTTCCGACTTATGGGGACCCTAAGGTGTTCACCTATCACAGGGTTTTCTTGGCAACTTTCTTCAGCGAGAATTTGCCATTGACATCCTCTGAGGCTGAGAGAGTGTGTTTTGCCCAAGATCACCCAGAATTTTCCATGGCCATGCCTGGATTTGAACCCTGGTCTCCCAGTCACCTATTCCAGTGCTCAAACCATGCACCATGCAGACATCAAGGATAGAATATTAAATAGAACAGTCAGCCATAAAGATACTCATAAGACAGGTTATGAATGAAATAAAGCAAGATGTTATAGCTAGCTTTATCAGAGAATTTAAAGTTCTGGGAGATATTTTCTTTTAAAAAAATGTGTTTTATTATTTTTACAATAGGAGGATGAGAAAATTTTTCAACCCTGCTGAGAATATCAACACAAATTAAAATGATATCTCCCAGGCATCTTAAAACACTGGCTCTTTCCTGACATGAAACAGACCTATGTGATCGCCTCCATGTCCTAAGTGGGTTGTAACAAACATCAAGTTTAAGTGTCACTTTATGGAAATGTGGGCTGTTTCTATCCCCTTGCTCTTGTATTCATAGATGTTAGCATAGAACAGAGGTGTGGGATCTTTGGGCATCCAGATGTTTTGGACTTCAACTTCCAGAAATCCCAGCCAGCATGGTAAAGGATTATAGGAAATGTGAACTAGATTTATCCTGCATTGGTTCACACATGATGTTTCCCACAGCATACATGTGTCATTGGACAATACCTGGTTTTAGCAGGAATGCAGGTATCCTTTGCAAGTTTGATAATCAGCACCAACAAGATTGTGGTCTCACAGAAAACAAAGGAAGATAAAAACTGGGCTCATAACCCAAATTTGTTGGATGGGATAGTTTCCAGGTTAGGTGAGTGGGAATGACCCCCTTTGTGGGAAGAACAGAGGCCAATTCAATTAAGACAGTCTTCCTTAGCACCGTTTTGCAAAGAAATATGCTAGATCTTTTGTGCATCCTTCTGAGACTTACTTCAGGCTGCATCTGCACTGCAGAAATAATGCATTTTGACATCACTTTAACAGCCATGGCTCCATTCTATGGAATTCTGGGATTTGTAGTTGGGTGGGGCATCAGAATACTCTGATAGAGAAAGCTAAATATCTCACAAAACTACAAATCTCAGAATTAAATAGCATTGAGCCATAGCAGCTAAAGTAGTGCCATTATTTTTACAGTGCAGATAGGGCCCAAGGCACAGAGATGAAAAGTTGCATTTAAACAAAAATTCCAAATATAGATTTTGGTTCTAGCTATGCAAATTCGTCCCAGTTAACTAAGGGGCTATGCAGACGGGCAAAAAGAGATCCTTTGACGCTGACTTGAAGGTGTGATGTTTGGACAATGCATGCCTAAAAGCCAGCAGGAAAGCCTTCTAGCCGTTGTATGCCGGGAAAAGCCGCTCCTAAAAGGAGCAGCTTTTTCCCGCTTCTTTGGCAAAGATGCACAACTTCGCATGTGTGTATATATGCAGTGACATTGGTGCACCACAAAAAGGGCGCTGGAGATCTAAAACAGCCGTATAAATGCATCACCGCATATGCGATGGAAATTGAGTCAGCAATCCAGAGCATGCGCCCTACGATGCAGGGTTTAATTCAAAGCGCCCTATCATTCCAGGTGTGGATGCCCTGGTGCAGGTGTGGTTGAATATTAAAACCCTAACCCTAATTGTAGCCCTATGCATGAGCCCTAGAAACTGTTCTCGATTATGACAATAAATGCATTCTGCCACATGTACACTTGCTGGCAGAATGCACAGTAGTTTTCATGCAAGAGGCTTCTTTTGTGATCTCTTCTGTGCAGGTGTGCATAAGACCTGCACATCAGTTCCTGGCATTCTTGGGGGGGGGGGCTCATGTTTGTCTGTGTGTCCTGTTGACCATGTCCCTTGCTTGACCAAATCTGTCCACACAAACCTCCCTTGTGTGTACCTCTCCCCTCCTCCCTGATCTGTGTAGGACATGTTTTGTGGTGGATGATGGAGTAGGTGTCTTTTCAGTTGACAAACTCGTTCCTCCACCCCAAGGATGGCATAATCAGACAGTGGCACCTGTCTACTGCACCCACTCCTTGGGGGAAGCTGAGGTCAGTGAATCCTTGCATGATATGTGGGTGTATGACAGGTCCTGTACAGGTGCAAGTCACACTCTCTCAGCCTCAGAGGAAGGCAAAGGCAAAACCTCTCTGAACAAATCTTGCCAAGAAAAACCCATGACCCTTAGGGTCACAATAAATCAGAAATGACCTGAAGGCACACAACAACATTAATTTTCAAGCTGTCCCTGAACACAAGAGAAGCTTGAGAAGTAGTATGAAATAGAATAGAGGGAAATTGGAAAGCCCAAAACTGCCTAAAAGTCCCTTATTTTAATAGAGGAGAACTGTATGAAGACAACGTTTGACTGGAGCAATAACCTTAATCCAACATATGTGAAACAACCCTGCTTTTTCCTCCCACATGTGCAAGAAATAGGCTTTGCAGAGTTCATTATAAATCATTGTCCCAAGGAACTGTAAGCTCTGCAAAAGCTACACCAGTTCTCCCCTTTTCTGTCCTGCATCAATTACATGTTATATATTCCTGCAGTTAACTACCATCTTTAAACTTTAAATAAGCAGGAAATAGTCCTGTTGGGTTTAAAGACCAGCCGTTAGCATTGTTTATTTATTTAGTGCAATATACCCTGCAATACAGCTGGAAAGCCTCTCAGAAAGGCTTGCATATCATTTCTTTTCTTTTTCTTTTTTTCTTTTTAAAAAGGAAACACAGTCATTGCCTTCACAGTTAAAAACTAAAATGATATAACATGAAAGGAATGGGAGATGGGAAGGAAAAGGAGAATGCAAAAATTCAAGAGCAAGATCCTAGTGTTGTGAGGTCTCCAAGCCAGCTGGTGGATGATAGTAATAATAATAATATTTATTCATAACACCCTTTCCACCAAAGGGTGGAACATCAAACATATACAATGACAAAGAAAATAAAACAGAACACTATAGATATACAGATGACCATTGTGCATCTGATTTTTCCTGCCCAAATGTATTCTCTTACAGTCACATTTATCTCAAATTTTATTTTGTAAATATTGCTCCAGCTCCAGTTTCCTAATGTATTCTCTAATCCAGGGGTAGGCAACCTTTTTGAGCTGGGGGCCAGGTTGCTGTCCCTCAGACAATTGGGGGGCCGAAATACCAAAAATAAATAAATAAATAAATAAAATAAAATAAAATAAAAAATAAAAAATATATGCATGCACACTCTCTCAGCCCCAGAAAAGCCATGGCAAAACCCCTGTGGAGATTTTGCCAAGAAAAACCCAAGAACAAGTAATAACAACAATAATCAATATCATCATGGTGGGTGGTGGGCGGCAGCGGCAGCAGGACCGGTCTGGGGCCGGTCCAAAGGCCTTGGGGGGCCGCATCCGGCCCCCGGGCCTTAGGTTGCCTACCTCTGCTCTAATCCATATTCTAACTTCTGAGGTATATTAGCCACACCTCCCTGTTTGCTGTCACCTGTAAATTTTATGAACAGATAGATCCCTTTCTCCTTCATTCAATTTCTTTTATAAAGATGTTGAACAACACTGGGGGCAGGACAGATCCCTATGACACTTTCTTCAGGGTGATGAGGGACAATTGGCAAACACTCTTTAGATTTAGCCCATTAACTGTTATAAATCCATCAAACAGTAGCATCATCTACAGACTTAACTAGTCTGCAAGAATAAAAGAGGGGGGGAACCTTGTGAAAAGCCTTAATTAAACCAAAATAGACTATATCAAACAGAATTCTCTGATCTACCAATCCTGTAACTATTTTGAAAGATGGGGGGGGGGGGAGGAGATATCTAGCATGACTTGCTTTTGAGATACTCACGCGCACAGACCAATTGTTTAATGATCTGTTCTAGAATCTTTCCTAGTGTTGATGAAAGCTGACCATTCAGTAGTTGTAGTCTCATACGGTAATTATCTCCAGCAGCTAGTATAAAGAACTAGTCTTCTATAAACCAATTGCTGGAGAATGTTTCTTGTTTGTGGACCTCCCATGATCATCTGCTTGACCACTCTGGGAACAGAATGCTGGTCTAGATGAGCCTTTGATATGATCCATCTCTAGCTTCATAGCAGACCATTCTTTACAGATTAAATGACCCAAGTAAGTTCATACTGCTTCAGAGAACAGTATGTCTATTGTATTTCTTTCATACATTGCAACACAAGGAACATCACACTTTCTGCATAAGGGAAATCTTATGAAGCCCTATGGTAAGGCCTGTTGAACAAGGCCACCAGTGTGTGAGAGTTGCACTGAAGAGGATCCTTTGAACCTTTCCGGTATTTCAACTTCAGAGGCTGGAATGTCTACAAGTGGAATATATGGCTGGCATAGGACTTGGAAGGCAACCCTTTATGGCAGTTCCTGAGACCCTCCTGATTGAATAGTTTCTGAATTTGGTGCTGAGGGACTATAGCTCAGTCTCTTATTTATTTATTTATTTATTTATTTTCCTGTGGAGTGCCCCAGGGTTCTCTGTTTTATCCACCATGGTCTGGAAGAAATTGTCCAAGATTTGGGAGCTGGGTCTTATCAATATATAGATGATGCTCAGCTCTATTTCTCTTTGCAGCTACTGCCAAGAAAGCTATGGCAGTTCTTAACCATCGCCTAGATCCAGTGATGTACTAGATATAGGTTAGCAAGACTAAAGAGGATTACTGTCAGTCAATAGTAGACCACCTAACCCCAAACTGGTAGTATAGTCTGTTCTTTGTAGGTTTGCGTTCCTTCTGAAGGAACAGGTTCCCAGTTTGGTTGTGTTCCTGGATCCAGCATGGTCAATGATGCTCAAATGAGTTCTGTGACCAGGAGTGCCTTTGCCCAGTGGGCTGACTGTATCCTTTCCTGGAAAAGGTGGTCCTTTCTACAGTGTTACATGCTTTGCATTCCATTCCCTGAATAAATCACTGCAATCCTCTCTGCATGAGACTATGAACTAACTGCAGCGAATACAAAATGAATCAGCCAGCTTCCTCACTGCTGTATCCTTTTTGGAACACATTATGTTGATATTAGGTCAGTGGTATTGATTTTTACCTACTTTCCAGGTTTCGTTCTAGAAAGGCCTAAATAACCCAAAGACATATATCTGAAAAACTACCGGTATCTAATTCCATAGGAATATACCCATGGGCCAAGACAATCTTTGGAGACCCTGTGGTACCTTCCCATGGCCCAACGAATGTTGGTGGAAACTGAATAGTCTGTGAAAATTACTTTCTTGGACTGCAACTTTTAGAGTCAACCAACCAACCAACATAGTCAAGCTCTTATATCTGCATGTTACAGAGCCTTCTCTGTGGCATCATTGTGTAATGGTGTTCAGAATGGCAGTGAGAATGTCTTTTTAGAAAACAAAGCAAAACAGAACAAAATATTGGCTTTTAGTGTTTTTATCTGAAAGTTTTAACTCTACTCTTTGTTATTCTGGGGTGCTGGTTTTAATCCTCGTGATTTTATTGTTTTATTATTTAACCTGCTTTGGGGACCATTGTCAACTGAAAAAGCAGTATACAACTATTTTTATTATTTATTTAAGCAGAACCATCTAATTGAGTGGCCATTGCTATACTTTGCTGTCATGAAGTCCATAAATGATTTGTGTGTTATGTGAGGAAGGATATGTGAAATGGTTGCCTATACCCTTGGAATGGGCCAGAAGAATCCCTTAATTCTTTGTTAATTTACTCATACGTCAATGTATATTTGAGCAAAAGGAGAGAATTAGTAAAAGTTTTAGCAGTCTTATGAACTTTATGACCTTAAAATGCTGAACTTTGGTTGGTCTCCATCCTGATAATCTAATGTGTATGATTCATGCCACAATGGCTTCTTTTATTATAAATTGCTTACCCATGAATAGATTCCGAGTAGCCTGCCAGGCGAACAAGAGGATTCAACCCTCCAGTATGTGGGGAGAAAAAGAGAGATAGAGAGAGCTCACAGCAGGACGAGGCAAAATTAATAAGCCTTTAAGCATGTTTTGCATTTTTCAAATAGAGCAGAGCATCACAAGATTGAAAGCTAGATAAAGAAACCATCTTTTAACAGTAGAAGTTGAATAGTTCATGATCAGGATTTTTTGAAGTAACAGCTCCTTTTGGACAAGGGAAGGCTTGGTCAGCATTCATGATACTATTCAGTAGCGTCCCTAGGGAGGTCCAGGGAGTGCGGGTTGCACCAACTGACACCCCAGATGGGGGTGACACCTAGTCGGCCCCCCTGCCCATCCCTGCCACAGTCCCTTTCCCCAAAGAGAACAGGCAGGCGGCAAGGAGCCAGGCAGAGCGCCCCCCTTGGGGCATGGGCCTCCTTGCACAAGCCCTGCACTTTCTGCCTCTCAAGCCCCACCCTCGCAACGGGTGACACCAGTGGCAGGGACACCACTGATACTATTTTCAAATTATATTAAGTTGAACTAAAACAACAACAACAATAAAATATTCATTTAACTTTTAAAGTAAGGGACTGAACAGATGGCCCGTAAGGAGCGGCGTCCCACCACCCCTTTGCTCGATGGATCGGGGCCACAGCAACCACATGCCGCAGCCCCAATCTGGTGCTTTGCCACTCCTTTTTATAGCAGCAAAAAGCCACTTTTGCCATGGCAGTGGCGGTTTTTTGGCGCTCCTCTGGTGCAGCGTGGTGTGAACACTGTCCCAAGGAAGCACCGTGATGCCTCGTGCCATGCGGTGGGGCATGCAGCGTGAGGATGACATGGGGACAGTGTCAGGGAGGCTGGCTTGCGGTCACTACGCCCCCACTCCATCCCAGGCTGGCTTAAAGTGCCAATCTGTTCAGCCCCTAAGACTCCTTTGGGAGCTTACTGTGCAGTCTTCAATTTACATGGATGCAAAGTTGCTCCCAGAGTCAGCATGGCATAGTGGACTCTGGAGTCCAGGGTTTGATTCCCAGCTCAGCCATGCAACCCATTGGGTGATCTTGGGCAAGTCACATGCTCTCAGCCTTAGGGGAAGGCAATGGCAAACCTCCTCTCAACAAATCTTGCCAAGAAAACCCCATGCTAAGTTTGCCTTAGGTCACTATAAGTCGGAAACACCTTGAAGGCACACCACCACCACTTCCCAAACTAAATCTGGGGACTTTAATGGTGTTGGTTGTAGGTCTAGTTCATGTTTGCTCTCGCTCTTGCTATGAAAAATAGCAGTAAAACCACTGAGACAGCTCACGTTGCCCTTAACTTTCATGGCTGCTCTCATGATTCTAATACTTACAAGTAACCTATGTTTTGATGTTAGTTTGAGGATAAATTCATAATGTACTCTTTACAGCATTTTCAAGGAGGGGTTGCTTCCTCTTTGTGTGTGTCATTTTTCAGTTTCATATATTTTCTGTCAATTTTCACCTACATGTACAACACCTGATGACCACACTGTTGGTGGATCTACACCATAGAAATAATGCAGTTTGACACCACTTTAGGTGCCGTGGCTCCATCCTACCAAATCCAGGGATCAGTAGTTTTGTGAAGCACCAGCATTCTTTGTCAGAGAAGAGCTAAAGACATTGTAAAAAATCCCAGGATTCCATTATATAGAGCTACAACAAAGTGGTGCCCAACTGCATTATTTCTACAGCATAAGCACCCTGTATGTGAGAAACAGGCAACACCAGCAGAGCTGTAGAGATATTGATAGAAAACCAATTGCATTACCCTCCAACTGTCCCAATTTGGCAGGGACTGTCCTGATTATTTTTCTGCCCTCTGACTTTTTCATCCGCTTTTAAATGTCCCAGTTTCTTGCTCTTCCTCCCACTTTCCTGCTTTTTCAGCTTACTCTCAATGGTGCAAACTCTGTTCCAAAGGGCAAAAGAAGTTCAGACTCAATTGACTCAGCAGAGAGAGAGGAGAGAAAGGTGTGGAATCTTCCACTTCCCAGTAGGCCCATGCAAAAGCAAGCTCCTGCAGCTTGTCCTGGCTTGCATCCTTATTAGTAGCTTTTGTCATCCTGACCACACTCTGATGTTGCTTGGCCATACGTGTCTTGTTTTCATCTGTGAAATCTTGGAGGGTATGCAGTTGCCTTAGCTAAATGCTAGTGCTGTTTTTGCTTACATACAGACTAGTTGTCCAACAAAGCCATTTCCTTACTCTTTCCCATCTTTCTGTCCTTGTTGCTATACAATAATTGAAGAGGGCTTTTCAGAGGCAGCAAGCACTGGTCTGCTTGTCGCCTCCAAGCCACCAGAAAGACAATGTGGGCCATTCCACATTATACAGTTATAGCACTATGATTTCACTTTAATGCCACAAGGATATCCAGTGGAAGCCTGGGGATTGTAGTGTGGTGCGGCACTACATCTCTTTGGCAGAGAAACCTACCGTATTTTTCACCATATAAGGCGCTCCGGCATATTAGGCGCACCCAATTTTAAAGGAAGAAAATCCAAGAAAAAAGGATTCCTCCCTTTAGCCGGAGGCCGGTTGTTCAATGGGCTGGTGCTGGGATCGGAGAACTTCTCCGATCCCAGCACCAGCCCATTGAACTGAGGTCGCAGGGGGAAGGAGGGCTCCTTCCCCCCGCGACCTCAGTCTTTGAATGGGCTGGTGCTGGGATCGAAGCGATCCCGGCGCCAGCCCATTGAAAGACTGAGGTTGCAGGGAGAAGGAGCCCTCCTTCCCCCCCGGCCTCAGTCTTGGAATGGGCTGGTGCCGGGATCGAAGCGATCCCGGCACCAGCCCATTGAAAGACTGAGGCCGGGGGGAGAAGGATCCCTCCTTCCCCCCCGGCCTCAGTCTTGGAATGGGCTGGTGCCGGGATCGAAGCGATCCCGGCACCAGCCCATTGAAAGACTGAGGCCGGGGGGAGAAGGAGCCCTCCTTCCCCCCCGGCCTCAGTCTTGGAATCGGCTGGTGCCGGGATCGAAGCGATCCTGGCACCAGCCCATTGAAAGACTGAGGCCGGGGGGAGAAGGAGCCCTCCTTCCCCCCCGGCCTCAGTCTTGGAATCGGCTGGTGCCGGGATCGAAGCGATCCCGGCGCCAGCCCATTGAAGGAGCCCTCCTTCTCCCCCCGGCCTCAGTCTTTCAATGGGCTGGCGCCGGGATCGCTTCGATCCCGGCACCAGCCGATTCCAAGACTGAGGCCGGGGGGGAAGGAGGGCTCCTTCTCCCCCCGGCCTCAGTCTTTCAATGGGCTGGCGCCGGGATCGCTTCGATCCCGGCACCAGCCGATTCCAAGACTGAGGCCGGGGGGGAAGGAGGGCTCCTTCTCCCCCCGGCCTCAGTCTTTCAATGGGCTGGCACCAGGATCGCTTCGATCCCGGCACCAGCCGATTCCAAGACTGAGGCCGGGGGGGAAGGAGGGCTCCTTCTCCCCCCGGCCTCAGTCTTTCAATGGGCTGGCGCCGGGATCGCTTCGATCCCGGCACCAGCCGATTCCAAGACTGAGGCCGCGGGGAGAAGGAGCCCTCCTTCTCCCCCCGGCCTCAGTCTTTCAATGGGCTGGTGCCGGGATCGCTTTGATCCCGGCACCAGCCGATTCCAAGACTGAGGCCGGGGGGGGGGAAGGAGGGATCCTTCTCCCCCCGGCCTCAGTCTTTCAATGGGCTGGTGCCGGGATTGCTTCGATCCCGGCACCAGCCGATTCCAAGACTGAGGCCGGGGGGGGGGGGGGGGAAGGAGGGCTCCTTCTCCCCCCGGCCTCAGTCTTTCAATGGGCTGGTGCCGGGATCGCTTCGAGCCCGGCACCAGCCGATTCCAAGACTGAGGCCGCGGGGAGAAGGAGCCCTCCTTCTCCCCGTGGCCTCAGTCTTTCAATGGGCTGGTGCCGGGATCGCTTCGATCCCAGCACCAGCCCATTCAAAGACTGAGGTCGTGGGGGGAAGGAGGGCTCCTTCTCCCCGCGGCCTCGGCCCTTTGCCCTATAGGGCGCACTCACTTCCCCACGCACATTTAGGGGAAGAAAAAGTGCGTGTTATAGGGCGAAAAATACGGTAAATCCTTCAAGAAAGTACATATCCCAGGATTTATAGGATGTAACCATAGTAATTAAAGTGGTATCATAGCACTATAATTGTGCAGCTCTAGAATCCAGGGCTTGCCTAGGTTCCATCCAGCCCTGTACCCAGCTAATTTCTTTTCCAGGTCTTATCCAGCAAATAAACAAAAGGCTTTTTGTTGTTGTTGATGATGATGATGATGATCCCTTCAGTCTAATGGTAACAATGCCCATATGGTGTATTAGTGAGAGTTTTGGACGGAAACCTAAGTGATCCAGGTTCCTCCCAGACACAAAGCCCAATGACAAATCTTGGGCAATGTCCTAACTCACTGGGTTTTTTGTTGAAATAACATGACAGAAGAGTTGTGCATACCTTTTTGAATTCATTGGAGGAAAGGCAGGATGCATACTGGAAAGACAGTATATATATTTGACTAGCTAATCACTAGTAGTACCTCACAACTTACTACTTTTAAAAAGAGGCCACTCACACATTCAGCTGAACATCATCAGCGAGTAACACATAAAGTATGTACTTTAGATGTACATCTAGCTTGGTGGTGTACAAGCACACACAGAGAGTTTCTCCACTCATTGGTGCAGCTTTTTTTCTCTAACTCCTTTGTGTGGAACAGTAATATTACCCTTCCATGAGAGGATGGCAAGGCAAAAATAACCTAACACACAACGCTAAACTTCAGGGCTATAACTGCCCTCAAAAGAAACTACAATAGGGCACACCAGCAAGCAGGGAGTAGTAGTTTGAGTGTTGGACTATGACTCTGGAGACCACAGATTGAATCCCAGCTCAGCCATATAAACCCAGTGCGTGATCTTGGGCAAGTCACACTCTCTCAGCCTCAGAGGATGCCAATGACAAACCCGTCTAAAGGAACTTGCCAAGAACGGCCCATGATAGCTTCATTTTAGGTCGCCATATGTTGGAAACGACTTGAAGGCACACAACAACAGCAACCCACCTTGATAAGGATTTCACTTGTGAGAGTGAGGAGGAGACAACTGCTGGAACCCAGATCCAGATCTCTGAGGTACAAATCCAGCTAACCCACCATGGGAACTTGGGACTATTTAACAAAAATCTAGACATGCAACAATTGGACCTCCTTTAACAAAGCCCAGATTCCAAAACAGTGAGGAACAGAAAACCTAATTGGCTTCAGGGATCCAAGATAAACAAAAGTTCTCACACTTGTGGCCTTGCAGAACACTCTGCTTATGACATTCCTGTGCTACCAGAAAACAAGGGAAGCTTCCAACAAAGAGAAGACAGAAACTGGACTGGACATGCATCTCCATTATAAACAAAATACCCCTTATATGTGAAAGCACACTTCCCAGGGGGATGAGTCTGCTTTTATGGAAACAAGAAGGAATGGCACAATATTGACATGGTCATCTCTTGGAAATCATCACATGCTGGAGACTGTCAACTCTGTCAGACATAAAACATATTTTGTTCCTTTACCAGCCTTTTCTCTAAGTGAAGGAACTGAGAGAAGGACCTCCTTGTGCCTACTGAGAAATTCTCAGCTGCTCTCTTTCTATCATTAATAAAACTGTACACAAATACCAATTCCTTTTAAAATGCAGAGGTTGCATTACAGAGTGCTCAAAAATTGTCCAGCAGAACCCCCCATTCAGTGAACAGGTAGATAGATACCCAAGATCTCACCTGATTTGTTTTTCAAGATATTGAGTTCTCTGTGTTAGGCCAAGGGACTGTGCAAATATGCACATACATACATTTCTAAAAGGGAATAAGGCTTATGCTACTAGCCTACTAGGCCCTTTCCTAAAGATATTCAACAAAGCTAGGCACATACAAACTGTAGTCACATAGGCTTTGTTACACACTTTACCGAATCTGGTGGCATACCTTCTAATTGTCCCAATTTGGCAGTGACAGTGCCAATTAATTCTCTGCTGTCCCAAATTTTCAGCTGCTTTTAAAATGTCCCAGTTTCTCTTTCTTCCTTCAACTTTCCACCTTTGTCCTCAGCTTATTTCAACCGCTTCAAATTGAATTCAAAGTGCAAAAGTAGTTTGTATTCATTTCAGCAAGGGGTAAAGGACAGGAAGGAGAGGAATCATGCCCTTTCCAGTAGCCTTAGTCAAAAGAATAACACTGCAGCCTCACCTCTTGTGTGTTTTTCCTTGCTAATAAATTTTGCTGTTTTGAGCACATTCTAATTATGCTTGGCCATATATGTCCCAGTTTTCATCTGTGAAATGTTGGAGAGTATATATGTCTGTGTGTGTGTGTGTGAGAGAGAGAGATAGTGTGCATGTCAGAAGGTGAGGATGACAAAGCCAGAGAGAGCATACTTTTTTGTCTGTTTAATTCTGATTCTGCCTGTATATATCTCCAATGAAAACTATTAAAACTAGTATTATTAGTATGGGATATTAATAAAATTATTATAATCCACTTCAGTCTACCAGATGTTATAAATTATTTTCAGATAGAGAACTTGGAATGAAAGATCAATCAAACAGAAGGAAAAAGTGTATGATTAAAGAGGAATTTTAAAAAAATACTGTTAACTGTGGGTGCATCCAGCCTGATTGAAAAGTCTAGGTTTTTGTTTCTATTTTTGTTTCTGATTTTTTGCTGGCCTGGGGACCTGATATAAAAAGTCTCTGACCATTCTGGAAGCTGACAGAAAATATTATGTGGTTGGTTTTTGTTTTTAAATGTATGGCTCTCCATGTGTGGGGGTAATCTTTTAAAAAAGTCTGGATGCATTAGAAAAGAAAGTCTATAGACCACTAACTGAAAGCAGAGCTAGTACTGAAAGTTTAGAATGTGAAGAGATATTGTAAGAAAATTGGGGGGGGGGGAATACTGATTTTTTTTAAAAATATATTATTATTATTTTTACTGGCCAACAAATTGTATTATTATTAATATCCTACTCTGTATCATAGGCTCTTTGGCCAGCTTATGACAAAATTAGTCTAAATCATTTAAAATTAAAAACAATAACCAGAATCTTTACAAATACTTATAGTTAAATAGCAGAGGCACTAGAAATCCTAAGAAGTAGCAGAGCACTAAGAAATCCTGTCAGTGAATTGTGAAGACGCTTATCAGGACACTGGCAAGAATGCCCAATGTACATTGAGACCAATGGGCATCAGTATGTGATGTCCATTGGTGCATGATGGGCATTGGAACAAGTGAGCAATCCGTACTGGGCACTTTGCCAGTTCTGCTACCTAGTAATGTAACTGCAGCCCTCTACTGGATATGGACATTATGAAATGACCAGTTCTAATTCCTGCATATGTCCCTTATGAAGACATAGGACGTTATCACATGCGGGTCTCAAAGCGGCAAGAAAGCGGTATGGAATCAATTCAGAACTATACCGGTATAGACCCCACAAGACGGAAATGGCTATCAGACGCAACTAGCATCATTGCGCAATTAACGAAACTGCGATAGATGCGCTCCTGGGAACCGTATCTGCCGTTCACACACAAGTGAGAAGATCCCTTCCAGAACCCAGCAAGGATGTTCTTGCACATACGCAGAAACAGGACAGCCGTGGCTGTCACTTGCCGCGGCTGTCAAACACACCCCTTCCAAGCCGGCACAGGGTTGGGAAGGGGTGTGTGTGACAGCAACCCTTGGGACTTGGGAGGAGGGCAGGGTTGGAGGATGCCTCCGACCCTGGCCTCGTCCCAAGGGAAGCCTGGTTGCTTTCCTTGGGAGGAGGCTTGGGTCCGAGCCTGGCCTCGTCCCAAGGAAAGCAACCAGGCTTCCAGGCTTGGGAAGGGGTGTGTGTGTGTGTGTGTGTGTGTGTGTGTGTGACAGCCGGCTGTCACACACACACACACACACACCCCTTCCCAACCCAAGCCGGGAAAGAGAGCCGCTCTGAGGACTTCTGCTCAGAGCGGCTCTCTCTTGGGAAGGGGTGTGTGTGTGTGTGACAGCCGGCTGTCACACACACCCCTTCCCAAGCCTTCGCAGGGCCTGGGCTCCAGGATACGTATCTGGTGATCAGACATATGGTGAAAGCACTATCATTGCGGTATCATTTTGGTCACGCACTTGTACTTCCTCAAGAAACCGGCATTCAAAAGAACAGGGATGATGCCGCATTGGGACGGGGTTGGGACGGGGTTGTGTGCGACATCGTGTGAACACACGGGGGGAAAAACCGCAATAGGACAGGATTGAGTGTGAATTGGGTCTGCTTTAGACCCCATGTGATAACATCCATAAGACCCCAACAGGACTCTGGATTTTAAAAACTGAGCATTTTAAATTTAAAACTCTTTAAATACCCCAAGGGTTGTCACAAACAGGAGGGAACAGGTTTGTTCTCTGCTGCCTCAGAGGATAGAATCAAGTCTAATGGTTTTAAGTTACAAGAGGTAGATTTCAATTGAACGTTAGAAGGACCTTCTTGAGAGTAAGAGTGATTCAGCAATGGAACCAATTGCACAGAGAGAGGTGGTGGGGTCTCCTTTCCAGATATCTTCAGATGGAGGCTGGAAGCTACCTGCTGGGGATGCTTAAACTGGAGATCCATGGCTCATGAAACCACTTCCATCTCTTATTACAAGGGAGCCCTGGTCTTGTAATGGTTAAATGCTGGGACTGCAGCCACAACATTGTAAGTTTGATCCCTGCAGGGCTCCAGGTTGACTTAGCCTTCTATCCTTTCATAGGTTGATAAAATGAGTATCCAGCTTGTTGGGGGCAATTGGTTTACAGATTGTAAACTCTTTAGAGAGTGCTTAGTTCACTATGAAACGGTATAGAAATGTAAAGTTCTGCTATTGCCATTATTGCTCTAGTCTGCAGTTCTATTGACATCATAATCTGTCAAGCAATATATATGTGTGTGTGTGCACACCTGTTTTCATTTTCTTATGCTGACCTTGAAATCTGCTGAACAGGGAAACAGCAAGGATAGAAAATAACCTCAAAGCAAGCCCTAAAATAATCCTTGATGATTGAACAGGAAGATGCAAAATCAAATCCCTCCTGAGAAATAATGCTCACTGGGTGACCTCCACACATAATCTTCTTCCTCTCTCAGCCTGACAAACCTCTTCTTCTTTGGAGGTCTTTAAACAGAATTTGGCTGGGCATCTTTCAGGAGTGCTGTAATTTTGTATTCCTGCCTGGCAACAGGTTGGACTATATGGTCCTTTGCAGCCCTGTCCAGTTCTAAGATTGTGTGATTTATTTGTTCTCTTCTTTCCCCCTTTTAACTGTATGAAAACTGTTGCTCTGTAATATTTGCCCTTGGACCAATATATCTAGTTTCCTACTCTTACCTCATTATTGACATCACCATCATTTTCTTGCCAGTTGTTGGCAAACTTACTGAGTTGTGGTGCTCAGAACCAAACACATTATCACTAATGAAGAAATATTCCAAAATACAGAAACTTTCGCGTCATTTACATTCTTCAGAATGCTTTTCCATTGAGAAAGCAAGAGAGATCAGTTTTCTGCTTGGGGTGTACATTTATGTCACAAATTGAAATAGCATTTGCTTCACGTGTTCCCAGGTTGAATTCCTTAGAACTAAGAAATGGTTGCTTCTTGGTATCAAAGTGACCCTTAATACGTTGAACATTATATCTTATACAATCGCCTGCTAGTCTTCTTCTTAAGAATACAGCTGGGCCCCTAACCATTTAGTCAATATTTTCCATAATTGCTCATGAGCCTTTTAGCATTAATCTCTCCATGCATTTCTCATAAGCTTCTCTGGCATGAATTCATCTCCCCCCACTCCTCCTGCCCACCTCATTTAATATACTCTCCAGATGCAGTCAAAAGTAATAAAGGGCTATTCCCTCCTCTATTAAATATTTCAAAACTAGATGTCAAGGACTGGCCTTAGCTGTACAATGGCAGCCAGTACAACAGTGCACAGACTAGAGCTTATTTATTTATACCCCACCCTTCCACCACAAAAGAACTTGGAAAAGCTATTTTTTAGGACAACCCCAAACTCTCTTCCAAGCCAGCATAGCCTCTGGTTGAGGGACTCTGGCAGTTTTATTCTAAAAAAAGTAATTCAGTTTATCTAAACTCATCCAAGGCAAATCTTGTCCGTACTCAAACTTCATTCTGCAGTGGTCCTTTAGCCATTGCTGTGGTGTAGCCAGGGTTCCCAGGATTGAAGCAGCAGAACAATTTTTATTAGCATGGACAAATGCCATCAGCCACCCGCCTCGGGCTTGCTTGTTCCTTCTGAGTTTAAATGCAGTACTCACAGTCACTGGAGGGAAACATATTTTCCAAGCAACAATACAGTGGGCCCTTGGTATCCACTGGGATTTGGTTCCAGAATCCCCTGTGGATACTAAAATCCATGGCTACTCAAATCCCATTATATACACTAGTGTAAATCAAATTGTGCCCCTTATATAAAATGGCAAAATCAAGGTTTGGTTTTTGGAATTTATATATATTTTTGAATATTTTCAAGCCATGGGTGCTTGAATCAGTAGATAAAGAATCAGGGGATATGGAAGGCAGATTATATATTGTTCCAGTTGTAATGGGAGGTAGTGAAAGGTAGTTTGGTCTTAGATGGTCAATTAAGGCCACAGAGCTTTACAAAAGTCCTGTTCCAGCAAGATAACAGTTGATAAAACTAGTTTGTTAATATGGATCAGCACAGAGGGCTACGGTTTTTGGCTTTTCATTTGATACAGGGTTACAGGAACAGTGAGATGTTCATCTGCATTTCAAAATGTACCACACTGTCTTTACCTGTTCCAAATTGATCACGCCATTGAGGGATACAAGATCGATACTGAAGTTTGTATCATGGGATCTGTGCTACTCACCCCCAAGCATCCACTTTTCTATGATGTTTCTTTTTCCATGGCCAGAGTATAAAGAATTCTGGAATATCTAAACACTCCAGTTTTAAATCTTTCTGTAGTCAGATGCTTTGACTTAGCATGCTCAACTCCTAAATAACAAGCTTGGAGAAAAGCATTTTAATTCATTAGGGAAGCACCCAAGCAGGCACTCCTAACATTTCAGAGACGAAAATGGGAACACAGGTGCTCAGGAAACATCAGTGTGGTCAAGATGGCAAAAACTATAGAAGAGAATGAACACACAACTTAGGAGAGGCTGCAGCAGTTTGCTTTTGCTTGAGCCTGCTGGGATGGATAAGATTCTGCCCCTCTTCTCCTCTTCCCTGATGAACTGAGTGCAAACTTCTTTGGCACTTTAAACTCCATTTGCAGGAATAGAAAAGCAGACGACAGCAGGGAAAAATGGGGGGAAGACAGAAAAACTGGGACATTTTAAGGGAACCTGTTCTTTGCAAAGTACAGGAGAAGTCTGGATCAGGTACGAGATGCCATGATCGGGTATGGGATGCTTCCTGCCTGGGCACTAAGGTGGGCAATATAATCCAAAACGTTTTCATCCTGAGCCTAGCTCAGGAGGGAAGGGCAGAAAAGGGCAGTGCGACAAACTCCTTAAGAGGTTAATTTCAAAACATACTGTGAAACTTAAAATACGGGATAAAGTGTGGGGGAAAAGTATGCCAGAGGGGGGGAACAGGGTGTTTCACATTGGGGATTTCAAATCTATTTATGCTGAAGTCCGAGAAAATAAATTAGTGGTTTCTTGTCTGATAAAGTAAATACGCCCAAGAACACTGCTGATCTTAGCAAAATCATCTGGATGAGCTTCTAATCCAATGCAGATGTGAGAGCGTGGAAGAAGGACCCCAGCCTTTCCTAAAAAACTCCCCCAATATTCTCACGACAATGATTAGCCCCCAGTATTGTTGTTGGCCAGGGCCAAACAGCAGCTGGCCCAGCTCAGCTTCAGCTTGGAAAACCAATAGAGAGGCCTATTTCATTAAACAGAGATTTATTGGTGTTAAAGGGTTTTTCTTACAGACCTTGTTTTTGTGAGGTGAGCTCTGTATCGTATTCATCACTCTTCCTGCAATGTACACACAGTGGGGGGCAAATCTGGAGGAAGTGGAAGACAGCAAGAAGCAGATGCAGCTCAGCATGTCATGTTGCCCTGACATCCTCAGCTGAGTGGTGAAAAGTTCCCCAGGAAGCATTACATGAGTCTTGGATTGCTTTGGAGCACGGAGCATTGAAGATCAGAGTTTGGAAAAACTACTTTCATGGTGCTACAACACCCAGAATAGCCAGTGGATAGGCTGGCTGGAAGTTCTGGAAGTTGTAGGGCCTTGTCAACATTATATAATTATAGCACTATAATTCAACTTTTAACTGTCATGTCAGAGAGGGGTACATCAAGGCACAGTGGTTTGAGTGTTGGTGTATGACTCTGGAGACCAAGGTTCGATTCCCTGCTCAGTCATGAAACCCAGTGGGTGACCTTGGTCAAGTCACAATGGCAATGTGAAGGCAATGGCAAACCTTCTCTGAACAAATCTTGCCAAGAAAGCCCCATGACAGGTTTACCTTAGGGTTGCCATAAGTCAGAAATGTCTTGAAGACTCACACACACCAAGAAAGCATTCATGTATGTATTTGAACCTGGTTGTTTCTAACACTACAGTACTGTTAACAAGAGGTTTCAGTGTGTATGGCAGGGATGTGGGACACGTGGCCCTCTGACTGTTGTTGGAGTGTCGATTTCATCATGCATGATGGTTGGTTAGGATTGATGGGTGTTGCAATCAAAGAGTTCCTGATGGGCCACATGTTCTCCACCAAGTCTTTAAAAATGAAGGGTACGTATCTTCTTCTCAGCGAATGTCTTCAAAGCAACAGAATAATGCCCATATTACATACCCTGAAATATTTCACAGATGAAAACTGGGACAAGTGTGACCAAGTGATATCAGAGTGTGGTCAAGATGGCAAAAATTATTAATGGGGAAGAACACACAAACTGGGAAAGGCTGCAGCAATTTGCTTTGACCTGAGCCTACTGGGAAAGAGGAGATTCCACCTCTCCACCCATCCCGTCCTACCTGCTGAGTTAACTGAGTGCAAACTAATAATAAATAATAATAATAAATTTTATTTGTACCCCGCCCCTCTGTCAGACTACTCTAAACTCAGTTTGCATCAACCAGAGTATGCTAAGAACAAATGAAGAAAGTGGGGATAAGAGAAAGAAACCCGGACATTTTAAATGGAGCTGAAAAGTGGAGTGTTAGAGGATCAATGGGGACTGTCCCTGCCAAATTAGGACAATTGGAGAGTATGAGATTTCTGTGGTGTGGGAAAAGCTATTTTGACTGCTATCATTAAAAGGCTTTTGAAGGAGGAAACTATTATTTAACCAAAAGGGATGGGATTTTTCATAAAGGACCCCTTTGTTTCCTCCCATAATTCAAACCCTGGAAAGGAAAGGGCATATTAATGACAACATCCCAACTGAATGGAGGTTTATTGCAACTGCTTATTAAATCTTGTAACAGAAGAAATTCCTGGCTCCATATCAACAGTATCATTCAAAGCTAGGGCAAGCAGTGCCAGAGGTATAGAACTGTAATACTTGAAGGGACTTCAGAGAACATCTAGTTTTGTCCAACCCCTTGCCAGCAGAAGGATCCATCCATGACACATGCCTATCCAGCCACTGCTTAACATTGTCAACAAAGGTGAGTCCACCTGCTTCTGAGGTTGTCCATTCCATTGCTGAACACGTTACCATCAGGAAGATCTTCCTAATACACTCATCCCTCCACATTCACTGGGGTTCACCTGCACAGGACCCCCGTAAATGTGGAAAAACCAAAAATTTAAAAAAACCTATGTTTTTATCTGAGAGAATGCCTCTCTAGGAATCTCTAGGTTTATTTTTATTTGTATTAGCATATTAAGTGTGTTTTAAATTATAATTGTTTAATAGCATTTTAAGGGGTGGGTGGGATTGTGGAATACGAAATGTATATTTTAATGTTGTAAGCCACCCCGGTTGCATTACGCAGAGGGGCAGGATAAAATTTATTTATTTATTTATTTATTTATTTATTTATTATTCAGCCATAATATGAATCCATTGGTTCAGATGCTACGCTCTGAAGCTGCAGAAAACAGACTTGCTTCATTTTGCACATGACAACAATGACATCCCTGCCCAGGGTCTCACCCTTTGTGAGCAGGCAGGGCTTCCAGAGCAGTGCTTCTGGGGATGGGGCCAAAAGGGCACTCTCCCCACCTCATTGCTGTGGCACATAGAATGGTGCTGTGGCAGCAAGGTGGGGAGTGTAGTCAGCCCTTGCAGCATCCCCCCAACCTTCCACATCCTGCATGGCCACGGCTGCATAGGTCCCGGAAAGCAGCCACCTGCCCACCCTTCAGTCTTCCAAGTCCTGCACGGTCATCACTGTGTGGGATCCGGAAGGCAGCTGCCCGCTCCCCCCGGGATGTATTACCCTACCACGTGACACCCCTCCGAGGTGACACCCAGTGTGGTCCGCATCACTCCACCCTTCCAACTGATGCCACTGCGTGACAGCATTTCAAATGTTTGAAGTTGCTATCTCAGGTCCTGCCTGCACAGAGCAGGATACTTCAGGGGCAGCCCAGAGTATCTTGGTCCACAGCTGCCTTGACATCTCTCCTGTTACCTGGTCCTTTGTTTCCATCTCATTTGGCTGTTGGCATGGTTATCCTGTCAAGCCATAATTTATCTGTGACCACCATAGGTTGGTCACTTCTGAAGTCAGAACAAGGCTGGGTGCCCTGTTCTGGCCCCAGTTCAAGTGACCCATGGTGGTGGACATGCCGGGCAGCTCAGTAGGACACCCATACAGACAGCCATGATGGCACAGGAATGGAGGGATCTTCCCAAAAGATCTGGAGCAAGATTTACAATTTTTAAAGCCGTTTTAAGTGTATTATTCCCTGGTTCTGGTGTGGAACTTGCCAGACATCATAGGGACTGCTTGCATCAAAACCAGGGTTTGGGATGTGTGTCATTCAAATAGGACAGTGCCAAAACTGGGGGCCTTTTGCCCTGTGCAGGTAGGGCCCTAGCCTCCCCCAGACTAAACACACCCAACTCCCTCAACCATTCCTTATAGGTCTTATTTTCCAGAACTTACCTTCCTCTAGACACATTCTGGATTGCTGATATTCTTAAATGATGGTGATCAAAACTGAACACAGTTTTCCAGGCAAAGCAGATGAGAGTGGTATATTTACTTCCCTTCATCTTGACCCTATACAGGTATACCTCCATCAACAAAGTAGATGTGTTTCTAGCCATGATTTCTTTAACAAAAAAACAAAAAAAGATACCTGAGACAGAAATAACATGGACAGAATATGGCTAGGTTCCTAACCCACAAAAAAGTAGAACAGTTCAACATGTTTAACAAACTTTTTATTCACAACTAACAACATGTGAAATTAAACAACCACATCTGGTAAGCCTTGCATACATAAATAAAAATATCTGAACCTTTGAAAGTTTCTTCCAAAACGCATCCTGGGAAGAATATTTTTAAAAATATTTTTCTTGAGCTTTCCATTTTGGTGGCCAGACTTACAGATCTATGCTTTCTGAACATGGCGAGAGTAGCTGATGAAACAGACTTATTTGCTTTCCCCATTTCTCTGTTTTGTTGTTCACACTTGCCCAGTAACCCTACTGGCAACTGCCATGGCTCAATCCTATGGAATTCTATGCTATGGGACCTGTAGTTCTGTGAGACATTTAGCCTTCTCTGTAAGAGTACTCTGGTGCCACAATGAGTTACAGATCCCAGGATTCCATAGCATTGAGCCACAGCAGCCAAAAGTGGTGTCAAACTGCATTAAGTCTGCAATGTGGCAGCAGCCTCTATCTCACAACCGAAATGAAAGCTGAAATCCTGGGAGTAAGCTCTATTGTACTCAAAATGCTTCCAAAGCCATTGCTTAATGCAGGATCGCTGGGAGACTGGCATTGCTCCCAGCCAGATTGTTAAGCCCCTGTTCTTGGAGACTTAATAAAAGAAATCTTGACAGTTATTATTTTAACCATTAAAGAGACAACGTACTGCCCTCTAGAAGTTTTGGATAACAGTTTCCATGACAGTTTCTTGGAGGAAAAGAACCAGCAGTATCTAGTGAACTTGATCCCCTTCCCCATCGCCATTCCCTTCTCCTTTTATGTCTTTTTAGACTGTAAACCTAAGGGCAGGGAACTGTCAAATTAAGTGTCTGTAAGACACTCTGGCAAAAAAGTGGGGTATAAATACTCTGAATGAATGAAGGAATGACATGATGGCACACATAGGCCAAATCATTTGGAAAGCACTGCATTTCCTATGCCTCTGAGGCCACAGGGTTCACCCAAGAAGATCATCCTAAAATGTACAACCCTACACAGGTTTCTCATGTTACACCAGGTATGGGAAATCCTGCACATCCACATCCCAGAATACCCTAGGTTGTGATGGCAATTAAAATGGAATCATAGTCTAGAATTGCATGGTGTGAAAGGGTGCCTATTATGGCACATGCCTTCGTGGATGAGCAGCTTCCCAAAGAAATTCACACTATTCTATGATGTCGTTGGTATTCTCTTTTGTTTTTGCAGTTATAACCAAACACAGCTGGAAGAAGTGGTCACCACTAAAATGTGTACTTCTGTATCTTCCAACATTTCACAGATGGAGACTGGGACATGTGTAGCCAAGCAACATCAGGAAATGGTCAAGATAGCAAATGTTATTAATGAGAAAGAACACACAAGCTAGGAGAGGCTGCAGCAGTCTGCTTTTGCCTGAGCCTGCTGGGAAAGAGACGATTCTGTCCTCCCCTGCTGAGTTGAGTGCAAACTACTTTTGCACTTTGCACTCAGCTTGCAGCAAATAAAGCAAGCTAAGGATGAAGGCAAAAGTGGGAGGAAAAGAGAGAAACTGGGACATTTTGAAAGCTGAGGGACAAGAGAGGATCAATTGGGACTCTCCCTGACAAATCAAGACAGTTAGAGGGTATGTTCTTCACTTTGATTTAACCATTAAATTGGATTTCAGCTGTGTCTTGCCTGGCTCAGGGTTTTCCTGTTTTTTAACAATTTGATATGTATTGTATAACCAAACCAGGGCACTCAAGATCCCTTCAGCTGTATTTAATTGCTACCTTGGCAGCATCTTAAAGGGATCTAGCACAGGGCAAGAAACAAAGACGCCTTTGTTTGTTCACATCTGTAACTTGTGGAATTAGACCAGTTCCCGTTGTTTGCCAGCCTAGTTTACTGACAAAAGGGCTCTACTAAAAATAAATGAAAGTTATCAGGTAATGACAGGTAGAGCAGAATGTGGATATCTTATGGCTTTTTCGTTGTGGTTGGTAGGCAAATCATCCACACTGTCTACAACCCAAATACAGAGTAGAGCTCACACACAACAGCAAGAGGACTTGGGGGGGGGGCTTTTATAGATATGCTCTTACTGAGAGATTATACTTAAGTATTTCTTTTGACCATCCAGGAGGTGGTGCTATTGCAAAACCTTTCTTCTATTGGATTTCCCCCCCCCCCTTTTATGATGGAGGAAAGCATCTTGCTTTGAATCACAAAGACAAAACTGTCACAAAAAAATGCTTGTGAAACACAGGACGTTTTCACACGGGGCTTTAGGAGGACTCAATCCTACCTCCGTCCGGCCCCACTCCGGCTCCATTTCCAGCTCATTCACACACGCGCGGTGGCAAACCCCGCCACTTCCGGTGCCATCCCTGCGTCCGTCCAGCTCCTTGCTCCTCACTCCGGCCGAAAGACCTGTAACTCCAGCTTCAGCAGCTTAAAGGTAATTCCGGGTGTCCAAAAGGAATTAGCCTGCCGCCGCCGGAGCCATTCCGGAATCAGCGGCACGGCCCGTTCCGGAATGGCTCCACCTGGCTTTAGGGAGGGTAGTGTGAAAACGCCCACAGTGGTCTGGATCATGTCTGATGCCAAAATATAGTAACTTATTCAGAGACATAGGGGGGTTGCAGACTGCCAGAAATAGTGCAAATTGAGCCCACTTTTAGGGTTAGGGTTCGTGCTAGGGTTCATGGGAATTGTATTTTTTTTCTGAGACATTGAGCCTTCTCTGTCAGAGAGCTCTGGTGTCACAATAATATACAGTTCCCATGATTCCCTAACCCTAACCCTTAAAGTGGACTCAATTTGCACTATTTCTGGCAGTCTGCAACCCCCCATAGCTGTGTTAGTCTGGCATATCAGTATGAAAAGGGATCTTGCAGCACCTTTGAGACAGTGAAAAAAGTGGTAGCTCATGCTATGTCTTTCATACAGGGGCTGTCCACACTACAGAAGTAATCCAGTTTGACACCACTTTAACTGCCATGACTCAATGCTATGGCATTCTGGGAATTGTAGTATTGTGAGACATTTAGCCTTGGTGCCCCAACAAGCTACAATTCCCAAAATGCCATAGCATTGAGCAAAGACAGTTAAAGTGGTATCAAACTGGATTATTTCTGCCATGCGTAGGCAGCCACAGTTAGTTTCAAAGATGCTGTAAGATACCTTTTCATACTCCTAATCACTTATGCGCTTATGGGGAAAAGTCCCACCCCAGAAGTCTGTTCCCAGAGGATGGAAGTCCCACCCCCAGTACCGGGTAACACCCAGTGCCAGAAAGCCTTTTCGTTTGGGCACTCGCCCCCTAAAAGATTCGCCATCAATGATCTAGAAGTGTTCATGATTTCCAAACCTGATTTAAGAAACTAACCATAATCATTTATTATGGTTTGAAGTTGGCTTGTTTTCCCAAGCCCCTTTTCATACAAACCACAATGTGCCCTGGTACATATAGAATGAATAACCACAGTTAGTAGAGAACAAAATTGA
Organism: Phrynosoma blainvillii; assembly: GCA_026167975.1. Taxonomy (NCBI): domain Eukaryota; kingdom Metazoa; phylum Chordata; class Lepidosauria; order Squamata; family Phrynosomatidae; genus Phrynosoma; species Phrynosoma blainvillii. The sequence continues at coordinate 22,589,346 of JANUYF010000005.1, forward strand.
ATCCTTTTATATCAAAGAAGGAAGTAAAGGATGTGCACAATTTCACTGATGATCAGTGCGCTGATGTCCCATGCATGTCATGATCAAAGCTTAGAGAAGTTACTTTTCTGAACCACAACTGCCAGAAGAGCCAACCAGCATGTCTGTTGCGATTCTGGCTGGGAGATCCAAAGAGTTATGTGTGTGTGTGTGGGGGGGGACATTTCCAAGCTGTGGTAAGGCTAACCTATGATTTAGCAATAAATGAGAATTCAACCACTGTGGTATAACGAGGCGGAAAATTCTATGGTTGTTGTTATTGTTTTCCCCACTTAGCACCTCAATTTCTGCTTACGTGATCAAATGGAATAGTGGTTGCATGGAAAGAGGCCAGGGAGGGAGAATACCCTGTCCCACAACTTCCATTTGTTCACTGGGTCTTGTGCATGGAGCCTATTCTTGGACTATACAGAAGAGCGAATGGATGTGCACCAGGTAGGTCAGGGGACTGTTTCGAGAGTGGGCACTTTGCAGTTCTGATAGAATAGCGGGCATGCTTATCAAATCTGCATACGACATTAAATCAGGAGGGGCAGCTAGTATCACAAAGAACTGGATCAGAATTCAAAATGACCTTAACAGCTTAAAAAGCTAGGCCAAAACTAATACAAAGAAATTCAATAAGGAGACATGTAGAGTACTACACTTGGGCAGTAGAAATGACACAGATATAGGATGAGTGGAAACTGGCTTTATTTTATTTTATTTTATTTAGAGTATTTATACCCCACACTTCAGACACAAAGGCTCTCAGAGCTGCTTACAGATTGTCAATTTGACAGTTCCCTGCCCTCAGGATTACAATCTTAAAGGCTGACAGTAGTGCATTTAAAAGGGATCTAGGAGTCTTGTGGACCACAGGCTAAACATGAGTCAACAATGTGATATGCCAGCAAAAAAACCCAATGCAATTCTAGCTAGTCTGCATCAATATAAGTATAGTGTATAGATCAAGGGAAGTAATAGTATTGCTCTATTATGCTTTGGTCACACCTCACCTGAAATACTGTTTCCAGTTCTAGGCACCACACTTTATGAAGTATGTTGACAAGCTGGAACATGTCCAGAGGAGGCCGACCAAAATGGTGAAAGATCTGGAAACCATGCCGTATAAGAGTGGCTCAGGGAGTTGGGTATGTTTAGCCTAGAGAAAAGAAGGTTAAGAAATGACATGGTAGCCATGTTTAAATATTTGAAAAGATGTCATATTGAGGATGGAGCAAGCTTGCACAGTCTAGGACAGGGGTAGGCAACCTTTCCCCTTTAAGGGCCGAGGGACTTCAGCTCCCAGAATCCCAGGAGCTATTGGCCAACATGGGACTATTGCCCAACATGGCTGAGGCTTCTGGGAGCTGAGGTCCCTCAGTCCTTAAAGGGGAAAGGTTGCCTACCCCTGGTCTAGGACATAGAGGAATGGATTTAAGCTCTCTCTGTGTGTGTGTGTGTGTTGTGTGCCTTGAAATCAGTTATGACTTATGCCAAACCTATCATGGGGTTTTCTTGGCAAGATTTGTTCAGAGGAGGTTTGCCATTGCCTTCCCCTGAGGCTGAGAGCCTGTGACTTGCCCATCATCACCCAGAAGATTTCCTGGCCAAGTGGGAATCAAACCCTGGTCTCCAGAGTTGTAGTCCAACACTCAAACCACTACTCCATGCTCACTCCCACATTCAAACTACAGGAAAAGAGGTTCCACCTCAACATGAGGAAGAGCTGCTTAACAGTGGAACACAGTCCCTCGGAGTGGGGTGGACTTTCCTTCTTTGGAGATTTTTAACCCAAAACTGGATGGCCATCTCTAAGGAGTGCTTTGATTCTGTGTTCCTGCTAAATGGCAGGGAGTTGGACTGGCTGGTCCTTGTGGTCTCTTCTAACTCTACGATTCAGATGAATTGAACTAAAGCTTCCAGAACTTCAGCTGGATAGGCTGCTGCAAATTACAGTCCAACAATATCTGGAAGGCCACATGATTCCCATTCCAAAGGACAAGAGAATAAGACAAAATCTTGGAGGGCCAAACTGTCATAGGGCACTGAGCAGCATTCTAAACAATATCAACATCCAACTCTGTCATAGGAACACCTCAGCCATGTTCCACCCCAACCATGAAATTTTTATTTCATAGAGCAGCATTGACAAGTTCTTCTCTCTCAACCTGGTTTACCTTGTAGAGGTGTTGCATAGATTATATGGTATAATGACTCTTTCTCCACATAAGTTGACTTTCCTGGAGAAATAGTAATATATAATAAGCAAACTCTGAATCTTCCCCTCTTTGTCACTTCCACCAGGCTTGAGACTGTCAAATACAATTTCACTAGACTTGAAACCATCCAGCATATTGTTCTATAAATGCTCTGCCTCAGATTAAAACCAGATCTGCTTATGTTGACTCTTTCACTGGATGTTGTATTGATAATACGATTTTAATTAGCATCATGGAGGCTCTTTAAGAGAGACAGTTGTTTCTCTGCTTGCTTGCCCTCTCTGTGCCTGTTGCATCTTTTATAAACCTCCCAAGGAAAAAACCCATTTTATATAGTCAATGTTATCTATGCAATTATGTTGTCAGTGAACGATAAAACTAAGCCGCACTATTTATGTTCTCTTTAATCTTTGTTTAGACAGAGTTTAGCCAAATATGACTCCCTGACCTGGACTGAAGAGAAAGACAAGTATCTGAGTGAGCAAATAATCCCGGGTCATGTCCTCTCTGATGGGGAGCACCACCCATTTAGGATATTTCCTTCTAAAAACATTTACACACAAGATTTGGGCATATGCTGTTGTCCATATCATGTTTTCATGGGAGATATAAAAATAATTGTTTTAAGAGAGAGATGAGAATCATAGTTTTGCATAACAATTTTTTTTTATCCAACTACTCCATGTACAGTAGGTGAGTGACCTATTTTAGTGGGCAGTCTTTGTCTTGAAGAGCCAGCATGGTTAGATTGCTGGACTAGAACTGTTAAAGTCCAGGGGTTGACTCCGTGATCAGCCATGTAAACTCAGTGAGCATACCTGGGCAAATCACACTTTCTCAAGCCTAGAGGAAGGTAATGGCAAACTCCCTCTGAACAAATCTTGCAAGAAAACCCAGTGATGGTTGCCTCAGAGTCACCAAAAGTTGGAAATGACTTGAAGGGGGACACATACTTATCCCTCTGTTGGAAGTCATACTTCTTCTGAAGGGCTGTCCAGATCAAGTGCCTATATTCTGAAAGTAAAAAGTAGTGGCTTTTGACTACTTTCCATTCGAGTTAAGCACACTTTAACATCGATGCCATGTGACTTTTGTGGGGTGGGGGGTTCAATTTAAAACCCCATTTCTGCACGGGATTTCCCCTGTGTGATAAAATCTATAGAAAACTCGATTAAATTTATGGAGTTTGACAGGTGATTGAAGGCACAGGTGTGGGTGGGTATGTGTGTACACATGTGCACATGTACACATTTAAGAGAGATGTACTGTCAATTCTAAATTTGCATCTAGAAATTATGTAAATCCATGTCACCCCATGTCCACTTTTTTAAAAACAGCAGGTGTTTGCTCATTTTTGGAGCAGGCAACATATAACTAGACACCTCGTTTTACCACTGGCCCAGATGAAAACATAGTGTATTCTTTGTACTGTAAATATGGTAACTATAAGAAGTGTTCGCTTCAATTTAATCCCAGTGGCTGTTATCCCACTCCCCATTTAATATTCCAGGATGTGTATTGCTACAGGGGAACATTCTTTCCATGCTTGTAAGGAAAAAGGGGAGGAATGGGGTTTTGCATTGGAGGCAGTGAGCAAGCACACGGTTGCCAGGGTCAGCCCTGCCATTAGGTGGAGTATGGCAATTAGCTAAAGTAGCAGATATGGAATATCGCAAAAAGTACAGAACTGTCAGTTATGTAATTTATCATTATCTTTTCTCTGCTGGCAATGATGAGAGGTATCTAAGAGATTTTCTGTCTCCTCCACCAAAATAATTCAGCTGGCATTAGGTACTGTGCACCTTGATGTAGGTGATCTTGCAAAGGATCACATCTGTAATGCAGAAAGGGGCTTTGTGGTAGTCAGTGTTATAGTCATAGGACCTTATCACACGCTGCTCTCAAAGTGGCAAGAAAGCGATATGAGCATCATTCCAGTACTATAGCGGTAGCAACTCCACAAGACGGAAATAGCTAGCACACGCAACTAGCATAATTGCGCTATTAACGAAAGCGCGATGAAGCGCCCCCCGGAAAGTGTATTTGCTGAGCATACACAAGTGAGAGGATTCATCGCAGAACCGAGCATGGTTATGCTTGCACATGCGCAGCCCCAGGGATGGTCGCCATGCCCGTCGGATGCTGTTGTCATCACGTCCGCTGCGCGATTTTGCCATTGCTTCGCCATCGCTATTGCTGTGCGCTATTGACCAATGAGCCCATACTGTTCTATTAATGTATATATGGCTATGGATGTGATGTTAGCACATATTGAAATCTGTATATATATATAAATAACGACATATGTATGTTTTTGCATTTTACCTCAGAGCTGTATATATATATATGCGTGTGTGTGTGTATATATACATGCGCATATATATATATATATATATGCATATGTATATATAGAGAGAGGTATATATATATATATGCGTGTGTGTGTGTATATATACATATGCATATATATATATATATATATACACACACAGTTCTCTCTGTTTTACTTACACATGTGCACTTCTGCATGGTTTTGGGTGCTTGCTTCTGTGTCGGTATTTGCAACAGCACATAAGCAAACATACATGTATGTGTAGATGTCTGTATATCTTTACGTTACAGATATTGCTGTGCACTAGTGCAAGAAACCATTGCTGTTTGGCGAATGTCTACATATGTATAGATGTGATTACTATATATATATATATATATATATATATATATATATATATACAGATACAGATATATACATATAAATTTTTCTGTATATACATATATATATATACAAATGTGTGTGTGTGTGGGTGGGTGTGTTAATGCATATATATCCAAGTTTGTACAGATACATATATATACTGATACTGATACAGATTTGTGTTCTTTACACATGTGCGGTTCTGTATGGGTGCCTGCTTGTGTGTGGTATACGCCACATCGGGCCATCATACATACATGTTGGTTTATACGTATGTATATGTTTGCTTTTAACATATAATAGTGGAGTAGAACAATAAACAATTTATGCATTTTCAATCAGTGTGGTTTTCTTGTCATCCTGTGGCTGGCATGCTTTTTGCACACTTGATACGTTGTCTGTATTGTTGTACAGCTGCATGGCCATGTCTATAGATCTTTATACATGTGTTCTAGATAAAAATAGAAAAGAATATATACCTATATTTATCAATGTCACTGTATACAAATATACATTTACCCATCGGTAAACATGTGTATTGATATGTACTACTACACTATATAAAGTTTGAGTTTTGAAAAAGAGTATATATGCATAAATGGAGTACACATATCTCTTTATTTAGATATATAGTACACCTGTGGTGCAAACAGGAAGCACACGTCATAAGATGCTTCCCCACAGACCCATGGGAAATAATGCTAGGAACCATGGGTTATGAAGTGGAAATGCTCCACGAGAGGGAAATGCTGATCAAACATACGGTGTTAGCGCTATAATTGCGCTATAATTCCGCTCGTGCTATTGCAATGCCCCATGAAACCGACATTCAAAAGAATGCGAATGATGCTGCATTCCGAGCGGTTTCTCAGTGGGTTCTGAGCGACGTCGTGTAAACACACGGAAAAATATAGCGCTATAGCACCTGATTCCGTGTGGATTCTTGCTGCTTTTGGCCCCGTGTGATAAGGTCCATAGTGTGTGTGGGGGGGGGAAGAAATGGGGACATTGCCCCCCACCATAAGAATTCTTCCTCCCAAAATGAAATTTTCCTCCAGTCCCCAAGTTTCTTTGGAATTACTTAAAAGTTCATTTGTGCATTTAGAAATACAGTTTAGGCATGCAAAGCAAAGGGGAAGGCAAAGTTACCAAGGGAACACAAGGACAGAAGGAGAGAAGGAGAGAGGAACTGGGACATTTTAAAAGGAGCTGAAAAAGTGGAACCACGGAGGATTACACGTCAATGTCTAATCAGGACAGTTGGAGGGTATGCCACAATACGCTTTGTTGACCCCCAGACGCTCTCTTTCCATTAGCAGGCAAAGACATTTTTATTTATGCAGGCCTTTGGCTCTTATCTTACTGTAGCAGAAGGCTCTTTCAATGGGAACTGTTGTGCTTTGTTTCTTTTTACTATGTTTTGATTTTAAACTTTTTTTATTTTAGTGTTTTCAATAAAATTGTTTATTTAATTTTTTAAAAAAACATTTGCATCCAATAGATTTTAGGTGTACTTTGTATGTAATTCACCTTAATTCCCATGTTGAAAGGGGGGTATAAATTAATCAAATAAACACATTTTAGTATTTGCTGCATTCAAATCACTTAAACCTATTTGGCTATCTGCATTAATATATTGGGGCCCTGATTCCTGAATACCCTGAAGACAGCAGATCCTGTCTGATCTTGAAAGCTAAGCCAAGTCAGCCCTGGTTAATATTGGATGGGAGACTGCCAAATGCCAAGTGCTGTAGGTTATATTTCAGAGGAAGGAACTGACAATACCATCTCTTGCCTAAGAACATCTTATGAAATGCATGGGGTCACCATAAGCAAACAAGCAACTTGAACAAACACACACACACACACATATTAATATTGACTTCTCTGCAAAAATGCCTCACCTATCCCTTCGCCACAAAATGGCTATCGAGAGGACCACAAAGTTAACTCTAGGGGAAGTATTGCACTGGTTTTTTTACATCTCATATGCACACACATGTTGACTCACAACTGACACACAGAAAACAAAAATAAAATATGAATTTGGGAAATTTTAGAACTTACCTGTCATGAGATTTCTTTCTCCAGTGGGTGTGGACAAGTCTCTGCATGGTCAGTAGGAGGCAGTCTGCATCCATGATTGAATTCTGTGCTTGGGAATTGCCCTGCTACTACAGTTAGGCCTTGTTCCCACTATGATTTAAAGCGAATTGCTGATCAGGTTATATGACCGTCGCTCCCACTTGTAACCGGTTCCGATCCTACTGTGTTCAGTTTCAATCATGATGAAGTGAGGCAAACACAAAAAAGCCTGCTGTTTCCTGACACTATTTTTTTGGCGGTTCTATTGAAAAGAATTTATTCCGAAGCTGTTCAATAAGTGGGAACGACGGATCTGAATCAGATCATTCTGGAGAGGAAGAACTAAAGGCAGAGGGGTGTTTACAGTTTTTGGAAAATCAGCTATCCCCTCCCCCCCCCCCCCCGCGCTGTCTTTGTCCTTGTGGTGTGACCTATGGGCACATGATAGATATATATTTTTTATTTAAAAATTGACAGAATATGCAATCCATTGTATTTGCAACTACTTGCAATTACGGGCGGACTGCAACTCAGCATGACAAGTAGTTGCAAAACCAATGGATTGCATATCCTGTCAATTTTTTAAAAATATATAGTTCCCAAGCTGGGCTGCTCAAAGGGGAAATGGTGTGCTTGAATACCTGGGTTTCTGAGGGGCAGAGGAAGGCTCAATTGCTAAAGTCGCCCCACTCAGTGCCTGGAACAGCCCTGCCCCACCATGTTGCTGTTTGCGGCACCAATGACACACAGATGATTGACATGCATTTTGAAGTGGTGCAAACTAGTGGGAATGACAATTATGCCAAAAAAGAAGTGATTACAAGGGAATAATGAAAAGATCCGCTCACATAGTGAGAACAACTGACTTTTGGAACCGATTCACTGACATGGAGCGAAGGCAAATTGCAAACTTGTTTAAATGTAAGTGTGAATGAGCCCTTAAACTGTTCTTTCAGTAGATAAGCCTGGAACTGTCAAACCAGGGACTGGGAAAACAGGCACTTCTATATGACAAATAGGTTCCATATCTTCCAGCAGTTCACAGATGAAAATTAGAATATGTGTCCAAGCAACATTGGTGTGTGGTCAAGATAGCAATATAGAAGAGCACACCAAGCTAAGAGAGGCTGCAAAAATGCCTGGGGCATAGTGGTTTGAGTGTCAGACTACAACTCTGGAGACCAGGGTTCAAGTCCTAGCTCAGCCATGCAACCCATTGGGTGATCTTGGGCAAGTCACATGCTCTCAGCCTCAGGGGAAGGCAATGGCAAACCTCCTCTGAACAAATCTTGCCAAGAAAACCCCATGATAGGCTCACTTTAGGATCACCAGAACTTGAAAGCACAAAACAAGCAGGAAAGGGCAAGATTCTGCTTCCTCCTCTCTTCTCTCACTGCTGAGTTAAGTAAATGCAAACTACTTTGGAGCCACCAAATCCACTTGAATGGTTGCATGAAAAAGAGACCAATGCTCTTACACTTTTAATAGCTGTGCAAAACAGGGAATTCAACAGGTGTAGCTGTCGCAAGAAACCCACCTTGACCTATCCTCTTCCTCACAAATATCATTCTCTTCTTTTGTGCAACCAATGTAGCAAAGGACCCTTTCACACTACACAATTATAGTGCTATATTCTACTTTTCACTTCTAGGGCAACATTCTATGGAAACTTGGGGTTTGTAGTTTGGAGAGGCACTCAAATTCTCTGGCTGAGATTCCAAAGGACTCTTTTCTAAACTATAAGTCCCAGGATCCCGTAGGTTGGAACCTAGGAATCACAGAGCTACAACCATGTACTTTGAAAGTGTCCTTGATTTATTAGGGGCTGAAGGCCATTTTTATCTCCCTTGTGGAGCACAGGAGGAGACCAAAAATCTGAAAGGCATTCTTTTAAAAAGTTTTGGGATTGGAAGGACAGCTTGAGGCTTTAAGGACCATGTCTGTGAAAGAAAGTGGGACTGAAGTGGCTTTGGATAATTTCCATGTTCAGTACAAGAAGGATGAATCTCTCCAGTGGAAAGCTAGCAGGGTTGTGTTAAAATTGCCCTGGAGAATGGAGAGAAGCCAGGGCTCTCCCATTGTAAACCTGACTCTTCTGAAGACAAACCATGTTATTCTTCTGTTCCAGTTTTCTGACTGTCTAAACAAAGGGAGCACCACTTCAGGTTTGACAGCCTTCCCCTAAATATGAAGTATGGCTAAATAATTACTTTTCTTGACTACAACTGAAAACATCCCCCAGCCAGCCTGGCTATTCCGAGTGTTAGAATTCAAAGATTTGCTGCACCTTTGAGACTGAGAGAAAGAAAGAAAGAAAGAAAGAAGTTGGTAGCATACATTTTAGTAGACTTAAGTCTATGATCTCTTCTGTTACCAACTTCTTTCCGTCTTGAGTTAGTCTCAAAGGTGCTGCAAGATCACTTAGCATTCTAGATGTTCTGGTTCAGAACCATCTGCAGGGTTGTACTTTTTCCACCCGCTCTGTACACCAATGGTGCCAAATAAATACTTGTTGCCTTGCCATTCATCTTTCTGTATTTTCTTACCCTTGGGGTAAGAAAAATCCCTCTTTTCTTATACTATTCAAAACCATGTTTGACAGCTCTGTCTAACAGCTACAGAAAAATGCTGCCTTTGAGAAGTAGCTCCGCCTGATTTTATTTATACAGCACAAAAAAATAATGGAGGCGTGGATGACATTCATTTTATGATATTATCCAAATGTTACCCTGATTACTTAGCCTTTTTCTTTCCCTCTTTCTGTCTTGAAGTGCAAGACTCCAGCAATTATTTTTGGCAGTGGAAACTAGTCACAAATATGTGAAAGGTCTCTCTGGAAAAATCACCTGCTTTGCTTGGTACCAGGACTGTCAAGATACTGTCTGATGTTTCCATGTCTTTGCCTCTTCTGTGAGTTCAGCTCATTGCTTTGGGATGGGTCTGGATAATCTCACCAACAGGCTCCAGCATGAAGGCTGAGTTTTTCTGGTGTCTAGGATGGAAAGTTCCTCATTTGTTTCATAAGCAGTGCATTGTTGTGGTTTCCTTGGCTATGGGATTTCACTTCTATTTCTAATCTCTGCCATGTGTCCATCAATAATATGAATGTTGAGTTTGCCTAATCAATCCCCAGCTTTCCTGTATCCATGTGCACACATCCAATTCTCCAGTCCTTGTTGCCAACAACACTGCTCAAACAGGGTGGGAGGCTGCCTTGGAAGAGAGTTGGACTTTTTTGCAAGCTGAAAATAAAGACTGTGGTATGCAGCATTTGTTCCACTCCTCTACAGAGAGATTTAGTGGATAACAGCACGCACAAAAGCAATTAGCAATAAACTATGTCTGCTTTTCTTCAGTGGTTCCAGAGGTTTAGCCAATATCTGTGGACTAACTGGGAAAGAAGTGTTTCTCTCCTAACAATATACGAATGGTCTGTCACTCAAAACCCAAGAGGGAAGAAATGATCATTCATAGAATATTAGAATCATAGAGTTGGAAGAGACCAAAAGGGTCATCCAGTCCAACCCCTGCCATGCAGGAATTCATAATCAAAGCACCCCAACAGATGGCCATCCAGTCTCTATTTACAGACCTCCAAAGAAGGAGACTCCACCACTCTCTGAGGGAGTGTGTTCCACTGTCAAACAGCTCTTACTGTCAGGATGTTCCTCCTAATGTTTATGGAAATGTTTATGGAAAAGGAGACCAGCATGCCCTGGGGCATCACTAAGACTGCGGTGGGTGACACCTCAGAGGGGAGGTGAACACCCACTGGGGCAGTCACTCACCATCCATCCCAAGACAGATGAAAAGGAGACCAATATATCCTGCAGTCATGGGGGGGGGGTGCAGACTGCAGTGGGTGACACCTCAGAGGGGAGGTGAACACCCACTGGGGCAGTCGCTCACCATCTGTCCCAAAACCCCCATCTGCTGCTCCACCAGCCAAGGCACCTCTGCCATCCACCGGTGGGGTGGGGTGGGGTGGGGGGCTGCTGCTGCTGGTGCCCAGCTGGCAGAGAAGGGGGGCTGGGTGTGTGAGCCAGGCAGCCTGGGGGTGACAGCATAAGCTACTGCTCTGAGTTAACACCAGTCCTAGTGACACCACTGAGTATGCCCTTTCTGTCTGAGTTCCCTGAATGGTAGAATATTCAAGATAATCTTTAAAAGGTCAGCTCCCACTGGACGAGAGGGTGTTGTTGTTCAAAAGTGGTACCAGATTGTTTCTTACAATTGTTTTTAAAATACTAAAAACAGAGTATTGAGAAAGTGGAGCACAGGTGTTTTAGTCACAGTTTTAAACATCATTCCATGTAACACTACTGCTATTTTTAAAACTTACATTCCTTGTGCTTAACAGTTCTTGCAGTAGAATTTATGCTCAACAGTATTATTTGATTGATATATATCTTGCCTTTTTCCCAAGGTGGGACTCAAAGCAGCATTAGAATAATTAGCTGCTGCTAACAGAATAATTATTTATCATTGTTACTCTCAATACTACTACTGCAACTTTGTTCTCATCAGATTTACTATAATAGATAAGTATTGTAACAGAATGCCTGTTGACTTTCTCAGGAAAAGTGGGGTTTTTTGGTTGCTGTCATAACAGGACCCAGCTTTTTTGACAGAAGGATTGGAGGACCTTAAGACTCAAAAGATTGAAAGCCACTGGCCTAAAGGGCACAAGAGTCAGCAAACAAGTCATTGCCCCTCTTTACCAAGAATAGAAGGAAACTCCTGAAACACAGGAGACACCTGACTTTGCCAAGACACTAAGTTCAGGGCCACCTAAGGACACTAATCACAGGCCATGCAAACACTCAATGCAGGATTGTGTACAAATGTATAGGTTTGACAGGTCTCAAGACAGTGGCATTGCTGCAGTTGGTGTCATCTGGTGCTGATGGGGGCACACTGCCTTACCCTTCCTCTCTCCCCACTAAGCCCAGACTACAGCTGAGGGGGCAGCACTCTGGCCTCTGGAGCACCTATTCAGGGTCTGGTGTGGCTACGCGGCAAGCAACTGTGCCAGACTCTGAAGGCACCCCCCCAACAGAGGCCTTTGAATTTTGGTGTGGCTGCTGTGTGAGCAACCACCTGGATTATGAAGACACCCTCATGCCCCCACCAGAGGCCTTCAGAGTCTGAAGGCACCCCCCCCCAACAGTGGCCACTGCTGAGGGGGGCAGCACTGTGGCCTCCAGAGGGCCCATTCAGGGTCCGGTGCAGCTGCTTGCCTAGCAGCCACACTGGACTCAGAAGGCACTTCCTCCAGCATTAGCCATTGCTGAGGGGAGCAGCGCTGTGGCTCTGGAGGGCCCATTTGGGATCTGGCGTGGCTACTGTGTGAATAAGAAAGAGAATCACTCTCTATCTCACTTGCCCAGTAGCCATGCCAGTCCCAGTAGCCATGCCAGTCCTTCTGGGTGTACCACCCCACTGGGTATCACCCAGTGCAGTACATAACACCCTGCACCCCCTTACTGATGCCTCTGGTCTCAGAGGATGTGAGCAGAATGCACATGGAGTGCCAATCTAAAACCATGAAAACAGTCCAGAAAAGGAAGTAAAACTTGCATGTCTTGGAGTACTTTTAATGGATTTTCTACAACTCCTTTTATCTTTGGACCTCCTTTGAGCCAGAAGATGGTACGTTATATTTAGCCTCCTGACAGGCAGTGTTTTGCTACAGCAGATCCAAACCACAGCTTCTCAGATGCATTTAATAGTAGCTTCCCAGCCTGTTTAGATGCTGGAAAGTTGTTGCGGGGGGGGGGGGGGGGTGGCAATAAAGAGAAGCAACAAAGGAAAGAAGTACAATACATTACCTTCCCCTCAGTACTGTATTCCAGTTGCAAATTATTTTCTCAAGTGAAATTCTCCACCATAGTGTTTTAAATGCATGGAAAAATCTATTTAAAATAAGGTTGGAGGAGCTTTTGCTCTGCAGATGTTTTGGCCTATGACTTCCATCAGCACCATTTAGCATTTAGCAAGGGGATGTGGGAATTGTAGTTCAAACCAGTTGGAGGGCCAAAGGTTTCTCATCCAATTTAAAAATGGTGGAAAAGCAACCGCTGAAGAATCATAGAATCATAGAATCATAGAGTTGGAAGAGACCACAAGGGCCATCCAGTCCAACCCCCTGCCATGCAGGAACTCCCAATCAAAGCATCCCCGACAGATGGCCATCCAGCCTCTGCTTAAAGACCTCCAAGGAAGGAGACTCCACTACTCTCCGAGGGAGTGTGTTCCACTGTCGAACCGCCCTTACTGTCAGGAAGTTCCTCCTAATGTTGAGGTGGAATCTCTTTTCTTGCAGCTTGCATCCATTGTTTCGGGTCCTAGTCTCTGGAGCAGCAGAAAACAAGCTTGTTCCCTCCTCGATATGACATCCCTTCAAATATTTAAACACGGCTATCATATCACCTCTCAGCCTTCTCTTCTCCAGGCTAAACATCCCCAGCTCCCTAAGTCGTTCCTCATAGGGCTTGCTTTCCAGACCCTTCACCATTTTAGTTGCCCTCCTTTGGACACGCTCCAATTTCTCCACATCCTTTTTGAATTGTGGTGCCCAGAACTGGACACAGTATTCCAGGTGAGGCCGGACCAAAGCAGAATATAGTGGCACTATTACTTCTCTTGATCTAGACACTATACTTCTACTGATGCAGCCTAAAATTGCATTGGCCTTTTTAGCTGCTGCATCGCACTGTTGACTCATGTTCAACTTGTGGTCCACCTGGATTCCTAGATCCCTTTCACACGTAGTCTCATTCAGCCAAGTGTCCCCCATCGTATATCTGTACTTTTCGTTTTTCCGCCCTAAGTGCAGTCACTAGAGGAAGTGTACAAAGGAGGAAAAGGAAAGTGTTAAACATCCCTAGCCCACTTGTTTTCTGCTTCCCATTGCCTCCCACAGGTAGCTATTTTTCTCTATCTAAAGGGACCACTGCTTTCCACGTATATGATTCAGTTTCTTTCTATGCTTTGAGGTATGTTCAGAACATCAGCTGTCATCTAGTGACAGTTCCTAGTGACAATTTTACTATTCTAACAGCCTAGTTTTCAAAGGGTTCCCAAATTCTCCATATCCACAGATTCTGTATTCAAAGATTCAACTATCCATAGTTTGAAAATATTCCAAAAAATTCCAAAAAGCAAACTCTGATTTTGCCATTTTACTATGCCATTGTATATAGTGGAACTTGGGCATCCATGGATTTTGGTATCCACGGGAGGTCCTGGAATTCAGTTGTACAATACTGTTTTTTGATTAGTAGTGCTAAATGTCCTTCACCTGACAGAACCCAAAAGAAAATCCATTTTTTCCAATAAATGAAACCATGCGCTGTTGTTTGATATATAAGAAACTTTAAATATTTAATAATGATCCTATGTAATAGAATCCCATGTTACAGATAAGCAAATGTGGTTGCCAAAGCACAACAGGTGGGTTAGTTTTATATTTGACCAAATGATAGGACCCCAAAAATAAAATTTCAAGACTTGGAAATGCTTAGCAGATAATATGGCTTTTAAAGACAAATATATATAAAAAGGCCAATACAAACTGGCAGAAATAAATTTTCAGAACTATGTTGGGGAGGGAGGGGAAGCATGGAACACTTTAAAAACTATATAAATAAGTGTTGTGCTGGTTAAAATCAGTATTAATCCTAGAATAATGTACAAAGTTTTTTTAAAAATATATGCTTGAATTTTTTGGGGGGGGATGGTATAGTTTCCTTCTCTCTTTGTATAGTCACAAAAGTGTCTCTAATATGGGATTATAGTTTTAAAACAAAATTAGTGTAAATAGAAAAAACGTGAACACAGAGTGATAGCCTATTTCTATGAGTGGCTCTGCCAGGTTAACTTGATATAAAATCTGTTTATAAGATCTGGTGCATAGGTAAAATCACTTCTGTTGTGTCAGTTATGGTAGGATTTGATCCTGGGCTCCCAAGTCAATTCTTCCCTTGGCCTTTTTGTAATGCGCTAGAGTTAGTAGAACAGTGTCAGCCATGTTGTAACTTCGGTGTGGCTTATTATATGTCACAGATGCCTTGAATGCATATTACTACACAGACATAGGGGTTAAACTGGATTCTCCCAACAACTGGGGCAGGGGCCATGGGCCCTGACACACATTCCATAGATAAATTTGCACTTTTTCAAGCCTCTAATATTTGTGCCACTGCAGATTCCTTGACATTAGGTCGTTTTTTTGGTAATAAACAAGAGAGGAATGTTACAAAGTGGAAGACGATGCTGGACCATTATCAGTTGTGTGCTTATCTGAAAGAAATAATCCAACCAACAAGAGAACAACTTATATCTAAATACAAACATATTAGTTTCACAAAAGAGTTATCTACATATGTACACACCCACATAAACGCATAACTCTTTTTACAATGGAGAAAAAGGAAGCTGTGCTGAACAGGGAAAGCATTCAAGACACACAAAGAAACAATTTCTCTGCAAAGCCTTCCTGCTTCAAAAAGTAGACATAACCTCAACATACCGCAACAGTTTGCATTTATAGAAAAATAGATCGCCTTCTGTTAAAAAAAAAAAAAAAGTCACTTCATTTAAAGAGGTCTGCTATAGTAATGGAGCAATTTCACCATGTAAAGAATTTTGAGTCCCCCCCAAAAAGGAAGGAAGTCAAAAAGGAAAATATTGGGGGGGGGGATATAACTAACTAGGTGATAGTTAAGTGCAAAACAGCAGCAGCCAGTATGGCATTGGCAATGGTATTGATTTGGTAGCGGTGGCTGAACAGGCTGTAATGATGTGTACAGTGATGTTTTGGCTTTGGGGTTTTGTTTTGTTTTTGTGGAGCACTTGCTCTTCTATTCTCTGCACGTGGCTAGTAAGACCTTTAAAATCAAAGCCCCTTCACATGGTGGAAGTCCAAGATAATTTCACAATGAGTCAATCAGCCTTCTTTCCCATTGACTTCCATTCCCATGAGCTGAAAAAAGCAGTGGCTGCAACTCTCTTTCTGCCTGTTTCATGGCCAATATTAAACAAAGCTTAAGAGTTCAGAGGTTTGGATGTTTAGCTTAGAAATTCACATTCTTTCAGAAATCATTTTGCTAATCTCCCCTGTTTACATTTTCCACAGAGGCATTAGCCAACCTTCCCTCCATGCCCCTCCCACCTTCATCCTGTTTACCATCCTGGATGAACGCCGCTCAGCCCAGTTGTAAAATGACCAGTCCATGCCAAGTAGAGGCATTAAGTCTTAATGCTACAAACAAACTAAAAACCCAGATGGTTCAAAAATGAGAGATTTTTGCTCACTCGCTTGCTCTCATTCTCTTGCTGTCTTCCAGGCAGGCTCCATAAAGCAGTGGAATGTGAAATAATCTCCCCCCACCCAACAGAAACGAAGGCTTAGTCAGTACCCTCCAAATACTGAGAGTTAACACTATGTCCATGTACTGGAACTCAGCAAAAATGTTCCGCAGAAGAGATAGAACTCTTGTCTTTTCGTATCACACTCTTTCAACTCTGGTGGGATCATACATATCTGTGAAATAGAGAAGACAGACAGTAGTAGTAGTACCAGTCAATATTCCCGTCTCAGTATGCCTGTGCAGATCCTTTTGATTTCAGTGGGAACACCCTATTTAAATAGAATACTCAACAGTCTTTACATTACTCCTTCTCATGACAGCCCAGCATGTTCCTCACATTTTACACACAGGCTCAAGAAAACTAATGCTTAGAAGTAATTGCTTGGAGTTAATCTACTTGCAGTTAATTAACTTACCCAGTAAAGCAAAGATATAACTAAACTTGAAGATTATAACTTATCAATGGATACGCAAAAGCTGTGTTAGTCTGTATCAGCATAAAATGATACAAAGGAATCCTGCAGCACCTTTGAAACTGAGAGAATGATGTTTATAGCATAAGCTATGGAAGACTCAATCTATTTCATCAGATGCATACGCCTTAGTAAGGGATAGTTTCATTGATTTTAAAGTGTAACTGTAACTTTTTAGTTACTTTTATAGTTTCACAGTTTTGGTCACTTTAAAAGGTGAAGAAAAAGTATCACATGATTCAAATACTGACTTGTGCTTGTTGAAAGGTTTGAATGACAATAGAGTGCTTTTGTGCCATAGACTTGTAGCCTTAAGATATTTTTATTAAAAAGGAACAAAAAGCAGCCAATTATTTACTGGTACTTCTGGGAACTGGGAAAGTAAAGAGTTATTTTCATCATTTCTTAACTGTTGCAATAACTAATTAAGTCTTTCTTTGGTCCTTGCAAATGGAATGTATGACTTTTAAAGTACCTCTCTAAGAATCACAAAATGAAGAAAACTTTTGAGATACCCAACATATGAACATATGGTTTGTTGTTGTTGTTGTTGTTGTTAGTTGCCCTTGAGTCGATCTCGACTCATGGTGATCCTATGGATGAGACATCTCCAAGATCTCTGTCCTCCACTGCTCTGCTTAATTCCTGCAACCCCTTAATACCCGTGACCTCCTTAATAGAGTCCATCAATCTGGCATGTGGCCTTCCTCACTTCCTACTTCCCTCCACCTTTCCCAGCATTATAGTCTTTTCCAATGAGTCCTCCCTTCTCATGATGTATCCAAAGTACAACAACCTCGGTTTAGTCATCTTCACTTCCAGGGAGGTTTCCGGCTTGATCTGCTCTAGGAGCCATTTGCTTGTCCACGGGATCCTTAACACTCTTCTCCAGCACCACATCTCAAATGAATTTACTTTCTTCAATGTTAGATCCCAGGTTTGGGAATTCTTTTACTATTTCTATTTCTTCATTGTCCAGGTTGAACTTGTTAAGGTCCTCGGTGTTTTCTCGATGTTCAACATTAAGTCTGCCTTTGCACTTTCTTCTTTGATCTTTCTTAGTAGGTGTTTCAGATCTGTAAGGTTTTCTGCTAGTACTATGGTGTCATCTGCATATCTTAGATTGTTGATATTCCTTCCTCCTATCTTCACTCCTCCTTCTTCTGAGTCCAAGCCTGTTTTTCTTATAATATGTTCTGCATACAAGTTGAACAGATAGGGTGAAAGGATTCAGCCTTGTCTGACCCCTTTGCCAACTGAGAACCATTCTGGTTCTCCGTATTCTGTTCTGACAGTAGCCTCTTGTCCTGAGTCATCAGGACTATCAGATGTGTTGGCACACACATGTTTTTAAGGGCATTCCATAGCTTTTCATGATCTATGCAGTCAAAGGCTTTGTTATAGCCTATAAAGCACGTGTTGTTTTTCTTTTTGAATTCCCTGGTGTGATCCATTAGCCATTGTATGTTTGCAATATGGTCCTCATGATTCTTTCTTTCCTGAGCCCTGTTTTGGCCTCTGGGATTTCTCTCTCCATGTATGGTTGGAGTTTATGTTGCAGAATTTTGAGCATGATTTTGCTTGCGTGGGAGATGCTGTGGTCCTATAGTTGTTGCAGTCTTTTGTGTCTCCCTTTTTGTGGATGGGGATGTATATTGATCACTTCCAATCTGTTGGCCATCGTTTATTTTCCATATCTGTTAACATATGTTGGTTAGAACTAGAGTTGACTCTGTCAATGCACTAGATGATCTTATAGCAGGGGACACATGACCATGTGATAGATAGCTGTACAAAATACAGCAATTCTGCCCATACAAAGAAAGCAGGAATCTGCCCAAGTAGGAAGAGGAACACCAGCCAAATACCTCTGGTGATCTGGACCCTAAAAGAGAAACAACACTTTACCTCTAGGGTTATTAGGAAGGGCACATACCACTCCAATATTGTACTGGGGGTGCATATCTTCACTTATTTTATGCTTGTCTATCAGGATGAAGATTTCAATGGTTTCCCCCCCCCCCCACCCCAGAACGAGAGTCTAAGAGTTTTTATGCATTTTTAATTTTAAAAACTTTTTTACATTTAGGAAGGATTTGGGGAAAATGTTATCTGTGTAAAAATACTGTCTTTTTTATTTTTATTTTTTACAAAACACAACTATTTTCTGTGCAAATGAAAATTTTGCAAAGGTGCCCTGAAAGCAGGAGGAGAGGAGATCTTTTCCATGACATCAGGATGCAAAGAGAGATACCACTTCTTACTGAGGAAGAGAAAAATTTTGTCTATTCTGAACATCTCTAAATTATTTTAGTAAAATCGCATGATCACCATAAAGATTTCCACATGACGTCTCCATTAAAGAACCCTTATCCCACAAATAAACAAGAAAATCTTTTCACAGGAAAATCCCATGAATGATTTATTGCTGTTTACTGCCTGTTTATTCCTGGGATAAGGGCTCTTTAATGGAGATGTGTGTGAAAATATTTATCGCGATCACACAATTTTAATGGGATAATGGCTCTTTAAACCTCCTATTTTCTCCCTGATTTCCCCCGTGTGACAAAGTACCAAGGTTTCTTTAGACATCTCCCATTTTAACTCCTCATTGAAACTGTTTGAAATTGTGCCTTCAATATTTTACTTTTAAGAAACTTGCATCCATCAAAATATTACCTCTTTTCTCATATATAGCCAATCTGTTACAAACCTTGCTGCATCAGAGGACTCATGAGCTTTTTAATGACTGAATGTAAAATTGCAAGAGGATTGTTATTGGCATCCATTTTGGTCAGGGGATCAGAGCAGACCAGCTATTTACAGCGAGTTTGCCAATAAGGGCAGCAGAATAGAAAGGTATTTTTAAGAATCCGAAGACTTTTTCAGCTGTTGGTTGTGTAAACAAGCATGGTCTCCTCAATGTGGTTTTTCTGTAAGGCCAACTCTCTCATTATAGCAAAATTATAGCTACTTTTTATAGTTACCTTAGAAGTTTTTCTGTAAAATGGTCCAGGCTTTTAAAGTAGGGGCACCACTTTGGGGAGGCAGGGGGGACTCACCACATCTTTCAGATCACATGTGATCATTCCTCAGCAATACCTATATAACTACCGGTATATATTATGAAATATAAAAATAACACTCATGATACACAATTTAAAATACATTGCTGATTAGCAAGATTTTGAAGCTCATTTAAATCTACCCTCTCCTCTGCTCCTCAAATCTCTCACCACTACTGATTTACCCAGCTAGCAGCCCTGTTTAACGTGCAAGGCAAGTCTTGATAACAGTTTTCCCCAAATTCTCCAGATGTACTGGAAGGCTATGCCCATCACTCCATATAGCTTGCTGCCGAGGGATAATGAGTTTCCATTCAGCACATCTAGAGGGTGCAAGATTGGAAGAGGTTGCTGGAGAAGAGACTGTTTCTTTCAACTAGCCTGCGTAATGAATTTCTTAACAAATAAACTTACACAATGGGCACTGGACTTTTAGGTAACCATTAAAACCTAAACACTACTGCTAACCCCAGTTTGAATAGCTGCCCTGAATCCTGACTGAATCCTGATTCAATGGGCCTGCTTAATTTGGGGCTAACAATTGAATCTACACCTAAAGGATCGCTAGGTTAATTTATCTATTACTCAGCTTGTATCTAGCTGAATCTCAAAAATAAAAAACCACAGAGGTACCATATTGACTGAATGTATCACATGGACTTCTCTCGAAATGATACGGATTCATCAATGACACTGTGCCTCTACCTTAGAAACAGCAGGAGGGGCTATTCGTATCTTGATCTGTTTAACAATTACTCTGATTAGTAGGGGGCAACTACTATTATTCTGAATGGAGTCTCAGGTGGCTTCATAGGAACCAAGCCATCTCTCCCGCTTTCTCTCAATTTGCTGAAACCACAGTAGGTGAATGGTGAGAATCAAACCAGATGACGCTTGTAAGGCATAGTTAGCAACCATGTTTGGACTTTTAAAAATGTAATAACAGACATTGGGGGAGAGCCATTCTCATCAGGACTACAAAGCAAAGGAAGAGGGTTGACCCTTCTTTTTACATCATTTGCATCGGCATTTAACATGTATATGTATAGGGGAAGAAACTGGAACCACCAAGTGAAAAAGGGGTGTGATTTTTCTTGTGACTAATATACTACACTATATGTATTGCATGTAATATATGACATGCAAGACACTGATTTGAGCAGGGGACATAATTCAGATATTGACTGATAACCTATTTTGTCTGCTTCAAGTTCAACAGCAGCTGCCAAATTCATACTTATAATGAAACTTATTCACTTCAAAGACCCTGCAAAGTAAATATTTACTCATCTCCCACTAAAGCAATGATTGTAAAACCTCTGGAGAAATCAGTATCTTACCTAAATAAAATGAATGTTTCCCGTTTTTCTTCTCATTTCTGTTGTCCGAGAGTCCATTTTCAGCCAGTGAGATGATGCGCTTGGAGACGGAGCATCCATGGGACAGCTTACGGGGCAGTTCATTATGTCCAGATGTAGGTTCATTTCCTCTTTCTTCTGAGCCCTTGGACTGTTTGTCCTCATCTCCATCCTCACTTGAATCCATGTTCTTTATGCTTAGCCGCCTCATACGAGAAACTGAATGAACTTCTTTCATCCTCACCAGGCGATCCATTGCAGCACGACTAGGGGCAGCTGCAAGTTTGCCTTGCAAGGTCTCAATCACCTTTGATGTGCCCCTGCCTTTTTTTTCTGCATTAGGTGGAACCTCGTGTCTTTCAGCAAATGGAAGCAAAACAGACTCAAGAGGGGGGATATGGTCATCACTTTGTCTGCCAAGACTTTCATGCTGCTCAAAATGTCCACCTATTAATGTTTCCTGTCCAGGGTTCTGGTCTTCAGTAGACTCCAATGAGATATTGTCTCCAACAAAGAAGGAGCTTTCTGCCCAGCCACACTTTCGTCTTCCTTCGTAAGAAGTCACCTTTGCTTCTATCGTATCCCCCAGTGCCTTTTCAGTTGCCAATTTGGGGGTCTGGGGTAGGTTATTGGAATGTACATTTTTATCATCTAGTGTTGTGTTATTGGGTACAAGAGAGTCCACAGGTACATCTATTCCCAAGATCCTAGCTGCTCTTGCCTGAAGTGATTCATTGAGAGGAATCTCAGGCATAATAGGCTTTCCATAACAATCCAGCTCATGAGTGTGAGGTCCTTGGTCATCATCAAATCCTACACTTCTCAAATCTGGTTCAGAAAGACCTTGACTCCTACTGGCTAAAGATAATCTTACTACTGACCCTCTTTCCAATGCTAAGTTATTCCTGGGTGCTGTATTTTTCTTCAGCCTATCAAAGTCACCTACATTGTCATTTTCCAAATGGACTTCTTCCTTGAAGTTGAAGCTATTGAATGGATTGTAGTGATTCCCATCATCACAGCTATCGGATGGAATTCTTTTGGTTGACTGTGGACTGGCAGCATGTTTAATTACCCTTTTCCCAACTTCTTTTCTTGGTTCTGCAAGAAGGTACCCATTTGTTGCCCTGATGGGTTCACCCATTTCTCTGGCCTGCAAACATCTAGTATTCAC
This sequence comes from Phrynosoma blainvillii, assembly GCA_026167975.1. Classification (NCBI taxonomy): domain Eukaryota; kingdom Metazoa; phylum Chordata; class Lepidosauria; order Squamata; family Phrynosomatidae; genus Phrynosoma; species Phrynosoma blainvillii. The sequence goes on from JANUYF010000005.1 coordinate 22,611,813, forward strand.
ATGACATTCACTAGCTATGACCCTAGTGTTTGACTTTTCAGATTCATTTAAACATCCAGGTTTGCTTTTATCCTGACCCTGTGTGCATATGGGAGCAACTGGTTTAACAGTTTCTGACTGCATCCCAGGTCTCTGGTCTGGCTTCTGGCTCATCTCATCAGTCCCAAAGGTTCCACTTTCTTTTCTCCCTCTTTTTTCCTCCTCTTCCCTTTCCTGCTTGCTATAATTCTCTACACCATCTTCACTACTTTCTTCCTGTTCCTGAAGCTCCTTGTTGAAACTTTCTAGCTCACTTATGATATCCCAAGGACGGCGGCTAACAGGTTTCAACAGGAACTGCCCAAATAGTTCCTTACTTTGACAAGGGGTGCTTCCTTCCTCTCTGAAGACAGAATTAGTTTCCTTTTCTTGCCCAGAAAAAGCTGTGTATGAAGCAGAAGGCAGACTGGGGCCTGCTTTTGGGCTATCTATATGAGTCCTAGAATATACACTATTGCTGGTTTTGTCCTGATATCCTTGGTCTTTCATGCTGGAGGTAAATTGTTTACACTTTTTGTTGGCAGAGGCCAACACAGTCTGTGTTGGCTCTACAGTAGACGTTCCATGTCTTAACAATAGGGAAGCTGTTGCCTTATCTGATCCCCTGTGCTCTAAACCATAGAGAAGTCGCATGACTTTGGGTTCTTCTGTGAAACTGGTCTGGGTCTGTTGGTCCTTGTACTGATCACCTGGCCATGAGCCAGAATACTGGAGCTCCTTGTGTTTTGCAGGCTGCAGGAATCTGAGATCATTCATTTGTTTGAACTCTGGTTTCCACGACTCTTGTTTTTGTAACTCATTCTTATTGGTCATGCTTCCTGTTAAGGCTTGGAGCTCCAAATCAGTGGAAGAAGTGCTTAGGAGACTTTGTTCCTGCAGAACCCCACTGTTATCAAGCCCATTCTTTTCTTCGGCCCCCTGTGTTAAGTTGTTGTTCCTATCGGTATCTCGCAGATTCAGATCGGACTTTACCGGGATGGAGACCAAGCAAAATATTGTTTCGTTCATTTTTTTCTTTGAACTCCTCTTGCTCTGGATCTCTGTGCCAGGTTCAAATGTTTTCACTTTAGTCACAGTCTCACAGAGGGGTGGTGCATAAGGGCTTTGTGCAGAGAACCAGCCTTTAGGGCATTTGCTATTCAAGTCATTACCTGCGTCATAACTGTCTCTTTGGCTAGGCAAGGCACAATTGTCCTGATCTATGTTCGACTCTGCAAGCCATCTGCTGCTCTGTGCAGAACTGCCAGAGACCTGGTCACATTTCACAGCAGTATTTAGCGAGTCTGCCATATTTGAAAAGGCACTGATGTACTCTGGTTCCAGAGAACTCCCTTGGAAGGTATACAGACTTGTCTTATTTGCATCCCCAGCAGCTCTGACATCCTCTTGAAGGCTATCAGGGTGTGCTATTCTAATATGTCGTATTCGTGGGTCATCAAAAGGAATATATTGGACAGAAGACAAGTAGCCCTCCACCTGTCTTGGATGGCTTTTCTTATCATGAGGAATTGGTTCATTTTGATAATGCTCACACCCACTCTTAAATATACCAGTGGATGAGTGGTGGCCAAGATTGGTTGTTTCAGCTGAACTCTGCATACCATTATTAAAGCACATATCATAATCAGGCACTTCACCGGGCAAATAGTGATTCACACTTTGCTGAGCTGGTGATTTATAACATGGAGGGGGAACATACAAAGGGGGCTCCAGGCTAGAGTCTTGAGTGCAAACATCCTGAATAGGGTCACTAACTTTGGTTGAACTGGAGATGGTTTCCTCTTTTCGCACGTCATCCTGCAATGAGTGGGTTTCCAGGTTTCCCCTGGTTTGTTGATGAAGTTCATAGGAAGGAGGCTTCAGAGGTCTGCCATACTTGGGCTTGGGTAAGGGAAGGAAGTGGGCTGCTAGATCAGGATGCCTAGTTGTTTCCAGGCCCAGTCCAGTTTGGGGGCAAGATGCTGTTTTAGTTCCACTGAATGAGTGCTTTTTGGTAATTAAGGAGGGCATTTCAACACACCGTAGGCTCTCCGGTGAAAGAACTCTTGGCAATGATTGTGATTTCCCCTTAGTATGGGAGGTAGCGGCAGTACTGACTTGTTGACCTGAATACTGATCTTGAGGTAGCCTTTCCTTGTCACTGTCAGACACAAGTCCTCCATATATGGTTGGATGGTCCCAACTTTCTGTCCTTAAAGTCTGCCACCTATAGTCAGCAGAGGGTTTCCAGTTCTCCTGCATGTTGGCTCTTCTAATTTTCTCTGTTCCGCCTTCTACCTCCCACTGACTTTTTTTGTCATGTCCATACAAAGTGCAAGGCACAGCCATTCCCTTCATTTCTGAGTCCCCCTTGTCAGTATAACCCAATAATGCACTAAAATCCTGGCCTCTTCTTCTCCAGTAGGCAAGATCTTTTTCTGTCTTGGGGCTTGAAGACCGGCCTAACTGGGATTGGTCATAAAACCTGCAAAAGAAAGGAAGGATCAGTGAAGAGGTTCATGTAAACATCATACACCCCCTCCAAGAGTAAGCATAGCAAGAAATCTGAGCAACCTATAATACAGTGGGCCCTTAGTATCTGCTGGGATTTCATTCCAGGACCCCCATGGATACCAAAATCTGTGGATGCTGAAATCCCATTAAATACAATGGCATTGGAAAATGGTGTTCCTTATATAAAATGGCAAAGCCAAAGTATGCTTTCAAGCTGTGGATGAATGAATCTGTGGATAAAAAAATCTGTGAATATGGTGGGGCAAATGTAATGACATATCCAGCTTATTTCCCATCCTACAATTTCTGCCGAAGCTATGCATGATAGTTTTCAATGAGGAACTACAGAGGAATTCTGATTGAAGTTCTACTTCTAATTTATCTGGATTTATAATTTATTTGAATTCCAGCAAAACATTTGCTAAGGTATCCCATAATATTTTGGTTATCAAACTGATTAAATATGGAATAGATGGAAACAACATCTAGGATCCATAAATGGTTGGAAAACTGTGCTCAAATAGTCGTCATCAATGGCTGCACTTCAAACTGGAAGGAAATTTCAATTGGAGTGTCTCGGGGCTCTTTTCTAAGGACATTACTATTCAATATTTTTATCCATGACTTAAATGACAGGGGAGAGAGAATGCTTATCAAGTTTGCAGATAATACAACTGGGAAGTGTGGCTAACACACTGGAAGATATAAACAGAAATTCAAATACATTGATAAACTAGAAAATTGGACAGGAATTTAAAAAAAATGAAACTCAATAGAGAAAAATCCAAATTTTGTCTACATGTGAAAAAGACCTTGGAATTATTGTTGATCGTAGGTTTAACATAAGCCAGCAGTGTGATGCAGCAGCAAAAAAGTGAAGAGATGCGTAGTTTCCAAATTGAGAGAAATAATAATCCTACTATATTCTGCACTGGTTAGGCCTCATCTGGAGTACTGCGTTCAGTTTTGGTCAACTTATTTTAAGAAGCATATAGACAATCTGGAGTGGTTTCAGAGAAGGGCAACAAGGATGATAAGAGGTATGGAGAACAAAACATAAGAGGAAAGGTTGAAGAAGGTGGGCACATTGAGCTTGGTGAAGAGAAGACTGAGGGGGTGACATGATCACATTTTTTAAAAAAATACCTCAGGGGTGCCACAAAAAGAAAGATGCAGGCCTGTTCTCTGCTGCCCTAGAGAGTACAACTAGGTCTAATGGTTCAAATTAACAGGAGAGCAAGTTTCAACTGGACATTAGAATTTCTTTACAGTGAAAGTGGTTTAGCAACTGAATCAACTGCAGAGAGAAGTGGTTATCACAGTCTCTTTCTCTGGATATCTTTGAAAAGAGGCTGGATAGCTACCTGCTAAGCATGCTTTATCTGAGCAAGGGATGGATTTGATGGCCCACGAGGCCCCATCCAACTCTATGATTCTATTATTCAACTTTGTTAACAATAAATTGATACAGTATACCTACATATACTTACTATACTACATAATGTTCAGCTATGTCGATAAGATTGCAGTGATCCCCAAACTGTGCCCTTTAAGGGATTCTGGATTTCAGCTCCCAGAAGCATCAGCTGAAGTCCAAAATCCCTTAAAGGGCACAGATTGAGAATCACTGTTCTAGAGCATGCACTCATGAAGATGATTTTCGTAGCTATTCCCTTAAGAGCTACAAGCATGGATTTGCAACAAAAAATTGCAGCACATCTTTACTCCCTCACAGAAGTGCTTCTAATCATGTTTTTTAGCAAGATGGCTGGAGCAGACCATTCCACCACAGACCCTTCCAGTTTTCTCTTCCAACTGACACTCAATATTCTATAGCTACTGAGTATGTTCAATTTGCAGTAGGCTGTTTTGAGGAAAGCAACTGCCTCTTTTTATTAAAAAAAGAGTGTACTTCTCCTTATGCTTCACCTAAACATGCTGATACATCATTTTTTTCACCCTTCATGACCCTACTTTATATTCATTTCTCTTGGCACTTACCACCTGGTATTACTTGGTGCTCAGAATCTGGCCAGCTATGCTTTATTCTTTCTCTAGACACATCACTTAAAATATAATATGGTCTATTCTTATTCTCCTCTTTCTAGGGCATTTTTGGTTCTAGCTGCACCTGAGCCAGTACTGGAAATCAACAGAACCAGACTCATAAACAGTGACTAACCTGATCTCCTGCAAAGAATAAGTATCTCCTCCAGGCAGCTGGCAAAAGGATCACTTGTAAATTGGAAAGGATTTGTCCTCTTTTGTATTACAAATGTCTGACATGAGGAAAGATGGAAAAGCAGGCCAAGAAGACCTTCTAGGCCACCAGCTCTTCTAGATTTGCAAGGCTGAAACAAACCTTGAAATCCTATTACAGAGTTGGCATACAGAAGCTTCAAATCCTGTGCCAGCCAGAAGGCTTTTGTGCAAACTAGGGGGAAATCACAACTTCATCTTCTGAATCACATGTGTGTAAGAAATGGAAGAAAGCTGCTGCAATCACACAAGAAGATGCTCATGTGTGCCACTGCCACTGCCACTAAAATTGCCCATAGCTATTCAGCATGTAGATCAGAAAGAATCTACTTTCCTTCTCCATCAGTCCTAAAGCATAACACTATGTTCCTGGTTGAGAGAGTTTGGGTAGATGGAGGGAACCTAAGAATCTCCTTCATCTTAAAAACAGATTCAAAAATGAAACATGCCTACATAGCCACCATTAATCCATGTTCCGAGCTTTGTTCAAATTGTTCCCATTTGCGTACATGGATACATCTCATCAGTTCATAACAAAAACTAATATGATAAAAAAAACCATCAGAAAGATTAAAACAAATAATCTGGCAAAATGTTCAGGGTGGAAAATTACTTCCTTTCAGGGCCAAAAATGGCAAGTGCGCAAGTCAATACCATACAAGATTAGTACAGATGATACAGATGAAGTTATATGGTAGCCTGGAAAGTTTAGTGTGGTTAGGATGAGGACCACTTTTCTCCCAAGAGTACAGTGGATTCCAATCAGCATTATGAAATTGTTATAGCTCTCTTGCTTTGACTAATAGCAGGAAGGCAACATAGAGATGTTTTAGTAAAGCTAAAGGCCATCACCTAGTAAACCCTATGATGAGACACCCTAAGTGAGACACAGGTAGGATCAGAGCATTAACAGAAAGGGAAGGAAGGGGAGATAAAGGGATATCACATTTGCAAGATTAGCCAAGGGCACACAAAAGATGCCAAGACAAATAGCAGATAGCCTTAGGAATACAAATTCATCCAAAGCAGCATTACACATAAAATAGGGATGTGGAATGTGAGGAGTATGAGCCAAGGGAAGTGGGACACAGTAAAAATGGAAATGGAACACATGAACATAGCAATACAGGGGGTGAGTGAGTTAAAATGTACAGGAATGAGCCACTCTGAATCAAACAACCACACAGTGTTCTACTCAGGGAATGAAAAGACAAGAAGAAATGGGGTAGCTTTCACACTAAGAAAAGATGTGGCAAAAGCAGTCAGAGGATACAATGCAAAATCAGACCGAATCATTTCAGTAAGGTTTCATGGTAAACCTATGAATATCACCATAATTAAGTATATGCTCCAACCACAGAGGCAGAACAAGAAGAAATTGATAGATTCTATGAAGGAGTACAGGAAGAAATTGACAGCACACCAATACAGGATGTCAAGCTGATCACTGGAGACTGGAACATAAAAGTTGGAAACAAACAAGAATCAAAAAGAGTAGGCAGATTTGGATTAGGCAAAAGAAATGAAGCAGGTGAACATCAGATTTTTGTAAAGTCAACAAGCTATTTATTGCAAACACATTTTTCATACAACCAGAAAGAAGGCTACACACATGGACATCACCAGATGGTCAACACAAAAATCAAATAGATTATATAATTGGAAGTATAAGATGGGGAAATTCTATACTGGTGGCCAAGTATACTGGTGGCCAATTCTATACTGGTGGCCAAGTTCTATACTGGTGACCAGGCACTGACTGTGGCACAGATCATGAATTACTCATAACAAAAATAAGAGTAAGATTCAAGAAGAAAACAAAACCAGTGATTATACCAACATATGAACTAAATAATATCTCAATAGAATTTACTGATAACATAAGAAACAGATTCACACTACTAAGCATAATAGGCCGAGAACCAGAGGAACTATGGTCTATAGCCAGGGACATAATAAAAGAAGAATGCAGACAGACACTTTCAATAAGCAAAAAGAAAGAGAAAAAAACATGGATGACAGAAAAACAACAACACTACGAACAATATAGAACAGGGGTCTCCAAACTACAGCCTGCAGGCCGGACCTGGCCCGTCAAGGCCTTTTTACTGGCCTGCGGCCAGTCCTGCCGCTGCCATCACACCACCACTGCCACTCGTGCGTGCCACCAGACATCATTTTGTATTCCAAAATGGCGTCCGGAGGCATGCACATGCGCCCGGTGTCACGCGCACATGCGCACTACTCCGGGTGCCATTTTGGAACACAAAATGGCGCCCGGCATTGTGCATGCATGTGCACTACTTGGGCGCCATTTTGTGTTCCAAGATGGCACCCGGAGTCGTGCGCATGCACGCGCGACACCAGGCGCATGTGCATGACTCCGGGTGCCATTTTGGAACACAAAATGGTGCTCGAGTAGTGCGCATGTGCGCGTGTGCCTCAAGTCCCCCCGAAGATCTGAGGGCCAGTGAACCAGCCCCCGGATCAAAAAGCGTGGGGACCCCTGATATAGAAAATAAGAGAAGACAAACAAAAGGGAGATGGGAACAAACTTTGAATTATGAATGCAACAATACAATGGCTTGTGCAGAAAGATAAAGAAAATTATTACAATGACAAATGCAGAGAAATAGAAGACAACAATAAAAAGGGAAGAACAAGAGATTTATTTCACAAGATCCTGGAAATCAAAGGAAAATTCAAACCAAGGACTGAGATGATCTATGGCAATAAAAATAACATAATTCAAGACCAGGAAGGAATAAAAAGAAGAATTGTACAAAAGAAATGACAAAATGAAGGACACATGGAATGAAGAGCCATGTGAAGATGAACCCCAAATTCTAAAAAGTGAGGTGGAAACTGCAATAAGAGAAATAGCAAAAAACAAATCACCAGGAACAGATGATATTCCACTTGAACTGCTTCAATCCACACTGACAGAGTCAACTCTAGTGAAAACCAACATATGTCAACAGATATGGAAAACAAAAATATGGCCAATAGATTGGAAGCCATCAATATACATCCCCATCCACAAAAAGGGAGAAACAAGAGACTGCAGCAATATAGGACCATAGCACTGATCTCCCACGCAAGCAAAATCATACTTAAAATTCTGCAACATAGACTCCAATCATACATGGAAAGAGAGATTCCGGCGGTTCAGGAAAGGAATAGGCACTAGGGATCACATTGCAAACATATGATGGCTAATGGAGCACCCCAAGGAATTAAAAAAAATCAGCATGTGCTTTATAGACTATAGCAAAGCCTTTCAATGCATAGACCATGAAAGGCTATGGAATACCCTTAAAGACATAGGAGTGCCAGCACATCTGATAGTCCTGATGAGGAATGTGTACTGAGGACAAAAGGGTACTGTCAGAACAGAACACGGAGAAACACAATGGTTCCCAATTGGCAAAGGGGTCAGACAAGGCTGCATCCTATCACCCTACCTATTCAACCTATATGCAGAAAATATTGTAAGGAAAGCAGGCCTGGACACAAAAGAGGGAGCACTGAAAATAGGAGGAAGAAATATCAATAATCTGAGATATGCTGATGACACCATAATACTACCAGAGAACCTCACAGACCTGGAACACCTACTAAGAAAGATGAAAGAAGAAAGTGCAAAGGCAGGCTTAATGATGAACATAAAGAAAACAAAAATAATGACCACCGAGGACCTTCACAAGTTCAACCTAGACAATGAAGAAATAGAAATAGTAAAAGAATTCTCATACCTGGGATCAAATATTGATAGAAATGGGGGCTGCAGTCAGAAAATCAGAGGAAAACTAAGAAAGGGGAGGGTGGCTATGAAAGAACTAGAAAAGATTCTAAAATGCAAAGATATGCAACTCAGCACAAACGTTAGAATCATACAAGCCATTGTATTCCCTATTACCATGTATGGATGTGAGAGCTGGACAGTTAAGAAAGATGATAGGAAGAACAATCAATTCTTTTGAGATGTGGTGCTGGAGAAGAGTGCTGAGGATCCCATGGACAGCCGAAAGGACAAACGAGTGGGTCCTAGAGCAGATCCAACCAGAAACCTCCCTGGAAGCCAAGATGACCAAACTGAAACTCTCGTACTTCCAACATATCATGAGAAGAAGGGACTCTTTGGAAAAAAAAACCCAGTAATTTTGGGTAAGGTAGAGGGAAATAGGAAGAGAGGAAGGCAATATGCCAGATGGATGGACTCTATTAAGGAGGTTACGGGTATTAAGGGGTTGCAGGATTTAAGCAGAGCAGTGGAGGACAGATGGGTCTTGGAGATGTCTCATAAATAGGGTGGCCATGAATTGAGATCATGGCAAGGGCAGTTAACAACAAAAGCCAAACAGTATAGAGAAAAATTACTCTGTGACTTGCTAAATGACACCAGAAGGCTGGAGAGCAATAAGTTGATGGTTCCCAAACTTTGGTCCTCAAATCCCAGAAGTTCTCAAGTAGCCTCTTATCCATAAGCTAACCAGGGGTAGGCAACCTTCCCCCTTTAAGGGCCGAGGGACTTCAGCTCCCAGAAGCCTCAGCCATGTTGGCCAATAGTCCCATGTTGGCCAATAGCTCCTGGGATTCTGGGAGCTGAAGTCCCTCGGCCTTTAAATGGGAAAGGTTGCCTACCCCTGAGCTAACCTGACCTGGCCTTCTTAACTCCTGAATGCTCTATCTTAAGGTTGTTGTGTGCAGCCCTCATCTAAAGAAGTATAACATGAGACAAAAGAATTCTAAGTTAGTATTTTCCCAAATGTCAGAAGCTTCTGTTTTTCCCATATCCAATCTATTTTGTATGCATTGTTCTCCACATTTGTAAAAAATGTGCTTTAAAAACTGCACAAGAATCAAGAGGTAGATTCATCCACACACACAAGACTGGTACATTTTGAAAATCCTTTATCTATAGAAACCCTAAAAAAAAGGGGGGGGAAGGGAAATGGGAGGAAGCATTTCTGCTTCTCCTTTTACCTAGCAACAGTATCTGTTTTCAGTCTTTGTCGTTTGAAATAAGCTACAGTAAGCCTTTTCTTTTAGTTCATGTTTTAATTGACAGACAGCTGCAAGAGAATGGATGCAAAACACCGTCACCCCAACACACAGTCCTTCCTATCTAATTTGTTCCAGTTCAAAGGTGCATGTAGGACTGGCTGCAGGCAAGTGAAAAGGCAGTGACACATTTTATGAAGTGATGACAAAACTGCAGTGGACTGGAGATGGAGTAATGAGACCTTCCAGGAGGACTCTGATGTTTGCTTCAAGTGAATCTACCAAGGGGGGAAAATGCTTCCCTTCATATAGGGATGCTCAGAACTGATTCACAAGGTCTTACTAAATGCATTTATAAATGAAGAACTGAATTGAAGTTGCAACTACAGTCATCCTTCAATATCTGCAGATTCTTTATCCTCAATTCAACCACCTATGGCTTGAAAGCATTCAAAATATATACATAAATTCCTTAATTTTGCCATTTTATATAAGATACACACTTTTACACTGTATTTAATGAGATTTGAGCATCCACAGATTTTGGTATCCATGGAGGGTTGTGGAACCAAACCCCAGCGGATATCAAGAGCCCACTCTATGTGTTCTCAGAAAAATAATGCAAATTTGTTTTTCTGCTTCCAAATGTGACACCTGAGCATTTTTAATGTTCCCCTGAAGTCTTGGATACCTGTTTTATTTCAACAATGTGTACGTTTTACAGTACTTAGTGTTATGCTATATGCTGTGTGATTACATCTGTTGATCAATACATCTATTTAAAATATTTGATTTAATAGCTGAGATGGTTTTATTGCTGGTCCCAAAGTTAGAAAAGATACCTTTTAACTAGAAAATGCTTGTTTCTGAACCAACTTTTTTTTTTTATTTACTGTATTAAGTATCTTACATGGGGTTCACACAGGCAGTCTATCATTTAGGAACTGATCCGGTCAAACTAGATTTCTTCCAGCAGGTAAATAGACCTTTTTATTTCATTCAAGGAAACGTTAGGTTTTTCATGTATTGCAGCAATTCATGCTTTCAATGGGGGAGGGGAGAGTGTTTTTACATTATTATGTTTAATCGTCTTTTATACTATTTTAACTTTTTAATGCTATTTTAGCTTGTTTTTAAAATAGAAATTTCCTTTAATTGTGTTTTAACTTTTTAATGAAAGAGTTTTTTTAATTGTATTATGCTTTTAATTGTGTTGTATACCACTTTGGAGAAAGGTGGGGTGTAAATGAAATGAATAAATAAATAAATAAATAATCTAGAAACCTAAATCTTGAGGAAGAGAATTGCTTACCTGTCATAGCTTGGTACATTTGCCTTCCTCCAGCCACCCCATCTCATTCACATTTCATTCCTTTCTCTATGTCCCAACATGACAAGTTTTGACAAGCCATCTTAGGAAAGATTAATCTTAACTGTATATGCTCAGCATTTTCTTTTTACTGAGATATTATAATTTGAAGAACTTGGCAAAGGTACTATAAGACCCTGATTCTTCCAGCTGACAAGGATTTTGAGAGCTGTCAAAAAAAGAAACTTTTCCACACTCTGAACATTTGACCCAAAGATTTAGAACTGCTTTGCATGCTTCTGAAGTCTCCCTTTCTCCTTCATAGCTTCATACGCACAAAGCTTATTAGCATTACTAGTAAACCTTTACTATTGGTAAGGTATGAAGTAATCACATTTAGCTTGTACTTATTGGCACAACCAGAACAAAAGTCCCAGGGGAATCCTAAAGAGAGAGCTAGTGCACTGGAACCCTGCTATCTGAGGCTTCTGCCTCCAACAAAGGTAAAGCAATTTTTCCTAATATTGGGAGTGATTGGCATGCTTTACCCCTACACCACCTAAAATTTTCCTGATGCAAAACATGAAGGCCTCTTGAGAAATTCAGTGTTCCCTACCTACATAGGGGCTTGTGGCTCCACAAAGGAAGGAGACATGCTGGATTCCAAGGAAACATCTTCTTTGAATTGCAAATGGGACCTTAAATTTCCTTGATTTTGAAAATCTTCCAATGATCAAATGGCCAAAGGGGGAGGTGCCAGCCTGCAGATAGCCCTCCCCTACCATCTGAACTAGACCAGAAATAGAAAATGCAGGCCTATGATTAACATCTTCAATTTTTCTCTCCTGTTTGCCTGATTAAGAAGTAAGTGCGACTTCGAAAGTTTGCAACATGTAATTGTTCATTTTGGTTGGCCCAATAAAGGTATCATCGTTTGGATGTTATTAAAATAATAGTAAGATTTGGTGGCCAGATATTCAATTTTACAGAAGGCAGTCTTCCATTTGAAGGGTTGCCTAGCCCATGTCCACTTTTAAGTGGACATCAGAAGAGGAAGCAGCAGGGAACTAGAAGTTGCTCATCAATATTTGTCACCTGGAAGGCAGACTGAGTAAGCACAAAGGTCACCTGGTCTTCCCCACTAAGTTGTAATGTCTTTTATGTATTTATTTTTATTTTTATTTATTTTATTTCTGTGCCATCTTTCTCCCAGAAAGGGACCCAAGGCAGCTCACAGATAAAATAGTTTTAAAAATGTTACAATAAAAAATGTAAAATGTAAAAACAATTAAAATCAACTACCTAGAAAGTATAAAATGACATAAAACATACAAAATCCGTATTTAAAAGATAATCATTATTTCTAAATGTGAGTTTTTGTCTATACGATAGTACATTTCACATTCTATGCAACTCTAGCCTTATTCAATTGCTATTTATTTTAAGTGTAGAGATAGAGTTAAGAGCTTGTGCTCCAGTTCTGCTCTCTCCCTCCTCAATGGTCTCATTCCCACTATGATTTAAAGCGAATTGCTGATCGGGTTATATGACCATCGTTCCCACTTGAAACCGGTTCCGATCCTACTGAGCTCAGTTGCAATCACGAGGAAGCGAGGCAAACGCAAAAAACCGGCTGTTTCCTGACACTAGTTCTTTGACGGTTCTTTGAGAAGAATCGATTCTGAAGCATGTTCTACAAGTGGGAACGATGGATCTGAATTGGATCATACTGGAGGGGAGGGATTAATGGCAGAGGAGCATTTACCATGCCGAGATCTGCCATTCTCCCCCCTCCCCCAGTACTGCCTTTGTGCTTGTGCGGGTGCATTTTATACACACACACACACACGCACACACACGCACACACACGCTGAATTACTGAATATACAATCCTTTATTTTTGCAACTTGGTGGCACGCCAGGCGATCGGGCCGATGGCAGCTCAGTGAGACAAGCAGTTGCAATACCAATGAATCGAATCTTCTATCAATTTTTTTAAAAAAAAATAGTTCTCAAGCTGGGCTGCTCAAAGGGGAAATTGTGTACTTTTGAGCAGCCAAAGTCACCCCGCTCTGGCCCCGTCCTCACCGTGTTGCCACTTGCGTTACCGATGATGTGTAGATGATTGACATGCATTTTGAAGTGGCGCAAACTAGTGGGAATGACAATCGTGCCAAAAAAAAAAAAAATGATTACAAGGGAATAGTGAAAAGATCCGCTTTCATAGTAGGAAAGACAGACCTTTTGGAACTGATTCACCGACACAGAGCGAAGGCAAATCGCAAACCTGTTTAAATATAAATAGGAATGAGGCCTTTATGTGGCCAAGGAAGGTCTGAAAAGGAACCATAACTGCTGGATTTGATTAGAGTTCCAAGCAATGCAACCCCTGACAAAGCAGTTGGATACTCACCCTGCCTGTGAAGTATGCACGTTGGCCGAAGCTGGGAAGTCTTTATGGTAAATGGAAACTGGTTGCCTCCCTCTGATACCATGACTGCTTTCATTGTCATTCAGGGTGCTTTTGGTTCCTGTCTTCTTCTTGGTATTTGCAAAGGCTGCAGAGTTGGTTGGAAACCCATTCAGTGGTCCATGACTAACCCGCCTATCTGTGACTTCATGCTGGAATCCATCAGTTCTGTTCTCATACAAGTTGGTGGGATTTTTAGACAATTTGTATCCATGAGAAATCAGGAGGTCCTCTACACTGAACATATTGTGCTGGCTTCATTTACCTTGGTACCCCTTGTAGTTCTCACGAATACTGAAAGAAAAGATAAAGGAGTTTGTGAATAAAGAAAGAACTATTTCATCAACTCTAAAGGAGAAGACCAATCCAGCACTACTAGGGATTTCTTCAACAGTCATTTATAAAAATTAATGGAGTAAATACAAGATGTTGTTTTCTATTTTATTTGGTTAATCTTTTCAATTTGCCATGTGCAGTTGGTTGCTACTATTGAGCCTGTGAGCCAAGTTTATGGCTGGGTTGGAATCTCAACCAGGTTCTTCTGGAAAGCTAGGTAATGCCACAGAGATCTCATTGTAATTTTGGACTAATATACAAGGAAAAAGCTTAATGAATTTTTAAGCTTTTCTTCTTCTTGTGTAATGCAGAAAAACTGGCAAGTATATGTCAAAACCAAGCAACAATATTTTTGAACACTCAAAGGCAATCCCATCAAATGCCTACTATGAGCATCTTTAAGGCAAATCTATTATATTATGTGCCTTTTTAGCTGTCCATGGTGTCATCTAATCATTTCATGGCTTTATTTATTAATTTGTTTTATATCATGCCCTTCTCCTGCATGGGATCCAAAGTGGCTTACAGTATAAGATTAAAACAATGATTGCTTTGACAAATTCTTCAAACAAGTTGCAGAGGACTTTTCCCTCAATCCTCTGCACCTCTGAGGAAGGAATTACAAAATGCATAGGTGCCAACTTGAGCTTCATTGACATCCAAGTGCACATCATTTCTGAACTATGGTATAAACTCAGCTGTGCAAAAAAGAGAGCAAAAGAGAAAGCAGGAGAGGAGGAAGGAAGAAAAGTGGGTTGTAGTAAACGTCATAGAAAAAAAACTAGCTCAAACAACATATGCACATAAAAGGATTATTAAAAGCCCCAAGGTGAATTCCAAGGTTATTTCCCTTTCCACATCTGCTAGTCCAAAGTTACATTTACATAGGGACCTATATTCCTTAGTGTAAGGGTGAGAACCCCAGTTGCAATGTAAGGATAGATTCTCTACCATGGAGCCTTCCATGAGCTGGATTACATTAAAGGCTCTGGCTCTCTGGCTCTCTCCTGAGTCCTCAGCACACATTCCTGTGATGGTAGTGGGACCAAGAGAAAGCCATCCCCCAAAGATAGCTCAAGTAGGCTCCCACAGAGAGATACGGTCTTTCAGGTATTCTTCTTTTGGACTAAAATGCCCAGACACATCTAGAAAGCATGATCAGTAGCCATGCTAGCTGGGGGATTCTGGGAGTTGTAGTCCAAAGTCCAGGCTTTGATTATTATTATTATTCTGAAATCCAAGATATGTAGGAAGAAATGAGCCCCCACTCCTTCTTTAAAGGAGAACTAAAACATGACATATTTGAAGCCATGGTCCTACAGAGGATGGAGCAGGTTCAGGGCAACTTAAATTATTTTTCCATCTCTAATTGTTTTTCAAGTGTGAACACCTGGGACTAAGTGAGAAACAGTGAGCACAGAATGTGGAACAGCTGGCTGCTAGAACAATTCACCCTCAAAAAAGAAGATCCAGTGTGAGTACCGTAAACAATGGAATAGCTGTTGGCAGGTCACAGGTGCAAGGAAGAAATGTGCTTTTCCTGGCTGTTTATAAAACTCAGTTATGGCTCTCTAAGCAGTGTCCATTTTCCGGCCACTGACACAATGCTGTCTGGGCAAAAATAGTACAGAAGAACCTCATGACAGTTCCTGTAATAAGTGGACAAGCTAGGGAAGTAAATAGCCTGAGACAAACTGCAGAGTGAGGGAAATGGGTCCCAGACAATGATGGAAACTTTCTTTATGTTCCTCAGAATATCTGGTTGGCTAGTTTTCTATCTGTGAAAGGTATTTAAAATATACTTTTTGAAAGGCATTCACTTCATGGTGTGAGGGAGGGAACATTAACCTTTATGAAATTGGAATCGATGCCCAGAGTTGGAAATAGTACCCGGAGAAGAGTGAAATCCAAAAGATACCCATGTTTCAATCTGCACATTAATTCAGGAGAGGTGGATTGGGTCAAACTGTATTAGGCTCAGACAAGAACATATTCCTCTAGCATTGAGCAACATGACTAGCGCTAATATCTGGCAGATCTCCTCCTAAATGTTGAAACAGCCAAAAACAGAAGGATGACAGCAGCATCAGCACTTGCAGACACACTTTCTCCTTGGGTTTGGAAGATTACCAGATTCAGAGAGACACCTTTCAAAATTTATACACATACAGGAACACCAACTATAGAACAGAGGCTTAAAATAAGATGGCATACACAATAAGGATAGGGAACAAAGGAGGAGGCAGCCAATGGCCATACTGCCTAGAAATATTGGGAACTGTAGTCCAGTATATCTGGACATTCCCATGTTGGAGAAGGCTATCATTAACACATAATTTGCATGGCAAAATATCTTCTCTTGTCACTCAACATAATCTAAATAATACTTTTGTTATCACATTATTTTACATACAAAAACCTGCTTTGCATATCATTTTTGTTAACACACAGTGGGTATGTACTAGGCAGAATTCTTCTGCCAACACTGGAAGCTTCTAAAGCAGGGGTAGGCAACCTTTTTGCTGTCCCTCAGACAATTGGGGGGCCGAAGCACCAAAAATAAATAAATAAATAAATAAATAAATAAATAAAAATAAATAAAAAAATTAATTTAAAAATAAAAATAAAAAAAATGCATGCACACTCTCTCAGTCCCAGAAAAGCCATGGCAAAACCCCTGTGGAGATTTTGCTAAGAAAACCCCAAGAACAAGTAATAACAACAATAATCAATATCATCATGGTGGGCGGCGGCAGCAGCGGCGGCAGGACCGGCCTAGGGCCAGTTCAAAGGCCTTGGGGGGGGCACATCCGGCCCTCGGGCCTTAGGTTGCCTACCCCTGTTCTAAAGTAAAGAGTCCTTTCCTCCAGGTCCCAACTGCTACTGCTCTGCCTTCTGGGGGGAGAAGAGCAGCCAAGCATAGCTCCATCATGCCTTGGTCTCAGCAGATGGTGAGAAATCCCTTTCCATATTCCAACTGCTGTAGCTCCAGCCTCTGAGAGACAGAAAAGAGCAGCCAGGCACAGCTCCATCTCACTTTGGACCCAGTGGCCCTACTTCCATGTCCCTCTATGTTCCAACTGCCACTTCTCTGATGGAGAAGAAGAGCAGCCAGTATCTACTGGACTTAATTCTCTCTCCCAAATAGATTCCATTCTCAATACGTGTCATGCCTTATTTAGGGGCCTTTACAGACTGCCAGAAATAATGCAGATTGAGGCCACTTTAACTGCCCTGGCTCAGTGCTAGGGAATCATGGGAACTGTAGTTTATTGTGGCACCAGACCTCTCTGGCAGAGAAGGCTCAATGTCTCAGAAAAACTACAATTCCCATGATTCCCTAGCACTGAGCCAGGACAGTTAAAATGGACTCAAGTTGCATTATTTCTGGCAGTCTGTAAAGGCCCTTAGATTCGAAGCTTGAGGGGAAGGAAATATCAAATAAATGATTTACTCTGGGAGCCTTTTTGGCTACAGGGCAGGATAGAAACAAAATTAAATAAATATTAAGGATAATTTAATATAGTTTTGCAAGTCAGATCTGCAAAGCATACATTTGGCCTGATGGGACTTGTCTAGCACATCTGAGTGGGTAGCAGATTGAGGGGCATGGCTGATATTGGGATGATGTTTCTAGAGCTTGCTGCAGATATCTATTTAACAGCTTCTGATGGCCAGAAAATACAGCCAGAGGCTACTTTTGTAACATACTACATCTACATAGGTAGAGGAACTAGACATAGTTTGAAAGTGGCCAACAAAAAACAGAGAAGTCCTAAGGAGTTCTCTTCAACTAACTGGAAGGCTTGGATAGCTTTAAATGTAAATGTGCTTTGCTTCTAGGGAGCTGATGTTACTTTCAAGACTATGGCAAATCCTATCCTATCTGGGTATTTGCCCAGCTCTGCTGTTCAGCCTGTACATCTGGAATTCAACCACTATCACAAAATGCACCAGGTGTCCAGTTCCCTCATTTGTTGTTGTTTGTTGTTAACTGCCTTTGAACTGACCCTGACTCATGGTGACCCTCTGGATGAGACATTTCGAAGACCCCCCTGTCCTTCTCATGATATAGCCAAAGTACGACAGCCTCAGTTTGATCATCTTGGCCTCTGGGCAGATTTCAAGCTTGATCTGTTGAAGAACCCATTTGTTTGTCTTTTTGGCTGTCCACGTTGTCCTCGACACTCTTCTCCAGCACCACATCTCAAAGGAACTGATTTCCTTTTTGTCTGCTTTCTTCACTGTCTAGCTCAGGGGTCGGCAACTTTTTGTTGCCGGGGGCTGGGGGGGGGAAATGGCACCAGGGGCCGGCGCGCACGCGCGCTTGCCCCCCGTGTGCACATGCATGCGTGGGGGGGCGCCATTTTGGAAGGCGTGCACATGCGCATGACGTGGGGCACCATTTTGGAAGGCCCAACGGCGCTGGTGCTGTTGGGTCTTCCAAAATGGTGCCTGCCACTGTGCGCATGCACGAGCGCGGGCACCATTTTGGCGTCCAAAATGGCGCCTACACTTGCGCACCCTGGTCTAGCTCTTGCATCCATACATGGTGATGGGGAATACAATGGCTTGGACAATTCTAACTTTGGTGCTCAGCTGTATGTCTTTACTCTAGGATTTTGTCTAATTCTTACATAGCTGCCCCCCCCCCTCGCCCGATCCTAGTCTTCTTTCTTGACTGCAGACTCCACAGAAGTAAATCAGAGCATTTATCCCCCTGGACATATCTCTGGGATGTGCAGGGGAATACAGGGTTGAATAATTAGTCCGTTTCTGGTTCTGTAGAGATAAGGCAGAGTTGGGCAGACAAAGAGTAGCCCTGGCAACATTCAATCAGGATGAGTCAAGCCAAGGAGAGGAGAGTTAGGAGTGGATAAATAGTGCAGGAGAGGGAAGAGAGAATGGGTTAGTTGGTTAGGGACTTGGTGAGGGACAGAACTCAGAGGTAGAGTTGCTGTTTTAGCATACCCTGAGGGGTATGAAGAGCCTTAGTGGCTGGTTTAGTGGATAGTTTATACTGCAGAGAGAAGCTGTTTAAAGGTGTTAAAAGTACCCAAGAGGGGACTAGGAGTGTCCTAGGCAAAGTGAAGTATTATCCTCTGAGGAGAATAGTAGTTGGTGATAAGTGAAGCACATTCAGTTCAAACAATTGGAAATTGTAATGTTGTAAGCCGCCCCGATTGCTCTGCAGAGGGGCGGGATATAAATAAATATTATTATTATTATAGAAGTGAAATAAGCAAAAGTCTATTTGAGAGTTTGAATAGTTTTGGTAACTGTAACAAATAAATATAAAAACAAAAAACCACAAGTGTAACACAGTGTACAAATAAAGGCCTCATTCACACTATGATTTAAATTTCAGACCCAACTGTGTCTAGTTTGAATCGGGGTGAATCGATGCAAGTCCAATAGAATCGGTTCTTTTGGAAATGGGAAATTTAGAGGTTCTTTTGAAAGAACTGATTTCCAACAGCTGTGAACAAATGTAAATGGGTTTACAATCCCATTCAGGAGGGGGGGGAGTGTGTGCATCACACACACACACAAACACACACATACATGAACACATACACACAGGGAAGCCCATGGACATAGCGACAGCTGATACGCGCAGCCACATCTCCAAATGCTTGCATCACTGGAAACACAGCCATGCGCATCATATGACATTTTTTAAAAAAATACCCAGGATGGATCGAACACGTCTGAGACTGAGAATCCATGTTGTTGGGGTGCAAAAGTAAGTGTGAACTTGAACTGTGTTAAATGGACACAGAGGCATTTGGTAATGGAAAATGTAGTATGAACTTTGTTCTGTTTCAAATCGATTCTGTGGCCCTGAATCAATGCAGCTCAAAAACTGTTTTTTTGCAAGTGTGAACGAGCCCAAAGTGTGTCAATAGTGTTTTGTAAGTATGAACGAGCCCAAAGTGTGTCAATCAACTGTGAACAACATCCCACACAAGTGATACTGTAAGTTAACCTGTAAATAAACTTATAACGTTGTTTCAATACATGACTGTGTGGAGTGCTTTTATAGATACAGTTACATGCGACCAACAGCAAAGAAAGTATTTTATTAAGTTCCCTTGAGTGCTGGTGGTAGTGGGAAGTAGGTCCCTATTACAAGTGGGTGGCAGCGCTGCAATAACAAAACCCATTGTGCTGCCATCTGAGAAAAGCAGTAAGGTGAAGGTGTCACCTTCACAGGTTCATACCAATTTTGCACACATTTAGTGATATACCCATTCTGGCCCATTTCTACATCAGTGTGTGAACTTCGGAAAGGAAAGATTAGGAGTGGGAAAAGTACAGACCCCTAGGAATTACTGGACTGCAGTGCCTAGCATGCCTTACTATTGCTTATGTTGGTCAGGGCTGATGAGAGCTGCAGATGAACAACATCTGAAGGGACATACTTTTGACCATCTCTCTTTTAGGTGTATTTCTCCTGTAACATGCAAGTTTGTCCAATATCGTGTAAAAGATATGTTTTGCTACTTCCCCTAAATGTATATTTTGTATATATTTTCAGGTCAAACATTGCACTGAAAAATTAAAAAAACTTTGCATCCCAAAGAGTAACTATTGTTCCAACTTGCACATTGCTCCAGGAATTGAAAATTAGGTCAGTTGCCCACAAATTGTGGTCTGAATGAAGTTCTCCTCTCATTCTTAGAAGACTGGTACATGGAACTGTGTGTATGTTTTGTGTGTATGTGTGTGGGTGTGTGCCTTCAAGTAGTTTCTGACTTATAGCAACCCTAAGGCGGCTCTATCATGGGATTTTCTGGGGCTCAGAGTGTGTGAGTCACCCAGGAGCACCCAGTGGCTTTCAATGGCTGAGTGGAGAATCAAACCCTAATCTCTGGAGTTGTAGTCCAATGCTTAAACCACAACACCACACTGCCTCACTCACACACACGCATGCACACACACACACACACAAGATCTTGTTTGCCACCTTTACATGGTTGAAGCAAACAATGATCCAAACAAACAATGGCATATGCCCACTGACAGGTTAAAAATTTTTTATGAGACAGACTAAAACCCCAAGTAAGAGCAGCCTAGATATGCCCAAGAATCAATACAGAGGTTTCCTAATCCGATGCAAGATTTTTTTTTTTTAGAGGATGGAAAAAACAGTGTGCCTTCCTGGAGCTCCTTTGTTTTGTTTGCCAATGACATCACAGATTTCAGAGAGATTTCACTTCCTCAGGATGCTTGCTATCTCCCCAGAGTTTCCGACTTGTCAAGGTTTAGCCAGACCAGCTCTGTGGAAACCTGAGCCAAGCCCTCTTTGGCTGTCTCAAAGCTACACTGGATATGCTTTGGTTTAAGGGACTTGCTTACATACCGCCCTCACAGAGAAAGAGAGGAAGCAGTGAGATCATCCTTTCCCTACTGATCTCCCCACCACCCCTTTCTGTGAAACAGAAAGACATGCATGTCAGAGGACTGGTCTGAAAGTGGAACAAGCAGCAACACAGACATACATTCCCACCCTGCCTCTTTGGCACTTATGCAGAAAAGAGCCCTCGCAGGCAAGGAGGCCACTTGAGGGAGGAGCGCTTGAGACTAGGCATTCCTCCTAACTGATTATACTGTCTATTTAATACATGAGCAAATAGAAGAGATGATGGGAAGAGAAGGTCAAACAAAATGTACATTGTTCTCAAAATGCCTGGATTTTCTTCCTATTCCCATTCAGGTCAAAACATTTGGTGTTCCACAAATACAGCCCAGATAAACTGGATTACAAACTAGCTGGATGATTGAAGATGTAGTGCAGGACATTGAGAGGGTGCCAGCCGAAGGAAGGGCTATCCTGAAGCCCAGACTACACAATCCATCATCATCATCATCATCATCATCATCATCATCATCATCATCATCATCATCATGATGTATTTATACCCGCTCTTCAGCCAAAAGGCTATCAGAGAGGCTTACAAATGGTTAATTAGACATTTTCCTGCCCTCAGGCTTACAATCTAAAAAGACAAGACACAAAAGGAGAACGGAATGGTGGTGGGGAAAGGGAATATGTCCATCAGATCTCTCCCTCTAAAGCCTGGGCCAAGGCGGATATTTACATATTTACAGAAGCTTGATCAGGGAGTAGATGAATAAATGAGGCAGATAAATATATGGAGAAACATGAGAGCCAGCACATCTAGATGGTTAGATGATCATTAACTAGATCAGGGGTAGGCAACCTAAGGCCCGGGGGCCGGATGCGGCCCGCCGAGGCCTTTGGACCGGCCCCAGGCCAGTCCTGCCGCCGCCGCTGCCGCCGCCACCCACCATGATGATATTATTGTTGTTATTACTTGTTCTTGGGGTTTTTTTTTTTTTTGGCAAAATCTCCACAGGGGTTTTGCCATGGCTTTTTGGGGGCTAAGAGAGTGTCCATACATATTTTTTAATGTCCATAATTTTAATTTTTTTAATTTTTTAATTTTTATTTATTTATTTATTTATTTATTTTTGGTGCTTCGGCCCCCCCAATTGTCTGAGGGACAGCAACCTGGCCCCCAGCTCAAAAAGGTTGCCTACCCCTGAACTAGATGATGAAAGGTGCAACATGGTACACCAGGAAGGGAACAGCTTGAGGAAGAACTGTTTCGATGTCTCTTTTCCCTAAAACAAAAGACACTGAAATGCGAGGCACCTGTGGCATCTCTTTGGTTTCAGGTAGGCCTAGTGGTTTGAGCACTGGACTATGACTCTGGAGACCAGAGTTCGATTCCTCAGCCATGAAACTCACTGGGTGACCTTGGGCAAGTCACAATCTATCAGCCTCAGAGGATGACAATGGCAAACCTCCACAGAACAAATCTTGCCAAGGAAACCCCATGATAGTTTTGTCTTAGAGTTGCCATAAGTCTGAAACAACTTGAAGGCAAACAACAACAAAAAACAACAAACGCCAGCAAAAGCAGCAACTATCAATATGTTGTTGAATGGGTGAGAATGGAGGATAAGATTCAATTTTGGTGCTGTTTCTCTCCCTGTCAGAAATTACCAGTTCTGAGGTGGTGCTGCTCTTAATGCCCCTGCTGAAAAGTGTCTTTATATAATTCAGCATTCCAAGAAGTTCAGCTTTATTATGGCCAAAATCCAGAAAGAGTCTTATGATACTATTGAAATCGATAGAACAAGTCAGTTGTGACTAATTTATCTCCCATTCATTTCAATGTGACTTTAGCATGACTTGCTTTGGCTTTGAGCTTACATGTTCACAGTGGGTCGTGGCTTATTTTTTTCATCCCATCACATGCTGCACTGCACATAAAGTGACATAGAATCATAGAATCATAGAGTTGGAAGAGACCACAAGGGCCATCCAGTCCAACTCCCTGACATGCAGGAACTCAAAATCAAAGCATCATTAGGTACAAGAGCATAGGAAGACACTGTTTTTAATGCCACCTGCTAAGAAGTGGAGAGACAGCACCATCAGAGAGAAATGTATCACTCTATGCATGCTTAAAATAGTGCATACATAGATATGGAGAGAGTTACAAATCTAATATAGTTGTCCTTCCACATTTGTGGCTTTGAGTTTTGCAGCTTTGATTATTCATGGATTTGATTAATATGTTTTCTCTAAAAACTCTTTAGGTCCTACTGCACAACTCTGTGGTCAATGTCTGTCAGAAGTCACACTGGAAGACCTAGAGATTCCTAGAGAGAACTCTTTTCTAGGCATTTGTACATCTCCAGTGCAATTTTATGGTCAACCTCTGGCAGATGTTGACCACAGACTTGCATAGGAAAGACCTAAAGCAGTGGTCCCCAAACTTTTTCAGGTTACCGCCTCCTTTTCTAGCGAACCCAAGTTCCAAAGGGAACCTGGAGCCCCGTTTTTGTATTTGGGGGAAGGAAGGTGAGGCTGGAGAGTGGCTTGGGAAAGTGAAAGAGAGAGGCCCTTCTATGGAAGGAACAACGTTGTCCGAATGGGATGCCTGGCAAAGAGGGCAGGCAGGCAGGCAAGCTCAGCAGGATTTCCACCTGAGGAAGGAAGCACTGCATATCTGCCTGGGTAGCCCATGCCAAGAAATGTTCCTACAGCTGCCCTCCTCTGCCTCCTCCAGGCTTCTCCCTGCAAAGGAAGGGAAAGGGGAATAAAAGGAGGGGGGGAGAGAGAGAGGAACAGGAAACCCCAGGAGTCACCAGAGCATTGACAGTATCCAACGCAAGGGTTAAAAATCAAACAGGAAAAAGCTATCACTGTTTTATGGATTTTCAATTTTTTTTGTTTGCAGTGTGGTCAACACAGCTACTCCTGGATATGCTTTCTAGAATTCAGGATACTGCATTTTAGATGTAACAGGAGAATCCTAAACAAGAGGGAACAAAGGGCTGAGACTTAACCTTTCGAGGTCAGTACCTCCGACCAAAGTCAAATGTTTAGTTTTATTTTTTAAATGGGACTGCATTTGATGTGTTTTAAGCAGCATTTAAAGGTTTTTTCAGATGCAGCAACACAGAGACTTCTTGAGAAATTCAGTATTATCTGCCAAAGGAGGGGGGGTCAGGTATTTTCACATAGGAGAGAAAAAGAAAGAAAGTTTCTCATTATGTTGCTAATGGATTTATTTCCAAATTTTATTTCCTGGACTTCACTGTTGTCTTCCAGAGCCCATATGTCCTCCCCCCATTTTTTTCAAACACATGCACATATTTCTATCGGGGAGGGAAATGGAGGAAAGGGGAGCTCCAGCCCATTAGCATGCAACTAAGAGCAAAGAGGTACTTAAGATTCCTTCCCTTTTTCCAACACATACACAAACATTTCTATGTGGGGGCAGGGAGCTGGAGGAAAGGCCAGCTCCAGTCCCAAGCAAGCAAAAAGTTCCACCATGCATGCAGCATCACCACACACATACCGGGACACAAAGCCTCCTCGCTGCTCCA
The DNA here is from genome assembly GCA_026167975.1 of Phrynosoma blainvillii. Taxonomy (NCBI): domain Eukaryota; kingdom Metazoa; phylum Chordata; class Lepidosauria; order Squamata; family Phrynosomatidae; genus Phrynosoma; species Phrynosoma blainvillii. The sequence goes on from JANUYF010000005.1 coordinate 22,636,655, forward strand.
AACCTCTGTCTGCCTCCTTTCCCTTATCACCTCTGGATCTGGCACACCTGCACAGTACCACCCAGAGCCTCAAAGGCGAGATCTAGATTACTTTTTTTCTGAGGTTTCAACTCCTGCCTTCAGGAATCTGAGACATGCTGCTTTTCAAAGACTTCAGTCTGGGACTTTATTGGTTTTTCAGCAGCAATGACAACCCTACTTGCAACCTGCATCCCCACAATTTCCTGCCACTCTTTTCCCCCTCAGCGCCCCCCTGATGCACTTTTTTCCCCTCAGCACCCCCTTAGAGCTTTCCAATGCATCCAGGGGGGGCGCTACCACCTAGTTTGGAGAGCACTGACCTAGAGATTCCTAGAGAGGTGTTCTCTCATGTTAAAACAACCCATGGTTTTTTATTTGCTATTTCCCCACTTTCACAGGGGTTCTGTGTTCCTAACCCCAGCAAATGTGGAAGGCCCACTGTGTTCTTAGCTATGGGGGAAACTACAAATAAAAAAACCACTGTTCTCCCCCTGACAGAACATCTCTAAGAATTTCTAGGTCCTCTTGCACAACTCTGTGGTCAACATCTGCTGGAAGTTGACCACAGAATTGCATTAGAGGACTTACAGATGTCTAGAAAATTGTTGTTATGTCCTCTAGTGAGACTTCTGGCAGATGTTGACCACAGAATCACACAAGACCTAGAGATTCCTAGAGAAAACATTTTAATCAAATCCATGAATAATTAAATCCGCAAAAGTCAAACCCACAAATGTGGAGGGCTAACTGTACTAGGGTTTGTCAATGCTTGCCTCTTCAGAAGAATAACTAGAAGCTATGCTTGACTACAGTAAAAAAAAGATGCCAGATTACAATGGATGTGTGTTTGTGTCCATGCACATGTGCTCATGAATGTATATATGAAAAAATTCCATGAAAAAATATAGCACTGGAAAAAATTTCTGATGCTTTTCAATCCACATCACTCATTGGTCATGTTAACTAGGGACGTTATCACACGTGGGCCAGAAAGCGATAATAAAGTGGAAATGAGGCATTCCGAAAATAAACCGAAAATAAACCTTGATTCCGCAAATGGCTTTCACACATAATTACTGTCAGAACCTGGGTTCAGGTTCTGCCAGAATAGTCTGGAAGGAGCTGGAAGGTCTGGGGGGATGGGATGTGTGTAGCTGCTGGGGTGTTTTGATAACGGGAGCTTTGGAATGCTGAGAACTGGAAGGGAGGATGGTACTCCTTGGAGCAGTTGGTATGGGATGAGCTAAGGAGGGGGGTGATGTAATTGGAGAAACGAAACTGTGGGAAATGTAGGTGGATATGGGTTTGCGCGCCTAAATGTCCAGTGGGTGGGATAAAGATTTGACTGGGTTTAATTATGGGACTGTAATGCTGGGGGGGCAGTTCTGGCTTAAACGTAGTGCTGTGAAATACTGACTTTGTGTATTCAATAAACTCCTGATTGCTGCTATCGGTTGGTTTACTGATTTCACAGAGTTCTGATTTTGCGAAATTAATTAATTGTGAAATTACAGTAAGCGCATTTAACGTTCACACACAAGTGAGAAAAGCCCGTAAATGTACTAGAAATGATCTTCTTGCACATGCGCAGATAGAGGAATGCTCGCCGTGGAACCATGGGAAAAGCAGGGAAATGCTCCCAAATTTTGCTTTTCGCATTACAGTAAATGCGAAATTAACTTAATTTCGCATTTGCATTTCCTCAAAACTACCGAATTTCAAAAGATCTCGGATAACACCAGTTTCTGTCCACTTTCTGTCCAGTTTCTGTGCGACGTCGTGTGAAAACATGAGGCACAAATCCAGTTTTTGTTCGGGATTTGTGTGGATTAACCAGCAGATTTGGCCCATGTGATAACGTCCTAGGGCTGATAGGACTGATAGGAATTGCAATCAAGTAATTTTTAGATGCAGATGTAGAGGAAACTGAGAGATTCTATGATGCGGTCCAGGAAGAAATTGACAACATACCATCACAAGATTTCAAACTAAGCATTAGAGACTTGAATGCTAAAGTTGGCAACAAAGAAGAATAAAAAACAGTAGGAAGATTTGGATTAGGGATAAGAAATAAAGCAGGAGAGCAATTGATAGAATTCTGTGGGGCCAATAATCTTATTCATTGCAAATACCTGCTTCATACAACCAGATAGGAGACTATATACCTGGACATTACCAGATGGTAAACACAAAAAACAGACAGACTACATAATTGGAAGTAGAAGATTGAGAAACTCTATTATTGTGGCCAAAACCAGACCAGGAGCTGATTGTGGCACAGACCATGAACTGCTCATAACAAAAATCAGAGTTAAGCTGAAGAAGGAAGCAAACCATCATTATACCAAAATATGACCTGAATAACATTTCAGATGAATTCAAGGACAATGTAAGAAACAGATTTGAACTACTGAGTATAATCGACCAGGAACCTGAAGAACTGTGTACAGAAGTAAAATACATAATTAAGAATGAATGCAAGAAAACACTAACAGTGGCCAAAAAGAAAAATAAGAAACAATTGATGACAGATGAAACACTTCATGCAATAAAAGAAAGAACAAAGCCAGAAGTATGAACACAACTGTCCAACATCTGATATGCAGGGATAAGGAGAAATGCCACAATGACTAATGCAGAGAAATAGAAGATAACAACAAAAAGGGAAGAACGAGAGACTCCTATAAATTTTTTTTTAAAAAAAAAATGTGAGAAATTAAAGCCAAGTTCAAACCAAGGGCAGGGATGCTCTCTGGAGAAAAAGAGAACATAATACAGAAACAAGAAGAAATAAAAAGACACTGGAGACAGAAGAGTTATACAAAAGAGATGAGGAAATGAATAATATTTAGAATGAGGAACCATATGAAGATGAACCCCAAATTCTAAGAAATGAAGTAGAATCTGCAATAAAGGAAATGGGAAAAAATAAATCATCGGGAACAGATGATATCCCAATTGAACTGCTACAGTGCCTACAGATAGATGCAACTTTAGTGCTAACTGAAATATGCCAACAAATCTGGAAAACAAAGTGAAGGTCAACAGATTGGAAATGCTCAATATACATACCAATCCACAAGGAGATACAAAAGATTGTAGCAATTTTGGACAATAGCACTAATCTCACATGCAAGCAAAATAATGCTCAAACTTTTGCAGGATGGACTCCAACCGTACATGGAGAGAGAAATTCCAGAGGTGCAAACAGGATTCAGAAAAGGAAGGGGCACTAGGGACCACAATGCAAACATATGATGGCTAATGGAGCACACCAAATAATTCCAAAAAAGAATCAGCATGTGTTTCATAGACTACAGCAAAGCATTTGATTGTATAGATAACAAAAAACTATGGAATGCACTCAAAAACATGGGGGTGCCATTACATCTGATAGTTCTGATGAGGAATCTGTACCAAGGACAGGAGGCCACTGTAAGAACAGAATTTGGGGAAACACTAGTTCCCAATAGGCAAAGGGGTTATCCTATCACCCTACTTGTTTAACTGAAAACATCATAATAAAAGCAGAATTAGAAACAAAAAGGAGGTGTTGATAGGAGGAAGGAACATTAACAACCTAAGGTATGTGGACAACATAATATTAGCAGAAGACATTCAGGAATTGGAACAGTTAATAAGGAAGTACAAGGATGAAAGTGCAAAAGCAGGTCTGATGCTGAACGTAAAGAAAACAAAAAATAATGACCACAGAAAAAACACACATTCCATCTAGACAACACGGAAATTGAAATAGTTAAAGAATTCCCATATCTAGGATCAAGTATTGACCAGAATGGAGACTGCAGTCAAGAAATAAGAAGACTAGGAATGGGAAGGACAGCTATGAAAGAACTGGAAAAGATACTGAAGAGCAAAGACATACAACTGAGCACTGAAGTCAGAACTGTTCAAGCCACTGTATTCCCAGTTACCATGTATGGATGCGAGAGCTTTACAGTAAAGGAAGCAGACAGAAAGAAAATCAACTCGTTTGAAATGTGGTGCTGGATAAGAGTACTTAGGATACCACAGACAGCCAAGACGACAAACAAATGGTTTCTTGAACAAATCAGACCAAGACTCTCCTTGGAAGCAAAGATGATCAAGTTGAGACTATCGTACTTTGGCCACATAGAAAGGCATGGACCACTAGAAAAAACAGTAATGCTAGGAAAGGCAGAGGGTAGAAGAAAGAGAGGAAGACCACAAACCAGATGTATAGACTCAATCAGGAGGGTTATGGGCAAGATATTTCAGGATCTGGGCAAGGCAATGGAAGATTGGGATTCTTGGAGATGTCTCATCCATAGAGTCGCCATGAGTCAGAAGCGACTCGAGGGCAGCTAACAACAACAAACTTTTAGAGTGTCTCATTTCCCTTCACATATGTAACTAATTGAATGCTACCTTAAATGGGTGGTGCTGAATCACAGATATCAGGCCACAGTCCTAGAAGAAAGCTGTTACCAGCAGGATTAACTGCTAAATTCTCTTTGATGCCAGAAGAACCATCTTCAGTATTGCAAGACTGAAAAATGTGACACTTTTTTCTTGATTTGAATCTCTGGATTTTATATTTTACTTCTGGAGAACGTCCAAGGGCCTTATCAGAAGCCCTTTCAGAAATCATTCAGCAGTTCAATCCAATACTAATAAATACCATAAGCCCCAACATTTAGCAGACAAAAATACACTTGTTAGACATTAAGAATACATACAAACAGAAGGGCTGGTTCACAAACTCAGAAAAGCTCATTCATGACACCCAAGATCTATAAGCCACAAATTTTCTATGTAGCCAAAACACTCTGTCCATCTGACTTATGGAGTCCTTCCATATTATGCATGGATACCAATGTCTGAATAAAGGTAGTAACAGCATCTCTTTGGCACAAACTTTTGTGCGAAGTTGTGCCATATTTATCCAAATAACTAGCATTGGACTATTATTCTCATGTAAGAAACCTTGACTCATAATTTATGTTTTTAAAAGTACAATAGAAGAAGTTTGATTTACTTTTTAAAAAAGAGTGTTGCAAACAATATGGCAGAGAAATGTGGCCAATGCCCAAGCTGGGAGCTGTAGTACAACACGTCTACAAGTTGGGGAACCAATCATTTTCATCCTTTTCACCAGGGCCAGCTCAAAGCAAATAACAAAATGGTTGCCATGATTGTCCCCTACACACGAATATTTTCTTCTTCCTTATCAGGGTCCTAGTAGCCACCAGACCTATATTTTAGCCAGCTTCCTCTCATCTTATCCCATCAACCATCATTTCACCAAAAAAAGTTTCAAAAGCTCAGGACCGACATCCTTTTCTGCCTCTGTTAAAAGATCCATTTAAAGAAAGAAATGCAGAAGAAAATCTCTCCCAATTCACGGGGGATTCATTCCAGACCCCTCCCCTGCGAAAATGGCAGCTTGCAAATATTCAAGCCCCATTGAAAATAATGGTGTGCACACCGCATGCATGCGCATGCCGCCATTTTATCCCTCCCCATTGTCCCTTTCACAAAGAGCGAGACCGCGGACTTGAAGTCCACAAATGGGGAGGGGCAACTGTACTTCTGATCCACCTTTGCTAGTTGTGAAAGTAGAACACCACCATCAAAATCAATTCCATTCATTTTTAATGGCACTGACAGCAGGAGAAGATGGCAAAGAAGTACAACTAAAAGAACAGGCCAAATTTGCTCTTGCAAGGAGGGGGGGATTTCTACGCAGTATTCACGCAGACGACACCACACTACTAGCAGAAAACAACAAAGATCTGGAAAGTCAAAGAAAAAAAGTTGTAAGGGAGGTTTAATGCTGAATATTAAGAAAGTAAAAATAACAACCATGTAAAACTACATGAATTCATCCTAAACAATGACAAAATAGAAATAGTCAAAGAATTCCTATACCCAGATCAAATGCTGATCAGAGTGGAGATTGCGGTCAAGAAATCAGAAGACTAGGATTGGGAAGGGCAGCTATGGAAGAATTAGGAAAGATCCTAATGTGCAAAGACACTGAGACCCAGCATGCCATAGTGGTTCGAGCTACAACTCTGGGGACCAGGGTTCGAATCCTGGCTTGGCCATGTAAACCCACTGGGTGACCTTAGGTACGTCACACTCTCTTAGCCTCAGAAGATGGCAACAGCAAGCCCCATCTGAAGAAACTTGCCAAGAAAACCCCATAAGGCACACAACAACAACAAAGACATAACACTGAATACCAAAGTTAGGATTGCCCAAGACATTGTATTCCCCATCACTATGTATGGATGTGAGAACTGGACAGTAAAGAAAGCAGATAGGAAAAAAAAATCAATTCATTTGAGATGTGTTGCTGAGGAAGAGTGCTGAGAATACTGTGGATATAAAAGGACAAGCAAATGGGCCCTAGAACTTCCTAAACTTCAATGAGCATCAGCTCTGGTCTGCATAACCAATTATGAGGATTCTGTCACCTCAAAGTCTGCACTTTTCACCTCTGTTCTAATCTCTAATCATTAAAATCTCTTTTATAACCTGGATAGGGCAAAGAGTTTTCATCACTAATGTGTTAATCTCCTTATCTGTACTAGGATGTCTGTGTGTGTGTGTGCGCACAAGCCTTCAAGTTACCTTATGGTGACCCCAAGAATTTCATAGGGTTTTCTTAGGCAATGAAGATTCAGAGGCCAGTTCCTTTCTCTGAAATATAGCCTACACTACAGCATCTGGTATTTGTTGGTGGTCTCCCATTCAAATACTAACCAGAGCTGATCCTGCTTAGCTTCCAAGATCAGACAGTATCTGATGCCTTAATTTTTTCTTGATTTAATTCCATTTTAAGGGGTGGGAGGGTGGATTATGGGAGGAGGGAATGTTTTTAACTTGGTTTGTTTAAATGTTGTAACCTGCCTCGATTGCCGTGCAGAGGGGCAGGCTATAAATAAAAATTATTTTTTATTATTATTATTATTAGGGTATTTAGGCCAGGATGCCTGTAGTACTTCCCAACTTTTTGGTATCAAACACTGCAAAGATAATCATCAATATGTGCAGCTTTTCCTTTTCAGTTCCCACATTTCCCTCTCCCACTCAAGCATGTGTATATATATATCTGCCAACTGCTGCAAGACTCAATGCATAGTCCATCAAAGCTTGTGCCAAATAAAATGTTTAAGCTGATGCTAGATTCTTTAATGATATGACACATCATTTCTCTAAAATGGAGTTCAGTACTCTCAGTTCTTGGAAGACTGTGAAAATTAACAGAGGTACTTATGTTAAGTCCTAACAAACCATTTCTATGACCTGTGTTAAACAGAATACATAATTCTCTCCAGTTCCTGTAAGCAAGTGCAAAGTCATCTCTGAATCCAGCATCAGTTGTAATGAAACATTTTAATTTTAAAAAATCTTTAAAATTTAATTTAATTTAAATAAAAACATTTTACTTAATAAAAAATAAATAAAATCATTAACTTTGATATATACACAAGTGATAGAGTTTGTGCTCCATAATAATAATAATAAAAAAAACAGCAACCACATACATTAGCATTTTACTAATCCCAGCAGGATGGATCAGTCATTCAAGATGGAATATAGAAGACAGGGATGGGATATTTTAAATCAGTGCTTCTGATGTGGGGGACCAGCAATTTTTGTGTTTCTACTGTGTCAAGGACTGGTACCACATTTGAGCCCATTAGCTACAAATGTTTCATTACTTCCTAAAAACTGGTCATGGACTAGCAATTCACAGACTGGCTTTGATCCACAGACCACCACTTTGAGTAACACTGCTTAAACAAATACATCCCTGGAGTTTTTCAAAGGAACTTGTTGATTGGGATGCAGACAGAGTTGAAAGCAATTACCCAGTGGGCTGAGAGATATAGATCATTGTATACACTGTTGAGACAGTATTCTGAATATATGCTCCACCCAAGTAGTCTGTTTCTTTGCTGGGTCTGTTCTCTTGTCTAATTCAAATAACCACTTTTTTGTGTGAGATAGTAGCATGGGGGAGAGCCATCATGGTATCGCATGGGTAGGCAACCTTTCCCCTTTAAGGGCCGAGGGACTTCATCTCCCAGAATCCCAGGAGCTATTGGCCAACATGGGACTATTGGCCAACATGGCTGAGGCTTCTGGGAGCTGAAGTCCCTCGGCCCTTAAAGGGGAAAGGTTGCCTACCCCGGTATAGTAGTTTGAGTGGTGATTGGGGGTTTGATTCCCGCTCAGTCATGGAAAAATACTGGGTGACCATTGGCAAATCTCACACTCAAACCCAGAAAACCGTGTAACAGGTTCACCATAAGTCAGAAATGACAAAGGCACACAACAACAAAATGACAGGAAGGCTTTTTTGTCAAGCTTGAATAAATCAATGCCATGAAGCTACTGACATGAATATATCTACTACACATCCAACTCAGTATCACATAGGATCAGCGCTTATCTGTAGAAAACTTCCAGTGTGCTTAATCTGGATGCTTACTTGCTCTACAACAGAATGATTTCACTGAACTATAAGAAACCACATTTCAGCCAAGTTCTACTTCACTAGGGTCAGGGGAACAATCTTGTTATCCATTAGATTTTTTAATTCCCTGTAATATTATATTGATCTTTTACATCTATAGCGGAGTTGAACCAGTCCTTTATTTTTTTAATTGACTTTCTAACATGTGTAGTCACATGTGATGAAGTACATCCATCTGCTTAACATCTGCACAGAGGCATGTGTATAAGTGTCCACATCTCTGTCAAGTTGTGACACTGGGGGTGGGGCAACGATAGTTTTGAAGTAACAAACTGATTAAATATGGAATATACAGAAACACCATCAGATGGATCCAGAAGTGGTAGGAGAACTGTGCTCAAAGAGCCATCATCAATGGCTATACTCCAGACTGGAAGAAGGTTTCAAGTAGAGTACCTCAGGGCTCTCTTCTCAGGTCACTACTCTTCAGCATTTTTATGATGGTAGGAATCCTTAGGTGAAGGGAATCAAGTTTGCAGATGAGACAAAACTGGGTGGGATGGCTAACACATTGGAAGATAGGGAAAAAATTCAAAAAGACCTAGATAAACTAGAAAATTTGGCAGAAATTAACAAAATTAAATTACATAGAGACTAATGCAAAGGCTCCATTCAGGCCACAAAAACCAAACTCTCAGATACAGGATGGGGATACATGGCTCAGCAGTACTATGTGAAAAGAACATTAGGATTAGTGTTGATCATAAGCTGAACATGAGCCAGCAGTTTGCAGCAAGGAAGGTGAATTCTCTTTTACCCTGCACAGTTTCCAAGTTGAGGGAAATAATAGTCTCAATATAGTTTGCACTGGTCGGTCCTCATCCGGAGTACTGTGTTCAGTTCTGGACGTCTCATTTTAAGAAACAAAAAGACAAACTGGAGTAGGTTCAGAGAAGGGCATCAAGAATGATAAAAACAATGGAAAACAAAACGTATGAGGAAATGTTGAAGGAGTTGGCTACATTAAACTTGGTAAACTGAGAGATGACATGCCATCTTTAAATACCTCAATAGTTGCCACAAAGAGAAGGGTACAGGCCTGCTCGCTGCTGCCTCAGGCACCAACTGGATCTAATGGGGCAAAGTTACTAGTGAGAAGGTTTTGGATGAACATTAGAATAAATTTTTTGACCCTGGGAGTAGTTTGACAATGGAACCAACTGACTAAGATTGAGGTAGTGGGATCTCTTTCCCTGAATGTCTTCAAAAGAGGCTGGACAGTTATCTGCTGGGGATGCTTTAGCTGGAGATCCAGCACTGGGCAGGGAGTTGGTTGGACTCAATGGCCCATGAGGCCCCTTCCAACTCTATCATTCTATGAACTGCATATTCAAATACCCTTCTTTATTTTCCATTATAAATAAACATGCAGCAAAATGCCACAAACACTTGTCTACTTGCCATATTCTACACAGAGACACACAGCAGAGAAACCTGTGCACTCTCCATCAATGGGAACAATCTCTCTTGACCCAGTGTCAGAATTGGACAGTACATTTTGTTCTTACCACTATCATACCACCATTTCCTCACAACCATGTACAGGACTTGAATAGTTCCCCTCAGGAGGTAATTGTAACAAAAGAGATGCACTTCTGAATCATCATACGAGTGAAATTTGGAAAAGTTACTTGTTTAACTTACAAGTCCAAAAGTATTGTATTATTGGAATTCTGGAAGTTGTCTTTAAAACCCCAGCTTTTCCAAGTTGTGAGCCAGGTCCTAGTCATTAAGATTGTCTTCACTGGAAAACTGCACATGAAGCTGCAGGTGTGCTTTTACCATACATAATCAGAAAGTGATTTTTAAAAATCCCAATGTGCTTTGAGCATCAGCATCACTTAGTCAGAGGAAAGGACCTGATGGGTTTACTGGGAAACCACAGTTCAACACACTTACTGACAGATCACAAGTCACCTGTACTTTAATCTTTCTTTCTTTCTTTCTTTCTTTTGAGAGAGAGACTGAGCAGATAGAAACAAAGATAAGGGCTCTTAGTATAGCCCTGAGTAGAAGTAATTTCAACAAATGTACAGTTAACTTTAAGCTCAACCATATTGACCCAGATTTTTATTTTTGCATTATGTTGCCAGCTGACCCCACAGGTTATAATATCTCTTTCCCTACAGCCATACAGACAGACACACAGTGATGGTAAATCTATGCCATGCATGCCAGACATGGCACACGAAGCCATTTTCTCTGGTATGTCGGTGGAGAGGAGGAGGAGGTGCGTGCCTGTTCCTCCTCCTCCTCTCTGGAGCAGCTGAAGGCCGGGAACAGTATGAGGAAAGGAGGAGGAAGAGGCGTGCACCTGTTTCTCCTCTTCCCCAACCCTCCCTGGCCTTCAGCTGCCTTTCCAGAGGCAGATGAAGGCTGGGGGGTGGTGCAGGGGGGAGAAGGAGGAAGGGCGTCTGCACTTGTTCCTCTTCTTCCCCCCCCCCCCACCTTTAGTTGTCTCTGGAGAGGCAGCTGAAGGCCTGGGGGGGGGCGGGCAGGAGGAAGAAGTCCCACCTGGAAGTCCTGCCCCTGGCACTGGGTAACACCTGGTGCCAGAAGACCTTTTAATTTGGGCACTCGGCCCCTAAAAGGTTCACCATCACTGGTATATATCAACTGAGAAAAGAAATTTCAAGCATCTGATAGAATGGAATCTTCCTAACTCGTGAAACCTTTAAAAAGCAAAATGATGTACACTGTCACCCTTTTCTTTTAACAGTCCCTGAAGAACACTGCTAAAGTGCATTGTGTAATATACGCTGGCACTCTTTTATGTCAGTCACCATGAAATTCTATAACTGTGAGGTGCCCCTGTATACATTCATTAAAATGTCAGTATGAAGCCTTTGACACAAACCTCTATGCAAGCAGTGGGTTTTCTCCATGCCACTGGGAACTTAAATTTTGCAAGATCATCAATTGTCCTCTGTCTTCAAAAACTTGCTCTAAAATGAAAGTGGGCATCTACGACTCTCAAGATATTTTAGGACTTGTTACCATCATGTGCTTCAAGTAATTTCCAACCTATGGCGACATTATCATAAGGACTTCTTGACAAGTTTTATTCAGAATGGATTTGCCATTGCCATCCTCTGTGGCTGCAGTGTGACTTGCCCACGGTTACCCAATAGGTTTACGTGGCCACGCTGAGATTCAAAACCTGGTCTTGAATCCTGGCTTGGCCATGTAAACCTATTGGGTGACCTTGGGTAAGTCACACTTTCTCAGCCTCAGAGGATGGCAATGGCAAATCCCCTCCAAAGAAACCTGCCAAGAAAACTCCATGCAACTCTCCTAATCCCTCACAATTGATTGAGGCAGATGAGAATTGTAAGCCAAAACAATCTAGAATGCCACAGCTGCCCATGCATGCCTCCTCTAAATCGTGTTATCAACATACATACCAATGTAGCCTACTATTGTGCATATGATTACAATCACTGCTTTGCTTCATCCATTTTATACTACTGGGCTCTTGAGATCCCCATCAGCCTACACAGTCCTCTAGCTAGATCCGACAGACTGCATCCAGGCTGCCAATGACTGATTTACCCTTTTCTTTGTAGCTGGAAAAAAGCAAGCAAACTAACTTCCCCCAGGATTCTACTAAGCCGTGAGTCTTTGAAACAATGCACAATAGCAAGCAAGATAACCTTTCCACTGAAGGGGCGGAAAACAACATCTGTTAAAATCCAAATCCATTGCTTGGCTTAAGACACCCAGAGGATTTTGGAGGTGCAGTTTGGAAAAGAAATGTTAGATCACAATAACTATTGCATGTCATCCCATACCTCCCCATCAAACACATACACACACACACACACACACACACACTCCAGCCCAGTATTAATTAGAGTGGACTCCAGCCAGATCTGTTAACACAGATGTGGACAACATTTTCTAGTGAGTGGATCAATTCTCCACATGACTTTAGTAATCATCACCCTTGAATATATTTATACTTTGGCCAAAAGGAAGCTTGCATTTGTGCAGGTGGTCGTTTTCAGCAATGTAAAAATATATACAATAATATACAACAATAACCTGGCCACACAGCCTGAAAAAAAAACCCCACAAAAAAACTATATACAATAATATTAATTAAGAAGAATTTGGGAAAGATTGCTTGCTTTCTCCTTTGTAGAACAAAAAGTTCTTTGTTCCCACCTCCTTGTGTTTCTTAGATCATGAGAGCAGAGTCTAATTATGTATCTGTAGAACAATTTACCACTGTAATTTTTCAAAACTGAAGATAAGGGGGGCAATCCTCAAATCACTTCAGCTCCATTAGGTATTCTGAAGTAAGAAGTTAGAGGAAGGTTGTCAAAGAGATCCAGATACTGTTGGGGTGCAATTTAAGTTTCCCAGGGTGTTAACCCTTTTACAGGGAAACAGAAATATGCAAGTATGAAAGTTAAACTTATTAGAGTCCAGCTATTTTATTCCAAATATGCTTTTCTAAAGAATAAAGACTAACTCAAAAAACAAGAAACATGTAGTTTGTGGCTGAAAAACAAACAATAATGGCTTTAATAAATATATAAATAAAATAACTAAAACCTAATCTAACTGGAGATGGTTTGGGTTAAGAGAGATAAATCTCACCATCTTTTAGACAGGAGGAAGAAACTATAACTACTGTTTTGTGACTGCTGACAGCAGTTTAGAATCTTGGGAGAGAGCTGTTAAACTGTCTCCAAGAGTGATAGAAAGAATGAGAAAGAGAGAGGGAAGTTTCTATTTATATAAGGAGAGACAAGAGAATACAAATATATTCCAACAGATACAACTTGTATAATTCTTCCAGAACTATGGAGTTATTTTCCCCTTTTCCTCCCTCCCAACAGTGTCAGTAGTATTAGGTCAGAAGAAGACAATTTTCAGATCTAAAGGCCCTTTCATCAGGCAAAAGTGTTAATAATAATAATAATTTATATCCCGCCCCTCTGCAGAGCAATCGGGGCGGCTTACAACATTAAAATTTACATAAAGATGTTAATAAAAATGTATAAAAGGTGTTAAATGTTTAAAAGGTGTTTTAAAAATGGAGCTTCAAAAGCTTGTATCATGTATTTCGTGCATTTTGGTTGGCTGAATAAAGGTATAGCTACCACAAAATACGTAGCCTACAATTATGCAATTGCAATTGTTACTCCCTTCATTAGCTAAAAGCATATACCTTATCAGTGAAAAGCAGAGTACACTTTAAGACTTGTTTTGAAGAAGAAAAAGGTAGAATAAAAATCAAATAAATAAATGCCACTGTCATTCCTATCGTTGCTATCATGAATAGCATTTGGTTATCCATGCAAGTCTAATGAACACAGGAGACTTCCCGGGGTCTTTTGTATATCTGAAAACGATCATATTTTGAAAATTGTGGACATTATCAACAATATTCACCTGTAACAAAATATAAAACAGAAGTGCTTAGTTGCTTATTTTAAGGTTGATCACAGGCAACATGGAATTATGCAAAATGTTTAGAAATGGTTTTGGCGCAATCACAAAATGTGACTTGAGAAGTTACCAACTTGTTAAAGGGTACTCCAAATATATACTTAGATATGGGGTGAGCCAACTGCAACCTGAGGGTGTTTTTGCAGCTCTACTCCACAAATATTTGTGGCCAAAAAGGGGATTTTTTTTTCTATTAGGCTCAAGTAGACAAATTTAGGCCATTTTGAAGGGAACAAGCAGAGTTCTTTTTCTTCAAAACCAGAAGCCTCCCCTTCCACTAAAAAATGGTCTGAACTGATTGATCACATTTGGGGCCCAAAATTGGCCCAATCTTTGGTGCTCTGAGAATTTGGCATGGGTTCTGGAGTTAGTCCTTGATGGGATATTTAAGAAAAGGCATCATGGGATATTCAAGAAAAAGCAGAATCAGTTCTCCTGACTGAGGGCACAAAACAAATTTGCATGCCAGGATTTGTAAATCTGCAGATTTCCAAATTTAAAATTTGTTGTTCCTGTTGTTGTGGGTGATCCTCTATGTTGATATCAAAATGACACTGTCCAGTATTATTTTGCTGGCTAATGGCTTTTAAAAATCCAATTCTATGAACTCATCATAGGGAAAGCCATCTGTTTGATTTCAATTCTCCCTCCCTTCCCACCCCATAAAGAAAGGAGTTTGGGGCTGACCTAGGCAACAATTAGACACCCGCATTTTCCAGCCCTCCTTCCCGCAGTCAAGCATTAGTCAGGACAACAGGACAACATCCACAACACCTTGACAAAATGCAGACCTATGACTAACATCATCACATTCTTTTTTTCTTTCTCCTGTATGATTTTTAACATCTTTGCCCGATGAAGAAATCAGCGGAGCTTTGAAAGCTTGCAACCTGTACATGGTACCTTTTGGTTGGCCCCATAAAGGTATTGCTCTTTTGTGGATTGTGGATGTTGTTGTGCTTCACTATATGGCCAACACGACTACCCCGGATTATGTTTACTAGTCAGAACTGTAAAGGCCAGCAACCTGGCAGCCAATTTTGGAAAATATGAGATTTGGGGTGTGTGTGTGGCAAATCCATTTTCTCCAATGCCCAGAGGGATCCAAACCCTCAAATCCACAGGAACGCAACCCTTCCACGCAGCAAACATGTGCCAGAGCCCAAAAGAAAATAAAGAGACAGACAGACAGACAGATGGGGCCTTAGCGCTGGAAAGAAAGCAGAAACTTTTGCAGTAAACATGACAAAAAACTTCTGGGGTGTGATAAGTGTACTAAATAGGATAGATGAACCCCTGAAATAAGAAGTTGAAATAGAGTTCTTTTACAAATATTCATCCAATATCAGCTTTCTACATCCTTATTCTTACAAATTTAGCCTTATTATATCACAACACAATCATACAAATGCCATGAACACCAATGTTCTTTATCATAAGGTAATATTCCAATATAACACATTAATTCAAGGTCCAAAACAGAGTTCAATGATTAAGTAACATCATAGTGTCAGAATCAGGGTGACCAGATGTCCTAACCGCAAAGGAGGACAAGGCACCGCACAGTGTAGGGCATCCCTGAAAAATGGAGGACACTACCAAAGAAAAGCCCAGACATAATATAAACATTAATTCACGCTTCTTGGCCATGCTCAAAATGGAGGACATTTTGAAATTCCTCCTGGAAAGAAGGTTGAAATCACAGAATCCTAGAGCTGGAAAAGACCCCAAGGGGCTATCCAATCCACCCCCATTCTGCCATGCAGGAATACACAATCAAAGCACCCCCGCACAAATGGCCATCCAGCCTCTGTTTAAAGACCTCCAAAGCAGGAGACACCACAAATGTAGGACATGTCCTGGAAAAGGAGTACCTCTGGTCAGCATGGTCACAATAAAATAAAATAAATAAAAGTCTCACAGTTAAAGCTGATCTTTGTCCTGCCCAGGGGAGGCTACAGTTTCCAGTGATTCATACTCCAAATCCTACTCCAAATCCTCCAATCCACTGGATGGGAGTCTCTTCTTGTTGTGTGCCTTCAAGGCAGTCCCGACACTATCACAAGACATTCTTTGGGAAGATTTGTTCAGAGAAGGGTCGGGGCTTTGGCGTTCCCTGTGAGGCTGAGAGAGTGTGACTCCCCCCTAGGCTCCCCCAGTGGGTTTCCATGCCTGAGCAGGAGACTCGAACCCTGATCTCCAGAGTCACAACATACTACATACATCACGCTAGCTCTCTTCTCTGCCTGATCTGGGGAGGAACGAGAGCAAACCCAGTCGAAAAAGCATCCCCAGGAGAGGCAAGCCCTCTGAGATGCCCAGTGGCCACTTACCCATTGGATCGGCCCCCATGGTTGCCCTGGACCAGCCTGGCAAGAAGAAGCTCCTCTGCTGAGCATGCCTGGAGGAAAAGGAGGAGGAAGAGGCGAGAGATGGGATGCTACGCCTCTTGCCTTGCCTTGCCTTGCTTTGCCAGCGAGAGGGATTGGCTTGGAAAGCAGCTGGCAGCTTGCTCTCTCTTGCAAAGTTTCCCAATCCTCCTCCTCCTCTCCTCTTGGAGCACCTTGGAGCCTCCCTTCCCTTTCCATCTCCGCCTCCTTTCAAGAAAAACCAAGCTTCCCTGAAGGCTGCAGCTCATCCCAACTTGATTCCCAAACTGGTCCTCCAGGTGTTTGGGACTTTTAAAAGCCATTATCCAGCAAAATCATACTGGACAGTGTCGTTTTGATATCAACAAAGAGGATCACCCCAGTGTGATCAAACCAGACCAGTAGTGAAGCATCTGTTTGGAGCATGTGCAGAGTTGCCTTTCCCTCGCACACCCATCCCAACATGATTCCCAAACTTTGGTCCTCCAGGTGTTTTGGACTTCCACTCCCGGAAGCCCCAGCTAGTTTGGCCAACAATCAGAAATTCTGGGAGCTGAAGTCCAAAATATCTGGAGGACTAATGTTTGGGAACCAATGAGTTACAAACACTCTCTGCAGATACTTTGGGATCTTTCTTGTCTTAAAAAAAAGTATGCTTCATCTTTTCATCCCCTGAGTGCAAGAAGGCCTGTGTGAATATCTGGGAGAAGATGACATATTTCCAAAGTGCAATGAAACAAATTAAAACTTCACTAAACAGTAGATGATCAAAAGTATCCTTCTGGATTCACAGTTGCAAAGAGAGCAGGGCCACAAGAGGCTCTGAACTTGGATCATGGGACGTTTTCACACTGGGCTCCCTAAAGCCGGCTGGAGCCCTTCTCCTAAAGCCGGCTGGACCCTGTGCCGCTGACACCAGAATGACTCCGGCGGCGGCAGGCTAATTCCTTTTGCCACCCGGAATTACCTGAAGCCGAAGTTAGCCAGGAATTAGCTTGCCGCTGCCGGAGTGAGGCCGGACTTAGGGCTCCGTGTGTTTGAACACACGGAGCGAAAAGCCGGCCGGACGCAGGGATGACACCGGAAGGGGCGGGGTTTGCCGCCGCGCGTGTCTGAACACACGGGAAATGGAGCCGGAGTGAGGCCGGCAGGAGGCCGGCTAGCGTCCTCAAAAAGGCCAGTGTGAAAACGTCCATGGTCATAGTTTGTTCAGGTGGGTTTTGTTTTCTCCTGTGTGTGTTGCCAGCTGACCAATTATTATTTTTAATTTTTGTGTGATGATGATGATGACGACAATGACTAATAGCCCACTCTTTCCCCAAAACGGGGACTCAGAGCAGCTTACAATACTGAAAAAACAACAACAGTGCAATTAAAAACATGACAAAAATGATACATGCAAAGAGAATTCATTACAATATTTAAAAAGGTGGCATTTTAAAAGAATAAAATACAGTTTTTAAAAAGATAAAAGTATTTCAAACACTTTAAAATCATACAGCACCGTAGCCCATTCTTTAAAAACTTTCTGCTCTTGTATCTTTACAGCAATGGCATGGTTTTCTTTTTCATTTTTCTTTTAATTAAAATAAATTATTAAAGAAAAAATGTTTTGTGCCTTCATGTCATTTCCAACTTAGGGAAAGCCTAAGGCGAACCAATCATGGGGTTTTCTTGGCGAGATTTCTTGAGAGGGAATTTTGCCTTTGCTTTACTCTGAGGCTGAGAGAGTGCGACTCACCTAAGGTCACCCAGTGGGTTTCATGGCCAAACTTGGAATTGAACCCTGGACTCCAGAGTCATCGTCCAATATTCAAACCGTTATTGGGGGGGTGGGGTGGGAAAAGATATTTTTAAAAACCTGCACAAAACAGCTAGCTGATACAATGCAGCAGCAGGCTAGATATACCCACAGGAGCAAACAGTACAACAAGGTTTTATACTATAGTTTTCAGAAAAAATGGCAGAGGAAGTTTTTCCCAGGTTGGTGATGATAAAACATCATGCATCTGTAATCACTGTAAAGCAAGATCCTGTTGAAAGTGTGTAGTTACAGATACTAGATGAAAAGTTGGCAACCTTACTCTGTCCAATTGGGGACTCTAATCTAACCAGAGAAAATTATGGGAGAAAAAAAAAAATATATATATATATATATATACACACACACACACACACACACACACACACACATGCCTATGTGAATATACATGCATGTGATTTAAAAGCCAAAATGAAAAAACACTTCTCTGAAGTTTGCTCAGTGTCCCAGAAGGATGCAGTTTATATACATATATATACATACATACACACACACACACACACATATATATATATATATATATATATGAGTGATTACTTAGCAGAATGTTAGTATAAAATAAGCCAAATGCTTGTTTCTTCTGTTGCCAGATGAAAGTGAGCTGCAACCAAGGTAGCAGTTTAGAACACTCTTTTCAGCATTTTTTAATGAAGGATGGTTTTATGTATATATCCTCTAAGGCAAAGCACACATACTCACATCTACCTACATATGTATATACACATATGGGACACATATGTTTACAACATGTGAACGTATGAACACTCCTAAGACTCCTAAGTTACTTTCAATGCACTTAAACTACAGTTAGCCCTCCACATTTGCCATTTGCGAGAAAGGCAGCATACAAATGAAATAAATTTGCGGCTTTGACTTTTGAAGATTTGATTAATATATTCTCTAGAAGTCTCTAGGTCCTTCAGTGAAACTCTTCTAGAGGTTGGCCATAGATTTGTGTTGGAGAACCTAGAGATTCCTAGAGAAAACACTTCTCTAGGCATTTATAGGTCCTCCAGCACGATTCTATGGTCAGCTTCTGGTGGATGTTGACCATAGCATTGCACCGGAGGACTTAGAGCAGGCGTAGGCAACCTTTCCCCTTTAAGGGCCGAGGGAGTTCAGCTCCCAGAATCCCAGGAGCTGTTGGCCAACATGGGACTATTGGCCAACATGGCTGAGGCTTCTGGGAGCTGAAGTCCCTTGGCCCTTAAAGGGGAAAGGTTGCCTACCCCTGACTTAGAGATTCCTAGAGAGGTGTTTTCTCAAGTTAAAAAAAAAAGTGTTTTTTATTTCTAGTTTTTCCACTTTCATGGGGATCCTGTGCCCCTAACCCCAGTGAATGTGCTAGGCCTGTTTTATTGTTTTTGCTAGCCTATGAATGTTAACACCAAATGTCACATCTTGAGAGAGATGCAGAAAGCAATATCTGTATGAATTTTGATAAGATTATTTTTTAAAAAAACAGAGAAATTTTTCAGGTGAGACACCAATTCATCTTTTAAAGTGAACTGAAGTTCTTTGACTTTAAGAACTGCATGGGTATGGGCAGCTTCTCTCATCATTTCATCTAAACAAATTTGCTTGTTGATTTTCTGCCTCTCATCTGATCCCGAAGGATGGAGACTTTCTGTGCATTAAAACTTAGCCACCAACCACAGGGCATGTGAAGCAAAATTCAAAGCAAATTTGGAAAGTTCTGTCAAAAAGGAACAACTGTTGAAATGTCATTGGATGTTAAGGTTGTCACCTCAGCTGTAAGGAATAAGACCCATCGAACGGAGTGGAAATTTCTTCTAAGTACAAATGCATCCAATTTTGCTGTAAAAGAATTTGGATGAGATTGGAGGGGGAAATTTCCATGGGATCCTTGCTGACTTTTGGAACAGACATGCTCAAACTGTATGCAGAAGAGAGGTGGTGATAGTGTACCATGATAAGATTCTTATACCTCCTTGGAAATACAGCCTACAGCACCTCATATTCATTGGTAGTCTCCCATTCAAGTCCTGACCAGGGCAGACTCTGCTCAGCTTCCAAGATCAGCCAGGATCTGGTGCCTTTAGGGTACAGAACAGATCAATTGAATGGGTCAGATTTACATGCATGTTGATTCACTACCCAACAGTTAATTCAATGGGTCTACTCGAATCAGAATTAACAAATAGGATTCAGGCCAAAAGCACCTACGGTGATAAAAAGATTTTGTCCTATCCAGGGTGCAAAAGCAAGAGTTTGAGCTCTAGATGAATTCTAGTCGGGGTGGGTGGGTGGCGTTGCGATCTGCTTAACTATTAGCCATTAGCAAACAGTTATGGGTGTGTTTGATATATACCACAGTTTCTTATGCTTTCTGATGTGAAGCACATGCATTTCCCCCTAATATGTCATTATTATTTCTTGCTTTCCTGGAAACTTATCTTGGACTGGCAACCGACAGCCCACAGACTGACACTGGTCCATAGACCACCACTTTGGGTAGCAGGGACATACGCTTTCCTGCATAGCTTAGCTGACTAACAGATATAGTGACAGAGAAAAAACTTTGTCTGTAGTCATGCCAAGAGACAGCATTGTGCAGTAGTTTGAGCATTGGACTACGACTCTGGAGACCAGGGCTCAGTTCCTTGCTTGGCCATGGAAACCCACTAGGTGATCTTGGGCAAGTCACACACACTCAGCCCTGGAAAACACCTAAGGTTATGGCCTTAGGGTCACCATAAGTCAGAAACGATTGAAGGCACACAACAACAATAAAGTCAAGCCACAGGTAGGGTTACCCTAAGTCAGAAACAATTGGACAGCACACAGCAGCAGCAACAACAATAGTCAAGCTACAGGAGATAGACCTTAACCTCTTCCTGAAGTCTTGTTCAGCTGTTTTCTGTTGGCATCTGTCTTTGAATATTTTTTTGTTCAAGGATGACAGAGAGTCCTTGGAACATGACATGTTCCCCCATCCCATTCTTTTAAAAATCTATTGTGATGTCCATTTATTATTCTTTTACATAGAGACTGCCCAGTTTGTCCTATGTACATCAGAAAGACAAGAGACAATCCTAAGTGGGCTATCCCATAACTGAAAAGATGGTGCCTGCCCATAGCTCTGGGACAAAATATACATAATTTTTGGAGCATACAAGTTAAGCGTATCTCCAGTTTAAATGAAGCAGGGAGGCAGATCCACCTGTGCTTCAGACAGCAAATGTAGGAAAAATAAAACTGCTCTGAAAGATGCTTCTTTCTGAAAGATGCTTCTTTCCTGCCCTGTCAAAAGAATGATCACAACTGACTTCAAACTTGTAGAAGAGGCAGATACAATAATTACTGAAGAAATGAAATCTTTCTCAGC
This sequence comes from Phrynosoma blainvillii, assembly GCA_026167975.1. NCBI lineage: Eukaryota > Metazoa > Chordata > Lepidosauria > Squamata > Phrynosomatidae > Phrynosoma > Phrynosoma blainvillii. The sequence continues at coordinate 22,658,209 of JANUYF010000005.1, forward strand.
TCCTATCTCAGCCTACTTCCAGTGACTCAAAGGCTGCCATCGCTATAAGGCAAGTTCAGAAGGTTATGGCATTACTTTTGACTCACCATCTGTAACAGGGGTGGGAATCATGTGGTTCTCCAGATGTTGCTGGTCTGCATTGCTCATTAGCCATAACCAACATCACCAATGATAAGAAATGCTGGCAGCTGAAGGACAGATGAATACCCTCAGAGAACTCTTGCTTTTATCATTTTATGATATAACCATTAAATTGTATTTTAACTGTATAGCTCCCTGAGTGCTTGTCAGCAAGAAGGTAAACTTTATAAATGCATTCATTAATGATTTGCTATTGTGTCTAGTGCTTTTACATCCAGTTTTTGTTCCTTCGTTTCTGGTTTGTACAATACTACATTTTTTGCTGTTGTACTAGATTAAACTATTTTGGCATTGTTGCATATGCTAAAATGAGAGGGGGGCAATCCTTTGGCTTTCTAAATGGGTCTGGACTACAGCACTTGTAATGCTTTAACACCGGCCATGCTGGGTAGTGGATGAGAGCTGTAGGCCAAAATATTTGGGGTGCCAAAGGTTCCCAACCTCTGTGCTAACACAGGACTGAGGAAAGCTAGAAATCATAAAAGAAGAAATAAAGCACATACACACAGCAGTACTCGGTATGAGTAAGCTAAAGTGGACAGAAACAGAACATTTTCAACTAGATAATTAAATCTAAGAAGAAATGGAGAGACAATCTAAGAAGTGAAGACAGATGAAGTAAAAGCAGTCAGGGGATATAATGCAAAATGTTACCAAATAATATCATAAAACCTCATGGAAATCTGTCAATGTAATCATAATCCAAGTTTATGCTCCCACGAGAAAGTCAAAAGAAGAAAAAATTGCAAGATCTTATATGAGCATCCAGGAGGAAGCTGATCACACACCAAACAGGGTACGTTGATAACAATAGACAAATGGAATGCAAAAGTAGGAAACAGCAGATCCAAACACAGTAGGAGAATTTGGCCTAGCATCAAGAAAAAAAAGCAAGAGAGCACTTAAAGAATGTTGTAAAGCCAACACATTCTTCTGACAACTGTATATGTAGATATCACCAGATGGCCAACATAGAAATCAAATGGGCCACAGATTAGGCAGTAGGCTGAAGTCTATGAAAGCTCATGCTGCCAATTTCTTTCTTTCAGTTAGTCCCAAAGGTGCTACAAGATCTCTCTACATAACTTTAAAGCTAATCATAATACCAAAATAGGTAAATGGTTGCCATAAATCAAATAGAGACTTCAAGTTCCAGAATCCTCCAGCCAACATAACCACTGGCTATGTGGCTGAGGGATGTTGGAAGATGTAGCCTTAAAAATAATTTTAAAAAATTCCAAACTCTGGTGCCAGACGACTATTGCTTTCAGGCCCTGGTTGTCAACTTTCCAATGGCACCTGGTTTGTCATTGATGGAAACAGAATGTTATCTCTCCATCCCATAATACCACTGTCTTATACTTTCCTGTATTTTTTTTTTATTTCCTGCCTATGATGGTTTCATTTCCTATTAGCAGAGCCTCTGCCCTCAGTCTGGCATCATTATTTATGTTATCTATGTGGAGCAAGATCAAATTCTCTGGCAGGAGCTGGTAGGTTTCCTGCCAGCTGGGTATGCCAAGATTGTTCCAGTCCATACCTTTAGAAAAGTTCATCAGAAGTCTTAGGCTTGCACTAGGAGGAGAATACAGCCCTCAATATCAAGACTTTTAAATAAAAGTGAGCAGTCATGTGCCCTGGCTAATCCTGATTTCTATCAATAATAGCTATATCTTCAAAAACTTACTGCACAAACATCTGGCTATCAGGAGCCCAGGCAGGCAGGTAGGCTTCCATTTTTTCTGGAAAAAACAATGCAGATCAAGCCTCAAGCCTCTACCCCACACATGATGGAACCAGCAGCAACTTGTTCCACCACATCCCATTTTAGCAACAACAAAATTTGTGAACAGCATATGCCTTTATGAAGTTGATTTTGAGCCAGAATTTATGAAGCTGGTTGATGAGCAAATATTTACTGATCTCATGTGGATGAGAAATAAGTGTCCTTATGTACCCAAGAAGAAACAAAAGCCATTCATCTTAACTTTTCTGGGAATGGTATATCAAGCATTACAGCATAGCAAAAGAAGGAAAAGGTGCATTTATAAATTTAACACACCCTTGGATGCTATCCAAGAAAACACAGCAATGCTGTCAGTTCAAAGATTTTCTTTAGAGGCACCCTAAAAGCCAAGATCCTAATGGAAGGTAATGATCATTTACCTGCACAAAAAACAAACAGGCTTTATAAAGGGTGAGGGCAATTGTCCCAGGCCTAGCAAAGATGCCATCAACTCATTGCTGCCAGCTCATTTCTTTCAGAATCCTACTAACTTGAGCTCCATGAACATGTTACCTTTAAATAGTTTCCAACATATGGCAACCCTAAGGCAAACCTATCACAGGGTTTTCTTGGCAAGATTCAGAGGGGTTTTTTTTTAACCTTTGCTTTCCTCTGAGGCTGAGAGAATGTGACTAGCCACTGTGTTACCATGGCCACAGGGGATTTAAACCCTGATCACTCAGAGTCACAGTCCAATGCTCAAACTACTACATCATGCACAATTTTTACCAGTGGCAATATCCTTTTGTCATGCCAACATCAGCAAAATGGTTACTTACAACCACAGGCAGTGCTAATACTAACAGCCCAGTCTAACCAGTCATTGCCAGTCACATTTTTTACTGTTATTTTTATATCCCTGTATTTTTCTTCAAGAAACCTAAAGTGTCTTATGCAATATTCCCCTTCCTCTCCATTTGATACTTCCAGCAACTCTGATGAAGGTGGGGATGACAGGATAACTGACCCCAAATCACTTAACCAGCTTCATGGATTAGTGAGGACTAGAGCCTGAATTGTCAGCCTCAGTTCAGCACTCTAACAACTATACAAAACTGTCCCCGGGAAGGGGCTCAGATGAATGCTTTATCCTGGGTTCCCCAAACCTTATTGCATTAGAAAAGAGAGATGCAACAGTGCGGGAGAGTACCAGCTTTCTCTGTGTGCCTCTCTGCATACCCTTGGAGCACTTCTGTTCTCCTTCCAGAGGGAGATGGTCATAAAAGTGTACCTTTGTCAAATGGCTTTTCCAGTGCAACAGCAACAAAAGGCATGCTTTTACGATCCTGGGAAGAGAGGCAAAAAAAAAAAGCTGCTATTCTCCCGATCTGTTTCAGCTTTCTTTTCTAATGCGATCAATGCCTTAAGAAATCCCTGGAGTCAATTTTTCCTCTTTTCATCCAGCTTTCACCAAATAAGCTAAAGAAACGGCCATTAGGTCATGCTGTTTCTCAGGTTACGTGCAATTCTCTCTGGAGGGGAACCTGTGCTTTGTCCTCCATAAATTGTCAGATTCTGAGTCCCATAAATACTATTTGGCATGATCAACTGAGAAAGAAGATAGAAGTTGTTGCACATGGAGAACCACGGGTTTCCTCTCTGCTCAATTCACTGGTTGGACATGAAACCCACTGGATGACCTTGGGCAAGTCACACACTCTCAGCCTCAAGGGAAAGCAAAGGCAAACCTCCTCTGAACAAATCTCACCAACAAAACCCCAATATAGGGTCACCTTAGGGTTGCTATAAGTCAGAAACAACTTGAAGGCACCCAACAAAAAATCTTTTTAAAAATGGCCCTTGTCCCATGCCTTTTTGTGCAAGGCACAGAATTCATAGGTGAAGCTCTGTTCACCAGAATTCATAGGTGAAATTCTGTTAATTTTGTCCCAGAAAAAGGAAAAAATCTTTTTTTTTTAACATGAAAGAACTAGCAACCAGTCTAGCAAGCAAGAGAGGTGGGAAGGCAAACAATGCTGCCTTCAGAGAAGTTGGATGAAGACCATTATATGTCTCATGGGGAACGGTAAATATCTGATCGCTAATAAATGAATACTTTGGAAAATAGCAGGTAAACAGCTGATATCTGGCAGAAATATGTCTTGGCTTGCATGTGGGAGCTTGGGTTGGAGTTTCCTATGCCGCCTGAGAGACTCAGCTATAATTCCCACTTGACTGTATGCTTTTATTCCACACACTGAGTTTTATGAGTCACTTGATGCCAAGTTAAGTATTGGGCCTGTTCAAACTCAGGATAGGTAGCCACACCATTGTCTTCAGCCATACTCTGGCTCTTTGCTCTTGATCCCCCTAACATAGGGACTTAGATTTGTCAGTGCTGTTCCATCTTTAGCTCTCTTTGACGTGGGTCAGTTATTTTCCTTCCTTTTCAGAGTACAGAACCTACTGGGCTTAATAACCTATTCTTTTCCTTTCTTGTCATCTGCTAATTATTTTAGACTAGGAGCATTTAGGCAGAAGTTTGGGGAGAGGGTATGTAAAATGCCTAGTAGTGCCATAATAATGATAGTGAAATGATGTTGATAACAACAACAGTTGTGGCTAAGCTCATAACGAACAGTATTGCCCTTCTGGAAATGACCTTTCTGTGTTTATATGCTTCTAACAGTGCATAACATACCTGTCAACATTTCACACATGAAAACAGGGACACACGGGGTCAAGTGACATCAGAGTGCAGTCAACAGCAAAAGCTATTAATAAGAAGCAGCACACAAGCTAAGAGAGGTCACAGAAGTTTGCTTTTGCATGGGCCTGTTGGGAAGAGAAAAATTCAGCCCCCTCTTCTCCTCTTCCCCCTGCTGAGTTAATGGGGTGCAAACTACTCTTGCACTTTGTACACAGTGTGCAGCAATTTAAGTAAATGGAGAACAAAAGCGGGAGGTAGAAGGAGAGGGAAACTGGGACATTTTAAAAGCATCTGAAAAAGTGGGATGACAGAGGATTAATTGGGATTATCCCTGCCAAACTGGGTCAGTTGGAGGGTTTGACAGTCCTATACATACCTATTCAGAAATACAGTGGGCCCTTGGTATTTGCTGGAGTTTGGTTCCAGGATCCCTATGTATACCAAAATCCGTGGATGCTCAAGTCCCATTAAATACAATGGTACAGTACATTGAAATAGTGTTCCTCATATAAAATAGCAAAATCAAGGTTTGCTTTTTGGAATTTATATCATTTTGGAATGCTTTCAAGCCATGGATAGTTGAATCCATGAATAAAAAAATCCATGAATATGGAGGGCTGACTGTAAAACCTTGTACATTCAGTAGGTACAGGTTTGGAGCCTACACTATAGTTGTGAACCTACACATCTGGTTCCACTTAGCAATGTTAATAAGTGTGTTAATTTTTCATTCAAACCTTTTTATAATTTCCTCTGCAGCTCTTGAGGCCTGGTTTGCATTTCAGTGTGTACATTCTAACCGCCAAATAACTGAAGGCTACCATAACTAACTTATCACATATGTAGATTAAATATATACAGTTACTGTTCTTCCCCAGCTCCCACTCCTATTTTGCATGGTAGATTTTCCAGGAGCTGCTGTTGTATCACAGGCTTAACATCCTGCTCAAAACCAAAACTGTCATTATTTCTTGGAGAAGAAAGTAGATAGCTAGCCACCTGCTTAGAAAAATGTGTGCCTCATTATTATTTTTTAATTTGGACCATGGTAGTGCCCAATTTTTTACTGCCACAGTATAGAGAGGGGGCAACTGCTGTGCAAAGGAGGCATGTTCCATGGTAGCACTTTGCTTTTTTTTTTAAGCAACATTTTTGACCCCGGTCATGAAGTGATTAAATTTCTTAACAGCTTTACCAGCTTCCTAAACATTCTTTCACCTGTGAAACACCAGAGCTTGTGAATGACAGAGAAGCCAAGCAAGGAATTATTTTAAGAATGTGCTTTTTGACATACTATACAGGTTTATTTACTGCTCCTCAAACGTGAAGCAAAGTGCACTTACCTTCCAGTCCTTAGATCATGAATCCCCCCCAATATGAATCTGCTTAGTAACCTTAAAGGAATGTTGATTTAGCCTAGAGTACAACTATCATGCACTTTGCTTCGTGTATAATACAATATACATATTTACATCACATTATATTACATTATGGCGTGTTTAAAAACCTGTATGCCACCTTTCCTTAAAAACAATTCAAAGTGGCTAAGAAGAACATAAAACGTGCCATGGGGAACAACAGACCAAGGCATTATCTAAATTAGCATTGTTTACAGGGGGCCCAAGCGGATACCAATTAATATAAAGATGTATACTGCCCCTGATACTTCTAGCAGCAACTGATAGCCCCATCCTCCATGAATTTATGTAACAAAAACATTTTAAAAATCAGTTACAAAACTAAGCAGCATGACAGTAAAGCATAGACTACAAAATCAGGGAACCAAATGAACAATGCAAATTGTAATTAACATCCTACTGTAAAATTCCAGTCTAAAACTTTATCCGTAGTAGTTTATATTATTATCATAATATTACGAAGCTGCCATTATTTGCCATTATTTGAAGCATACTTAAAACACCATGTAGGAGTATTTGCCCCCTTCTCACAGGAAAGGCTTGAATCTTAAGGACTTTCCCAATGTTAAGAGATTAACTACATTCCCATCATCCTGCAAGTATCCACTTTCTCTTCTATGTGACAGATGTTCTGAATGATCAGGCCCAGAATGGGACAATGTAGGATGGGTTCAAGGAACTATAAGGAGAGGAAATGTTTGCAGCAAATTAGGCTATGAGGTTAAGCCAAACTAATTTATGTAAAGTTTTCCCATCTCATTCTTTCCTTTCCCAGACAGCCCCATGCTTCACCCAAAATTGTTTAAGGAGGCTCCTTGGCCTTCCAGAAACGGTTTTAGGACTTTATAGGTGGCTGCAGTGGGACAGGACAGGAAAGCTCCCAAGCTTTCTTAAGTTAACTGATCTTAGTCATATTAAATCCCTTTGAAATGCCTCTTTAATAGAAAATCAGGTGTATCCACCCACAATTAGAAGATAATATGTAGCTGCAGAGGATTTTATTTTTTAGCAGGAAAGAAAAGGCACATATCATATCCCTTAATGACTGGACATCCTACTTTGATGAAATTCCAAAGAGAAGCAAACAAAAAAACTATTCTTGTTGTAATTCTACTCATCTGTAAATATAAATAAATAATGACATATAAATGCCTACAAAGAATTAGAGATAGGCAGAGATGTTGCCCAAATCTAATGTATCCCCTAGAGATGCCTACAGACTACATTGTGCCAATAAGATAAAGGGCTAATCTGCCTCTTCCCCTGTTTTGAATCTTTTTGCTTCATCTAAACCAGGGGCCAGCAACCTACGGAGTACTGCGCATGCGCAAACGCATTGCGGCTGCAGCCGTGCATGCAGCAGCGGCGGCAGCAGCAGCGCGCGGGGGGGTCACGCACGGCGGCAGGGAGTGCGCGCATGCACGTGAGCGCACACGCCGCCATTCCCCCCCCCCTCGGCCCACCAGAGACCAGGACTTCGGGGGACCGGCCCAGGTCTCAAAAAGGTTGCCTACCCCTGATCTAAACTGTAGTCCTCCTCAAACTGTGGAATGGCCATAAGAACAGCAATGATAAAAGTGGTGGTCTGATACCAGGAGGACACTAGGTTTTGGAAGCCTTAACTAAAATAATTTTTGTTTCATCTACATAGATCTCACAGCTGTTTAGGTAGTCTTCCCAGAGATTCCCTAAACAAGGGACTAATAATTAAGCTTTACAAAAGCTGACCTGGTAGATCAAAGTTGGCATTGGGTAAATTCTCAGATCCTTCAATTAAGATGCAGAAGATAATTTTAACAAGAGGTCAGATGCACATCAGTTAGGGTTAAAACCAGCTGGAAGAACAACATAAAGTAAAATCTCCCATTCACTAGCAAGGGAATGCTTGAATATATTTTAGTTATAAATATATGGACTGCAATGTTTTCTGAATTAATTGTAAAAATGCCTAAACTTTTTTGGTTTCACTTTCCAACCAGGAAGCAGAGAGTTCTAGGAAAGGTAGGGGCCAATATGATCCTCACAAGCAAATCAACAAAAGTTACTAGTCTATCTATGTTAGTTATTTCTGTTTAGCATAAAGAAAAATCTGAAAATATTTTCAGTGTTACTTTTCCTGCAGGAGAAATAAACCCCCATTGGATAGTGATGGTGAACCTTTTAGAAACTGAGTGCCCAAACTCAGTGGCATTTCCGCACCGGGTGTCACCGGGTACCTGGGGCAGGACTTCCACCTTCCAGGGGTAGACTTCCAGGGAAAAACCCAAGGTACACTCTCTCAGCCTCAAGTTAGAAACAATTTGAAGGCAACACACACACACACACACACACGTCACTCTCTCTCAGCCTCAGAGGATGGCAAGAATAATAATAATGGCTATCCCCCTCTGACAAAGCGTGCCCCATTTAGCTTTACCTTAGGGTCACCACGAACTGGTATTCAGAAGGGAGGGAGGGTGCTTTGAGCCATAAATTGGAAATGACTTGGAGGCACACAACAACAACAACAACAACAACAACTACCATAATGAAGCACAGAAGGCACAGCACAGTAACAAGAACAAAGAGAGCCAGCAGTTTGACTATGCAACTCTGGAGACCAGGGCTCGAATCCCAGCTCAGCCATGAAACCCACTGGGAGACCTTGAGCAAGTCACACTCTCTCAGCCTCAGAAGGCAATGGCAAACCCCTCTGAACAACTCTTGCTAAGAAAATCCTGAAACAGGTTTGTTGGAACTAGTCCTATGGGAAATCAGGAAGCCACAGAAACCCACCGGGTAACCTTGGGCAAATCACACTCTTTCAGCCTCAGAGGAAGGCAATGGCAACCTCCTCTGGACAAATCTTGCCCCCCCCCCAAAAAAAACATGATATGTTTGCCCTATGGTCGCCATGAAACCCACCAGGTAAATTTGGGCAAGTCACACTCTCTCAACCTCAGAGAAAGGCAATGGCAACCTCCTCTGGACAACCTTGCCAAAAAAACAAACCCCAAACAAACCATGATAAGGTCACCTTAAGGTTGCCATGAAACCCACTGGGTGACCTTGGGCAAGTCACACTCTCTCAACCTCAGAGGAAGGCAATGGCAACCTCCTCTGGACAAACCTTGCAAAGAAAACCTTATGATAAGTTTGCCTTAAGGTCCCCATAAGTTTAAAACGACTTGAAGGCGCACAACAAGAACAAAAACTACAGCTCCTAGAACCCCATAGCAAGGTACGGGACTTCTGGCTGGAAGGGGTGGGACTTCTGGGAGGAATGCTGGCATGCGGCCCGGCTCCTTGCAGCAGCCCAGTTTGCCTCGGGGGAACAGGGCTGCTGCAAGGAGCCGGGCTGGGCACGCATGCCTCCCCACCCCTGCTTGCCGTGGTCCGGTTGTCCTGAGGCAAGCCACGCTGCTGCAAAGAGCAGGGCCACACGCGTGCTCCACCTCCGCCCGTGGGTCTGCGTGCCCTCGGGGACTGTGCCACGTGCCCATTGGCAAGGGTTCGCCAACACAGCCATAGGGTATGTATAGATCTGGCCTATACCTATAGCATTTGGATTTTTAAATGTAGGCAAACTTTATCACAACAAGTGATAAGTGATACACAGATTACATTCAAGGCCAATTTCTTCAATGCAAGTGTCAAGAGGGAAGTTTCCCTACTTTCCAGAGTTAGTGAATTAAACTGATCTGCTCATGACAATTTTATCCTTGGCTTTTGACAGCAGAAGGTATGTGGGCACTGTTAGGCAGGAGCAGAAAAGGAAAGTAGCAACCTAGACATCAACTAATGCAAGGCAAAAAGTTTTGAGCTTAAGCCAAATTCATTTAAGGAGGTTCACAGAAGAAAAGTTTTCCATCCCATCTGCTCTTTCTCCAGTCAGTCCTCCATATCTCATCCCACAATATTTAGGGAGGTTCCTGCCGCCGCCCCCCCTCGTACCCAGAGAAGCTCAAAAAAATGAAGTCCTGGAGTTTGTGACAGAACTTTTTATCAGGTAACAATGGAATGTGGCAGGGCAGGAGGAATAAATCAGCCAAAATATGTTTTCATTCCCATAGCATTTGGTTCCAAACTCATCACCTCAAATGAAATTTATTACAATGCTTTCAAATGTAATCCCAGAATGGGATGGGGCAAAACAAGAGATTTACTCTAACCTCCAGAGCAAAATCCAACCTATATAAATATGAGATAACTACACCATAAGTATCATTACTCTGTTCCTCAGTCTTTAACATTTCAGGAAGGCCTTGATTACTCTACAAAACTGCTCTTTACTCATGTTCATCCAAGTAAAGATATCTCAGTCTGAATATTTTTGGAATTACTCAGTAAAATCATATATCCTATCACATGCTTGCATGTGCATGAACATCACTGGATTTCTCATAGTTGGGGTCTAGCACTTTAATGTGTAATCTGACTCCACAAAAAGAGCATCCAAACTAAGTTGTTATTCTGTATAGACTATTGTACCTGTGATTGCCTGAATATTACAATTTTGTCTTATGGCGATCCTATGAACAAGTAACCTCCAATGGAGCAATCATCAACTACTCTATTCACATCTTGCAAACTCAGCACTGTGGCTTTCTTGACTGAATCGATACTCAACACGACAATGTCAGCCTAATAAACAATTAAACAAACTAACATATATAGATGAACATTCCACAAATATTGCCATATATCTGAAATGACATCAGACAACCCTTTTGTCACATGTTGCTGCATTGTTGGTTATATGTTACATGATACTGATGTCACCCAGTGTGCCTTTTGTAAGTAAGAAGAATGCTTATCTTTAGATCAAGACACTAAGGGCCTTTGCAGACTGCCAGAAATAGTGCAAATTGAGTCCACTTTAAGGGTTAGGGTTAGGGAATCATGGGAACTGTATTTTATTGTGGCACCAGAGCTCTCTGACAGAGAAGGCTCAATGGGCCTTTGCAGACTTCCAGAAATAGTGCACATTAAATTGAGGCACTGCCCTGGCTCAGTGCTAGGGAATCATGGGAACTGTAATTTATTGTGGCACCAGAGCTCTCTGACAGAGAAGGCTCAATGTCCCAGAAAAAAATACAATTCCCATGACTCCCTAGCACTGAGCCAGGGCAGTGCCTCAATTTAATGTGCACTATTTCTGCCAGTCTGCAAAGGCCCAATGTTTCAGAAAAATAAACAATTCCCATGATTCCCTAGCACTAACCCTAACCCTTAAAGTGGACTCAATTTGCACTATTTCTGGCAGTCTGCAAAGGCCCTAAAACATTTTATTGGGGTATACTATACCATATATGGTATAGTATAGTATAGTGTTGCAGTTTGAGTGTTGGACTAGGATTCAAGGAGGCCACAGCTTGAATCCCCACACAGACATGGAAACTCACTAGGTGACCTTGAACAAGTCACACTCTCTCAGCTCCAGAAAGCAATGGCAAGCACTTTCTGAAAATTTTTGCTGAGAAAACTCCAGTATAGGTTTACATTGTGTGTATGTGTGTGTGTGTGTGTGTGTGTGTGTGCATGCGCCTTCAGGTCACCTGTTGACTTGTGGAGACGCCATGAATTTCATAGGGTTTTCTCAAGCAAGAAATACCCAGATGTGGTTTTACCTGCTCCTTCCTACATTAGGGTTGTCATACATTAAAAACAGCTTGAAGACAAATAACAAATATCTGCATGGTAAGACGCTGAATGCAATAGACGGAAGAATTATACAAAAGAGATGACAAAATAAAGGGCATGTGGAACAAAGAGCCATATGAAGATGAACCCCAAATTCTAAAAAGTGAGGTGGAAACTTCAATAAGAGCAATAGTGAAAAACAAATCACAAGGAACAGATGATATTCCAATTGAACTGCTGCAATCCATACTGACAGAGTCAACTCTAGTGCTAACCAACATATGTCAACAGATATGGAAAACAATAGTCAACAGATTGAAAGCAATCAATATACATCCCTATCCACAATGTGTTGTACTTTGGACACATCATGAGAAGGGAGGACTCATTGGAAAAGATAATAATGCTGGGAAAGGTGGAGGGAAGTAGGAAGAGAGGAAGGCCACATGCCAGATGGATGGACTCTATTAAGGAGGTCACGGGGATTAAAGGGTTGCAGGAGTTAAGCAGAGCAGTGGAGGACAGAGGGTCTTGGAGATGTCTCATCCATAGGGTCACCATGAGTAGAAATTGACTCGAGGGCAGTTAACAATAAGAACAATGATGGCTGGTTTGCCAGCTCTGCTATGAAACCCAGTAGGTGACCTTGGGCAAGTCACATGCTTTCAGCCTCAGGGAAAAGCAATAGAAACTTCATCAGAACAAATCTGGCCAAGAAAACCCCATGGTAGGTTTGCTTAGGGTTGCCATAAGGCAGAAATGACTTGAAGGCACCCAACAACAGCAAAAGGGGTTCAACTGAATGCCCCTTGTGCTCTTTCCAAGTCTGTGATTCTACTCCATGATTCTAAGTATATGTAAAGACCTGTGTAGCATTAATCCAGCACTTGGCCACTTTTGTTCAGCTAGCTTGATGTTCAGCTAGTAATCTGAGCTTGTTATGTGGGGGAAGGGGGGAGAGGAAGTGCCAGCTTTCTTTAAAGTACCCTAAGGACGTTATCACACAGGGGAAATCTGTTGGTTAATCCACACAAATCCCAAACAAAAACTGAATTTGCGCCTCACGATTTCACATGACGTCACACAGAATCCGTACAGAAACTGGTATTATCCGAGATCTTTTTAATTTCGGGAGTTTAGAGGAAATGCATTTGCGAAATTACAGTAATTTCGCATTTACTGTAATGTGAAAAGCAAATACGCACAGACAATTCTCTTTTAAAACCTGGAGGAGGGCCAAGAGGAGGAGGAGGAGGAGGAGGGGCCTCCAGGGAGGGAGAATCCTGGGCTCCTGCCATGCAGGGAAGGCAAGGCAAGGCAAGGCGAGGGAAGTTTGGGACAGAGGAGAAGTTTGGCATTTGGGATGGAGGGAAAAAGAGGGGAAAGAAGGCTTCCCTCGCAGCAGCTGTGGGTGGATGTGGGTGCAAGTGTGGGGTGTGCTTGTGGAGCAACTTGGAGCTCCATCTCACCATGAAGTTCTGCCCTGCAGGTCCTATAAAGGGGAAAGGCTTATGGGGGGGGCATGGGAGCTACCTCCATTTTCCCCCTCTCAATCCCTCCCTTGCCTCGGCTTGCCTTGCCTTGCCTTTCCAGCCTCCTCCTCCTCCTCCTCCTCCTCTGCTCTCTTGAGAGGTCCTAACCCAGTGGTAGGTAACCTTTCCCCTTTAAGGGCCGAGGGACTTCAGCTCTCAGAAGCCTCAGCCATGTTGGCCAATAGTCCCATGTTGGCCAATAGCTCCTGGGATTCTGGGAGCTGAAGTCCCTCGGCCCTTAAAGGGGAAAGGTTGCCTACCCCTGTCCTAACCCCAACGGAAGGGGGCTAGGACCTGTGCAGGAGGACATGACCCCAAATGTAGGACAGTCTGACATTTCCTCCTGGGAAATGCAGGACCCACCCTGGAAAAGGAGTCTTGTCACAAAACTCACCCATTTCCAGTGCATGTATGGGTTCTTTTCACTTGTGTATGAAAGTTAAAAACGTCTTTTTTCGCTTTTAACTTAATTCCGTTATTACTGTAATTACGTGTGAAAAGCTTTTGTGTAATTAAGCTCTATCTTTGCTTTCTTTTCGGGATGCTTCATTTCCACTTTATTATCTCTTTAACAACAAAACTGGCCCACGTGTGATAACGTCCCATGTCAGAGAGTTTCTCACTAGGCTGAATAGGGAAAAAATATTTCCCTATATATGAGCCTCACAAAGGAATGAATGGTTGAGAAACTTATGCAGGGAGTTTGTTTGATCCACTGGCTATGCTCCCTCGCTGGAATTTGGCTATCTGGTTGGGTGATCTGACAGAAAGCTTTCAAATGCAGCCATATGAGAACTGCCAGATTTCTCTTCCCATATGATAAAGCAGTTACAGACCCATGAAACAGCAACTCTTGCACTTTTCCCCTCTTTTAAGACCCTATGTGAACAATATGCTTTATTCATTACTTCATGCAGCTTGAGGATCTTTCAATACAGTCTCTATAAATGTACTCTGACTGTGGCTTACTCCCACGTGCAGTTCTTTCATTAGATCTGCCACCAACACTTACTCAACACTTGAGCTTAGTTCACATGTGTGCGTGCCATGATGCAGTTCAGTAACCTACATTCTGGACTTAATGGTTCTATGTGGGGGGTGGGAAGGGTTTTTAGAGGCTAACATATATCTTTCCATTTAAAAATCTGGGAAGCCTTGCCTTATGTCCATTCTATTGCATGGGGCCCTGGACTTCTGCCTCTACCCAGAACTGCATGTTCAATACAGTCATGTAGCATAATTGACTTTCTCTGCCCTTGTTTGGTGCCTGTCTATACAAACTCTGCTTGGGACAATGTCAGGGACTACAAAGGTTCTACCTCGCGCACTCTCTTTGTATTATTTTGACAGCCAATGGAAACTCCAGGTTCAGAGGCATTTGTTGGAGGACGACAATGGTTAAGAGTTAAGTCCACTTAATGGTTAAGTCCACTGCTTGTGGACTTTCCAGAAACATCTAGCTATTCATTATGGTAGTGATTACCAACCTTCGGTCCTCCTTTTGTATTGGACTTCAACTTCCAGTAGCCCCGCCAACTTGGCCAAGAGTTAGGAATGATGGGAGCTGAAGTCCAAATCATATGCAGGACCAAAGCCACTGCATTATGGGAAACACTGTTTTTCTTGATCCAGTATGGCTCTTCCTTGAACTTAACAAAATGTACACTATATGTCTTGTGTGGTACATACAAGGAATGCTTGAGTGCTAGGATGCGCTCTGACAGAGACCTTAAGTTGGCAGGACTGGACATACTATGAATCAGGATGAATCCATTGCCACAGAGTGGCACACAACAAAGTCACATCCCCATTGCAGGACCACCTACCGCCACTAAGGTGGATTAGGTAACAAATGCAAGAGACTGGATGAGACTTTGGACTTTGTCACACCAGCCTGCTGTTCCATCACAATCATGCTAGTTTAAGAACAGAAGCATAGTAGTTTGACATAATTTCTAATAACACTTTCCCTCACGATAGCGCTTTGGTGAGCCATGGTCAAATTATCTGTTTGCCACACCGCCTTCTGGAAGGAATGGTGGGAATGAACAACTGTGCTTGCCAACTGCCTCCCCAAAGCTGGCTGCTGTGTGAGTATGTATGCAGTAGCCAGCTTCAAGAAGCTGTTGGCAGCCATAATCACTGCAAAGGGAAGTGGGGAGAGGATCAAAATCACGTACACTCACACCACATGACTGCCTGAGAAGCAGAACTGCAGTGGAAGGGACCTATCACATGGAGGCAGGAACTGGAATAGCACCAAGCCTATTGACAGGTTTTGCCCATCAATGAAAAGGTGCACTATAGTAACAAATGAAATGCAAGGCAGCAGCACGATAGGCATGACATCCTGTGACAAATAAGAGTCAAAGATGTTTTTATCCTGTTAAAATTCCATTTTTTAGTCTAATGTGGTAAAGTCCTAACAAAAGGGGGTCTGCTGTGGTTGGTCATGACTATCTCTGGATACCTGAGCCAGCCATGTCCCTGCTATGTCAGTTGATGATTCTCTAGAGCAGGGGTAAGCAACCTTTATGAGCCGGGGGCCGATCCCCCAAAGTCGTCCCTTCCGGCGGGCTGGGGGGAAGAATGGCGGTGCGTGCGCAACCCCCCCGCACACACTTCCGCCGCCACCGCTGCTGTGTGCGCTGCTGCAACCGCCTCTGCACATGTCACGGCCGCCAATTTGTTTTCCAAAATGGTGGCCGCAATGCATTTGCGCATGCACAGTACTCCTGCGTATGCACAAGCGCATCACGGCCGCCATTTTGCAAAACAAAATGGCGGTTGCGTCACGCACGGCAACCAAAACGTGCGGTGGCGGCAGCGGCGGCAGGGGTCCGCCTGGGCTGGTAAGCGCGGGGCCCTGAGCCGGAAACGGCCTGGGGGCCGTAGGTTGCCGGCCCCTGCTCTAGAGGTTTCACCAGAGAGTCAGCCTGGCTGAGTGGTCAACCATGCTAACTGCTTTCCTACTAGACAAAATGTCACATGACATTGAAAAACATCCACCATTGATCTCTACCAGTCTGCAAGTACCCAGCCCTGAGAGGTCTTTACTTAGACAAAAGCATTATGGGTGGAGTGGCCATGAAGAACCACAGCAGGACAATCAGTCTCCTTCACAGATTTCTGTAGTAAGAAGGGGGGAAAAGATGAAAAGAAGCTGTAGAAAATGAGGAAGGTTACAAGTGCAGGACATCATTGTCTGAAATCCCCATAAAATTCAGGGAATTAGGCAGAGTGATTATGTGATAAAAGCATTATCTAACCCCTTGTCTTCAGACAGCATATATGTTTTCCTGATGCCAATGTAAAAACATAGGAGTTACATAGACCTTGTTTTTGTGTTCTTGCAATGTTTGCTAATATAGGGATTCCCCAGCCAGCCACAGTTTGAGGGTGTGAGGGATGGAGAAGAAAGGCCATCTGCATCCGTGTGGTCAGAGAGGTCAGCCCAACTGCAGCAGCCCAGGCTGCTGGGTGGGCACATTTCAGAAGCAGAATAATTTTTGTTTAAAAACAAGCTATCCTAACTATCCTCATGTCAATACACTTGGGGGTTGGTGAAGAACATGAGCTTAAACTCAGGAGGGAAGTAGATTATTCTCTATTTTGCAGGGTCATGCTCAATCTCAGCATCATTCTCTGCCAGCCAGCACAGAAATGTGTCCTGCATAAAATATGCACACACATGCATACAATAGGGAACAGAATAAAAAAGATGAGCATGAGGGTGAACAGTTCTGAAGATTAAAGAGCTTTGTGGTCTTCTGTACTTGTTACATAGTTTGTTTCCTGCATCTGGCAGCTGTTGTGTTACTGTGGCACTGCACTCACTCTATCTAAGGGATCATAATTCCTCCTAAAATTACCAGACAAAGATGCTTTTTGGGAACAAATGGGTCCTTGGGTCCAAATGAAAGAGGTCCAAGTAGCAATTTTCATTGAGATCTGAGGACAGAGGTCTGGCATTGGTTGGAAGCAAAAAAGCATCTTGTATTGTTAACAAAATAATTATGGTTTCTTTTTTTATTATGTTGTTTGCAATAATTATAGCAATGATATGCTATCCCCCCCTTCTGTCAAGTTCAAAGTCTTCAAGTTTAGAACACTCAGTCACATAGAGAGATAAATAATACAGTGCTTGCATTCAACAAGGAGGGAGCACCCTTACCAGCAGCTGGCTGGCAATGGCCTAGTTTTGCAAATCTACAGGGAGATGTGGATGCCAGAGTACCCCAGGACATGTCCCTGCTTAAAAACTGCTCTGTCTCCTCTGCAGTAACCCTCAAGCTGCAACACAGCAGAAAGAAACAGCAATTGAGTAAAAAGCCAACACCATCCAAATGTACCTACCCAGCTTGAGAAACTGGTTGTGCATTGCGGCTTGATTTTTGTGAAAAAAGCAAATAATCTGATTATCTTTTAGTTTGAAATCTAGGGTGATTACAAACAAGAAATTATCTTGACAAACTAAATGGCAGCACCGCTAGGAATGCAGTATGGCTGCCATTTGTGCATACAGTATGTGTCATGACTTCCCAGAACTTCCTACAAAGCATTATTTTGCTCCACAGTTCAAAGGTACTTTTCAGCACACTGACTGAGAGACTGAACTATAAATCAGGAATCCCAATTTAAAGGGATTATCCAAATGAGGTCATTTTGAATAATTTGTGTTGGACCTTTATTTATTTATTTATTTATTTATTTATTTATATCCAATCCCCCCCCCCCCAAAAATGGATACTCAAAGCTGCTTACAAATTAAAAGAATACAATTAAAACATACAAAAGTGATAATTAAAATAATTAATAAATTAGTAAAACATTGTTACGATAATAAAATGCCATTCAAAAAGATAAAAGCCACTTAACAACAGTACTGTACAATTAAAACAGTACAATTTCCCCAGCCAGTTCTTTAAAAACTTTCTATTTTAAAAACCTGTCTGAATAAAAATATCTTAGCTTGCTGACAGGACAACAAGGAGGAGACCATTCTGGTCTCCATGGGAAGGGAGTTCCAGAGGCTAGGGCCAGCCACAGAAAAGACCCTTTCTCACGTCCCCACCATGCTTGTGATGGTGATGGGATTGGGAGAAGGGCCTCTCCTGAGGATCTCAGAGTCCCAGCTGGTTCATATGGGGATATATAGTCTGCCAAATAGCCTGGATCTGAGCCTTGTGGGGCTTTATAGGTCATAACCAGCACTTTGAATTGTGCAGAGAAACAAACTTGAAGCCAGCGAAGCTGTTTCAACAGGGGCATTGTGTGGTTTCAGTAACCTGCCCCAGTTAACAGTGTGGATGCAGCTCTTTGGACCAGCTGAAGTTTCCAAATACTCTTCAAAGGCAGCCCCAAGTAGAGCGCATTACAGTAGTCCAAATGGGATGTAACTATGGAGTTTATCACATGGGGGGAAATCCCAAAAGTAAAAAGAAGCAGTTTTTGACGAGTTTCCGTTTGGATTAACCTCATTTTAACTCCATTTTAACAGTGACGTCATCTGCAAATCTAACCGCTTTTGCATTTTTTTTTTCTAATTTAAAGCCCCATTTCCGCAAGGAATTTCCCCCGTGTGATAAACTCCTAAGGCATGTACCACCATGGCCACATCTGGCATTCAAGTAATGGGTGCAGTTGGTGCACAAGCTTTAGATGTGCAAAAGCAGTGCTGGTCACTGCAGAAACCTGGGCTTCCAAGCTCAAAACTGAGACCATGAGTACATCCAACTGTGAACCTGCATCTTCAAGGGGAGTATAACACAGGCTGGATCCCTATTCCTTGATCTGCGTTCCAGCTGACTAGGAGCACCTCTGTCTTGTCTTGTCTTTAATGCTGCTTCTTGTCACTTCCCCTCTCAAATGTTGTTACATTTTTCTCCATACTTTTTATTTATTTATTTATTTATTTAAACTTAGCTAGTGTGAAGTCTTCCCACCTATAGCAGCTCTTTTATTTTTTTAAACCTTGTTTATTAGCAATAGATCACTGAAATAGAGAAACAGAAGGGAGGGGGTAACACCATTACCATTATGCTACCTCAGAACTTCTTTTTAAAAGCAACACTTCTCTATATTAGAGCTAGATCACCAAGGCGTATCTTCTCCTCTGTCCCTCCCTCCTGTTTTACTGTTTCATCATTTCAGGTTGGAAACCTAACACTAGTTATCTTATCAGCCATAAGGGGGGCAAGGGAGAAGAGGATGAAGCAGAGGTGCCATGAGCCAAATGATTACTGCACTGAATAGTAAGAAAATTTAACCCTCCAGATTTAACACTAAGACAATTGAGAGTTTTTCTTAAAAATTAAAAAATAAAGCAGGAGCCCTTGAAGGTGTCTATTATAAAAAAAATCCAAACCAAAAGTACAACTAGAAACAGGAGGAAAGGTCAAGAGCAACAGGGAGCCTGCAGCCCACATCAACACCACCGCAGCCCACATCAAGTCCCCAAATGAACTAGAATAAATCTTTATGAATGACATTATCTGAATTATTTTCATTGTAGTTCTTTTCATGATAGTTCTTTGTTAGGAAGAAAAACTGGGGGGGAAAGTAGGAAATGAGACAAAGATCTCATGATTAACAGAGTGTGATTGGTTATGCGGGGGGGGGGAGCAGCAAAGATAGCAAAAACCCAACCACAAGAATAAGACATTTGGTCTGTCTGGATGAACCCAAAAGTCTCATCCCTGCATATACTACAGTATTTAACAAGGCAATCTTTCCGCCTTGGTTCCATGATATGATGACAATATTGATTCATCATGAAGAACTGTTGCGAGGTGAGATAATGTATATGTATACGAAGATGGAGGTGGTCTTAGATCCAATGGATCCCATGTCTTCTCAGTTCCAGAGCAGGTCCCAGATTGGTCACCTTACCAATGCCACCTAAGATATTCTTTTCATAAAAGGAGACTTCAAAACAACCCCCATGAACCACAGTGAGAGATGGGGGCACCTCACATCTCCTACCCTGTGTGCCATGAAACAGGAGGTCTCTGGTTCCAGTAGTGACAACATCCTCCCTACTACTTAGGATTGTACTTCCTTTTCTCCAATTCTTTTGGGTCCCATTCCTTGATCTGGAGCCAGATTTAGGCATAGACAATGGGGCTGGTGGAAGTGAACTTCTATGCCAGCCACTCCAGCCTCTGAAAATGCTACACAGGGGAGGCCAAGAGGGGTAGAAAGAAGTAGGTTGTGACACAGGACAGATATTGGAAGGGGAAGGATTCATCCCTCCCAAACTGAATAGAAGCACTTTCCATAAATGGAGCTCTGCCCAGAGAAAGAACCTCTGCCCAATATTCAGCAGAGGTGCTTTCTTATTACTACAACATCCATTCTGCAGGATGCCTTGACCCACCCTCCCTCTTAGTTTTTTAAAGGCTTGAATGGCTGGTATGGGGAGGAGAGTGAAGAGATGTTTACTTCCAGCTGCTCAGTTTAATGTCCCTAAAACAGTGCTTTATGAAGCACTAACTGAATTGTTCTTCCAAAAGTTAAAACTGGGACTTGTTTCTCCAGTTTTTTCCCCTCCTTCCCAGACAACTATCTCAGCAATATATCTCATTAGTTAATGTTCATAAATTCCTTGCTTATTGGAGACACTATGAATTTTTGACTTGTTTAGTAATACTATTTTGCACTTGACTGGTACTATATAACAAGCTGAAACTTTACTGAAATATGCCTTGGGGCCCTTCCAGTATACACACAGCATGGGAAACTCATTTTCAATCTACACCCAAGAAGTGAATTGCTGAAAAGTATAGCCGTTTTTCCTCAACTCTCTCTCAGATCTTTCTCAGCAGGAAATAATTACATGTAATACCAATTTCCTGCAGAATCTCACAAATCCTTCTCTGCAGGGATTTCACCTTTCAGTGGGCTGTAGAATACAGTATACAGCATCTAACTGGAACAGTAGTATTAAACCAGAGGTGTTAGGCATTTATTTATATATTTATTCTGTCATCATGCTCCAGGAAAGATGGAGTGAAATGCATCTTAATGCATCATCTTTGCAAATCCATCCAGCTTCCAATGGTCAAGAGAATAGTTCTTATACCAAAGGTAAAGAAATAAGATATTTGTTTGGACACAGAATGGGACTTAGTGTATTAGAAAGTTGGTTCATACAAGTCTGCAGGTCCCTTGAATTCCATCTGAAGTGTGAATAGCTTCCTTTGGAAAGCATTTGAGTCACCAAAATCTGCACAACTGGTGCCAGCAAAGGCTTCCCTCCTGGTGCAAATATAAGCTTCAGGCAGGTATATATTCATCAAGATGACAGCCAGCAAAGAAGAGGCTGACCTCATTTTTTCCACCCACTACTGCTTAGAGCCCTTGCAGCTGCTGTTTAGATTTTTATATTTTAAGGAATGCTGCACCTTAATTGTATACATCTAATTAACACCATGACTACTTTGACACAAAGTGGATTGCTCATAAGAGGATGAGTTTCAAACAATTTGACAAGTTCTACTCACCCATTTTAATGTACTTCCCACCTCCATCCTACCCTCATCTAATTCTGAAAATCTAGCCAGCTTTGCTTGATCTAGTGTCCTCTGGATGTGTTGAACAGCTGCCCTGATCCATGTGGCCATTTGCTGTGCTAGCTAGGATGGTAGCAGTTAAATTCCCACAAAAACCATTCTACCTTCATTTACAGTCAATGATAAAAAGATTTTTAAAAAATGCATAATACGTTCTGACAAATAAGGACTACTGGACTTGTCCTGCTCCATATTAGTCTAGTGGCACTTATTTTCAAACATTCATTGGGGGTATTGTGTCTCGTAAAACTACCCACCATTTCTCAAAGCCCAGCTTTGTACTATCTCTGCTAAGATGGACATGACTTGAACAAGCCATTTAGACCCACTCTCCTTCCTTTAAAAAAAAAAAAAGTTTGGATCTTTCCAGTGAAAGGTATTCCCCCATAAACAAAGCCCTCTCCTTAGTCTTGGGAGGTTAATTTTTAAAACCACTGAAGCATGTGGCCCTGTTAAAAACAGCATGCCCACCAAGATTTTATAGATGAAAACTGGGACAACATTAGGGTGTGCTCAAGATGGCAAAGTTTATTGATGATGATGATGAACAGGCAAATTAGGAGAGGCTGCAGCAGTTTGCTTTTGCCGAAACCTACTGGGAAGGGCAAGATTCTGTTCCTGGTTCTTCTCTCCCCTCCCTCCACTGAGTTAATAGTGTGTGAACTACTTTTGTATTTTAAACTTAGAGCCTCTGCAGACGGGCGGCTCTGGGCCGCCCTGGGAAGCAGCGGATCGGGGTAGCGGCAACCCCATGCCACGGCCCCAATCCTCCCTTTTGCCGCTCCTTTTAGGGGTGGCAAAAGGCTGCCCTAAGAGCTGGTGTGTGGCTCTTCCTCGTCCTTTTCAGTGCAGCATGTCAGAACGCTGCACCAGGAGGGCATCTTGATGCCATGCACCGTGCATAATGGTGCGCAGTGTCAGGAAAGCAACTGCATGGGGTTGGGGTGGCCGGCGTGCAGCTGCCCCGCCCAAACTCTACTTCCAGGCCAGCCCTTTGGGCCAGTCTGCAGAGGCCCTTCGTTTGCACTAATTAAAGGATGAAAGGGGAAACCTGTCTTGCACCAAATGAGGATGAAGGGGGAAGGTGGGGACAGACAAGAGAAACTGGGACATTTAAAAAGCCAGTGAAAAGAGAGATGACAGAGGATTAATCAGGTCTGAGCAGGAGTATCGCCTTTTCAGTTGTGGCCACCCATCTATGGAATGCCTTCTGCAGGAGAGTTTGCCTTGCATCATGTTCATTTTGGGGGAAACTGGAAATCTGATCTGATCTCCTTTTTCTTCCTTTTCCTTTTCTTTTATCTCTTTAAGAACATAAGGGAAGCTGTGTTGGGTCTGAGAGTGATCCATAAAAGTCTAGCACAGGGGTCGGCAACGTCTTCTTACCTGGGGCCGGTCCGCTGGTCTCCAGGTCTTCCGCAGGCCAAGGGGGGGGAGAAATTGCGCCACACGTGCTCTCGCGCATGTGCATGAATAGTACACCGGAAGTACTGCGCGTGCACACACGCTCACTCACACATGCGCAGTACTTCCGGCGTACTGCGCATGTGCGAGTGAGCCGCGCCTGCCATTTTGGAAAACAAAATGGCGGCAGCGGCACGCACAGCGACAGTGTGCACAGTGGGGGCGGCTGGGGGCGGTGGCAGGACCGGCCTGGGGCCAGTCCAAAGGCCTTGGGGGGGTGGATCCGGCCCCCGGACCATAGGTTGCCGACCCCTGGTCTAGCATCTTATTTCCCAAAACTAGATGCCTCCATGAATTCCACAAATAGGATATAAGGTAATTGCCTTCTCCTGCCAGTTCCTCTAAATCCAGGAGTTTCATGTATCTATAATGGCTTATAGCCATTGGAAGATGTATCCCCATGAAACTATATACGGTATTAACAGAAAATATGAACTAAGAAACAGCCACTAAACAACCTAGACCAGCTTTTCTCAACCTTTTTTTATCCTGCAGGAATAATTTTCAGGTCTGCAGGAATAATTTTCATTTATGAAGAAACCCCTTCATAAATATTATTATATGAACAGCTTTTTCAAAAGTTTATTTTTCCCACTCACAATCTCTCACAGAACCCAAAGCAACCTCTCAAAGAACCCTCATTGAGAAACTCTGACCTAAACAAATATAGAAGATATAGGTATTGTGAAATAAACATCTAGTCTAGATTCTGCATTATCAAATGAATTATCGTCAGATGGCAGGTACATAATGTACATTTGTGTACAGGTGGGATAGGAGACTCAGTAGTGATATCAGGACCAAATTTAGAGGACAAAAGTACAATGCCTCATTCAGTAAAATGAACGGGAAAGGCCCTAAATATATGAGGGTTGGCTCATCACATTTTGAAATATACAGTACACATTGTCATATACACAGCCCCCTGCCAACTCCCCATATGGCTATCAAGCCCAGAATGTAAAAAGTACATGGTCAACAAAGGCTTAAGCTTGGAGGCTAGGGCTTCATAGGCTATATCTGCACTACAAAAATAATCTGGTTTAACACCACTTTAGCTGCCATTGCTCAATGCTATGAAATTTTGGGAAGTGTAGTTTGTGCAGAGTTCTGGTACCGCCACAAGCTACACCTCCCAGAATGCCACAGCATTGAGCCATGGCAGCAGTTAAAGTGGTGTCAAACCAGATTATTTCTGCAGTGCAGATGCACCCATAGTAAAGTACCATCACTCCATGCACTGATACAAGGCAAAAGTAATTGACACAGAATTAAGAATTAATTATTGTGGAGTGCAATTTTAGTTCCCCAAGATGTTAACCCTTTTAAAGGAAACAAAAAATATGCAAGTATGAAAGCTAAACTTGTTAGGGTCCAGCTTTCATTAGCAGAACAACAAAAGTGTGGGGCAGTTTGCAGTTTGTAGTTTAAAAACCAACAATAATGGCTTTAATAAATATTTACATAAAATAACTAAAACCTAATCTAACTGGTGATGATTTGGGTAAAGGTAAAGATAAAGGTATTCCCTGTTGACAAGGCTGTCAAGTTGTGCCTAACCCCCAAAAGCATAGATGCTCACATCCCATTAAATACAATGGCATAGTGAAATGGTGTCCCTTTTATAAAATGGCAAGATCAAGATTTGCTTTTTGGTATATATATTAGTGATTGATATCCATGGATAAGGAATCCATGGATATGGAGGGCCAACTGTATTATAATTATAAAGGTAAAGGTATTCCCATTTGACAAGTCGTGTCTGACTGTAGAGGGCAGTGCTCATCTCCATTACTAAGCTGAAGAGCCAGCGTTGTCAGAGACTACTTTGTGATCATGGGGCCAACATGATTGCACAGAATGCTGTTTACCTTCCCACCGAAGTGGTACCTATTTACCTACTTGCATTTGCATGCTTTCGAACTGCAGCACTTGGGCTTTGAACTGCCGATCTTGCAATCAACAGAGTCAGCGTCGTAACCACTTGAGCCACTGCATCCCTGATGGTTTGGGTAAGGGACTAAATTTCACTATCTTTTACATAGCAGGAAGATGGGACAACAACTTACTGACTGCTGACTGCAGTTACTAGTGGTTTAGAATCTTCAGAGAGAGCTGTTATACTGCCTCCAAGATTCATTGACCAAAGTTGCATGATAGTTAGAATGAGAGAGAGGGAGGGAGTCCCTATATAAATAATGAGGGAAAGGAGAATGTAAACATAAATTCTCCAACACTACCTCATAAGCCCTTTCAGCAGCTAAACCCTTCCTAGACAGACTTTTAAATAATATCAATAACTAAGCTACTTTACAAATGTAATGTGATGGATGACTTCATTCCCTTTGTGGCACAGCTGTAACTGTTAGTTACTTCTATAGTGAACAGGTGTGTAGTGTGGCCTTGCTCCATAGCTGAAGAGGAATATTACATGTTTCAAAGGTTTAATAGTGATTTGTCTCATGCTGGTGCCTTGTGCTGTTGTGGAAGGAATTGAAGAGGAGTGTTTTATGCCAAGTGCTCATGGCTTGTAGCCTTCAAATTTTTTTTAAAAAAGTAACAAAAAGTCACTATTTTAATTATATTTGAGAAATATAGAAAGCAAATAGTTTTATAGATAGATATAGATATAGATATAGCAACATTAATGGTAATTAACCGCTTAGTGAGGGTTGAGTCTCTCTTGTCCAGAATTCCAATTCTGAAATACTCCAATATCCAAATACTCCAAAATTATTAAAATATATTATGTATAAAAATATTAAAATATATTATGTATAAAAGATACCCGATTGTGTTAATACAATGAGTGACCTTGGGCCCTGGGGGACCTTGGGCAAGTCAAATGCTCTCAGCCTCAGGGAAAGGCAATGGAAAACCCACTCTGAACAAATCTTGCCAAAACTCCATGGTAGGTCATCACAAGCCGGGAACAACTTGAAGGCATACAACAACAATACACAAATATTCCAAACTTTGAAAAAAAATCCCAAAGTCAAAACTTCTGGTTCCTTATTTCAGATAAGAGTCAATTTTTAATTAATTTCGAAAGTAATTTTCTCAAGCATTGATCAACATTAATGGCAGGACATCTTCTTTCATTGTACTTGCGGACTGGGCTGTAACTAGGATAGGAAGCACTGGGCAAACAAATGTCACACACACAAACACATAAAGCACCTGCCAACTTCCTGACCCTCTTGAGAAGGCAGCTTTGCTCTGCCTATAGGCAGGGCCACCCTGCTCCTGTACAGGTGGAATGGATGGCTCTGATGGTTATGAATGTTATGAACATGGGTGGGAACTGAAGAGGGTAAAGTCCAATTACACGCCACACATCTTTAAATCTCTGTGTGTATGATTCACATATCAGTAGGAGGCTAAACAGACTCAGAAAAGCTGGTATGTCTGCAAAGGGATTAGTTACATAACTGAAATACCAGATGAGTGGGTTCTGTCTATGCTTCTACCTGAAGCATATGTTCTGCTCAATCCCTCCCACAACTTGATTGTGAGAGGGCTGGACAGGTTATTATTTATGTCAGTGCTGACTGGTACTACCAGTCATGCCTCTTCAGTAAGAAAGATAGATTCAAGCCCAGCATTCTTCCCCCACAACATATGTATATGATGAGATAATACACATCTGGCACTGAACAGACATTGGGACTCTTAATCTTTGTCATGCAGCTCCGAGCAGAGCAATCTTTACAACTGTATATAGTACAAGATAGGATTTTCCAATAAATCAATCACATTGCTCATAGTTTTAAAAAATTAAATTCAGAACTTTTTTTTATAACTGCGACTATCAAGAATTTAAGAAAATGCTTATAGATCAAAACTCTTTTCCCAATAACTACTTTACACACTCATATAAGGTGTGCCATACTCTCCAACTGTCCTGATTTGGCAGAGTCATTCCCAATTAGTCCTCTGTCATCCTACTTTTTCAGCTGCTTTTCCAGTGCCCCAGTTCCTTTCTCCACTTTCCCCCTTTGTCCTCAGCTCATTTCAGTTGCTGCGAACTGAGTTCTAAAAGCAAAAGAAAAGCATCTGCACTCAACTCAGTAAAGGAGAGGAGGTGGTGGGATTTGCTATTCCCTGTAGACTAGGGTTCCCTGGTGAACTTAGGGACAGGGCTCACCTCTTAATGGTTGAAGGAAAAATTTCAGCAGGTATTGCTTGTGCAAAAAGCAACCCCTATTGAGTTTTCCTCTCAAGTCAGCACTAACTTTTCTGCACAACCATTAAAGGAAAGGAACCCTGCCTTTTATTCCACCTTACTATAGTCCCAGGAAAAAGCAAACTCTTGCAGCCTCTCCTAGCTAGCATATTCTTTCTCAATAAGTCAATATCCTCAGTAATAGGAATCTATCATCTGGTGGATCACAGATATGGATGGAGCAGTAAAGGAGAGATGTTGGTTGATATTTTGCATGGTGGCGGTGATTGTAACCTCATCCATCAATTCATTTATAGTACTTCTTTATCGCCTCCCAGTCCACAAGGCAATCCTGAGGCAATTAACAAATAAAAACCAATGGAAACAATACAAAGATAAAAACAAGGAATAAATGAATAAGCACTCCTCCATGTGCTGCTTGGTGGAAAGAAAAGGGAAGAAGCATCCCTTTTGGGAGTTAGGGCTGGAGCGTCTCCTGGAGAAAGGGAGCCTTCATGGTGGTGGGTGCCATATGATAAGATAAGCAAATCATGGTGGGTTAGGAGTGGAAGAAAGAAAGGCCTCTTCCTCTCCTCTCCTCTCCAAAAGGCATCCATGCTTTCCATACTCTGAACCTTCCTCTCCCTTCGGGGTGGATCTCTGTGGGGCTATGATATGCAGAGGAAGATTCAAGGGGAATAGTTTCCTTCCTTGCTAGAGGGGGAGGAGGCCCAGGGCAGAGTCTCTGCTTCCTAGAGAAACAGAAAAGGTTGAAGTGAGGGGGCAGAAGAGCCTCCTTCCAACCTCCTTATTCCTGGAAGGAGAACTAGAGGGAAGCTCTAGAGCAGGGGTCCCCAAACTACAGCCCGCGGGTCGGACCCGGCCCGTCGAGGCCTTCCTACTGGCCCACGGCCGGTCCTGCCGCCACCGCCGCTGCCGGATGCCATTTTGTCTTCCAAAATGGTGTCCAGAGTCGTGCGCATGCGCGCGCACCTCCACCTCCCCAGAAGATCTGGGGGCCAGCGAACCGGCCCCCGGATCAAAAATTCTGGGGACACCTGATCTAGAGTTATCTTGGGGGCAGAAGAGAAGACTTTCTTGTGGAAGAAGAGAAGGAAAGGCTGGTGGATGGAAGAAGTTAAGCCACCAACCTTTGGGGGGATTTGGGGTGAGCATGATTGGGCTGAGAGAGGCAAGACTGGGGGGCAAGGAGGGGGTTCCTAAACAGAGAGTCCTCCCCACTCCAACCAAACCCTCCCCAGTCTTCCTTCCTTACCCTCTCATATTTGGAGGCAGAGCGGAGGTCCTTCCTTGGACATGGTTGTGGCATTGAAGAAGTGCCACTCTCATTTAGCCTTTCAGGATGATGGCAGCTCTCTTTAAAAAAACAACAGCCATGCCTTGATCCCTTTCCTCTTGATATATATTTTGATATATGTAAGTTCTGCTTCGTAATAGTGCTAGTGCTTCATAATATATAATCTTCTTAATATATAATCTAGATAAGGCATTTTAATATGGTGTGTGTGCTTTAATTATGTTTTTAACTTTTGTATGTTTTTGTGGTAATTTTATACTATTGTAACTAGATGACTTTAATTGTTTTTACATTTTTATTGTAAAGTTTTTGAAGTGTTTTTATCTTGTGAGCTGCCTTGGGTCCCTTTCTGGAGGAAAGGCAGCACAGAAATGAAGATAGATAGATAGATAGATAGTGCATATAGATGTTCATACACACAAAATGCAGCTAACAAACGAATAAAAAATACGTAAAGGGTCATGGTGGTTTTCTACTTAATTCTGTCCCATACCCAATTCAGTCTGAAAACAGCAGTTGGAAAAACTCTTGTCAAGTTTATTTTAGCTTTCCTTGCTATAATGTGATTCCTTTCTTCCCAGGGAAGTAAACCTAATATGGAGAAAAGAAACAAAATAGTAGCAGAAGGTATCAATGACTGTTCAGAGAAAAAACACAGAAAGCCACACTGTGTAGTGGATTAAAATGTGCTGAGGTTAGAAGCTTACCAAAGCTAGGACTCTTCTCCTTTGCAGGCAGCCCTTTTATAAAGTGTACAGGCCTGTCAAAGAAGACAGATAATCGAATTTTCAGCAGGATTTTTTCAGCTCACTGTGACCTATGATTTCGTTCTCCCTGAATAGGTGATACCAAGCAAACAAGAGCACTAAGGTCCTGTTGTTCCAGGCTAAACCAACAGTCAAGCAGAGCTACTGGTAAAACCTTGTTTTATTTCTCTGAGCTGAAGTTCTGACTGATTACTCTTAGTATAATTTCTCCCTACTCCTGCCATCCCATTTCTTTAAAAAGGAACACAAATCATTCTCTGAAGCAATAGAGAAATTTTTCAAACTGATGAAACACATCAGATAAATATGAGCTATTCGTTAATTACGGCCATTTAAAAAATGCTATTATAGTCAGTGCTCTGTATCCATGGATTTTTTTATCCATGGAGTCAAGCACCCACGGTTTGAAAATATTTTTAAAATTTATAAATTCCAACAAGCAAACTTTGATTTTGCCATTTTATATAAAGGGCATCATTTTATACCCCACTGTATTTAATGGGACTTGAGCATCCATGGATTTTGGTATCCACGGTGGGGGTCCTGGAATCAAACTCCAGTGGATACCAAGGGCCCACAGTAGTCCAAAGGTTATGGGCTAAAAACAAAGCTCACCTACAACACTGAATCCTTTCCACTACTATCTGTTTGTGTTTGTATGTCAAATGTTTGCCACATTTATGGTAAATCCACTTTTATTGATTTAATAGGTTCCTGTGCTTCTGTAATTTCAATTATGGAAAGCTCATGTCCTCCAACATTTCACAGATAAAAACTGGGACATGTGTGGTCAGGCAACATTGGAGTGTGGTCATGATAGCAAAGGTTGTCAGTGAGGAAGAACACACAAGTTAAGTGAAAATGCAGTAGTTTGCTTTTGCCAGAGTCTGCAGGGAAGGGCAAGATCCCACTTCCTCCTCTCTTCTCCCTCCACTGAATTACTTGAGTGCAAATATCTTTGGCACTCAGTTTGCAGCAACTGAAGTAAGCTAAAGGCAAAGGGGGAAGGAGAGATGAGGAGAGTGAGAAACTGGGACATTTCAAAAGCAATTGAAAGGTAGAATGACAGAGGGTTAACTGGGACTGTTCCCGCAAAATCAGAATAGTTGGAAGGTATGAAATCTTATCGGGGCTTTCTTGCTAGGAAGGAAAGGCAACATATACATGGGTGGCTAAATCTGGGTATTTTTAACTACTGAATTGCATACATTGCAGTGTATCTGAGTGAGATTAAGAGCCTCTTCACACTATGATACGCTATGATTCCACTCTAACTGCCATAGCTGCATCCTATGGAATCCTGGGACTTATAGTTAGTATTATTATTATTATTATTATTATTATTATTATAGTTTATTTCTAAAGCGCTGTCAATATACACAACGCTGTACAAAAAGAAAATCAAGTATAAAATAGAATAAAAACCTGCCAAAGGCGTACAATCTAAAATACACACAATAATAAAATAATAAAAGTCAATTAAAACAAAAAATAATACAACAGTTAGTTAACAACACCCACCCAGGTGAGGCAATAAAGCTTGAGATTTCTAAATGTCCCTCCCAGAACTGCAAATCCCAGGATTCCACAGGATGCAGCAATGGCTATTAAAGTGAAATTACAATGATATGATTTGGTAGTGCAAAAGGGTCCACAGAAAATAATGCTGCAGCAGGTAAATTAATCCTTCTAGTTAAATATGTTCCCTTAGCTAGTTCATCTCCAGTTACTCTTAGCTGGTGGAAATACGTTCAGGCTTGTTGTTTTTCATTTGGTGGTGGAGAACCGATTGGGGTCATTTGGTTTTAAGAAAGGTCAACTGGCCCCAGATTATTTAAACCCCAAGCTGATAAGTGGAAGCAGCGCATCATCAGGGCAAGCTAGTCTTGAGATAATCATTTCTGGAAGCATAGATAAGACCACCTTGAATGTGTCCCTTTGAAAATTGGTAAGGAAAATTGAGTAATGGAGAGAAATGACAGAGTTCAAACTAGGGTATAAATACAGAAGTAATTCCCATACTTGTATATATGTGAATTAGTAATGCTTGGATGACCCACCAAGATAAATTAAATAGAGAACTGAGAAAGTGACCCCCCCCCCAAATTACGCAGCTTTCTTAGCTATGAATCAAAATACCATGTTCTCATACTGATATCAAGTCTACATGTTACAAAATCTATAGTTTGCCCATGTGTACAGCCCATGTGGATTCTGTCTCATCTTTGCAAAAATCTAATGTTCAATTAACCCTTGCTGAGAATGAAGTCTTACCTCAGGGTCACAGGTTAGTAGCTTTTGTCTGGTGAAGATCAGTGAAAATTTGGTATCTCAAATCTCTTGACAAAAGATGCCTTATGTAGCCAAGTCCAAGGAATAATACATAGCTAGAGCAGGTAGGTGGGCAGACAGGCCAACAACACAGGGAGATTGCCCAGGTACCTCCTTTGGTTAAAAAATACCCACATTGAAAGTGTGTCACTTATCTCAAAGATCTATAGGAGGCATTTGCCATAGGATTTGCTTTATGGGACCACAGGGTTACTGGGAAAATTTTGGACTATAAGGCTCATGTTCCAGCTCTAACTACATGCAGTTGCTTTTTGCTAGCCTGGTGAATAAGGTGCTTAGAACCAGTGCCAGGCATGATTTGATTTTTGATTATTATTACTTTATTTTATTTTATTTTTATTTTTTGTGCTTAAAAGCAAATTAGTATTAAAGGAATACTGAGTATATTTTCAAGAAGTTCCTCTCATTGCCTTCTTTTGCACATGTCCACAGAAGCAACATATAGTCACAACTGTATAAAGCCTGAAGCAATTTACCCATCTTTGTATGGAAAAGATTTTTCTGGACTCACAGATCTTCCAGTAGATGCTGCAAGTGGAGAGACGAAAAGCTAGAATAATCAACACTGACATAATCACAAGATGCTTGGTTGAACATGAGGCATAACTAGGCAGTGGCTACAAGCATCCCTATGAGGATAATGGGCTTGCACAGTCAATTTGAATGAAGAATTCTTTCTACATCAGAAATTAAATGGTAGAAAAATGTGTCTAAATGCCCAACCCGTGATTCCCGGATTGTCAATTTGTTTAGATTTAAATTGATGGGTATCCCCCTGATTCCAGTTGACTTGGATCTCACTGCCAATTGCAGTGTGACTCTTTTCTCCATGGAGAAGACTCACTGAGCAAAACTGCTTTAAACAACTGAATCAGAAACGAAGGTGTGGGAGAAAGAAAGAAAATATTGGAGAGGAGATTTGTAATAAAAGTTCCGATATCAGTCATATAAAGACAGAAACTCAGTTTCCAACAAGACATATGAGAAAGCTGATATGTTTTCAGAAATGGGAAACTATCCCTTCTTAGGTCCACATAAAATTCTTATTATTATTCTGTTTATTTCTATCCTGCCTTCCTCCCAGTACAGGGAGCTAGAATATTCTAGAGACGGTTAACAAATTGAAAACAGTCTAAGTTAAAATAGTATAAAACATTAAAAATTCAAAGTTTAAAAAACAATTAAATAATTCAGAAGATTAAAAACATTACATTATTAAACTTTAAAAATTTTAAAACTCTTTAAAATGAGTTCCATTGTAGGACTTGAAGCTCCAAAAGAGAAATGCAAAAGTAGAGAAATGCAGAAGTAGACCTAAATGAACTATCAAATTAAAACAAGCACACATGCAAATAAAAGCCTGTACCTTCTACAATTATATGGTTCTCTCTATAATTGGTATATATTGAGGCAAAGTCAAGTTTGGTGCATAGCAGAGACAGAGTGATGGATCTTTGGAGTTCCCTCCCCAGAGAAATATGCATGACTCTAACAAAATAGGCCTTTAAAAGAACCTGCAACACTTTTCTATTTCAGCCTATGTTTGATTGATGTGCTGATTACTCAATGCTATTTTTTTATCTGTCCTCACCCACTGATATGTTTTACATAGAGAGCATCATCAATATGACTTTGTCTAAAGCTGATGAAGTTCTTTATTATATCACATCAAAAGAAGTTTGGTAATTGGGTGATATAAAATCACAGTCAATAATGAAATAAAATGTGTCACTTCTTATTAGAAATTTGGGAAAATGTTCTTTGTGATGTTATTATACATAAATTGTGAAGTGCTTTGGGAGAATCTGAAAGGTCAGTTAGACGTCTTTTAAATGAATAATGAAGAAAGTAGGGAATCTGTGGGCCTCTACAGACTCCCCTGTGTTTTCCTTTACCAGAATGACTATCATGAGCTACTCTGTAAACAGACCAGTAGCTTTTGATGTGAAACAGTGGAACACTACTTTTTCCTGACATCCTTCAATAACACTATGAGTTAAGCTCAAAGCCAGGCACACTGATTCCCCTTCTAGCCTAGTCAAGCTCTTACTCCTCTGGCGTAAACCCAGAAGTATCTGTTTTCTAAGGGAGTTCTCATTTACAAAGAACTGCTCAGCAGTTCCAAAAACGTGAATGCGTGGAATATAACTCAACAGTACCATTTTCCTAAAGATGCTTATTAAGGCTATAAAGACACTTAAAAAGCAAAACAAAGTTTTGCAAATAAACTAGAAAGCAAACTCACACAAGACCCTTGTTTTTCCTATATGTGTAATCCGAATCCTTTTTAAAAGGGATAACATACTTTCTGGCAATTCTTCATGAATATTTTCCACAAACGTTCATTTTTCCACATGAACAGACTCTGACTATGTGTGTATGTGTGTGAATTTTAAACTAACTCTTGATAGGAAGTTAGAAAATTCTTGGCACTATTATGTAGAGTTAAAATGACATCAGCTTGACTTTCTATACTGAAACGTAACTACATTTCTTTGTTCTGAACACACTGACTTCAGGGCTGCATCTTTCCTGCAGCCCTTACCATATATAGGATATGAATCTAAACTGGCCTTCTGTATTCAGAATAACCTTGATTTCCTGGCTACAAAGATGGCAATTTTTTCTATGATTTCTCTTGACACAAAAAATAATTGCTCTCTGCATTAAAGATATGTATACATCTGTCAGTCTATCGGCTTCACAATTATTGTTGCCCAGTCCTGAGCATCAGAACACTTTGCATCTTCAAATATGGGTCTCTTCAAACTAGTAAAAACAAGAATGAAAAGCAGTTTAGCTAGCAAATGTATCATGATACCAACTTTTATGGACTACAGATGCTTCATCAGATACATAACATTTTATCCTGAGTTACAGTTGTGTATATGAGTTACAATTGTGTATATGAGTTACAGTTGTGTATATACATACAGAAGGAGGTTATAAACATATAAGAGGAAAATGAAACACAAATATGGGCAGTGATAATTAACAGTGGCCACTGACAAAACTGCTTTTGTCAAGTTTGAAACTTCTCCACGCTTACAAAAGTGTGTGGTAGGGCAGTGGAGGACAACATATCTTTCCGTAGTTTAAAGTTGTTTAATCTTCTAGCTTGGCTTTCTTATGCTTTTTATGATATTATTGCTATACAGTATTATTTTGGTGTCTTGTATACCCACTTGGGCTGCATCTGGACTGCAGAAATAATGCAGTTTCACACTGCTTTAACTGCCATGGCTAAATACTATGGAATTCTGGGACTTGTAGTTTGGTTGGCACCAGAGCTCTCTGTCAGAAGCTAAATATTTCACACACTTACTATTTTCCATGGAATTGAGCCATGACAGTAAAAGATGTGTCAAACTGCATTAATTCTGCAATCCAAATGCAGCCTTGGTGACATCTGCAGAAAACTGATGTATATTTTTAAAATTGTCCTTCCCCTTACCAGTTACAGGTTGGATTCAGAGTTGACTATTAAGTCAAGTGAAATTAGTGGGACTAAAGTTAATAATGAGTAGCATAATGCCCATTGATTTCAGTAGGGATGCCCTAATTAATTAATTATTAATTAATTTCTATCCTGCCTTTCTTCCAATATAAGATCTAAAGTAAGACTACCTTTGGACCCAGCCACCCTGTAGCATTTTGCTGGTCTGTGAAATGTCACATAAATAGGGATCATTTAGCATGCTTATCACCAGGGCTGACTGCTGCCTTCCCTGTCTGCAAGACAGTGAATCCACTCTATGTTTTATTCCAGATGGTAAAGGCACTATGCACTATCCAAGGTACAAATCTCGATTTCAAAAGAGATTTGCCACCTTGGATAGCCCCTTTAACCCCTGGATATCCTGTTTAAACCCTGCTAAGGGCTTATCCAAAAAGGGGGGAAATTCCCTGGAAGTATTGAGCCTTTCTAATTCTTTTTGCTTTCATTTTACCTGCATATTCATAGTCATATCTGCATCAAAACATTTTCTTAAAATATCCCAAATTGCCTTCCTTCCCCTCCCTTGAGTCCTTCCTTCTTTCCCTCCCACTAATCAAGTGTCAGGCCTAGACTCAGGCAACATTTCAGAAGTTGATATCACCAATTTCCACTGAGCCCTTTTTAATTATCATTCAGGAATTATCATCAAAGTGTTAAAGGGCTTTAGCAATATTACACTAGTTAAGCATTGGGATCATTGCTAGCATTCCTCTTTCCCTTGTTTGAGCTCTATTTAATCTTGCTATCCTGGGAACAGTCACTGTGTTTCTTGATGGTTGCCATCTTAGCTAGTTTTAAGATAAGACAGCCAGCCAGCCATAGAGAGGTACGTTTCATTTTGGGAAATAATTTAATCTGACCTGGGGACCCAGATCATGTTAGCTGAATTTAGTTTCCATCGAGCTGAACTGCATCTACACTGCAGAATTAATGCAGTTGGATGCCGCTTTAATTGCTGTGGATTAATGATACTGCATTCTGAGATTTGGAGTTCTGTGAGATATTTAGTCTTCTCTATCAGAGAGATCTGGTGCCACAACAAACTACAAATCCCAGGATTACTTAGGATGGAACTATGACAATTAAAGTGGTGACAAAATGCATTATTTCTGCAGCGTGGAAGCACCCAGAGTCATGACTTAAGTTCTGTTTATTTAAAAGGGAATCAAATACTCATTTGAACCAAATATTACAACTAATAACTTCATTCAAATTGTACACATGTGAACTGGTCTTCATGCAATGTATAGGGAAGGGAGGGACTACTCCAGTTACTAAGTGGGATAAAACAAGTTTGGGAAAAACTATTTTAGATCTTAGCTCTATCAGCAAGCAAGGGTCACTGTGAAAAATGTGAAATGTAGGTGTGGAGAATGACAGTGAAAATAGTCTGCTTACCCAGGAGCTAGTTAGGTATATGTTACGGATAGATGTAAAATAAAATAGAAATGAGGATTGGGCATTTAAAAGTTAATGCAACCTAATTCTGTAATATGGAGTAATATGGAGTACTGGTGGTTCAAAGCCTTTTTTAAAAGAAAAACTGGGCTAGTCAGGGACTACAGCGCTGAAGTGATACTGAGTTCAGTGTTCAGAGTAAAGTACAGGTTTCATCAGAACTACTCACAAGCACTAACCAGATGACATGAAATGACACACTTCACCTTGGCTCCATCACGTGGAATCCTGGGATGTATAGTTTAGTAAGGTACTTAGAACTTTCCGCTCCAGTATGGAGGAGTGTAGGCACACTTAGAAACCTATAAAAAGATATGTTCCTAACAAATGGTAAGGGTTCCTTTATGGAAAGTTGGTTGGATGTTTGACTTGAGTTAGACTGTACATTAGAACTATCATCTAGAAAGGCCGCAGAGAGCTGAGAAATGACCATTAAGCAAACAACATAAATTATCTGTAGGACTGGACCAAACATTCATTTAAAACATAAATTAAGTCAACAATACTGCCCACTAAGAACTCTCCCTTACAATCACATGGTATGTGGCAATTACACCAATAGGGCAAGATCTACCAGTTCCACCTGGTAGAAGAACAGTATTTTCTCAGCATTAAATGATGTGATTTGAGTGGTGGGATTATGCAATATGTCCACAAGAAAAATCCTGTATTTTGAAGGAAGATTTTTAGGTCTATGGGAGAGGAAGAGAATAATATCTATATTTAGGAAGGAAAAGGGCAAGAACCCCCACAAATGACCTTTTTAAAAAATCCACAACAATGATAGATACAGTGGACACCATTTGGATTAATTCACCAGTAGAGGGGGGATGAGGACATGACAGGTATGGTAAAGCCTCCTTCAAAAGTTAGTAAGCAATTACTTTGTCGGCTATATACCGGTATATTTTAAAACTGTCACTGGTTTCCAGTCATGGAGGGGGAGAGGGGTTCAGGATTCCCTCTCATTATCTGTACAACACAGAGAGAAGAAAGAGGGAGCAGGTACTGTTTGCACAGTTGAATAGCATGTATAGAGTTCTTTTTAAACGGTATTTGTAACACTGCTGTTATTTGCATTTCAGTATAAAAGAGGTTTTTCATCAGAAATGAACCCTCACTGTGCCTTTGAAAGCAACTCAGCAGACAGAGAGGTGCTTAATTATCCAGCAGTGTTGCATTAAAGAAATACTCCAGAACACAGGGCTGTCTTGTTACTATAACAGCATTAAGCTGTACACTGTAAACACAGCTAGTGTGATCAAGTCAGGCACAGCTTCAGCCGCTGGCACAGAGGGATTACACCAGTGGCAGGCATATCCTGAAAATAAAATAAGACTGTGGTGGAGCATTAGACTATCTCAGCCAGGGCAACATCCAGTGTTGCCACTGTCCTGAGCCTCACTGTTTCCTAAACACACATGCACACATCCTTTTTCTCCACGTGTCACAAATGTGCTGGTATGACACTGTCCATTCAGTATCCTGTCATTGTTTCACTAAGGTTGGGCATACAAAAATAGGCATAACATCAGCTGAACAATTCAAAGTCCTGAATACTTTGCCAGAAGTGCTGTTCAAAATAGTAGGAAACATTTTATGGCCATTTCCACACATTAGATAGAAAAGAAAATCTTTACCTCGAAAGCAAACAGGGAGACACCTTTCCTCTCATGGATCAGAAGAAGCAGGATAAAACCCACACCAGGATAGATTCGTCTGCTGAGAGTTCTTTCAATCCCACTTCAGCTAGCGGCTCTAAGTTTGCACTCTGAATAGAGGCTGTGTTATTTTAACCGCAGGATTTCTAGTCATGGGGGGAGGAGAGATGGATTAGGTACGTTTGCAATCTAATGCTTTGCGTTCACTGCACAAGAAGAGATCAGCCTGAAGCTTGCTGGAAAGAAGAACTTTTGTGTGTGTGTCAAGAGATACATTTCACGAGACCCTGCAAGCCAATTATGCCTAAACTAACATGCTAAAGAACTGTAAAATTCCGGAGGAATAAGATAATATGTGTGTGTGTTCTTTCCCAAATAAAAGGCATGTGTGGAATTTCTTGCCAGAGACTGACCCAAGGAAGATTGAGCAGATATATCCATGTGGGCCAACCTGTATATAAAGATCAAGGTGTGCATGTTACAGAAGAGCATCTCCAACATCTGTCCATTTGAAGTATTATATTTTGGGAGTCTACACAATAATTTCTTGCATTATCAGCTCAGTGCAGAAATGAATACAAGAGAGCACTAATTCAACATTTTCTTACTTTCATACTACAGTGGACCCTTGATATCCGCTGGGGTTTGGTTCCAGGATCCCTCATGGATAACAAAATCCATGAATGCTCAAGTCCAGGGGTAGGCAACCTGTCCCCTTTAAGGGCCGAGGGACTTCAGCTCCCAGAAGCCTCAACCGTGTTGGCCAATAGTCCCATGTTGGCCAATAACTCCTGGGATTCTGGGAACTGAAGTCCCTCGGCCCTTAAAGGGGAAAGGTTGCCTACCCCTGCTCAAGTCCCTTTAAATACAGTGGCATAGCAAAATGGTGTTGCTTATATAAAATGGCAAAATCAAAGTTTGCTATTTGTAATGTACCATATATACTCAACTATAAATTGACCTCATGTATAAGTCGAGGGCAGGTTTTTGGGCGGAAATTATGGATTTTGATTTAGATAAGTTGATGGTAAGACTTAGAGGCATGTAGCAAAAAATGTAAAGGATGAAGGAAAACTAATTTTGTCACTATTAGGATGCTGAAATCCTATTTATAACCACTGGTAACATTGTTTTCATTACTTATTTTCACTTCTTATCTTCTATCTTTTATTTAGTATGTGATTATTGCAGATTTTCCCCAATATTTTTCGAAATACTTTAAAATTGGTGACCATTCACTTAGTAAATTGGAGTAATTTAGATGTCATGAGGTTGTTACAGTTTATTTATGTTTTTTTTTTAATTGATATGTTGAATAGATAATTGACATTCACCAATAGACAATGGATACTGGATTTATACAAAGCTTTGAGGAAGCTTTGATTAGGATTAG
The DNA here is from genome assembly GCA_026167975.1 of Phrynosoma blainvillii. Lineage (NCBI taxonomy): Eukaryota > Metazoa > Chordata > Lepidosauria > Squamata > Phrynosomatidae > Phrynosoma > Phrynosoma blainvillii. Next base: position 22,698,008 of record JANUYF010000005.1, read on the forward strand.
GATTCAACTGTAATTGGATTGTTTGATTGTTTGACTGTCTTTTTTATGTTTTTAATAATAAACATTTTTTTAAAAAAAGAATGAAGGAAAACAATGCCAAAGTAAAAAATTCCAGCAGACATAACTGTTCATAACCACCCTAAAGGCTGGGTGGATAAGAGGCTAGAAGAGAGGTCAGTGCTTCCAGAACAGATTACACTTTTGTCTTTCACCAGGAGTGGTTCATTTTTATGATTTAAAGTGCAGAACTTACATTGACCCGTGGATAAGGTTTTTTGGGCAGAGAGATGCAGTGGCTCAAGTGGTTAAGATGCTGATTCTGTTGATTGCAAGATCACCAGGTTGGCAGTTTGAGATCTGGGTGCTGCATGATGGGGTGAGCTCCCATCACTAGTCCCAGCTTCTGCCAACCTCGAAGTTCGAAAGCGTGCAAATGCAAGTAGATAAAAGATACCACTTCGGTGGGAAGGTAAACAATATTTCTGTGCAATCATGCTGGCCACATGATCACAGAGTAGTCTCTGACAACGCTGGCTCTTCAGCTTAGTAACGGAGATGAGCATCACCCCCTATGGTCGGACATAGCTTGACAACCTTGTCAACGGGGAATACCTTTACCTTTATAATTATAATACAGTTGGCCCTCCATATCCATGGATTCCTTATCCATGGATTCAATCACCAATGGCTGGTGATTTTGATTTTTGATAAACAGAGGCTGGATGGCCATCTGTCGTGGATAGTTTGATTTTGAGTTCCTGCATGGCAGGGGGTTGGACTGGATGGCCCTTGTGGTCTCTTCCAATTCTATGATTCTATGAATTATATATATATATATATATATATATATATATATCCCAAAAGCAAATCTTGATTTTGCCATTTTATAAAAGGGACACCATTTCACTATGCCATTGTATTTAATGGGATGTGAGCATCTAAAGATTTTGGGAGATCCTAGGGTGCCCCTCTCCCATAGTATACTGCAGCTGCTGCCAATGACAAAATTTCCTTTACTGATGTTAGGGGCTAAAAAAGATACTATTTGGTCAGAACAGAAAACATGTTACCAAGGCCATAGTTGGCCAAAGCTAGACCATAGAAAGGAAAAAACAAAACAAAACAAAACAAAGGAGGCATAAAACTCACATCAGTTTGTGTCCCCAGTCACATCCGTCAATCCTTTCAGAATTATGTCCCAAGAAATAAAGTAAAGTAAATACTGGAACTTCAAATAGGTTGCTGAGACACAATTCTAACTTTCAGTAGAGGTGAACAGAGAAGGAAGAAGCTCAGGCAAGCAAGATACCAGAAGGCAAAAGACTAGCAAGCAACCCCCATACAAACATCTAATGCAAAACCAGCCTGGTTTTTCTAGAAAGCTTAATTATATTATAGGTCCTTCAGGTAATCATACTGCAGCTGGTCAACAAGGAACAGGTGGGACTGAAGCATAAGAACACAACAGGGCCAGGAAAGCCCAGTCAGTCACGCTACTTATTCAGTTGTTGTATAAATTTGCCCTTTTAAGAACAACAAAATTAAAATGCACCCCTCAGGTTTCCACATTTTTGTTGCCAGAATGTAGGCACGGGATCTGGCTTGCAAGAACAGGGAAGCTGCTAACGTGTCATAACACAGACATGTGTGCTACAAATAATTACAGCCATAATTAAAGGCAAAGATTAAGATCAGACTGGAAAACTGGTTTGGAACATCAATATTAGATCCTAGGCTTATGGTAATATATGCCTCTTATATTATCATATTTCGCAGAGTGAGAGCATTGTGCTTCCATACACACCTCAGTAGAAATGATTAAAAATCACTATAATTAATATTCATTTAAAAGGAATCTTTAAAATCAAGTAATTGTTGGAAATGTAACCAGAACGTAGGCTCATGGATGCACGTTTGGTGGAAATGCTCGAAAATGAAAACATTTTGGAAGAAGGTTCACATCTTAATACAAGAAATTTTGAAAATCAGATTCGAACTCTGTCCAGAGCTTTATTTGTTAAATATGACGAATAAGTTAGGACAGACACTTGAGAAGAGATGTTGGAGAACAATACTTTATATGATAACGGCTGCTAGATTATTGGTTGCCCAAAAATGGAAGAAAGAGCAAACTCCTACAATAGAGGAATGGTTAACAAAACTAATGGAAATGAAGGAAATGGACAGGTTGACGGCTTTAATTAATCAAAAAGATATTATTAAGGTGGAAAAAGAGTGGGCTCCAATTGATGAATATATTAAAGTAATTTGGGGATGAAATAGCAAAGTTAACATATAGAGTTGAAATTGATTTCATTTAAAGGTATAAAATGACTAAAATGATAGTAGAATAATGAGAGCTAATAGATAGAAGGTATATGAAGTAGAAGAGGTGATAAGCTGAAATAAATCTGTACATACTGTCAAAGAACTATGGAAGTTTTTGTTAAGTGGTGTTAAGTGGTGTTATGTTAGGTTGTTAGATTAGTTATGTTATTTTGTTTATTGTTAAGTTATGTTTTTTTGTTCTTTTTTTTTGTCTGTGTTATGTACGTTATATATGTTATTTTAATAAAATTAATAAAATAAAATTAAAAAAAAAAGGAATCTCCCTCTTTGAAAATAAAGCACATGAAATTAATACAGAGGTCTGTTGGGAGGAAATACAACCACAATGAAAACTAGAATCAGTTCTAATCCATCCTTTGAAGCAAACGCACCCAGGTTTAGTTCCATTTAGAGGAAAACCCAGATCTATAAATAACCAAATAATATGAAAGCCCCTTGCTGAGAGGCATAATTTCACCCACCCTACAAATGAAGGCATCTCTTTACTGACAAGCAGTGCACAGATGCAAGAGAACGTTCCACCACCAGGGTCAAACACAAATGATAGCAAATCTAGCTGAAACCGCAAGGGGGATTTATGGAGGCTTGAATGGACTGTAATTACCCTGGAACGGGGCCAGCGTGTCAAGACTAATACTCTTACTCTGGTGAAAATGACATGGTGGAGAAGAGCCAATCCTCAGCTAACACCAGTCTCATATATACAGCTCTTTTGCGACTCCAAACAGCATACCCCAATTAAGGGCAGGGCCCAAATCTGTTTAATGATATATCACAATCTTAGGCATTTCCACCCAAAGCATCAGTTTTGCCCTATTCCACCACCTAGTGGCAAGAAGAACTTTGTTGAGTGTTTTCTTCATGGGCAAAGCAGCATTACCAGCTGACAACTGGAGTGTGAAAGCAAGCTAATGTGAAATATTGGGGCTCTATAATGAGAGCAGTGTGAAACTAGAGTGTGAAAGCAAGCTAATGTGAAATATTGGGGCTCTATAATATTTAGACCAGAGAAACATATCAAGGGGTAGCTGTGTTGGCCGTATAGCAAAATACAATAACATCCAAAATAGACAAAACAGTGATATCTTTATGGGGCAACCCCAAAATGCACAAAATACATGTTGCAAGCTTTTGAAGCTCAGAGGAAACATTCCCTCTAGCAGACATGTTTAAAAAAAAAAAAAAAAGCTGGAAAAGTAAGAAGGCTTACTCACAGGTCTCCAACCTGTCTTCTAGTTTGGTTCTGGTTTGGATCATCTTGGACACTCCTCCAATAGTTTTAAACCAGATGAGGCCTATGGGGCACCTGGTGTGCAAAATGCACATCAAATTTCATGTAATACCTGGAATTCGTGCATATGTAGAAATTTTCAGCAATAATTCTTTTCAGTATCAATTACTTAAATATGTTTTCAGTATGGTAGATGAAAAACCAGTGGATTGTGAATCCATCTAAGGTGAAGCAAAACTGGCAAAATATTTTTTTCCAAAAATGTTCTAAAATGGTAGCTCTCTTACCTAGGGCTTGAAACCCAATATATATTATTCTTTAGCTCATAGGCTCACAACAAGATTAATCAATATAGGGCTGGCTCAAGACATTTATTGCCTGAGATAAAGAACGAAATGGTACCATCTCCACCATTCCATACATGGATGTTGAATGGACTACCAACAAAATCTTACTTTAATTTTGCTGACAATATATCACACATCACCATATCTGAGGCCAACAGACAAGTTAATAGCAATAAAATAGTCAGTGAGTAATACACAGCACAACACAAGGGAGTACTTCAACACAAGGGAGCCCCAGAAGAGCAGCCATAGGACTGGTATTGCTGTCTCTCTGCATCTGCTGTCTGAAGTAGTTGCTTCAATCTGCCTAACAGTAGAGCTGGCCCTGCAAAGAACTATATTACAAAAATGTCTGGATGGCTCATATCCATCTGAAAACTGGGATAAAACCACCAATCCTATCTGAGATACCACCAGATCTGATGTGGGTTAAATAATAATGATAACTGAGAGTTTTGTTTTCTAGGTGAATTTCAGACTGCAAGAGCTCATTGACTGGCAACATACACCCATTCACATTTAATACATACAAAAATGATAGGCAGGACTTTGGTTTTTTTTTCTTTCAAGGAGGACTTAAAAACTACAGTTGGTCCTGTGTATTCACAGTTGTTGTTTTTAAAGCCATGGATCCAACTATCCACAGCTTGAAAATATTCAAAAATAATATAAATTCCAAAAGCAAACCTTGATTTTGCAATTTAATATAAGTGACACCATTTTACTGTGCCATTGTATTTAATAGGACTTGAACCAAACCCCAGCAGATATCAAGGGCCCACAGTATATAAACTGGGTTTCTCATCTGGCAAGTTCTGAACACCATTATAGGCACTTTCTTAAAAAGCTGTCTACAGAAACTGAACAGGAACCGTAGGGAGAAGAGCATTCTAGACAATACTACATGTGATTAATGTGTGTAGTTTTCAGAGTGCATATTCTGGAGCAGCTCCCCACAACTTGTTGCTCTCCATTGGACTGCACCACTGAAGGACTACAATACAGGCATTCAGAAAGAAGATTGTGGAGATGGCAAACAAATAATTACTGTGAGGCCAATAGGTGAATGGGCAGGAAGCCACAGCTGTGGTGAGTGAGTGGGTGAAGAAGTATTTCCTTGTTAAAGAAAGCCCTCCTTTGGCCACTTAAGCATCAAAATATTTAACAGCTGCCACCCATGCCTTTTACATTTTTGCCCACAACCAAAACAAAACTTGTTTAGTGTTATTTGGAAGCTTTTATTCTTCTAAGTCCTTCTCCCTGAGCACTAGAGGACACGATTTCATCCATGTTATCTTCAAGACCTTTCCACCCAAAGTGTATGAAGTTTATCCTACTTTGATGAATGCATCTACATATCCATGTCAATATTCCAGCATTGCAGATAATGAATGAAGCCACGTAGAAGCAAATAATTTGCTCAAGGCTACTCATTATCTGAAAGTCTTTTATTCCCCTCTATTAGCTAGTTTATTTTTACGCTTCCTTCCTTCCTTCCCTCCCTTGTCCCAGTAGATTTTCTGATACATCAGCATTTCCAATTAAACATAAACCAAGAAACTGCACCAACACACACACGATCATCCAACCAGCATTGCCTTTAAAGAATAAAAATGTCACCTGAATTTTACAAAAGAGTTTTGTTCTCTGCTGAGCTAAAAGCCTTTGCCTTCACTGATACTGAAATGGCCTAAACACAGCCTGACTGAAGCTGCATCTGCACTGCAGAAATAATCCAGTTTGACACCATTTTAACTGCCATGGCTTAATGCTATGGAATTCTGGCAACTGTAGTTCTGTGAGAGTTTTTGCTTTCTCTGTCAGAGAGCTTTGGTGCCACAACAAACTATAGTCCCCAGAATTCCATAAGATGGAGCCATGGCAGTTAAAGTGAATTATTTCAACAATGCGGATGCAGCCTGACTCTATTTTTGAAGACTCACAGTCCCAAACTAAGCATTTCTACTTAGAAGTTCCACTACATTTAATGGGACAGGTAATTGTGCACATTATTGCTGCCTTATAGCCTGAGTACAGTGGACATGGGGTGGATGATATGTGTTGCCCCACATTCAGCATTTCCCTGACATCAGGGAATTAAATGGAAGGAATGCTGACACAACCTCTATAGAATAATATCTACCAAATAAACTAGGATATGAAGACGGAGTTTAAAACTGCCCCTCCCCATCCTATATAGCTGCCACCAAGCTATGTAGATAATACCAAGTTGAGTCCCCCACCATTGCTCTAATCATAGTTTTTAAAAAGAACATGGCACAATGTCATTTCATTAGCATTTTGTTATTGTATTGTTATTGTTGTGTGCCCTCAAGTCATTTCTGACTTAACGGCAACCCTAAGGTGAACCTATCATAGAGCTTTCTTGGCATGATTTGTTCGGGGTGCTGGTGTTGCTTTTCTCTTCTGGGGCTGAGAGAGTGTGACTTGCCCAAGGTCATCCAGTGATGCTGGGCATCATTGTATCATAGCACAATTTAAAAAAAAAAACCTTAAAAAAACTGTTACAAAATTCTCTACATCCTAGGGCTTGAGGATAAGCAAATACCATAGATAAGCTTATAAGTAAACATGGTTATGGATTTTGTTATAAGTTCCACTGATTTCACTTGAGAATCTTCCTTGATGTGGAAGATTCTTGGGTGAAACCAGTGGAACTTATAGCAAACTCCAAATAGACAACTTGGTCTGGTCTGTTTTACAATCCAACTTGAACTTCACCTCCCTACTTGATAGATAAGCTGTTCTAGTTTTTAAAGTTCCTGAAGCATAAGGCTAGAGCAAGGGTCAGCAACCTTTGTTGCCGGGGGGCCAGGAGGGGGGGGGGAAATGGTACAGGGGCGGGCGGGCGGGCACACTTGCCCCCCCGCGCGCACCTGCGCACGACGCCCACCGTCATGCACATACGTGCGAGTGTGGGGGGTGCCGTTGGGCGTTCCAAAATGGCGCCCCGCATCGCGCACCCCGGCATCTGCACCATGTGGGGGGTGCTGTTGGGTGTTCCAAAATGGCGCCCCGCATCGCATGCCCCACCGCACCTCCGCCTCCGCCGTGGGGCCTTCCCAAGGCCCAGTGCCGGTTGTGCCATGCTAATTCACACGGCACAGCCGCTGTGGGGCCTTCCAAAATGGCGCTGGGCGTTATGCGCATGCGCACGCAAGCGTGGGCACCATTTTGGCATCCAAAATGGCACCCGCACTTGCACACGCATGCGCACGGCAGCGGGTGCCATTTTGGCATCATGCACATGCGCATGGCAGCGGGTGCTGGCATCATGCACATGCGCACGACACCGGCGTGTTAGGCGTTCCAAAATGGGGCCTGCCGCCGTGCGCATGTGTGCGCAAGCGCGGCCGCCATTTTGGATGCCAAAATGGCGCGCACGCTCATGCGTGTGGCGGTGGCAGGACTGGCCATGGGCCAGTTCCAAGGCCTCGATGGGCCAGGGCCGGCCCACGGGCCGTAGGTTGCCAACCCCTGGGCTAGAGAATTGCTGTTTTACCAGATTACACTGATTCAATTGCATTCAGCAAATGCACAGCTGTTGTTTTTTTTAAAAAAACTATTAATTAAATAGCTAAAGAAAACTCATTTCAGAAAGTAATTAATACTGAGATGTAGTAGATCGGGAAAGGGGACTTGTGATCACAAAACAGCTAAAATTGAAATTATGTACAGCATGAAAGAGAGAGAGAGAGAAAAAGAAAGAGTAACCTCAACACATCCTTTCTCTCCTCAGAGGGAATTCCTCCTATTGTGCTTTGAATCATAGAACTTGAAGGGACCACATGAGCCATCCATCCCATCCTCAGCCATGCAGGAATACACAGCTAAAACATTCCTGAGAGATGGCCATCCAACCTCTCTTTAAAGACCTACAAATAAGGAGTGTCCACCACCTTCTATTCCACCATGGAACAGCTCTTACTATCAAGTAGTTCTTCCTAATATTGAGGGACAATGCCTTTTCTTGTAATTTGAGTCTATTGCTTTGGGTCCTAATCTGCTGAATGGCAGAAAACAAGCTTGCTCCATCTTCTACATGTCATCCTTTCAAACATTTATGATACTTGAAACAAACAACTCAGCAAAACAAACCCCATATGTGCATTTATTCTGCCATTTCCACTAATCCCATGCAAAATGTCAGCTTTCCTCTTTCTGTTTCCTAAGCCTCATTTCTGTATCTTTCTATTTATACCTTTGAATGCTTGCACTGACGTTCTGCTGTCCCTCTCCATAACAAGTTTTCTTCAGTAAGAAAAGAAAAAAATCAGAAGAAGCAGGGGAACACACTTGAGAACAGGACTACAATTGCCTTTCGCTGTCACCCGGATGCTTATTAAAATTGCATGAATGAGGCATGGCAATTGCACATTAGAAGCCTTGTCTGGAAACACCATAGGTATATGGAAGTAAGCTCAGAGTAATTACTCAGGATGAAAAAGAAAAAGAGAAAAAATCCTCTGCAAAGGATCAAAGGCAGCTCTCTAGAGATCTTTTTCTGGTTCTAGGTAGGAGTAATCAAAGTACAAAGTCTGGATGTTTCCAGAATGCAATTCCCATCATCCCTCACCATTGACTATGCTAGGTAAGGTTGATGGGAGTTTGCAATCTAACATCATCTAGAGGAGTTCCTTTTGTCCATCCTGCTTCTCAGGCTAAACCTGGACAGTGAAAACTGATACTTGGAATTAATAGCTCTCCAAATTGCCTGAAATCATTAAACACTTTACTCTTTCCAAGGTCAAGAAGGAACCATAGCAATGGAAGTTCCTTTTCCCCTATCAGCCTGATAACACAAGACCACGCCTAAAACAGCACAATGCTTATATCTCCCCTTCGTATGACTCAGATGTGAGGAAGCATTCCTGAAAAACAGATTTTCTTAACCAGAGGATTCCAGATAATTCAAAGTAACTACAGCTGGAAATAATAATGCTAATAGTTCCAAGAACCGAAATCACAAAACTGTATAAAGATGAAGTTGAACATTAAAAGTTCCTTTCTAAGGGCCAGTTTCCAATGAAGTGACTGCAGCCTAGTGAGTTCCAACCTAGCAATTCAAAAGCATTAGTAATGCCAACGGAAAGCACTCTCCTCCCAGAAAAATAGCACATCCACACAAATAATTACTTTTCACAAGCTTGTCCCCAGAAATATCTTTTCTGTGAATGCCCTCCATTTTTTTTTCTGCTGGTGTTTCAACCGACCAAAAGTGGTTCCATGAAGGGGGTTGCCATCCACAGAATTAAGGCCATTTTACACAATCCTGCTGTTCTGTTTATTACATGATAGGCAACCTTTTTTGGAAGCCTTCATCATATCATGGTTTTTCACATATTTGTGCATGCATATGCACAGACAGATACACATAGATCCTGGACACTAGCCTCCTGCTTGTGTTGTGATCCATCTGTAGCAGCTGCTCTTGGTTCTTGCAGGTACTTGAGTAATGGAAACTGCTTTAACTCCTCTGACCTGCCAAGCCACCTTGATGGACAATACCTTGATGGATTATTGTGTGCCTGCCATATGACTAGAAGACCAAGGGGTTATTCAGATGGTGAAAATAATCCTTGTTGTTCAGATGCATTTTGAATTCATCCAATTACGTGGGGGGGAGCTGTCAAAAAAATCCACTTACCTCAAGATAATTGTTATTGGGGGTTTTCCTAAGGGTTTTTTTTTTTTGTGTGTTTGTTTTTTTGGTCATAAAAGATTCACATTTTTGGCAGTGTGAATAACTGATGCTAATAGATCCAGGAAAACCGGGATAAAACTCTGCATGCCTTGAATGTGTTTTGAATACATTTGTATCATCGACTTCATCTTTATTGTAGTGCTGACATGTGTGAGCACCCGAACTCTCAGAGATGCACATAGATGCAGTTCCATACTGTGAATAACAAACTTGGAATGCATGAGATTATTCTCATAGTCGTGCTATAAAAAAAACCATGATATCTCAATGACACCCCCCCCCCCGTGCATTTGTATTGTGATGCAATACCTTAGGTTGCTTGTGTCAGGACAGATGTACAAGCATATCGATATCTGTGGATAATTTCCAACTTTTTTGAACATTTACTGGGACTTTCAGCCTTCTAGATGATTTTATTTAAAGTCTCTGAAAATCCCAGGTTTTATCCCTGTACAAACCGACTTTATTTTGGAGATCCACATGATGAGTTCATTTGGAACTCCCAGCATTGTCAAGGACTTTTAACTCCTACTTCCCAGGTCAGTTTAAATTAACACAGTACAGTATTTTCTAAAATTAACGGTGTCTCTTCTTGGCTGTTGTGATGTCCAGCCTGGACTGTTTAAATTCTCCCCTGCATTTTCCCTCATTTTTAGTTCAGTCCTTAGATTGTTTGAGCATAGGAATGTTCCATTGTATTAGTTTGTGGGAGGAGCTGTAGGAATCCCCTGCATTTTTTCTAGTTTTTGGTTTGCCCCTTCCCAGCAAGCTCTGCTTAAGCTTGGGATTTTTAGTTTTTCTTAGGCAGGCTTGGCTTTATCTGTTTGGTGGCAACAGGCTCAGGCAGAGGGAAAGGGCATTTCTTACACCATTAGCCAATTTAGTTACCAGAAGCAGTTAATTCTATTAAACATCAACAATAAAGAAGTCAAGAGCACCAGAAGCTGGAAGACCCTGCACCAACTTCATTGAGAAGGAGTTCAAACCAAGATCAAACCCAGAGAGATGACAACACTGAAGATTGCTGAAACCTAAACTGTAAAGTACCTTTTATTTTAAGCCTGTTAGAGCTGGGGAGGAGAAACCCTTTTCTTTTGTTCTTTAAAATAAATTTCCCCCTTTTGGACTTTACATTCAGCTTTGGACCCTTTTTGGGTAAAAAGAGTTTGATCTCACCAGGATACTGGCATTGCACACCCATATTTGCCACCACCTTTAGTTGGGTATGTCTTCACAGCTGTCTTTGCATTATCCCAGAACTAGTTAAGTAGACAAAGCTGTTGTTTCCTGGACACAGATTCAACAGAAATCAAGTGAGGGAAAAAAGTAATGTTTGCACCACATCAAAATTTTCCTGATCTTTACCTTATTTAATATTGCTAAAGCACTTTAGCATTTTGATTATAATAATAGAGAATAATACTGAATAATATTAGAGAAGGCTCAATGGAAATTGGTGAAAATCAATTTTTGAAACATTGCGTGAATCTAGGTATGACAGAGAGCCAGTATGCTGTAATGGTTTGAGTGTTGGACTAGGACTTTGGGAAACAAGGGTCTGAATCCTTGCTCGGCCATGCAAGCCCATTGGGTGACCTTAGTTGGGCATGTCTTACTCTCTCAATTTCAGAGGAAGGCAAAGGCAAAAGCTCTCTGAATAAATTCCTCCAAGTTAACCCCATGAAAGGTTTGCCTTAGGGTCGCCATGTCAGAAATGACTTGAAGGCACATAACAAGATATGATACATGGCCAATGGTTGGGGAGAAGGAAGAACACAAGGGAAGGAGAAATTGAGGGAAACCTGGGATATTTCAAGAAAGAATTCAGATGCAATCCTGGGTATATGCAACTAAAATCAAAACAAAAAGAACTGGAAAACCTTGATACTTTCAAAGACTTTTCCCCTTCTGGATAATCCCTTTGATGATTTATCATTTTCCATTCCTCACAGTCTTGGACTGACTCACCCTACTTCCAAGCCAACTTGGCTTGTACCATAGTGCACCCCTTCCATGCGTTGTATATAATGTAGCTTCCTTTTCAATATTTAACTAGGAGTTGGGGAGGTGCAGTGGAGACCATGAAAAGAAATGAATACGAAACAAAAACATTCTGCTTTCTTTTCTTCCCGACCCCTGCTTCCAGAATAAGAAACCACCCAGTGTGTTTTGCTTAATTAAAGGCCTGAAGGCTCATGTATCTATTTTGATAAGTTCACCATTAAATATCTCATTTCTGCAGAAGGAAAATATTTTTATTTTATGTCAGATCTTTATAAAATAATTTTGAACATTTTACTATATTGTGTTTTTTTTTTAATCCACCACAAAAACATTGTAGGGGAAATTGGGGGAAACCCTGCCGTTTTCCATGTAGATAGGCAAGTTTGCTTTACATACGGTATGTTTTTGACTCAGCAATACTAAAACAAACAAGGAACCCAACCACTTATATTTTCCCATTTTATAGTTGCATTTCATCTGTAATTTCCAGTATTCCATTGAACATGTGTCGCTTCCATTATGTGATTTGTATTTTATGTACCACAGTAATTATAGATGCTTGCTAACAAAGAGGATTAGAGAAATACATGGGTAAAAGAATGTTAGATAAATTCTGTTGCTACACTAGTCACAATGGCTTGACAGTTACCTTCAGGAGCAAAGACCATATGGCTCTCAGTACCAGCTGATGGAGAGCCAGCATATTATAGTGATTTGCACTATGACTCTGGAGAACAGGTTCAAATCCCTACTTGGCTATGAAAACCCACTGGGTAACCTTGGGCAAATCACACTCTCTCAGCCACAGAGGAAGACAATGGCAAGCCCCCCCCCCCCCACGGAAAACCTTGTGATAGGTTCTCATTAGGGTTGCCATAAATCAGAAATGACCTGAAGTCAAACAACACACAACCAATTGCTGGGATATCAAGAAGGAAAGTGCTATTGCACACATGTCCTCCTTGATGACATGAGAACTTTCCAAGGGCATTTGATTGGCCATTGTGAGAGCAGAATCCAGGACCAGATGGTGTGATCCAGCATGATTCTTCTGGAATTTGCAATTTGGGGAAACACAGACAGAATATCTGTCATTAATATTAATATTAATATTATTAAGATCAAACCGTAAACCTCCCTGGAAGCCAAGATGACCAAACTGAGGCTGTCGTACTTCAGACACATCACAAGAAGAGAAGAATCATTAGAAAAGACAATAATGCTGGGGAAGGTGGAGGGAAGTAGGAAGAGAGGAAGGCCACATGCTAGATGGATGGAGTCTATTAAGGAGGTCACTATGGGTATTAAGGGGTTGCTGGAATTAAGCAGAGCAGTGGAGGACAGAGGGTCTACTCTTGGAGATGTCTCATCCATAGGCTGCCATGAGTCAAGATCGACTCAAGAGTAGTTAACAGCAAAAATAAATTATATAAGGAAAATTTAATTTGTGTGGTGAAAATGGAAGGGCTAACTAAGGGTTGCAGACTGTCAGAAATAGTGCAAATTGAGTCCACTTTTAGGGTTAGGGTTAGTGCTAGGGAATCATGGGAATTTTTTTTCTGAGACATTGAGCCTTCTCTGTCAGAGAGCTCTGGTGCCACAATAAAATACAGTTCCCATGATTCCCTAACCCTAACCCTAAAAGTGGACTCAATTTGCACTATTTCTGGTAGTCTGCAACCCAACTACTGAAACTTCTGCTTCAAAAAGGAGACAATCACAGTATTGGCTGTACTAAAGTTGAATATAATATACATGAATGTTTTTAACTTCTGTATCTTAACTGATGTAACCCGCCCCTCTGCGGAGCTATAAATAAAATTTATTATTATTATTATTATTATTATTATTATTATTATTTAACAACATCCAAGAACATCTCCTTAGGACCCTTTTTGAGATGAAAGCAGGGATAGAAAACTCACACCTCTTCAAGTGTTGTTGAACAGCAGCTCCCATCATTCCTTACCATAGGTCATTGCAGCACAAAAGTATCTGGAGGGATTATAAATTGGAGTCTGGGTTAGAGCGTCACAATGGGAAACTTTCTTCTGCAGTATTAATGTAATAAAATTATCTAATAAAAACAACCCACCAACAGTACAGTTTTACACTATCACATATTTTTCAGCTTTTCACAGATGAAAACTGGGATGCATGTGGCCAAGCAACATCAGATTAAGGAAGAACACATAAACTAGGAGAGACTGCAGCAGTTTGATTTTGCCTGAGCCTACTGGGAAGGGTAAAATTCGAACCTTCCTCTCCTCTCCCTCTTTCTAAGGGCCTTTACAGACTGCCAGAAATAATGCAGCTTGAGGCCACTTTAACTGTCCTGGCTCAGTGCTAAGGAGTCATGGGAATTGTATTTTTTTCAGGGATATTGAGCCTTCTCTGTCAGAGAGCTTTGGTGCCACAATAAACTACAGTTCCCGTGATTCCTTAGCACTGAGCCAGGACAGTTAAAGTGGCCTCAAGCTGCATTTTTTTCTGGCAGTCTGTAAAGGCCCTAAGAAACCATTTTGTTTGGCTTTAATGAGCAAGATCAGACTAAGCTCCAATTCTATTGTTCTTTTTTTAATCTGGCCTTGTGTTATTTTAAAACTGTAACCCACCCCAAACACTAGGATTGGGTTGGGCAAGAAATGGAACTATATAAATACATAAACTTCTTTCTCTCTCTGGATAGCAAAAGAGGAATATTTATGGAACTTTGTGAACCATCACCTAATTTGACGAAAGAGCAAAGTGAAGACATACCGTACTTTGCCAATCTGTGTACTTTTTTATCCTCAGTGGGAAAGCTGCCACATTTATAGTCATTACAGAACCACAACATTTATTAATATGGATGAGCTTTCTAGAGTTCATGCCTAGTCCATCTCAGGATTAATTTGGGAGAAGAATTTTCCTTTGCTTAGAATATTTATACCTGCTTCAAATAAGTGATCTCTTGGGGAGACTCAAGCAGAGGGGAAATAGTCAAAGAATCACTCAGGTTTTCATTTGGCAGAACAATTCTAGGTTTTAACACTGTTAAGTGCAGAGTCTTGTCACAAGAAAAACATGTATAACTACAACCTATTATTTTATCTAACTAAAACAATATCGCTTCCAGAAGCACTTATACATTTAAAAGGAAAGAAAACACAAAGCAAACTCTGTGTCAGTGCATACACACACACTTCAAAAACATTAAAAAGAACAGAAATGAAAGAGTAGGGAAGTAGACAGAGGTCATAATGAAAAGAAGCTGCAAGCTAAAGGGGGAAAGTTCAGAAAAGCTATTTTTTTTCTATTGCAACTTCCAGAATCCCCTGATTAGCATCACCAGTCCTTCATTTCCCATCTTCTTTTTAATGTTTTTGAGATGTATGTGTGGGTGTGCACCTACACATTGACATTTCCTTTGTCTTTTTGCCCTTCCATGTGTGTAAGTGTTTCTGGAGGCAGAAAATAGTTTTTTCTGAGCTGTGAAAAGAGGACATGAGTCTTCTTTGCTTTTGTTGTCATTGCGTGCCTTCAAGTCCCATGCTGCTATCCTGATATTTCAGAGGGAGTGTAACCCAGCACAGGCAGAGTCCCTATTCATTGATCTGCCTTTCAACTGACCAGGAGCACAACTGTCTTGTCTGGATTAAGTTTCAGTTTGTTGTATATAATTGTATATTGTATTTTATTGTTATTCCTAAATGCTGTAATAATAATAATAATAATAATAATAATAATAATAAAATTTATTTATACCCCGCCCAATGGTGAACCAATCTGGGCGGCTTACAATTTAAAACAGAGCATCCACAAACATACTACGCAACAAACCCCCTTCCCCCCCTTAAAACAGTATTAAATCAAACAATATAAAACAACAAGTCAATTTAAAAATTTAAATTTAAATTTAAAATATAAATTTATAAAGATTCAAACGTTAACCCTCCTATCCCAACCCTCTTATCCCTTGATCCGCAGGGAGAGGCGGGCTATAAATAAAATGTATTATTATTATTATTATTAGTTTGCCCTCATCCATTCCATTACTGACAACAGACATTGGTTCAGTACTGAGACAGCTTCCTTGGAATCAGATTGGAAGGACAGTCAGAGTTGGGTGTCTTCAGCATGTTGGTGACACTACACCTCAAAACTCCAAATGACCTCTCCCAGCAGTTTAATGTAGATGTTAAATAGCATGGGTCAAAAACAGAACCCCAAGGGACCCCACAGGCCAAAGGCCAGGACATTGAACAGCAGTCCCCCAGCACCATCTTTGGAGTTTGCCCCTCCACGAAAGACGAACCACGGCAACAGAGCCCCTAAGTCCCATCCCAGAGAATCAGCCAGAAGGATACTATGTTCGAAGGTAACGAAAGCTACTGAGAGGTCCAGCAGATCCAACAGGGACACACTCCCCCTGTCCAGTTCCCTCTGTAGGTCATCCACCAAGGTGACCAAAGCTGTCTCCATCCCATAACTAGGCCTAGTTATTGACTGAAATGGATCTAGATAATCTGTCTCATCCAAAAACTCCTGGGGCTAGGAGGCCACCGCACACTCCAGAAACTTGCCTAAAATTGAATGTTAGACACTGGATGATAATTATTCAGAATGGTAGGATTCAGGGAGGTCTTTTTTTTAAGTAACAGCCTCATCACAGCCTCTTTTAGGCAAGATGGAAACTTCCCTTGTTGCAGTGAGGCATTCCCCACTCCCCTTACCCTCTAACTGCTTTCAGAAGACAGAAACACAATCCCAATATAAATCAAGATTTACCTCTCTTCTTTAGCATAGGCCACTTGACAGCAAATTAGGAGGAATAGCTACCGTAATACCCCAGAAGACAAAATGAAAATTCAAAATGACCTTAATAGATTAGAAAGCTGGGCCAAGCTAACAAAATGAATTTCAACACAGAGAAATGTAAGGTACTATACTTACGACGTTATCACACGGGGGCAAATCTGCTGGTTAATCCACACAAAACCCAAACAGAAACTGGATTAGTGCCCCGTGTTTTCACACGATGTCACACAGAAACTGGACAGAAAGTGGTGTTAACTGAGATCTTTTGAAATTCGGTTGTTTGGAGGAAATGCAAATGCGCAATTAAGGTAAATTCGCAATTAAGGTAAATTCGCCGTGATGTGAAAAGCAAATGCGCATTTGGAAGCATTTCCCCACATTTTCCCATGGTTCTGCGGGGTCCTGGAGGCAGTGTAAGCATCTCCTTCCCCCTCAGCAGACGGCTCCAAGGACGACCTGGGGAAGGGGTGACAGCCGCGGCGAGCATAGTACGCATGTGCTAGAAGATAATTTCTAGTACATGTACGGGATTTTTTCACTTGTGTGTGAACGTTAAATGCGGTTTCAGCGGGAGCTTCCCTTAATTGTGCAATTAAGGTAATTACGTGTGAAAAACATTTGCGGAATCAAGGTTTATTTTCGGTTTATTTTTGGAATTTGTCATTTCCAGTTTATTATCGCTTTGTGGCCCACGTGTGATAATGTCCTTAGGACAAAAAAAGGAAATGCATAGATATAATCCAGGAGTCCTAGTAGACCACAAGTTGAACATGAGTCAACAGTGTGATGTGGCAGCTAAAAAGGCCAATGCGATTTTAGGCTGCATAAATAGATGTATAGTATCTAGTTCAAGGGAAGTAATAGTGCCACTGTATTGTGCTTTGGTCAGGCCCCACCTGGAATACTGTGTCCAGTTCTGGGCACCACAATTCAAAAAGGATGTTGAAAACCTGGAGCGCGTCCAGAGGAGGGTGACTAAAATGGTGAAGGGTCTGGAAACCATACCCTGTGAGGAACGACCTAGGGAACTGGGTATGTTTAGCCTGGAGAAGAGACAGTTAAGAGGGGATATGATAGCTCTGTTTAAACATTTGAAGGGATGTCATATTGAGGAGGGCTCCAGCTTGTTTTCTGCTGCTCCAGAGAATAGGACTTGGAACAATGGATGCAAGCTCCAGGAAAAGATATTCCACCTCAACATTAGGAGGAACTTCCTGACAGTGAGAGCTGTTCGACAGTGGAACACACTCCCTCGGCGTGTGGTGGAGTCTCCTTCCTTGGAGGTCTTTAAACAGAGGCTGGATGGCCATCTGTTGGGGATGCTTTGATTTTGAGTTCCTGCATGGCAAGGGGTTGGACTGGATGGCCCTTGTGGTCTCTTCCAACTCTATAATTCTTTGATTCTATGATCGCCTCTGATAAACAATGAGAGATACAGGAGAAATATGTTTGGTCTGTACCATTATATGAACAGAACCATGTATTGGTTCACTCTTCCTGGAACAATACATGGATTGGAACACAGTAATCCTTTGGACCTGGCACATCTATAGATTTTGCACAATAAATGCATAATAAAATATATTAGGGGAAAGAACATACAAAAAATAACAACAGGATAGAGAAAAATGCATATAAAAATCATATTTTAGGGGGAAAGCCTATAAAAACAAATGCAAATTTCCATGCATGTGGTGGTCTTTAACTGCAGACTGTTACAGAAAGAGGAGTCCAGAACAGAACATTTTTACAATTGTAAAACACATGCAGAAATGCAAAAATTCATTTCTATCACCAACATATAACTACTGTATGCACTTTTACATGACCTTATATCCCTACAAAAACAATTACTTGAGGTGTATATGTACTAGTATAGCACACAATTTAGAGAAGTTTTACTAGTGGGAATAAAACAGCAAAAATTTCAGTAGTGCCAAAGCCATGCAGACTTAAATGTTACTCCAGCATTAAAGGGTATATATCCATTATTAGCCATACATTTATAGAGAGCTTGAAGAGTCATTTAGAAAGTTTCTATGTCACAAAGCTTATCTACAAAAAATTACTGTAACAAATTGGCTACGCTTTTGTCTGAAACTTCACCCGAAGTGGTTTTATTTCAAGTGATTTCATTTTAAGTGGCTGAACATACTGAATTTCAAAGAGGACTCTGTGAAATACTGCATATTTGGCAAGAATTATAACTACAGATCGGGGACAGATGTGAAGTATACCAAAAGAAATATAGAGCATTACTTGAGACCATCAGAGTTACCACAGATATACAAAAAGTCCAGTAGAAAAAAATAGTTGTGGTACTATAAAATAATACTGCCTTACTTCAGTTTCCAAAAAATCTTGTGGAAATTTAGAAGAAATAATATACACCTCCAACATCCTTGGCATTACAATACAGTAGTCCATTTTAACAACACTAAGAGAAATAATTCCAGCTTTCACATTTCCTGGGTTTGGTAAGATGTTCAAGTTTGTTTTTGTGAGAGTTATATATAAGATCTTTGATGCATGAATTATTTTATAAAGAAGAGGTATGGTCTTTGTATAGAAAATTTTAACTTCTTACGACGTAACAGAGAAAAAAGAGAACTGAGCAGAAAATAGTCTTAAAAATATAATCAAGTTGAAACAGAATAAGTTGGGGAAGTAAAATATACAGTTTTCATGAGGTAGTGTCTGACATAGGGAACAGCATGTTGAATGGGACCACAGAGATCTGGGTTCAAATTAATCTTCAACTATAAAACTCGCATACAGTCTTACATCCGTAACTACCTTTCACACTACCATACCCTCCAGGACTCTTGTGAAGATAATATGTTATACATTATCATGAATTCCTTGGGGGAAAGGGTTCGTAGACAAATGTAATCATTTTTTAAATAGTACAATCCATTTTAATGCATCATTGCCTCTTTAATTCTGTCTTCTTTTGGTATATTTTGTAGGGCAATAATGGAATGAGGATTTATGTCTTGGGGGGAAATGTATCCTCCATATTTAATGGCAGGAGGGGGCTAAATCTGAATAAGGAATTACCAATGCTTAGTTCAGAAAAGTATTTTTAATACTAGGCCTCAGTTGTGGAATCTGAGAAAAAAAATAAAGTGGAGAAATGATATGTGGGGAGTATATTCTTCCCAGCACTGAGTAAGTATAACATAAGGAAATAATGGAAGGTCATGGAATATTATTTGCTACTTGAGTTGTCTACTTTCAAAACAAATTTCAGAATGTTGTGGCTTTTAAATGCACCCTAGGATGTGTTCCCAAGATTGCATCACTATGCAAAAATCAAACAGAAAGTTCAATAATGAATGGCACTGAAGGGTTATTCAGATGTTGGGGGTTTTTTTGGCACGACTATGCGACTAATCTCACTCAGGGGCTAAACAGACGGGAACAAAGGGTCGGCATCATGGTCCTGATTTCTGTGGTGCAGCTTTTAGACACACTGCGCCAAATAAATGGCGAAAAGCCGCCGCCACAACAACAAGGTCAGCTTTTTGCTGTTTGCTTTTTGGGCTGGCAAATCACCAGATCGGGGCCATGGCGTGTGGTTGCTGCTCCTTTGGGGCCGTCTGTATAACCTCTCATGCATTCTGGTTTTGTAATTGACACTATTTTTTTTTATAGGAACCACATCTGTGACGTCTGTTGCTCACAAGTATCAGCACTACAAATAAAGATGGAGCTGAAGATGCTGTTGTATTCGAAACACATTTAAGGCATGCAGAGGTTTATCTTGAGTCTATTTGCATCAGTTATTCACACAGCCAACAATGAAAATCTTTCAGGAAAACTTGGGGGGGGGACACACGAGATCGATTATCCTGAGTTAAATGGTTTTTTTGGACACACACACCCCCCCAAAAAAACTTGCTCAGGTGTATTTGAAATGCATATGAACAACAAAGATTCAACCCACATAATGACATGATTTTTACTGTCTGAGGGGTATTCAGATGGAAAATAATCCCAGAAGAATGTGGTTGAATCTTTGTTGTTCACATGCATTTTGAATGCATCCTATTAAATTGTGGGGAGGGCTGCCAAAAAACCAACTTAACCCAGGATAATTCATCTTGGGTTTTCCCCCAAGTTTTCCTGAAAGATTTACATTGTCTGCTATGTGAATAACCGATGTGAATAGATTCGGGATAAACCAGGATAAAACTCTGCATGCCTTGAACATGTTTCAAATACATCTGCATCATTGACTTCATCTTTATTTGCAGCGCTGCCATGTCCGGGCAACAGAGCTCACAGAGATGTGCATAGATGTGTTTCCAATTTTAAAAATAGTGTGAACAACAAAACTGGAATGCATGAGTGAGATTAGTCACATTGGTCCAAAACACACTGCAGAAATATCCCAGTTTGAGACAGCTTTGACTGCGCTGGCTCAATGCTAGGGAATTTTGGAAACTGTAGTTTTGTGAGACATTTATCCTTCTCTGTCAGAAAGCTCTAGTGCAGGTAGGTAAGGCCCTGGACCCCGGACTTACCGGCCCAGGCCGTAGGTTGCCGCCGCTGTCGCTCGCTGCCGCCAGGGCACATTTTCGGCCGCACTTGCTGCGGCCGCCATTTTGGAAGTCAAAATGGTGGTCGCGACGCGTTTGCGCATGCACAGTACTCTTGCGCATGCGCAAACGCGTCGCGGCCGCGATTTGGACTTCCAAAATGGCGGCTGCGACATGCGCCGTGGCGGCTGTGTGCGCAGGGGAGTTGTGTGCGGAGGAGGACGGTGCGCGCGTGCGCGCCGCCATTTCCCCCCCCCCTCGGCCCAGCCGAGACCTGGGCAACGGGAGACCGGCCCAGGTCTCAAAAAGGTTGCCTGTCCCTGCTCTAGTGCCACGATAAATGACAATTCCCAGAATCCTCTAGCATTCAGCTAGGGCAGTTAAAGCGGTCTCAAACTGGATTATTTCTGCAGTGCGTTTTGGACCATAGTCGCACTAGCAAAAACAATGAATAACCCCCCAATGTCACTGAAACGCCATCAATCAGTCTCTCAAATCACCTCAGGAAAATATCTTCCTAACAGAAACCTATAGGGAAAACAAGAGGGTATGATTGGCAGTGACTTGCCATGTCATGGCTGCCTGAACTTCCGAACCTTCCTTAATTCTTTGTACCTGGTTAATTTCATTCAGTCCTGTGTGGGGAAAAGAACGCAGACCTACTGACAGCATTTAATTACCCCATAGGAGTAATGAGCTTCTGCTCTCTAAAGCTGAGAGGTTACGAGCGGGAAATATGTTCCTGTAGCCTGCTAAAGGGCCTTTGGGCATTTCTGTTTTTTAAAAAAATATTTTTGTTCATATTATCAGAGATATAATAATAAATAAATGATGTTTCGTTGACAGTTTCACATTAATAGTTTGCTTTTTACAACTTCCATATCTTACCAACTATACAGTGATTTTACTTAATAGTTTGGTTATCTCAGAGTGATGTATTACATATCTTACTAACAATATCTTAATTTCTTCCCCAAATTAAACTCATCCTTTTTTTTTACATGTCCCTCAGACTTTGTCCTTTCCTTCTTTACTTAAGAATATGTAACGTTGAACATGATTTCCTTTTAATTTCCTTGTACAGTCTGAATCTTGAGTCTCTTGTTTCTATGAACCTCATGACTTATTTCATTTAGTGGTTACCTATAAATCTGTAATTTCAAATTTTCTACTTATATATATTCATACATATACAAATACAAATACTTTCGCTTACCGTAATTTGTATAATTTGTATCTTATTATTACTGTACCTCTATCTATAAATAAATATTTCACTATTATAGTATTGCATCTCTAAATTATACAGACTGCCAGAAATAATGCAGCTTGAGGCCACTTTAACTGCCCTGGGTCAGTGCTAGGGAATCATGGGAATTGTATTTTTTTCGGGTACATTGAGCCTTCTCTGTCAGAGAGCTCTGGTGCCACAATAAACTACAGTTCCCATGATTCCTTAGCACTGAGCCAGGACAGTTAAAGTGGCCTCAAGCTGCATTATTTCTGGCAGTCTGTAAAGGCCCATAGTTGTTTTTTCTCTGGTTTCTCTTCAGATCACATAAATCTTTCACCTTTGAGCATTTTTGAATAATGACAACGCCACTGAGTGAGATTTACACATTTTTTGAGGGAGGTGTAATGTGTGGTTCACTGCTTTATCTAGCAATACATCTTTTGAAAAACATTTTAAAGACATGGAAGCAAAAGGTTGCGTGCCTAGGGCCATCCATTACAATCAGGCAGGTCAAGAGGGTCATAGAAGAGGATTTATCTTCCCATTTTTTATCATCTTGTGAGGTAGAAGGACAGTGTTTTCAAGGAACACCTCACCTTTTCACTTTTCAAAGCCCGCCAAACTGAATCAGAAACATTAACGTTAACCAGTACTCAGACAAAATTTACCACAAGGCTTTCATTCTAAGTTGGGAAAAACATTAATAGATGAATGGATGCTTAAAATTAGTGATATGAGAAATGGATAGGCTGACTTTTCTTTTTAGTGAATAACTAATCAATGACCAAAGCAGAAAAAGACTGGTTTCCAGTTATGGAACGTTGGGAGGAAATGTGCGATATAGAAAAATATTTTTTCTAAAACAATGAGAGGTTCAATTACTAGATGATAAAGATTATGGTTCAAAACACACGGCAGAAATAATCCAGTTTGAGACCATTTTAACTACCCTGGCTCAGTGCTAGGAAATCCTGGGAATTGTAGTTTATCGTGGCCCCAGAGCTCTCTGAGAGAGGAGGCTAAATGTCTCACAAAACTACAGAACCTAGATTTCCCTAGCATTGAGCCAGGGCAGTTAAAGGAGTCTTAAAATGGATTATTTCTGCAGTGTGTTTTGGATCTATAATAAAAACTGATTGCAATATAAGAATATAAGGATAACAATATAATATCAGAATATAAGAACAACAATTATATGCTATTCTTATTAGATTATTATTAGATGAATAGAAGAGGAGTGTGGAAAGTTTTAAGTATTAAGTTTTCTATGTAAATGAAGAATCCAAAATTTTCTATACATAACTTTGCATAATTGGAGAACGTATTGAAGGGAAATGTTAAAGATTATGTCGAGATTAAGATGATAAAAGATAATCTGTTTTATTGAGAGGGACAAACTGTTTGGAAGTTTATATGAAGAGATGATATACTTTGCATTTGAATTCGATATGTGTAGTATATTTTAATTTCATTGAACTAATTTAAAAAGTAAAAAATAATAATACATTTCATTCTACAAAAAGTGTGTCTGTGTCTGAAAATGCACAGACACAGCATTGATGCCATAACAAACTACAAATCCTAGGATTTCACAGCACTGAGCCATGGCAGTTATAGCAGTATCAAACTGCATTAATTCTGCAGTGTAGATGCAGCACCAGTGGCACAAGCTTGTTGGGTCTCCCTATTGCTTCTGAAACATGTTTCACCAGACTGACCCCTTGCACACTGTTTATGTCCACTAATTGTTTGTTCCTCAAAGGTACTTCTATGATAACTAATGTGAAGATACGTTGGTGCCATCTTGTGCCGTAAAGCCTGCAGTAGGAGGCCTTGAACATTTAATTTTTGGGGCCTATAGCAACTACTACTGCGGACTTTAGAAACAGATAAGGAGACTGTGTGGCTGGGAGAGGACATTCTTCACAGGACTGAGGAAAAGAATCAGGAGATTATGGCTGCATCCGCACTGCAGAAATAATCCAGTTTTTCACCACTTTAACTGCCATTGCTCAGTGCTATGGAATTCTGGGACTTTTGTGAGATATTAAGTCTTCTCTATCAGCTCTGGTGCCACAACGTACTACAGTTCCCAGAATTCCATAGCATTGAGCCATGGCAGTTAAAGTGGTGTCAAACTGGTTTATTTCTGTAGTGTGGAAGCAGCATCTGAAGAGATTGGGAGAGAGACAAAGGAGATTTTGGGGAAAGTTGGAGTCTGGAGAGAAAACAAAGGAGAGTATTGAGGAACAGACTGGAATAGCAAAGATGATTGTGGGAAAGAATACAGTGACTAGCCATTTTCTCCCTATCCCTCACAAAAGCCTGGAAAAATGATTTCTGGAATACAGCTCCAAGGGTCCCTTAACCTAACCTAGGGGATTCTGGAATTTGTAGTCCAAAAATGGCCTTTCCAATCTCTGCCTTCCACAAAGCTGTGCTCTTTTCAGCTACAGGCCACTGGAAGGACAAGTAAAAGAGCCTGAGGCCTACATTTGCATCAAGGAATTGTGAGACAGGTTTGAAGGAACTTGAATATTCATCTGTTTCCAACAGAGGCTGCATCCACACTGCAGAATGACCCAGTTTGACACCGCTTTAGCTGTCGTGGCTCCATGCTATGGAATTCTGGGAATTGTAGTTTGGTTGGGCACCAAAGTTCTCTGACAGAGAAGGCTAAATGTCTCACAAAACTACAATTTTCAGAATCCCACATCACTGAGCCATGGCAGTTAAAGTGGTGCTAAACTGGATGATTTCTGCAGGCACAGCTCCACCATGTCTAGGTCCAGAGGAAGATTAAATGCCTTCCTCCATCTTAACTGCTATCAGCCTTTCATGCTGCTTTTTCATGACAACCACAATTTGCTGCCTGAGGAAAAATTCTGCCTAATGGTGGGACTGACCCTGTTACCTGTCCTTACATTATGATAAGAAAGAAAAAAGGTGTGGTTTTCTAGCTTTGTATCTAATGTATTGCCTATGTCAGTGGTTGGCCTTTGGTCCTCCACATATTTAGTCATCAACTCTCAGGATTCCTGGCCATGGTCTCCCTAGGAGTAGAAGTCCCCAACCTCTAGAGCAGGGGTAGGGTTGCTGTCCCTCAGACAATTGGGGGGCCAAAGCACCAAAAATAAATAAATAAATAAATAAATATTTAAAAAAATTAAAAAATTAAAAATATGCATGCACACTCTCTCACCCCCAGAAAAGCCATGGCAAAACCCCTGTGGAGATTTTGCCAAGAAAACCCCAAGAACAAGTAATAACAACAATAATCAATATCATCATGGCGGGGGGCGGCGGCAGGTCCAAAGGCCTCGAGGGGCCGCATCCGGCCCCCGGGCCTTAGGTTGCCTACCCCTGCTCTAGAGGTTTCAACCATTCTTCTTAACTGTTCTAGTTAGACCCTGAATGACAATATCTTTCCAGCATTTCTGTTAGAAATCTTTCTTATCATCTGCTATTTGCTTTTCTTTGCAGCTGGATGTACCAACAAGGATTGAAAGTTTCCACCTGCAAAACAATATGCTCTACCCCTGAACTATAGTCCATCCAAAACTGGGAAATCTGCTGGATACAAGAAACCAGTGAGTTATGGATGAAGTCCTGGAAGAATCTGTAGTGTCCTGACTATACAAAAGCCCAAGGCAGTTCCATAAAAGAATACCATACATATTTGGTTTAGACTAGATCAGTTGTTAACATAGGATGAGCTCACATATGAATGATTTTTGCTCAGCACCAGTAGGATACAAGTCTGATGAAGAAAGACCTAAGCCCTGTTCAAATGTTCAAAATGTGTGGAATTAAAGCATGGTGGGAGAATGGAAGGCTATAAATGTGGTAATTCCCTGCAGATGTTCTAATGAACACACACATAGACTGAGGGTGGAACCTTCCTATTCATTGTATGGGCCTGAATGCCTGAACAGAGTTTACAGTCTACATAGGAAAAACATTAATCTTGACAATAAGAAACATACATTTATTTTCTTTGCTTTAAAGAAATAAGAAATGCAAGCCAGGGATTGAGCCCACATCCAATATTTCATTCCTGCACCAGTTTCAAAAGCCACATTCCACAATTATCTGGAATAGGTGTTCTGAGTGCATTTTTAGGCACGCTTATTGCTCACACATATCATAGCAGTTCATCAGTGCTAGAGTTTCCTGGCATGCACGAAACATATGGCCCAGGTGAGTTCATTCAAAATATATGGACCAGGTAACATGTGTTGCACAGCTGCACTTAGCATTCAGAGCATGAACTAAAGGGAAGATGGCAACTCATTTCAGCTGCAGATAATCCAGTGATACGCTTAGTATCAGCTTTCTTTTTTCCATAGCAAAGAGAGAGAAACTACACTCTCTCAGACCTTTGTTGTTGTGTCCCTCCAAGTCATTTTCAACATATAGCGACCCTAGAGCAAACCCTTTATGGGGTTTTCTTGGCAAGATTTGTTCAGAGGAGGTTTGCCATTGCCTTTCCCTGAGGCTAAGAGAGTGTGACTTACCCAAGGTCAACCAATGGTTTCATGGCTAAGTGGAGAATCCAACCCTGATCTCCAGAGTATCCAACTCTCAAAAAAATAAAATAAAATAGGGGAAACCCCTAATTTTCTTATGAATCCAGGCACAGATGCTTTAGTTTTTTAGCATATGCTAAAATTCCCTCTTAGGAAAGATGTGGCGTGATTTCAAAACAGAAGTTTCCCTTTGTCATACTCTGGTCTGCTAAACATCTAACAATCTGGCAATTTAATGTAAGACTACAGCTCTTTGTTTTGTCCACGAATCTTTAAACTTATGTGCCTCTCTTCCTCCTGAACTACAATATGCAAAAGGGTCTTGTAGCACCTTTGAGAACTGTGAGAAAGAAGTTATAGCATCAGCTTTTATAGACTGGTCTTGTGATGTCCAGCCTGGACTGTTTAAATTCTCCCCTGCATTTCCCCTCATTTTTAGTTCAGTCCTTAGATTGTTTGAGCATAGGAATGTTCCATTGTATTAGTTCAGGGGTAGGCAACCTTTCCCCTTTAAGGGCCGAGGGACTTCAGCTCCCAGAATCCCAGGAGCTATTGGCCAACATGGGACTATTGGCCAACATGGCTGAGGCTTCTGGGAGCTGAAGTCCCTCGGCCCTTAAAGGGGAAAGGTTGCCTACCCCTGTATTAATTTGTGGGAGGAGCTGTAGGAATCCCCTGCATTTTTCTAGTTTTTGGTTTGCCCCTTCCCAGCAAGCTCTGCTTTAGCTTGGGATTTTTTAGTTTTTTCTTAGGCAGGCTTGACTTGATTTGTTTGGTGGCAACAGGCTCAGGCAGAGAGAAAGGGCATTTCTTACACCTGCAGCCAAATTATTTACCATTTAGCCAACTTATTTACCACATTAGCCAATTTAGTTACCTGTAGCAGTTAATTCCAATAAACATCAACATCAAAGAAAACAAGAGCACCAGAAGCTGAAAGACCCTGCACCAACTTCATTGAGAAGGAGATCAATCCAGGAACAAACCCAGAGAGATGACAACACTGAAGATCATTAAACCTGAACTGTAAAGTACCTTTTATTTTAAGCCTATTAGAGCTTGGGAGGAGAAACCCTTTTTTTGTTTTTCTTTGATAAATTTCCCTCTTTTTGGACTTTACACTCAGCTTTGGAGCCCTTTTTGGGTTAGAGATTGATCTCACCAGGGTACAGGCGTTGCACACCCATATTTGCCACCACCTTTAGTTGGGTGTGTCCTCACAGGTCTACTTCTGCAGATGCAGAGGAAGATGCAGAGGAAGATCATGTATATGAAAGCTCAGGCTGCCAACTTCCTTTGCACAGTCTCTTTCTTACTGCCATATGCAACATAGTGTTCTGATGCACAATAATAAGCAGCTATACAGTAAATGAAATGCCATTCTCTAAAGGACTCTTGGACTAAATACTAGGATATATCTGACAAATCCAACAATAACAACAGTGCTATTGCCCTAGCTGGCAATTGCAATGTTAGTTCTATCAGTTCTGTTAGTTCTATTTCTAGAGAGGCCTAACTCTGATTATCTATGGATATCAAGCAAGAAACCAAGGACATTATCGCATGGGCTTTCCACTCAGCCCCAGAGCGGACAGAAACTTTTCAGATTGGGTGTTCCCACACACCTCCATGCTCAGACCTGAGGCATCACAACTTGATTTTAGCCATCCTGTCCCTGATCTATCCTGTTCCTGTCCTTTGCAAAGGACGGGATTAGGACAGTTCAGGAACGGGATGCCTTTAGTCTGAGCACAGAGGTGTGCAGTAACACCCGATCTGAAAATTCCCCCCCAAAGTTTCCATTTGCTCTGGGGCCAGGCGGAAAGCCCATGCGATAATGTCCCAACATTGGACACTTCTAATCCCTTCCTCAGATTCAGAAAAAGTTTCACAGTCGCAAAAGAAAGTAGAACTTTACGTATTCATTGGGGATGCTGCCACGTTGTGATTTGAATTATGCCATTTGCTCATGAAGCCAATCAGCAGTTTCTAAAAGCAAAAATTTTCCACTTGTTCGTTTATGCAGCCTAACCCACTTCTGAGTGGAAAGCAACCTGACACCTGATTCATTAAGGCAGTGCTTCTTGAACTATCCAGTGTGGGAGAGCAGTAGGGGTTTAGCGTAGTGTGTCAAGCATTTGCACTCTTTGTGCTCATTGACTACATTTGTTACTTCCTTTCCTGGAATCTCTCCCTAGGCCAGCAGTCAGTGATAGCTCGCATACTGGCACTTATCTAAGGACCACCATTTTGAACTAGATCTTCATGAAGGCACAACAGTTTAGAGTCCAGCGTATGCTGTACTGGAGCGAGCATGGTGGGGAGAGCCAGTGTGGTGTAGTGGTTTGAGTGCTGGACTACAACTCGAGATTAGGATTCAGTTCCCTGCTCGAACATGGAAACCCACCAGGTGACCTTGGGCAAATCATACACTGTCATCCCTAGAAAACCCCATAAATTGGCACACCACCACCACCACATGAGTTATGAGACCTTAAAGAAATCACTAGATTTCACCCATAGCCTCTACCAGTTTCAGCCAAATCCTGGCTACTCTAGCCTTCTAAAAATAGAAGCTAACCCAAAGTAAGGGACCATGGCTACTGTGATCCCTGGCTGTCTTGACTGCCAAAATAATGGCAGGTTGCTAATGAAAACTAATTTGTAAATCCAGAGCCTTCTTTTAAATTATGTCTTCAGTCTTCTGCTCAGATGTTGAACTTTTATTTGGATAGTTTTCTTTGGGTAAACCAGGGGTAGGCAACCTTTCCCCTTTAAGGGCCGAGGGACTTCAGCTCCCAGAATCCCAGGAGCTATTGGCCAACATGGGACTATTGGCCAACATGGCTGAGGCTTTTGGGAGCTGAAGTCCCTTGGTCCTTAAAGGGGAAAGGTTGCCTACCCCTGGGGTAAACAGACCAGCTATCAAGGTCTTTTGGGTGGTGGCATTTCATCGCTAGACTACTCTTCTTATGTCTTTTCTATAAATACCTTTTTTCAATGGCTTTTGTGAATTTCCCTCCTTATTAACAGCATAGTGAACGGTGGTTTTTCATTGCTATTATGGTGAGGGATAGTCTACAGAAAGATTAAATAAGTGAAATATTGTGCTGTCAGTTGATACTAAACTCTCTGTTCAAGAGATACTTTATCTGTAATTACCAGATCCCAGTAGGAGATGGAAACGGTAATCAATGTAAATTTGACCCTGGGGCATCTAGTTGACTATTGTTGGGAAACCATATCCTTTGGACTTTGGTCTAATACAGTTTGGCAATCTAATCAACTTTCCAACTTTCTAGAAAAATCCAGGCCATTAATGAGAACTTGGCCTCTTTAAAATCATACTTCAAACATTGCCAATGTCTGCTCCAGCTCTTCTGTGATGAGGTGTTGCCTGGTTGCAACTCTTGAAACACTCGCAGCAAGTTGCAGGCTCTTATGTAGTAGGAAAAAGGTCTGTATCATTTTGTGACAGTAGGTAAAGGCTAAATTGCTTCTGGGTACTTTGGTGAACAAAGAAAAATCAGCAGAAGGCAGCTTTCTCAGCTGCAAGTGAACACTAAAGGAAATCTGGCTTGGTGACTTGGTGACTCATACAATGGTAGTCAAACAATTGAAGGAACTCTCTAAAGGAAGTGACCAAAATAGTCCTCAGGGTACAGCCTGAGGCTGTTTAAATAAATAAAAGGCCAGACTCCAAGGGGACAAAATAGAAACACAGGTTTGAGAACTGGTGGAGATCCAGGCATTCTCAAGCATGCATGCTTCCCTCAGCAGCTGGCACCTTGATGATTTCTTCTACATCTTATGTAGGCATGGGATATTCACAGGCCAGTGGAAGAAGGATGTGTATGTGGAGATGATGGTATAGCATCTCCAGCTGTACTGATGGCTGCAAGGAAAAAGAAGGAACAGCTGTGCTGCCTCAAAAATCCTATCAAAAGCCTGGAGATTGGGTTTGGGCAGCAGCGTCAGTAGGGGGTACAGGGATTATAGGTCACACCAAGTGAGACCACTGCTTCCCAAACATCTGCCTTTTGGCAGAAATGGGCGCTGGTGTTTGCCTGCATGCTTTTAAAATGCTAAAGAGATGGTGTGAGTGGGGCAAGGCTCAGTGGGAAGAGAAAGAAGAGGCCCCAGATTTAAAAAAAAAAAACAAATTTAAATTTAATAATTATTTTAAAATTGGCACCTCTCGGTTCAGGGCAGAGATCATGTATAGGCTAATATGTTTGCAAGAGCCCCACTACCAACAGTGACCTAGCATTCTTGCTTGGAGGTTGTGACTGTAGGATAAATTGTTTGAAGCAGTGCAAACAGCTGTGGGGCTGCAAGGAACATACAAGAATCAAGGAAATAAAGGGCCCATCCTCAGGTTCTTATTTGGCCACTGGACTTTCCGACAACCTGGGAATGACTGTCAGGGAAGCATGGGACTTATTTTGCTTTTCTTTTACTTGTCTATTATTCCTTTTTAAGGAACCCCTGGAAACCCAGCATGGTATTTGAGTTTTGGATAGTGACTCTGTGTAACCAGGGTTCAAATCCCTACTTGGACATGGAAGCCCTCTGGATGACCTACTGGGTGACCTTGGGCAAGTCACAGTGTCTCAGTCTCAAAGGAAGGCCATGACAACCCCCTTCTGAACAAATCTTGCCAAGAAAACTCCATGACAGTTTTGCCTTGGGGTCACTCTAAATCAGAAGTGACTTGGAAGCACACAACAAAAACATCAACAACAAGAGTGAACTCCTTAGCTAAAGGATGATATTCTTCACTATCTAATGAACTCAGCTGTTTTAATATTTAATATGCATTGCTATTTCAAGTGGTTTAATGGTTTTAAAATTTAATTCATTAAAATCGTGTTTTCATTTAATGTAGTAAGAGCCGGCATGGCATAGAGGTTTGAACATTGGATTACAACTCTGACATGGAATCCCACTGGGTGGCTTGGACATGTCACACACTCTCATGCACAGAAAATCCCATGATAGGGCCCCCATAATAATGATGATGATGGTGAGGATGATGGGAATAATCCAATAAAGATCAAAGACCCCAGATAGGGCAATTACATTGTCCTCAGAACTGCAAATAGTCGTGCTTTTAAATAAAGAATTCAAATATCCCCGTGATTAATATTTGGCAATATTGTGACATTTTTCACCAAATGAAGATATACAAGCATAATTTTGGAGCAATTTACAGAGCTGCCACACACACAATGCCTTTCATATGGATTTGTTGTTGTCGGGTGCCTTCTAGTCATTCCGGACTTATGGTGACTGGTCATCCATGGGGCTTTTTTTTTTTTGGTCTGTTAACAATTTTATTATTTTGTATGTTAAATACCATGGGATAGGGCTGTAAGGATGAAAACCTTTTTCAACAATCGCCTCACAAGGGTAAGAAATTCTGCCATGATATTAGCAAAGTAAGGAAAAGGAGAAATTTACACACTAAGAGAATCATTTCCCCACAAAATGCCTCATCATATTCCTGAACAAGGGGGATTAGCATTCTAATAATCGTTTTCCAAGAGGCAAGAGCAACATAATTTTTAAAAGGATTATTAATATAACATTTACAAGACTTTGAACAATTTAACTCTTATTAAAACCACATAAAGAAATATCATGGGGCTTTCATGGTAAGTTTCTTCAGATGGGCTTTGCCATTGCCATCCTCTGAGATTGAGATTTGCCCAATGTCACCCAGTGGGTTAACATGGCCAAACTGGGATTCGAATCCTGGACTTCAGACTCCTAGTCCAACGATCAAACCACAACCACTGGACTTTTTCTTCATTGCTTTTCACACTAAATTTGTGTAGAGGGCGGGGGGGGGGTTCCATTATAACATTCCCTACTTTGTTTTCTGGGGGAGGAAGTCACATGCAAATTAGACATGAGTACTTTTCCAAACAGATGCAGCAACTACAGGCAATATTGCAATGGAAGCCAGCGTGCCATGATGTATGTTCTTGAGCAAAGCTCAGAAAAGCTTCTTTTTTTCTGGATTACAGCTCAAAGGATTCCTTAGCCAATGTGGCCCATAGCCATTCTGGCAGGAGGATTTTAGTACCTGTTGTCCAAAAAGAAACTTTTCATTGCTCTTACAATGCACTTACAATGAATTCAACCTGCTGCTCATCCTTGAAGCTCACCAACTGACCATGGCCAAGTCTTTCTTTTTTCCCCTCTCAGCCTCTCAAGATCATGGAGGAAAAGCTTGGTGGCAGAGCTCAGGTTTGCATGTTGAAATCTGAGGTTCAGACTCTGGCGTGTTCAATTAGAGGTGGTCACAGCTGCAAAAGAGCTTTGCCTGCTGCCACCAAGAGCTGATGCCATTTAGAATAGACAATGCACAGCTATATAGGCAAACAGCATTATCTGATATAAGGCAGATCCATTTGTTGCAGTCGGAGTTGCCTCAAATGGTGGCTGCAAAGATAAAATTTTAGAGAGGGGTGAAGACCAAACCATCTTTAGTCAAACAACAGTTTCAATAAAAAACAGAAAACAGAAAATAAAAGAAAGAAGAAATAGAAAAGAATTTTAATACAAACCCATCCACTTACCAATCTCTTCTTAAAATCATCTATCACGTATCTTCAAATTCTTAAATCAATCCTTACCAACATATAACTTCTCTCATGTTCAATCTCTATCATACCTCGACTTCTTTCTCTTACATGGCCAGAATATTTGTCTCTGCTTAAGATTTTCTTATTCACCTCTTTTTCCAACATGTTTGAAGACAAACATCATTCATTGTTCATTGTTCATCTTACATTACTATGGACGTTATCACACGTGGGCCAGAAAGCAAAAATAAAAGTGGAAATGAGGCATTACGAAAATAAACCGAAAATAAACTTGTTTCCGCAAACGTCATTACCTTAATTTACAGCAAGTGCAAAGAACGTCCACACACAAGCAAAAATATCCCATAAATGTAGTAGAAATGAGCCTCTTGCACATGCGCAGATAGAGGAATGCTCGCGGGAACCATGGGTAATGACGGGGAAATGCTCCCCAATACGTATTTGGCGATCACATTTGCGGTAAATGCGGAATCACCCTCATCGCGCAATTGCATTTCCTGAAGAAACTGAAATTCAAAAGATCTCGGATCTTTCCACTTTCTGTCGGGGTTCTGTTGGGGTTCTGTGCGACGTCGTGTGAAAACACGGGCCAATAATCCGGTATCGTTCAGGATTTCGTGTGGATTTTGTTTGGATTGGGCCCCGTGTGATAACGTCCTATGTTGCTGTTTACATTTATATGCTAGTATTTACACTTACATTGTTTCTAAAGCCCCTATAATTTAATATCTTAGGCAGTTAAACAAATAAATGAAAAACCTGCCCTCACATTCCTTCTCCAAAACTTACTAACATAAATATCTCACTTTTTAACTTTATTCCCGTTTAAAGTTTGTAATTGCATTTTCTCCCCACTTTTTAAACAAAAAAGTAATTTTTACTTTCCAATCTAGACAGTTGTTTATTTTGCATTTTGTAACCCTCTAGTTATCTTATCCATTTCTATTATCTCGCAGATTTTCAGTTCCTGGTCTTCTTTTTCCAAAGTGTTGTTGTATTTCCACCATTTCGCTTAGACCATCTTAGCTGCAACAATCAAATGAAATAATAGTCAACCATATTTATTTTATTCAGATTCATCTACTATATTCAATAGAAAGATTTCAGGTTTTAGTTTTATATTTATAGATAACATTTTGCTAATTGTTAATCTAATCTGATTCCAATATTTTCCCCCCCTTTGGACATGTCCACCAGATATGGTAAAAGGAAACAATGCATTTTCAAACTATGATGCTTCTTACCCTACCCATTTAATCCCTTGCTTCAAAGAAAACATATATTTACACAAAGAACATAACACTTTGCTGAGTTTATCTTAATGCACGTGTTAGAACAAACAGGAACTCCAGTAAAAACAAAATCATAGCACTACATCTTCCTTTGTTTCCTTGGGGGGTTCATGATATAGTTCTTCCCTCTAGCTAAACTTTAAACTAAACATGCTTATTGCTCCATCTCCCTCCCTTTGCAAAGGTTTCCTTCATATGAAGCATAAATATATGTTATTGGCTTTGATCTCCTTACTAGCAGTGCTTGAATTTGGTCCAGACCTCTGTATTGCTAAACGTTATCATATGCTATACAGTATTTCCTGTGAACTGTATTAAAACAAAATGTGCAATTCATACATGGCCTGTTGTAAAGTATAGGACATGACCTGCACCTTGTTGTTTTTTAAACTTTGATTTAGCCCTGCTTTTCTTTTACTTAGATTACTCATATTTAGGCTACGCTGTTGTGTTTCAATTGTCTGGCTCTGATCCATAGCCCAGTTATACGTTGGTGCTTAATTTTAAAGGGATATAAGAGAGTCTACTTGATTTCAACTGGAGTAAATCTACTTATGCCTAATTCCTTCAGGTTTAAATAGGATATGAACTGGGCTCTACAGATTCCTATTATTGTTACCTACAGTAATACTGCAGCCTTTCACCAGTAACAGGGAAAGCTGAATAAATACATCAGCCTCAGTAGGCAGCAGCTATGAAAGTCTTTCTGATCCTTGTTAATCCCTTCGCAGTTGGGTTATGTTTAGTACACAGAAATTAAGGAGGCATAGAAAATAAATAGGTGAGGGGGGAATTGCATTGTATGAAAACTATGCTTCCTCTCTCCCCTGCTCCAAATTCTGTCATGATATTTGTCACAATCATAAACTGGGCAGTGAGAAATACTTTTGCTAATCCTGAATTTCTGATGTGTCAACCATCACATTTACTCACCATCAGTCTGTTGGATGGGGTGACAATGCTGGGAAGAGTCAAAGGCAACAGTGAGTAGGGACAAAGTATAAAGTCCTCCCCCCCCCCCCCCCCCCCAGCTTCTCTCTGGTATCTCATCCCACTTCCCAGTCAGTGGATGTCAGGGCAAGTCATTCTTGCCAGAACTGAAGACTTTTGAAATTGATTACATGAGAAAAGAAAGCTAAAACAGGACAGGAGAGTAGTGGCTTTCTCCGTGCCTCTCCGCATGCTGTTGTAGCAGTTCCATTTTCTTTCTTACACAGACAGTTGTAAAAGTATGCCTTTTGTTGAACAGATTTTCCCAGAGCAACAAATGCCACGCTTTTACAACCATTTCCCTTGGGAAGAGAATGGAAGTGCTATGATGGCATGTGAAGAGGCACAGAGAAAGCCACTACTCTCCCATTCCATTTCTTCTTTCTTTTCTCATGTGATAAGGCCTCTGGGTCAATGGTTACATTGAGCTTCAAGGCAGAAAATTGCCAAAACCTGGACAGTGGAGTTGTAATGAATAATAATAATAATAATAATAATAATAATAATAATCTGCAAAGCAATCGGGGTGGCGTACATCATTAAAATTACCATACAAATAAATGCAATACAATATAAGAACAGTCCAACAATCCTGAAACCCACCCACTCCTTAAAAAAAGTATTAAACAGAGATATGCATTAAACATGTTTAAAGTAATCTCTTTAAAACAGACAGCAATGAACACTCACATAAGCTCCTTTTTCTACATCAAGCAAGAAGCCAAATGCTTGGGGAAATACCAGAAGGGTCTCCCACCACCATGCCAAATATCAGCCCAACATCTCTCCTTTACTGCTCCATCCATACCTGTGAATCACCAGATGGTGGACCATTATAGATGTTGCTGTTATTGAGTTATTAAGAAAGAACCTGCAAGCTAGGAGATACTGCAGAAATTTGCTTTTGCCTGAGTCTATAGTAGAGTTGCCAGGTGGAATAAGGGACAGAGCCCCTGTCCCTTCAATAGTTGTGTAGAAGAGGGAATTTCAGCAGGTGTTTATTGTTGTACAAGCAATACCTAGTGAAATTTCTCCTACAACACAGCCAGTACAGGATGAGCCCTGATCTTTAGTTCACTTGGCAACCCTGGTCTACAGGGAAGAGCAAGATTCCTCCTCTCCTTTTCCCTCTGCTGACTCAACTGAATGCAAACTCCTTTTCTTACTGAAATGAGTTGGAGACAAAGAGGGAGAGTGGGGGAATAAGGAGAAAGAAACTAGGACATTGGAAAAGCAGCTGAAAAAAGTGGGATGGCAGAGGATTAATCAGGACGATCCCTGCTAAATTGAGACTCTTGAAGGGTATGGGAGCAGTTGGGCTTTTCCTTTGAGGCCAAGCCTAGCTGGCATAAGTTATTTCCTCATGAGTGGCTTTACTTTTCTTCCTAAGTGGGATTTTATTCTCCTGGTAGAAATTTGTTTTCCCTTTCAACATTCTCTGAGGGTTGCTTGAGGACTCATTCCCAGCACGGTAATTGTTTTCTAGCAAGGGCTGTTTCCACTAGCTCTAATTAGTGCTGTCACTTCGTTAAATGGTTTTCTAGTTCACTAACTGTTCAGCTTTGAAACCCCAAATTGATTAACTGACTTCTCGAAGGAATGGGGAAAAACACTATTACAAATTTTGAAAGAAAAAACTAATATCTTCACTCTTTTTTAAAATAATGTTTTGAAAAATAAAAATAAGGCCTTATTTTATTATTCAGAGATCACTTTGCATTAAAAAAATATTTCCAGGACTGCCTGCTTCAACATTCAATTTTTTGTATTTTGAAATTTGTTCTTAGGGAGGAAATGGCTGATTGTAGACTGCATACCCTCCAACATTTCACAGATGAAAACAAGTGTGGCCAAGCAACTCCATAAAGTGGTCAAGATGCCAAAGGTTATCAATGAGGGAAGCTAAGAGAGGCTGCAGCACTTTGCTTTTGTCTAAATCTACTGGGAAGAGCAAGATCCCACCCTTTCCTCTCTCCTCCCCCTGCTGAATTAACTGAGTGCAAACTACTTTTTCACTTTGAACTAAATTTGCATCAACTGAATTCTTATTCTTGTTATATTTATTTCTATCCTGCCTTTTTCCCTGTTCAGAATTCAAAGCAGTTTACAACAATTTTTTAAAAAATGGTTAAAAATTCACAAGTTAAAAGGAGTCCTGCCACGAATTGATGCTTCACCCTTGTGTCGTACGGTCCCTATTTCTTCACTGACATTGACCTCTTTGCTTCTCACCACAATCAACAATGCCACCAGTTTTGCTCAAGACACCGAACCAGAGGTTCCAAGGGTTATGCCTTCCTCTTCCACTGGTCTGGGAAGATGTTGTATGCCTTCCCTCACTTCCCGCTAATCACCAAGGTTATCGCAAAGATGAGATCAGATCAGACAAACACCATTCTCATCACTCCATGGTGGCCAAGGCAACCATGGTTCATGCCTCTCCTCTGTCTGTCCCGCAGACAGTTCCTTTGACTTCCATCCCAACCCGATCTCCTCACCCTTCACAATGGTCAAGTCCGATACCTGGACGTCAAGACCCTTCACTTGGTAGCATGGAGAATCTGCAGCTAGCTCCACTATTGGGTCCTGGCCGCGATATTATCTTAGCTTCCTGCAAGCCTTCCACATGGAAGTCCTACTCCTTGAAATGGAGCAAATTCCTTACATTTTTGACTGAGAAAGGACTTTTACCCTCTCAAGTCAAAGTGTCCATTGTCTTGGATTTTTTTGCTTTCCCTTGGCCAGACGGGATTATCACTGTTCTCTTTGAAATGCTACCTTTTGACTATTTGTGGCCACTACCAGTTTGAAGACTGCCTCTCTTTCTTTACTGACTCACTTTTCAAAAAGTTCCTCAAGGGGTTCAATAATTTGCATCCTCCACTTTCCATACTGACCTTGGCTTGGAATCTTGAGTTGGTCCTCTCTCAATTCTCGAGCAGATCATTTGAGCCTTTGGCAACTGTGGATATGAGATTCCTTACCTGGAAAATGGCATTCCTAGTCGCTCAATGGTTTGCCCTTTCAACCAGTGAACTTCGTATGGACCAACCTTATCTTCGTATGGACCAACCTTATCTGAACTTCCATAAGGACAAAGTGGTCCTGAGTCTGGACAGCTCCTTTTTGCCTAAGGTTGTTTCCTCCTTTCACATGAACCAAGACATTGTGTTGCCTACTCTGGCTCTGAACCCTACTGAGCACTGCCTCCAAGCCCTGTATGTTTGATGAGAGCTCACATTTTACCTTGACAGGACTTTCAGCTACTCGGATTCGAAATTGGGACTGCCTGTTACCCCCCAAAGATTCTCTAAATGGGTAACAGTCACTATCCACCTTTGCTAAGAATTATATGGGAAGACTCCTCCAACTCAGGTTCGAGCTCACTCTACCAGGGCAATAGCAACATCCTTTGCTTTTTTGAATGGCATACCTTTGGAGGATGTCTGTAAAGCTGCTGTTTGGTCCCAGCCCCTAACTTTTATCACTCATTACAGGCTGGATACCAGGGCCAGATGGGATGCATCTTTTGCGAGGATAGTGCTTCTCTCTGCTTTACACTAAGGTTGGTTTTATTCCATGTTGTTTCAAAAAATATATATATATTCTTTTTTAGGAAAATAATACAAGTAAACTCCAGTTTGAATTTTAATATACTCTTTATTGTGTATTATTCACATAGCATGTTAAGACCTATATGTGGTGTCATGACACTCCCTCCTTCTCTGACCAAAGCTTGTCAGTCTAACCCATTTGTTTGATTCACAGAGACCACAAAGGAGGAGGACAGATTGCTTACCTGTAACTATGTTTCTTCGAGTGGTCCTCTGCGAATTCACATAAATCCCACCCATCTTCCCCTCTGTCATGTCCTGCTCACATTGTTCCTTTGGAACTGAGAAAGAGTGGGAATGCTAGGGGCTTATATACGGGGTGGGCAGAGCTACCAACAAAAAGTCTTCCCTAGAAGGTTCCAAAGCTATCTGTGCAGATGCAGAATAACCCATTTGTGTGAATTCACAGATGACCATCCACGGAACCACAGTTACAGGTAAGCAACCTGTCCTTTCTGTTTGCCCAGTTGCTGTGTGTTGCTGCTAATTTGGTAGCTATATGGAAAGTTTCAAGTATTCAGTTGAAAAAACAAAGCAGTACTCCAAAGTGGCTTTCTCTTGCTCTTCAAATAGGAATCATTTATCTTCCTTTTGTCACCTAGCTCTCACTTTGATTTTTCTCTGTGTTTTGAACAGATGCCCTAATGGCTCATAGGGGAATTAAGCTGTGGGACAGAAGTTACAATTTTGAAGCAAGTGTTTGAAATCAAAATCTGCTTTGAAGTTCCCTGGTTTGTATGGGCTCATTAGAAAAAGTTGATGTTCTCACTAAGGAAGGTCACCTTGTGGTTATTATTACAAATGTATTGTTTTTCCGGTTGTCCAAAGCTGAAACTTGAGCCACGCAAGTGCGTTGCAGACATGCATTAGGCAATGTTTGAAGAGCAGTTTATTAAACGAGAGAAAGTGCTGAAGGCTGGACTTTGCAAGATAAAAGGAGGATTTGTTATTAATACCTACCATACAATTGAGAAGACTTATCATCTACTTTATGCCAGATGCAGTGATCGTCACCAAAATCAGGCCAAGACAGTAGTTACAAAGGGGTATCGTAAAGTTTTAATTATCACCTTTTAAAAAAATTGACAGAAAGTTAGTTTTGATTTGTACTTGTTAATTTATCTCTATGTAGTCACCATCCAGATTTACACATTTTTCCTAGCGTTTCTTGACCCTCCAAATACAGTTATTGTAGAAGTCTGCAGATTGCGCTTTAAACCACTCTTCCACTTCATAAATGATGCATCTGTGTTGTCAAATCGGCAACCCCACAACAGATTTTTCATTTTTGAGGGGGGAAAAAGTCACTTGGTGATTATGACAATAAGAAAATTTCATCAATATACCATAACTTCCGGGTGATAATTATTACTTTATGATATCTCCTTGTACTTCTCCATCTTACTCTTTAGTCACTTATGGCACAACCCATAACAAAAGGCAGCGGGCGGCGGCGGTTTATGGCTGCAGAGGACTGTTTTGCCATCTCAGTCCTTAGAGCACTATGATGATAAGAATTTTTTTGTATTTTTAAATTTGTTTATTGTTTTATTATTGTTATTGATTTTATTATTGTTATTGATTCTGCTTAGTATGTTTGGGAGATGGGAGGGTGGGTAAAGGTGGGATGGGATTCCAATTTGATTTGTTGTTTGTAATTTTGTAACGTTGTACGCCGCCCCGATTACTTGGCAGAGGGGCGGGATATAAATAAAAATTATTATTATTATTATTATTATAACAAAACTAAAGGACACAATGAGCTGATTTTCTCAACAGCATGCAGTTAGGGACCAATGATGACACTGACAAAATTTCATCAATATACCATAATAACATCCGGGTGATAATTATTACTTTACAATACCCCCCGCATACAGTGATACAATCACAGATATATGGCATAAAGAGAACTATAACCTGCCTATTAACGAAGTGACAAGCAACATCAGAAATCAAGATGGCAAATGTTATTAATGAAGAAGAATGCACAGTCTAGGGGAGATGGCAGCAGTTTGGTTTGTCGTGAGTCT
Source organism: Phrynosoma blainvillii (assembly GCA_026167975.1). Lineage (NCBI taxonomy): Eukaryota > Metazoa > Chordata > Lepidosauria > Squamata > Phrynosomatidae > Phrynosoma > Phrynosoma blainvillii. Next base: position 22,739,314 of record JANUYF010000005.1, read on the forward strand.
ATAGGAAAGAGTAAGATTCTATTACCTCTTCTTCTCTCCCCCTGTTGTTGAACTACTTTTCCACTTTGAACTCAGTTTGCAGCAATTGAAGAAAGCTGGGAACAAAGGGGAAAATAGGGGGAAGGGAAGGGAAATTGGGACATTTTAAAAGCAGCTGAAAAAGTGAGGTAACAGAGGATAAATCAGCATTGTCCCTGCTAAATCAGGACAGGTTAGAAGTATAATACACCAGAGGTGACTGGCGTAATTCATATAACTCCGAAACCTGGGCTCCATAATAACAATAACAATAATAATAATAATAATAATAATAAAATTTATTTATATACCGCCCAATGGTTGCCCAATCCGGGCGGTTTACAACATAAAAACATATGCTCTACTTAGCATAAATATGCATTCTATGCATCTATAACTGTTGTTGTTGTTGTTGTTGTTGTTGTTGTTAATTGCTTTCGCACCAATCTCGACCCATGGCACCCTATGGATGAGACATCTCCAGGCCCCTCTTTCTTCTACTGCTCTGCCTAACTCCTGCAAACTTATATTTGTGGTCTCTTTAGTAAAGTCCATCATGTAGCCTTCCTCTCTTTCTACTTCCCTCCACTTTTCCTAACGTTATTGTCTTTTCCAATGATTCATGTGTCCAAAGTACAACAGTCTAATAGGGCCTATACAGACTGCCAGAAATAATCCATTTTGAGACCACTTTAACTGTTCTGGCTCAGTGCTAAGAAATCATGGGAACTCTAGTTTATTGTGGCACCAGAGCTCTCTGACAGAGAAGGCTCAATGTCTCAGAAAAAAGTACAGTTCCCATGATTCCCTAGCACTGAGCCAGGACAGTTAAAGTGGCCTCAAGCTGGATTATTTCTGGCAGTCTGTAAAGGCCCTTAGTCTTGTCATCTTGGCTTCTAGGGATATCTCTGGCTTGATCTGCTATAGGACCCATTTGTTTGTCCTTTTGGCTGTCCATGGGATCCTCAGCACTCTTCTCCAGCACCACATTATCTCAAATGCATTGATTTTCCTCCTATCTTCTTTCTTGACTGTCTAGCTCTCACATTCATACATGGTAACTATAACTATAACTATAACTGCAGTGTGCATTGGGCTCAATTTTTCTTCAAGTTTAATTTTTAAAAGTTCAGCTTCAAAGGCAGTCTGAAAAAAATGTTAGATTTAAAACTAAAACTACCACAACAAAAAATATGTGTTTTTTACATTGTTGAAACATGTTCCCCTTATTGTCTCGAGGACAAGTTCAATCTAGGACAAGTTTGTTGCATGCAAGAACAACCTAGCTGCATCCATAGGATCATAGGCATCTGTTCAATTATAGTTGGCCTAGCAGAGGACCAGCCAGTTCTTGAAATAGTTACTGCCCTGATAGACTCCTCCTGACTTAAGATTCTAGGAGTTTAATCCAAAAGAAAAAGTAACTTTTCCAAGTTCTGTCACCAGGATGAAGATATTTCTGATGTGCATGTGGATCTCCCTGGGTAAGCTGAGGCAACTGGCTTTCTGTTTCCTTTTAACTGCAAAAAACAGACAAAAACAATTGTACAAAAATATTACAGGAACTACTCTACTTTTTTTTTTTGCAGACAAGTAAAGACTCTTCTGTTCCGACAGGTGTTTGATAAAAAATATTACAAAACCCAGATGAAACCAAAGCATACAGGTTAGTATAATGTGACAATGGTAACATTTTTCATAGGTTACACTGAATGTGAGCGAGGAAGTGGGCTCTTGTGTGCTGAGCCCACTCTGATCCTCCATGCAGTCATATTACTAGGGGCACTTGGATACTGTGCACATACATTTCTTCATGCATAGAATCATGGAAATATAGAGTTGGAAGGACTCCAAGTGTCATTTAATCCAGCTGTCTACCTTTGCAGGAATCCACTACTAAAGACCCTTGAGAAGTAGCCATCTAGCTTCCGATAAAAACCTCCAAGAAAGGAGAGTCCACCACTTTCCAAGGTAATCTGTTACATTGTCAAATAGCTCATCTGATATTTAGTCAGGCCCTCCTTCTTTGTAATTTGAATCCATTGCTTTTGGTAGTTATAGGTAGCAACCTTAGCATGTCTATATTCAATAGTGGTGTGTTTGCATGTCTCTTTAGGCATGGCATGTATTTGTGTAATTTCCTGTTTGTTGATCTTTCTTAGCCCTACCCTCTCTCTTGCATTTGTTAGCCTGAAGATGCCAGTGTGGTGTAATGGTTTGAGCATTGGACTCTGGAGACCAGGATTCAAATCACTGCTCAGCCATGGAAACCCACAGGGTGACCTTGGGCAAGTCACATTCTCTCAGCCTCAGAGGAAGGCAAAGGCAAATACCTTCTAAATAAATCTTGCAAAGAAAACCCTGTGGTAGGTTCAACGTAGGGTTGCCATAAATTGGAAATGTCTTGAAGGCACACAACAACAAGAATAACACCGTTTTCTAAGTCTGTTCATCCTCTTTTGCTGTCTGCAGTTTTATTTCTCTTGCCCATCTTTGAAGAACATGTTACAGAGCCTCTTGCCATCAGATGTTATGAAACCTTTAGTATTTATAAGTAAGACTACTCCATATGTTTTTACAAAGGAGATTAAGCTTGCTTCATTTTTTTCTGCTGAATCCTGTGGTGGGAGTAGGGGGACAGGTTGAGACTGGTTGTTGCTCACCTTCTGTTTGCGAATTCTAATTACTCTGCCTGTGTGACACATTACTCTCACATTCCTCAACAGTGATATCCTCTGGAGCAGCAGTAGATAATATTGCTCCATCTTCAACATCACAGCCATTTCTATTGAAGATGGTTGTTGTATCACCTCCCAGTTATCTCTTTCCCAGGCTAAACATACCCTGCTCCCTCAGATGTTCCTCATAAGGTTTGGTTTCTAGTCTTTTGCCATCTTGGTTACTCTCCTCTTGAGAAGGCATAATGTGTTTGCCATGCAATTCAGAATTCTGGCCCTATGCTTGTCCAGCTACAATTACATGCCATCTGAGTACACATTAATGAGATCAAGAGCAGTTAGAGACTCTAAACAACAACAACAGCAACAACAACTTTCCTTACCCACCTCTTCCCCTGGATCAAGGCAGGGAACAGCAACAATTAACAGACAAACAGCATCAGTTAAAAAGACATCAATTTAAAAAGACAAATAAGATGTACACGTATCAAACAATCCACATTTAAAATTCACAATTTAAAAATCATCTGGAAGACTCCAACCTTCATACATTCTCTGTAGTGTTCTAAAAGTGACATTGTGCTCCTGAACATCAGAATCCAATGGGGAAAAATGCATGTGAAAAGCACCCTCATATAGAATCACAAAATCATATAGAATCTTGAGGCATATCTACATGGTCCATTTACACCAGTTTCCCTCTGCCCTCACGTTGCCCTGTCTACATGACATAGGACCGAAGCCCCAATTTGAGTGCAGACAGCCTTCCATTCTGTTCCGGATCCAGGCCATTCCTTCCTTAAATTGAATTTTTCAAACACAGTTTGCTATGGATTTTCAATTAAAATCCAGAGCACTCTATATAGCAATAGCATTTACATTTCTGTACTGCTTATCAGTGAACTCAACACTCTCTAAGCAGTTTACAAGCTGGGTACTCATTTTACCAACCTACAAAAGGATGGAAGGTTGAGTCAACCTTGGATTCCTGGGATCGAACTCACAACTGTGTGGCTGCAGTACAGGTTAATCACTATGCCACCTGGGCTCCCTACAGTGATGCTGGACAGTTGTCTACATGCGTGTCCCACTGTGCTGCCTGGTGTCACTGCTACTAGTGTAAGTAATTCCCTCTGAGGCCAAAACAAGGCACCCAGTCCTGTGATTAATGCTGAGCTCCTTGTTTTTGATGTCCCAGAGAGTGACTTGTACAACGGCACCAGGTGGCACAGCAGAATGCACACATAGACAACCGCCCAGTGTCACTCTGAAGAATGGCGGTAATGTGAGGAATTTAGGGCAGCTTGGGGGCCTGAATACTCTGGGAGCAGCCTGGAGTCTTCTGACCAGTGTGTATTCTCAGATTTTGAAGGGACCACAAGCGGCATCTAATCCAGACCCCTGCCATGCAGAATACACAACTAATGTACACTTGCTAGTTTTCCACATGCAGAGAGTAATTGATATGGAGAGAAATCAAGCATAGGATTCCACCATTTAGGAGCATTCTGATGTTTATTAGTTATGGAGAATTTGTAATTTGTGCTGTTCTAAAAGACCCAGAACTTACAGAAATAGAGGGAAAGCAACAAAAATGTATTTGAATAATCACTGGCCCAGAGATGTGCAATAGTGCCTTTCCTTGCACCTGGATTATATTAGCAGGCTGCCAGTCCCAGGATCCATGCCCTCCGTCACCTCCACTATCACATTTGGTACAGCTGACAAGGCTTATCAGCATCTTTCAGAACAGCGTGCCAGGAAGCCCTTGCACTTTTTATATGTTAATCTTCACATCTTCCTTCATCTTTGCGCTCACTTTGACAGGTCTTTGCAATAGCTTTAGAAAGACAACTGGGTTGTTTCTGTAAACTTCCTGTCAGGTTTCAGGCAATGGAGGAGGCAGTGGGAGGCCAGAGTCCATTTTCTTTGCGCTCTGCATCCCATTGGGAAGTGCTTTGTCGGCTAGTATCTTGACATGCCAGGATGCAGCCTTCCTGGTGGTTCTTGGTTTTCATAATGCAAAACCACTTGCTTATATTCCATTTGTTTTATGCCAGGAGTATAAAGAAACAGCTCATCATTTCCTGCATTGTAGCCCCTAGGGTACTATGACTATGGAGAAACAGTGATTTGGGTGTGCTGCTTGAGGAGGAAATGCATACACAAAAATAGAAACAGGGATGATAACAACAACAAAAATCAAAAGGAGGCATCTTCAATAGAAATAGCAATAAAATGCAGCTCAACAGAAACGGTCATCTTGAAATGTTAGCATGGCAAAACTTCTGTTCTGAATTGCTAGTCAAAACATGAAGAAATTCTGTAGGTTCTTGATGTGTAGTGATTTTTCTCCCTAGGGCTTTGTTACTGGGTTTTGTGTTGTTGTTTTTTGTGAGGGGTGTTGTTTTTTGTTTTTTGGTCTTATGTGCCTTCACGCTGCCTATGGCTGCATCCACACTGCAGAAATAATCCAGTTTGACACCACTTTAACTGCCATGGCACTGTGCTATGGAATTCTGGGAACTGTAGTTTTTGGAAACATTTAGACGTCTCTCTCAGAGAGCTCTGGTGCCATGACAAACTACAAATCTGTATGACTTCCCCCACATTCACTTGAGAAAGAGAGAGAGGGAGAGAGAGAAAGAAAGAAAGACATCTTTGGTAGTATTTCCTTCTTCAAAGTGTCTTCCAACTTTGCCCCTTAGTATGGTTCATTAAATCAGTTCCTATATTATGCTAGACAAACTAGCTCTATCTCAAAACTTTCCATGGGCCTTATGTGTTGAAGAACCTTCAAAGCCCTACCTTGCCAAATAAAATCTCCCTTAAAAGAGAAAGTAAAAACCAAACAGAGAGGGGGGGGGGGAACCCTGAAAGTTCAGAAGCATCAAATGGGAAGGCAGCTCCCTGGAGACTCTATGCCAACATAGGTTAGAGAGCTGGGTTTTATTTATTTATGTGCAGCCACTGGCGTGTTTGTCCTCCTTCTGCCCTCACCCTTTTGGACATGTTTATGAACAAGCAGGGTTGCACTTGGAAAGTCTCTGGCAGCTCTCCAAGGCAAAACAGAACCCGGGCCAGCAACATAGCCTCCTGCGTACCCACAAACCCAAACAAATGGAGCAGGATCTCCTCAGAAGCCAAACAGCTCAAAGAAGTTAAAATTCTACTTAATTGCACCCTCATTATTGGTTTTTCCTTCCAAAATGGGCACTTCCTGCAGCTTTGCATGAAATTCCACATACTCCCCCAATTATGTTTGAAAGATTATAACGAAATCAAGAGCCTTGCCCAGTTGCATCCACACTGCAGAAATAATCCAGTTTGACATCACTTTTAACAGCTATGGCTCCATGCTATGGAATTCTGGGAACTGTAGTTTTTGGAGACATTTAGACATCTCTCTCAGAGAGCTCTGGTGCCATGACAAACTACAGATCACAGGATTCCATATCATTGAGGCTTGGCAGTTAAAGTGGTGTCAAACTGGATTATTTCCGCAGTGTGGATGCAGCCATTCACAAGTTTCCATTTGATTTTTCCAAAAGTTGATTCCATTTTTAGCATTCCTTTCACTTTCTCCCAGATACTTGGTAGTAATGTACATACTGTATCCACAGGGCCAAGCTATGCTGCCGCAACAAACTACAGTTCCCGGAATTCCATAACATGGATCTATGGCAGTTAAAGTGGTGCCAAACCAGATTATTTCTGCAGTGCAGACGCCGTCTGTATGATGCATATGGATGCAGTATGAAAGAATTTAATTCTTGACTCCCCAGCTGTGATTTGACTAGGCAAGCCGACACTGGTCTCTTGGGCTCAGATTCCTATTTGTAATACTGGGATAATAATACTGATGCTACAGAAGTTGGTATAAAGATTACTAAAATAATGTCTACAAAGGACACTTGGAAATACTGTGCAAGAACTACATAGTAGTAGGTAGATTTCACAGTATTTTGATATAGGCTTAACGCTTCTTAAATATCCTAACAGGATCCTTAAATACTGAATATTAACATGGGGATATTAAAACAGTTGCTAATCCAGAGCAGCTATGTTGACCATTTTATAGGCTTCTCCTTTTACAAGCATCTCTAAATCCTGTGAAACAGAAGTTCAAAGAACAAAAGATCAAAGTCTTGACCTGCCTAATGAAGTAGCCAAGCAAAATCTGATGCAGACCCAAGAGAAATGTTAGTTACCTTCTCAGCAAATGATCTTACACAGAAATAGCAATTTCCAGCTGTTGGGAGAGAAGGATTGGCTCAATACAAAGAGCACTGGAATTGTGCCTTACTCCCAAATATGTGGGAGAATGTTAAAGGGATGCTAGAAATGGAACCAACTTTTGGAAAAATCAAATGGAAACTTGTGAATAGCTGCATCCACACTGCAGAAATAATTCAGTTTGCACCACTTTAACTGCCAAGGCTCAGTGATATGGAGTCCTGGGATTTGCAGCTTGTTGTGGCACCAGAGTGGTCAGAAAGAAGGCTAAATTTCTTCCAAAACTACAATTCTCAGAATTCCATAGCACTGAACCATTAATATTTTCACCTTCTATCATTGTCAATGCTAGTTGTACTTAGCATATTCATATTTAAAAAATGTGTAGAAATACCAGCTATGAGTTCTGTAAGATTCTATGTCAATAGTGAAGATTTTATTAGAATAATTGTAAGAAAAGTTTTGGAGTTAAAATGTACTGTTTGAATTTTATGCTGACTTGGCAAACCGCCCTAATTAAACTTGATGATAATGGATTAGGGAGATAGATGCACAGATTAAGGGAATCATGGGAATTGTATTTTTTTTTCTAAGACATTGAGCCTTCTCTGTCAGAGAGCTCTGGTGCCACAATAAATTACAGTTGCCATAATTCCCTAGCACTGAGCCAGGGCAGTGCCTCAATTTAAAGTGGACTCAATTTGCACTATTTCTGGCAGTCTGCAAAGGCCCTTTAAGGAGTTTTTCCCCAAATCCTGAACTCTTGAGAATCACATGTGGACAGATCACATTCTATTCAGCTGGAATAAGAGAGTATTTTAATCTTGTAGACTAGCCCTAAGGAGCCATGTGGCATAATGCTTTGGGAGTTAGGACATTATCACACGGGGGCAAATCTGCTGGTTAATCCACACAAAACCCAAACAGAAACTGGATTAGTGCCCCGTGTTTTCACATGACGTTGCACAGAAACTGGACAGAAAGTGGACAGAAACTGGTGTTATCCGAGATCTTTTGAAATTCGGTTGTTTGGAGGAAATGCAAATGCGCAATTAAGGTAAATTCGCATTTACCGTAATGTGATAGTCAAATGCGCATTTGGAAGCATTTCCCCGCATTTTCCCATGGTTCCGCGGGGTCTCCTTCCCCCTCAGCAGATGGCTTAAAGGGCCGTCTTAGGGGCAGGGAAGGGGAGGGGCAGCCGCACGATCGGCGCTCCAACCCCTTCCCCAGGTCGTCCTCGGAGCAGCTGGCCCTCTGCACGGTCGGCGCTCCGGCGAGGACCTCCCGCTGCAGCATTTGCACACGCTGGGCGGTGGAGTTGGCGAAGGTGCACCGCAGCCTTTTGTGGCGCACCTTCGGCGGCTTGAAGGACGGGCGGACATGGGCCTCCCCGGGAAGCTGCGCTGCGGGGCCGAGGTATCCCCACACCTCAGCACCGCGGTGCAGCTTCGCCGCCCCTGAAAGGAGCGCTAAATTGGCGCTCTTCACAAGTCGCCGATGGTGCGCCACAAAAGGCTGCGGCGCACCTTCGGCGACTCTTCCGCTGCAGCATGTGCGAGGAGGTCCTCCTCGGAGTGCCGGCCGTGCGGAGGGCCGGCTGCTCCGAGGACGACCTGGGGAAGGGGTGACAGCCGCAGCGAGTGACAGCCGCGGCGAGCATAGTGCGCATGTGCTAGAACATCATTTCTAGTACATGTACGGGATTTTCTCACTTGTGTGTGAACGTTAAATGTGGTTTCAGTGGGGGCTTAGCTTAAATGCGCAATTAAGGTAATTACGTGTGAAAGCCATTTGCGGAGTCAAGGTTTATTTTCGGTTTATTTTCGGAATTTGTCATTTCCACTTTATTTTCGAATCGTGGCACACGTGTGATAATATCCTTAGACTATGACTCTGGAGGGTTTGATCCCTGACTCAGCTCTGAAACCCATTGGGTGACCTTGGCAAGTCAAATGCTTTCAGCCTCAGGGGAAGGCAATGGCAAACCTCTAAAATGCCATGATAGATCTGCCTTGGGGTCACCATAAATTGGAAACAGTTTGAAGGCACAAACAGACTAACCCCGAGTCTGAGTCAGGCTGAATCATGAAGAATGGATGAAGAATAGGTGCTTTTACATAGCATTGAGCAGTGGACAGAGTTTTAAAAAAGAAAATAGAACCCCCTTGATCCCTCTTATTTGTTAAACATAAGCAACACTCCCTCCAACAATGATGAAGAATGAGGTTACTAACACATATCTACTTTGCAAAAAGAAGAGGAGGAGTAGGAGTAAAACATTAGCAAAAGCAAATCCATTTTTTTGGGGGGGGATAGCTTAATGAGAATTGCAAGATTTTAAAAAGGAAAAATTCCAAGCTTTCTGAGCTTCCAAGAGCTAAGTGGAAAGGCAGTGATTTCCTCATAAACACTGGGAACTTGTCTAGCTGTGTGACCGTTGACAGAGCCTTCCCCAACTGGGGGCTAGAGATTTGGGCTCCATGTTAAAAGATCTTCTTATCCTTGAGAGATCTCAGCTGATTCGTCCCGTGACACTGTAGTCTTTGAAAATGTAGCCAGCACAGGGATGACTTCCAGCAGTGATGAAAACTTCTATAAAACCTGCATTGAGCTTGTTCTATACTTCCCCAGAGGGTAGTACCAAGTCTAATAGTTTTAAGTTACAGAAGGGTAGACTTTGATTGAACGTTAGAAGAAACGTCTTGACACCAAGAGCAGTTTGACAGTTGTACTGATTACATAGAGAGGTGGTGGTATTTCTTCCTCTGGATGTCTTCAACAAGAGACTGGCCAGCTACCTGCTGAGGACGCTGTAATTGGAGATGCTGCATTGAGCAGGTAGTTGATGGCCTACCTGGCACCTTCCAATTCTAATACTCTATGACAGGGGTAGGCAACCTTTCCCCTTTAAGGGCCGAGGGGCTTCAGCTCCCAGAATTCCAGGAGCTATTGGCTAACATGGGACTATTGGCCAACATGGCTGAGGCTTCTGGGAGCTGAAGTCCCTCGGCCCTTAAAGGGGAAAGGTTGCCTACCCCTGGTTTATGACTCTACTGCTAAGAGGCCACCATCGCACTTTCCATAATGGTGGGACTGTATGCTCCAGTAAAGCAAGAGGGTATGTTGTTAGTAGAGATCAGGGGTAGGCAACCTTTCCCCTTTAAGGGCCGAGGGGCTTCAGCTCCCAGAATTCCAGGAGCTATTGGCTAACATGGGACTATTGGCCAACATGGCTGAGGCTTCTGGGAGCTGAAGTCCCTCGGCCCTTAAAGGGGAAAGGTTGCCTACCCCTGCTCTATGAGATCCTACATCATGCTTCCAAAGTGTGAATATCCATGCACATTAGATGGAAGTTGTGTCACACCACTCTTTTGCTGAATACCAACATTGTGCATATGATTGTACATAAGCTGGCATGCCAGCATATTATCCCATCATGCAGTGGGCAATGCCAAATGGCTGTTTCTGCACACCCCATCCAAGAATGCACATCTGCATGGTTGGAATTATGTTGGTTAGTCCTAAATAGGGTCCTATTCGTGCTACACAATTACACCACTATAATGCTACAATTATCAGCTGCAGCAGCAAAAATGTAGTGGATTTAGGCTGATCTAATGATGCCACATAAGACTGGTGGCATGAATGTGAAAGCAGACTGTATAGACTAGGCTTTACTCTTTAAATTATTTCATAGGTGAACATGAATAACTCGTTTCCTCACAGCTCCGATATTCATTTATCATTACTAATGTGAAGAAAATACTAGGCTTGATGCCACCTTGTGACCACTCCAGGTAACATCAACAGAGATCCTGCTCAATTATTGCAATTCTCTTCTCTACCAACTGTCTGTCACACTATATAGTGGAAGTGGTCAAACCACAAACCAGTGAAATGAGAAAGCATGTTACAGGGCCAGCTCTGTAGGCAAAGTAAGATGGCTACCTCAGATGACAGATGATGGGACATGTTAAGGCCAGTGGCATCAACACTCAGCTGGTCTTTCTGAGTTTTCCATTCAAAGATGATGCAATGAGTACCATGCAGCCTGCCCTAAGCTTATAAAGTCAGCACACTAGTCAGAGCTTGGAAAATTACTTTAAAAAAAATAATTTGTCTTATTGAGGAGAACCTAAATACTTTAAAAGCACAAGTTCCTGTTTAATCTTGGAAGCTAACCAGGGTCAGCCATGGTTAGTACTTAGATGGAAAACCAATGAATACTAGGTGCTGTAGGCTATATTTCAGAGGAAGGAACTGGCAACACCACCTCTGAGGAATCCTTGCCTAAGAAAACCGTATAAAATTCATGAGGTTGTCATAAGTCAACAGGTGACTTGAATATTATATATATATATATATATATATATATATATATATATATATGGTAAAGGTATTCCTCGTTGACAAGGGTGACAAATTGTGTCTGTTACTAAGCCAAAGAGCCATTGTTGTCAGAGACTACTCTGTGATCATGTGGCCAGCAGGATTACACAGAATGCTGTTACCTTCCCACCAAAGTGGTACCTATTTATCTACTTGCTTTTGCATGCTTTCAAACTGCTAGGATGGCAGAAGCTGGGACTAGTGACAGGAGCAGACCCCATCATGCAGCACCCAGGCCTCGAACTGCCAACCTGCCAATCTTGAAATCAACAGAGTCAGCATCTTAACCACTGAAGGAGCATGCATACATACATACACACACACACACTTTTTGAGGACCTCTAAAAGCTGTTAACATTAGTTACAATTCTAAAGTAGCTATTTATTTTCCTCATTCTCAAAAGGAAGTTGTATAGTTATTTTTTGTTACTTTAAAAAACCCTTCTGATAGCAGAAAAGTTCTCCCTCAACCACATACTCCTAATTCTATTCCACCAATTACCAATGGTAAGATCACCTGATTTCCAACATTTGGCTACTTCTAATTTGGCAGAAGTGATGAAAAAAAGATTAATTTCCTATGTTTCAATTTAGCATGTTTAACAAATATAAAGGTAGTCTCTTGACATGAATGTCTAGTCATAAATAGACTAAATGACCAATGACATGTGGTCACAAGATGGTGGTGCTCATTTCCATTACTAAGCCAAAGAGTCAGCATTGTCCAAGGACTACTCTTGGTGGTCAAGTGGCAAGCATGATTAACAAAAATAGAAAGCAAAAGCAAAATTGGACAGAAATTTATGGTTTGATTATTGATACATGAAATTTGATACAGGACTGCACCTGAGAATTCTCTCACTTTAGGGCAGGGGTCGGCATACCTTTTTTTTGGGGGGGGGGCGGTTTCGCTGTCCCCCAGATCATCAGCGGGCCGAAGGAAAAAAATGGCAGTGGAGGTGCGCGCGCACGTGCTCTCTCTTGCACACGCATGCACACTACTCCCGGTGTCATGCGCATGCATGTGTGAGCACGGGGCACCATTTTGTGTTCCAAAATGGCACCCGCGCACGCATGTGCACTATTCCCGGCACCATGCGCATGCGTGCGCGACGTGGGGGTGCCATTTTGTGTTCCAAAATGGCGCCCGCGCTCATGCATGACATCGGGAGTGGTGTGCATACGTGCGTGAGCACGCGCGCCATTTTGAAACACAAAATGGCGCTCGCGCTCATGCATGACACCGGGAGTGGTGTGCATACGTGCGTGAGCACACGCGCCATTTTGAAACACAAAATGGCACCCCGCGTCGTGTGTGCACGTCGGCGACGACACCAGCGGCAGAAACGGCCACGGGCCAGTTGAAAAGCCTTGAGGGGCTGGGTTCGGCCCCCAGGCCGTAGTTTGCCAACCCCTGCTTTAGGGCTTTCAATCCACATGCAAATATAACAGCTTCTAGATTTGCATCTCCTCTGGCAATCCAAGGAAAGCGTTTTAACCATTTTAGACAGGGTAGAAGGCATGAGATACCATTGATTGATGGTTTTTAGAGTATTTTTTCTCACTGATGCGAAACAGAATTTGTATGGGGATAAAGACCAAATATGAGCCCATGCAGTATCTGAAATTGTAGTATTCAACTCTGATTGCCAAAACAAGATTTTGCAATGGACAAAAAAGAATTGACATATTTCAGGAAGACTGAATGATCTTTATTGATTATGTAAACCAACATTCCCATCAATTCCAACCTCCCACTTTGCAGATAAATTTCTGGAAAGACACTCTAAGCTGGACAAGACAGACTCGCTGGCTCTTGCTGAGAACCAATGTTGTGATTCTACTGCAGAATAATTGTTCACCTTGACCCATATTATCAAGTGTTTAAAACCTGTTTGTATATTTTATTGTAAAAGCTCAATAAAAATTAATTATATTTAAAAAACCATGTGTTTTGTCATTGTTGTAGAGACTCTGTATGTTTTATTGTAAAAGCGCAATAAAAATTAATTATATTTAAAAATATACCATCTGAATGGTAAAAGTCACTGGCTTGTAGTATGAAAGACACTTTGTGAGAGGATGAGAGAGAGTCCCTGACATGCAAAATGTCCCTTTCTAATGAATAAAAGTGGCTTGTTCATTTAGAGTTTTAAAACTGTCATCTTTTTTGGTAGTGTCTGGTAATTTCAAGAAATTCAGCCTCTTTTCCGGCAATGATTCCTCAAGGGAATACTGCCAACTTTGGCTCCCATTTACCTTGTACTTCGATCTAATATGAAAAGACATGCATGGGCTTTGTTAGGAAAAGGCAAAACTTCAAAACCTGATATTCCACTGTCAAAGATGTCTTTTTAAACTCCTCACTCTTTCAAAGAGAGACAAGGATATTTTTCAGAAGCCAGGCTTTGCTTTGAACTCAACAAAGGTGACATGAATGAAATACGGCAATCACACTATGCCCTATGGTGCAACAGCATGGGGATTATAGCAACATGGGCCTTTGTCGAGAGATTTGAAATACTAAAATGTTATTAAAAGTTAACATTAACCAGGACTATTCTCCACCATCACCTCCTGAAACAGAGGTCCATAGCATAGGAGGGTCTAAAGGTTTATTTAAAAGGGTTTATAAAATGATCACACAATTATAATCCCAAATCCAACATAAACCACATTTGCTTGTCCAATGTTATGGTCACCTTAGTACTATAGTCACTAGTCATTATGGTGCTCCAGTCACTAAATCAGGGGAATGGTTTAAAAATTGTGGAAGAAGAGTGACAGGAGCCTGGACAGGGGAGCCATCCCTCCCCACTTTCCCTAAAGCATAGGGGAAGCAATCGTATTCATGTATCTATACATGGGAGTAAAGCCGGAATCTGAAAGTCTCTCATGGGTGTTAGACTGAGGTTCTACCTAGATAGCAATACCTCACATTGACACTCACTTGATTTAATGGAGCCTTTCCTTCAGATTCACAGATATATTGGATTTTGATTAGAGAACACTGGTTGGAGTTTCTCCTCCATTCTTAAAAGCTTTGGATCTCCACTTATAGAAGGCTTCCAAACTTTAAAGTCTGATCCGATGCTCATTAACTTTAGCCACAAATTTTCATGCATGATATGACACATATACACACACACGTTTCTTTAGCTGTTAACTGCTGAGCCAGTCTGCTCACGAGAAAAGTCCAAAACCAACTGTGTGTTAATGAACAAAACAAAGCACCAACTTCCCTTTCAACCTAAGTCTTAGAAAACTGTATATAACCAGAGGGGAAAACTCTGAACATTTAACAGCTAGTACTGGTTAATATTTAGCCATGATGCACTGAAGACTTTCAAGTAGTCCAGGAGATGCGGAGAGACTAGGTGTCTTTGAATCAACTCAGCTTGGCCTATGTGATCTGAAGCATCTCTGACCAGTATTTGGAGCATAAAATCCTATAATTTCTGCTTAACTGTCACATCCAAGGAACACTGTGCAAATAAAATAGATCTTGAATAATGTGAAACAAGGAGCCCGATTCCTCCACTTGGAAGTCAGTATGACAGTGTGCATTAATGCACATTAATGGCATGGTTTCTGGCCGAGAGCTGACATTTGGTCATTTACTTAAAGTGTAAACGATCTTACAAGTGCAGGAAGGATCCAGACATAAGTTGGTCCATCACTGTTATTTTTATTGGCATGATGTGCTTTTCTGCAGATTTGTACTCAATCAACTCATAATATGAAGATGTTTGCATCATAAAGATGATCCCAAAGTGATGTTGAATGTTGCTCAATAGTAAGGCACAAATTTTGCATGTGGATTGTTTTAGAATTACAGGGGTTGGGAATACATGGTATTTCATACGTTAGTGGGCTACACAACTCCAACCATCTCAACTATAAGTCGACCTCATGTATAAGTCGAGAGCAGGTTTGGGGACCAACGCAAACTAAAAGGTGACCAACTCAATCTCATGAGTCTCCTATGTCCTGAAAGATGTACTCATCTAAACAAAAGCAGCAGCATCCTGTTATATAGCTTTCATACTTCCAGAAAAGATAAATTTGGCCTCAAAACAGAGTCCCTGCGATACCTTAACAACCAACAAATTTATTGGACCATGACTTCACCTGATGCATGGAATAAGATCAGAAGGAAACTAAATGCTGTATGTACTGATACTGACAATCACCTTATTAATACTGGCTGCTCACAAAACTGTTGCTGATATGATAATGCAGGGCAGCAGCTGTATCATCCAAACCCCACTGTAACTTGTTATGAAGTTCTCTCAGTGTGTCATATGAGATTGCTTAATAGCTGTAGAAATAACACCACAAAGCACCTGACAATATAGACATCTCAAAGTGCTTTCAAATCTATTTAACACTGCAAAGTTGCACAATGTATAATCTGAAGAGTTTTGAGAATGAGACAGCATTCAGGACAAGCAAGCAAGGTACACCTTTTCAGAAGTCGGGAGATAAAAGCTTTTGTTTTATTGGGCAAGTCACATGCTCTCAGCCTCAGGGGAAGGCAATGGCAAATCTCTAAACAAATCTTGCTAAGAAAACCCCATGACAGGGTTGCCTTTGGGACACCATAAGTCAGAAATAACTTGAAGGCACATAACAACATACATCCAGGCTCTACGATGACATGTTGCTTCTATGCCAATACTTACTGGCCACATTTATAGCCCACCTTTCCTCCAATAAGCTCAAGGCTTTCTTCCTTCACACTCATATCTTCACAACCCCATGATGGAGAGAAAATGATTGGTAGCCCACCTGGAAAGTTTCATTCCTCAGGAAGGACTTGAAACTATTAATGCTTAGAAAAAACTTCTGCCCCTTTTCTGACACTTCAGTGACACACTTTGGCAACACAAGATCCCAGTATTTAAACAAATAACACTTTGAAAACAGAGATTGCTCAGACAGTGGTTACTAACCTATCAGCTTTAGGCTGATATAGCTAAACAGATATTCTGAATTTGAAGATTCCACCATAGACAAGAAATGGAGTTTCCTAGGGATCATTCACACATTTCTAGAACCATGGATTTCCATACTTACTTACTCAGATGAATATATTAACTGATTCAGCTACAAGTGTTGCATGGAAAGTAATACGGAAGTGTAACTTGTAATAGGTCTTGTACCCACAGAAGGGTCAAACACATGTGTGATCTGTCCCTTAAGGATGTAGGTCACTGTTTACAATAGAAACTACCTTTAATTGATTCTGGCCAAGTAAAGAAGCTAGTTCAAACGTTAAAATCTGGGGGAATAAGAATGGGGGGAAAAAACCCAGATAACCTGATGAGACCTATTAGAGACATATGACCCTAAAGTTCCTTTTTACTATGCAGGCAAGGGCCACAGTAACCATCTGCTACTGGATCTGCTCAAATCCTGTAGTATTTGCTCATGTCATCAGATGAAGATGCAAGTTTTCATCTTTATGTGCACCATCTTTTTAAAGGTTATCTTGCCACATATGAGGATACAGTTAGTAGTCTTGAACTTCAAAGGTCATACAGACAAAACCGTTTAAATGAAAATTAGGAGATCTCAAATGTTATGCAAAATCTACAGCCACATTTTTTTTTCAGCTGAAGAAAAGAGGGCCAATGAAGTTATGATAGTTACTTAGTTAAATATAACCAGGCATGTTTATCTTTATAATTTATGGAGCGTCTGTTTTATCAGGAACATGAAAATGTTTGACATACACTTTGTGAATATTAGTCCATGTATGGCTCTAACCGTGATCCCTATGATAAACTAGAAGATTGAGGAATCATTAAAAGGGAAATTATCTTCTCATAACAAACATAAAAAGACTATGAGTACTCTTTGCAATAATTAAGACTGCAGTCTTATGCTGCAACTCCCTACTTTAAAACGTTTACTTACTGATAAATGATTA
Organism: Phrynosoma blainvillii; assembly: GCA_026167975.1. NCBI lineage: Eukaryota > Metazoa > Chordata > Lepidosauria > Squamata > Phrynosomatidae > Phrynosoma > Phrynosoma blainvillii. The sequence goes on from JANUYF010000005.1 coordinate 22,756,573, forward strand.
ATGTGATCCAACAGTGCAATTAAAGTTAAGAAATCTGTCATAACTACAAGAGGATGCAAAATACCACCAGCAAAACCCCAAAACAAATTGCCCGTAGTGGAAGCATTAATTTCAAACAGTTCCATCCCCACAGATCAGGTTTGCAGGGGCTGGGCTTGATCCATACCACAGCAATGCCAACTGATGTAAGGTACTACACTTAGAGGACAAAAAGATGAAATGCATAGATACAAGATGGGGGACACCTGGCTTACCGAGACTATGTGTGAAAGGAATCTAGGAGTCCTAGACACAGTTCAATACACTGTCCTCTACAACAAATAAGTTGAAGATCACATTACTGTACAGTATTTATATAACAATGCAAAGATCCAAGAAATGATATGACTGAAACAGAAAATGTGAATACACTGGCTGAAATTCTACATTGCACTGATGGAGCCATACTTGTGGGAGACACTGAAGGATGCTCCCTTCATTCAGCTGTATTCCTTATGCACAACAGCTGGAGGGCTGCTGGGCACAGCTCCATCTCCTAGGCCATTAACAGACCCAGTCATAAGGCAGAGACTGCTCCTTCCTCCTCGATTTGATTATTTGAATATGGAATGAACCTGGCTGCACATCCATAGCTGACCAATGGCTGGTGTGTCAGATCTGTACCTGACTGTTGTTTCACAATGGCACAGAAGCCTCGTGGAAGGAGTTTTTAAATGTTATGTCTGAGAGGCACATATATGGGAGTTAAGCCGTTATGCCCATATATGTCACCACTAAACACTTAGCTTAGAAGAGGGGTTAAAATCTATTTTGCACATTATTTCATATTAAGAATGTTCCACCATTCATTGGAAAAGGTGCCCACTAGATTCTGAAAGGTGAAGTCACCATTCATTTATTTCATGCTAGCAAAAATGACTGCTTTCTCAGTCACCTTGTCACAGCTACCTGCTTCAATGACAAAAGAATGACAGGTCTCCAAAGTAATGGAAGGTTGGAATGAAGCATGGCTTTGAAAAACTGTAAATGCAGCAGCCACATACAAAAAATATAAAACCCTAGAGACAAAATTAGGACATTTCTGAACATATATGCCAGCCGACACATACAGTTGGGGATGTAAATCTAAATAAAGCTGGATTTGCCACTATTGAACTTTCAGGTGTAGGAATTCTGTGTCCTGTATGTTGGGAACTTGAAAATAACTAATCTCTGGATCACATCACTAAGAAAATATTTATAATGCAGAGAAAAGTGACATGGGGCCTCTGCAGACATGCCCAAAGGGCCAGCCTGGAGGCAGAGATGGGGAGGGACAGCCGCATGCCAGCCACCCCAACCCCAGCCTGATAATGTCCTGATACCACGCACCATTACGCACAGTGTGCAGCATGAAGATGTCTTCCTGGAGCAGCATCCTGATGTGCTGCGCCGGAAAGGGCACTAAAGAGCCGCGCGCTGGCTCTTAAGGCGCCCTTTTGCTGTTCTCTCCGGGGCGGCAAAAGAGAGGATTGGGACCGTGGCCCCAATCTGCGGCTATCAGGAGCAGCCCAGAGCCGCCCGTCTGCATAGCCCAATGGTCTACATTAAAAGATTTGAACCAGGCTAATACAGATTCCAGACAGTGTCAGCAATTCAGACTGTAGAAATGAGGTTTTCCAAATCTTTTATAATTACAATATCAAAAACAGGAGCAGCACAATCAGCAGGTAATGGTGTGTTGTTGTTGTTGTTGCTGTTGTTTAAAAAAAATCTGAAACATGAAGAAATGGAAATGCCATTTGAAATATTTGTTCTTGTTCAAAACCTAGAGAAATCACTTCTTGTACAGCATAAAATATCAAGAAGTTCCATGATCACAGCACCTCTTGCAATCTCTCTATTTTGCTCATTCTGTTTTACCTTTCATCCTTGATAACTGTAGTTACAAAACTGGGCACAAATATTTGATTAATATAATTTGCTGTGCACAGACATGTTGGTGGATGAAAGACTGCCCCAGAGAATACTACTGTACATTTTTTATTCCTCTTAGTTAACTGGAATCTGCTTTGATACTCCTTTCTTAGGTCTGCTGTCCATTCATTTCTTCCTAGTATCCAATATAAATTTATCCAGTAAAATCTGGATGTCTCCGATCAGGATCAGAGCAAAGGCAAAGATTATACCCTGACCCTCAGTCAAGTATTCTTAGGTTGTGCTAGTTCTCTGGTTCATACCATGTACAAAACAGGCTACACTTGAGAGAAGCTGAGCCAATCAATCACCTGTGTGAGTGTCAAGGATGCAGCTGCAGCTACCACACCTGAGTGCCGAATGGCCTTTTCCCAGTGTTGGTGTTAATTTTTAAAGAGTCCAGCAAGGATTTAATTCTTTCACTGGCTGGTCCCCTCTTCCTTTTTATACCCTTGCTGGCATTACTCATTCCCGAGGCTTGAAGAAGCGCTGCCAGGCCCCAGAGCTGAGAACGATTTGAGGAAGGACCTTTCCCTTCCTGCTGGAGAAGCCAAGCACTCTCTCTGGCCAAGCTGACAAATCTTTCAAGCTGTGTTGCATTTACATTCTTGCTGATATTAAGGCTCTGCTCAAAGGGATTCTGTATATACAGTGCAGATGCTTCTGGCTTGTTTTGCTCTTTGCCCTGCAAATTTCAAAGAGAAAAAACAGAATCATTTAACATATGCTGTACACATTACTAACTGCCAGAAGGGGAAGGTAAATCAGCATAAACCTTTGAAAGACACAGATGTGGAAGATCTACCACAGAACTTGGGAAAATGACTTTGGGGACTACAACTTACAGCTGATTATTCTGGGAGCTGTAGTTCAAAAAGGAATTTTTCAAGCCCATGTATTACAACAACTAATTTACTTAAGCAAACATTTAGTAGCAATTACTGAAATTGTGATGTGTGTACAGCAAGTTGCAAGTCAGGAATGTTGTTGAGAGTGGCGGGCAGAACAGATTGACTAGTCAATGGCCTGAGTGAAAAGGGGAGACCCCACAAGTAATGCAGGGACAGCAAGGCAGTAGTTTCCAAAAACAAACATACAAGGCAAGACAGATGTTTGCTCAGTTTTTACCCATGACAACTAACAATGATGAGCAGCTTAAAAACCTTGATGCTGCTGGACTACAACTCTCATCATCCCTAGTAAGGTGAGCCAGTAATGAGGGATTATGGGAACTGGGATCCAACAATACCTGGAAGACAGTAAATTGCCCACCTCTGCTTTAATAGCTATCTCCTAATCTTTCCCCTAACCTGGAGTTCTTAATGGCTCTTGGCGCAAATCTCTAAAGGAGCAACACACAGAATATGAGGATTTGCTTTGCACTGACCTAAGGACAGTGGCTTTCAACATGAGAGGAGGGCACAGATCCATTTGAAAATCTGATCAAAGCTATGGACCCCTTCCCCAGAAAAGTAGCCTTAAACATAGTTTTAAGGAAAAACATCTAACAGAAAACATTTGTGTTTGGTTCATGGATCTTCTGAAACCATGGAACCCTGGACTACAGTTTTAAGAACTGCTAACCCAAGTGGCTATTTGGATTCAACAGATGACAAGTGCAGACAGCATTAAAAGACAATTCTTCCAAACACTCACAACTGCGGAATGTATTCATTCACTTGCACTCAGCAAGCTTTCTACTATTCACTTGAAATTGCTATATTAGCTACCATCCCACCTTGAACACCATCTCACCATTCAATAGTAATAGCAATAGGGCTTCTTGCCCACTGTGGGCAGTTACAGATGCCAATTTTTCCATCAGGTTTCAGACATTTTTAAGCAAACACTTAGAAACCAGCCAGTAAGAAACTAAAGAAAAGAGAGTTAAATACTTTTTACCTTCCGGATATTTAGTGAATACTTGTTGAAAGCAAAATTCCCAAAATATTCAAAGAAATCACCCAGCAGCAAATCTGCAAGACAAGGAGGTGACAGTGTTAAGAAGAAAGAAACCAAATTTCTTTCAAGAGAAAATATTTACAGAAGTCCTACTTACCCAATGTTTCTGTGTTTTCTGTGGGCTTAATTTTGTTTAAGTTACTAACAAAGGTACAGTCGTAACCTTCAATTATTTGCTTGTCTTCCATATCTGAAAAAATAAAAATAAGTTGGTTTGAACCACTGAATTATCATGTATATAAACTCAATAGAATTTTACAAGAGCGAGGTAATGAAATTATATGCATTGCTGTTTCTTGTAAAGATAATTTAGTTGGCACAGAAGCAAGTTTGCATCCAAGAAATAATTATAAAAATCATAGTACGTACAGTTTGATATTAGAAAACCTAGACAGTGACATGGCAGTTACATTCCTGAAGGAATAAATGCAGCAATCTTAGTTCAAGGACTATAGCTTTCACAATCTCCAGCCAGCAACTCGAATGAGCATACTGGCCCCTATTTCTGGCTTCTATTTCTGTAAATTAGAAACCTCAATGAATTTCTGTTTTACAGCCAATGTTTTAATAGAGGATCAGTTTGTTTGTTTTTTAGGACATGTACTTTACTGAAGAAATGACATAGCAACCGCAGCTGCCTATTGATGGTGCAACAGTAAATTATTCATTGTCATTTCTTGGAATCCTCTTCCAATAAAAAGATACTCACAAGATGCTACTTAAATGCAGGTTATCAAAACTGGGCTATTCAAACACGCTGGATAATGTATAGCCCCGATTTTCCTTATCTGTCACTTGTTTAAAAAGGACCCTAAATCATGACGATTTTCATCATCTCTGTTTCTAGTTCTAAGCCTGTTAGAGGAGGGATTGATATTTTTCAAACCCTATTGCCACTCTGTGAGGCAGGAAAGACACCAGAAAGCACACACAAGAAATCCCTATGTCTCTTCTTCCAATTGATGACTGTTAAATAGTGATTGATGAGGTGCAATACAGAGGCGAAGTCACACTCTCTCAGCCTCAAAGGATGGCAATGGCAAATCCCCTCTGAAGAAACTTGCCAAGAAAACCCCATAATAGGTTAGTCTTAGGGTCACCATAAGCTGGAAACGACTTGAAGGCACACAGTAACAAATACTGAGAGTAGAAAAGATAATAATAATAAAAACATCATCATTTATTTATAAGTTCAGAAATACAAGGGCTCTTGTTGATTTCAGCAACCTCCTATATGTCTGAAATTCTTGCCAGAAAGCCACAGGAGTATCAGATGCACTGGCAGAGTTCTCATACTATCTGTGCATTGATGCAAGTTCCAAGCACTGCATGCTGAATGTATGCAAAAGGGTTGAGGGTGCTTCACAGAGGGATGTAGATCCTAATGTGGCTCAGCCTCACACAGTAAATGTGAAAGTATAAAATATGTTAACATTTTTAAAAAATATTCTCACCAGACGAAGCTTTTTTTTTTTTTTGGTTAATGTTGAACAGATTTTGCACATTTGTTGCACAGATGATTCAAAAGTAGTAGCAGTGGACAGAGACAGCCAGTGTGGCAGAGTGGTTGGGTGCTGGACAAGGACTCTGGAGACCAGGGTTTAATATCTGTTCAGTCATGAAAACCCACTGGTTGACCTTGGGCAAGTCACATTCTCTCATCCTCAGAGGAAGGCAAAAGCAAACCTCCTCTGAACAAATTTTGCAAAGAAAACCCTGTGACAGGTTCACCTTAAGCCGGAAATGACTTGAAGGCACAGAACAACAGCTGCAGCACTGGACAGGTTGCTTTATATTGATCACTATTTTTTGCTTGCTGCCTGTTTGCTTAAAAATAAAGAAAGCTAGAGCAACAGAGAAACATTCTGTGCAAACTGAGGGAAACAGTGGTAAATAAGGGCCTGGTATCTCAGTCTTTACTGCACTTGAGGCAAGGTATCTCACAGGACTTGGAGAATCCTCAACAGGCTGTCTCATACACTTGATCACATTGGTCGATATTGCTACCACAATATTTCAAAGGAGCAACTGAGGCGGGGTATACTCACATAAGTTCCCCCAGTAAACTCACATCTGAGATGAGTAGCCAAACATTTAACATAAAGCAAGAATCAGCACTGCACACGCACTACTCCACCTGCACAAGTTAATCCAGGTCTCTCTTACCAGCTAGCTCCTTTAGTTGATCTAAGGTTGGAACAATAGGAGGCTGTCTTTTTTGCAGAAAAAACAAAACCATCACTGTTAGAGCAAAATTGGTAATCCATGGGCCAGGAATGCTACTTGTGATTCCATGAGTCCGCGCCCAGCACCGCACTCCAAACACAAGTGCTCTGACACGTGGGTCAAGGCTGCCATAGATATACAGGAGTTCGGTGCTTCTCATTGCAATTCTGTTGGAGGAGAAGAAGATCCAAGATGGAATGGTTAAGCATTGCAGAACATCAGTAATGGATATTAACGATAATAACACCCTAAAATAAAATGTCCCCTTACCCCCAGAGTACTTTAGCACTTGTACAATAATCTGTAGAGCAGTGGTATTCAGGCCTTTTACCCTCAGGGCACCCCCCCTTATATCTACATGCAGATGTCATGACCCCCCCACTTGATGCAGTATATGAATAAAAATATTTTGTTTATTTAGTGTGTGTATTTTCATTCACACATTCATGTATATTCATATTTTAACATTTTATAAGGTAATAACATCATTCAAATTAGAACAGTTTCATTTGAGTAAATTCAATATCCAATTCAACACGTGTCAATTTTATACATAAAAAAGTTTGGGAAGAGGAAGAGGAGCCCTGGTGGCGCAGTGGTTAAATGCCTATACTGCAGCCACTCACTCATAAACCACAAGATTGTGAGTTCAATACTAGCCAGGGCTCAGGCTTGACTCAGGCCTGCATCCTTCCGAGGTTGCTAAAATGAGTACCCAGCTGCTGGGGGGCAATGAACTTACAGTTGTAAACCGCTTAGACACTGCATAGCGCGGTATGAAGCAGTATATAAATGAATCTGCTTTGCTTTGCTTTGATCAGAGCCTCCAAGTCCTGCGCCACCCTTCAGCAACTCTTGTGTGTACCCTGTGGTTCCCACCCTACCATTTGAAAACCAATCCTGTAGAGGAAACGCCTGAATGTAATAAAGTACTGCTTCTAAATGATTCTCTGGTATAAGCTATTTGAAATGATAAGAGAGACCATTCAAAAAGAGATACAGACTCACTTTATGTGAGAATGGACATCACCAGTATTTCTTAAAAAGCAACAGTAACATCTAGGCATCAACAACTTCAGAGAAACCCCCCCCTCTCTCTCTCACACACACACACACACACAGAGTATCTTTAATTTGGCAGAGACATGATATCCTCTAGGAGTTCTTCACAATAAGCTTATGTAAAAAGACTTAAAGGGTCAGAGGCAGGTCTACCTCAAAAACAAGGACTATTTGTTGGGAGTCTTGATAGAAGCCAAACAGAGAAAAAGCACAAAAAGTGAGTTATGCTCTTACGCCTACAGCTGCCCCCTTTCAAATCAAAGTTATGAGGAACATGCCAACCAAGGTCATTTTTTGTGAGCGAGGTCTGTTTCATTAATCAATTTCAAATCTCGATTCTGGGGCAGTCAGTGCAAGTTGCATCATAATGCTCACTATTTTAAACAAATGGTCACAAATTGTTTCAATGGGGTGAATCTGTAATTGGAGCTTTGACTGGTTTGTGACAGAAGAACCCAAGCAGGCATAAGACGCTTCTGATGCATCATAGACAACACTAAATACTTTTGATAGCATTGCTTTCCACATGAATAGCCGAATAAAGCCCACTGAAGAGGTTTTTGTAAGGCTGTTTATTAAGCAGGGTTGGCTGGTTTAAACCAGGGGTAGGCAACCTTTCCCCTTTAAGGGCCGAGGGACTTCAGCTCCCAGAAGCCTCAGCCATGTTGGCCAATAGTCCCATATTGGCCAATAGCTCCTGGGATTCTGGAAGCTGAAGTCCCTCGGCCCTTAAAGGGGAAAGGTTGCCTACCCCTGGTTTAGACCATGGTTTAACAAGGGAGATGGTCTTCTCAGTGGCTGCTCCCAGGCTCTGGAACTCCCTTCCTAGAGAGGCCAGCATGGCCCTAACCCTGCCATTCTTTCGGTGGCAGCTAAAAACATTCTTATGCCACCTGGCCTTTTCAAACTGATGAGGGCTGGGCTTTTAAATGCTGTGTAATTCAGATTCTAAAATTTGTACAGAGTTTTTAATACATTTCAATTTTTATTGTGTAAATGTTTTAAACTTTTACATTTATTTTTAAAACTTTGTACCAACATTTTAATGTTGCATTGCTTATGTATTGTTTTTAATTTGTACTGTTTTAAATTTGTCCCAATATTGGGAGAAAGGCAGGATATGAATACATAAAAACAACAACAGAAAAATAGCCACTCCTGTTTTTTTCAAATTGATTACTTGTAATTTTTTTTAAAAGTCTGGCTATTATTAGTATTTTCCAAACCTCTTACTGGAACAACAATGTTTGAATTTAAATATTTTAACTTTAACAGTGTATTGGCAGTAGTTCACTGTTAAACCAGTAACCACTGTCAGTTGCTTAATTTAATCACTTTATTTTATAGTGCAAGAAATGCCATTAAAAAACAAATTCTTCAATTAAGCCCAACCAAAACTGTTTGCTTGAAAAGAGCACTTTTAAAATAACAATTATTATTTAAGCTAGTGGCCATAATAACCTGAACTGCATTTTGCTACTTAATTTTCTGATACTGTCATTTATTGGTGTAGTCCTACAATTAATGGGTTTTTAAAACTGTTTTTTTTTTTACAACAGTGCTATTAAAAGAGATTATATACATAACCAATAAAGAACTACAGAGTTCTCAAAACATTTTGAAAATACAGGTGACAAACAGGAAATACAACAAAATCTTGCCACATGCAGTGCTCCTATTCGCTGCTGCAGGCAACCTGCCATGCCCTCCTGCCATAATGCTCCATTCCACTTCTCCTCCCAATGTATACCAGCTTCCCTTTCCCCTCCCCAGCCAGTTGGCAATCTCTGATCACTGCATATGGGTTAATCCTTATTGGGCAGTCTGGGTTTCCCCCACCTCATAGGGATTTTCTCTTCTGCAAATCTTGGGGTTCCCCCAATCTTGCTTTTTATTTTCTTCTGGGTGTTTGTAATATGATTTTGGCTTAGCTAAGTAATGGCACAAATGCATGGGCATTAGAAATAGAGCCAGTGATTATCAGGAGAGACATAAGCTGTACAAGAAGTAAAGGGCTGAGAGGGAAGCGGTTAAAGCCATCCAAAATAGTAAGCTTCACTCAAGATTGGAAGGGGGTCCAGAGCTGACCAGATGGAAAAACAGTACCTATCAAATGACATAGACAAAGCTTGTGAATATCTAGAAAAGTGTATGCCTGGGCAAATCTATTCATTAAAAAATGAAGGCCGTTCCCTTTTGTGATTCACTGCAATAGAAATGTTCATACTACTGTATTTTTCGGCATATAAGACGCACTTTTTCTTCCCCAAAACGAGGGTGGGGAAGTTGCTGCGCCTAATGAACCGAATATAAAAGCTGAGGGCAAACTGCCGAGGCCTAGGCTAAAAGTAGGCCTCATTTCAACCTCAGCCATGGTGCTGCAGTGGGCTCCTCCCATCCCAGGAAGAGCCCATTGGAGCAGCCAGGACAGGGGTGGAAAGAGTCCTCTTTTCCTGGCTAGTTGAATGTGCTCCTCCTCTTTCCACCCCCATCCTGGGTGCTTCAATGGACTCTTCCTGGGGTCAGAGGACATCCTCCCATCCCAGGAAGAGTCCATTGGAGCACCCAGGACGGGGGTGGAAAGAGTCCCCCCCTTGAAGAAATCTGCCAGGAAAACCCTCATGGTAGGGTCAAAATGAGCCAGAAATTACTCCAAGGCACTGGATTAGTACCCTGGCCAAGTTACACTGTCTCAGCCTCAGAGGGTGGAAATGGCAAACTCCCTCCTCTGAGGAAATCTGCCAGGAAAACGCTCATGGTAGGATCAAAATGAGCCAGAAATTACTCCAAGGCACTGGATTATTACCCTGGCCAAGTTACACTGTCTCAGCCTCAGAGGGTGGAAATGGCAAACTCCCTCCTCTGAGGAAATCTGCCAGGAAAACCCTCATGGTAGGATCCAAATGATCCAGAAATTACTCCAAGGCACTGGATTAGTACCCTGGCCAAGTTACACTGTCTCAGCCTCAGAGGGTGGAAATTGCAAACTCCCTCCTCTGAAGAAATCTTCCAGGAAAACCCTCATGGTAGGATCCAAATGATCCAGAAATTACTCCAAGGCACTGGATTAGTACCCTGGCCAAGTTACACTGTCTCAGCCTCAGAGGGTGGAAATGGCAAACTCCCTCCTCTGAAGAAATCTGCCAGGAAAACCTCATGGTAGTGTCAAAATGAGCCAGAAATTACTCCAAGGCACTGGATTACTCTGGCCAAATCACACTCTCTCAGCCTCAGAGGATGGAAATGGCAACCCCCCCCCCCTTGAAGAAATCTGCCAAGAAAACCCTCATGGTAGGGTCAAAATAAGCCATAAATTACTCCATAAGACAATGGCCTAAAAACTCCAAAGGTACCAGTCCATCTGATCTTGGAAGCTAAGCAGGGTCAGCCCTGGATAGTCCTTGGATGAGAGACCGCCAAAGAATCCCAGGTGCTGCAGGCTGTATTTCAGAGGAAGGAACTGGCAAAACCACTTCTCGAGTCTTCCTTGCCTAAGAAATCCCTAAGAAATTCATGGAGTCACCATAAGGCGACAGGAGACTTGCAAGAAAGTTGGGCAGGGAATTTGTGCAATACCTGGCCCTGCTGCTGGCTTAAACTTACATTTACAACTTAAAATTGTTCTTAAACTGCTGTTAACTTTATAAAGTTGATATAAAATATTTTACTACAGTATTTGGTTAAGAATCTTTTTTTTCTAGATTTTCCTCCTTTAAAATTGGGTGCGTCTTATATGCCGGAGCGTCTTATATGCCGAAAAATACGGCATTAGTGTCTTCTCTATGCATATAATTGGCAAATGGAAGTTGAAAGCAATTATTTACATACAAGGAGGAAACAAGGCTGCTATTCCTAAGAACTGTGCTCCCTCTACTGCCCACACCAATAAAAAGCCCAAGCTTTTCCTTAATGCTCCAACTCTAACGTACATGGTATCTTAAAAATAAATGAAACAAATGGCAAACAATTACTTCTGGTAGAATTCAGAGACACAGTCACGTTAGTTTGGAATATCAGTGTACAAAGGGATCTTGTAGCACTTTTGAGACTAACTGAGCAAAAGAAGTTGTAGCACAAGCTTTCATAGACTTGGTCTATCTCCTCAGATGGAGATGAAGTACACCAAGTGTACAAAAGCTTAGCTACAACTTCTTTTGATCAATTAATTCAGGGTGTGCCATACTCAATTTAACACAATATATCAAAGTGGCATAATTGGGGAGGCTCAGCACATTCAAATATAGCTGAACAAAAAATTGTTCATTGTCTGTAAGTAAGTGACTGGTTCCATTGCTCAATTACACAGTTGGGTTATATACAATTCAAAATGAAGTCTGCCTGGATTCATATAGACTTGAGAAAGAAAAACTCAGAAACGGGATAGTCTCAACGTTTGGTAGACTCAGCAAGGATGGGATTGGGCCTGTAGGATTTCCTGAAGTATAACTTATTTTTTTAGTATTAAAATTCAATGCAAAATAGTGTCGGGGGTGGGTGGGTTGTAGAGCAAGTTACCATTACTTGTCTGTACTACAATTTCCAGAATCCCAAAAAATCATGACCACAGCCAGCAGCCCCCAGGTAACTCCTGGTCATGGCACAGCAGTACAGTGAAATGGCTTCCAGGTATAAAAACAAATCTATATTTGAATAACTACAGATCAAGTATTCTAACCACCTATGGTGTTGATGGGGTGAGTGCAGGACACAAATGTTAACTTTGTTGCTATTACTTTGTCTTATTGCAAACCGTCAATCAATCTGTAAGTAGATCCTGACCTTCCTTTTGCACACTTTGGGTCTACAGCAGCTCCACTGCTACTCTGGAAAGACGTACACAATCACTCCACAAACCAGGATGGTGTGATATAATAGAGGGCAGGGTTAGATGCAGTACTGGTCTGGGAAAATCTGGGTTCAAGCCTCTGATCTGTTGCTGAGCTTCAACTGGATAATTCTGGTTATCATCTCTCAGCCTTACCTATATTCAGAGGGTTGACCTCCTTGGAAAAGGAACATGACCTAAATGTGTTTTTAAAAATAAATAAATAAATAAATAAATAAAAGTATACCTATTGTTAGCTGTCAAGTCACATTGAAATCCTGATGGCTGATGGGAAAATCTCACCAATGGGCAGCGAGCATTAAGTATCTTTTGCACACTGACACACCCAGGGCCAAAGTTATCAATAAATTCACCAATTACAGATAGGATCCTCTGTGTTGCTATTCGCTGAGAAGAGACTCTCTTCATTTGATACTCGATGTTAAAAGGACCTGTTTTCTAACAAAAAAGAGACAGACGTAAGTCACTAATTCAAGAGTAGGACAAGCCCCCTGCCCCAATACATTTTCCAGGAATTGAAAAGGTGAGGAGATTCTTTTTTATTAAGATAGGAGCCAACTCAAAGCTGGGCTCAAAATATATTTATTTTATTTGTTACATTTATATCCTGCTTCTCCAATCAGATCAAGAGTTCAAATCATTCTGTTCCTCCCTATCTTATAACATTGTGGTCAGGCTGTCAATAATCAAGAATATTCCATTGCTATTTTTATTACACTTCCTGCTTTCTTCTCGAAATTGGGACACAAAGCAGCTCACAATTCAAAAGAAAAATAAAAACATACAAAAAGAGAGCATTAAAATGGAATTAAATTATTTGCAGTATTAAAGCAATTCACATTCCTGTAAAAGAATAAAATGCAATTTAAAAGTTTTAAAAGGTTTTAAAACAGTTCGGTTAAAACAAAAAACTAACAAGCACCCACTAGCCTGTTCTTTAAAAACTTTGTTTTAAAAGCCTACCTGAATAAAATGGTTTCCATCTGCCAATGGAAGGACAAGAAGGAAAGGGCTAAGCCAGCCTCCTTGACCAGGGAGTTCCAGTGTCTAGGACAGGGGTAGGCAACCTTTCCCCTTTAAGGGCCGAGGGACTTCAGCTCCCAGAATCCCAAGAGCTATTGGCCAACATGGGACTATTGGCCAACATGGCTGAGGCTTCTGGGAGCTGAAGTCCCTCGGCCCTTAAAGGGGAAAGGTTGCCTACCCCTGGTCTAGGAGCAGCCACCAAGAAGGCCCCCTCTCACATCCCCAGCTGTGCTTATGATGGTGGTGGGACTGAGAAGGGCCTCTTGTGCTTATCTCACAGCCCGGGATGGCTCATACAGAGATACGGTCTGTTTGCTACATCTACACACTTCTACGTTTCTTGCAATATTCCAAAACTATTACTGAACTTCTAAATGCAATGCATTTACTATTCACTCATACACACAATAGTTCAGCCTTCCCCAAGCTGACATCCTCCAGACCTGCTGGCCTACAATTCTCATCCCCACATTCTGGCATCAATTTCTAGCTTGGACTAAAAGTATTCCCTTGCCCTTGTACATTACAGGGCTGCTGCTGTAGTTTTACATGTGAAGGACCTATATATAAGCCTAGTACTCTCTCAAAGAGGGGTATATGTTGAACATAGGGACTATACAGACTGCCAGAAATAATCCATCTTGAGACCACTTTAACTGTCCTGGCTGAGTGCTAGGGAATCATGGAAATTGTAGTTTTTTCTGAGACACTGAGCCTTCTCTGCCAGAGAGCTCTGGTGCCACAATAAACTACAGATCCCATGATTCCTTAGCGCAGAGCCAGGACAGTTAAAGTGGTCTCAAGGTGGATTATTTCTGGCAGTCTGTATAGGTCCATAGTTGCCTATCAATGTGAAGAATATATTTTTTCCCAACAAGAAAATGATAAAATTGGGGGGTTAAGCTTGGGAAATTCAGGGAGTGTATACTTTCATTTCAAGCTCCTACAATCATTCTTTTCTAAAAAAATGTTTTTAGACATCTCTCCAATCCCTGTAGATATGCACTGCAAGCCCCTTTGGACAGACAGTTGTCAAACCCATTCTTTACAAGCACCATGCAAATAAATGGTGCTACTGAAACAACAAACTAGGGGTTAGATTTAGCTGTATACGCATCCTTCTCCCAGTGGTAGTTATTGAAGAATATTACAAATACATGGGCCACCTTGCCCAGTCATATTC